>OZ007562.1:127645127-129012480 GCA_963931875.1 Pollenia griseotomentosa
CTTAAAACAAGCCATAAAATTTATTAAAATACCCTAAGGCCCGAGTTTTTAATTATCACAAGTTCCCTTTAATCTAAATGTAAAGGATAAGCTAAAGAGAGGAACGTTTAACCTTTAACTTTTGTCGTAAGGTTTAGATTTGAGAGTGCCATACTATATTCACATATTTTTTATATATGGCAACTCCAATTATACGTATATTTTGTAACACAGCGTTTACATTTGTCAGTACTGGCAAGACAGTAAGCATATACATATAAGTTGGCAAAACAATGCAAAAACAAAATAGCTGTAAAAGTGTTTATGTATGAGTGAAAAAGTTTGAATGAATTGCTACTGTCTTGCCAGTACTGGCAAATGTAAACGCCATGTAAATGTGAAAAAAACGTAGTTACCAGTTCGTATTTTTATTTTGGCAAAAATAATCGGTATTTTCTTTAGTATTACCACATTTCCAAAAATGTTTAGTTTATTTTATACAGAAGTTGTGAAAACGAAAAATAGTTGAAGGTAACGTTATTCCTCACTTGTGCTAAAGGTACCGTTAACTATTTCGAGCTTTAGAGGTAAGTCGTGAAAACGGGCCTAAAACTATCAGGGATGGCAAAAATTCAAAAAAATTGCTAACTTAGCGGAAATTCGCAAAAATTTGCTAATGGCAGCATGATAGCAATGTCTAATTATTATTTAAAATC
This sequence comes from Pollenia griseotomentosa, assembly GCA_963931875.1. Classification (NCBI taxonomy): domain Eukaryota; kingdom Metazoa; phylum Arthropoda; class Insecta; order Diptera; family Polleniidae; genus Pollenia; species Pollenia griseotomentosa. Next base: position 127,645,823 of record OZ007562.1, read on the forward strand.
TTTAAAACTATAAAGAATCCAAAAACTTACAGAAAAAATTGCTTCTATCGGGAACATGGGTAAAATTATTTCTCGTTGCTTGCTCTTACAATTTTTTTTTGTAACATCAAATAAATGTTTGCTCCAAAATTATTAAAATACTTGATATTTTGTGTTCACACTATGTGCACACAAATATTTGTCCAATAAATTGCTTTTTATTAATTTTTGCAGACCTCTAGTTTTAACCATGTCATTTAAGCCCAATTTTTTTTTTTTATTTTTTAATTTCCTAAGCTAATCCTGCGAAGCTCTACGCCAGAGTCTCTGGCGTGAATCGATCCAACAACCCCTGCGCTAATAGACTAGCTCACTACCAACTAGCCTACCGGGACACAGTATTTTGAAAATTTTACCTCAGCAAATGAATGGAATTACTATTTCGTGATATGATCATTTACGACTTTCGTCATGGAGTACTAGGGTGTTTGGCCCATTCTTGGCCATCGTACTATCCAAATAAGTTTCAAATTTGTTTCCTTGTTCCGCTACCCAACTTTTTCAAACGTGGTTCAAAGTGGGCCCTTTTCCCTTTAAGTATGCTTTTATCTTAATCAAATTTTTTGTTTGATTTCCATAGCAACAGTGGCCGTAAATTTAATTTCATCGGCCAAAAGTCCAATTTTTTGTAATCGGCGATTTAAAAAAATTTTACAGCCATTCGATAGCAAACATATTAGAACTAAGGAAACCAAAATATTGGCAATTCTGCGTGTGGCATGCTGCTGGATATAAATATTTTTTTTGTTATTATAGAAAAAATTTAATTTTTGTAAATTTGATCAAAATTTAATTATGGTTTCTCTCGAACTGTTATCAATAATGGGTTTCACTGTACTATTTATACCTGATGTGCTATTATCAGGGAAACCAGAAATATGTTTCAAAAATTAAATATGCAGTAAAAACTCGACTTGCTGATTTGAAAACTATTCAACAATTTAAAATATTTGCATTTAAAAATAAAAACAAAGTAATCTTATGAGCTTTGATTTCATATGAGTTATTTGTGCCAAATATTCGGCGTTATTATGAGTGTCGTAGTCAAAAAGCAGACTTAAACGACATAAGTACGACAAACTTTCTTTTTTTTTATAGTCGTTGTCGTGATAACGACAAACATTTCAACGGCTGCGATTTCAAAATCGTCCACCACAATGACTTCTTCAATAAGACTGACTTTTTGATTTTTTATCTTAGAGGGATTTTAGGAACGGTCGCTAAATTTTATATTAATATTAACTTTTAAAAGGAAGTGAAAGCTATTTACGGATGGGAGCTACGGTTGAATGTCATTTACAAAAAAAATTAAGTTTGTGGTAAAATATTTTTGGGGCAGATTTAATCTAAGCACGAACGAAATAAGCCGGACGACCGGATAGACATAGTTAAATCACTTAAAAAAAAGTGATTCTGAGTCGAGCGGTATACTAGAATATGGGCGCGGTCCAGATGTCTATGTATATAATTGCTTTTTCCATAATTTTCGCTTTTGTATAAAAGTTTACAGTTTAAACTGATATTTATCTTTAATGTATTAGTTAACAATTGTGGAGTAAAAATTAAAAGCAATGTTTGTTCATTAGAGCGACTCACATTATATGTATTAGGCTACTTTTTAACAAACCCTTTCATGACCAACATTTTTTTAGAGGACATTTAAAAAAAATATTGTGAAAAAGTCCAGTTGTATGCGTAAAAAATAATTTATCCTTTAAGGTAGTCTTAGTCGCTTTTTAGGATGCGAGATGCTTATGTATAAAAAAAATAATTTCTAACTCTAGACGAGGGTTTTTCAATTTTTAGCATATGCATCCATGTAACTTATTATCTATTGGTGTTAACAAAATTTGTCCCAATTAGCTATAATAGCTATTTGATTAATCTTTTGAAAAAAAAGATTTTTTTTTTAAAATTTTTTTTTAAAATTAAATTTTTTTTTATTTTTTTATATCCGGAATGTATTTTTTTTTTTTTTTTGCTCCAAAAAAAGCTTATGCCTTTTCCTAGTTTTGGTCGCTTTTTGGGATGCGAGTGGCTTATGTATAAAAAAAATAATTTCTAACTCAAGGCTTTTTAAATTTTTAGGATATGCAGCACTATTTTGAATTTTTTCCTTAAAGACCAGAACTTACTTAAAGGAAAAGACATAAGATTTTTTTAAGCAAAAAAAAAAAAAAAACATTCCCGCTAAAAAGAATAAAAAAGTTTAAAATAAAATTTAAAAAATTTTTTTGAAAACACAAAATTTTTTTTTTCAAAAGATGGATCAAATAGCTATCGAAGCTATTTGAGACAAATTATGCTAACACCAATAAGTAATAAGTTACATGGATGAGAAAGAACACTGTATGGCCAAAATGTCACACTTTGACCCACTCTAACTCAGAGACTTTTTTACCGATCTTGTTGAAAATGTGTGTCTAAGCTACTATCCAATAGGACTAACATTGGTGCAAATTTCATTCAAATCGGAAGACATCGATTTAAATATTGGGTCACTTGACATGAAATCCCCCATACAGTAGTTTTGGCTTAACTGCCTTTTGTTTACGTGCACTTTTGACTTAACTGCACAAAATTGATCATTTTTGGAATTATTCTTTATAATTCCATACAAATTCCTTTTTTAAGTGCACTTTCTATACCTGCACATTTAAGAAAAATGCACAAAATTTTTGGCATTTTAAATTTATTTTCATACAAAAAATTCAAGGTACCTACACTTTGACTTAACTGCCCAAAATACATATTTTCTGGATTTATTCTTCAAAATCCTTGTTTACGTGCATTTTGTATACCTGCATATTTGTCATATTTTTGGGCAGCTTTAAAATATTTTCATACAAAACATCAAAATTAGCTGCACACATGAAAAAAAATATGGTGTCCACTTTTTCACATAAATATCCAATTTTAGCCGTTTTTAAAAATATAAATCGCAATTATTTTGTCTTTTTTCCATAAATTTTTATGTTCTTTGTGAATTCTCATTGTTTTTGTTAATGTTCCGTTAATATTAAATATACTGTCAGCGTCAAAATAAAGTGTAACAGCGGTGTTCTTAAAATCGAAAACGCAAGAATTTGGAAGTTGTTTTTAAAACACTTTTAATTTAATTTCTTAACTTTTGTTATAAAATTCTGTTTAATAGAGAAACATTTGTACAATATTTGTAAAAAATTCTTTTATTACAGAAATCTTGTTTTCCAATATAAAAAGTGTTATTTTAGTAAAAAGAATTACAATTTTTACAAGTTTATTATCATTAACAAAACTTTGGACAAGGTTAATATAATTTAAAGTTAAAAACTTGAAATCCTTTAAAAACAACGAAAACAGTACAATAAAAAAACAAATTTACTCAGTTTTTAACGCGTCAAAAAAATGTTTACAGTTTTAAAATACTAAGAAAAGTGAAGTGGGTTATACTTTGTTTGATTTCTTTTTGCTTTTGGGACGGCTTCTAGTCTCTTTGGCATCGATTCCAACCATTTTAAAGTTAGCTCAGTAGATATTTTTGGCCACTCTTCCTGCAGAATTTTCTTCAGAGAGTGCTTGCTGCTTATGTTTTTTTTTAATTTGTCTGTCCAAACGCTCCCAGGTGCTTAGTTAAGTTGATATCGAGCAACTATTGGGCTGATGCAGCTGTTTTAGGACGTATAACAAAAGCCAATCCTATCTCGCTTAACTATAGATACTGTATGTTTTCCGTTGAATTTTTTATTTCTACCTTTTATCACGTTTTTCTTTGTCCAACTTGATTTCGTCAAATTTTGGAATAACGTATTTTTCACAGATGACAGCAAGCTTGAATTCTGATCAAATTTGGCAAAGTAGAAATTTTTTATAACAAACATAACACTTTTTATATTGAAAAACAAGCTGTACACTTTATTTTGACGCTCACTGTAGGTACATACATGTATAAAATTATCTGTTATTTGAAATAAAATTTTAATACAATATAAATTTATGTATTAATAAAATAATTTTTTTATTCAACTTTTTAATCAAACACTTTACTTTAGCTGCACTTTTGTGCAGGTAACCACAATTGTGGACCTGCATATCAAGGCAGGTAAATGCATTTAAGATAACTGCATTTTTGATTTACCTGCACAAAAAGTCGTGCAAAGGAGATTGTGCAGCTAAGTCAAAATTACTGTATACATAAATAAAATTTTTTCTTCGGTCTTTAAAACTAACACTCTTCTAAGTCAATCCACATTATTTTTGATTAATTTTGCTGAATCGTTCGTATACAACTTCTGGTACATATGTATACTAGACACTTAACACCTAATTGAAATAAAACTCATAACGAAACATGCTTACTTTCCAGCACTTCCACAGTCAAAGTAGGCGATACTTTGTAATCGAAATTTGTAATTACATGTTTTGTAGTGTTAATATTGCGTGTATATATTTAAAAGAAGGAATTTCACTATTTTCTTTTCATTTATTGCTCTGTTCTTAAATATTATTGCGCTATTTATGTTTATGCAAAACAAAAAAAATCATTGAAAATTAGATTGTTTTTTAAAAAAACTCCCAAAAAAAATTTCTTAAAACTACTATATCGTCAAAGCTTAAGCATCACCTAAAAACGTTACGACTAAATTAATTGTAGTCATTGTTCTTGAAAACAAATTTTTGTTCGTTATTTTCTTTCAATAAAAAAAAAAAAATTTCACACTTTTATTTTTTAATTTTAATTCTTTAAAATGTTTGTAGATATTAAAAATCTTACCTTATAAAAATCAATAACTTTCCTTTAAACTGCTTTAAAATTTTTTAAACTTTTATTAAATCTAATTTTATTTTTCTATATGTCTTTTATTTAATTTTAATATTATATTATTTTTGCACTTTTTTATTAAAAAGAGGCCATATATTGTGGAAATTTACCATCTACAATTATTTACCTTTTTTAATTTACCAAAAAAAAAAAAAAAAATAAAAACAAATCAAACCCATGGTGAAATAAACAGGTGGCAGCACTACGCCAGATGACGATTTTTTGCTCTTGCATTGTTTGTCTAGGTTTATGTCAAAGTTTTGTTTATGATTACAAAAAGTACACGTTTTGTGCTGTGATTTTTGTTTTTTATTAAAGTTTTTGATAATTTTGATAAGATATTGACCATAATTAAATAAAAATTGGCAAAAAATTTATTTGTTTCATCATGTTCAACGGCACGCTTTGATTTTTGTTTAATGTATTTTTTGACGTAAACGGTTATGTAATTTCCATTTTTGTTGTAATGTTGTATTTGTTGCCGTAACGATGCCACCTGCTTATTCCACCATGATCAAACCCCCTTTTCTCATTCATTTACATACTTCGCTTTTAGCCAAGACACTTTTCTTCTTCTTATTAACTTTGCTTTTATTTATTAACCCTTTGAGTCGGCGTGTACACAAATGCGTACATCACTTTGTATCATGAGTGGAATTGAACGTTTTAAAATAATAAAGAGTTTTTGATTGGGAAGATATTCTCTGAAGTGTTCTCACCAAGTTTCTCTCACGTTCCATAGAAACATAAATGTTTTAAATGATTTTTTTTATAAATTTCTGATTCAGCTAAAGCCATATAGAAAACTGGTGTCACGGATGCATTTTAAAATTCTTTTTACTTGATCTAGACATATCCGTATGCTATTGGAAATATATTTTTTCGGATGATAACTGTTAAAGACATAATTAATATTGTAGATTTTGATTTAAAACTTTTAATTTGCATAAAAATACAGCTAAATAAAAGTATGTACGCAATTGTGTACACACGTACTGTGGTATTGTGTACGCAAATGTGTACATGGACTCATTTGTGTACAAACAGAAGAGCGTGTTGTATCATAATAACATCAAATTGCATTGCTGTCGCGTTTTCATTATGTGTTGTGTTTTATTTTAACCGTTATAAAAATAAGAGAGAACCAAAAAAAGGACGAGGATCCTCTGATGAGATAGTAAGTCGTGATGGAAAAATTGTACTTATAAAATGGCAGGACAATAAGGCTGTTCATATGGCGATCAACTTTATTGGAGTAAATGAAGAACAATCTGTCCGACGATTTGATAAGAAATCAAGACAATATGTCGATATAAAACAACCCAACATTGTCTCTGCATATAATAATGGAATGGGAGGGGTCGACCTCTTGGATCAACTAATGTCTTATTATAGAATATTTATAAAGTCGAAAAAGTGGACATTGCGTGTTATCTTTCATTTTGTCGATGTTGCTGTTTGTGCCAGCTGGATAGAATATAAAAAGGATTGTGCTTTGAATAATGTACCGCAGAAGGATGTAATGCATTTGTTGGAATTCAAACAGGTACTAGGACGAAGTCTCACAATAGTCCAACACGTACAGAATCGGAAAAAAGGAAGGCCATCGAATTCTTCCGAAAATAATACACCAACTACAAGTAAGTTTGTTAGAGGAGAAGTGAGACCGCTACACGAAGTACAGTATGACGGATTAGGTCACTTACCAAATCACGACAATTCAAAAGAGGCTACCAGGTTCAAAAATCCGCAATGTATGGGTAGATCACGTATATATTGCAATAAATGCAAAGTGCACTTGTGTTTAACAAAAGACCGCAATTGCTTTTTTACCTTTCACACAAAGTAAGGGTGTTAATATGAGTGATTTTTATATTTATACCCACACCACAATAGTGGAGAGGGTATTATGCATTTGTGCTGATGTGTGTAACGCCTTAAAATATTGGTCCTAGACCCACCTTAAAGTATACCGATCGAAATTTAAAACATAGGTAGATCCATATCTATATGGACACATAAGCTATACAGTTTTTCAAAAATAGGACCACAAGGGGATGTAGGGGGCAATTTCTGCCTCTCACAAACTTTCAAACCGATTTTAATGAAGTTTTTAAACATAGAGAAATCCATATTTATATGGACACATAAGCATGATGTGTTTTTAAGTACTGTGGTGCTGGGTATCATATGGTCGGGCTTGACCGACTATACTTTCTTACTTGTTGTTATTTATTTTATTAACTTTGTATTAAAATTTGTTTTTTTTAGCTTTAAAGACTGAATTTTTATATTTTTTTCTATTGTTTTTTTAAATATAGTGCTATAAATATAAATAAAATCACATTGTTTCTAGAAATTTTTTCTGTATTACTGAGAGGAGCAGCGTTGGAGTTTGTTAGTACGCAATTGCGTACATCCTGAAAAAGGATCTTTGAGCTGTCGGAGAAAATTTTAAATAAAATTTTTGGGGTTTTTGGGATCTAGTTATTAATATCGGATATCAAAAAATTTTACTTTGCTCTAGTTAATTCCCGACTCAAAGGGTTAAACAAGCAAACACACATTACAAAAAAACACGACACTACTCACTCAATGCAGCCTACAACCGCGGCGAATTAAAACCAACAGAGACTGCGCTGTCGTTAGCTCTGCTTTTTATGAACAAATTTTCTATCACTATTTTTACAAGTATGCGTTCAACTTTTTGCTAAGATTCTTTAATAATATGAGTTAATGGAGTTTTAATTTTATTTATTTTTAAAAATATTTTTACACTTTTTAGTTGATTTCAAGGAGTATTTTTTTAAGACGTCCACGCACTTTGTAAATTTTTAGAAACTAAAAAGAAGAGGAAAGGGAAATTAAGAAAATGGGATTTAAAAAAAAACTGTTCGTTAAACTTTAGTGTAAGAGTAAAAGAGACAAATAGTGCCAGCAAAGGAAGAATAAGTGCTTTTATATCAATAAGAAGACATGGGTAGGGACATTATTAGCTTTTGCTTTATATTCTAACTCTAATATTACGTATATATATTGCTCTGTTCTTAAATATTAATGCGCTATTTGTGGTTATGCAAACAAAAAATCTTTGCAAATTAGATTGTTTTTTAAAAAAACTCACAAAAATATTTTTTTAAAACTATCGTTGGATCGACAGTAAAATATGGCCGATATCGATATTATCATCGAAGCTTAAGCATCGCCTAAAAAGTTACTAATAAATCAATTGTAGTCGTTGTTCTTTAAACAAATTTTGTTCGTTATATTCTTTCAATAATAAAAAAACTATTTCACACTTATTTTTAATTTTAATTCTTTAAAATGTTTGTAATATTGAAAAACTTACCTTATAAAAATGAATAACCTTCTTTTAAAATGCTTTAAAATTCTTTAAACTTTTATTAAATCTAATTTTATTTTTCTATATATCTTTTATTTCATTTTTATTTTCTTTTATTTCTATTTTGCACATTTTTAATAAAAACAGGCCATATTTTGTGGAAATTTACCATCTTTAATTACATACATATTTACCTTTTTTTTAATTTACCAACAAAAAAAACCACAACAAACCAAACTTATTTTCTCATTCATTTACATACTTCGCTTTTAGCCAAGACACTTTTTTCTTCTTATTGACTTTGCTTTTATTTTTAAACAAGCAAACACACATTCCAAATAAACACGACACTACTCGCTCAATGCAGCCTATAACCGCGGCGAACTAAAACCAACAGAGACTGCGCTGTCGTTAGCTCTGCTTTTTATGAACAAATTTTCTATCACTGTTTTTACAAATACGCGTTCAACTTTTTGCTTAGATTTTTTAATAATATGAATTAATGGCGTTTTAATTTTATTTATTTTTAAAAATTACAAATATTTTTACACTTTTTACTGTCTTTTTAGTTGATTTCAAGGAGTATTTTTTTAAGACGTCCACGCACTTTGTAAATTTTTAGAAACTAAAAAGAAGAGGAAAGGGAAATTAAGAAAATGGGATTTTAAAAAAAAACTGTTCGTTAAACTTTAGCGTAAGAGTAAAAGAGACAAATAGTGCCAGCAAAGGAAGAATAAGTGCTTTTATATTATAACCCTACAAGAAAAGAATCAGCGAGTTGTCACTTTTTTACGTTGGTGTTAAGAAAATGATAGAATGAAATGACCGAAATCAAATTCTCTGTCATTTCTTTCTATCATTTTCTTAACACCAACGTGAAAAAAGTGACTACTCGCTCATGCACTTCTTGTAGGGAACTAATTTATAACAATAAGAAAATATGGTTAGGGAAACTATTAGGTTTTGTTTTAGAAACTTTGAGGGGAAGTAGAAAAAGTTTAATTTAGTTTTATTTATTTTTATTGCCAGCTGGGACGGTTGAATGCTTATAAACAGGACTGGAAAATTTGGAAAAAGTCTTCTTAAAAACTATAAAAAATATAAAAAACTAAAAAAATAGCGAAAGTACCATGGATAAAGCGAAAACCTGAATATTTTAAACTAAAGGTTAAGATATTTCAGAAAAGGAACAAGACCTAACAAAGGTTCAACATTTATTTTAAAGGTCATTGGTAGGACGCTCATGGGGTATTTTGCCAATCTAGCCGCACATTACTTTTTGTTTTAGCTTATAAGTATTGCTTCTTTAAAGTTATTGAGTGCCCCTAGATCGATGAAACTTGGCAGAAATATGTGTTCTGGTCCTAGGCAGGTAAAGCTTTAAAATAAATACAATCGGACTAAGGAGGAAAAAGTTCCCCTTAGAAGAACTAATACAACCTCTGAAAAATTAAATTTTGTTTAAAGTTTTAGCATACCATTGTTAAGCAAATGCAACTTTTAACGTCGGCGAAAGTTAAAAAACCTAAAATTTGACCCAGGTGATCGTAAAATTACATCGTTCGTCCCCGCCCCCTTTTGTGGGCGGTTACATAAAATAATATTTAAAAAATGCAAATATTAAAATAAATAGATTACCAACGCCTGAATACCATAAGAATTATATTTTGTGTAATTACTTTTTTTATTGAAGTTGGTCTTATGCTAGTAATCAGTGGAGAACTGAGCAAAACTCCATTTTTAATTTATAATATCACTTGTAATTCCATCAATAATAACTTTGATTCGGTAGATTAATCAAATGCAAATCCAGTTGCTTCTGCAGCAAATTCCGGATTGGAAAATAATCTTCTGATGGTGTTACCATCGTTGCTGTTTCCAAATCCAGTCTTTGGTACATCCGCTATTTGCCCTGATTCACTTCTAAATGTTTCCTCTCTTTATCAATAGTTTTGTCCTCATCCGATCTTAATTGCCACTTTTTTACTGTTAGTTTATACGACAAGTGTAATATGCTCTCAAATAGACGAATTCTGGCTGCACAGGTGGTTAAAAATCGCCACTTACTGTTTCGCACATTCCTTTTATTGCACAGGTTATATAAGTCTTAGATGTAATAACTTAAATAAAAGACAACCAAAACATTTTATAACTGATGAAAGGGTTTCTGCAAGGCTGCAAAGCCGGCATAACTCAAAAAATGAATTTTTGGAGTTAGAGATGCAGAATTGTTCGCTTTGTTTTTCTTTATATTGTGTATTAAATTCATCTTTATATCTTTCATACTTTCCCAGTTTGAAGAGAATGTGTCTTCTTTTTTTCTAAGTAGTTAGAGCTAATCAAAAACTTTAAATGCGTTTATCTCGAAATGGTTTTTTTTGAGTTATGCCGGTCTTGCACCAAATGTGCAATATGTACCTATGCAAGATGAGCAAAAACAGAAAAAGGTGAAATTTTTAAAAAATCAGCAAACAAAATGGCGCGAAAACGCGCAACGTTTTTTTTTTAAATTTAAAAGTAGAGATTCAAAATTTTGTCGTGATGTATAACATTTTTAAAAATGCCATTAAATTCACTTTCAAAAACCTTTTTATTTTTTTTTTTAAGTAAACAAGAAAATCGTTTTTTTTTAATTTCGAACGAATTTTTTTATCATAAAAATTTAAAATAAAATTTTTCTAAAGATTTTAATAAGTAGCTGTTAACATAGTATTTTACAAAAAAAAAAAAAAAAAATCAATGTAAAATTTTTATTCGTTTACCCTCAAAAAAATATATTGTAAACCTCTCAAAATCGTAAAAAGTCAATGAACACTCATACAAGGCTCAATCTTAGGACCATTGTTATTACTGTTCTTACTGTATTTCATTTTGCAAATTTAACATGTATGCGGATGATGTACAGCTCTACCTAAGTTCACCCATTAAGTCACTACAACAAAGTGTTGATGCTCCTAATATAGCTCTAAATTATGTTTCGTCATGGCCATCTGACAACGGCCTTTGTTTAAATCCCAAAAAATTAAAATGTATTATAATTTACAAAAAAACAAATTTAAGTATTCCCAATATTGACGTTATGATAAATGGAGAAAAAATTGATCTAGTCACCTCATCAAAAAACCTGGGGCTTGTATTCAATCAAACATTAAGTTGGTTGAATCATGTTAACTCTATTGTATGTAAAACTCAATCTATGATACGTTCCCTCTGGTCAAAAATTTTTTGCACACCGGCTAACATAAGAATAATTATTGCTAAAACGTACTTGATGCCCTCCTTACTTTACGGAAGTGAAATTTTTGGACATTGTGACTCAGATAGTATACGAAAGTTAAACGTAGCATTGAACAACATAACCAGATACGTTTTTGGTCTTCGCAGACGTAACTCCTTTTTCGAAACAATTGTATGGCATGACATTCTCAAATCTAATTGACAGTAAGACTTTAATACCACTGCACAAAATCATATATCTTAAAACACCATCATACTTGTACAACAGGTTGCAATTTGTAAGATCGAACCGCGGGTGTATGCTAACGAGTATTAGATACAAGTGTCAGGCTTTAGAGCGGCAGTTTTTCATTCATGCTATCCGTTTGTGGAACAGACTTCCAAACAGAATTCAAATAATCAGCAGTGCGAATATTTTCAAAAATTAAATTATAATACTCTTTTTTTTTATTGAAAAGAGACCTTAAGCTTGAAAAATTTATTAAAGTCTAATATGTAATTCATTTATTAATTTTTATTTATTTTTTTCAACACTTTTGTTAATTTTTTTATATAATATAATAAGTACCATGTTATAAACAATTTATTGTATAACTACCTGTTATCCCTACTATAATCTAAATGATTTTGTATATCTTATTGTATGGGTGAAACAATAATGAATATCAAATATCTAAAAAAAAAAATATCAATTTATTTTTGGCATTATTCTTTATAATCCCACACAAATTCCTTTTTGAAGTGCACTTTCATTACCTGCACATTTAAGATAAGTGCCCAAAATTTTCGGCGTTTTAAAATTATTTTCATACAAAAAATTTAAGTTAACTGCACTTTGACTTAACTGCCCAAAATACATATCGGGTGATTTTTTAGCTATTATCTTTTTGGCAACACTGTTTTGTTTCACTGTCAAACATCTTCAGTTTGTTCTATAATTTAACCGTGAATCGTCTTACAAATGAACAACGCTTGCAAATGATTGAATTTTATTATCTAATGCGTGCTGTGTTAAGAAAGTTCATCGCGCGCTTCTTCCATTTTATGGTCAGTTTAATCGACCCACTGAAGCGGCTATTCGGGCTATTGTGACTAAATTTCGTACCAAATTTATATTGTTGGACATTAAACCACGAACAAGCTTACGTAGAGTGCGAAGTGAAGAAAATATCGCAGCTGTATCGGCCAGTGTTAATGATGACCATCAATTATCGATTCGTCGCCGTTCGCAGCAGTTGGGCCTCTCAACAACGTGGAAAATTTTGCGGAAGGATTTAGGTGTGAAGCCTTTAAAATACAGCTGGTGCAAGAATTGTAGCCGAACGACCTACCGCAACGTAGAATTTTTGGTGAATGGGCTCTTGGAAAGTTGGCCGAAGATCCACTTTTTTATCGAAAAATTGTGTTCAGCGACGAAGCTCATTTTTGGCTCAATGGGTACGTTAATAAGCAGAATTGTCGATTTTGGAGTGAAGATCAGCCAGAAGCATTGCAAGAGCTACCAATGCATCCAGAAAAAGTCACAGTTTGGTGCGGTTTATGGGCTACTGGCATCATTGGACCGTACTTCTTCAAAGATGATGCGAATCGTAACGTAACTGTGAATGGTGAGCGCTACCGTGAGATGATATCCAACTTTTTTTTGCCCAAAATGCAAGAGCTTGACTTGCATGACATGTGGTTTCAACAAGACGGTGCCACATGCCATACAGTACGCTTAACAATAGACTTATTGAGAGGCGAGTTCGGTGAAAATTTTATTTCACGTTCGGGACCGGTCAATTGGCCGCCTAGATCGTGCGATTTAACGCCCTTAGCCTATTTTTTGTGGGGCTATATTACCATTTGAACCGAATTCGCTGGCAACATTTACATTAAGTTATTTTTAAAAAGTAAATGGCAAAGACCAATTTATCGATTCCAATAAAAATTTTGAATATATGATGCAAATTTGAGTGTTTTATTAGATTTTTAAAAAAACTACGCTTAAAACATCACCCATTAAAATATGGGGCACTGATTTACAGCTGTTAAGCTTAAACTACATATAAATTTAAGTTTAGTTTAACTTAACCAACGTTTAAACATTCATTGATTTATTAGCCATTAATGTTACATTTTGGTGAGTTTGAAACGATGATTCTTTTGAAGAACGGTTTACACAGGACAGTCCAGGCACCCTTTCACATTCGTCCAAGTATTTCAGGGAGTCTGCGGGAAAAAAATAAGAAAAATTTCGTTAGATTTTTTAAAAAACTTTAGCTGAATTTGGAAAATATATAAAAAAAAGTTACATTTATCTTGATAAACATGTTAACAATATGTGGATTAGGGCTATACTTTCATATAATCCATTTTTTGCTCACAATTGTTATTGTTCCCAGGGCTGTCAGATGTGGCGATTTTTCGCCAATCGTGGCGATTTATAAACCTAATTGGCGATGCAATTTTGTGTATGGCGACATGGCGATTTTTTTGGCGAAATTTAAAAAAGTTGGCGATTATTTGGCGATTTCTAAAACAAATTTTATGTTTTTTTCATATTTATATGCACAATTTTATAAGTACGGGCTAAGTTTTTTCTTTGAATTTTTAACAAATTTTAAAATCGCAATACGAATGCTATTGTTTTAAATGATAAATTGATAATATTGCCAAATAATTACCTTGAAAACATTAAAGAATTGTTGCCATAGAAATTTGGAATAAAGCTTAAGTTTTCTTAGATTTTCGCACATTTTCCTGATCAGAAGTTATCAATAATCGGACCTTTACCGAAAAATTTATTTTGCAAAATAAATTTTAAAAACGCAATCGTTTTCGATTGCATATGAAATGGGGTTTTTAAAATAAATAAATAAATAATAATGTATACTTGGTAGTATGCAAAAAAAGTTTAATTAATAGCGAAAGAAAATCAGAAATTTTTTTAAAAAAAAGTTGCATTGGTATCAGATTCTATATAGCAGTATCAAGCGCGAAGCGAAAAAATGCGCACTTTTACACAAAATAAAATTAAATATTTATTTTAAACCTTAAAATATTTAACAAAAAAAATTAAATATTCACGTGAAATTTTTAAAAACCCTGATTTTATATAGAATCGAAAACGAATCTGGGTTAGAAGGTAATTTTTAAAAATAATCTATATATAAATCGGCTAAGGCAAAACAGTTAAGAACACTTTCCTCCTCTGTATGTCAACCGATTTGAACAAAATATCCACTATTTGAAAGGTATTTACTCACAGAAGGCCAAAATATATATTTTATTCAAATCTGTTTAAGTGTTTAAATTTGCTACTAACACATATGCAGAACACATAAATAAAAAATTTGTTTTTTTCAATTATCAAATAATAAAAAATAGCGTGTTCGATTATTCGACATTTTTCAGAAACCGAATATTTCGACTATATAAATCTTATGTATAAATCGTCACAGGCAAAACAGTTAAGAACGCTTTCTTCTAATGTTTGTCAACCGAACCTATATGGGGGGAAAAAGTATCAAAAAAGGGAAATACGGCAAATAAAATTTCTTTTTTTTTACTTTTCCGTGCTGCATGTGATAATTTTTAAATTTTCTATAATGTTGAAATTAGAAGCTTAATATTCCTGAGTGAATAAAAACCTATAAGATAAAAAATGTTGGCACTTTTTGTTTTTAATTCGTTAATATTCGGCCTATAAAGATAAAATTATACGTTAAACTGGGTGAACAAGAACATGTATGGGGAGCTTTTTGGTACTTTTTCGTTCATATTTTCGTTAATATTCTACAAAGAAACATAAAATTAAAGATGCAATGTCCTGAGTGGATGACAATCCATAAAAGAGACTTTTTGATACTTTTCTGTTTTTCAATTGATATTTTTTATATTGAACTTACAAAATTAAATCAACTCACGTAGAAGATAACATATGAATCGAAGGTTGGTCCTTCGCCAAATCGATCCACTAAGACGGAAAAAATAAATGCTCAAAACATATAAATTTATTTATACTTAGATGTGCTATGTTTTCTTCATATGTATGTAATTTATGGTCGAATTTTGACCATTAGGCAAACACTAGTTCATGTAATTTGTTTAGATGATTGAGTTGACTTTAAGTATTCCAATTCAATTTCAAATATCTAATTTAAATGCACCTTTTAAGATATTTATCCTTTGCTTCAAATAAATACAAAATTTTACCATATTCTGGTGTATATTCACATAGAAAATCACGCTTATAAAAACTCACTTTTTTGCATCAAACTCTACTCAGTTTACATGCTTGATAAAATTAATGTTCTGGCAAAATTCAATTAACTGATCTCACAAGTTCTAGGTTTTAAGATAATCAGCCTTCTTATGATTACAAAAATTCTAGTTCCCTTCAGCATACTTTTGCAATTTAAAGTCGCCAAACTTCTTGCGATTGCGGTTAATGATTTACAGATTACAGAATTCAAGTCAGAATCACAAATGCTAAGCGTTTGGCGATGTTCTACTATAATATAAACACACTACTAAAATAATAAAATTTAAATGAAGGTAAAATACACTTGTATACTCTTTTTTATATAAAATTTTTATTTGGCGATTTTTGGCGAATTTTTTTTACCAAAAATCTAACAAAATAAATTTTTGGCGATTTTTGGCGATTTTCGGTATACATACTATTTAACGATGAAGGTGAAAAAAAATCTGACAACCCTGATTGTTCCCTTAAAATACATACAATACATACATATTTAATCTGTTCACAAAATTTTTGTTCTTAAAACAAAATTAACCACCTTATTTAACTCACCAACCAAAATGTTGTTTACCTTTTTTCCGGCTTTATTATTTGTTTAGAAAGAGAGCACAAAAGATAATAAACCAAAACATTTCACCACTCTTTTTAAATCATTTTCAAGACAACAAAATCATTGCATACCGTTAGGCGTTAATAAAATTAAAATAAAAAACACGCAAATATTTAACAACGAAGCATTTCAACTATGAGATGTTCGTTTCAAGCGCAATTATTTTGCACATGAAAAAGATAAGGTTACACAGTAATTTTGACTTAGCTGCACAATCTCCTTTGTGTAAGGTCCAATTTTGCATGTCTTTGAAGAAAAATCGACCGATGATGCCACCAGCCCATAAGCCACACCAAACTATCGTTTTTTCGGGATGCATCGGTAACTCTTGTACGGCATGTGGCTGTTCTTCACCCCAGATGCGGCAGTTTTGCTTGTTTACGTATCCATTTAGCCAGAAACGAGCATCATCGCTGAACACAATTTTTCGATAAAACATTTCTCACAGAGCACGAATTTTGATAATAAATTTCAACGATTTCCAGTCGTTGCTCGTTTATGAGTTTCTCTATGATGAAATGGCAGAGTATACTGAACACTTTTCTCTTTCACAGATGTAGTTTGTACCATGTTCACACGGACAGCAATATTCGTGTTTCGCTCTCTTATTCCTGTTTCGCGCACCAAACATGACTGAAACGACTTGTTTCCCCATACAAAATTTTGAGAGCGAAACCGGTCGTTTCATTTTGAAACATGCTGCGAAACAGGAAAAATGTACTATCATCTCCAACTTTGATAACATTTATCGTTAGTTTATCTGAACTAGCTCTCAAAAAAAAATCAAAACAAAGAAAAAAACAAAATAAAAATTGATGTTTAATAAAATAAAGTGATAATTATACAATAATAATATTAATAAAAGTATTAAATTATATATTTTTAACTTTTAATTACTTTTTTTATCTATTTTAAATAAAATCACACTAACAACACACAGAAAAATGTCAAAATGAAACAAGTATCATTCGTATGAACAGCATGTTTGGCCAACTAGTTTCAGAGAGCGAAACGAGTGGTTTATATCGTCGTATGAACATAGCATTGGACACAATTATCAACCAGTGCTGCCAGACCGAAAAAGTTAATTCACAACATATCACCCAGCACTACGAACAATGTTGTCAAATTCATATGGTTTGTATTGGTTTAAATCTTTATTATTAGCCCTAAGGGCCATTATTGCAACATAATAATAAAGTTCCTGATATTTAATGGAACAATAGTTATCGTGAACGACAAAGTGACCACTACGTTTTCTCCATTATTACAACTGTCCGATAAAATAAAAAATGTATATACTGCTGCAACATTGGACACCGACTACAGTAATTTTGACTTAGCTGCACAATCTCCTTTGAACGATTTTTTGTGCAGGTAAATCAAAAATGCAGCTATCTTAAATGTATTTAGCTGCCTTAATGTGCAGGTACGCAATTGTGGTTACCTGAATAAAAGTGCAGCTAAAGTTAAGTGTTTGAAAGAGAAGAAACAACATTTTTATTAATAAATTGATAAAAACAATGACGTTCAAATCACTTGTAGTCATTTGTTACGCATTTTTATAATGAATAAGAATAGTCGCTGTAGTACAACGTTAAGAATAGCGCAGCAAGCTCTCAAAAGTTAAAAACGGCAGTTGCAAAGTAGTGTCAACAGAAAACGTAGTTGTAGTAGTCCTTGCAGTTCGAAATTTTGAACTTTGTTGCGCTAGGTTAGGTTAGGTTCCATTGGCAGCCGTGATCAAGCACAGCTCACGTGGGTCCATTAATTAGTTCCCGTTGTGTTACCGTGTCACACCGTCTCCCATGGGTCCTATGTTGTCTGGCTGCTAGTGTTCCCACGCAGCCATCCGGTCGATTCAGTAAAGGAGTGGATCCTGTTTACATCAACATCAGAGAGACAAGTTTTGTCCGCAAGGGCTCTTCGACCAAACATTTCGAGTCTTAGATCTCCGAAAGCCGGGCAATTACAGAGAAGATGTTCCGTTGACTCTTCCTCCTCCTCGTCGCCGCAACTTCTACAAAAGTCATTGTAAGGGAGCCCCAGCCTCTGGGCGTGCCTCCCAATGGGCCAGTGGCCAGTTATAACCGCAATCAGGTTTCTTAGATGATGTCTGGACAGCTGTAGTGCCCGCCGTGTCCTTTTTTCATCTATGACGGGCCAGATTTTCCTGGTTTCCCCACAGGTAGTTTCATCGTGCCACCTCCGACTGGCGATAATATGAAACTTGTGCGATATAAGTTGCTTGCTCCTTGGGAGCGAAGCACCTACATTATATGTTGAACCGTCTCGATTCAAGGTGGTGCCTGCATGCGCCAACGAATCCGCCATGCAGTTCCCCAGTATGTCCCCGTCTCCGGGGACCCAATTAAGGGTGACCAGTGAATGTCTCGCTATCTCATCCAGAGACATCCGGCATTCTCGGACAATTCTCGATGTGATGAGCACATTCTCCAGGGATCTTATTGCCGCCTTGCTATCGGTAATAATGTGAATATCCCTTCCAGATATTTCACCGTATCGGATGCGTCTCGCGGCTGTGTGGATGGCGCTAGCTACAGAGCATTCGTCAGCTTCATATACTACTACAACTACTGTATTCTGTTTCAGGCATAAGACTTGCTATTCCTTTTATATAATCGTGGTAGGGTTGCTGTAACCACAACCCATATGCATAAATGTAAATACATGCAATCAAAATAAATTAATTATAATGATACCAACTTGACTTGTTTGCGATTTTTGATATTATAAACTGCTAAAATTGGATATTTATGTGAAAAAGTGGCCACCATATTTTTTTCATGTGTGCAGCTAACTTTGATGTTTTATATGAAAATATTTTAAAGCGGCCCAAAAATACGAAAAATGTGCAGGTATACAAAATGCACGTAAACAAGGATTTTGAAGAATAATTACAGAAAATATGTAATTTGGGCAGTTAAGTCAAAGTGCAGCTAACTTTAATTTTTTGTATGAAAATAATTTTAAAATGCTAAAAATTTTGAGCACTTATCTTAAATGTGCAGGTAAAGAAAGTGCACTTAAAAAAGGAATTTGTATGTAATTATAAAGAATAATGCCAAAAATTATCAATTTTGTGCAGTTAAGTCAAAAGTGCACGTAAACAAAAGGCAGTTAAGTCAAAACTACTGTACTTATTTTTGTTTATTTTTTTAATTGAAAGAAAAAGTAAATTTTGTGTGCTTCAGTTTTGTTTTTTATAGTAAGTTGTTTTGTTTTTGGTATTAAAAATTGTGTTTTTTTTGAAAAGTTTGAATAATTAAAAATTTAAAGTTTGAATATTTATAACAGAAAGTATGGCAGCTTCATAGTTCACTTATAAAGTTTCAATGAGGATAAACCTCCTGTTAGCTTATCAGTCACATTTTAGGTAACCTGGCCTTTACACATGCAAGTGCAAGTTCGAAAAACTCAATATACTTCCACCTTTTTACTAACACCATCACATTTTTCGTACTTGCAGACAACTTGCAGCTTAACTTGCAAGAAATTTCTGAAGACAGTGATTTTTTGACACTTGTAGCAAGTAAATGTCAAAAACATAAACAGTGCTACCATATTTACTTGATTGCGGAAATAATAATTATAGATTTAACTTTTTTAAAGTATATGTATTTAAAAATATATCTTGTTTTTTTTTTGCATAAATACATAAAGTAGACAATTGATTTAATTTTTAAACATCAATCTATTTTAAAAAAAGTAATTATAATTATTAATGACAACTTTTTATTTAGAAATGAAGCTCATTTTCTCACTTGGTAACTCTGATTTACTTCCCCTTAACAGTGTAAACATTCTTGCAACTTGTATGACATTCGCCTAATTCATCGACATTTTCGATGTAAATACGTATAGCCTACTTGCAAGTAACTACTTTCATGTGTAAAGCCAGGGTTAGTGTTAACCTGTACTAATCAAAAACCATATATCTGTCAGATAGCATCTTACAAATAAATATTTTTGATTTGTAATAATGGACCTAAGGAAATAAAATTTTGACACTTTTGAGGTGACTTCTATTTGGAGTTTCGGGCTTGCATTGGGGATATTTATAAAAAAAATAGGATTTTTGGGGAAATGAAAATTTGAGTTTACTTTTTCTATTAAAGACAACTAAGTTCCATGCACACATATAAATACATTAGGGTTGCCATATTTGCAACATCACTTAATATCAATGAGCACCGGGTCAAAAAAATTTCTTTTTAATGTAAAAAAATTTCTAAAAATTTTGAAGTTAATCTGTCAATAAGTCGATTATGTATAATAAAACCAAAATTTGTATTTGCCTAGACAAGTTCATGTAGATAAGAGGTTTTAAAAAAAATTAAAGTTAACTCTTAATTCAATGAATGCGCTTTTTTGGTTCCTTTGTACATAAAAACATTTAATATGAAGTTTGGTGACGACTGGATTGAAAAAAAGTCGATTGAAAAGTTTAATAGTGAATACAAGGCGAAAAAATACATTTTTTTAATTTCTGTCAAATGTTTTAAATGTCGTAAAAGTTTTTATTCTATATGATAAATTATTCAAAATGAAGACATAATTATATTTTGAAAAAGGTATATAACAATCTGTTTAGAACTAACCCAGTAATAAATGTGCTAATTATTATTCAAAACTGTGAGATATTAATAATCTATTACAGAAAATACAGTACGTTACGTTACGTTACATTGAATTACATTTATGGTCGGCTAAGGCAACCAAAATACATACTTAAAATGTAGAATGAAAACAATTAAGCACTAAACGCAAAAGGCTCCAAACCTGTATTTTAGAAAATATTTCCTGCACAATTATCAAAAATAGTTAAAGAATTACGAAGCCTTTACACACGAAGCTTCTGCAAATCAATCTGTTACACAATATTTCAAATAAACGTATATTTCAAAACTCGAATTTTCGAAAACATAACTAGGAAAAGTTTAGCAGCTGAAATTAAGCGAGCCTAACTACAACTTCATACGTTCGGGACATTACAATTGAAAATATGGAAAAGTCATTGATGATCTGGATAGAAGATTACACTTAAAAGCGAATCCCAATTGATACCAATGCTTTTTCTTCTAAAATAAAAAAAAAAGAATATTCTTAAAAATTGGCTGAAATTGTTGCTGCCATTTCATATATGAATTTAATTTACTTTTCCTTTTAACTTTACTTTTCTAAACAAAGTTTTAATTTTATTCTTATTTGGGTCTTTTTCGATTTACACGATTTTTTATACAAAAGTTTTTTATTTCGATTTACATGATTTTTTTAGGAACTCATATATCATGTATATTTAAAATATATATATTTATTGCCGTATTCATAAAAAATTAGAATGGATTTGAAATGCATTTTAAGAAAAATTTGTATGAAAATTTTGCCTAAAAACACATTTCAAACTTATTTTATTTTTTATGAATTCGGCAGCTAAAATACAACTACGTAAATATTTTCTTACGATAAAAATTATCTCTTGTAGAACATAGTACAAGTAAAACTTAAATAAATATTTAAATTATCCGTTAAAAATGGTTTTTTTGTGGAAAATTTTTTAAAGTTTGGGGAAGACGAAAAATAGTACCTGCCAATTCTGGCCCTGAGGGCTAGTATAAATTTTGACTTAAGCGTAGAAATTCTTGACAATATTAATTCACCATAGAACTTTGCTACCGTTTCACACACCCCATAACTGTTCCACAAACCAAAAGCTTTAAAAATATGATTTGTGTTTAAAAAAATATGCTTGAACTAAGATAAAGTACATATATTTAAACTGAAACTTTTCTGATCAGCCCAATGTTTCCGCTCATATTTGTCTGTGTTCCCCCGGTAGGCTAGCTGGTAGTGAGCTAGTCTATCAGCGCCGCGGTTGCGGGTTCGATTCCTGCCAGAGACTCTGGTTTCTTTTCTGCAGACAAGCGAAGAGCTTTGCGGGGATTAGCTTAGGGAACTAAAATTAAAAAAAAAAAATTTGCCGGATTTACAATTTGAACCAGGCCAGTCCAAGGATATTTTGAACATCCATTGAAGAAGGTGACGTAAATCTTGCTATTTAACTATTAAGAAATAGTTCATTGTTAAATTTTGCAAATAACCATAAATCAACGCATTTAAAAAAAAATCGTACCGATAGATGGTAACTGCTATCTCATTTGGTGTAAAGTGTACAAAAAGCACATACAAATTCCAAAACTAAACAAATTGCAAAAGTATTTTAGCATTTTAAACATAAACAAAACAAAAGAATATTGTGCAGAAATAAGATACAAAAAATACACCAGTATTTTAAAGAATAAACCCAGAGAGTAAAGATTTCTCACCTTAGCAGTGTTGCCACCAACGAAAGGCTAAATTACACATGGATCATGCCAAAATTACACATGAAAATACGAATTACACATGCTATCTTTTTAAGCATGTCTCAGAAACAAATTTCGACCAAAAGTGGAACTAAAATCGTATTTGGCTTCTTCATAAAACGTAAACCAATTTCAATTTTCTAAGTGGAATTGATATTTTAAGCAACATATATACCTAAAAAACTTATTATTGCCACCTTTTTATTTTGCTCAAACCACTAAAAATTTTTGACTCTAAAAGCGATAATACTAATGTATAGAGTTTTTGTTTGCAAACAAATAAACATAAATATCGTCACCTAAAATGCAAAAGGGCGTAACGACACTTTTTATTTTGTTACAGGAGAAGCAAACAACTTTACAAAATCAATAACAACAAGGTATAGTTGGCGCTTGAATTGCTTTAATAAAGTCGCCATTTTTGATCTAAAATTTTTTTTTTAATAAACGAACAAAACTCAATCAAAAACTCTTATTTCGAATTTCTTTTTGTTGCTAAGCCCTTTTGCATTTTAGGTGACAATATATAACTTACATTTTATTTGGTTATCATAAATGATCTGATGCATCCTTCAAGTGTTGTCGACTCAAATTTTTAACGGAATCTTAATTCAGTTCCTCTATTGCTGCAACATTGGATATGCCGGACATTTTTATATTGTTTACTTATCCAGCACAAAAATATTTTTCAAATGTCTCTTTATTTGCATTTTTGTTTACAACAATCGTATCGTTGCTATATTTAATGCAAAAAAATAATATTTTCATTTTACTATTTAAAAGAATAAAACAAAAATAACTATTTGCAAAGTAGGAAATAATCTGTCTCAAAAGGAATTTTTATTTCAAAAACCTTTTACCAATAATATTCTGCCTTCAAATTACTATGAAGCTAAAAATTTTCAAAATTTAAGAGTGCATGTTGTCGCGAAAATATTCTTGAAACTTCTTAAGTTTTATCTGCGAAGCATTACTTCTAATAAAACAAGATCTAATATTACAAAGTAAAACTTTCAAATATGTTGGAAGGTTCAGACAGGCCTTCGACGCTACGAAATGTATTAGGTGGCACGAGCATTTTATTAAAAGAATAACTGGCTTTTCGTCTTTTAGCAACTTAACTTCTGAATTATACTGTCCAAATATAACATTAGCTGTATCTGATGCAAATCCAACTAGATTTTCAAAAAGGAATCCCTTTTTCTATAATTGTGCTTTTGAGAAGCTCAAACATTTCTTTTGCAGTCGATGATCCCCTCTCTTTGAAATAAAAAAAAGAATAATGTACCCAGGATGTTTTCGTTATAAAAAATTGTGGCAAAAGCTATCTAAGTGCCAAATGGTTAGTAGTTAATGATCCAACCATTTTTAGTTCAGCTCTTTTAACGCTTCCATTCTTTTAGTAACATTTTTAAGTTTTGCTAAGAATGATAAACCTTTTTACTTCTTGTGAAAAAATAATAACAAAAATCAGTGCAACAAAACGTTAAAATTTTAAATTACACATGAATTACACATGGAGTCAATTACACATGGGCTACACATGAAAAAAGAAATTACACATGATATGTGTAATTACACGTGAGGTGGCAACACTGCACCTTAGATACTCACCACTTAACTCAGCTCAAAATAAACTCAAAGATCGAATTTAACAGGTAAATAACAAATACTTTTCAGCCAAGTAAACACTAGTTGAGAATATTTCGAGCCGTTAAGACATTCAAAGCGCACCAGACGCGAAACGGAAAAGTGTAAAAAGAATTAAGAATAAAAATAAGAAAAAATCTATAAATAAAAAAAGAAGGTAAAAAACAACACGCGATGGTCAAGCATGAATCCAGTTTTTTGAGTATAAATTGTGTTTGTTGTATGTGCAAATATTGAATACAAAAAGGAGATAAAGATAAAAAAGTGTTTACAGTCAAAATTAAGAAAAAAGAAATAAATTAATGATTTCAGCACAAAGAAATTTGTCTAAAAGTAAATAAAATTCCGAAAAATAAAAATCATAAAAATTTGCTTAAACCTGCAAAAAGTGAAAATGTGAATTAAAAAAAAGAAATATTTTATTTTTATTAAGAAATGTATTTTAAGCCTGCCCATTTGACACATTCCTTTGCCTTTATTTTAATAAAGAAATCTAAAAGTTCCATTATTTTATTCTACATTTAGTGGTTTTAAGTACATATTTAGATTTTTATGTAACTTTTATTTTTTTTTTTTAATTCCTAGTACGACCGACCGCATTTTCAAATAAACAAACGTTAAAAAACAAAAATATTTTAAACGAAAAAAGAAAGAAAAACTCATTAAAAATGGTTTTAATTTTCTTATATTGTTCGGATTTCTCCATTTAGAAAACAACAAAAAACAACTGCATCTCGTATGAACATTTCGACCAGAAGAAGATGTCGATCATAAAAATCGTTAAAAAAAAATCTCGATTTGTGGATAGAGATGTGCAAGATGCTGTTTTACTGATTACAGTTTTTATTGCAGTTTCATTACCAATAGAACAGACCAGACCGTATTGTACTAGATTTAAAAATTATTACACACACACGATGCATATGTATTGGTGTATAAGAAGTCATGGTCGCCCTACTCTTTACTACTTTAAATAGTTAAAGTTATATGATGTTATAATCATCTACCAGGTACGCTCGAGGCTACACCAAATTTATCACAAAAGGGATTTTGGTTGTTGGTTTGTAATAGGAACGGTCAAATTTTGTTTATGTTATTCTATAGTATGTGTGTGTTTAAACCACATTTGACAGTTCCAATTAAAAAACAACAACAAAAATCACTGAAAAAGTAAAGAGCAAAATAATCAGCTGGCGCTTCGAGCGTTCCTTGTAGATGATTATACCTATTACCATGCCCTACAGATAATATTGGACTACGTGGTCCATTGTGGCTTAAATGGACTACTTACAACATGGTCCAATCTACTGTAAAATGGACCATGTTATAAGAAATTAACATGCAGTGCTGCCAACAACTGCATGATGTATACTTTTCTATAGTTTACAGTATTACACATTGGTATCCCTGACGGTGTCCATTATTAATTGTTTATTTAAAAGTAAAAGTTTGTGAAAAAAAGGTAAACAAATTAAAAAATACCAAATAAATATATTTAATAATAGCAATAATAGACTACAGGGCACGTCATAAGAGGCGATTAGTAAAAAATGAAAAATGCTTAAACTATCCCTTTAGTGTACTCCATACTGTAGTAACATGGAGTACTTTTAAAACTAACCCACTTTAGTACTCCATGGAGTAGTTTAGGGACTACTTTGGTGGGTTATATGGTCCCCTCCTAGGACATCGTAATGTTAAATGGACCACCTTTTACCCATATATTTGGAGTAGTTTTGGAGTACTACTACTCCTATATGGACTGCTCTTTACATGCATGTCTCGTTATCTGCAGGGTGGTTATACGTAACAAATTTTTGAAAAGTGTGCTTTAAAAAAAGAGTTTTCAGGCGGATTGATCGGTGATCAAATGACGGTTTCGATATCTGTAATTCTAAATCGTTTTTTTTTTTGTTTTAAATGTAAAGCACTCACGCCCAAAATATGTATATCACAGTTATACATATTACCTCGAAACATTGATTGAAGCCGGCAAAATATATTATCTAATATGTATATTAATAATGAAATTTTCTTTGCAAAAAATTTTATTCGATTATTTCATTTAAAACATCTTTCTGACGTAAAGAACGGTTAACATTCAGAGCTGCTGCGTATTATTGAAATAATACTGTCTGGCACAACCGGTGTTGCCAGTGGATTTTTCGAAAAAATACCTACACATGCTAAAAAAAAATCCGATTTTTCCCTACACGTTGAAAAAATTTCCCCTACAAAAATCCCTACACAGAAAAAATTCTCCAACATTTTTCACCAATTAAAATATTAATCAAAAATAAAATCAGTTTTAATTAAAAATTTAATCAAGTGAATTAAACGTTTAATCAAGTGAATTAAACGTTTAATTAATACTATTAACTGGTTTAATTGATACTATTAATTTGTTTACTGGTGCAAATTTAATTTAATTTTTAATTAATATCACAAATTTTTTAATTGAAATCAATTTTTATTTTTTTCTGTTAATTTGGGCACCGTAACATTACGTTTGGTTCATCCCACAGCGCCAGTTCTGCTTACCAATAGTGGCCCACTGGGCACACTATATCACAACCACTACCTTCATACCAAGAAAGGTGAGGTTCTTACCCATTTAAAGTTTGAGAATAGGTAAAGATCGTTTCGACCCTAAGGCCTCTAATCATTCGCTTTACCAGATAAGATTATTTTACATAAGTTTTAAATGCACCAGCTATCCTGAGGGAAACGCATTATTGTCATTAAAATAGAAGAAAACACATTCGTTATAAAAAATAAGTACAAAACTTAAAAAAAAAAATAATACATATCGCACTTGTTCAACAATACTGTATTAACTCAAAATTTCAAAATTTTCAGTAGAAGCAAAACTATTTCTAATATGGAAGGCATATTAAAACGGATTTTTTAACGAACCGTTTCTTTACCAAAAGGTACTCAAAATAGCTCGATATTTATGATATGAATAATAACTGTAGATTTTTTCCAAAAAGTGAAAAACAAAAAATTTTGAGTTAATACAGTATTGTTGAATAGGTACGATACGTATGTACGTATACATACATATTAGTGTCGCAAACTTTTTAAACCACAAACAACTCTGGAAATATATTTTCAAGCAATTTTAGTGAAAAGAAAAAATTTCCAACTGCTTTGGACAAGAAAATATCACTAACAAAACGTTTTTCTAAATTTATTTTATAAATAATGCGATATGACGAAAAATCCCTACATTTTGGTGATTATAAAAAATCTGTCCGATTTTCCCTACGCCTCTATTTTATTATCAAAAATACCTACATGTAGGGATTTTCCCCTACTTCTGGCAACACTGGGCACAACTATGTTCCGCCCATTATACTCGATAGCTTTTCATAGTCGGGTGTACAATGGGGATCTCTATAACAATCTCGATACTTACAGTTCCATATATATAACTCAATTGAAAATATGGTTGAACCAGTGTAAAACGAAGATTTATAAACAAACATTTAAATATAAAACATTCACTTTGCGCAAATAATATCTCAACATCTCGTTATATGTTCGCGTCGCTCAAGATGTCGTGACATTTACCATGGAACGGCCTTATAGAGGCAAAATTAGCTCAAATCCCATGAAAAACTATTTTAATTAACTAGTTAACTAGTCAGTTAACTAACTAACTGAATAAAA
Source organism: Pollenia griseotomentosa (assembly GCA_963931875.1). Lineage (NCBI taxonomy): Eukaryota > Metazoa > Arthropoda > Insecta > Diptera > Polleniidae > Pollenia > Pollenia griseotomentosa. The sequence goes on from OZ007562.1 coordinate 127,673,810, forward strand.
TATTGCTCTTAATCTGAAGAGTAAACTTTTACTTTATAACTCTATCTATTTAACTAAATTATCAAATTTATATTACATATTTATTTTTATGAAAAGTTCCAACTAACTTCCCATTTCTGTGTAGCGTGCTGCCAAGAAGGAACATAAAACATATCGTCTTTGTGTTAATGTTTTTGTTTTTTCTACTCTACAAATGATGGTGCTGATGATGATGGTGTCATGATCATGAACATCATTATTGGTGAAATTTGAAATTTGTACATAACTATTTATTTTTTTTTTTCTGCTAATAAAATTACCCACAAACTACTTCTGAATCTTCTTTTTTCCTTTGGTTGATGTTTTTGTATTGGTTTTTGTAGGCCTTATAAATAGTCTAAAAACTATTTTTTTTGTAAGAATATCTAGTGGTGTGTTACCAATACATTAGAAAATGCATCTAGATACTCTTACATACATGTAGTTTTTAAGCCAATCTCTGTGTAAAATACTTGTTTTTGTATCTCTTACCAATAAAACGGGTTTTTTAGTCGGTTTGCGAAAACATAAGCAAAAAAATATATATATATATATATATATATATAAATAAAAAGTAAATTTATTTTCTTGGTAAAAATTGGTTGTTTAAATAAAGCCGAGTACTTTTTCCTCATTGATTTTTATGTTTTTGTTGATTTTCTGCAGCATCCGTAAAAAATTGTTTGTTTTTTTTGTGTGAGTGGTGCAGTGTTGCCCAAGCTTTTTCTGTTCTTCATTTATTATAGGGCTTCTACAAGATAATTCCATTTTATTCTATTATTACATATGTATACTCTTATGTCCAATTTTCAGGATAGTATTTAAATCTATATTAAGTTAATTTTCATATAAACTTAAATCGTATTTAAATAAAGATTGATTTTTTGAGTTTTATTTGAAAAATCTTAATTAATTAAGATAAAAGTATGGTAGCACTACTTAATACAAAAAAAAGGGTTTATTTATTTCCAAGGTGGTCTCAAAGAACAGCTGAATGTTATTGCTTTGCCTGTTGTGGTTGTATTGCTGTCATATTGAGGCCACCTTGCTTAGTTATTCCAATGGAAACTTAAGTTAAATTTAAAAGTACCCCATCGGCGAATTAAGTTTTATATAGATGTTTAGTGAAGAAGAGAATTTTGTTTTTAAAACGATTTTAAAAATAAATCTGTTTTAATATCAATCCTGAAAATTGGCCATTAATGTTAATAAAATTTTTATTTTATTGTTGCAGTTCTTGAAAGACTGAAAGAACTAGAAATAAAAGTGCTTTAGAATCGTAAAGGTATTCGATCACGACTGCCAGATATATCACCCTGGTGTGATGAGAATACACAAGTTTCTAAAATGGTTTAGAAAATAAAAATTTACCAACCGCTTGTCAAATTTTGTATCCGTATTCTTTAATACTAAATATATTTTTCTTTTACATAATAAGATTACATATAACCATTTTTATACAATTACAAAAACAACAAGAATCAACTCGGAAAATTTTCATGTTGTTTTTGTAAATCTTGTACATAGAATGATTACCATCAGCTTTTTTGTTATTAACTCAGTTGTTTAATATCTTTGCTTTGATTTTACTTATTAAAGATGTCCCAGTTAGAATGTACTTTTTCATTTTAAAATAAAATACGAATTTTTTCACAATTATAACGCGTTGTTCCTATTTAAAGCGCTCCATTTTTAAAAATCAGAATAAACATATCTGACAACTGCCAGAGTTGCCACTTGCACAAGAAAAAATTACAATAAATTTAAAAAGTACACTCTTACTGAAACACCCTTTACTATTCCTGTAAATATGAAAAATACTTTGAACAGACTTTTGTTCTCTTTTTTTAAACACGATGAGAATTTTATAAAATTTTGATTCTACAAAGTCTTAGGCGGCCCATACAGTTGCAATATAATTGTCAATTTTTCGTATTGTACAAATATATCGCCAAAACCGAAAAGAAGTGCAATATACTATGAAATGTGTTGGCAACATTGTACAATGTTCTTTTGCTTATAGGTTATGTGTTTTTTTTTTTTTTTTTTTTTTTTGATAAAAGTTGCGCCAAATTTTAATTGAAACCATTGTGCCACCTATTGCATTATAATATAAGGCTAACTGGAAATTATATGGCGAATAACATACACAATAATACTTCGCTTTAATACTTCGTATTACCATGTAAAGATGCCTCGAGCTTCAATCGCCATTTTATAATGTTTACATTTGTTTTTCGATGTAGTGCTTTCAAGGTTATTTATGATTTGAGAATAACAGTTTATAGCAAATTGATTAAACATTGTATGTCAAATGTTAATATTCAAATCATTATCAATTTGATATCAAATGTTAAAATCAAACAATTGAAAATGGTTTGAGAATTGTGTTTGATGTCAAATGATAGTTATTTTATATCAAAGGCTCGACTTTGTGTTTGCTGGAAGTAAAATTTTTTACAAAAAAAAGTATTAAAATCATCCATAAAATGGAATTTTTTCATTTTATTATTCATTTGCATACATGAATTAAGAAAAACTATTATGCATTACTTAATTATCATAACATCATAATTCTTGTCCAAAATATCCAAAAACTTGAAAGAAATGTAGCTAAATAAAAATGGGAAGAAACAATGGCTAATCGTCAGCTCAGAATTGGCTTGGCGCATATCATGGTTAAATTACCATGCTATGTGCCAAACCAATTCTGAGCAGACGTAATGACTCAATTTATTTTTTCATGGATAAGCAAGATGAATAATGGCTAAATTGGCAATACTGGCAATGGGTATGTTTATGACGATTTCTTTTTTTTATTATTTCTAAGTGTTTTATAGAGAGGGTGTGTAAAGTAAAAATATTTATAAGTTTTAAGTTGAATATTCATTGTGTGAAAACAAAATTAGAAAAAATTTAAATTTTATTTGAGAAATAAAGAAACTAAAACTAATGCTGTTTACTTATCACACAATCATCGCAGAAATTTAAAACGAATATTTATTTCAATACTTATTTACTTAAATACTCAGAATAGTTAAATAGAACGTGTGAATGTAGAGCAAGTTATTTGTTTTAGTTTATTTTTCTTCACTTTTTTTTAAAGAAAAACGCTGGAATGCACGCACACAAAATACTTGGTAAACGAATGTTAACAAAAAAATTAAAATCTAAAACTTCTTTCTTGCATTTAAAGATACAAATAAAATTTAAATAAAAACGTTTGTATCTTAGAAATAAGACAAAGAAAGAATTTGTAATTTTTTAGAAAAAAAAAAAAATAGGAAATACACTTCAATTATCGATACTGCGTTAAAACGTTTTAATACTTTTTTAAAAGTTTTATATCAAAAATAAGTTTATTCTACCGGAAATGCCTCCAAATTTATAAGATTTAAAAAACGAAAATTAAAAATTACCAATGCAAAATGAACATATTCGGGTTTTCAAAAAAAAAAAAAAAAAAAATAATAACAAAAAATGCATTGTGCAAAGTCGTGACTAATTTTAAATTTTTTCAAACACTATTCTTTTGCTAACAATAGATTAATTATATTAATTGTTTTTCTTTTCTTCAATTATTTGGAAACTTGAAAAAATAAAGCATTTAACAGTCCGAAACAAATAAAAAAACACGTTAATTGTTAGTTTAGCAATGGCGTGAGTTTGTAAACAGTCCCCTGACGTTATAAATTTTGCACCTACGGACTTCATATCTAGAGCACGTCGGAACAAAAGTCGCAAAATATCAACAAATGCTCCATCCGGTCCTGACAACATACCCGAAGTACTCTTTAAATATGGATCCAATACAACTACATACACGCTATTTGTATACCTCCACTAATTCGTAGTGCATGGAATAACTAACAGCTACCATACGAATGGAAAAAGAGGGTAGTAGTAACTATTTCTAAAAAAGATGACCTTGCTATGTAAAAATTGGAGAGGAAAAACTCTTCTTAATTTTACTGGCAAAGAATAGCGATGACACCACCCAGTTAAAAATGGAGCATAGTGATAAGCAAATTTGTAAAGGAGAGAAACACAATACCCCCTTACAAAGTTGCTTACAAGAGGCATGATCTGTATATGGTGATTTCCCACTTGGAAGCACTACTTTTTTCCTCTTCGCTTTAAAACAATTTGTCGACTGATTGCGTTATAAAAAAATGTGATTTCTATGTTTGGTAAAACTTTGGATATTTTCTGCTTCCATGTAAGGGAATAAGAGAAGCACTTAGAACCTTGATCGCGAATTTTTTCTTTAAAATAATGATTTTAATTATTCACTTACAACCTGCTTACTTATAAGGGATAATGCGAATTTATTAAATCTTTTTTATTAACTTAAATGAAAAATTCACTTAAATGGTATTCTCTGCTGCTTCTTAGTAGTGTGTAATAGCCAGCGCATATATGAGCGCTCATGTAATTTTTGTGCTTCCAGAAACCTAAAATCTTTTTACTTGGTGGTTTTACAGCGTACAAAACCTTTCATGGAGCAATCCTTACGTAAAGAGAAAGCTTGTTTTAGGCCTGGAAGATCGTGTACTAATCCTATAAACTCCTTACGAATACTTATAGAAAATTTTGTGGAATACAATTCGCATTTGTATCATTTATTTGTTGGTTTTAAAGCTGAAGCTCGACACCACGCATTACATGCGACGCTTTTTATTTTTTTTATTTGTCAAAATCAGCTGATTTGTTCGATGCTTAGAAAAGTAGAAAGTAAACCTACTTCCCGCCTTTAACGTCTTAATGCATCCTATGCTTTTGTGTGTGTAACTTGTTACATATAACTACACAGATTCTACTTTTCTGACAGCGAAAAGGCGTGTAACACGACGTGTGGACCTCCAGCTTAAGCGTGTATTCAAGACAGTTATCCGGGAGACTTGTTTGTCAGCATTATTAGATAGGAGTTAACAAGAGAAAATTGTGTCACTTATTCGGCAAATTTACTATGAATCACAATATAGTTTGGTTCAAAATAAAAGAAAATAACCCGTACAATACAACAGCAGCTGTTGAGTGCCTCGGTAGGCTAGCTGGTAGCGAGCTAGTCTATCAGCGCCGAGGTTGCGGGTTCGATTCCCGCCAGAGACTCTGGTTTCTTTCCTGCAGACAAGAATAGAGCTTCGCGGGATTAGCTTAGGAAATTAAAAAAAAAAAAATACATGGTAGGACTCGTTCCCCAACGGTGTACCTGCTACTTTTGGAATGCTTAAGGGAAAATACCAGCAGGGAAGCACCTTTTGGTATCCGCTGTTGGAGTACCTAAGTCATATTGACTACGCCAATGACATCTGCCTCCTTGGCCATAGATTTTCGGATATTGAGCGTAAACTTAGAAAGTAGGCTTTAAAAAAATTTAAAAAAGGCAAAACTCATGCGTCCTAGAACCCAAAATTTTAACACCTCCTTATTTGGGCGACACTTCAATTGAAGATGTAGACACATTCAACTGCCTTGGTTGTACAATAATAAAATGTCGCGGTTATACGGCAGACATATGACAGATTAAAAGAGCCCGTATTGCCTTTTAAAATCTGCACAAAATGGAGATCAAGAAGCATTTGGAAGAAAACGAAATTAAGAATACTCAAAGTCAGCATTATGTCAGTATGTACTTCTTTATGTTTGTACAAGATGGAGCCTAACTAAAAGTTTGATTAAGTACTAGAATCAAAACTTTTATTAACAGACAAATTTTACGAACATTTTGGCCAAACTGGATATCAAATGAAAGTCTGTGATACAAATCAAACTGTTATCCAATCTTTTTCGTTTCGAGTCAAAACTATTTTTTAACAACTTTATGACTTGACTGTTTTTGGAATTAGGGATTTCGAAAATTTTCTAAAAATAATTTTTAATAGATAATTACAATAAAATCTTTATATATTTTTTTTTTTGCAATTTTGAAAAGTTATGTACTTATGTATTTTCAAAACTGTCGGTATAATATTTGTCAAATAATTTTTTTTTCTTAAATCGATAAGAACTCGAGTCGCTTAATATCGACATTTGTATACTCTTAATTTTTGTTTTTTTACTGATTTTGTCTTAATGCCAACATCTGACAAAGATTTTTGGGATTAAAAAAGATTTATGGAAGGGTGTAGCAGGGTTAAAATAACATGAACAATATCATTAACAAATATTATTAAATAAAACCATCTAAAAATATTGTTATGTAAACCTTTGTTAACATAACGAAAACACTCTATTTCGGTTATCGAATTCTCACTATTTTATCAAAACAATGAGACCATTCACAAAACAGTCAGTAGCACGTTTCTGTTTATTTACAAAATAAAAAACACAATAAACATTCATACGATAAAATAATTATGTAAACTACTAAAATCTTTAAAAAAAGATTGCGCTACATAGAAAAAAATAATTCCCAAATAAAACTAGTATTTAAATAAATATTAATTTTTCTTTACAACCCACCGAAAACTTCTCCTTAACTGGCGATTATTTCAATATCGCATTTAAGCCTGCCATACAAGCCATGTTTATTTCATCTTACTTGTCAACTTTTATACTTAGAAGTTTTGGGTGTATAATGCGGCTCAAATTATACACTCGCTGGGATTATCTAACATCCGCTGCATTAGAATAGTTGGCAGCATCTGTTGAATAGCTACAGCTCCTAGAGATATGCGTCCTCTTCCCGCGTCCTTTCGTTTAAATCACAACCATCCCGTGAGCTCCAAGGACACGACCCATGAGAACAGAACTCTAATTTTAAGACCATAATTTCATAAAAAGCTTACATCATGAGACAGTCACCCTCATACACTCCATCAGCCAATTCAAATAGTCTCTAAGCTTTTCGCACCGTCACAAATTCAATAACTATGAACACCTTGCAACTCCAACTCAACCGGTCTTTCAACCTTTCCCAACAGGATTGCTCTGGAAGAAAGATATTATCGATGTCCTTAATAGTCTTCCAATGGCTTTGAAACGACGTTAGTGTCTCGAGAAAAAAATAAATCCGGAAGAAATTCCATTTATTACCAAACAAGTTGAAATCTTAGTTTAAAATAGCTATGCAAGAAAATTGTCTAAAGAAGAAGTGGCAAAAAATGAAAGGAATTACATGTTACTTCGTCCGATCCACCACTACTACGTCGTACTCAACATCCACCAATACACCTCGAATATCCAACTCAACCGGTCTCTCAATAGTGGTGGCTTTAAACACAGTCCTAATAAGGCACTCTGGTTAGTCATCGGTCTCAAGAAATCACGAAGAATTCAGGAATCCTATCATTTGAATCTCAGCCGTATCCAGGCTTACTAGACCTGTGTTACGACCACAGATTTTCAATGTTCGAGGAGATAATATCGACACGGCAAAAACTAACATGCTACACCAGTTCGCTACCATATCATTGTTCCAAAAGTATTCCATGGAAGTACGACTATAAAACGGAAAATATAAGTCTTCTGATAACTCTCGGCAGCTTCTCTATGATGAGCATCCTGTTGTCGGACACTTGGTGAAGTTGCAGGAATTAACCGAACCTTTATATACCCCAGAAGATGTTACACAAAGAGGTTGAATATGCTCAAGCTGCTTAACAATGTCCTCTTAGAGGCTCAGCACATTACCGGGGGGATTATTTGGTCGCAAAAGTACAAGTTAATTGCTTCTGACATAGGCTCTGGTTTTTTTACATATCTCATGATATTTGAAGACACCAAAGTCGTTCTCGGTTTCAAATTAGCGTGCTGCCGGAAAAGAGTTCAGCCGTATATGCTTAAAAGGCATACATTATCTTATTATAGAATATCCACTTAGCTGGCTAGTAGTGAACTGTCGCTCCCTTTTTTGTTACGGCATTAATTTCTGACATCATATTTTTTTCATAATATAAACAACTGACTGACGTACGATGATTTAAGAATGAATAGAGCGCGCTTTAATTAAAACTATATTAGATATTATTAGGCTTTAGTCGTACGATTTTTAAAAAGATGAAATTGACCGTCAGATTTTTTAGACAGGTTTGTCCGGCTTACAAATGCTCAGGTATATTTTCGTAAATGATAGATTAAGGGTCTAAAAAACTGCAGTCGAAACCAAAAAATGTCAAACAAAAAAAGAAAATTTGTGTACAATTTTTGCCTTTTTCAGTTGGTTTGACAGCGACTGTTTACATTAAATGAATCGGATGTAAAAGCAACAGTTTTTTTTTGCTAATCACATATAAAGAAGTTGAAGAAATGGCAGTTTTCGATCAGAGTTGTATTTGTTTATTTAGCAGATGAGCCATATATTTTTTGTATCTTTTTCGTGTGGCATTGACAACATCTTGTGCATAAATTTTTTTTGTGTCGGACAGATTTCTGGCAGATTTTTGTGTTAATGAATCATAGGAGGGTGGTGAATGGCATTTACAAAGTAACTCATTGCAATGAACAGTGAACACAACTTACCTTTCAACTACAATAGCTCATTATTTTTATAAGGGAAGTTAGCACTTGAACATATCTTTATCTTAGCGCCGCACAATACTTTGATGTAGAACAAAATTGTGCAAAAATAGAAGGAGTTGATCCAGCCTAATAATATTTTTTATGGAGGTATACATGATAATAATAAACTAAATTCCGTCAAAGGATTCATGTACCTCCCATTAATCCTTTTTTAAAAAAAAATTCAATTCGGCAACACTTTTTATGTTGAATTGTTGAAAATGACCAAATCTATCTAAATATAATGTTAAAATTTATGTACTTAATTTTTTTTTAAATTCTAGCAAGAATTTTTCAATGATAAATACAAGCAATTTAAATTATTCATAATTAAAATATTTCATACAAAAATATAAAAAACAAGTACAATTTGTTGTTCCGGAAAAAGCCCAAAAAATTGACACAAACTCAAAATTTGGTAATTTTTTTTCTTTACATCAATAGTAAGGGCAACGGAGCATATATTCTTATAAAAACTGAGAAAACAGTGCACTCAGTTATTTTTAAATCTAAAGTCAATATTGACGATTTTCATATTTTTTGCAAAAATAGCCTGCATTTTTTTACGGCTATATAATAATGTCTAATAACGGTAGAGATTTTCTTGAAGTTAATTTCTTTAGAACGTTAATTTTTAAACACAGTACAAAGAAAATAGGAAAATTTTATCGTACAGAAAAATATTTATAGCTTTTAATCTAAAGTACTAAATGATAAAAAATAATAAATGTGTTTTGGGCCTATAAAAAAGATAATATATCTCTTAGCTAGAACTAAAATGTGGTTAGTTTCTCTTGATTCTTAATGGCGGTCACTTGGTTTATTAAACGGCAGAGAAAATTGAAAAAAGTATTCACTCAGTTTTTTTATTTGTCCATCAAAATTTTTTTTTTAATTTTTTTTGTTTTAGTTACGACAACACTTTTTTAAGATTCATCCGGAGCATTAATAATATTTACTTTAAATAAAGTGTGGGCTCATACCAAAGAAGAAAGTCTTTTTTACCAAATACTAACTTAAAAATTGTGATACTTCTTTAAAATTAATTTTGAATAATTTTTTTCCTAGGACATGAATTAAGTTTAATTTTTCTTGTAAAATTTTATTAAAAATTAGAACTAGTTTAGCGACCTCTAGCAGCGGCGAAACGCATTTAACATAAAACAAGGTTCCTCCTACATGTAATTTATTTAGATACGAATACAGTACAGTAATTTTTTTAAACATTGAAACAACATTGTTTCACCTTTTTTTTGGTATATGGAACAAAGTACTGTGCGCCGGTTCACACACGCACCTATTACAGAGCATATGTCTTATCAGTAGAAATATTTACATAAAGAAAAAATAATTTGGAAAAGTCGGGATTTCAAATTAGGCTGCCACAAACAACATCTATAGTCGTTAGTTTTGAACTTAACTCTCCACGTACGTATTATTTAATTCACACTGAACAAACCAAAACGATTTAGAAACAACTTGTGACAAGCTTACCAACATAAGCTTGAAAAAATGTTGTGAATACTATTGTTAAAGGCTTATTAAAAATAGTTTATTAAGGAAAACTGAACTCTTGCGATAATATTGCTTGCATGTAACATACATTAATTAAAAAAGTCTAATTATAGAATAAGCTTACAGAGAAAAAGTCATCTAATCATACTTATACATAATAAGCTTACATTCGTAATATTTTTGTAATTTTATGAATATAACTAAATAATATTTGTGCACTGAACTATGGTTGTAATATTTTTTATACATAGAATTTGATTTTTTTTTTTTTTTTGTTTGTTTATTTCATAAAATATTATGTTATTTTGTTTTTGGTGTATTCCAATTTTTCTTCCGTGATTCTGGCCAAGTTTTAAGGAATTGAAAGAATGACCTTGTGGTTTTGTCAAATTCGTCTTCTCCCATTTCAATAAAAATTACAGCATCTGTAAAATTGAAAAAGTCAATGAATATATTAATTAATATAAAAAAAAAACTTTTTATAGCTCTAACTCTACTCAGGCTCCGATTTCTTATTCTCTTTGCCGTTCTCTTCCAGCATAGATGCTCTGCTCTTTTTTAAAATGAAAAATTTATTAGTTCACCAAAAGGCGTTTTTGCTTTTTTATATATTGAATTTTGGGGACTAACTTTATTTTCGTTTCTGACACTTTGTTCATTGGGGACTTACGTACTTAACTTAACGCTTAACTTACATTTAAAACAAAAACAACTTATTAAATATTGTTCACTGGGGACTTAGTTCCTGCAGCCTTTAATTATATACTTTATTAATTAATTCTATTTTTAAATAAGTTATATTTTGTGGAACATCGACCCCTACTTGCGATTATATCGTTTTTTTTTTTGCAAATAGTTTACTTATATCGTCACAATGCCGAACAAATTTATAGGCTATGTATTTTAAACGTTGCGGGGATAAAACCCATCTAAGTCCGAGTTATGTATTGCACTGCTTAAAAAAAAATAATAAAAACCCTTCTCCTATAATCGCAAATAGGGCGCGATATTTTTACTACTTCTAATAACCACATAAAAAATGCAAAATTGGTGCGAATTAAATTTATTCTGAAATATCGGGTGATCTAGTATATCAGTGCGAGGGTTGAGGATCGATTTCCGCCAAAGACTCTGGTCTGCTTCACTGCAAGGGGCTGCAGGTCTAAGTTAATATTGCTCAATTAATTAAGTCAGAACCCAGTGTGCCAAACGGATCCGTTTCGGATCCGTAACGGATCCGCATCTTCGTATTTTCTATCCGTAACGGAATCCGTTACTGATCCGTTACGGATCCGCAAGCGGGAGAAATTCCTCTCGAAAAAACGGATTCAAAAACGGATTTTATGTCCGTTTTTTGGATACGTTAAGGATTCGTTACGGACATCATATTGGGATCCGTTACGGACCCGTTTGTTTTCATAAAACGGATCCGTAGCGGAATTCGTTACGGATCAGTTTTGGATCCGCAAGCGGGAGAAATTATTTAAAAAAAGTTATTACAAATTCATTTTGCTGAATCCACACAAGGACCTTTTCATAAAAAAACTCAATTATTAAAAACTGATTTTGCTGGGTCCACATATTGACCTTTTCTTAAAAAAAAAACTCAATTAGCGATTACACTGTCAAATCGCGATTACACTGATTCCGTTTCTAAGTTTTTTACGGATCCGAAACGGGTCAGAAACGGATCAGTCAAATCGCGATTACACTGATTCCGTTTCTAACTTTTTTACGGATCCGTAACGAGTCAGAAACGGATCCGTAAATTCGTGATTGCACTGATTCCGTTTTTAACTTTTTTACGGATCCGAAACGGGTCAGAAACGGATCCGCATCCGTTTTTGTGCACATTGGGAATATACTTCAAATATTATTTGTAACGCTTAATAAATAAATAAAATTTTATGAAATAAAATCAAAAAAAAAATAATTATGCTACTTATGTCTAAAATATTTCTCTGTGTAATAGAATGTGTTGTAAACGAAACATAAATAAATTCTTAATTTTTGAATCTTTATCTGTAACTTAAATAGAAACGTTCGTTCGGTGGTTTTGGTAACAAGTTTTTTAAGCTCAAGGTTGTATGAGAGCATATTTTAAAACGTTAAAAAATAACACTACTTCATTAAACTACCAATTTTAAACAAACATAAATAAATTAAAAAAATCTTAATTTTTATAAGCATTTTTTAATATTTTTTGTATTTTAGCCAAGAATTGAACTGATATGCAGTTTCTCAACCAGTTAAAATCACCAACTGAAACTCAGCTGTGATCGTTAACAAACAGATTTTCAGATTGTTTGTAGATCAGTGCAGATATTTAAAGGAGTGGTAAACAAATTAATCAAATATATCAATTACACTGTGCATGAAATTGACACTTTTTTTTTGTGACAAGCCGGGCACATGGCGTTTTCACATAATTCGGGGACGGTGAATCCAGTGGTGCCCTCGGTTTTTTCAGATTGGCTCTGGTTTTCGAGATATACCGTTATTTCGAAAATGGAGGAGGTTGCACAACATATATTCGCGTAACTCAAAAACGGTTTAGTTTATTGAAATTACTAAAAAAACCGAAATTCCGCAATAAAATTTCATTTCAGAAAAGTAAAACTCTTTTTCTAATATGAGTAGTCGTTTTTGAAACATAATTTTTTTTTGAAAAAAAAAAATTAATTTTTTATCAAAATTGCGAAATTTTTGTTTTTTAAAAATTCATACAAAATTAAAAAATGCAGCTAGGCTTCTAATTTTTTGCAGACTTATAAAAAACGAAGCTACAAACAAAACAAGCCATAAATGATTAAAATATGTTTGCAACTTTTGATTTTATTCACAAAAGTCGACAAATTTTAATTCATTTATGAATTTCCCTTAGTGGGCTCCCATACAAATATTGCGTTTTATGAAATTCTTAAATGAATTAAAATTTGTCGACTTTTGTGAATAAAATCAAAAGTTGCAAACAGATTTTAATCATTTATGGCTTGTTAATTTTGTATGAATTTTTAAAAAACAAAAATTTCGAAATTTTGATAAAAAATTAATTTTTTTTTTCAAAAAAAAATTATGTTTCAAAAACGACTACTCATATTAGAAAAAAAGTTTTACTTTTCTGAAATGAAATTTTATTGCGGAATTTTGGTTTTTTTAGTAATTTCAATAAACTAAACCGTTTTTGAGTTACGCGAATATATGTTGTGCAACCTCCTCCATTTTCGAAATAACGGTATATCTCGAAAACCAGAGCCAATCTGAAAAAACCGCGGGCACCACTGGATTCAGCGTCCCCGAATTATGTTAAAACGCCATGTGCCCGGCTTGTCAGTTTTTTCAACTAGCATAGTGTTATTAATATGGACAAATTTAATTAAGATAGCCACGACTTTATATCACTGTTCGAAAATAAACAGAACATTATTCAGCGAACGGCTTACATACCCAGAAACGATATTTTTTTTTTTTTTAGTTAATCTAAAACTTAAAATCCAACTAACAAAATTCTTAATAACTTTCACTGAATTATTTTATTAAATTATACCATTCAAAAAGACATATTTAAAAAATATTTTTTTATGATTTCTTTTGAAATTTTGAAGAAATTTCGTATATTGCACTTTTTGTTTTTTGACAATTTGACGAATTTTTTAATTTGTTTTGAAATTTGTACTCTTAAGTTGGGTTTTATTTTAAAGATAAAAAATTCAAGTAACCTTGAAAACACCTTCAAGATTAATAAATTCCAAATTTTAAGTCAAATTCAATAAAATTATAATATTTATTTTAATGAATTATTGTTAATTTGAAGGACATTTTTGATTTTAATAAAAGTAATTAATACAAAAATATTTTATTAGCAAAGCTTTGGTGAAATGACTTTTCTTTAAGGTTTTAATTATTTTGAAGAAGATTTTGTTTTAAAAATTCTTTTATATAACAATCGTTAAGTAAATTAGAAAAATTTTATTCAATTTGAATTAAAAAGTTTAGTTAATTTCAATGAAATTTTCGTTGATAATACGAATGAAATAAGGTGCTGTATTTTTTTATATTGCAGAATTTGATTAAAATTAAAAAAAATTTTCTTAAACAAGTTTTTAAAGAAACTAAATGACAAAACTTCACTCAATTTTATTAAATCTATAAAATAAAATTAAAAGTCCTCGTCCATATTTTGAAACATTTGCTGCAAAAACTTTCTTCAATTCTCTTATGAAACAGCATTCGTTTCCATAAAATGAAGCATGAAACATTTTTTTGGCAGCACTTAAGTATTTTGTAGTTCTTTTCTCTTTCTTCAAAGTACACTTTTCAATTTTTCTTTCTCTTTTAATCTTCAAACTCAACTGTTTGATAACACGGACAAGGACAAACGCAGATTTAAATACATTTAACAATTTGTTTTTTGAAAGAAAAAAGTTCAAGATCTCTTATACTTAAAACTACTAAAAATCACATAGAAAATAAAATGTGTCAAGTGCAAACTTGCTTAGTTTAATGTTTCGCCTTCTACCCCCTCTCCCCACCCAAATTTCAAGTGAAACCAGAAATCTACGAAAAATACATAAACAAATCTTAATAAAAAATTACCTAAATTGGAGAAAAAGTCAATAATAAATTTTTTTTACTCAACAGCAGCAGAATGTTAATCTTTTAGATACTATTTAGTGCGTGTGTACTAAAAAACAAAAACCGCCAATCGAATTCAACATCCAGCATCTTAAAGATACAAATAATTGTTTTTAGAACGAAGAGCAAAAAGAGGCAACCAAACTATTATATATAACGTCACTAAAATGTTCAAAACAAACTGGTGGTGGTCGTCTGACCACTTTATTGTTAGATCATTAATTAACTTATTAGTTTATTTGATAATCATAACACTGTGTGTGCCATGTCTAGTTAAATGTCAGCATCTTAATCAACCACCACATTTTGTACCCGGTTCTGGTGATATGGCCCGGTTTAGCTTGTCGGAAAATACCCCAGTGGGTAGCCCAGTTTATCAGTTGAAAGGTAAGTTTTTTTTTCTTACAAAATATTTTTATTTATGAAGAACTAATTTTTAGAAAGGAAAGAAAAAAATACTTGAAATAAATCATTTGACTTATCGAAGTTACATATTAGCTGGAAGAGCTGTAAAGATAATAGAAAACTATTTAAGACTGTTTAATATTATTTTAAATAAATAAGAAGTTTTTGAAATAAACATGGTATAACAGTCGGGTTTTTGTGGATGAGGGACTCCAAAATACTTTTAAGAATAGTTAAGTTAAGAAATACGGCAGTGCGCAAAATGACACCAGGAAATATGGTCTCAAAAAGAAAATGAAGAATGGCCCTAAAATTTTATATGAGATAAACAAAACTCAAATTTGGGCAATTTATTTCTTTGAAAGATTTAGCCACACGGGTCATTTGTAAAAATTGATCAAGAAATAACTGAGTTACAGGGGACCAAAGTTCAAATTTTACAAAAACTTTAATGATTTTTTGCAATTTGCTCTGTTCAACTTATTTTTTCAAAACCAAACAATAAAATGTTTATTGTAGTGTTTTGATATTGTTACGGTTAAAACTTTGAGTGTTTATAATTCTTATTCGCTTTACAGTTTTATTTGTATGTATAATATTTTTAGCTTTTCTAAAATCTTTGTAAAAATATTTCCTGATAATCTGACCTAAAGGCTAGATTACACTATTAAACTTTGTATTAATACATGTCAAAAACTCAAGTAATATGACAAAGTGTGATAGTGTGAATGCAATGTGTCACGAAAATGAAAAGTATTATGAAAAATGTTTGACATCCCATACGACTTCATCGGTTTTTGAAAAAATTTTCTTAACAATAATTAATATATATTAATAATTGGATCAGGGTTGCATTTTATTTCATGTGTGAGTGTTTATACTTTGTGTGATGGTGTGAGCACAAACTGCGATGTTAAATTAGATTTTTTGACTGTCGCAACAAAACTTATTATATTTCTATTTCACAAAGTATTTTGGAATACGTAAGGCTTGTGAGATAGTGTAATCTAGCCTTAAGCAAGCAGTGAAATACGCATAGAAACTAGCTCTTTTAGCACGTCACACACAGGGACAAATTGGAAATTAAGTGCGACTAAGTTATTTACTTCATATGGATTCAATAAATTTTAATAAAACTAGATGTACCTCAAGGTTTTTAGGGTCACTGATTACGAATCTGATGTCAGTTTTTGAAAATTTTTAATGGCGGATCCAATATGGCGGACAATTTTTAAAAAATTGACCGAATTCGTTTAAAACTTATTACACGGGATTTTTGGGGTTGCTGATTACGAATCTGATGTTATGCTAAGTTCACACTTAGGTTTTTAAGCGCGTTTGAGCAAAATGTTGATTTAGCTAATCAAATCCGTTCACATTACATTTGAGATGATTAAGATGACAGATGATTAAGAAAAAAAACACAACGAACAAATTTATATTTATTTAAAATATTAAAAATGGATAAAAACACTTTTATAAAATTATCAGAAGATTATTTTAATCATTTTAATGATGAAATTTATGAATTATTTAATAAAAAAAATAAAAACATTAAGCAGAAATCGTAGCCGGTTGTACACGATCATGTTGGCGATTCTACAATTGAGGTATGTTCAGTGGCTTCTATGTGATTTATGAAGTGATTTAGTTGTAATCATGTCAATTTGAAGTGATTAACAAATCACTTCAATGTATGGGTAATCATCTCGATTTTGAAGTGATTAAAGCTTAATCACGTTCGAACTTCTTAAACGCGTTTAAGAAGCCAAATGTGAACATAGCATTAGTTTTTAAAAAATCAATATGGCGGACAATTTTTGAATTATCAAATAATAAAAAAATAGGGTTGTCGATTATTCGACATTTTTTAGAAACCGGTTTACGAATATTTCGGTTATATAAATCGGTACAGGCAAAACAGTTAAGAACGCTTTCTCCTTTATTTGTCAACCGAACCTCTATGGGGAGAAAAAAGTATCAAAAAGGGGATATACTGAAAATTAAATTTCTTTTTTTTACTTTTTCGTGCATCATGTAGTTATTTTTCATAATATTGAACTTGGAAACATAATAGTATTATAGGTGCAGGTTACTGAGTAAATGAGAACCTAAAAGATGAAAAATGTTGGTACTTTTTGTTTTTCATCTGGTACCTTTTGAATTTCTGTTCATATTCGACCTACAAATATAAAAATAAACATGCATGGTCCTGAGTGAATACGAATGTATAAGAGGGAGCTTCTGGGTACTTTATCGTTCTTCATCTGGTACTTTGATTAATTTTCGTTAATTTTAGATATAGAAACATAAAATTAAACATGCAATGTCCTGAGTGGATGACTATCTATAAAGGAGACTTTTTTATATTGAACTTATAAAATTTAATAAGCTCACATAGAAGATAAAATATGAACCGGAGGTTGGTCGCTCGCTAAATCGATCCACTAAGACGGAAAAAATAAATGCTCGAAACAAATAAATGCATATCGCTCCTTTATTGCAACATAGTCATATCTAAAAAAAATCAAACTTGGCAAAATGCGATTAAAGTTTTCAAAATGTACCTTTTAATACAGATTCAATAAAATATATTTTGCTATAACTATGGTTCAGTTTGATAAAACACTGATTTTTGTTCTACATATAGAGAAGATATGATGGAACAGTTTTGATTAAGTAACTACAAATTTTTGATTTTTTGAGATATGACTATGTTGCAATAAAGGTGCGATATATACTTAGTTGAACTATGTTTTCTTTATATTTACATACAAATTTATGGTCGAATTTTGACCATAAGGCGAACTCTAGTACTTATAAAAAGCGGAATTAATAATTATATTTTTTGAATGAATGAAACATTTTGCTACTGCGGTTCTGTTAGTTACAATTTATTTACGGAGGTGGAGCTCCACTTGACTTTTTTACACTTACTAGCAGTTGGTTTTTTTTAACTTTTAAGGAAAAGTCGTGAAACTGTTTGGAACTTTTTTGTAGCTCTAGCTAAAGTAAATTTTTCAATATATTTCATAGTAAAAACAGTACATTTTACCTACACTATTTGCTATATTAATAATAACTACAAATTAAATTAAATACCTGATGATTCGAAATATATTTAAACAACTTTTAACTGTAAATTTACAAAAAATTGTCGAGTGTAGCAACAATAACGCTATAGATGCTACTGACAGGTATAAGTGCATGTTACAGATAATAATACTTTTCACGCACGTACAGACTAGTGTGATACGATAAAAAAATAAATATTTATAGGTTGATTGCGTACTGGTATATAGAACATATTAAGTGCAATAGTGGTTACATTTGACAAAATAAAAAATTCCATCTTCCATTTAAGGTCTACGGAATAAATCCGTGATAGGGAGAAATAATTTTGAACATTTTTTCAAGTTTTTTAACTTACGACGTTAGTTTATTTGAATACGAACATTTTGTGCCCAACAGGATCCAGATCGGTGCAAAAATTACAAAGTAACAGTAGATTAATTCAATTGTCCCACTTTTCGATATTTATCAAATAAAAAAAGACAACTGGTAAATATACAAAGCTAAATGTTAGTAACAATAAATATTAAAAATGGCTTAAAACTGGTGAATTGCTTTGGCTATTGTGATCATTTTCTGCCTCTCGTACAATGAACCAACAATAGTCGCCCGACATCGTCTCATCATACGCCCCTTGACACAGACTTTAAATTTCTTGTATTTGATGGTTAAAACGCTCACCATTCTCGTCTCTTCCATCCCAAGAGTATTTTTAAAGGCATATAATATTTTTTTTGTAATACATATATAAAAATTAATGTTAATTTAAAACAAGTTAGAGTGCTATATTCGGCTGTGCCGAATCTTTGATACCCTCCACCGACAGTTCGAATGTTTAAGGAGTAATATCTGTATGATGTCTTTTTATAATTATTATCTTAAACTGTGACGATTTGTTATTAATTATGGTTTTAGGAGACTAAACTGTTTTCCGGGAGTAGGCCATATATGGAGCCTAGGGTAAATTATGTACCGATCTTCACGAAATTTCACAGTATCATTTATAGTCCTATAAAATTGTGACGAGCCAAAATTTGTTATGATTGCATTATTTTTTACGGTTTTAGGCGTACTAAACTGTTTTCCGGGAGTAGTGTTTATATGGGGCTTAGGGTAAATTATGGACCGACCTTCGCGAAATTTTACAGTGTCATTTCTAGTCGAATAAAACGGACTTGTGCAAAATCTTATGTCATTCCGTGCATTTTTGCATCATTTATGTTAGTTTTTGTAACAAAATTATCAAGTTTTTGAAGGTGGTGGTTCCACATTTTGATTCATAGCTCTGGTCCTACTGAACAGATTTTGCTGAAATTCAATCCCAAACTGCTTAGGATAACTACAAGCAATTTGACACCTAGTTTGTTTATTTCTTTTGAGTTTTTCGAAAGTGAGCGTGTTTTCAACAGACGGACAGACGGACATGGCTAAATCGACTTAGAATTACTCAAGCAGCCAGAATATATATACTTTATGGGGTCTGAGATAAATAATAAAAAAGTTTCACACGGAATGACAAACTTAGTATACCCTCTTCACAACTAATTGTGGTGGAGGGTATAAAAATATATAAAAACCAAATCGTGTTAAGGACTGCAGGGCTGTCAGATGTGGCGATTTTTCGCCAGTCGTGGCGATTTATAAACCTAATTTTCGATGCAATTTTGTGTTTGGCGACATGGCGATTTTTTGGCGACATTAGAAAATCTTGGCGAATTTTTGGCGATTTCTAAAACACATTTTTTCATATTTATATGAACAAATTTATAAGAACGGGCTAAGTTTTTTCTTCGAATTTTTAACAAATTTTAAAATCGCAATACGAATGCGATTGTTTTAAATGATAAATTGATAATATTGCCAGATAGTTACATTGAAAACATTCCCGAATTGTTGCTATATAAATTTGGAATAAAGCTAAAGCTTTCTTAGATTTTCGCACATTTTCTTGATCAGAAGTTATCAATAATCGGATCTTTACCGAAAAATTTATTTTGCAAAATAAATTTTATAAACGCAATCGTTTTCGATTGCATATGAAATGTGTTTTTTAAAATAAATAAATAAAAATGTATATTAAGGTAGTATGCAAAAAAATTAAATTAATAGCGAAAGAAAATCAGAAAATTTAAAAAAAAAAATTGTATTGATATCAGATTTTCCGTATTTTTCAATGTGTAGTGCAAAGCGAAAAAATGCGCAGTTTTTTTACACATTTTGATCCTGTTTTTATACCCAAACCACAATAGTGTAGAGGGTATTATGCATTTGTGCTGATGTGTGTAACACCTTAAAATATTGGTCCTAGATCTACCTTAAAGTATACCGATCGACTCAGAATCACTTTCTGAGTCGAACTAACGATGTTCGTCCGGCTGGCTGGCATGCTGGCTGGCTGTCCATGTAACCTTGTGCGCAAAGTTTAGGTCGCAATTTTTGAGATAATTTTATAAAATTTTGTTGAAAATGGGCTGACTCGTAGGACCACAAGGGAAGATAGTGGGAAATTTCTTCCTCTCAGAAACAATCAAACCGATTTTAATGAAATTTAAAACATCTATTAATTTTTAAAAATAATTCATGTAATTTGCTTAGAAGATTGAGTTGACTTAAGGTATTTGAATACACCTTTTAAGACATTTATCCTTTGCTTCAAATAAATACAAAATTTTACCATATTCTGACTTACACTCACATAGAAAATCACGCTTATAAAAACTAATTTTTTTGCATCAAATTCTACTCATTTTGATGAAGCTTATGTTTTGGCACAATTCAATTAACTAATCTCACAAGTTCTAGGTTTTGAGATAATCTGTCTTCTTATGATTATAAAAATTCTAGTTCCCATTAGCATACTTTTGCAATTTGAAGTCGCCAAACTTCTTGCGATTGCGATTTATGATTTACAGATTACAGAATTCAAGTCAGAATCACAAATGTTAAGCGTTTGGTGATGTTCTACTATAATATAAACACACTACTAAAATAAGGATAAATATGGAAAATTTATATAAAGGTAAAATACACTTGTATACTCTTTTTTTTTAAATTTTTTTGGCGATTTTTGTCGTATTTTTTTACCAAAAATCTAAAACAATAAATTTTTGGCGATTTTTGGCGATTTTCGGTATACTATTTGGCGATGAAGGTGAAAAAAATCTGACAACCCTGAAGGACTGTACCAATTTTTTTCACAAATCTTAAATGATGTTTTCATCTCTTGGGCCCCTGAAATTCTGCAGAAAGCTTGATACAACCAAAACAAACGATTTCCATGCCTTTGACTCATCTTCAGACAAAAGCGAATCAAATTTGGAATCAGAGCTGCCGTTTTTGGTTATTTCCAACCAAAATTGGTTATATTTTTTTTCAATGTGGAGATGTGAATATTTTTTTCATTTTGGTTACTTTTTTCTAAAACAAAAATAATTACGAACGAATATGTATTTCTTGGTACAATTATTTCCGAGCTCGAATAATTTGTACTGTGTACTACGATTTTTTCATTATTTGTTACCAAAGAACGGAAGTTTTTTAAAATCCCTTTCAAAACAGCAACCAAATAATTTTTTTTTAGATTTTTGCTAAGAAAATATTGCCATTTGTGATTTTTAATTTAAAAACGCCATGATCTGAAATCGTAAACAAATGAAGTTTTAATCAATGGAGATTCATAATTATTTTTTTTTTTTAAATGAGCGTAGTTTTTCTTGATTTTAAGAGAAGTAAAGATTATTAGTACTTAAAGTAGGAAGTGCATTAAATCATCCGGAATCGATTTTAGAAAATTACTGAAAAATTACACAAAAGTCGTTTCAGTGTTTTTAAAAACTTGAAAATAAGTTTAAGGTTCTGAATTTAGGTTATTTCCAGAAATATATTTATATACATATTTGAAAATATACGTAGAAATTTTTTTAAAGATTTTTTAAACTTACATTGATTTATCAATATAATTTTAAAATTTATGGAATTTTCTTTAAGAAATGGCTGTAAGTTTAACGAAATTTGAAATTTTACTGTTTATAACTTGTTGGTATGTATATTTATTTAATGTTTTTTAAGATAATTATTTGGTAAAAAAAACTTTTGACTGTCAGTCATATACTTTTTCCCGATGGAATGTACGTTATGATATATTAAACAATTTTGAAACATTTTTTTATAATAAGAATTATAAATTTGAAATAAAATTTACACAAAACAGAAAAAAGTTTTTATAATATTTTAGATATATGTAAATTAGAAAACATTAACATAAAATACATTTCGCATATCGCCAATCGTTTTAAATTTCGCCAAAATAATCGCCAAATGTAAATTGCCATCGACAAAAGGATTAAGAAATCGCCACATTTGACAGTCCTGCCAATAACAGCTAAAAAGCGGAAAACTATTATCTATTTTTGTTATTTATAACTTGCATATGAAAAAATATTCAATATATTTTTTTTTATATATTCCTCTAACTCCCACGGGAGCATAAGGCGCCAAAAAATTAAAAAAATTTTTTTACGAAAAAAGTCTCAAATAAATAAAATCTTTTAATTGGGTTTCACGTTATTTTTTTACAGCCCGTTCAACGATTTCGAACGTCAACGTTCGCATAGAAAATTATATTAAAAACAAAAACAAAATTCTAAAATTTGTTTTAAATTTAATTTTCTATGCGAACGTTAACGTTCGATATCGTTGAACAGGCAGTTAATATGTAAAAGAATTACATTTCTTGTTTTGTTTTCTTGATTTCTAATTATTGTTTTACTTTAAAGTGCAAATAACCTTTGTGTTACAATGATTTTAATGATTTCCTCAATTAATAAAAAGCATTTTAAATTTGGTAATATTTTTTTACATTTGGTAACTTTTTCAAAAATTTTGGTTGTAAAAATTGTATTCGTTGTGGCAGCACTGTTTGGAATTTTTCATTTGTGGTCCCACGAATACCCCTCCTTTAATTTGGGCACCTGATACGTTAGGAAAAACTGTTTTTAGGTAATCAAATGTGAGAGAGTTTTGTATGTAAGGGTGGCAAAGAAATGTTTTCCGTTTTTACCAGAGCTTTGTATATGATATTATCTTGGCCAAGCGTAAACTTCACTCTATCCTGCCAATCTTTTCAGGGATATCATTCATGTCGCACTCGGCTGTCCCATTTGCAAAAAAAAAAACAGCAATATTTTGTGTAGCCTTGTAATTTAGACATGGACTCATACAATTCTTTAACCTTAACTGCGTGCGTTACTGGCATTGAGCTTCTTCAGTGATTTGTTTTACAAAATTCAATGTTTCTAATATTTACCGCGTTCGTTTTTTAAATTCTGCGTATTTACTTCTTTTAGGTTTTTGATTTGATAAAAGTTTGAAAAGTGGATTAATCTAGAAAATCTCTGTAGCTTTGTCATTTTTCCACCAATCTAGTTCTGGTTGGGCGCAAAATGTTCGTGCTGAAATAAACTAGTGTCTAATGCAATAAAACATTTAATTTCTCAATGGTTTGATAAAAATAAAATAGTTTGAAAAGATCAAAATTGCAAAAAATCATAAAATTGTTTATAAAGTTTGAACTTTTGTCTACTGTAACTGAGTAATTTCTTGACCAAGTTTTACAAGCCGCCCACGGTTATTTAAGTAACTTTATTATCTTTCATTAAAAGAAAAGAAATACATATGGGGGATTCACAAGGTGTCATAAAATCATATGTCTTAAAATAATAACATGAAAAAATACGACTGTTGTGAACAACCCCTCATAATTTAGTGTGCTATTTTGAATTTAAGTCAGCTGATTTAAAACAAATATAAAAAAAATAAATATTTACCTAAGATGTGATTAAATATACTTAGATGATTACAATTGATTTATTCATAAGTTTTTAGCCGATGCTTAAGCTTTGTCGATACGACGAAATTCTTGAAATTTTTTTTGGAGTTTTTTTCAATAAAAAATATAATTTTCAATGATTTTTTTTACATAACAACAAATTGCGAAATAAAATATTTAAGAACAGAGCATACAATTAAAACATAGTGAACCTCTTTCTTTTATATCCTAACCGTTTTAGTGTGCACCATAGCAGAGTTGTATATTTCGGCCAAAACTTATTTTTTAATATACATATATGGGGGATTCACAAGTTGTCATAAAATCATATGTCTTAAAATAATAACATGAAAAAATACGACTGTTGTGAACAACCCCTCATAATTTAGTGTGCTATTTTGAATTTAAGTCTGCTGAATTAAAACAAATATAAAAAAAAAAATATTTACCTAAAATCAAATTGTTTTTTAATTCTAATCCATGAATTAATAAATTAATTTAGATCTTTCCTGACTATTTTTCCATTTTTCAGACCCAAACCACAAATATTTTATTTTGTTTTTTTACCAAACATCAGAGTCCTAGGCCGATCCAATTTGACGCCGCAAGTGTTTTGATGCAAAAAATGCTAGCCGCAGGTTAAATTCGGATGTTAGCCGGATAAAACTATACCATCAACGGCGACGGCTACAAAATCATAGCCGCTCGGCTCAGTTGCTCGACGCAGGTCTCTTCTGATTAATTACGACAACACAATAAACATAGCAAGCAAAGTTCTATTAATTTAAGACACTTTTTGTTTACAAAGCAACAACAATATTTTTAAACCATTGTAAAATGTTAGAACATTATGACAATACAACATGTTAGCACACCTTGTGAATACCCCAATAATCTGTTAAATATTTTTAAAGATATTCGCATTTAAGTGACATCACCTTTTTTAAAAACACAAATAACGGTTGTTTTGAAATATATTGAAAACTTTTCGGATTCAGCAGATAATTTTACATAAAGATTAGGTGTCAGATACATTTGGTCAAAAAACTGTCACGTAGTGTTACCAATTTATAATAAACATTTTAAGAAATGAAAAATTTCTCCAAAAAATTTTATATAAAATTTCTAGGGATAGTACAAAGTGTCGAAATTTTATACCAAAGAGTAGAAAATCATTTCCGGCTATGCAGGGATACTTTAATTAGCAAAGCCAGTGTTCGTTATACAAGGAGAAAATCCTTGCGCCCCGCCGAAGGCCTAACCATGCTGTCTATCGTGCGATTTTTAAACTTAAAACTGTATAATTATTCGAGATATTACAATTTAGAATTTTGAAATTCTGGAATTTGAAACTCCGGATTTTGAAATTCGGGATTTTAAGTTTCAAGCAAATGGACCAACCCAAATTTGGGGTAAATTTTCGTTTTTTTTTATTTGGGGCATTTTTCCTGCGACCATATTTTGCAGCCTCGAAGTTCCCTTAAAGCGGAAACTACACGTGCAATAACATTTTTTGTATTGTACAATTATACCACACAGAAAAAATTCTCGAAAATTGTTCACCAATTAAAGCATTAATCAAAAATATAATCGGTTTTAATTAAAAATTTAATCAAGTGAATTAAACTTTTAATCAAGTGAATTTAACGTTTAATTAATACTATTAACTGGTTTAATTAATACTATTAATTTGTTTACTGGTGCAAATTTAATTAATTTTTTAATTAATATAACACATTTTTTAATTGAAATTAATTTTTTCTGTGCACCAAGGTGTATGTGATATAAGAGGTTGACGCAATATATTGGCAACAATCAAAAGACTTTTGATTTTTATTTCACAAATCTGGTATGTATACATATTTGTTGTTTTGCTTATAGGGTATTTGTGCCACTTATTGCATAATACAGAGCAAAATGAAAATAATATGGCGAATAACATATACGGTAATATTGTATAATGAATGGGGCGCTTAAGCAGTTTCGAGCACACACATTCTATATTTTCGATTGTATGTGAAAAGGTACCCGTACCCGACATGTTTTTTACATCTGAGTTGTTACTTTTATAACATTGCTTCTGTTAAAGTCAGACGCAAAGTCGTCTGACAAAATTTCCATTAAAGCGTGCTCTATTTTCTACTGACAAACCATCTCACATCAACTATTTTTATTATTAAACAAGTAAGAGTGTAAATTTATATGTAAATTTATATATGTAGTAATAATCGCTTAATTGCATTTAATTATTTGCACATGTTGCGTGGTATTAAATATATTAAGAAACAAACTTTATTATAAAAAAAAATAATTTTTGGGATTTCAGTATTTTGGTTATAACTCAGCCATTTCTTAGCCGATTTCACAGATTTATATACCGAAGTGCTTAACAAGAAATTTACCATTTTCTTCGGTTACAAAACTTGGACGCGGAAAAAAATATGGTTCCCGAAATGGGTAGTTTTCAAAAAAAAATTACTATTTTGGTCATAACTTTTTTGTATCTGAACCGATTTTTTCGGTTCTACTAAAGCTTTTTGATCTTTTGATATATAAGACGTATCCATAGGTCATATGAGAGCCCTAAAATTTAAGTTTTTATAAAAATGTTGATGTTTTTTAGCCCATTTTTGGAGCATTTCGCTCATAAATTGCCCATTGTTTAACCGATTTCATAGTTTTATGTACCGACGTATTAAAGAACAGATTTTTCATCAACTTGGCCTATAAAACTTGGACTTGGGAAGATCTATGGTTCCCGATAATGCGTATTTAAAAAAAATTATTTTGGTCATAACTTTTTCGTATCTGAACAGATTTTTCCAAGTTTTTCAGAAAATATGTTCTAATAAAGCTTTCTGATCTTTTGAAATATAAGGCGTTTTCATAGGTCAGATGACAGTCCAAAAATTTAGGTTTTTATACAATTTTTGATATTTTTTGTATGGGAGGTACCACGCCCACTTCTCCAATCCCGCCCACATTTTCTGGGATGATGTGTATTGATAACCGAAATGTGTGTACCTAATTTGGAAACTTTGGCTCTTGCCGTTCTCCAGATATACAGAAAAAAAGTAATAAAAATACAACAACAACAAGGGATTTTTGGAAAAAAATTAGAGGTAGTCGTGGTTTTTGCTCATATTTCAGCCATTTTTGGACCGATCTGGCTGAATAGCAAACTTAAAATAAGAACACCTGACAGAAATATATACCAACCAAGGCACCATCATATCCGGGGGCTTCGGAAACCCCCTTTCAGCAGACAGAAGGACAGACGGACAACCGGATTTGAACTTCCCTTCTCTAAAGGATCCAGAATACATATATACATATCCAGAATATATACAAGATCAATATTGTAGAAGTTACAAACGGAATGACAAAGCTATAAAAGGTATATACCCTTTTACCTTCGGTGAAGGGTATAAAAATATGGTATCCAACACCGTGCTGTAAGGCAACCGGCAGCAGCGGTTCACTATTGACGGAATCATTAACCGGATGAACGATATATGTATGTTCATTTCACCATTTAATATAAATTATGTATTTACATACATTTACATACAAGTAAAACTGTTGCTTATAATTCTTATTCGCTTAACAGTTTTATTTGTATAATATCATTATTTTATCCTAAATTGGTATCTTCGAATTTAAACAACAAAAATTATAAGATGGCTTCACTTTTAAGGCGCACATATTCGTGGCGGCTGCACGCTTGGTTTATGCAAAAACCATGCGAAAAAAACAGAAACTACCCTGCGGGAAATTTGTGTCAATTGGTCCAACAGACTGGTCCTGGGATTTGTGAAAATAGAACAAGTACCAGTGAACAAAGAACCAATACCTTAACTGGTTTATGAAGAACAAAAAGGTAGAAAAAGTAATGAATTACAGTACAGTCTTCCCCGGTGCTGTGAAACATTTTTTTGGTACTTTCTTAAATTTGGTTCTTGAATTTAGTTCTAGAACTTGTTGTATTGAAATAATACTACATTGTATTGAAATAATACTACATTTTAGTAACTGACACTAAGTACGTTCATAGAGAATAGACCTGTGACTGGTCAAATGGTGTCAATTGACCCCTTCAATGACAACCCCATCTAAAAGTGATAGGTCTTATTCATATAAAGTGTTAGAACTAGAATCGGTCTCTACCACCAAAGACGTATCACGGAACAACTTTTGTATCAGTTCGCTTCCCTCTAAGGTATGTCAGAATCTAATAAATGTACGTTTGTGACCAAATATTAAAAATATTCTGTAAAACAACAATTTTGACACAATTCACAATTACTTGTGATTCAAAAAACTGGCAAGTCACATGTAAAAAACATGGCGTGTATGTTGACCTTACGTTAGCATTTTTGATGACACAAAGCCACAACTGAGTGAAAACAAGTACGTGCTTTTTAACTTCACTGCCGGGGTAAATAAAACGCATTTTTCAATATGGTCACCTCTAACACAACTATTTTTAACGAAAAATGTTTAAACACATTATGGTATCAATAACCATGTTATTGTCACCAGGAACCATATTATAGGTAAGTCAGTTCTCCGTCAAGCCACAATCATAATGTGATAACAATAATATTTTCCTGTCTTTTAAGAGCAACCAACATGCTATGGTTGATAAACAACCAAACTATTTTATGTGTAACTCATATTATTGTTAACAAGGATTCTTTTAAATGTATTAAATTACCATTGTATACTATTGATAAACTGAAATTTATTGTTGATGGGATAAGCGCATTTCACTGGTTGCTTAGGCCAGATCATCAGGAAACTTTTTTCAAAGATTTTAGAAAAACTAAAGATATTATACAAATAAAACTGTTAAGCGAATAAGAATTATAAGCAACCGTTTTACTTGTAACGAAATCAAAGATAACACAAATACAACAACAATAAACCGTGAGTTTATCTTTTCTTACATTAGACATTATATGGTTGTGGCTTTTTGATGGAGATTAAATTTAACTATAATATTGTTGCCGATGGCAATAATATAATAAGAGCAACCATAATGTGTTTTAAAGTTGTTTGCTAAAAATAATTTTGTTGGAGGTCACCATAGTGAAAAATGTACTTTCTGTGCGTGCAGGACAACCAAAATTTTAATAACTAAGAACGCTAGCCGAGAAATGAAGGATGTAAACATTATCGTATTTTAATTTTAATATTAAGACCGTAATTAGGTTTCTGTTTTAAATATTTTCAAAAATGTATCAACATTTTTCACTAAAACCATTTAAAATTTTTTGTATGTACTTAAAAATGAAGTATTCAAAAAATGCAAAAAAACTTTCCATATAAAATTATGTTGCCATGACTCATCCACCTGCCACAAACTTGTTGCAAATACAAGCACAAAAAATTTTTAATCAAAAAATACCAAAAAAAAATATTTTTTATTTTTTTCCTAAAGCCAAAATTTAAAACTGGTTAAACTCTTTACTAAATTTGGTAAACAAAGCAAAACATGTTCGATTGAGTATTAAAATCGGACATTACAATACAAGTATGTGTAAAGTGGCCAGCAATATGTGGCCAACAGCCTTAAACTTTGTTTTAGAAACAAAGATAATTAGTTTAAAAATTGAAAAAAGATGAAGAAAATTTAAATTTTAATATGAGTTTTGCATTTTAAATTGAATTTTAACGTGCAGAGAATCTAAAACTATAAGCCCGGTGAAAACAAACAGATCAGATTTCTGAAGTCGAACCTTCACTTTGAAAAGACTCAACCAATAAACAGGTATTAATGTATTAAAAAAACCTACTGAGTTTCGAAACAAGTTTCTTGTGCGTCCAGTCTCAAAAAGAAAGCCTACAAATTGATTAAAAAAAAAAAAATTATATCTCGATCATGGCATCACTAATTTCGGTTTTGGTTCGATAATTTCCGAGTTTGTTCTTTAAACACAAAATTCTAGCTGACAGTTGAAAAAAAAAATTAAATAAACTTTTGTACTTGCGACTAAAATTTTATTTCACAAATTATTTTTAAAAAATTTTTATCAATTAAAATTTTATTTCGCTTATAAGTTGAATTATTTTTAAAGACTTTTTAGTCTTGTCAGCAAAATTCTTTTACAAAAAAAAAAAAAAAAAAAAAAAAATACAAACGTGCTTTTGTAAAATCAAAATAAAAAAACGTTTTTTTTTTTTAAATTAATTTGACTAAAAATTTTTCCAAATAACACGTTTAATAGCAAAATATTTCAAGATTTTATTGCGTTACATTGCCTGAAATAGTCGGAGGAGCTTAAAAGATAAATCAAATACGAATAAATAACTATTTTTTTAAATTGAATTAATTCATTTAAGTTGAAAATTTCTTAGCAAAACTTTATTAGTGGCAAGATTGTGGTGACATTGTAAAATAAATGGGCGAAAAAGATTATTAAACTGACCGTTCAAATGGAATTAAAGAAAAAATAAATAAAATATAAAGGGTGTTTTTTTAAGCCCGATAGAACTTGAAATTGTAAAAAATAACACAAAAATTAAATTGTAATCAAAATTTTTTTTATTCGAAAGATCAATACGTGACATTAACATTTGAAAATGATTTCGGGCATATGGGCACCGCGGCTGTTCTTGACGAAGCGCATTCTGGACGTCCAATTTTGGGCCACTTTTTCGAGCACTGCTGGCCGTATGTCACGAATAACACGAACAATGCTGGCCTCCAAGGCGTCAATTGTTGCTGGTTTATCAGCATAAACCAGTGACTTCACGTAGCCCCACAGGAAATAATCGAGAGGTGTCAAATCGCACGACCTTGGAGGCCAATTGACAGGTCCATTTCTCGAAATCAACTTATCGCCAAATTTTGATTTCAATAAGTCGATGGTTGCGTTCGCCGTATGGCACGTAGCGCCATCCTGTTGAAACCACGTCTCCTCCGGATCAATGTCATCCATATTTTCAAACAAAAAATCATTGATCATGGTGCGGTAACGATCTCCATTGACCGTAACGCGAGCTCCGGCCTCATTTTTGAAGAAATAAGGTCCGATGATGCCACCAGCGTGAAAACCGCACCAAACGGTGCATTTTTCTGGATGTAATGGAGTCTGTAGGGTCTCTTGTGGATTGGTCTCGCTCCATATGCGGCAATTTTGCTTATTAACAAACCCGTTAAGCCAAAAATGCGCCTCATCGCTGAACACAATTTTGCGATATAAGTTGCGCGAATCGACGATTGATTTTCAAAGTAAATTTGGATAATTTCGTAGCGTTGTTCAAGCGTGAGTCTATTCATGATGATTTGTCAGAGTATACTGAAACGATAAAAAAAATATTTCATCAAAATTTAATTTTTTGTGTTACTTTTTACAATTTAAAGTTCTATCTAGCTTAAAAAAACACCCTTTATATCCATATATATATGGGGGATTCCATGGCAAGTGACCCAACTTTTGAAACCGATGTCTTCCGACTGGGACGATGACAGATCTCTTGACCGATCTTGTTGAAAAATCGTGTCCAAACTATTATCCAATAGGACTAATCTTGGTGCAAATTTCATCCCGATCGGAATTGGGTCATTTGTATATATTTTTTAACTATAAATTCGATTGGTTTTAAAAATAAAACATATATCGAAAATTTTCCTTTAATAGCGCCTTATAAAAAAGTGATCCTAATCAAAGCTGATGTCCTTGTATAGGAAATACTTTTAATTATTGCAAAAAAAACTATAAAAACTAATCACTTATTTCACAAATTTTTCACGAATCGAGTTTCCTTTGAACTTGGCCAGATTCCCCTATTAAAAAAAAACTTCGATTAAAATATCACTGGTTTACAGCCAAAAAAATACCAAGAACGCCACATGCCTAGATAAATTAATTGGGACCTCCTGAACTCGAAAAACGCTGTAATTTATTTTTTCTAAGTACGGTTTTTTAGATAACGGTACTTATGTGTGTTTTCGGTGTATGGTCCCACTTAAGCCCTTGTGGAGCCCAACCGAAATAAATAGCATATCGTTGGAAAGGTAATTGAATGCCTTTTCCGTCGATTTGCCGCAAATTTGTATCTGATAAGAAGTGGCTGAGTAATGGCACCTCAAAGTTTAAAATTTGCCTATTTTTTACCTTTGTTTCAAAAATTTTCATTTTTATTTCGTTTTTTTTTTGTTCTACGTTATAGTAAAGATTTATAATGTTTTATTCTTGTACCAAATAGTTTATATACTTACCAACATTTTACCGACGGAAAAGCCATTCAATTACGTTTCCTACGATATGCCATTTATCTCGATCGGTTGGGCTCCACAAGGGTTTAAGTGGGACCATACACCGAAAAACACAAAAGTACCGTTATCTAAAAAACAGCTTTTGTCGTGTTAACGAGGTCGCAATTAACTTATCTAGGCATGTGGCGTTCTTGGTATTTTTCCAAATTAAAAATTTGTAAAGCAGTGTATTAAAGCGTCAGCAACAAAAATTAAAATTTTCCCCGCGATATTACGAAACAGAAGATAAATTATATTACAAAGGAGGTTTACTTCTTAAAACTATGAGTTGGCTTCGTGGATGTTGTTGAACATCTGTACAAATTTAATTAAGCTATAAAGTTGTTTCATCTGAAGGACGTCCACCATTGAGACGTCAACAAAACTTTGGCAGCTTAATGCTCATTGCTTTGTACTCTTAGAAGATATAGGAGCTTATACATTAACCCTGTCTTGAGAGTGTAAATTTGTAGCTTGGAAGATTGCTGAAATATAACAGCTAATCACAGTTGAATTTTCTTGAAATAATAAGAATATTCAGATCTGTAGCTGCCCTGCGGGAAATTTGTGTCAATTGGTCCAACAGACTGGTCCTGGGATTTGTGAAAATAGAACAAGTACAAAAAGAGAGGACTCATGACCAGCGAAGGAAGAACCAATCCCTTAACTGGTTTATGAAGAACAAAAAGGTAGAAAAAGTAATGAATTACAGTACAGTTTTCACCGGTGCTGTGACACATTTTTTGGTACTTTCTTAAATTTGGTTCTTGAATTTAATTCTAGGACTTGTTTTATTGAAATAATACTACATTGTATTGAAATAATACTACATTTTAGTAACTGACACTAAGCACGTTCATTGAGAATAGATCTGTGACTGGTCAAATGGTGTCAATTGACCCCCTCCAATGACAACCCCATGTTAAAGTGAAAGGCCTTATTCATATAAAGTGTTAGAACTAGAACCGGTCTCTACCACCAAAGACCTATCACGGGACTACTTTGGTGTCAATTCGCTTCCCTCTAGGGTGGTTACTTAATAAACTTCATCGGATACCAGAGGGTAATAGTGTATTCAGATGGTTATTGGTTAAAGTTTTTCTTTAGAGCCCAGTTTTACTTCATAAAATCGAGCAAAAAAAACTGGAAATCAGATTTACTTAAATTAATCTCGTAGAAAATTTTTAGGAAAGAAAAAACTATTATATAAAAACGAAATTGTTTGGAGAGAGGGGTAGACCAAAGTCCCCCTATAAGTCCTCATCTCTAAAATCGCCTTTACACAAATCTCATTTAAAAGTAGCCGGTATTGCAGTGTCGCCACTTTGTGGGTAGTTACCCGAATTTGGATTAATTTTTACTGTCGTGGGTAGAGCGTGGGTAATTTCTCTTAGGTGTAATTCAGGTGAGTAATTTCTCTTAGGTGTAATTCAGGTGTAATTTGAAATTCGTACTTCAGATGCCCAAATAAAATTAAGATTCGATTTCAGTGATGACATTTATTTCTTTTTAAATATTGTTGATAAAAAATGGGCTCCACGAAAAGCCCCCCAATGAAATAACGCCCAAACGAGAAATGAAATATTCCCCAAATTTTTTTCATACATTTTTGGGTGTTATTTCATATGAAATAACTCCCAATTTTTTTGGGCCGTTTTTCATTTTTTTTTGGGAATTATTTTATTCCTCATTTGGGGTTTTCAAATTATGAAATAATCTCCAATGAAATAACACCCAACAAATTTTTAAAATTCGGGGCTTGTTTCATAGCGTGCATAATTTGGGTGTTATTTCATTTGTTATTCGGGGGTTGTTTCATTTTTTGCGACTTTGCTGTTGGTCCATATTGACTTCATGAAATCCTTGGTGAAACTGACTCTTTTATGAATTTTGGGCATAATTTCATTTTTGTTGCTGATGGGGCTTATTTCATTGGGGGTTATTTCATTTTCATCATTGCGTGTTATTTCATATGAAATAACTCCCAAATATTAGGGGGTTGTTTCGTTTTCGCTTTAGGGTTTATTTCATTTATTTTTCGATGTTATTTCATTCACTGTTTTTGGGTGTTATTTCCTATTTTTTGGGGTTTATTTCATTGGGGGTTATTTCCTGGGCGTTATTTCATTGGGGGCTTTTCGTGGAGCCAAAAAATGCACAGTCTTCTGAACCAAAGTCTCGGTTTCTTTTAAAGAAAAGTCTTCAGTCATTTAATATATACTTTCAAAAGTTCGGTAATAAATGTCGCAAAATAGATTCTTAGATTTGGATAAAGATGACTATCATAGTGACTTTGAACCTGAAGTTTATTGAAAAAAGTTATTCAAACTAAAAACTAGCCTGGGGAAAAATATGTATGTTTCCAATATTCCAACATATAATTAGTGTTATTTTTATCTGGCAACTTTTAAATGCTTTAGTTTGAAGAATATTTTAAGCCGTATGAACTCAGACTTAGTTCATACAGCTCATGTCTTATTGACATAAGTAAGAAAGCAAAAAAAAAAAAATAGCGAATGAGAAAGCAAAACGTACTTACAGTTCATGCATCTGTGTACTCGTTTCTTTTTCCCTCGTCTCCTCCGCCTTTAAAGTAGCAATCATGTCAATAAGACATGAGCCGTATGAACACAAATTTAACAGTTCTAAAACTGAGTTACGAACTGAGCTACGAAAGGGACAGTTGTATAAAAGCCTGCAGACATTAAGTTTATTAAATAAGGTATAAAAGGTTTTTTTTAACCATGAAACTTAAATTGGTAGCGAACACAAACAAATAAGTTTAAATCGCAGATTAATACACGACATTACCATTTAAATCTGATTTCAAACAAATAGGCACCGCGCCTGTCCTTGACGCAACGCATTTCAGACGTCCATTTTTGTTCCTCTTTTTCGAGCATTGCTGGTTGCATGTCACGAATAAAATGAAGAATGTTGACCTCTAAGGTGTCAATTGTTGCTGGTTTATCAGCATAAGCCAGTAACTTCACAGCCCTTCGAAAACCATTCAAGAGGTGTCACATCGCATGGCCTTGAAGTCTAATTGACGGATTATTTTCTCTTAATCTACCATTGCCTTCATTTTAGCAAAAATAAGTTGCGTCATTTAAATCATGAAGTCGCCTATAAGTTGCGAAAATCGATGGCTGATTTTTAAAGTAAATTTGGATAATTTGAATAATTTGGATAATAAGGTGGCG
This sequence comes from Pollenia griseotomentosa, assembly GCA_963931875.1. Classification (NCBI taxonomy): domain Eukaryota; kingdom Metazoa; phylum Arthropoda; class Insecta; order Diptera; family Polleniidae; genus Pollenia; species Pollenia griseotomentosa. The sequence continues at coordinate 127,709,250 of OZ007562.1, forward strand.
TTGTTCAAGCATGAATATATTCATAATGATTAGCCTGAGCAAAAAGTTAGAGCAGTATGACAGTTCGTTTGACAGATAACCTTTCGTAAACTCTATGGGGCTTAAAAACGCCGATTATAAAGGAATGGCAATGAGCATTTTATATCCCTAGATATATGCAACCAAATGTGGAAGTTAAACTCATTATTTTAGGAGTTTTATTATTTGTTTTTAATTTTTAAGTGTTATTTTTGTTAATTTATTTTAAATTACAATAAGAATCTTAACAGTTTGACTTCTTCATTCAACCAGTTTGTTGTGTTTTTGCTTCTTTGTAAAGGGCTTTTTTATTAAATAAAACTTTAATTGTAATAAGGTGTAATTTCATTCAAATCGGGTAATTTTGCTTCATCTCAAGTGTTATTTTGAGTTTTGCTGGTGGTAACACTGCAGTACAGTCTTCTATAAAATTTTGTCGATTATGCAGGCACTAAAAAACGGAAGCAGTTTCTGTAAAATAGCCGCCATTCACAGCGAGATTCGTCAGCAGGCCTAACATCACTTTAGGTTATGAAAAAAAATCACAGGCCCAAACCAGGATTTTTTAAAACTCACTTCTCACTTCTGACCAAATAGCCAGTCCAGAACGTACAAACAGCTAAATTCTACTAGTTGTTGTGGTACCAGGTTGGACTCTGACCATTTGCATTATATTAAAGTCCTGCTACTTTTAAGACCTGGAGAGCTCAAAGCATTATGTGTACCTATACCGTAGGAGAGTACAGTGCTAAGAGGTAGATGCTCCCCAATCCGCATATGTACATTGTACAACACCCGGTTTAAAGGGAAAGTCACCAAAAAGTGCCAGGAATAAGCTTTAATTAAGGTATAAAATCATTTAAATTTTATTTTAATTAGATTGATTTTTGGAAAAGTTAAAACAACTTAATCAAGAAAAGGTAGAAAATGCATTCTCCTATTTTGTTTGTGTTAGCTTTGAGTCAACACTCAGGAGATGCCCCCTACTAATGCAATGTATTTTGTTGGTATTAGGGAAATAGTTAAAGGCGCATATAGACGACATGTTTTTGTCATCTGACATGTCAAATTTTCAAGTCACATGTAATTGTGCATGTCTGTCAAAATCGCTGTTTTACATAAGCTTTATAATATTCGGTCACAAACGTACATGTAATTTGCTTCTGACATTGTCTCTGTTTTTTTCGCATTGTTATTTCAGAAACCAAAGTAGTGCTCGGTTTCAAAATAACTTGCTGCCGCCATGAAAAGTTTTATTTGCGCCGTAAAATAGTTCAGCCATCTTAACATTTTTTTCTTTTAATTCAAAGATACCAATTTGGGATTTTATAATAAAACGGTTTTTATATATATATTCACATAAATTCTATTCAATGGTAAGATGATCAAACATATCTCGGTATTGTAAAAAATTAACTTCAGCCGGCTAATGATTCCGTCAATAGTGGACGCCGCTGCCGGTTTCTTCCCGGCATAGCTTTCTGATGTCAGATGGTTTGTCAGAAGAAAATAGAGCACGCTCTAATTGAAATTTTGTCAGATGACTTTGCGTCTGACTTTTACAGAAGCAAAGTTAAAAAGGTAACACACGACATGTATGTGTTTTTAAGTGGAAAATTTGACATGTCAGATGACAAAAACATGTCGTGTACGGTCGCCTTAAGGGGGAAGACTTACTCTTTGTTTGTGGTCATTCAATTTAAATTTTAAATTGTAGCCGACAGCGAAGTTCGACCGAGAAACGAATTTACTCTGTTATTTCGGGTAATTTTTTTGTGCGATACATTGCACAGACGATAATCTATAGCAACCACTTTGCTTTCACCAAACTGGTGATTAGCACGATTCCAACGTTCCAAAAGAAACGCTAACAAGTCTCCCGTAGAATGACCTCTACGAAAGTCATACTGTTTATCACACAAAAGTGAATTTAACTCCAGATAATTTACCAATCCATGACCTTCGAGAGCGTTGAGAATGTTGAGAAATTGACATATGGGTAATTCCAAAGTGTTGAACGTGACATTCGTACGCATCAAAAATGCAATAACATTTTAAACATCAAATATTTTTACGTTCTTTTAACCTTCAAATTATAGCACTAAGAAAGCACTATAAGCTATGCTAAAGTTAATGGGTGGCGCGTTTCTAGGTCAAAGATAATGGCAAAAGAAGTAGCGGTTCGAACGTGAAAAAAATAGAAGTACTTTTTGTGGCCATGTATAAAAAGGCGTAATCCATCAAAACCTGGCACAATTTTTTAGTCAAACTACTTTCAGAACTTTACATAACAATGTAACATTAAAATGTCTTTGGCTTGATTCCAAAATCTTCTGTATTTTTTTTTTTGTTTAAGCCAAAATCTGGTTCGATACGTGACATTTCGAACGTGAAATTTTTTCCATAATAATTACCCTGAAAAATGATTAAAAAGAAATAAAAATTTACCGTTAATCCGTATAACATATTTCTCTTCGAACTCTTCCTTGGATTACAGACCATGTGTGAACATTTTTTTGGAACAATTTTCATGAAATATCACCTCTTTTAAGGAAGATAATATAAAAGAAAACATAGAATAAAACATTCTGACAAATAATAAATTACGTTTGCACAACTTTGCAGTCTGATTGTTTATCTAAGTGAACAAATTTATGGGTAAATTTATTAAATTAGTAAAATTTAATATTTCTCTACAACAATATCGTAAAGTAATCAGCTTTTAATAACTTTTAAATTTTCGGTCACGGTGGACCTTTTGACGGAAATGCCCATATGCGGATCTGATTTAACACTGTAGCTTACAATCGCACTTCTCACTTAAACGATCTGGTCGAACACGCGTTAAAGATAATCGTCAAAATTCTTTAAAAAGGTCTCAGAAGGACGATATCAAAGACCAAAAATATTGAGTATTACGGTGCGATTTTTAAGCAAACTTGAATTTATTGTAACGCATTGACGAATTAAAGTGTCAAAACAGTCATGTTGTTTATTTAAATGTGACAATTTTCAAAAATACGTTTAATTACTCAATCTACTTAGGATTCCAATACAAAATTGAGCTTCAAAAGTAGCAGTTTTTTAAGGGAGATATCTAAAAGTTTCGCTTTCCATCTCGCTTACGGAAGGCATGCATTTTATATGGCGAGTTCCCACTTTGAAGCAATACATGTTTGTCACAAAAAGCGCTTTATTCAAGGTATACGAAAATTGGTAATTGTAACAATCAACTTCACACACAAAATTTTTTATTGTTGCAGTTATTCTTTAATATTCTCCCTTAAAAACCAGTTCGTAGTAAGGGAATGCCTTGGCTCTTTTAATCCAATTTTTTTTTTGTTGGCAATTTTTTTTAGAATTCGTTCACTTACCTTGCTGTATCTCTGTTTGTCTCACTACATAGGGTATAAATGTGCACTAACTTTTAAAATATACCACTAGTACATCGCAAAATAAGAAATTTTTTACTGGGATGTTACGAAATTTCCTTAACATTAATTCCCAGTTGTATTTAATATCAACTATTTACGTCATTACAAACCCATTTATAATATTTTTTTTATTAAGTTTCCAGTTTTTATTTCATTTAACTAATATGACATGTTAAATATATGTATGTTGAATCATTGAAAACAATAATTAAAGTCAATTTTCCAACAAAAAGAAAACCTTTGATAATTTTCATAAAAAAAATTACGAGTACAAGTTAAAAAAAACTCTTAAATAATGTGTGAAATCAAACTTGTTGCAGAGGAAATCTTGATGAATTACTTCAATTCTGCCAACAGCAGCTGTAGCAGTAGTAAGTAACAACTAGACAAACATGATTTGTTTTATTGTTGTTGAGTTTTTGAGTATTTTAGCTTCCAAGACTACCTGAGTCTTAAATAAAAAATTGTTTAAGAGTAACTATTACAAAATTGTTTAATGTTGACTAAGAGTTAAATGAAATAAAAGGAAGTTACCCCAAAAAAGTAGGACAAAAACATTCTTTAAACACGTCGGCTGGATTAAAATCATTGAATCCTAGGATCGCTTTAAATAATATTCTAATTTTCAGCTGAATATCTTCGCATACCTTCCCTTAAGCTTTAAACCAAACTGTTAAGAAATACATAAGTTCTTAAATAACACATGTCATTTGTTGTTATTGTTGCTTGCCTACTGCCATACACTTGCAATATAAATTGTATCTGCTTAAATTTTCATGAATGTAAATTGCACTCAGCATAAGTGTCAAACTTTTGTGGTTTTTCTGTCATGTTTATTTGGAGTCTCGCTTGCAAAATAATTTTCCGTTTCACGTTAATTTTGTTTTGTTTACTTAGCTTAACAATGAGTAGCTCTACATACATACTGATATTTTGACCTGGTTTTAATTACTTCATTCATACATTAAATTCGAACACAAGCAGGGTTACTCATAATCTTGTTAGGGCGGTATATGAAGTAGAGGCCTGCACAATTTTATTCGAACACATATATATTCAAATCAAATACTGAAAAGAAGTTAAGACAACCCATTTACCTAAGTGTGTGAATGCGTAGCCAAAGTGCGGGTATAAAAAATACTTCGAAAAATTAACAAATGAACAAAAACTACACGCAGGAGTTAGAGTGGAAACAAAAAATACACACATTCTTTATTTTTAAATGTATGAAATGCATATTTTTTAAGTATGAAATGCATATTTTATATGTTAACTTCTTTAATAATATTAAAACAACAATTCTTTGCAAAAAAAATATTTTTATGCGTACTCCACATACGACATACACGTAAAGATTACAAGTTCTTTGTATATGGCCGGTACATACGATACATAAGTAAATATCTCAAGTTCCCTAAGAGTGCACGAGGAGTATAGGCAAAAAAATTTAATAACCACAGCATACCAGTGGAGAGGGTATTATGCATTTGTGCTGATGTGTGTAACACCTTAAAATATTGGTTCTAGACCTACCTTAAAGTATACCGATCGACTCAGAATCACTTTCTGGCTGGCTGCATGTCCATGTAACCTTGTGCGCAAAGTACAGGTCGCAATTTTGAAGATAATTTGATGAAATTTGCTAATCGGGCCCTAATTTCATATAGCCCCCATACAAGCTCCTTTCCGTATTAGGGTGTTTGTGCCCACTATCAAACCAATTTTAATACAATTGTAAATATAGGTAGATCCCTGTTCATATAGCCATACACTCGCGAAAATTTGTTTTTTTTTTTTTTGCTTGACCGCCTATACTTTCTTACTTGTTATTGTGTTTTAAGGTTTCGAAAGAAACAAATGGTTTTTGAAGAGCCTTTCTTTGAATTCTTGTACCTTCTCAACACTTTTTAAATTATGGGACGAACAGTAATGCATAGCATTTGTCATTGTGGTTGTACACAAACGTTTTGTACACACATTTGATTTATGTTGTGTAATTGATTTTCAAATACATTTATGCAGGCCTTTAATATGAAGTCAGAATGATCTTTAGATTTAAAAAGACAAAAAGTGCATCAAATATGAATGGGAGGAAGATCTTAAAAATACCAGTACCCATGTTCTGTAACTTTAGTGAGAACTTCTCTCATCGAAAAGATGTGAAACAAAATATTTCATCGTTTCTCGAAAAGAAAAAGTGTTTCTGTAACTCATGTTGAAACGCTAGTAACACATATCATTGACGGCGACCAAAATTTACTAATATTGAAAATTTTTCAACGACGGCGGCAAAAATACAACCGTCGGCTATACCAAATAATATAAAGTGCAACTTTGATGTTTGTTGTTTGCGAATGAGCTTTGAAAAAAATTCGTTTATTTTATAAAAATGTTAAATGCAAAATAATTAAACAATAAAAAAATGCGCCAAGAACAAAAAATTATCTATATTTAAATCGGCTAAAGCAAAACCGCTAAGAACGCTTTCCTCCTCTGTATGTTAACCGATTTAAAAAAACACACACCATTTGAAAGATATTTACTTACAGAAGTGCACAATATACATATATTTTATTAAAATCTGTTCGATATTTTCGGAGTAATAAGCGTTCAAATTAGCTCCTAACATATACTACATATGTACAAAATACAAAATTTGTTTTTTTTTTAATTATCAAATAATAAATAAATAGGGTGCTCAATTATTCGACATTTTTAAGAAACCGGTTTTCGAATATATATCGACTATATAAATACGGGAAATTAAATTTCTTTATTTTGCTTTTCCGAGCTTCATGTGGTGATTTATTTAACTTAGAAACATAATATTATAGGTGCAGGGTCCTGAGTGAATTACAACCTATAAGATGAAAAATGAATAAGAACATGTAAGGGGAGCTTTTTGGTACTTGTTCGTTCAACATCTGGTTTTTTGATTAATTTTCGTTAATATTAGACATAGAAAAAAAAAATTTAAGTGCAATGTCCTGAGTGGAATATAACTTACACGGGAGATTTAATGATACTTTTTTGTTTCTCAATTAATATTTTCTGATATTTTTTATAGTAGAAGATAGAATATGAACCAGAGGTTGGTCCCTTGCCAAATCGATCCACTAAGATTAAAAAAATTAATGCTTCATATGAATCTTCATATGAACCTAAAAATTTATGGTCGAATTTTGACCATTAGGCGAACACTCGTTATTATTATTCTTTGTATTTTGCATTTTTAATTGTTTCTTAGTGTTAAAATTATTTCTCTTCCCATTTTTATTCATGAGTTTATTTGACAGTTTAAACCGGGGACTCTTCTCACAAAAATGTTACAGACACACTTTTTCTTTAAAGTGGCGAGTAATTTTCTTACGTGACAGCTAGTACTCCCAAAAAAAAAAAGTTATAGACACAGTTTAGTGAGAAAATCAGCTGTTTGTTTCATTTCACACATTTTAATCGAAAAGTTTCTCTACGCGAGAGTTACATAACATGGGCACAGATTCAAGGACCATATTTCCCGTAATCTAATGTGAAGTTCACCTTAACAGCAAGTGACCTTTTGTGCTGTTGCTTTAAAGTAGACGTTATATAGCTTCAGCTTTTTAAAAATAAGCATTTTGTTAACTCGTCAGTTTAAATTTTAGAAGAAAAAATCATCGAAGATAGAAAAAACATCGCCACATTCAATAAAAAATAATTGAAACGAAAATACAACAAAAGATTTGATTCCCTACTCAAAATTTGGATCTCGCAGCATCCCGCGTTCCCGTCCACAAAAACTGTGTAAACGAAAGCAGTTTTGAGAGAATAATTTTTTCTCCTTCCTGCATATAACAGCCCAAAAATTTTCTTTGGGTAGATAAGGTTATTTATTAAACAATCAGCTGTCGAAAAAATAAAATTTAAGAAAGATATTGTATATTCTACTCAAAATTATCGAAAAAAATCTAACGTTTTCCTCTGTGATAAAAATTAAGTTTTTGTCGAAGCGAATTCATTACAGGTAATCGCGGTACTACAACAAGTACAACTTGTTCAAAGTCCACAATCAATTTGTTTTTGGAAAACAAGTTTACAATGGCAAAAATCGAAACAAAGATAATAAACAAAATTTTCACATCCATCAATTATAAAGCTAAAATAAAAATTATCAGCAAGGCTTTAACACCACCTGTAATGAATTCGCCTTGGTTTTTTGTCGTTTTATCTTACACCGGGTCTACAACGGAGATAATATCTGAGAGAACGTCGGCAGAATGAGAGAAGAAATTTTTTCATGTTAATCTTACACGTATTTATGTTAATATTATAAGATTTCATAGTCAACAATAAAAAGAAAGACAAACAAATGAAAAGCAAAAAATTTACATACTTTGGACTTCGAGAAGAATTCTTGACAAAAAGTACAAAAAAACAGAAGTAAGGAAAAACATATAAAAAATTTAAAATAGATAATCATTCAAAGCAAATTTCGATCTACCAAGGGTTAAATACGTTTTGGTTTAAAGATTGATGTTTGACTATTGACTGCCAACAGTAATCGATGGCTGTGAGTGTTTAACGGCAAAACCCTCTGAAGAGATTGAGTGGTTGCAATTAAAACATGTAAGGGTAACCTGTCCGTGAAAGCCTGGGTTCGATTCCCGCGGTTAAGAATAAAAAATTATCAATAAATTTTAATTAATTTCATTCTGTAAAATACCTTTCTTCATAAAAATAATTTAATGAAAATTAAATTTGATGAACTTAAGCCTAATTAAGAATATCAAAATTTAGATTATAAACAATTATTTTACAAAAAAAAAAAAAAATCTAAAATATTTTTAAAATAAAAAGTCAGAAAAACAAACCAATCTGAAAATAAAAAATAAATAAAAAAAAAAATATAAAGTTTGTAGATTTGAACAAAAAGTTTCCATAAACGGAAATAAGAAGATCGGAACTTTAGAAAATATGTCACAATGAAAAAAAAATAGGGCTGTGGAGTCGAAGTTGAAGAGTTGGAGTTGAGGGTTTTGTACCGGAGTCGGGGTCAAAGTACCCCATAAAACTTGAGGCTCCGACTCCACAAATTTTCGGCATAAAAAATTAAAAAAATTTTTTTTATATTATCAATTGTATTTTCTAAAATAAAAATTTTTTGAAATTGGCGACGCAATATTTAAAATATTTAGCATAAGAAATATATGTATATTAAAAAAATATTGACCATTTAAAAGGTACTGCATCAAAAAAAGAACTTGAAGTCAAATAAGGACCAATCTCATACAGGACCAATACATACATTTGTTAGAGTAGGAGTCGGAGTTTTTTGACGACTCATAGCCCAGAATAATAAATTTTTTTTGAAATCCTAAAATAACTTAATTAAATGCAACATGTCGCAAACGAAAAAAAGCTGAAAATTTTTAAAAATCGGAAATTTTTTATGAAAATAAAAAAATATCGACAAATGAAGAAAATTGCCGCGGTGCGAAATGTTACCCTAGGAACACAAAACTTGACATGAAACCAGGGCTGTGGAGTCGGAGTTGAGGTTTTTGTCCCGGAGTCGGAGTCGTAGTACCCTCAAAAACTCGCGACTCCAACTCCAAAAATTTTCGGCATAAAAAATTTTAAAAAAATTTTCCAAAATAAAAATTATTCGAAATTGACGATGCAATATTTCAAATATCGATTTAAAGTTTGTAAGAATAATTTTTATGCTATATTTAACCATTTAAAAGCTAATGCATTAAAAAAGTTAGAGTGCTATTTTCGGATGTTCCGAATCTTTGACACCCTCCACCGACATGTCGCGACAATTAGAATATATGAGAGCTATTCCGGTTCAAACCAATTGTACGACAATCAGAAAGTTTTATACTGTTTTCCTAGCAATTTGAACTAACTTGAATAATATATCATGATTCGTAACAGTTTATGCCGAACTAAAATTATTTTCAGGAGGGACATTTATATTATCCCATGGCAGCCATGTCATTTATCAAGTTTTCCCTTTTTTTTTGCAAGTTTTTTGATTTGATTAAATTTAAATAAAGTTTTTTATAAATACATAATTTAAAATTTGCAGTATATTGAATACAAATGAGTAGGTGAGATGCAAAACTCGTTCGTTACACCTTTTTCGAATTTTGGGAAAATGCAAAAAACATATAGCGCCGGATTAACTGGACCAAATTAGTTGAACTTTTTTGATTTTAATGTGTTATGCCATTCGTGATTAATAACTTAACAGTTGAAAAATTTAAACCAACTGTATATAGAAAAATAATAGATTTAATTTTGTAACGAACGAGTTTTGCTACGAATTTTCGAAAGAAACTAGTTTTGCTACGATCCATATGGGATCGAATTAGTTTTGCAACGCACTTTAGTATATTTTGAAAGTTTAATAAATTTATTAAAATTAGGCAAACAGTCCTAAAAAAATGTAACAATATGTCTGTTCGTGGGAGATAAACTACCCCAACTCACATTGTTTTTTAAAATACGTTTTTTATACAGTTGGAATCGAAATTTTTCCTCTATCGATGTGTAAATTCCCATAAGTCCTATCTAATGTAGTTTTCGAAATAGAAAAGTTAAAAACAACAGCAAGTCTAACTTACTTAGACGTTAAGGGTACTTAGCTTTGATTACCACTGGATTTGTAGTCAATAAGGAGAATTTGCTTAGAGGCAAAGAAGAGTCTTTTTTTTTGTAATTGTAAAGTGAGATAAATTAAAACACTATTTTGGTTTTATTTTTTATTTTGTTAAATATTTCGGCCAACTTTGTTAATCATTCACAGGAAAATAAAATATATTTTTATAAAACATGCGCTTGCTTCTTTAGTTGTTACTTGTAAAATTTTGTATAACATATTTTGAAGAAAAAAGTAAGGTAAAAAAATTGTGTAAGTCTTGTATTATTTTTCGGAAATATCACCCCTTTTTGTTGTTGGACTTTATGCTGTTGCGTCAATGGAATGAACAGTACCAATACCAGCATGGGAGGTAAATAACACCAAGTCCAATTTAATAAGTAAACGTATGTTACCTTATATGACGTTATTTTATTAAGGATATTATCGACATAAATAAAACATATTAGAGTCATAATATTTATCTTCAGTGTACTTGTCATTGTTTTTTCCGTTCCTTAATCAATATTATTATTCTCCAAGTATATAAAATTTTCTCTCCAATTTTCCCTAAGTGGGTAGATAAAATTATTCTCAAATGTTTTTTCGGGTAAACCCAATGTGGATAGGAAGTATATCTGGAACAATGGCATGCATTTTTTCCAAGTTCCTTTTCCATGTTTAATCTATTAGCATTCGCTTTGAAGTTTGGAATTAAAAATGTTAATAACTTATTGCTTTCACCACAGGAGTTACCGCAGATTTCCAGTCGAGTATTAGAACATCCCTACAAACATTTCTTTCAATATACGGTTTATAAAAAACAAATATGTCAAAGCGAACTTGTTTACAAATTTGCATTTTTAAATTCCCTAATTCGACTCTATATAATCAACAGAAAGTTTAAAACAGTGAACCAGCGAGTTTTGTTACACAAAATGCAAAGAGATAGTTTTGAAAATGTCTGTTGAGTGGAACGAACCAGTTTTGTTACCAACTGCAATTTTATGTCACAAAAAAACATAGAAAAGAACATGATTCGATATAATCTATATATATATTCTTATAAAGTGCTAAAAGATCTGTCTAAATCGATCGTTATCTCAATTTTTTTAATTTTTGAAACGAGCGAGTTTTGCAACTCACCTACTCAAATATTAAGTGATGTTTTCATGTTATTAAATGGTCTTGTATTTTCTCTGTTCTTTATTATTTTAATTGTGTTAACTTCTTCGTAAAGATCCCAAATTTTTTTTTAGATTCTGAAATATCTTTAGCACTAGATTCATATAAGTTGTCTGAAGTTAATGTAATAGATCTTGGAGTTAATTCTTTAAAGTTGTATGTTGCACTTCTTAATGGTCTGTTAAAAAGTTCGAATTTGATAATGACTTTCTTAAAGACGTCAAAGATCTTGCACCTTTTTATGTAATAAGAAGTTACCAATTGAGTATTTCTCAATTACATATGTACTATTATGGCAAATTTTTAAGAACATAATTAGTAGAAAGAGCAAAATATTGAAAATTTTCGCGAGGGCGTATTCAAAATAAAAACATTTTTAGATTTAATTTTTATATATTTTTAAATAAAATGAATTCTTTATTCTTTTTTTCATTTAATTATTTAACAGTAATATGAAAAGCCTTACAACATGTTTTTGTTTTTTCTTTTAAGAATGTTGGCACGTTTGTAAAAAAAAGTTTTTTTTTCAGAAATAAGAAGTTTTTTTAAAAAAATAAATTATGGACTGACCATCACGAAAGCCTGTATAGAGATTATTAAAATCTAATTCTAAATGGAACAAATTTCAATACAATAGTGAAATTTATAAAACTTATAAAACTGTGACGTACCAAATTTTATTATGATAGCGATTTTATTACGTTTTTATGCGTACTAAACTGTTTTCCGGGAGTATGCTTTATATGGGGCCTATGGTAAAATATGGACCAATCTTTACGAAAGCACATTTAAATATGATAGCAATATTTATTACGGTTTTAGAAGTACATTATGGCACCTTTTACGTAATTTTTTGTAACAAAATTGTTAATTTTTGGGGGTTCTACATTTTGATTGATAACTATGATACTACTGATCGGAATTTGCTGGATTTCACTCCCAAACTGCTTAAGATAGAAGCAATTTGACACCAAGATTAAACTTTTGTTTTAAGTGTTCCGAAAGTGAGCGTATTTTGAACAGACGGACAGAAATACATGGCTAAATCGACTTAGAATTACTCAAGAAACCAGGGGTATTAGATGCATTATTGAAAAGTTTCACATGGAATGACAAACTTAGTATACCCTCATTCCGTACGGTAATTATGGTAATTTTTGGCTGCAAAAGGTAGCAAGGTAATTTTATTTAAAAAACGGCAATTTAAAGAAATTTAGATTTTTGGTATACATATACATGCTTACATATGTATGAATGTTTAATAATTTTAACGATTGAGAGGTGATTTTAAATTTAGAAATATATAAATTTTATAACAAAAAATTAAAAACATATTGTTTTTGCAAATATTTTCGTAACAGCGATAAGTCCAATTAAGAAAACTTAAATTATAGTTGTATAGTTATTATTAATTTTATATTAAAATTTTTGTTTGTATAAAAATCGACAATATTTAAACATACATACTTACATATCAAATGGCCGTGAGCTAATAAATTTTACTATAGTTTTCGGATTATTTTAAGTACGGATCTAAGATTAAATGGGGCTAAAGTTAAGTGTTTGGCATTTGAATAATCCGTATTTGAATCAAGCATTCTGTACTTGATTTAAGAAAATCTGTACTTACCGTACTATTGACACAACTTTGCCTTGGTTAAGTTCGGATGGATTGATTTTTTCTTGTGACTGTAACAATTCAAAAATTATTATAGTACATAACTTTTTTTAGTTATATAATTAAATGAATTAAACAAAACATTTTTTTTAATGTTTATCACATACATATGCACGCTAAGCGTATTAAATAAAAATATTTTGAGTTGAATAAATATACATATATGTATGAATGTACCTATTTTATTCAAAATTATTTTACTGCCATATTCATAAAAATACAATAATTTTGCTTAAAAATGTATTTTAAATAAACAAAAATTTCTAATCAAATTTTTTCTTAAAACACATTTAAAATTTAAATAAATGGTCTATGAACACTGCTCTTATGTGCTGTTTCCAAATGACAGGCAATGGACTGAGTGCTTTTCATATAATTTTTACTACATAATCAATCGCCTGTCATTTGGAAATAGAACATTAATGTTTGCGTACGCTAATTTCTTCTCAAAAACGGTAATATTTAGAAGGCCGCACGGTAATGAAATATAAAAATTAACATCACTGAGTCTTATATACATTAAGCATCAAGATTATATTAGGAGTCGGAGTCGTGAGTCGGAGTCGCACTTAAAAAATTTCAGCGTTTGGAGTATGAGTCGGAGTTAGTACTTTTTTCGGACGACTCCACAGCCCTGCATAAAACACAACAACACGCAATTTTTTTTTTTTTGTTTTGTATATTTTTTGCATATTTTTGTTGAGTTGTTTTTGCATTTTAAGTGAAATGAAAAATTAAGCCATTATCAAAGAAAATTAATATTGAGAATTCTTAAACTCGGGTTTTTGAAATCTGGAATTTTGGACTACGGGATTTTAAGTTTCAGTGCGACCCCAACCCAAATTTATAAAATAACTTTCTTTGTTTTTTTTTTAAATTTTAACTTTTTTGCGGTAAAAATTCATTAAAAAATTAATTTTTAGTGCAAATTATAATTTTTTTTGTTGTCATTTCATTAAAACCAAAAATTTTTCTAATTAATTTTTTTAATTTAATTTTTATATAAAAAAATATGTATTTCGATGATCATTAATACAATAATTTTTTCCAAATCCTACCCTAACCCTGATCTCTTAATATTAAACATGAATTTAACATTATTTTAGGTGCATTATGTGCTCAAAATAGCACTTACACTCATGTTAGCAATAACACTGTGCATGAAATTGACACTTTTTTTTCGTGACAAGCCAGGCACATGGCGTTTTAACATAATTCGGGGACGCTGAATCCAGTGGTGCCCGCGGTTTTTTCAGATTGGCTCTGGTTTTCGAGATATACCGTTATTTCGAAAATGGAAGAGGTTGCTCAACATATATTCGCGTAACTCAAAAATGGTTTAGTTTATTGAAATTACTAAAAAAACCGAAATTCCGCAATAAAATTTCATTTCAGAAAAGTAAAACTCTTTTTCTAATATGAGTAGTCGTTATTGAAACATAATTTTTTTTTTGAAAAAAAAATTAATTTTTTTATCAAAATTTCGAAATTTTTGTTTTTTAAAAATTCATAAAAAATTAAAAAATGCAGCTAGGCTTCTAATTTTCTGCAGACTTATAAAAAACGAAGCTACAAACAAAATAAGCCATAAATGATTAAAATCTGTTTGCAACTTTTGATTTTATTTACAAAAGTCGACAAATTTTTCATTAATTTAAGAATTTCCCTTAGGGAGCTCCCATACAAATATTGCGTTTTATGAAATTCTTAAATTAATTAAAATTGGTCGACTTTTGTGAATAAAATCAAAAGTTGCAAACAGATTTTAATCATTTATGGCTTGTTTTGTTTGTAGCTTCGTTTTTTATAAGTCTGTAGAAAATTAGAAGCCTAGCTGCATTTTTTAATTTTATATGAATTTTTAAAAAACAAAAATTTCGAAATTTTGATAAAAAAATTAATTTTTTTTTCAAAAAAAAATTATGTTTCAATAACGGCTACTTATATTAGAAAAAGAGTTTTACTTTTTACTTTCGGTTTTTTTAGTAATTTCAATAAACTAAACCGTCTTGAGTTACGCGAATATATGTTGAGCAACCTCCTCCATTTTCGAAATAACGGTATATCTCGAAAACCAGAGCCAATCTGAAAAAACCGCGGGCACCACTGGATTCAGCGTCCCCGAATTATGTTAAAACGCCATGTGCCTGGCTTGTCACGAAAAAAAAGTGTCAATTTCATGCACAGTGTTATTGCTAACATGAGTGTAAGTGCTATTTTGAGCACATAATGCACCTAAAATAATGTTAAATTCATGTTTAATATTAAGAGATCAGGGTTAGGGTAGGATTTGGAAAAAATTATTGTATTAATGATCATCGAAATACATATTGTAATTGTCAACGAAAATGGACTAAAAATTATTGCAACATAAATTGCCGGAAATAAATATATACAAAAAATTGTTTACTACATTCAAGATAACATAATTTTGACATTTACTGCAATATATGTCGCAATAATTATCTCTGGTATAGACGGGCAGTAAGACTTGTGTGATAGTGTAAAACGGCCTTAATTAGAGTAGGGAAACAATCGGTAGTCGTTTCGATACTATCGATAGTTCCTATTCCTATACTATCGGTTAAATTTTTTTTAAGAAAATTGTCAACTAGTTATTGCTTCTATCTGGCAACAATAAGCCGTCATTCAGAACCAATGCAAACCACATTTATTTTATCGCAGTTTCATTGAAAGCAAAGCAAATCTTACAACATTTACATTTTTCTAAAAAAATTTTGTTAAAAATGCATAAATATACGAACAAAATTCAACAGTTTGAGTTGTTGGTTGTAATTGTAATTGTAGCACAGTCTTCAATATTTGCTTTTTTCTTGAGCAATTTCTGGTAATTGTGTTTGAGTGTTTACAATTCTTATTCGATTTACAGTTTTATTTGTATAATATCTTTAGCTTTTCTAAAATCTTGCAAAAATGTTTCGTGATGATATGGCCTTGCTTCCCTCAACAATAAACTTCAGTGTATTTATCAAAAATAAAAGTTGGGAAAGTTAGCACGTCATAGAGAAATCCTTTTAATTTCTGGTAATGTTTTATATGGCTTAAAATTAGTTTACCGAAATTTAAATTATTGACTATTAAATTCTACCATTAAGGTGCAAAGACGGCTTTCGGTCGGGTTCAAGGCTAGATTTAAAACCCTTAATTAGCAAAGCCGGTGTTTGTTATAACATAAAGGATAAAATCCTTGCGCCCGCCCGCACGACGGCATTGTACATAAGCTCTATTTAACGAAGCCGTTGTGTATAACATTGAGTAGAAAATCCAAGCACAAATGCATAATAATAAAATTAAAAACTGTTGCAATATGCAAAAATATGCTCTAAAAAATCGATATCAAAATTCATAAAAAGTTCTAAAGCGGATTAATATCGTTACCTTAAACGCAGACGGCCCTAACTTACGAAAATCTAAAAATATTATTTCATTTCTATTGATGTATTGCATTAACAAAATGTCGACAAAAAATGCTGGGATCTTTCGACAAAAATTAGCGATTTTTTTTAACAAAAAACAAACAGCCCTACAAAAGATTATAACGCTCATTTACCTCAACAACGTCACAAGTTAAAAATTCAATTTTGGAGTTAGTGATGCAGAATTGTTCGCTATGTTTATCTTTATATTTTGTACTTTTACACATTCCCCGTGTGAAGAGAATGTGTTGTTATTTTTCTTAGTGGATAGAGCAAATTAAAAACTTTAAACGCGTTTATCTCGAAATGGATTTGTTTGCGTTATGACGTTGTTGAAGTAAATGAGCGATACGATAAACGTTAAAAGATCTAACTAGCAGTTGGCATAATATGTAACATTGTCAATTATCAAAACTATTGGTATTTAGGTAAAAAAAAATGATAACGTTTATGGCAATTTATCATTTTTAATAGTTTTTTGCTTCTCCTGCCTTCATTGGTCACGCAAACAAAAACATGCGGTTTCCCTGATTATGACTTTAATACTGGTCTAAATTCACCATGTTGTTGAACAAAGATCTAAAAAATACAAAAAAAAAATAACAAAAACATTTTCTTCATCATTTTTCATGGAAAAGGTAAACAAAAGCAAACACACACTTTTGGTTGTTTTTTTGTTACATGAACAAATGCTGCGCATGCGCTTTTTCCCTGTTTTTCAGTACGTGTAAAACTTTACTTTATTGTGAAGACAAGTTTTGGAACTCATGCATCTCTTAAGAGACACATTCAACTCAAACACGCATGCTGCTTGCTTTATTCTTTGGAAGCTGCAGCTGTTGGTTTGAAAATTATTTGTTTCTTTTGGACAAATAGGAAATGTCTGTTTTCATTTGTTTGGTGGGTTTTTTTTTTCTTTTAGCTTGTGGATACTGCATTATTTATCTGACGAATATTGACTTTGAGCTTCCAATGTGAACGTAAATTTGTGGTGTATAAATTATTTAGCCAGTTTTTCTTGTTGTTGTACTATTAAATAAACCCAACACTCTAAAAAACCTAATTACACAAGAAACTTTCTTTTTTTGTTTCTTGTATGGAGAGTGTGAGTACTTAGACTTGTTAGATTTATTTTAAGGTTTTTCAATTTAAAACAAGTTAGAGTGCTATATTCGGCTCTACCGAGTCTTATACCCCATATCGTGGTATGACAAAAGTAAATTTTTAGCAACGTATAATTTTATTTTACGGAAAAAAGTTTTTGTTTGCTTAGTTTTACAATACTATAAAATTGTTAAAACTCCTAGATTATAAATCCTTTTGTCCTTAAAAATCCCTTTGTGTGTCCTAAGAAACGGTAAAATTTTCAAATCTTATATCAGATTTCTTAAAACTTAAAATATACTGCCACAATCTTAAATACATACTGTTTTCCTTTAGTCTAGTCTGCAGCATATGACGCGTTTACACAATCTTTTGCTTTTCGAAATTTAATTTGAATAATATTATAATTGTGGGAAGAAGAGCCTATTTTGCATTTGTGCTGATCTGTGCAACGTATAAAAATGTTGGTTCTAAGCCCATCTTTTAGTACACCGAACGGTTCAGAATAACGCTGCTAATCGTTTTTACGATGTCCGTCCGGCTGGCTGGCTAGTCGTTTGTGCACAAAGTACAGGTCGCCATTTTCGAAGATAATTTGATAACATTTGGATATTCCACCTTCTGGCGTTACATCCTCTGGGGAAAGTAGAAACTTGAGATCGCGACTGAACAGATTTTCTATCAGGTACCACTTGAGTCAATAGCCCCTGTTGAAACGGCACCATACTGACTATAAGGTCTCTTTGGGAACCCAAAGTCGCGGTTAAGGAGATCCTGAAAAGCCTGCTCAAGCCCTTTTGGCTCATTCTGGCAGTGGTGATCGAATACTTTTTCAATTCGTACGAAATTTTATTTCTATTTCTTTGATTCGATACTGAACGAATCGAAATTATTTGTTCAGAGTCGTATAGAATTTATTTGGGTTTTCACAATACTAAAAAAAATATTTCGATTCGTTCACTATCGACTGAAAGAATAAGAAATAAAATTGGTTGCGAATCGAACAAGTATTCGATCACGACTGCCTGAATAAGCCCCCTGATTTTTCACAACTTGTGGGAAAGTTTGGGCTGCGGGAGGATTTTTCCTAGGTGGAATTGCTAATCAACAGATGCTGCAAGCATATTTCAGCGAAGAAAGGATAGCCCCTGCTTATAAACAAGGGGCGAGTATATAATTCTGCTGGACTGTATACTCAAAATTGCTACCTGTAGCTGCTGGTTACGCTCACATATAGGGGCAGTTGGTAAACGCATTGTTTGGCACAGTGATTAAGACCTCCATAAGCCAACAAGGCAGGTGCTAAAGTAAATATTTTCTTCTTAAAGTCATAATGACGAAGCTTATTGAAAATTGGGAAAATCAATTGATGATTTCATATGACTCCAATACAAACTACTATCCGGAATAGAGTCTATGCGTCCATAAGCTATCCTTTTTTGATTGAAATGGGTTCAAAAATATCTTATTGCTACTTAAATCATCTTACTAATTGTTCTTAAAAAATCGGTCCATATTTGGCGAATATAGCTCCAAAACAAATACAACTTCCAAAAATCGCTTTAAATGGCATATCTTACTTAAAAATTTTGGTATTGATAACAATTTGGCGGCAATAACTTCTATAATAGCCACTATGTCATGGCACAATTTTGTACTGGTAGCTCTAGAACTGACTATAGGTACTATATAGATCCCCTCTCTAAAATCGCTTTAAGACGAATAAAACTCATAGAAATGTAAATATCTAAATCATACTTGGCACAAGGAACTCTGCTATGCACTTTACTTGAATAAAATCCAAAATAATATAAAATATGATCCGAAATCATTCTACAATTTTATAAATTCAAAAAAAAAGAACAACTGGTTATCCTACAGTGATGAAATTTAATCAAAATGAATCATGTGATGCAACCTGTATAAGTGATTTGTTCACTGATTTTTTTTCTACCACTTACTCAGATGCTACCTATGATAAAAATGGTAATTATCCGTTTCCGATACAAAAGCTAAAATTCTCTTACAAATATGATAAGATGATAAGATTCCGAGTAACATTTTGATTATGTGTGCAGAAGCCTTATCTATCCCTTTAACAATATTGTTCAATACGTCAATTAAATTTGGGTATTTTCCGAAAATTTGAAAGGAGTCTTTTATTGTTCCTTTGTTTAATGGTGTTTTCTTTTCTACAAAAAATGTGACATTTTATTTTAAAAAAATTGCGATATGGTGTCTGTTTCTTAAAAATTTTGCTCCCAAAAAGGGTGGCTTGTTTTATTCTAAAAAACTCATCCTTTTCAGGAGCAAAATTCTTAGGAAACAGACACCAAATTGCATTTTTTTTAAATGAAATGTCACATTTTTTGTAGAAAAGAAAACACCATTAGTCTGGCACTAGATCTGATATTGAAAATTGCCGTGGTATTGCAAAACTTATGGCCATTTTCTCAATGTATCGACAAACTGTCTGTTACCTAATGTCAACATAAATTTATTATCTGTCCGTTAACGATTTTAGGTTTCTCAATATACCGACAAAAAACATTGGTTTGAGTTGGCAACACCACCCAAAATACATGTAAAGGTTGGGAGTCAGCTGATTCAATTTATCTGTACGTCAAATAAAAGGAAAATAAATAATTGGCAGATGAGTGCCGGTTAGCATTGCGACAAAATAGAAGCAATTGATTAAATGATTTAATGTGCAGTTTTTCGTTGGGAAAAAAGATAATCGCCTAATGAGAAAATGGCCATTAGTATCATACCTAAATCTTTTGAAAAATTAATAACGGAAAATTTATATTATCAAATCTCAAACATAATATCTCCATATCAACACGGGTTTAAAAAAGGTTACTCTGCCACTGCAAAGATTCTTTAGCTCACAATGGCTATCAATCGTGATTTTTTCGCAAGGAATCAAACATATGTTATCTACACCGATTTCAGCAAAGCTTTTGACAAAGTCAATCATGCTCTTTTGGTAAAGAAGCTACAAATAATGCGATTTACAGATCTAACCTTAAAGTGTATTTACTCTTATTTATCGAATAGGGTCCAAACTGTCCTTTTTAATAAATCGTTTTCTAGAAAAATAAATGTGGCGTCAGGAGTACCCCAAGGCAGCCACCTTGGACGTATATTATTCTTGCTTTTTATAAACGATTTACCTGGAGTATGTTGACGATGTTAAGATGTTTTTAACTTACAACCATGTGTAAGATCACCAACGTCTACAAGATGATCTAAGCTGTTTTAAAGAACTGTAAACTAATGCGTTTTTCAAGAAATAATCCAGCTATAGTATATTACTTCCTAGGTGGTATTCAAGTTGATACAGTTGAAAACTTCCTTGATCTTGGAATACTACTTGACCCTAAACTTAGCTTTAATTCGCATATAACGTTTATGATAAATAAAGCTAGAGGAACACTTGGATACGTAAAACGCTGGGCAAGAGAGTTCGATGGTCCGTATATTACAAAACCCTTATATATTGCACATGTAAGGCCGATTCTTGAATATAGATCGATTATATGGGACCCCATTTACCAAACTTATTCAAATTTAATTGAATCTGTACAGAAACAATTTCTGCTCTTCTGTCTTCGTGGATTACACTTTAACCCACTAACCTTGCCCTCATACATATCTCGACTGGCTCTGATAAAGCTCACCACTTTAAAAAGTCGTAGAAAAATTCTGAATGTATCGTTTATTCTTAACATTATTAATGGTAATATCTGCGCTGGATTTTTAATTAATGAGATTTCATTTAATATTCCTCAACGACCATCTCGAAATTTCATACCATTATCCATTAAATTCTTTAGAGCTAATTATGGTGATGCTGACCCTCTTAGAAGAATGTGTAACACTTTCAATCAATTATATAGATTTATTGATTATTCATTGGATCCAAAGTCAATAAGTAGATTAATAATTGCTTTTCTTAATTGATGACAAAATTTTAGTCTATTTTATTTAAGTGTAATTTAAAGTGTCTTAAATGTCTGTAAGAATTAATCCATAGACAATAAATAAATAAATCCTAACATCATACCAAAATTTTGTTTTGTTGGTCCCATGGGTCCCAGGCAGCCAACACTCTCGAAAATGTGTTTGTATATACTGTGCAGTAGGGCTTGAAATGGTCGGGCTAGACCGACTATAATTTCTTACTTGTTTTATTTTAAGTTTTTTTAAAAACTCAAATATATATGAATAAATTGAAATTACTTATAAAACTTTATATGATGTAATTTACTGACTGACTGACTCACAGAATTGATGTCTTAGTTTTTTTAATAGTTTCAGTAGCAGCGCATGTGTGTGTCTAACATATTCATTACTCGTGTACAACTACTTCTTTTGTAATTGTATTTTTAGCAATTTACATACAAATCTAAACTGGTGTAAAAGAAACTGAAATGTAGATCATGTTAAAGTTATAAGTTAATACATAAATAATTAGGGCGGATACTATTCTTTATAAAAAAAAACTAAAACAGAAATTTTTTTTTGTTTTTTTTTGGATTATTCGAATAACGATGTACCATTTCAGCAATTATGGGCGCTGCGAAAAGAAAATAAAAATTGACTTCACATTTTTTACAATGCAATATGGGAAAATCCTGCGTAACGAACGATACATTCGCACGCGTTTTTTTGATTGATATATAAACATTTGTTGGTCTTTCAAAGGAGATAGCTTTAACTTATATATAGTATTAAGTGAAATTAACATGTACTTACGAATGGCATATTTCATAATTTCTTAGCAGGTATTTGTTGTGAAATAATTGATCACAAAGTTTTGTGACGCACGCCACAAAAAGTGGAAGTAACTTTTAAAGTTGAAGTGTGTTTTCCTAATTTTTAGTGAATTTTGCATCATAAGGTATACAAAATCTAATTTCTAAAAGAACGATGAATATAAGATAATTCTAAAATCACTTATTCGCAGCCAAAAAATTTTGTGATTTTTTGACAAAAGCCGTGAACCCTTTTTGACGCACGCCTCACAACGTACTCTACAGTTTTTCCAGTAGTATGTATATAATAAACCCAATTTTATTTATTTTTTTTAAAAAAAATTATATTTTTATGAATTTTATTTCTTAAACTAATTTTGTGATCATTAATGAATGTAATAATGAATATCAATTTTTTTTACCGAAATTTATATTTTGATGAGTGTAAGTTAGGGTTTCTAATTTCCCGGACTTTTTCTATTCCCGGGCAACGAAACGAAAAAAATCTTATTCCCGGGAATCCCGGGATTCTTTGAATAAAACAACAATGATTTCATTTAATGAGTTCAAGACAAAAGTTTTGACTTTTTTTAAAGAATATTCCACAGAAAACCAAATAAATTGTTACATTCATATGTACATGCATAGATCACGAATTATTAGGGTATTCATTTAACCGGGCTTTTGCTTTAATCGCTTAATCGCTCGATTAATTAACCGAGGTTTTGGTTTAATCGGTTAATTTGGTTTTTGATTGGTTAACCGATTAATAAAGTCTTTTTTAAAAATAAGGTAATTTTAATAATTAAAAATGCGTAAATTATTTATTATTTGAAGTTTATTAGTAAAACAAAACAAGAATAACAATTCTTTATCTAAAACGAGCAAACAAAAAAAAAAAAAAAAAAAATTCATATATGTATATGTGATATGTATTTTTAAATTAATACATAATCAGAGGTGCTCTGGAAATCGAAAACGCGAAACGCAAGAACTTTTTAAGCGTCGTTTTTTTAATAACATTTCTGTAGCAAAAGAATTTTATTGACAAATATACAAATATTTCAATATTTTATAACAAAAATTATAAAAATAAGATTAAAGGTGTATTAGAAACAACTTTCAAATTCTTGCGTTTTGCGTTTTCGATTTCCAGAACACCCCTGAATATGTATTTATTTAAAAATAGACTGTGGATCATTTTATTAGTTATTTCAATAGTTTAAGGAGATCTGATAAAATAATTTTTTGGAAAGCAATTTTAGTTAAGGATTAAAGCGATAATTTTTTTTAGTTTTGACAACACTTGACTTAGAAATTTTTTTTTTCACTTATCGTGGGTGTTGCAGGAATCAGAAGCAGCCCATAATACAGAATATCTAATTTCTCAATTCTTTTCCTGGATATTCTAAACATATAAAATCTTCCATTATTCCATTAGAGTCCTGATTTAATTTTTAAAAATTTTTAACACTTCAAATTGTTTCGGTTAATTCTGTATAAAGAGTGTTTGTGTTACTATCGAGAGTTTATTCTGTTTTTGTACTGTGTTTTAAAAATGTATTGCTAGAAGGAAATATATTGTAAAAAAAATATTTTCCAAACATGTATATGAGATGAAGCAATTAATTAAAACACAAAAAAATTGTTATAATATTACAAAAAATTAAAAAACGTTAATCGAAAATAGACATTTTTAAATTAACCGATCAGTTAATCGGGTAGTAATTAATCGGTTAACCGATTAACGGTGTATCGTGTACATTTTCATTTTCTACTTCAGGAAGCTTTTTAGACATTTCACCAGGAATTAAAAAGACCGTTGATTTATGTGATGTTTGATTTTAACGATGCTAAAAAATTAAAATTTCAAAAAATTTAATTTGAAATTCCCGTAAATTCTTTAAAAAAAACTTCCCGGTATTAATTTAAAAACAAAACTGTCAAGGGATTCCCAGGAATTCTTTCCCGCGTAGAAATTCTATTGTAAGTGCTATTTTAAGCACACAATGCACCTAAAATAAAGTTAAATTCATGTATAACATTAAGAGATCAGGGGTAGGGTAGGATTGGGTAAAAATTATTGTATTAATGATCATCGAAATACATATTTTTTTATATAAAAATGAAATTATACACCTAGTCTTATATTCCATTAAAAAAATTAATTAGAAAAATTGTTGGTTTTAATGAAATGACAACCAAAAAAGGATAATTTGCACTAAAAATTAATTTTTTAATGAATTTTTACTGCAAAAAAGTTAAAATTAAAAAAAAAAAACAAAGAAAGTTATTTTATCAATTTGGGTTGTGATCGTACTGAAACTTAAAATCCCGAAGTCCAAAATTCCAGAATTGAAAAACCCGAGTTAAAGAATCCTCAATATTAATTTTCTTTAAGAATGGGTTAATTTTTCACTTAAAATGCAAAAACAACTCAACAACAATTTGCAAAAAATATACAAAACAAAAAAAAAATTGCCCCAAAATTGCGTGTTGTTGAGGTTCATGTCAAGTTTTGGAGTCATTCTTCATTAGTACTTTGGCAACATATTTCCTAGGGTAACATTTCGCAATGCAGCAATTTTCTTCATTTGTCGATAGTTTTTTATTTTCATAAAAAATTTCCAGGTTTTTTTCGTTTCCGACACATTGCATTTAATTAAGTTCTTTTAGGATTTCAAAAAAATTTCAAGTTTTTTGGCAAGGATTTTTCTGGGCTATGAAGTCGTCAAAAACTCCGGATCCTACTCTAACAAATGTATGTATATGAGATTGGTCCTTACTTGACTTCAAGTTCTTTTTTTGATGCAGTACCTTTTAAATGGTCGATATTTTTTAATATACATATATTTCTTATGCTAAATATTTTAAATATTCCATCGCCAATTTCAAAAAATTTTTATTTTTGAAAATACTATTGATAATATTAAAAAAAAATTTTTAAATTTTTATGCGGTACAAAACCCTCAACTCCAACCAGTGTTGCCAAAACTTGGTGACCAAAAATGGCTAAATTTACAGAAAAAATGCCTAAAAAATGGCTAAAAGCTTTTTTTAATAAAAACACATTAAAATTCAATAACAAAACAGAAATAATTCATTAAAAGTTGTTGACGATGAATTTGGAGGTTAAGATCACTTTGTTGAATAAGAGTAAACGTAAATTAATATTTTGATAGATTTTTAAAAAATTAAATCATTGATAAATTCGATGTCGGTATTGATCATCACTCGTTTTAAATAATTTGAAGGTATAATCCCGACAACATTCACCCAACCTTTTGAGTCCAGATCCACAATAAAAAACACGTAAGAAAGTACCCCGACTATATGATACCCTACACACATTATAACCTTTGTACCAAATTTTATTAAATAATCTCCAAAATGGCGACCTAAACTTTACGCACAAGGTTTACATGGACAGCCATCCAGCCGCACAAACATTTGTTCGGCACAGAAAGTGATTCTGAGTCAATCGGTATACTTAAAGGTGGGCTTAGGACCAATATTTTAAGGTGTTACAAACATCAGCACAAACGCATAGTTTATATTTTATTGTTATGTTAAAAATATTTACCTAACTGATTAAATCGAGTTACCGGTTGCTAAAAGTAACCTATTTCTGAAATTACTTTTAACGATGTTTACTTGGCTAAATACCCTCTCTACTTCAGCATTAGTCCATGGAAGTGAGAGCAACTTTATAGCCAATTCTAAAATTTCTAAAAAAAATGTTTGTTGCCGCCTGCATTTCTTTATTGAAATACTTGCAACCAGAAAGAAACACCGATGTTTGTGTTGATCCATTTTATAAATTTAATATTGGAATACTGTTCCCTTATTTTGAAAGATGTTTCATCATCATAGTTTATAGCGGTTTGCAACATTTGTAAAAGTTGTGATTTAAATAAAAGGCGTTTTAATTGTTAAAAATGTTTATTTAACTTTTTAAATTTTTATAATAAAATGAATATTATTCTTTTAAAAGAAAAACGACAAAAAAATTTATGGCTAAACAAGTTGAAAAATGGCTAAAAAAAACGGCTAATGGCTAAACTAATTTTTTAATGGCTAAACAGGGTGACAAATGGCTAAATCTAGTCACTAAATGGCTAAATTGGCAACACTGACTCCAACTCTTCAACTTCGACTCCACAGCCCTATTTTTTTTCATTGTGACATATTTTCTAAAGTTCCGATCTTCTTATTTCCGTTTATGGAAACTTTTTGTTCAAATCTACAAACTTTTTAGTTTTTTTTATTTATTTTTTATTTTCAGATTGGTTTGATTTTCTGATTTTTATTTTAAAAATATTTTAGATTTTTTTTTTTTGTAAAATTAATTGTTTATAATCGAAATTTTGATATTCTTAATAAGGCTAAAGTTCATAAAATTTAATTTTTAATAAATTATTTTTCTGAAGAAGGAATTTTACAACATGAAAATTAATTAAAATTTATTGATAATTTTTCATTCTTAACTTCTGCTGGGCTCGAACCCAGGCTTTTACGGACAGGTTACCCTTACATGTTTCAATTGCAACCACTCAATCTCTTCAAAGGGTTTTGCCGTTGAACACTCGCAGCTATCGACGACTGCTGGCAGTCAATAGTCAAACATCAATCTTTAAACAAAATTGTATTTAACCTTTGGTAGATCGAAATTTGCTCTAAATGATTATCTATTTTAATTGATTTTACATGTTCTTCCTTACTTCTGTTTTTTTGTACTTTTTGTCAAGAGTGTTAAACGGCAAACTCCTCTGAAGAGGTTGAGTGGTTGCAATCGAAATATGTAAGGGTAACCAGTCCGTAAAAGCCTGGGTTCGAGCCCAGTAGCAGTTAAGAATGAAAAATTATCAATAAATTTTAATTAATTTTCATGTTGTAAAATTCCTTCTTCATAAAAATAATTTATTAAAAATTAAATTTTGTGAACTTTAGCCTAATTAAAATATCAAAATTTGGATTTAAAACCATAAATATTTCAACAAAATAACCACAATACTAATTATTTTTAAAAATAATAATTTCACTTAAACAAAAAGAAATTTTAAAAAATTATTATTTTTATGTAAAAAAAAAGAACTCAAGCTTCTTAAACAATTTAAAATAGATTTAAATAATAAAGCCGAATAAGAAAGAATTTGTATTCTTAAAAATAGTTCTTGCAATCCACCTTCATCCTTGATTTTTTCAAATTATGAGTTAACATAAATACGTTTTACCTCGCCTTTAACATAAGCTGAGCAATAAAGGCCCAAATACATCAAGCATTGTGGTAGTATTAGTGAAAATGTGTTTGTATGTGTGACACCGACAACGCTTGATGAAAAATCAAAAAATGTAGATATGACCAGCGTTGCCGGAAAATTTGGAAGGAAAATCTTCATTTGGCGAAAAATAAATCTTATTTTGAAGAGAAAAATCTTGAAATTTTTAATAAGAAGAAGTAAAAAATTTTACTTTTTTAAAAGGAAATACTTCTTATTATGGAAACTATTTAAATTGAAATTCATAATTGCGATATTTGTACAAAATTAGATTGTAGGTTTAAATTGTGTTTTTAGGTCTATTTTCCATAAAATTCTTTCTAAAAATATATTTTAAATCCATTAGTTTTCTAATAAATAAGAACGTAAAAAAGTAATTAAATACTAAAATTAGAGATATATAAATTTTGGGCAAGAAGATTTTAGTTTGGGAGCTATTAAGCTCATACATCATATGAAATCTAAAGGGTTCCCAATTTAGTATAATATTTTTTGATACTGTTGTTATATCTAAGGCATTTGGAGAAAATTGCATTTAAAAAAGCTCATTGAAAATATATGAATTTTCCTAAATGTATTCCTAATGAAGTAGTTATTAAAATAACGTTGGTACACCTTTTAAAAGACATTGTAAACCACTAATGTAGATATATATACTTTGTTTAAAAATTTTCATAAACATGGAATGTGGAATTTTTAAACCAAAAGCTTCTTAACCCTAAGTAACTTTTTACCACTAAGTTCTCCTCAGGCCAGCCCCAATTAGAAAAGCTAAAAACCCGAATTAAATAAAAAAAATTAATATATTTTTCAATATTACTTATTAATCGACCTTTTTCTTGACTTTATTATTATTTTCTTAGATTTTATCTAAACAGGCTTTCAAGGTCATTTGTATTTAAATAAAAGATTATTTATTTATATTTTCATCCTACGTTTCGTTGGTATTTTCCAACTTCATCAGGGATTTTCAGTTTATTAAATATTTAATCTTTGTTAAATTTAGATTTTATAATAAAAAACACACAAGTTTTACAACATAAAACACGAAGTTGTTTAAAATTAATAAAAAATAAAAATAAAAAAGTAATTTAATATTACAGGTTATTGTTAATGTATCACAGTTGAACTAAATTTATTACATATATTTTTTATTGAATGTATGCCTGTTTTTTTAGATTATACGAATTTATTATACAGTAATTTTAACTTAGCTGCACAATCTCCTTTGCACGATTTTGGTACAGATAAATCAAAAGTGCTGTTATCTTAAATGTATTTATCTGCCTTAATGTGCAGGTACACAATTGTGGTTACCTAACAAAAAGTGCAGCTAAAGTAAAGTGTTTAAAAAAAGAATAAAATAGTTTTTATTAATAAATTGATATTTTATAAAAATTTTATATAAATGTTTTTTTCATGTGTGCAGCTTACTTTGATGTTTTATATAAAAATGTTTTAAAGCTGCCCAAATATATAATAAATAAACAGGTATACAAAATGCACTTAAGAAATGATTTTGAAGAATAATTACGGAAAATATGTATTTTGGGCAGTTAAGTCAAAGTGCAGCTAACTTTGATTTTTTGTATGAAAATAATTTTAAAATGCCAAAAATTTTTGAGATACAAATGTGCAGGTAAAGAAAGTGCACTTAAAACAGAAATTTGTATGGGAGAAAAAAAAAAAAAAATATTAATTTTGTGCAGTTAAATCAAAAGTGCACTTAAACAAAAGACAGTTAAGTCAAAACTATTAACGAGTTTTCCGCTTGGTTAAATTGAACTTTGAACATAACGGGTCGTAGTTTTCTGATTTGATTCAAACTTGATTCATATTTGATATTTTGTCCTATTTGAAAAATATTGCAAGAAAAAAAATTTGGTCTGGCCAAGAGGGTAATTTCATAGACTGACTTTTACATAAAAATAGATTTTCATCCCACTAATTTGCTCCAATCGAATCCATATTAGTTTCATTCGATTCAGCGCTCATCATTTAGAGAATTCACACCCTTGATTGTTTTATTATATTCGAAAAATATTGAAAGCAAAACACAAATTTGGTCTGGCCACACCAAGACGGTAATCCTAGGGTTAAGTTCCATTAGTTTTACCTTTTGGTACTAAATTCATGAACTTTTTTGTGCTTTATTATATTAAACTTTATAAAAATACGGTTTTTCTTTTTACAAATAAGGTTTTTCATCAATATTCCAAAATTGAACAAACGCTTATCTAAGATGCATTTTTAAAATTTTGTATGCCCAGAAATGCATGATGCATTTTTGTGTATGCTTGACAAAAAGTGCGCAAAACTAATGGACAAGCTATTACAAAACCTCATTGTTTTAAAAATTTACTGTTAAAAAACTGCAAAAAAGTGTGTTTGTTGTACAAATTTAAAGTTAAGAATTTTTATTTCTAAAAATAAAAAAATCTTAATTTGAGAAAAAAGATCTTTAAATCTTATTTTGGTCTAAAAATTTTAAAAAAATTAGATAAAATTTTCATTCTGGCAACGCTGGATATGACGGCGAATATTACGTCCAGCACACGTACACGTTGGATTCGCCGGCTAGACAAGCATTTGACAAGTGTATTTGGGCCTTAAGAAATATTGCTCTGTTATTCTGCCGACCCCTACAAGAAGAGAATGAGCGAGTTGTCACTTTTTTCACGTTGGTGTTAAGAAAATGATAGAATGAAATGACCGAAATCAAGTTTTCTGTCATTTCTTTCTATCATTTTCTTAAGACCAACGTGAAAAAAGTGACTACTTGCTCATTCACTTCTTGTAGGAACGTTATTGCCAACTTGCCGAGGTTTTTATCTTTAGTGTAGACCTGGGGTTTAGTATTTTGACGAAAATGCTTCCCTGATCTAGTTATTGTTTGAAATTTTTCAAAAAAGAATAACAACTTATCATGACAGGCTTTTATTTTTCTTAAAACACGTAAGACTTGGGTGATATGATATTTATAATTTTTCTGGGAATTTCTTTGACTTCTAGTGATTTCTACATAAATTTTCTTTTAAAAGCTTCAAATGCTTTTTCAAAATCTATAAACGTTAGATTTAAATGGTCATTTAGCTCCACAGATTGTTCGTTTAGATAACGTGTTTATATGCAACTATGCCACTTTTGCTACGCCGAAATCCATGCTTGTGTTAACTTAATCTTAAATTTATCTAAGTGTTTCCTTCTTTACAGTTAATGATTTTATTTTTTGATTTAATCTCTTTACATATTTAAATACCTTGTTAATTTGTTTAAATACAAATGCCACAAATTAGATGTTCATATATAATTTTTTTTGTTCATCTAATTATATTCACATTAGTACCAAATTTTACTTATATGTGTGTGTTGAAATTGGTCTACATATTTTAATATATTTCTTCTTCTTAAAAAAAAAAATATTTAAGTTTTCACGCTCCACGAAGCATATTTTTGTAAAAAATTTACATTTTACTTTTTATTAAAGTTCCACCACATAAACACACTAAATATGATTAAAAAAAATTGTGTGAAAACTTATTAGTATTTCTACTTTTTTCTTTAAATAAGACACATTTGATATAAATTATTTTTACCTTATTATGACGATTGTAAAATGACTTTGCGATATTTATTTGGCTCTTCGAAGAAATTTTACAAAAACATTTAAGATCAGTGTTCAAATAGTTTCAATAGAAAAGTAACCAAGTTTCCTTGAAAAGGAAACACTTATGACTTTAACTGGCGCTTTCAACATTCCGTCCGCTAACGTTTGAATAGAATTTCGCATGGAAAATATTTTTAAACTGAATTTGTGTAATAGAAATTTTCTATACGAACGTTAATGTTCGAAATTGTAAAACAGGCAGTGAATCGTTTTCAGTATCCCTTGTTGCAAACGCACACCAAACAACGATATTATTTTATTCAAACAACGATTTTACCCAAACTTAAATGTTTTTAACCTCAGTTTTAAAATCTCTCCAAAAACAAAAGCCACAAAGGCAGTTAAGTTAAAACTTTTTTGGAGTTAAGGCAGTTAAGTTAAAACTTTTTTGGGGTTAAGTTTTTAAAAGACGCTAAATATCGTTAAATTTTTTGATAATTTCTATCTGTTTATTTTTCATCTCTTTTTCTAATTCAAAACAATTCATAATTCGTCTTTTATTTAAATAGGCATTAATTATACATACATACATATCGTTACCTTAATATAAAAAGGCCCCAACTCATTATTTTTGGAAATCCGTTTTTTTATTGATTCTTGTAGAATGGTTGCTAATACACATTCTATTAAAATTTCAAGCAAATTAGATTAAAAATAAAGAAGTTATAAGCAGAACACAAAAAGCCCTAACTCATACACACAATTTTTCTAAAGAAAAAAAACCCTAACTCATACACACAATTTTTCGAAAGAAAAAAACCCTGACTCATACATACTCATACATATGTATTTCAATCTGAATTCCTCGTTTAATTTTAATAAAGATGTTTTTTGACAACGTTTGTGTAGCTATATTATTTCAGCTTTTATTAAGTTGTTTCCTTCTCCTGTAAAAAGTGTTTTTGATGAGTTGGGGCCTTTTTATATTAAGGTAACGATATGTATAATTAAGATACATTTTATGTTTTTGTTTCTTTTATAATAATTTTTATGACAATTAGATTTCACTATAAAGAATAAACAATTCAAAGAAGTTAATAGTGAATTAAAAATACGGAAAACAAAAATGTTACGAAAAAAATATGGAAGAAAACATTTTTCAAAATGACAACAAGTTTAATGTCATTGTCTTTTAAAACATGAATAAATTACACAACATACCCACCACTATGAACAGTGGAGGGGAAAATTGAGAAGAGCAAGAAATGAATATAAACAGAATCGACATTTTTGGAAATTAAACACGCACCTTTTAAATTGCCGAATGGATTAACATGAAATAAACCACATTTCATTGAGCAGAGAATTATGTTTTAGAAATAAACCCCACATAATCCTCTGTAGCCGTACTGTCAGTTGTCAAGGTACAAAACTTCTGATATGTAAAACTTTTTAAATCCTTAAAATTTTTCTTACCATCCGATTTAAAAAAAGATGTGCTTAAAAGTAGTTTTCGAAAATAAACAGAACATTATTTAGCGTACGGCTCACGCGCACAGAAACGAGATCTATTTTTTAAGTGTTTGTATTTACCGTTCGTAACTATTTTCAAGAATGTAACGAACATTATATAGTGTTTTGGCCATAGTTATTGAGTGCCCCGGTAGGTTAGCTGGTGGTGAGCTAGTTTATTAGCGCCTGGGTTGCGCTGTTTTCTTTCCTACAGACAAGCGAAGAGCTTCGCGGGATTAGCTTAAGAAATTAAAAAAAAAAAAAAAAATGCCAAAATATTCACTTTTGAGAAATTAAAAAAGTGTTTTTATAGAAGAGGTCTTAACCAATTTTTTGCCGACCGGAGATTATAATTACCAGAACTCACTGTTTAAACCTGACAAATAAATCTTAGGGGAGTATGTGGTGAGCAGTGTGACCACAACTAAAAAAAATTGGATGCTAAATGGGCCTTGAAACAATGCAAAAAAAGCTAAAAAAAAAATTTGAAAATTATAAAACAATGCAAAATTTTCTTAAATAATTGTATCATTTTAATGAATGAATTATATATTAATTTACCTGGAAATATTATATTTCCTTAAAATTTATGTATTTGCATAAAATATGCAAATATTTCTTTCAATCTGTTATACAAATGTATAGGTACATAAAATAATTCTGATAGTGCGAAAATATTCCTGAAAAATATTGAAGGGATAAGACTATTAACGTATGAAAACTTTATAAATTGTAATTTGACTTAGAGTACACATTCGAATTAATATAAAAATTTATGGTACATAAAATATTTAAAAAAATTTATTATTATATTCAATATTCCTTAAAATCCCTTAGTTACCAAAAATTAAAAATCGACTTTTTCATTGATTCTTAGGTTTTGTATCAACTTAAATGTTCACAGAAAATTTTGAATAGTTTAACCAAAGTAAGCGATTTTTAAACCAAAAAAAAAAAAAAAAAAAACACAGAAGGCCCTATGTACAAAATATTACATGATAAACGCTTAACGCCCTAACCTACAGTTTGCAAAATATGCAACATTGTCAACTGTCAAAAGAACTGGTAGGTTTTAAAAGAAAAGTAGAAGAAAAAAAATGTTAACAGTTTAAGGCGATTAATAAATTTATCATTTTGCATAGTGAATAAATTAGCCTGTTGGATAGCCTAATTATTAATAACTTTACAGATTTTCCTCTCTTAAGGGACAAGAGCGGTAGAAATCTGTAAAGGCAACTAAATTGTAGTTACTCCGCAAAGCAGATAAATTTAGTTGAAGATTTGGGAAGATATAAGTAAAAGTTAGGGCTTACAGTGGCTCTTCAAATTGGATACACACGTGTATGCTTACCTTTTATTGGTTAGGGTGCCTTTGGGTGAGGAAATCGCAGTGGTGATTGATTTTTTTTATGCAATAACA
The DNA here is from genome assembly GCA_963931875.1 of Pollenia griseotomentosa. Taxonomy (NCBI): domain Eukaryota; kingdom Metazoa; phylum Arthropoda; class Insecta; order Diptera; family Polleniidae; genus Pollenia; species Pollenia griseotomentosa. Next base: position 127,743,309 of record OZ007562.1, read on the forward strand.
ACTTCTTTATTTGGGGTTTTTTTTTCTTTTCCAATTTTAGGGTTTACAATACTTTATTTAGGTTAATTCAAATTACCAATTTAAAGTTAAAAGCGGGAAATTTAAATTATGTTGTAAATGGACTGTGAACTGTTCTGCTCGCAAGTTGTAATTGAAGTGAAGTTCCTTTTCTTTTTTCTTTACGGCTCAAGTCTTGTTCATTTTAGCTTTTTTTTCTTTTTTACTCTCCAAAGCCAGGCTTGATAGTCTGGCTTTGACGAGTACTAAACTTCACATTTCAATTACAATAAATAACTCAGTCTTCACTCAACTCGCAATTCAATATACGGCAATTCACAATAGTTACTTGTCGAAGTTGAAGAACTGACCGTTATTTTCAATTTATAATTCAACTTTTATTTACAATTCATTGCCCAATAGGCCAAGATAATATAATAAGACAGTATTACTAACTTCACTTCATTAAATTCATTACTTAAATTTTAACTATCATACAAAAAAAAAGTATATATATTCATTTTTTCCCGGGTGTTCAATGTACATTGAACACATAGTTTTTTGCTTCTCCAATAAAGTTTTCAAAATGTTAGATATGGCTTTTTGCGTTTTAGGTAACGATATACATATGTACATATATATTACTAAATACAAAATATAAGTAAAAACAAAAATTGTCATTGAAAACATAAAGGGCTATTCAACAGCATTTTTAGTAAATTTAATTACACATTAAACACATCATTATATGAATAGTTTTCCTTATCTGCCAAAGTGTTGGTCAAAATACCATTAGAATATGATCTGTTTTCATCACACGTTTTTATAAGATCAACAGTAATGATATTATCTCTGCAACATTTATTTATCCTTTTTAGTCCACATCTAACGTAAATCAATGAATTCAATACCATCCTATTTCTTATCTTGGTCTTTATAAGGTTCATAACGCTAAAAATTCTTTCAAATTCCGCGTTAATTAATGGAAAAACCAAAAACTTCATAAAGAAGCTAACTCGTTGAAAGCATTTTCTTTTAAAACGTTTTTGTTCCTAAAAGCACCTATCCAGAATTCAATATGTAGTTGAATTCGTATGCATTAAGCTTTTGCCATTGCTATCCCAAAACTTTTATTTCTTCTTTAGTAAAATCTACCATTTCTTCTTTAATTTTTTTGGTGTTTACAGGGTTGCTATTATAATATATTTGTATGAACGTATAAATGACAAAATACAATGATAGAGATTGACAGAAATGTTAAGTTATGTTGTGATATAGCAATAAATAAAATTTATAAGATTTAAAAATGTTAAATAATGCTAAAAAAATATTACAAAAATGCTGAAAATAATGCTAAATGCTATTTGAAAAATTCGCTGCTAAATCATAATAAATAATGCTAAATTTAGCAGTGAAAATGCTAAAAGGGTCACACTGGTGGTGAGGCTGTGCTGGGTACTGAGTCATGCAACTTGAAACTTAGTGCGGCGAAAAATGAGTTAAATGGTTAAATGGCTTGTAAAACGCTTATGAAGCTATTCTGGGTTTAATTAGACATTGGCTGTTTCAGCAAAATAAAAGAGAATTAAAAAATACTCCTAATGCAACGATTAACTCAAAACAGCAAAATATTGTCATTGGCCCTTTTAGCGCAAAGCCACAGAAATATGTAAAAGATAACTATTAAAAATTTCCCATGTTTCGGGGGTATCTGGAACTTATTTTGCCCATTACTGTATTGTTTTGTACTTTAACGATAAACTATAAAAACAAAGTCAAGAAGCTTTAACAAATGTAGAAACAAGGAAAAACATTTTGAAGAAAAACACAAAAACAAAACATGAAAAAAAGTCTACTGATTGTCTGTCTGACAGTCTGTAGGTCTATTGTGCTTACGAACAAGTCTTTATTTGTTTAGACAAATTCTTGTTATTATTGTTGGTAAAGAGATGAAGAAATGACATCAAAAATAACGGAACTACTTAACAAAAGACCTAATTTTTAATACAGTTTCAACAAAAACAAGTTCATTATTATGATTGGACTGTTTTTTTTAATCACAATAAGAAGAAAAAAACAAAAAAAAAACAACACTTTAAGACAAAAATCATTAAAAAAAAATACAAAAATAAGTAACAAGAATATATTAAATTTATAAAGTAAAATACGAGTGAAAATAATAAAATGTCTGTACAAGGTTGTGGGAAATTAATTAACATTTTTCACACGATTAGGAAATAAAAACACACCAGCCAACCACCAGCAGCTGAATATTAAAAGTAATCAAAACAAACAGAAAAATTTAGAAATGCACTACTGACATGTTTGAAATGTAAGAACGAACCGAAAGGTGGATACAATGTAGAACAGAAACAACAAGAAAATAATCAGCATTAATAAGAAATGTTATTTCAGATACTCGTTTCACACGTTATTAACAACAGTCGTACATATGTACACTTGACTTTACTAACACACATTCTCAGGTTTTTAAATTCAATTCTAATTCTTTTTTTATTCTCTTTTGTTTTTGTCTTGCAGGTATTGACCCAGAAGGCAGCCGTCTCAAATACAGCATATCGGGACCAGTTTTTTCGGTAGATCGTGATACGGGTGTGGTGCGCTTACGTCAGGACTTGGATCGTGAAACTCAAGATTCTATTGAAGTGATTATTAGTATAACTGATGAGGGTATCTATGGCACTGAACCGAATACAGTGTCTTTGAGACGTGTTGTTCCTGTCAGAGATTACAATGACAATCAGCCAACGTTTTTGGGTCGTCCCTATTTGGTCAGTGTTAGTGAGGCTGTGCCGGTGGGATCGGTCTTGGAAGTGAAACCGGCTATTATTGTGGTGGATCGTGATGTGGGCATTAACGCTGAGGTCCAGATAAAATGTGTTGAGGTACGATTTCTTTTAAGTTTAATGAGCTTTTTAAAAAAAATATCTGCTTATTTTTAACAGAATAAACACGAATGCTGAATAAATACGGATATGAACAGAGTTAATTCAAATACAGAATAAACACAAGTCGCTAGATACTAGAGTTGTCAATTATTCGCTTTCAACTTTATTCGAATAAATCAAATAATTGTTTTTGTTCGTTCGATCAAAGGATTAAATCTAAAAAAATATTCGATTAATTGATGAGAATAACGAATAAAAAAATTATTTTTACAAAAAAAGTATATACCTATTTCAAATAGGATATATCCGTCCATTCATCTACAACTATTATGTAAAATCTTCCATTTTCTTCTTCATTTTTTCTCAAATCCGCAATGATTTCTTCTGTTTTTGATGCGTACAACTTTTTATCTGAACTCCATATAGTTGTATTTCTTAAAGGAGTCATAAAACCCTTAATTCTTTAATAATCCGATACTACTTTAGATTTTCGAAAAGTGTTTGCAGACCTTCTATCTTTAGCCAAACTGCTGCATACAATTTCTTCTATAGAACAACCGCTGTCACTCTTTATGTATTTTTCCACCGGAACAAGTTCGGCATTTTTTGATTTCGTTGGATTATATTCCACTACATCATTTTTAATGGTAATATTGTGAGACTTACGCAAATGGTAAATATATATGTATGTTAGGGCGGGTCAAATTGTATGGAACGATTTTTTTTGATAAATTCGTCATAAAATCGAATAGAATTATAGGAGATTTCTCAATCTGGGCTTGTTTGAAAGGTATTTTTATCACCTTTCAGAATCTGTATTGATACCAATATTTTGTATTTTTAGTAGAGATATTAGGAATGTTTTGTCAAAAAATAGCCTAAAATGAACTTTTAACTAATAAATTCTGTATTTTCTTCGAGATTTTGTTTTGTTTTTTTGCCCGCCCTAATGTATATAATTTTTAATATATATATATACAGCTGCGGTCAAAAAAATAGCACCAGGATATAGAAAAAAGTTCTTCATTAGATATTTGTAAATAGGCCAAACTGATTTCATTGAACACTTGCCATAAGATACTTACAGGACTGTCAAACAATATTTAATAAAAAGCAATTGATTTGGTTTTTTATTTGATATACAATTTTTAACTTTTTTATAACAACTTAAAAAACACTCAGTCAAAAAAATAGCACTGCAGCTCTTATTTTATTGAAAATTAATACTAAAACTAAAAAGAAATTAAAAATTTTGAATTCTGTTTTTTATGATGCCTTCTCATATTGAAATTAATATTTTGTTGCGTGCTCATTATTAATAAAAACCTCTGCACAACGTTTTTGCATCGATTTCACTAGATTTTGGCACCTCTTTTTCGAAATTCTGTTCCAGATTTGCTTAACTGCCACCCTAAGGGCTTCGTAACTTTTTGGTTGTATTTGGGATACTCCCTTCTTTATATCTGTCCATAAGTTCACGATTGGATTTAAATCTGGGGACTGAGCTGGCCTTCCATAACGTTTATTTTATTGTCCTGAAACCACTTTTTGGCAAATCCGCTGGTATGCTTCGGGTCATTGTCTTGCTGAAACACCCAACGAAGCGGAATTTCCTTAGAAACATATGGTAGCATTACTTCCTGGAGGATACTAACGTATAGTTTCTTATCCATGATTGTTCTGATTCAATATATGGGTCCTACTCCATAGTAGGAAAAGCACCCCCATACTATAATGCTTGAACCATCATGTTTAACGGTTTTCGTTGTGAATTTTGGATTGAATTCTGAGTTAGGGGGTTTTTCTGACGTAAGAACGCGATCCTTTGCCCCCAAATAAAACAACCTTGGATTCATCTGTCCAAATAACATTGCTCCGCGTTTCAGTTGGTCATTCCAAATAAGTTCTAGCAAACTCCAAACGTTTTGCAACATGCTTACGTGAGAGCAGGTGCACTTTTCGGGAACTATAGGCATTCACGTTGTTGTCTCGCAACCCCCGTCGAATAGTTTCAACACTTGCGGTCACACTTAGCTCCTTTTTAGCTCTGTAGCTGGCATAAACGGGATCTATTTGGATTGACTGACCAAACGCTTGACCATTTATGGTGGCAAAACTTTCTTGCGACCACGTGTTTCCGGCTTTTGAGTAAATTTTATTGCATTCACAATAATTTAATTGGAGCACCCAATTAAATTTCTTATTTCAGAATATGATTCATGCTCAGAAACCATTTTTTTATAAAAGCACGTTTTGCAGGTGTACAATGCTTACCACGTCCCATTTCTATGAAAATCAATAATGTAATATGCGACGAATTATTTTATTTTTTTTTACCTTTAGTACTTGATCCTTTTATTTCAACTATTAAATCACTATTAATATGTTTTAAAGAATTTTTGTTATTCGGTGCTATTTTAACGACTGCACTGATATGGAGTGTTTGTATAATTCCGATCATTGGAAAAGAACTGGTAACATTTTTTGAAAAAAATAAAGACGCTCAGAGAGAATATACATATTACAACAGTATTGCATACTTAATTTAAAATAATTAGCACAATATATTTGTTTTAACTAGAATGAACATAGTATAGGTTATTGGTGCTATTTTTTTGATCGGCACTGTATATATAATACAACAACAAAGTTTTCTACTTTCATGATATGATTTATATAAATCAATTCTTTATTTTTTAGCTTTTTTTTAGTATTTCACCCGAGAGTGAAAGATCTTCTTTCTTGAAAATTTTTTAACATTTGTTTTAAAAACAAAAAAGCTTTACAATTGTTTGTCAAAGATTTGTTTAATAAGAACACAAAATACATTTTGAAATACACTGAGTACAAAACTCGGGTTCTGCTTACTAAATATTGAGATTAATTACAATCAGTAGTGCGATTCACTAACTTTTAAAGATCCGACAATCGTTATATTTGTCGACATAAATATTCGCTTGCAGAAACGATAGTGTGATTCAGTAACTTATTTTTAACGATTGTTTACAGCTGTTCTTTTAAAACGTCTCTGTCTACAAAATGTTAAAAAAAAAACGAAAAGCACAAAAGAGAATAAAATAAAAGCAAATGAAATTGTTATTAACCCCCCGTGTTACACATGTTTTTTCATTCAAAATTCATTGAAAAAGGTCTGGCCAGACTCATGAGTAAGACGAAGGGTTAATTTGTGGTTTTTATTTTTTTTTTTGTGATCTTTACTTTTAGAATTTTGTTTTTGTTCTTAATTTGCTTTTTTTGTAAATTTTAAATTTAGGATTATGTTTGTTGTTCATACATTTACATATGAATATATCTTTGTATGTATGTAAGCTATTTTAAACATAAAATACATTTTATCGATTAAATAAACACAACCTAAATTATTGTCGCTAAAATAACGACAAAACAATTACTTAAGTTAACAGCTGACTTTAAACGACAGCGAATATCGTTAAAAATGCTACTGAATAGCATATTCGATAAGTTTTCGTTACATTTATTTTAACGATTTGATTATCGTTATAAAATTTAGTGAATCGCACTACAGGGCTATGGCTTCAATATTTTTTACCTTTTCTATAATAAGTCAAATTCTAAGCTTTTATTATTAGTTTTTTATTAATCTAATACATATTATTAATTTATTTTTTAATAAAAAAAATTGCTCGATCAAGCGACATTTATTAATCGATTTGTTCGTTATTCGAAAATCACCATTTTAAAATTATTCGAAGAAGAGTTTGTTTTTGTTTGATCGATTAATCGAATTATTCTTATTCAGTTGACTACTCTACTAGATACTTAATTTTCTTCGATGATTTTAAAAAGGACAAATACATATTAAATTAGTCACACAATTTTAACCAATAGTTTATTTTCTTAAAAAAAGTTTCCTCTTTTACCTAAAGTTTTTTTTAATCCCTTTTTTTACAAAAAGTATCCTTCATAAAAAGTTTTTTGCATAATCTATTTCCTTTTGCCCCAAAAATTTTTTCCGTTTTCACAAAATCATTTAAAGTAAATTTTTTCCGAACAATTGTGATTTAGTTTAACTGTTAATTTTCAATTTCAATATTTTTAGTTATTTAGAAGGAAGAAATTTTACAACCTGAAATTTTTATTAAAATTTATTGATAATTTTCTTGGCTGAACTGGGGCTCGAACCTGGGTTGAATTTACATGTTTCAAGAGTCACCAAATTCTTTCATCAGAATTCTTTGAGTTCTAACCTCTGAACCACTGCGGTGCCTGCCAGCAAACAGTCAAACATAAATCTTTGGTGGTACTGGTGGTTCGAAATTTGCTGGAATTATCGTTTTCAATTGTATATTACATGTTGCTTCCTTTCTTCTGTTTTGTTTATTTTGTTTTTTGTCCACTTTCGTCGACATTTAATTTAACAACATGAAGTTTTTATTAAAATTTGTTGATAATTTTCTTGGCTGAGCTGAGGCTTGAACTTGGGTTGAATTTTTTCCATAAAATGTCACATTTTTTTTTTAAATAAACGTCACTTTTTCACACAAAAATTATTTTTTTCCATTAGAAGAGCCTTTTATCTACAGTCACTCACTTTTATAAGCAGTTACTTTTTTGCACAAATGGTTACCATTTTTCATAAAAAGTCCTTTAATTCAACGAGAAGCTACTTTTCCACAAAAACTTTTTTTCCTCAAAATTTCTGCTGCTGTTACAAAAATCAGATATTCCAACAAAAAGTCTTTTTATTTCGAAATTTTTCTTTATTGCTTTACGCTTAAATAATACCACTAGCCAACAAGGTTTTGGACTGGAGCAACCAAATATATTTCCTATGGTAATTTGTTGGGCTGAATTCGACTCTGTAATTGGTTTTTCTCTATCACGTCAAGTTTTCGAGACACAAAAAATGTTTTTACTCGTTTCTTACATAAAAAATCACTAGTTTATTTAAAAATCAATGAATTTTCAAAAGTGAATGGCGTAATTTGAACGACATTTGTATTTTGTTAGTTCGGTTTCATGTATTAGAGTCCAGCAATAGTATCCCACCATGTTTTTGTCTCAAATCCTTTAAATTTTCATTAAATCATGGTGAGCACGCTCCTCTTGTTCGCGCTGACTGCACCTATTTTGTTTTGGAGATAAATCTAAATGCGAATGAAGAAAATGCAAAACATTGTCGGTGTCCACGGTTTGTCAATGTTTCTAACTGCAAAACCAAAATAATGTAAATATGCATATTTTAATGATTCCGATATTGCATATCCTTTTTTTCCAACCAAATATTTACCAAACACAAAGCAAAAATTGCTTGAATCAGTAACACATTATCTCCCTGACATGCTTAAACGCTACTATTATGAAGATTTAGAAAGGATGTTGTATAAAAAATTGTGAAATTCTAGTGTCAGTATTGACTGTTTTACAGTATTGCCAACATGCGATAAAAAATTAACAAGACGTGATAGCCAGATTCGAAGTCAGCGCACCCAGATTAGTTAAAAAACATGCTTCGTTTCTGCACTCAATTTTTTTCCAAATTTGTAGACCAGTACGGCTCTTCTGCCAGACTATCGCGAATAACAGCAATGCTTTCTGCGGAACGAACTGGGTGAGCATGCACAGGTGTTTTTACATTTCCTTCAGACCCGGTTTGCTAAAATTTGATTGTGAGCACATTTGGACAATTATAATGACCAAACAATTCACGAAGTGCACGAAATACATTTTGATTTTAACACCCATTTTCTTTTAAGGCTTCAACAATTTTAACGCACTGCTCAATCGTCTACCTCTCCATGGTTGAATTTGTCAAACACTGAAATAAAGAAATGTCAAATTAAGTTGGGAAAAAAACTTGACGTTAAGGTGTGACTCATAATTAACATCGTGCGTTAGTTTTGGACCACCCTTTATTAGTCGACTTAGTGTTCAAAAAGAGCTGCGTTGTAGCCACATTTCCTGTACAATTCGACATAATTCGACAATGTCGTAGAAAGCCTTTGTGAAATAAAATCTACTCTATTTTGAGAACGCTTTTTCTAATGCTTTGACATAAAGACACTTATTCTTCCAACAATGCTACCATACTTTCATTAAATTTCATACATTTTGTAATCAGAAAATGAAAAACAAAAAGATATAAAAAAGTAGAACAATAAAATTTAAAGTTACCCTGCGGCCACACGGTCAAGATTTTCTTAATAGTCTTTTACACATACTGTTTGTCCAACAATGCTACCATACTTTCATTAAATTTCATACATTTTGTAATCAGAAAATGAAAAACAAAAAGATATAAAAAAGTAGAACAATAAAATTTAAAGTTACCCTGCGGCCACACGGTCAAGATTTTCTTAATAGTCTTTTACACATACTGTTTGTCCAACAATGCTACCATACTTTCATTAAATTTCATACATTTTGTAATCAGAAAATGAAAAACAAAAAGATATAAAAAAGTAGAACAATAAAATTTAAAGTTACCCTGCGGCCACACGGTCAAGATTTTCTTAATAGTCTTTTACACATACTGTTTGTCAAAATTTACATAAATTGAAAGCTGCACTCAATTTGTAAGCAACCCTACAAGAAGAGAATGAGCGAGTTGTTACTTTTTTCACGTTGGTGTTAAGAAAATTATAGAATGAAATGACCGAAATCAAGTATTCTGTCATTTCTTTCTATCATTTTCTTAACACCAACGTGAAAAAAGTGACAACTCGCTCATTCTCTTCTTGTAGGGAATTTACTTCCAAGATGTCATCAAAATGTCAAACAATTTGTAAAGACAAACTTGTAATCAGCTGTTTAATTGAAAGTAAAACTGCCAAACAAATGGAAAGATGAAATTGAAAGCAATCTCGTGGTCAATTAAAAAAGTGTGAGGTCTTAGTAAAAAATTGAGAGTGTATTGCAAATTGAATGGAATTGAAAGGCAAGACTTGATCGTGGGGCCACCAAGTAAAGTTGTAGACTCAATTCTGTTTGAACACTTAAAGTGACAACAACTTAAAATTGACATCGATAACGACTTAAGATTACGCAGGACCTAGTTTACTTGCTTCTACATGAATCGAAATGCCTTTAAACAAAATAAAATTATAAGTTCCATTCCTTCCAATGATTCTTTAAATTGATTTTAAATCATTTGTAGACTTTCCCGAAGCGTTAAATGCAACGTCTAAACTATTTCGTACTGTCTTAATTAATATTAGTTCCTTATTTAAGCAATTTGTTTAAAGATTTTTAAATGTTTTCCTTCCCTTCTACTTTTAGGAAAATGACATTTGCAATACCTTCAATGTGACCGCTGAAAAAATCTCAGATGGCAACTATACGGCTCGCATAACACTTAAGAAACCCTTGGATTATGAAAGTAGGCCCACCTATATAATGAGCATATCCGCCACGGATGGAGCTTATGATAACCCTTTAACATCCCAGGCTACTGTTTCTATTACCGTAATCGATGTTCAAGATCAGTTGCCTGTTTTCACAAATTCTCCTTACTCAGCCACTGTAGACGAAAACACTCCCGCAGGTGTTAGCATACTCACCATCAAGGCTATAGATGGAGATGTAGGTATTCCACGTGATATCTTACTGACGCTGGAAAATGAAGACTATGGCCATTTTGATTTGGTGCCATTTGGGGAGCCCAAAGAGGGAATGGCAGTTCTTATAACGACAAATGTCCCATTGGATCGCGAAAATCTAGGAATTTTAGAAAATGGTGGTGTTTATGTATTCAGCGTACGTGCTACGGAGTTAATTGATGGGGTAATACCATCTGATACGTCTACTACTCAAATTACAATAGTAGTGAATGATGTAGATGATCATATACCGGAATTTAATGGAAAAGAGTTTAACATTTCTATACCCGAAAATTTGGACATCGGCATGCCTCTGCCGGGCTTAACAATGTTTGTTAATGATCGTGATATGGGCTATAATAGTCGTTATTCCTTGACTTTGCGAGATGTTAAAAATTCTAAAGATACTTTCGCTGTGAGTCCTACAGTAGCTCAAGGTCGTACTCCTATAGTGGTAAAAGTTTTGGATTCTTTACATTTGGATTATGATGTGGAAGATATTGCGAAACGAGAGTACACCTTCGATATTTTAGCTTTGGTCAATGGGGAAGAAAACTCGAAAGCTCGTATTAATGTACACTTAACCGACGTCAATGATAATCCTCCTTTATTTCAACATTCAAGCTATCGCTTTTTAGCCCCGGAAAATCTTACCATAAACTCACAAATCGGCATGGTAAAGGCCTCAGATAAGGATTCGGGAAAGTTTGGTTTTATAACATATCGCCTCAAAGGTTTCGGAGCAGACTACTTCTATACGGATCCGTTAACAGGTGGTCTATTTATCAAGAAACTTTTGGACTATGAAAAACAAAATAGTTATAGTTTAGCTATAGTAGCCGAGGATGGTGGAGGTCTTGAGGCTAATGCCCAAGTTTATGTAGAAGTTGTAGATGTCAACGATAATTATCCCATGTTTGAGAGCAGAGAATATTCTCGAACCATTAGAGAGGGTACTAATCACTTTGAACCAGAATTTAAAGTCAGAGCTACAGACGTTGATGGTCCTACTCAGGGAGGTGGTAAAGTACGTTATGCCATAGTCTCAGAGAATAGTATAGCGGGCAATGTTTTTAGTATAAATGAACTAACAGGAGAAATTAATTTGCAAAAAGTTGCAAAATCTATGGATACCGAAAGGGGAGAATATGAATTAGTGGTGTCGGCTACAGATTTTGGTATACCTCCTTTGGTTAATACAACCAAGGTTTATATACGTGTAGGTATATCGGGTAACCAAAGACCAATATTTAAGGGTCATTTTCAAAACATTGAAAATGTTCCGGTATTAGGACCACCCAGTTATAGAGTTTCAATACCGGAAAATGCTCCTAATGGTTATAATGTCACAACTGTCAAGGCCCATGATCCAGATGGTTTGGATAGTTTATTGCGTTACCGCATAGTGGGAGCAAATGACAACTTCGAAATTAATGAAGAGTAAGTTAAAAAACTAATCGTAAAGTCGTTTGAATTAATTTTTATCTCTGTTACAGATCCGGCATAATTACAGTATCTCCCCAAGCCCATATTGATCGTGATTCTAATATGGATAGTTTTGAAATTACAGTAAATGCTGTAGATTCCGGTTTACCGATACCCGAAACTGCCACCACCACTGTATATGTCAACGTCAAAGATATCAACGATGAGAAACCAAAATTCGAACAACATAGTTATGCTGCCTATGTCTCGGAGCGCACAGAAATCGGTGAAAGCGTTTTGAAAGTGAGAGCTATAGACAAAGATTTGAACTCCAAGCTTAACTATACCATCAAGGGATTACCCAGTGCCACTTCCAAAGCAGGAGTTGGCATAACGAATCGTAGTAAATATCGGGTGCAAGATGCTTTTCGAATGGATCCAGAAACGGGTACGATTTATGTCAATGGTAAATTAAATCACGATGAGGCTGCAGTTATAGTCTTGTTAGTAGAGGTTAAAGACCTTAACGCCGAGGTGGATCCCGATGGTCAAAAGGATACCACCGAGGTTACAATTTATGTACAGTCTTTTAAGGATACAAATCCTGTATACACCAACAAAGGATGGACGAGTTCTAAACCTGTAGTTAATATAAATATAATGGAAGAAATGCCTATAGAAAGTACCCTGTTTATATTACAAGCTGAAGATCCAGTATCCAAGTTGCCCATACAAAGTTTTGAATTGGTAGAACCGTTGGAATTAGAATATTTCCATATTCATGAGAGAACTGGTGAGGTAATTTTGCGCAAACGCTTAGATTACGAAGCTTTGGAAGAGGGTAAGACTCAGTATGAATTCCAAGTAAAAGCCAATGCTCCCGATATGCAACGCAGTACAGTGACAAAAGTAAATGTCACTGTGGAAAATGTTAACGATAATAGCCCTATATTTGAGGAATTATCTTATCATGCCACTGTAGTGGAAAATAAAAAACATCCAGAGAAGATTATACGTGTACAAGCTACAGACAAAGATGCTGTTTTGACAGCTCGTGATAAACGTTTGGGTTATCACAAAATATCCTTTTCCCTGTATGGGGAAAATGCTCATTTGTTTGAAATTAACAATATAACAGGCGAAATAATTGTAGCCCCTAATGCTGCTATCGATCGTGAACGAAATCCCCACATTAATCTTCAGGTGAAAGCGGAAGATTCTCCTGGCCGTCCGACAGACTCCAAACAAAGTGTGGTGGAGTTGATTATAGATGTTTTGGATGTAAATGATAATGCTCCAATGTTTAGCCAGAAGGAATATACTGCCGTTATACCAGAAAACGTTGGACCAGATGCTTTTGTTATAAACATATTCGCCCATGATACAGATGATGGTCCGGGGGGTGAAATAGTGTATGATATAATCGATGAGGGAGAAGTTAATGGTTTATTCAAGATTAACAAGCAGACGGGAGAAATCAAAACGAAACGCGAGTTAACTGGCAAAGGACGTTCGGATCCGTATGATATTAGAGTGAGAGCCCATGATAATGGCGATCAAATACCAAAGCAGACATCTTTGAGTTCCGATGTTAAAGTCACAATATTTATAGGAGATGTTAGTGCCAATGATGGTATTCCATATTTTATTGAACCAGAGGTGGGACAAATGGCCAATGTGACAGAGGTGAGTTACATATTTTTAGTGGTTAAGTTTTGAAACAAAATTAGTTTTCATGTGATTTAATATGTATGTATATGTAAGTTTATTACAATTAGACATTTTAACAGACATGTTTGAAAAGACATCATGAAAATGCAAAACGTTTTTGGTAGCATGTTCAAAAGAGAATGAAGAAAACAGACGTGTCTGAAAAGACATCGTATAAATGACGCCTTACTCTAAAAAAATTTTTATTTTGAAAATATATATTTTATAAAACGGCTTTTGAAAAAATGGTGTCCCAGTAGGAATGCACTTTTTAATTTTAAAATAAAAACAAGTATTTTTCTACAATTGTAACGCGTTGTTCTTTCGCAAAGCGTTCCATTTTTAATAATCAGAACAAACATATGTGACAGCTGCCGAATTTCAGAGTTTCCACTTGCACAAAAATAAATAACTCTTAATTTAAAAAGTGCATTCGTATTGGCGTATCTTAATAGAAGTAGTAGTTTTTTAAGTTATTTAAAAAAAACAATTTGACAAAACTTACTTTTCTGTACACAAGCACAACTAAAATATAATGTACTTCTTTAAATAAGCTTGTGGAATAAAAATATGCTTTTTCAAAACAAAAACAAAAAAATTATAATTTTATAAATTTTTCTTCTTTCTAGAACTCTCCCATTGGCACGCCGGTATTTCAGGTTAAAGCTAATGATCCAGATAATCCAAAAACTCCATCCGGCACCCTGTTTTATTCAATTTTAGATGATACTGCTGATGCTGACGCTTTTGAAATTGATGAAGCTACGGGTCTCATCAAAACAGCTCTAGTATTAGATCGAGAATCTAAAGATGTGTACAATATAATTCTGGAAGTTTCCGACAACGGTCAGCCCAAACAGTCGGTTACCAGAATTTTGCAAATAAAAGTATTGGATGTAGATGATCATAAGCCCAGATTTAGCAGAGAAGTGGTAAAATTGAAATAAAATTTTTATAAAATCATATATTAAAAGTTTTCTTTATCTAGGATGAAGCCCCATTAGACATTGGATTTTTGGAAGAACAACCCGAAGGGACTATAGTGGGTAAATTCTCAGCCATTGACGAAGATATAGGGGAAAATGCGGCCATTCAATATATCATCACCGAGGGCAATGAGGAGAATGTTTTCAGTGTAGAAAGAACAAGTAACAATATGGCCATTCTTAAGACCAATAAACCTATAGATCGGGAATTAGTGGAGAGTTACGCTCTAACCATAAAATGTTTAAAATTAGGAGAACCTTTATACCCCTATCTAGGCGATCCTTACGACCGCCATGATCTGTCTCAGCTTAGGGTCACAATACAAATCACTGATATAGACGACAATTTGCCCCAGTTTGAATACCAGGATATGTCGGTGGGTATACGAATCAATGTTCCTATTGATAGCAAAATTACCACAATAAGAGCCACCGATTTGGACGCTGAGGCAGAAACCATTGTACTGACCATAGAAAATGTGACATTTGTACCACAATTCTATAAACGTACCAACAGTGTCAAGACAAACTCTCTGCAAAATCTTTTCATCTTAAACAATCGCACGGGAGAGTTACGTACCAGAGGTTCTTTTGCTAACTATGTGGATGGCTATTTCAATATGCGTATAAGAGCCAATAATTCAATGAAAGCAAAGAGACATGCCTTCAATAGCTTAAAAATATTTGTTATACGTGATAAATCTCTACTAAAGTTTGTATTCTCGAGACCGGCTAGTGAAATACAAAATAATGTACGACCTTTCCAGGAGAAAATTAAAGAAAAGCTTAAGCCTTTAGGTATTGATTTGCATATTTTAGATACTCAGGTTTTAACCAGACCTGATTATAGTTTGGATTTTACTTCAACCAGCTCCTGTTTCCAAATGTTTAAAAATGGCTCAGCGATTTCTATGAATGAAATGCAAAAACTCATGAACTCAGATTTATTAAAGAAGCAACTCTTTGATATTTACGTGGAATATGGGGTAAGCGAAGTGGAACCTTGTTCCATGCGCAGAGCTGAGGCGGCAGCCAGTTTTATGACCTCACCGGGTACATGGTTGGTCATAATAGCAGGTTTCATAGGCTTAGCGGCGATAATAACGGCCTGTACAGCCTGCTGTTTGAAGAGAAAGTAAGCCAGACATTTTTCTTTATTCTATTAAACTTAATAGGATTTTCCCAATATTTAATTTTATTAAATCTTTATTTTAAGGTACAAAAAACATTCTAAACGTAGTTTGCAGGCCTCTCGTTCGACTACAGAGACTTATGGTGTTGTGGGTGTGCCCACGGTGTATATGCCCTATTCAGAGCCCATTTATGGACCCTTGTAGCAACCAGTCATATGGCTGAGAAATAGTTAAGACCCTAAATGTAATCTTATTTGTATGTATTTAGATAATATTTAAGCACTTGAGTTCTTGTTTCCTGTTAAATTAAGAACTTTCATTAAACATTGTTACTCACTCTTTCTCTCTCTCTCTCTCTCTCTCTCTTTCTATCTCTTTTCTTTTCCATTGATGTTTGTATGAAAACACTTAACAGCGGAAGCAAAAAATTTTATTTAATTGGCCCATCACACATTAGACTAATTTTTAAGCGAACAATTTTTGTTCCATCAATAACACACTGTAGTAAAAATATCTGGCATAAAATGTGTACGTGTACAAAACTTTGTATATATTAGTGTTTTTTGCATTCATTTGTTTTTGAAAATGTTCATGTATTGGTTTTGTGCTGCTTGTGCGGGGTTGAAGCCGGTTGAAACTTTCCGCCAACGAATAACCATTCCCTTCACATCGCTTGCCTACAAACTGCCATTTTACGCCATCATAATTAGTCTAGTGTGGGATGGGCCATTGAATTCAAAAAAAAAAAGAACAGATTAAGATAAAAGTAAATACTAGCCATAAAGACTGCGCATATTATTTAAAATAATTAATTTCATTTTAGTTTAATATGCCTGTGATTTATTTTTTTTTTTTTTTTTTTTATTTAATAGTAATAATAATACATTTTTTTAAGTTTAAACGAGTAGTTTTAAATAAAAAAAATATATTCAATTTAAGTTATCTTACAAAACTATTTAAACAAGAGCTGCAAGCGTTTTTTTAAACTTGAAAATTCCATTGCCAATACATTTATTATCAATAAAAACAAACTAACCTAGCGATCTGTCAGATAAGATTTTCCAGCCTGATGGTATAGAATTGGCGTTCTAAAGGTTTGTTTCATATAAACTGTGTGAAGTTTTGACAGAAAAAAAGCGCTTGTCACTCTTATCGAGGTAGCTTAGTTATTTTACTATTTTAACCCTAAAAAGTCATGCTTATTACATTTCTTACGAGTTTTATTTTCGGTCCTTATTAAACAAAGTTTAATCTTAGACCACGAAATATTCACTTATGTTCAAACATGTTAAATAGTCTTTAAATGTAAAAAAATCAATGTATTTATAATTTTATATGGTTATAAACAACGTGAATAGTTTATTAAAAAAATTGAAGAAAACTTTAGAAATTAGTTTTACTTTTTCTTAAACAAGGGCTGCTGAATTAGACTATGAACGAATGTTTTCGGTTATCGAGATAGGATTTTGGCTGAAAAAAAGGCTTGACTTAAATTTTTCTTTATGTAAAGGGTAAAGAAAAGCATACAAAAAAAACAAAATATCCTTATACCCTAATAATTTGGGAACAATTAAGCATCGTGCTTGTTAGGGCTTAAAAATCAAAGCAAGTTAAATTCTCTTTTTTGTTTAAAATGTGTTTAAACCAACAAATCTATAAATCACTTAACATATAAACCATCTTTAAACGCATAAAATTGGGCGTTTAAACAACCAATACAGACCATATGAATTTGATAAGATTTATCGGAGTGCTGCCACATGCATATTATTTTTTTAACCACATATAATATATGGGACACTGATTTATAGTTGTTTAGTTTAAACTACATATAAATTGAAGTTTAGTTCAACTTAACCAGCGTTTAAACCCTCAGTGTTTTCTTATATACCGTTTACATCAGCATTTTTGACAGTTAAGTTGTTTATCTTTGACAAGTTCTTATTCCCAATAATAAAAAAAAACGTTAATGCACATACATACGAACATATAAACAAACCTTTTATTTCCGTTGTCCATCTAAAAGAAAATATGTAAAAAAAAACTAACATTTCTTATGTCAAATATCAGTAGCATTGCCAGAACAAAATTTGAAAAAACAGAGTTGCATTAACAAAACTGGTTGTTTGTAACTAGTTTATCTCAAAAGCAAGTTACAAACGTGTTTATAATTTGTATGGATAAACAAGTTTCTCAAACTAGTTTATCATCACAAACAACTTATAACCTGTTTATGGCGTAGGTGTAAATGCACTATTAGCCATAAGTGCTTTTTAACTCCCGGTCGAGCATGCAATAAATGTAATCAAACACGCTCACACACAAGGAATTTTGAAATTCTCCCGACAACATTTTTGCTATACTGCGCGCCCGTGCACTTATTTTTTGCAAAGGCTTAGAATAAAAGGTATTTTTTTAAAAAAAATTACTTTTTCAATCAAACGATTATGCTGCCGACTCATCTTAAGTTCGGTTGACAGTTACCGAAAATATATTACTGCTAGCAACTTATGTCGATTTCAGTTGCTAAATTATAAATATTTAGGCAACCGTTAAGCTGTTTAGATTTTTTAAGTGAAAATACACTTAAAGCAAAAATTGGCACGCTTTGTGTTCAATGCAATTGGCTCCACGAATGGAATTGAATCCACGTAATTATTAAAAGCTTTTAGCAGTGAAGATATTGCTATTGACCGAAGAATTTGCGTTTAGTTTTGAAAGTTTCTACTAAATAAGTCCCAGCATCTTTGAGAAGATGAAAATATATATAAAAATTTGTTTATAAGTTCAGACGGGAATCTACCGGATTAAAATTCCTCTCAAGGGCGCTCAACAGATGCCACGTTCACTCCTTCTTGCTGGTCATCGAAAAAATAACTACACGGAACTTATAATGTTTCTTACTTTCACTTATTTTTATTTGTTTGCGTTAATTGTTAATAAAATGGCAACTGACAAAAATTGCTTTACCTTATACAAATTTTTATTTCAGTTGCCTTGCCATTTGATAACGCAACTAAAATTCGGTAGCCAAACATAACCGACACATAAATGTATTAAATTTTTAATCAAATTTCTTAAAATTAAGATAATTAAATAATTGTTATTGATAATCTTTCATTCTTGGCCGTGGCCGGGATTCGAACCGCGGCCGGCAGGTTACCATGACATGTTTCGATCGCAACCACTCGATCTCCTCAAATGGATTTGCCGTTTTACACTCGCAGCCATCGACGACTGCTGACATCAATAGTTCAGCGTTCAAACGTTCAGCTACGTAAACAACTTTTTGAAATTACTTTGTAATTTTTTCGACTATTGTAAGAGGACCGTTATAATAAATTACTTTCATTAAATATTCAATGTGTTGGTTATTAATTTCTTTTGCAATAAGCTATTTTGTGTACAACAAATCATTTAAAATTAAGAAAATTCTACGACACTACAAAAATGATATTTGCTTTGTGACTTCTGTTGTGATTTCAGGTTTGTTTTTTTAGTTGAGTTAAAGATCGCTAATTTGCTAACAGCGGCATGAAAGCAAAGTCTAATATTTATTAAAAACCGTAAAAGCTGTAAAGAATCACAGAAAAAATCGCTTCTATCGCGAACATGTCTAAAATTCGCAAAAAAGAAACAAATTGTCAAAATATATCATAAAAAACGTTATCAAATGGGTTATAATTTCAAACAACAAACTTATTGCGTTTGTTTGTGCTTGTGCTTTCGACTATTGAAACTCACACCGAAAAACACAAAAATAATGTGATTTACAGAACACCACAAAATCACAGGCACATGTCTGAATATTTTTTATTTTCTTTCAACAAAAAAAAAAAAAAAAAAATAATAATTGATTCAACTATCACATTAGTTAAAAACATTTTAAATAATTATTTTAATTAAAAAAAAAAAACTACTAATAATTTTTTCTGTATAATTACCGTACGGTTAACATCACTGCAACAAAATATTTTTAATGAATAAAACATTTTTGTATTCCCGAAAATAAATTTGATAATAAATTTGCAGGTGAACGTGCAAAAAACCGGAACTGGCAAATTACTTTATTTTAATTATTTTGCGGAAACAATAAAATGAAGCAATTTGTTTTTTTCTTTACCCAATTACAACTACAATTCGAGTCGGAAAACCCCCAACCAATTGTATTATGGAATGCAAAAGAATATAGGTATAAACTCATTGCTTATTGTTGGTGTTTTGTCTTAGTTTTGATATCGTTGCAAATAAGACATGCGTGTTTGTAATTCTCATTCGCTTTACAGTTTTATTTGTATAATATCTTTAGCTTTTCTAAAGTCTTTGGAATAAAGTTTCCTGATGATCTGGCCTAAGCAACCAGTGAAATGCGCATAAGAACTTTTTTATCCACCAACAACGATTCCATTGAATTTATCAAGAAAACAAATCGGGAATTTTGCCCTCAACAAAATCTTGTTAATGAACAAAAACTTTATTTTCGGTGATGGATATAAAACACCATCAACTGCAAAGGATTTTATTGGAAAAATTAGAGGCAGCCGTGGTTTTTTGCTCATATCTCCCCCATTTATGGACCGATCTGGCTGAATTTCAATGGCAAACAATTCCGAACTATATGCGACACAAATATATAACAACCTAGCCTCCACCATATCTCGGATGTACGGAAAACCCATTTTAACGGTCAGATGGACATCGGTTAATCAGCTCCTCTACTTACAAGGACCCAGAATATATATACTTTTTAGGGTCTTACATCAATAATGTAGAAACACGCAGAGAAAAAACATGGTTGAAGTATGGTATATTATGGTCCCTGCAATGGCAACAAACAAACTTTTGTTGTTTTAACAAAATTTTATTCAAGATTGAAGCTTTCCATATGGTTGAATTTAACAATATAATGTTTTAATAAAATAAAGCTACAACTATACACTTAAACATATTATGCTTACCTTAACCATATTTTTATCACGGCAACCATATTATGGTTAAATTCATCCATCCAAAAGCTATCACCATATTATTGTTGCCTCCAAACATGTTTTGGTTAATATTTAATAGCAACAATATGTTCGAAATTATAACATTTTAAAACATATGTATTTATTTTAAATTTTAAATAATATATTTAAAAAGCAACAACATTCTGGTCGTTTTCATTTTACAATAGTTGCTTAGTTTGCTTAAAATTCTCATTCATTTATTTTGATTATTGATTAAAATACATAAATTTACTTAAGCTACGGTCAGACTTATCAAATATTTTACGAAAAAAACGGGACAAACAACCAAACTAAAAAATCATTTCGCTTAATATCAATATTAATTTTGATTAAAATTACAAAAAACTGTTTTTTGCTATGTCTAGTAGTATAATTAGTTTATTTTGTAATATTAAGACCATTTTAAATCTCACTAACTATAAACAAAAGTAAGGGTTACGCTTATTTGATCAAATATTTAATAAGTGTGACCGTAGCTTTAGAATAAACTAGCAGAACCGAAAAAATGTTAATGAAGGTCGTCACAGGCTGGAACGTGAATCAAAGGAGATTTTTTTAAAAGTAGAATACCTATCAGGAATAAAAAATTAAAAATTTTAATTTGACACTTAACAAACAAATGCATGACATAGATAACCATAATATGGTTGACACTGA
Organism: Pollenia griseotomentosa; assembly: GCA_963931875.1. Taxonomy (NCBI): domain Eukaryota; kingdom Metazoa; phylum Arthropoda; class Insecta; order Diptera; family Polleniidae; genus Pollenia; species Pollenia griseotomentosa. The sequence continues at coordinate 127,764,715 of OZ007562.1, forward strand.
CCATATTATTGTTAATTCTGACCATAGTATGGTTAGTTTTGATCATTATTATGGTTAATATTGACCAAAAATGGCTAATTTTGACCATATTATGGTTGATTTCGGAAAAATTTTTGTTCATTTTAACCCTACTATGGTCATATTTAAACATAATATGGTAACCTCAAACATAAACATTGTTAAAATCCAACCATAGTATGTTGCTCTTAGAATATGGTAATCTCTAACCATATTTTTTTCAACGTGAATAACAAGCGGAATGACAAACTTATATACACTTTATCCATCTGTGGTAAAGGGTATAGAAACAACAATGCTGTTGTTAAATATTTTGTTTGTAGCCCCAAGTATTCTCTTTAAAATTACATAAAAACCATCTTCGTATATAAAGTAGTTTTCGGCGTATTGAAGAAATAAACTCAACATAGGGGTAATTCGGCGAAATTATGACATTTTGAATATGACATAATTTTTGAAAAAAAAAAAAACTAAAATTTTTATTTCGTTCATATATGTATGTTTTTTTAGGATAATAGGAACCTTCTCACCAAATGTGAATTTGTATATAAATATATTTTTCGTTTTTTAACATTATCTTTTTTCCCTTCACCACAGGTGGAAAGGGTATATATAAGTTTGTTATTCCGTTTGTAATTTCTACAATATTGATCGTAGACCCTATAAAGTACTTATGAAGAGAGAAGTTGATTTAACGATGTCCTTCTGTCCGTCTTACGTTTGATATGTGTTTTTCGGAGACTCCAGACATGATAGCGGCTAGGTTGTTTAACATTTGTGTCACATATAGTCCACCATTTCTTGCTATTGAAATTCAGCCATTCTCATGAGCAAAAAAAACCCGACTACCTCTCATTTTTCCAATTCCCTTATTGTTGTTGTAATTTTATTATTTTTTTCTGTATACCTGGAGAACATCAAGAGCCAAAGTTTCCAAATTAGGTACACACATTTAGGTTATCAATACACAGCATCCCACAAAATATGGGTGGGATTCGAGGAGTGGGCGTGGTACCTCCCGTACAAAAATATCAAAAATTTTATAAAAACCTAATTTCTTGGACTGTCATATGGGAACCATAGATATTCCCGAGTTTCCCAAGATTTATAGCCCAAATAACTGGCAAATTTCTTCTTAAACACGTCGGTATATAAATCTGTCAAATCGGCTAAAAAATGGCTGAGTTATAATCAAAATATTGAAATCCCAATTTCTACAATATTGATCTACCCTATAAAGTATATAAGAGAAGTTGATTTAACGATATGATGTCCCTCTCTCCCCCCCTTTTTACATATTCTAGCATAATGCCCAATATGATTTTCGTTATCATCCTTCTTTATTATTTCATCTATTTAACGAAATAATTTAAACAAATAGAAACTAGGAGTTTCTGTTATTTTTGCTACTTAAAAATGCGCCATAAGAGAATAAACTATGGTATGACAACAGCGCCTATACAAAAAGAAAACAAACAAACATGGTTCAAACTATTTTGGTGAATATAGGTTCACAACTCAAATAAGTTGATTTGTAATTTTTGTATTATGGTTAACAACTTTGCTATTTTGTGGTGAACAAAAACATCAAAAATAATTACAACTCAAATGAGTTGAGTTGTGAACAATAAAACGGGCCATATTTCATTTTCATGATATTCAAACCATGTTCCTTCATGGTTCAGTTGTCTAGGGGGCTTGTTAAGGTTAGAAGCTGTGAGTCCACTGGTTCGAATCTTGGTTTTTCAAAAACAAATTTTTTTTTTTTCATTTTAATGTTCAAAAACGATTTCAAAAAAAAAAAAATATTTACCAGTTTTCGCTTTTTTAATTTAATTTATAATGATTAAGGTTAATGGGCACAATATTATGTTCCGGAAAGATTTTTGTATTATAAACCTATTCTTACAACTTATATTAAGTGCCAGTTTTGTTCAGCACTAACGCATAATATCAAATCTTCCAAAAAGAAATATACACATTTAAATTATTTAAATTTTTCTGTTTTGATACCCACACTATCTACCATAGGTATAGAGGATATAATGCGGTTGTACTGATTTATGAAACTGAGTCCGTTTGGCTGGTTGGCATCACTGTTGCCAATTTAGAGATTATTCAAACATCTCTCAGCGGCTTATTTTCATTACAAAAGGTTTTAAATTTACAGATTGTATACTTGTTCTTAATAATTTGTTGGTTTTTCTGGCTAAAAAACCACTGGTTTATGTTCACGGTTTTACCTACTGCCTGTTTGTAGAACACGAGCCCAACTAACATTTAAACTAAAACAAATTTGATTTTTTTCAAATTCGGTGAAGATCGTCCCATTCTTACAGTAGGTGTAGGATATCAAAGATTCGGTTTAGCCGAATACATCATCATACCTTTTTTTGTGAATAAAATAGATAGGGAGGTTGAAAACCTGAGTATGTAACGTAATTTCAGAGTCGTATACTTTTGAAAAAGCAACCTATATCTATATTTAATATAAAACCCAGCAAAAATTTTTCAATAATTGGAAGCAATAAAATTAGAAACAGCATCCAAAGTGCTTCGTCTGTTGCTTCTTAAAATTATTGACGTTCACAACTGCAATGTGGAAGGCATATATTCAGCAATATATTTGTCGTTGACTATACTGCAGCGCAGAAGCACTAAAGTAAGGCGAATTGTTAAAGAAATTGTTAAACAAATTGTATGTGGCGTTGACTATACTGCAGCGCAGAAGCACTAAAGTATGGCAAATAGTTATTTGCACATATTTCATGTAGTGAATTCACATAAAGAATAACTGTGTGAATGAAGCATACATTGGATTCCGACGGCAGAGCTTCTACGTGAGGAATCCCATACAAAAATCATGTAATATTTCACAGAAATGGAAGCGATTCACAACTGATCTCTGCCTTACAAACCTGCTTCCGAGTAAGCACACATTTTTGCTGGGAACTTTTTAAAATCTTTAGGTTTTAGCGGTATTTATAAGAAAATTTCCGCTAAATTAAATATTTAGCGGTTTTGAAGTCCGATTTGGTGGGAAGTGCTCAAAAAAAGTTGGTAACAAAAGCTAAGATCTCTCTATCGGCTCAAATAGCAAAATCTGTGACGATTTTTATCGTGCACATTTAAAAACATTGCACAATTTATTCTTGGGTGGTCCCATTATCGTCGCACGTTGTGACAAATTTTTTCGGTTCATATCGGCCAAAACTCAATTGCGACAATAATCGGTACAATGCGATCACACTATCGTGCTATTTGCGCAAATAAAGTCATATGTTTTTGTTTATTTGCTTGTTGCCAGGCATAATTTTACTTTAGAAATTCGCAAAATTCTCCGTCTGAATATTCCATTATGTTTCCTAACAATTTTAAATAATATTTTAAAATATTTAACAAAAAATGTATTAAATTTTATTCAAACTTACTGCACTTGTTCTTGTTTTGTAATTGTTGTTTTGTAAACAGATGTTTACAAACCAGCGATGGCAACATCGATACAACTGCAATGATTTGGTTTAAGCGAATTATTTTCTTTCAGTACAAATTTACTATTTAACGTTTTAATACGTAATTTTGGTACAATTAAGCTCAAAAAAGTATAATTTTAGTAGCCGGCGCACAAGTTGCCGATAAAAAACGGCACATATTAAACAATTTGATTGCTCCACATTGTGGAAAAGAGTGTTCACAATATCGGCGCATCTAAGTTAATTTTGATTGTCCACAGTCAGCACAATTTCGGCACAGATTGTCGCATATTGAAAAATTCTGACCGTTCACATATCGGCACATGAAATACGACAATAATTGGTGCATTGCGCCGATAGTGGGATCTTAGCTAAAGTCTTTATTTACAGATTGCAGTCGATTGCGGCGCAAAAGCTTCAAACTTGTCTTCTGTATGGGATATTGATTAGGCATTGCTGAAATGTACGTGGAAAATATAATCCGACCTAAAATACCTGAAAAAATTTAAATAAAACTGGAAATAAAAATATTATTTCTGTATAAAAAAGTTTCTGTATAAAATAGTTATTTTCTGGTCACGTACAAATTCATTGTAGAGAAGTTCATCTGTATACGCTTTGTTGTTATTGCTGAAACACGAACAAAAAACAGCTGTGTTTGGTTTGTGAATAATAACTAACATTTCCTTCAACCGATTTATACCCTTTATACAACGCGCAATTAAGAAAAAGTGTGTTAACAATATTTATTTAATTTCTTTTTTATATCTATGTATTTTAAATAAAAAAACCATTGACGTCGTTTTTAAAATAAATATGTACAGCAAATCTTTTAATTAAAATTTGCGAGCGCAAATGGATTAACTTAAAGTTAAAAAAAAAACAACACCTTTATTCCCCGTGTTCATAAACGGTTATTAAATTTAACAAATGTTTATTTCAGAAAATTTTCATAAAAAATTTGGCTTGAAAAACTTTTTTTTAAATAGAAAATTTTTTTATGAATACAGGCATATAACATATAAATTAAGAGATTGTTCTAATTTAATTAATTCTTATAATTAAAAAAAACTTTCTCTTATATGATTTTCTTGCTAAAGTCAGCCATCATGTGGGCGTTCCAGTAGCCCTGATATGTTGGGCTTATGGAAAGCCGGGGTAAAGAGTTTTAAAACCCATTTGAAAAGGATTTCTAGTTGTCAGAAATTTACATGCACAGAGTTCGATACAACGTTGACCTGTATTGACTGGAAATGAAAGACAAGCATTGGATTCCGCAAAAGGCATGCAAAACGTGCGTTGAGTTTCTAAGTGTGTGGACAAACAAGAAAAGAAATAGCTTAAGGTATGAAACTGCAATAATCTGAATTGAGCACTTGAACCACCACGTAGACTATGAGGGCATTAACCGAAAAAATCTTCCAAACGGTCGGCGCATAGACTAGTTTTGAGTCCTAAAATATCACTTGAACCTCAACGCTGATGCTTCACAGGAGGAGCCTTAATTTAAATGACCTTATCAGAGATCTGGGGCTGTCAAAGGCTGCTTCTAGGGTAAAGCAAAGAAACTTAGTAACAAAAGAAACGAAAATTTCTCACTATTGCACAAGAGAACAAAATCTCCTTAAATATTTTGCTAAAGAAAATGATTTCGTTTTTTATAAAGATATACCTGGTTTGAATTGGATAAATCCACCTTTAGTATCAATTTTTAAAAGAAAATTCTTTCCTTTTCCCATCAAAAAAGATCCAAAACTGACCCACAAAACGGGCCACAAATAAGATATCCTTCGGTTGGCAATGACGTACATTTTGTATGTACATAAAATTTAACAATTATCAGACACTAGCGGAATTAAATGCATTTTCTGGCCCGCTACGACCACAACATCTGTTTATGGTACTCTTTTATGTTTCATACAGAAAATACCTTTACTCTGGTCAGTTCCTATGGAATCTTTATTTCCATATTGTTTTTGGTTAAGAATTTTAAAGTTTTTCAATTCGAAAAGTGTTTTCTGTCATCTTCCATTTAGTTAATTGCTTCGCATTAATAAATTTTTATTAGCAATATGTGTTATTTATTTTTTTTTATAACAAAACCATTGTTGTTTTTTTAAGTTCATCTGTTTGCGCTCGCAAAGTTTAATTAAAAGATATGCTGTATTTATTTTGAAAACAACGTCAATGGTTCTAATTTGTTTGAAATACATAGATATTTTTTTATTAATATAAAAAGAAAATAAATAAATATTGTTATTTTAATGAACACTCTTTTTCTACATGACGTGTTACTTTAATGTCTATTAATCGTGTTAATGTTAGTTAAAATACAAACCTGTCATGATAAGCTGTTATTGTCTTTTGAAAATATTCAAACAATAATTAGATCAGGGAAGCATTTTCGAAAAACACTTAAGACTTTGTGGGATAGTGTGTAACGGCCTTAATTTTTTACAAACCAAACACAGCTGTTTTTTGTTCCATACAGCGCAATAACATCAGAGAATATACAGTATAGCTTATCTATAATGAATCTGTATGAGACCAGAAAATCACTATATTATATAGAAAATCACTATATTATATAGAAACTGTCTAAAGCTAAGATCCCACTATCGGCTCAAATAGCACAATCTGTGACGATTTTTATCGTTCTATATCGGCGCACATTTAAAAACATTGCACAATTCATTCCTGGGTGGTCCCATTATCGTCGCACATTGTGACAATTTTTTTCGGTTCATATCGGCCAAAACTCAAATGCGACAATTATCGGTACAACGCGGTCACACTATCGTGCTATTTGGGCAAATAAAATCATATGTTTTTGTTTATTTGCTTGTTGGCAGACTTAATTTTACTTCAGAAATTTGCAAAATTCTCCGTCTGAATATTCCATTATGTTTCTTAACAAATTTAAATTATATATTAATATATACATAATAAAAAAATTTATTCAATTTTATTCAAACTTACTGCACTTATTCTTTTTTTTTTTGTAATTGTTGTTTTGTAAAAAGTTGCTTACAAGCCAGGGATGGCAACATCGATACAACTGCAATGTTTTGGTTAAAGCGAATTGTTTTCTTTTATTTAACAGTACAAATATACTATTTAACGTTAAAAACATAAATACTAGATAAAACAAATGTAATTTTCGTACAATTAAGCTCAAAAAAGTAAAATTTTAGTAGCCAGTTAGTGCAATTTAAAAATTTCGTTTTGCCATCCCTTGTATCGGCGCTGATTGGCGACTGTGATCGGCGCACAAGTGGCCGATAAAAATCGGTACATATTATACAATTTGATTGCTCCACATTGTTCAAAAGAGTGTTCACATTATCGGCGCATCAACGTTAATTTTGATTGTCCACAGTCAGTACAATTTTGGCACAGATTGTCGCATATTAAAAAATTTTGACCGTTCATACTATCGGCAGATGAAATACGACAAAAATTGGTACATTGCGCCGATAGTGGGATCTTAGCTTTAAGCTTAAGCTTTAAGCTAAGATCCCACTATCGGCGCAATGTACCAATTTTTGTCGTATTTCATGTGCCGATTACATTTGTTTTATCTATTATTTATGTATTATGTGTTAAATGATAGAAAACAATTCGCTTTAACCAAAACATTACAGTTGTATCGATGTTGCCATCCCTGGTTTGTAAACATTTGTTTACAAAACAATAATTACAAAAAAAAGAACAAGTGCAGTAATGCTAAGTTCACACTTAGGTTTTTAAACGCGTTTAAGCAAAATGTTGATTTATGCTAAGTTCACACTAAGGTTTTTAAACGCGTTTAAGCAAAATGTTAATTTAGCTAATCAAAGCCGTTCACATTACATTTGAAATGATTAAGATGACAGATGCTTAAGAAAAAAAAACCCACAACAAACACACAAAAAAACAACAAACAAATTTATATTTCTTTAAAGTATTAAAAATGGATAAAAACACTTTTATAAAGTTATAAGAAGATTATTTTAATTATTCTAATGATGAAATTGTGAGAATTTATGAATTATTTAAGGAAAAAAATAAAAACATTAAGCAGAAATCTTGGCCGGTTGTACACGATCATGTTGGCAATTCTACATTTGAGGTATGTTCAGTGGATTCTATGTGATTTATGAAGTGATTTAGTTGTAATCATGTCAATTTGAAGTGATTATCAAATCACTTCAATGTGTGGGTAATCATATCGATTTTGAAGTGATTAGAGCTTAATCACGTTCGAACTGCTTAAACGCGTTTAAGAAGCCAAATGTGAACATACTATTAGTTTGAATAAAATTGAATACATAAATTTTTTGATTATATATTGATATATTATTTAAAATTGTAAGAAAACATAATGGAATATTTGGACGGAGAATTTTGCGAATTTCTAAAGTAAAATTATGTCTGCCAACAAGCAAATAAACGAAAACATATGATTTAATTTGCCCAAAAAGCACAATAGTTTGACCGCATTGTACCAATTATTGTCGCAATCGAGTTTCGGCAGATATGAACCGAAAAAAATTGTCACAATGTGCGACGATAATGGGACCACCCAAGACCAAATTGTGCAATCTTTTTAAATGTGCGCCGATATAGCACGATATGGACACGAATACAGACATTATAGTTTTATTTCCATTTTTGTTTAAGTTAACAGGTATTTTAGGTCGGATTAAATCTTCCACGTACAACCATCGCACGAACGCCATTTAAGCATTGCTTCATCAATATCCCTTACAAACATTGGCGTAGATAGGAGACCACACCAGGTTTTGCCCACCACATACTCTTTCCCTTTTTTTAATTGCTATTTTCGTTTGAAATTTGTTGTAAGTTTATTGATATTTTCAATAGCCATATATACATAAATTTTTTTCAATAAGTGCTTACTTTGCATTTAACGAAATTTCTTCTCAGTTTTCCAGCAAGAATTTTTTAAGATTTGGAAGTAATAAATACATGGAAAGATGTTTATTTTTTAAAGTAATTAATTACGTTTCTTAAAATAAGAAAATTTCAAATCCAAAAATAATTTCTTGCTTTTTACACATTCACTGCCAAGGCACTTTCAGCAAATAAGATGATGGGGGCCACAGCATTTTTTTGCGGTTGATCTTCGAAAACGTAAATATTGGAATTTAGGAATTTACTGCTTACAAACAAAGAGTGTTTTACAAATAAGAGTGTCGCACGCATGTGCCCGACGTGGCGCCTCCCGATTTTTTTTTTATGCAAGGCCATGTCGGACATATATGCACGACAAAAAACACTCTATATTACTCTATATTTTTCCTTATAACGTGTTAATTTGTGTCTTTGCATTATAAGAATAATATGTAAAATTATTTTTCTTTTACTTTTTTTCTAGCTGTGTATAACAAAATGAATTAAATTTGTTTTTATCTTAAAAAAAAAGTTTTTTTTTAATTTTTGAGCTGCGCCGAAACCATTTTTACAGAAATTTTATGGAGAGCCGTACATCATATAACTGTAATAAAATTTTATTTATCGATAGCCACTTTTGTGTGACATGGCTAGAAAGAATGAACATCGCGTCGGACATATGTGTCCGACGTTGCGTAAGCCACATAATGCATTGTCACACATATGTGTCCGACGTGGAAGTCAATGTATTAAAGATGGATTCGTCCATGCGTTCTGAACAATAATTTTGTCCGGAGAATAATTTTTTTATTGAGAGTGTTCTACAGAACGATTCACTCATTTTGGAAAATTTGTCTGGAAAAAGCTACCATGTGCTTTACAGATGCAAGCAATTATACAAAATGGCAGCACAACTAGCAAACCACTTATTTTGAATTGTTTTCTAAAAGTGTGTTTAAGAAAATGGACGAAAAAAGGAAAGTGATTTTATTATCTTTAATAATATTATTTTTTTATTTAATTATACAGCAAAAAAAAACAATTATTTCAACTTTTATGTACAAATTGAATAAAATTGGCAGCTCAGTTCATTTTGTTCTGAACCAAATTTAAAGTTAAGCCAATTCAAGAAAAAACTTACCGAACAAAATAATTTCTCTCTCTCTCAGAAGTAAGACGTCAAACTCAATTTAAAAAAAATTTGCCCGGACAAAAAAAAAAATGTTGGGAACGCATGGGTGAATCTAGCTTAATTGTTCTTGTTCGTATTTATTCTTAAATAAAGAAACATTTTCTCATGATCAAGAATTCCACGTTTTTGGTTTATGATCAAAAATTTCTTAAAACAAGAAATAAAAAGGTTGCTAGTTTTTAATCAAAATAAGAATGATATTTCTGAAATCCAGCTTTATTTATTTAATATTAGTCTTGCTTTCTTGATTTTTAAAAAGAATCAAAAAACCAATGCTTGGGAATTCTTTGAATTTTCAGAAAATGCTCAAGAAGACTTGTCTTAATTCAATTAATTTTTATTTGAATCGACATGTTAAGAAAATCAATTAAAAGTTCCTTATTTTCATATTAAGTTTTCTTAAACTAACTAATGCCACTTCGTATTTTGTAAAATAATAATGGCCGACTTCACCAATTTATTTAAATCAAGCGAATAAAACGTTTAATTGATATTATTAATTTGTATACTGGTGCAAATTAATATTGTTAATTAAACGTTTAATACACTTGATTAAATTTTTAATTAAAACTGATTTTATTTTTGATTAATGCTTTTACTGGTGCAACATTTTTTTCTGTGCACACATATGTTTACAATAAGAAATTTTTGGCTTGGACGAGAATTGTACAAAATTTTCTTGGCTCAAGCCATTTTTTCTGGAGATTTAGTAAATAAATCTTTTCGTGTACGTTACTGCATCTGAACCGCTTCCTTCTTATTTTGCTTTTTAATATCTTTTGCTGTAACATAAGGCATACAATTATACAATTTTACAATGCGAAGCGAAGAGAATCGCTGCTTATTCGCTTTTTTAGAGCACCTTTTGTACTGCTTCACTGAAACTGAGAAATTATTTATTCTTTTGATAAAAAAATATATAAAATTTCAACTACATTTTACATCAATTGAAAAAAATTGAATATAAAAGTATAGCAACTCCTTATTCATAAAAAATATCTCTATTTTATAAAAAGTTTTCGAAGCGGGAAATAAGCCTTTTTCAGATCTCTAAACAAACATTATGTAATATTTAATAAGATGCGTAGGCACTATATTGCGAATGCTCCCTTACATTACTGCTTCCAATATCTCTGTATTTAAAAATTCTCTGGCAATACATATGCAAAACCTTTTTGAACACCCCTGCCGTAGATTCACCTTTTTTTTGGCAAGTTTTTAAGTAGCAAAAAGAAACAAAAATTCCCAGTTTCGTTAACTTGATTGAATAATAAAGAAGAATGGTAACGAAAATCATATTGGGCATTATGTTAGTATATGTAAACAAATACAAAAGGGAAGTGGGTAGTAGAGGGACATCGTTAAATCAACTTCGCTTTTCATAAGAACCCAGAATATATATACTTTATAGGGTGGTAGGATCAATATTGTAGAACTTACAAACGGAATGACAAAGTGATATATACCCTCTTATTTTCGGTGAAGGGTATAAAAAGAGTAATTTTTGGGATTTCAGTAGTTTGGTAATAACTCAGCCATTTTTTAACCGATTTAACAGATTTATATATAGGAAGGAATTTACCATTTACTTTGGTGATACAACTTGGACTCGGGAAGACCTATGGTTCCCGAAAATGGGTATTAAAGAAAAAATATTATTATTTTGGTCATAACTTTGTTGTATCTGAAACGATTTTTCGATATGTTGTACTAAAGATTTCCCTTAAATATAAGTTTTAATAAAATTTTTGATGTTTTCTGTTCGGGAGGTATCACGCTCACTTTTCCAATCCCGCCCATTTTTTTACGGAATTTGTGTATTGATAACCAAGATGATTGCATCTCGATTAGAAACTTTGGCTCTTGCCGTTTTCCGGAAATACAGAAAAAAGTAATAAAAACACAACAACAACACGGGATTTTTAGGTCAAATTAAAGGCAGTCGTGGTTTTTTCTCATATCTTTGTCATTTTTGGACCGATCTGGCTGAATTTCAATAGCAAACTTAAACGGAGTAAATGTGACATAAATATATGACAACATAATCCCCATAATTTTTGGGATCTTTGTAAAACATATTTCAACATACACACGGACAGACGGACTTTGAATTGCGCTTTTCGTAAGCACCCAGAATATATAATAATTCAATATTGTGGAACTAACAAGCGGAATGACTAAGTTATATATACTCTCTTACCTTCGTTGAAGAATATAAAAACAAAAGGCCCTATCTACGAAATATTATATGATAAATGTTAATAGACCTAACTAACAGTTTGCATAATATGCAAACTGTTAATTGTCAAAACAACTGATAGGTTTTACAATAAGAATTGAAGAAAAATAAATCTCTTGCCCACCCCAGAATGACAGTCTAGCTACGCGTATGCTTACAAAAGACAGGTTCGAGGCTCTTGCTTTTAGTGCTTAATAATTAAAATAACAGTACATAATTACCTCACAAAAAATGCCAATGTTTTTGGGGTAATTATGCGAGGAAAGCATTTAAACAAATACGTTTAAATACCTCAGTAAGGTCATCAAACGAATTTCTAAAGCAGATATTTTAACTTTAATATATGAAAAACGTTAAATGGGATTTGTACATGAATCAGCTAAATCTAAGAGAGATACCTTAAAAAATCAATTGAATTTTCTATCTTTAATTTTATCTGCAATACTTTTTGAGAAATTTTGTCATATCCTCCTAATAAAAACGTACGACTACATACATATGTACACAATTATAATTAACATGTAAACTTGGTTTCCGGGATCCACTATAATTGACAGAATTCTATCCGACATAAGAAATGTGTGCAAAATCTGTTGTAAATGCTACATTTAATTTCCTCATAAAAGAGAAATGAAAAATTTGTAACTTTTTTTGAACGAATCACTCATTTTCTAATTCACTCATGAACGCGAGCCGCTATATAGGGCTGTCAGATGTCGCAAACGTGACAAGTCCACTTTTTTCGAAAAATGAGATTTTAATGCAGTTGAATAGTTTTTTGAAAAATACACAATTTCCATTTTTTTGGTAATTAAAATCTCGTTTTTATTTATGTTTGGCAATGATATGCAATAGTGTCAAGTCCCTTTTGTCAAAAAGCGCGCTCTAAGTCCACTAAACGTACATATTGCATCAGCTGTTATATTGCATAGTTGGTTGCATCATAAAATTATTTATTTAAGTGTAAATATTAACTATATATTCAGAGTTTTATTATTGTTTTAGCGTTAGGAAAACATAGTATCTGCTTTTTAGTAAAAAATTAACAATATGGATTATGGCGATGGAGCAAACGATGGTTTTGTTCAATATAGAAATGAAGAAGACGATGGAGTTGTTGGTCTAGTTCCGTATGGATTCCACAGCAGTACGGATGATTCAATAGAACTTCCTATTAAGAACAAAAAGCGAAAACGGCGAGTGCAACTAAAAAACGATGCGTGGTATACAATGAAAAATAAAAGTCTGCGCCAACATGGAAAAAAATACTATCGCAAAACGAAAGAAGGTGGGCATTGGAAATACAATAAAGTTTAAAGGTGCAACTGTATTGATAAAGGTAAAGCTGCAATCATGAAATGTGGAAAAATAACAGAACCTTAAAGGGAAGAAATTTTCAATGAATTTTGGAAAATGAGTTGGCACCAAAAGAAGGTATATGTGAGGACATTAATTCATTTTATTAAACCTAAAAGACCACGAAATCACGCAATTGAGACCGTCTCTAAAAGAAAGAAAACATTGTGGTACCACCTTAGAGCTAACAATATTGTTTTGCGTGTGTGCCGCACTCTATTCCTAAGCACGTTAAGCATTGGTAGGCATAATTGTTTAAATTGGTTAGATACTCCTTTGGATCACCACATTTTTCAAGAAAAACAACAACCGCGTGTTCAAGATCTGCATTCATTTTTCGATTCGATTCCATCAACAGTTTCCCATTACTGTCGATCTTCCACCACCAAAAAATATCTCTTGCCAGAATGGCGGTCCAAGAGAAGTCTTTATGACTTTTACAAAGAACAACTTTCAGTTCCGTTTGCAACTTAAAAAATCTAAGCTTATTTTTACCAAAATAGACTAATGTGAAATTTGCTCTCGTCATAATGTGCAAAATTATTCAAATGAGGAATTCTTGATACACCAAGAAAAAAAAATGAAGCCAGAGAACAAAAAGCAAATGATAAAGATGAAGAGTCCTATGTTTTTACTGTTGATTTGCAATCCGTTCTAATGGCACCAAAATCAAATGTTAGTTCATTTTACTACCGAACTCAATTACAGGTGCATAATTTAGTTTTTAATGATTTGAAAACCAAAGACACCTATTGTTTTTTGTGGAGCGAAGTTGATGGTGGACTAACATCAGAAGAATATGCCAGTGTTTGGGTTATGTTCATAGAAACAATTTTTTTTGTCTAATTTACAAGAAAGCAACGATCCTGTCAAGATAATTTTTTACAGTGATGTCTGTACCTACCAAAATCGTTATTCAACAATGGCAAACGCTTTACTAAATGCAGCAATCAGCAACAATATAACTATTGAGCAGAAAATATTAGAGGTTGGACCAGTGTTGCCAGAAGTAGGGGGAAAAAAAGGTTGAACAATTTTATTTTCCTTAAATCGCATAAAAATATATTTTCCGAGTTGTTTGTCGCTTAAAAACTGAGACACGAATACGTATGTATGTATATGTTTTTTCTAAGATATCATTTAATGTTGAAAGATTAAATTGAATTTAATCAAAAGTACATACGTATTATTTTTTTTTGTTTAGTTTTGTACTTATTTTTTGTCAAAGCTTTTATATTCATAAAATTTTTATTTAAAACTAATGTTTTCTCTTCTATCTTAATGCGTAGTAGGGATTTTTGTAGGGGACATTTTTTCAACGTGTAGGGAAAAATCGGATTTTTGTTAGCATGTGTAGGTATTTTTTCGAAAAATCCACTGGCAACACTGGGTTGGACACACGCAAATGGAAGCCGATAGTGTCCACTCGGTGATTGAACGCGCTTTAAAAAATAGAAATATAAATGAACCTGCAGACTATGTAAGTTTATGTAAAGGCGCGCGAAAAAAACCAAAGCCCTATTATGTAACTTATTTAGATTACACATGTTTTAAGTCTTTTAAAAATATAACATTCTTAAAAACTATTCGTCCTGGTCGTGTAATTGGAGATCCAAAAGTCACGGACGTACGAGCACTCAAGTACACACCTAATGGTGATTGCAATTTAGCACAACTTTATAATGAAAAACGACAAATATCTAAAAGAAAGTATGATGATTTACAAATATTGAAAGAGACATAACCAAAAGACTATCATAGTTTCTATGAAAAATTTGGCACATGAATGATAAAGATGAGTGGTATATCATGTTCCTTAATAATTATTATTATTATTATTATTTTTTCATTTTTACATTGAAATGTTATCGTTTTTTGTTTTTTTTACATTGAAATGTTATCGTTTTTATTTTTTTTACATTGAAATAATATAAAAACAAAGAAGACATTTTTAATTTAAGTGTAATATACTTATATGTACATAATGTGTTAACAAATTGAAGTTTAAAATATTAAAATCACAACCAAGTTGTGAAGACGCTTCAAAATAAAAGGCGTCAAGTCCAATAAAAAAAAGTATACTTGCAGAAAATAAAACAAGTCCAAAAACAGCAAAAAACAAGTGCTTAAAGATTTTTTTTAGATTTAAAAACTTTATTTATTCAAACAATGGGCGAAATAACAATATATTGCATATAGAGTTTCCACAAATATTGGAAAATATATTACTTAAACGGGTTTTCCTATCTCCTGAACAATTTGAAAAAGTGGACTTGTCACGTTTGCGACTTTAGCCGCCGATAATTTTATTAGCTAAATAAGTTTAGATAATAATGCTAGAATAGTCTACAGCCCTCTAGCTAGGGTAAAAATACCACATCTAGATGGCAATGAAAAGTGAATATTAGTTCAAACGTTAAAGTGTAGATCACAAATAGAGGTTGCAATTGTATATTACGTGTAGGAAAACCATATTTTTATCTTAATCTAAATAAATTCAAATCCTTCGTATTTACGCGTGTTTGAAACTTGTTCCTCGTTGTACAAAATCTTGCCTTTTATATTAAAAGCAACTATAAATGTTTCAGTCTTTTCTTTGAATTCTACAGTTTTTAATGCAACAATTATTTTGTCCTTCGTACCCGGTATGAATTTGAACGATGAAAATCCATGCGTAGGTTGGGGATTTTTTGGATCTAAAATTACCGTCTCGATATTTTCAAAATTGCTGTCGGCTGATATTAAAAGGTTGCAGCCGTTTTCTTCATCTTTTTTTTCGTCATAACTGCAATGGAAAATAAAAAAACAATAATTTTGTTAAAAAAGGGTTCAGTTTGACAAAAGGCTTTAAACATGATTAAACTGTTTTTATTTTCTATTTATTTAAATTGATCCTCTAAAGAGAGTCAACTCCAAATTTTTCAATTTTCCTTTTTTGCAAGAAATCGATTAAAAGTAGTCATATATACGCACTGTAAAAATTTTAGATCAATTTCTCTAGTATTTTGCAAAGTATTTGTAGTATAAATAGAAAACAGTTTTTTGCCTCTACTGAAAATTTAAAAATTTTGAGTTAACCCTTTTTAAAGGAACCAGTGCGATATGTTACCATTGTTGACCCTTATAACTTTTTTATTTTGTAATATAATTGTTTCTTCTTTTTACAGGTTATTACTGAATTCATATTACATTTTTAATGAATACATACTGTACGCATGAACGCATAATTATGATCGAATTTTTCTATTCTGGTCAACGATCAAATGTTGTGATGCAGCGAAAATATCGTTTATATTTTAATTCATGATCAGCTCCCACAGTCTTCGTGATTACGAATTTAGTTGGCCGTTTTGAAGAACAGGGTTCAGTAATCGACCGTCCCGGAAGAGTTGTTCATTGAAATATTCGCACTGAAGGGACCGTAGGAACTTTGCGTCATAGCGTTGAAAATTTTCCATCTGTCTCCACTCGTCGTCGTTCCGGCCGTTTATGTGGTTCCAGAACAACATTGCCGAGAGTTTTAAAGTTGAAGCTAACTATGTATCCATTCAAAATTCAAACTACCGCAAGACCATCAAAAAGACCATGGCATGTCTTATTTGGGCCATCCTGTATAGTTCTAGTAGCGCATGTTTCTTTACTTTACTTGTAACTTACTGTATGCCAAAATTACATTACAATCTGTCAGCGCTTTGAAAAAACCAAAACTATCGGTTATTGAATTAAACCACTCATCATTTACCCACATTCTAAAAAAGTACTTTGGGTCACTCTTTCAAGTATCCATTTTCGATTTTTTTTTTTTTTTTGTTTTAAAGAAATTTGTACCGAGAAAATGGCGTAACTCAATAATCACTTAAATTTGCCAGAAAAAAACGAATTTTTTTATACCAAAATGTCAAAAATCAATCACATTTCCTCTTCAAATTCGATTATTTCATACCAGAATGTAAAAACAAAATTTTGGTTATTTTTTAAACCATAATTTCTGTTTAACAGGGTACAGTTTATGGCTTGCGCAAACAAATTGCACACAAATCTATAAAGCGACGGGATATTGAAATTAGTATATAAATTGCAACTTACTCGTCTTTCGAACATCTTCGCGGTAAGAAGAACCATCTTTTATGTACAGGTGACCATACACAACTCTCATGTGTCATATATCCATGATCCTTTATTTTATATGATTTTTCGCGCAATTTTTCAAAGTTTGAACGCCAGTCTAATGTTTCCACTAATCCCGCTGGAGAAATCCTCTTAACAAACATAGCATCCCTATTCTCAACTACACCTTTAGCCGACCTCCATTCTCTGCCCATGGAGCCCACATATAAGTAACCATCTTTAACTGTGGCCCATTCTGACTTGAAGCCTTTTGCTTTCGTGTTATTATCAGTATCATTTACTTTCAGTTTAATCCATTCTTTTGCATCACCACTATGCGTGACATCAAAAATGAAGCCAGTGCGATCATCAAATGAAAGTAATTTACCGTTAAATGTAACTAGTTCAGATAGTTCCATGCCACGTTCTTTTTCATTAATAGCTGATTGATATTGTACTGGGCTTCCGTTATCCCATTGGATTAAAATTTTATTTTGTGCATAGGTTAGATAGCCTTGCTTTGAGAAACTTTGCCACAAAGTTTTTTCACCACTTCTAAATCTTGCAGCTTTATCCAAATCAGCAATCATTGCAATACGAAATGTGTTTAAAGGCTTGGTCAAAGGATACTTATAATTATTAGGAATTGCCTTTACATCTTTCGCTATTGGGGAAGATGTACTTCCTTTCGCAAGGACAAATAATACAAACAGCGCACAAGCACCACTAACAAGCATTTCTAAGTTTTAATTGAAACGTACTGTCACAAAGCTGTCCTGTTGCCCTATTTATATACGATATCGCGCTGATAAATATAATATTATAATATAATTTACCGCAGTGCAGAGCGCCAATTTAAAGTTAAACAAGTTAGAGGGTTATATTCGGCAGTGCCGAATCTTTTATACCCTCCACCGATAATTTGAATATTTTAGGAGTGATATCTATATGATGTCTATTTATTATTAATTTATCTTATAAAAAGAGACATCAGCATTAAAATTGGTTGCGGCTTAGACCTATATTAAATTATTGACCGACAAATGCTATTGTGACGGCATTATTTATTACGGTTTTAGGCGTACTAAACTGTTTTCCGGGAGTAGGGTTTATATGGGGCCTAGGGTAAATTATGAACCGATCTTTACAAAATTATATAGTGTCATTTTAAGTCGAATAAAACGAACATCTGCAAAATTTCATATTATTTCGTACATTGTGCAATAATTTATGTTAGTGTTTGTAACAAAATCGCAGGGGACTTTAGCAGTAATTTGCTTGTCACTACCGAACTTTCTACTGCTATATCAGTCTTTGATCTTTTTCCGGTTAACGTTTCTCGGCCAACACATTTTACATCTACCTCTTCCACGCTTCTGGATTTGTTTTTTGTAAGTAAAAGGCATAGTGTATTACATTATGAACAATTGGCGTTGACTGCTTTTTCGAGACATGATGCTGTTTTTATATCTTATAACATTGCGTTTATGCAACGGGAACAAATATTTAGCTATCGTGATTTCAATAACATTAACTATTTGTCTCTAAAACATGATCTTGAACATATTGAGTGGGAGCAGATGTACTATTTACCATCTGTTGATAGCAAAGTAACATTTTTAAATGACGCTATTGTTTACATGTATGACAAAAGTGTTCCAATTAGAAGAAACAAACTCAGAAAGAATGCAAAGCCATGGTTTACGAATGAGTTTAAATTACTTATTGAGCGACATGACAATTGTTATAGAATGTGGAAACGATACAGGACACCTGAATGTTTACGTGAGTTTCGCTTGACTAGAAAAATGGTTGTTTCTAAAATAAGAAGCAACAAGTCTTCATATTACTTCGACAAATTTAACGCGGCTACAGACAGCAAGAAAACATGGAGGCATATAAGGGAAATTGGTATTGGGAAATCGGCAATTCGGTCATTTGATGTCGACGTTAATACGTTGAATGAGAATTTTGTCAATAATCAACATCCCATTATTCAGATTAATTTTTTGGTGATTCCGTGGTTGAATTTAACTTTCAGTGTGTTGATGTACTAGAAGTAGTTGAGGCTTTTTATGCTGTGAAATCGAATTCTATCGGCTTAGATGAAATTGACACAAGGTTTGTAAAGTTTATTTTACCTTGGATAGTTCCTTTCGTTACACAAATTTTTAACAACATTATTATGACCACTACATTTCCAACAATTTGGAAGCATGCTAAAATTGTTCCAATACCAAAAACCAATAGCGAATATCGGCCGATAGCTATAATAGCATATTTTAGTAAAGTTTTCGAACGTTTATTACATAAACAAATATATAAATATAAAGATGTGAATGACAACAGTAAACAGGATCGCCAATCTGGTTTTAGACCAAAGCGTAGTTGCATAACCGCACTCACTGATGTTGTAGAAGAAATTCGTGGAAATTTGGATGATAGCAGAATTTCTATATTGGTTCTATTGGACCATTCCAAGGCATTCGACAGCGTTCATCATTCCATTCTTTGCATGAAACTGATGAAATTTTTTGGGTTTTCGGCACTTGCAGCTAGTTTGATTGACTCCTACTTATCTGATAGAAGTCAATCTGTGGTGAATAATGAATAAACTTCTCGTCCGTTTACAGTTAATAGAGGGGTTCCCCAGGGATCAATTCTAGGGCCCTTGTTATACTCAATGTATGCTAATGATCAAATGTATGCTGATGATGTTCAGTTATACATAAGTTGCACAAGGAACGTATTACTAACAGGGTTAGATCACATAAATTTTCACTTGATTCAAATATTTTCCTGGGCATCTGCTAATGGTTTAAGAATCAACCCAAGTAAATTAAAATGTTTAATTATAACCAAAAAAAAAATATAAGAATTGAGACAGATGTGAATGTTGTTATTGGTGGCAGAAGAATTGAGATTGTAAATACAGCTAGAAATCTTGGAGTGATGTTTAATAGCACCTTAACTTGGACCGATCATATAAATCAGGCTTTTGGTAGAATATATGGTATGCTGCGCGCTTTATGGCCAACACAGCACTTAACACCACTTAATATAAGAGTTCGACTGGCTAAGGCATGTCTTCTACCAACATTATTATATGCATCGGAAGTTTTTGGTGCCTGTAATTCCCTCGATGTAAGAAAACTTAAACCAACTTACAATAACATTGTCCGTTATACTTATAGCCTAAGGAGGTTTTTTATTTTTTCTTCTCTTTTTATATATGTATAAAGAATTTGTCACATTGTTATCTTTTGTATATGTAACTTGTCCAATTCTAATACTGTAAATTATAAGATATCTTTGTCTTGTTGTATTAGAAAATCTATGAAATAAATAAATAAAATAAATAAATAAATTATAATTTTTTTAAAGTGGTGGTTCCACATTTTGATTCATAGCTCTGATCCTACTGAACCGATTTGGCTGGATTTCAATCCCAAACGCTTAGGATAACTGAAAGCAATTTGACATTTTTTAATTCTTTTGAGTTTTTCGAAAGTGGGCGTGTTTTTAACAAACGGACAGACGGACATGGCTTAATCGACTTAGAATTACTCAAGGAGCCAGAATATATATACTCTATGGGGTCTGAGGTGAATAATAAAAAAGTTTCACACGGAATAACAAACTTAGTATACCCTCTTCACAACTTATTGTGGTGGAGGGTATACAAATGTGTCACAGATATTATTTGTATTTCTCTTTTTCAGAACTGCTTTTGTTTAAAATTTTGCTATATACAATACACTGCGCAGAGATGGGAAATAGTTTCTCTAATTTTGTACTAACTTTTAAAAGCAAATCTGTTTTTAAGATAATTGTTTTTTTCTTTGTCTAGGCTTGATTGATATGAAGTAGGATCTAGAAAAGGAGCAGTGTGCATGTTTTCAAAACTCATTATTTACAACAGCTACGTTGAAGGTGTCAACAGTGCTATAATTGGAGTATTTATTGTCTCAATGCTGAAGTCAGGAATTTGTATATTTCAATATAAATTTTATGATTTTAAAAAGAATTTTCACGGTGCTTGGCAAAAATTGTATTAAAAGTTTTGATATTAAACAAGTAAGAGTGCTATATTCGGCTATGCCGAATCTTATATACCCTTCACCATGGTTTGGAAAGAACAGAAGTTTATATATTTATCTAAATATATGTATATATGTATATATATGTACATGTATATTTATATTATATATATCGTTTAGTTTTATTTAATTATTTGCACATGTTTGCGTGTTATTAAATACTTATATTAAAAGTTTAATTAATATATAGCAAGTTTAGTTTGATCGAATTTCAGTATTTGGTCATAACTCGGCCATTTTGTAACCGATCTGACACATTTTTACACCGACATCTTAAAAAATAAAATTACCTTTTACTTTGGTAATAAAACTTGGAGTCGAGAAGTTCTATGGTTCCCGAAATTAGGAATTTAAAAAAAAAACTATATTTTTGACATTACTTTTTTTACCGATTTTCCGAGTTTTTCAGCAAATAAGTTCTTCTAAAGATTTCCGATATTTTGATATCTTAAACGTATGAATAGGTCATATTACAACTCTAAAATTTTAGTTTTTATAAAAATTTAATGTTTTTTAGTCCTTTTTTTGAGTATTTTGCTCAAAACTTAACAATTTTTAACCTATTTGACAGATTTATATACCAACGTGCTTAAGAATAATATTACCATTTAATTGGGTTATAGGTATATATGTATGTATATATACGTACATATATGTACATACATATATTTAAACAAACTTAATTATAAAAAAGAGTAATTTTTGGGATTTCAGTATTTTGATTATAACTCAGCCATTTTTTAACCGATTTGACAGATTTATATACCGACGTGTTTAAGAATAAATTTACCAGTTAGTTGGGTTACAAAGCTTGGACTCAGAAAGACCTATGGGTTCCGAAAATGTGTATTTAAAAAAAAAAAATTAATTTTGGTCATAACTTTTTTGTATCTGAGTATTGTGAGTATTTTACTCATAACTTGCCATTTTTTTAACCGATTTGACAGATTTATATACCGACATGTTAAAGAACAATTTTCAATTAATTTGAACTATAAAAGTTGGACTCGGGATAGTCTATGGTTCCCGACATAACTTTTTCGTATCTGAACCGATTTTTCCGAAATTTCCAGAAAAGATTTCCGATCTTTTTTGATATATAAGGCGTAACCATAGGTCATATGACAGTCCAAAAAAATCAGGTTTTTATACAATTTTGATATTTTTTGTACGGGAGGTACCACGCCCACTTGTTTAATCCCGCCCACATTTTGTGGGATGCTGTGTATTGATAGCGTTAATGTGTGTACCTTATTTGAAAAATTTGGCTCTTGCCGTTCTCAAGATATACAGAAATAAAAAATACAACAACAACAAGGGATTTTTGGGCAAAATCAGAGGCAGTCGTGGTTTTTTGCTCATATCTCCGTCATTTTGGACCGATCTGGCTGAATTTCAATAGCAAACTTAAACGGAGAATATGTGATATAAATATACATCAACATCATTTCTGGGGTTTTCGGAAAACCCATTTCAACATACACACGGACAGACGGACATCGTTAAATAAACTTCGCTTTTCATAAGGACCCAGAATATATGCACTTTATAGGGTGTAGGATCAATATTTTGGAACATACAAATGGAATGACAAAGTAATATATACCCTCTTACCTTCGGTGAAGGGTATAATAATTACAACATCTAAGCAAAATTAAAAAAAAAAATATCAAAATCCTCTTTTAATGTTAAAATTTTCAAAATTGTTTTAACTATTTTTCAAAAAACTGTACAATTGTACGACAAGTTGCAATGTGTAGGGGCCACATAATATTTACCAAAAAAAAAAAAAAATTTACAAATGTAGCATGTTTTTCATCCCTGCATTCTTTGTGACTGTGTTTGCTTTAAAAGTAAATACAATTGCTTAGTTTTGTTGGTACACAATAACTAAAAATTTTTTGACCCAATTTATTTTGAAAAATAAATATGTATTTAAAAAGTACACATGTTAGTAAATAATATTTAAGTTAATAAATTAATCAAATAAAATAAGTAATAATGCTTTAATCTACTGTTCCGAAACTTTGATACCCTCTGCAAAGAATCGGTATTTTTAGGGCCTAGACTTTATTTCGCGAAATTTGATGAATTTTGAAGCGACCATCAAAAATATGTTAGTGTAATTTCTTGTCCTGTTGAACCAAATTTCATTAGAATATCATTATTTATTAGTTTTTAAAAATATATTTTTGGATACATAGGTAAAGGGTAAATAGTCTTTTTCATACGGGATTTACCGGAACACAAATCCCGGATAATTTGTGCGGGAATATCCAAATATTTTTTTTAATTTAATTAATAATGGCAATTTTTTTCTAATATACACAATATATGTTAATTTAAACCCGATAGGAAATTTTGAACTAGTAAAAGGAGAGTTTTAAAGACCGAGATTTAAAATAGTTGCTCCCACGTGCTTAAAAAATTTTAATAAGTGTATCTATCAATTATATAGCTTAAAAGTCTCGCAAACTGTGCAGTTTTACGTCCACGCAAATGAACTGTAAAAAAATGTATGAGAATTCATTTACACAATCTTAGTAAATTTACTTAACAATTTTTACTCGTAAACTTGCGCTGCTCAATTGTGCATTTATACAAACATATATTCTTATGCTTACCGTCGTTTACAACAAAAAATTCAAATAATTAGTATTGTTACTATTTTGTTAAACTATTTATGGTTTTTAATCCAAATTTTGATATTTTAATTAGGCTCAAGGTATATTTACACAAGGTAAATTCGTTGGCCCATATGTTTGTCAGCTGTTTACCCCTAGTTGGAACCCAAACGTCAAATTTCGTGTATGTATATGAGCCAAAATTTGTACATGTTTAACGCACACATGTACAAATTTTTGTTTTATTTTATATGAAGAAAATTTTGACAACTCTGTTTTTTTTATAGAGCAGCATGTCTACACTCGCAAATGAGTCTACCTTGTGTAAATATACCTTGATTAGGCTAAAGTTCATCAAATTTAATTTTCATTAAATTATTTTTATGAAGAAAGGAATTTTACAACATGAAGATTAATTCGAATTTATTGATAATTTTTATTCTTAACTGCTGCTAGGCGCGAACCCAGGATTTTACGGACTGGCTACTCTTACATGTTTCGATTGCAACCACCCAATCTCTTCAGAGGGGTTTGCCGTTTACATCAAATACAAACATCAATCTTTAAGCCAAATTGTATTTAGCCTTTGGTAGATCGAAATTTGCTTTAAATGATTATCTATTTTAATTGGTTTTACATGTTCTTCCTTACTTCTGTTTTTTCGTACTTTTTGTCAAGAATTCTTCTTGAAGTCCAAAGTAAATTTTTTTTGTTTCTTCCTTTTTTGTCTTTCTTTTTCTTGCTGACCTTTTTCAGCACAACTTGAAGGATAAATTCAAAAAATTATTCAAATGTTTACAAATTACAAGCAACAAATTCTTGGAAAAATCGAAGCAAATTAGTATTTTCGCTTTATTTAGGTATTTTTAAAAACAAATGTTTCTTTTTAGATACAATTTAAAAATTTTGTTTTTAGTTTTGGAAATTTTTTTTTTGTATTGACGTTTCTTAAGACCCAAATACACTGGTCAAAGGCTTGACATCAACCTCGTGTACGTGTGCTTGACATTAGAACATACATTTGCCGAATCAGCTGTCAAGCATTCATTTTGCATTATATTTTGAAGTGACAACAGCAGGAGCAACCAAATATTAAAATATAGATAAAAAGTGTTTAATTGTGTTTAATTGTTGCTTTTTAATAAATAAAAACAAAAATTGAAGAAAGAAGAAGAAAATTATTAATTAAAAAGTTTTCCATAGTTCCATAATTTTTTTTTTTCCTCCAAAGCATTTTTTTTTCATCCGACATTTTTAGCGACTGTTCGGTTTGAAATTACTTTTAAAGTGTGTGGGTGCTTGAAGAGTAACGCCAATACATTCATCAAAATCACTCGTCAAGCATGCTAAATATCTAAATTGTTTGATTTTCCATCAAGCATCGTCGGTGTCACACATACAAACTAATTTTCACTAATACTACCACAATGCTGGATAGGAATTTGACCAATGTATTTGGGCCTTTATAAATTGCTAAAAATAAGACAAAAGTAAAAAACGAGGTTTTGCACAAATGGTAACTTTAAGTGATTTCATGAAAACCGTTAATGATTTTATACGCAGATCTTTAAAAAAGAAATTGCAAGTTTTTGAAGGAAGTCGTGAAAAACTGAAAATGTCCAGAGATTATTTAATAGCGGTTTTCACCCTTTTTGTTAAGTGTACAACTCTGTTTTATTTAATACGATTTCATATTTCAAAAGCGTGAGTGTCTTTTTCGTATGTATTGTATATTAGTAAATCTTCTGAGAGAGGATAGAGTTTCGTTAACTGTCTCGTTTTGGTAGATTTAACACACGTCTTTACAACAGCTTTTTGTGTGATTTTTCAACCACAGTGTAGTAAATAAAAGTTTATTACATTTTGTTGTTGCGTTATTGTAAATGCTAGTACATTACCTATATTAAATAGATTAACCAGGTCTACAAGGGTACCATTCTACCAAGAGTGGAAACAAATAATGTTCTTTTGGCTATTTAAGCAAGCATCCGTAGAAAGGGAGCGTGTTTTCTCATTGACAGGATTCATCTTGAATAAAATTATAAATCAGATGTCAAACAAATCTGTTAATGCTTATTCTGTTCTAAAATCATGTTTTCAAAAAAATATTTTGTTTTTTGTTCAAGTAATAAATTTTGTTTAAATAATAAATATGTAAATAAATATTTAACAGATCATCTCATGAATTGTCATTTGTTTTTGGTTGAAATAAATTAAATTATATCCGACGTTTTTTATTAAGCGGAAATCCCCGGGAAAATAAAAAAATAAATCACGCTTTCCCGCGAAATGAAAAAGCCTGAAAAAAAACTCTTATGGTAAATTCTGTGTCGAAAAACCATTCTAGATCAAACTATGGGCTAGGTATTGAACTTTTTGAACTTTTTTTATTACGTTTAAAAATCGGAATTGGTCCTTCTTTTGTCAGAAATTTTAAGAACCAAAAGGATTTTTAAACTTAAACAAAAAGTGGACATTCGCGGTTGCCCTTGAAACCCGCAGAATTAAAAGCCAACCTCCACAAATTTTGGTAGAACATTTATTGATAGTGCATGAAATTACATGGAAATGCATGTTTTTTCTCGACCGTTTAAATACTAACTGACGTTTTCATAAAAAAAATTTGATTTCAAACGTACATACATATTTTAAATCTAAATTTCCTTACAAAGTTTCCTTAAAATAGATTTCAAATCTAATTTAGTTTCTTTGAATACGGCAGTAAGTAAATAAGTTATTTATCCAAATCACACTTTTTGCTGAAAAATTACACGTTACTGTTTTTCAAAAGCAGTATTTCCCATTTTAATAAATATAATAAGACCAAGTTTTTTTTATAAACAAACAAAACATATTAATTTCAGGTAGGCAGTGCTTAAAAAACTTTCCTATTTTTAACACCTGACAAAAAGTATGTTCTTCATAATTATAACTCATTTTTTAATACTTTTTATATAATGTTTCGACAATTTCTTTTTTTAGCGACTTAGCGATTTCAAATTGATTTTAGGGCTTGCTTCCAATTTTGCAATCGTTTGCGAATTTTAGCCATTTTTCCTGTAAGTTTTCTGATTATTTAAAGCTTTTACGATTTTAAATAAATATTAGACTTTGCTATCATACCGCTGCTACCAAATATTTGGGACTTTCAGGAATTTTTACCTAATTTTTTCATTCCTGTTAGTTTTAGGGACTTTTAATCAATTTTATGGCGCTATTTTTGCAAACTTTTTCGAGTTTTGTTGCTCTTTAAGGCAACCGTCGCCGTTTTAAAAACAGACCCATACATAAACATTTTGCAGGGCACTCTTAACATTGTCGATTTAAAAGGGGGGCGAAAAGTGTAATGCCTTATGCCATTATTAGGGGTACATTTTTTAGCATAAAACTTGCTACTCTTTAAGAGAGCAAAACATTTTTTAAGAAAAGAACACCTAATTGCATTTTTTAAATAAAATTTCACATTTTTTTTGAAAAGAAACCACCATTAGTTATTTAATAAATAAAAAATAACAAATATGTATATGAGTTATGTTTGCTTTTAGGGTAATTGTACTTTAATTTGTACTTTACTATCGAAAATCTAATTTAGAAGTTGTAAAAAATCTTTTAACACAAACTTTTTACGAATACTGACTACTTTTTAGAAATGTGCGTTCTATATTTTGGTTTAAATCTTCACTTGAAGTCCATCCTCCATCTCCGCTTATTTCGAAAACATTTGTTTAGCACTAACGTTCAGCAGTGTTTACAAAAAAACAAAATGTGAGGGCTTTTTCCAAAAAGGGTCAAAAAGTAGAACAAAATAGGTACAAATGATACAAAAGGATCATTTTAAAAAAGGGTCATAAAAAGTATCAAGACCGTCGAAAAAGAGTCAAATTGATACTTAAGTATCACAACGGTAACGCTGGTGCACGTAGGTGTGAGATGAAAAAAGAAAAAAGCCAGGTGCAGTAATTTTGCCATTCCTGACAAGCTCTAAAACTTATTGTTAATCAAGAAAAATTAAGGCTGCCTGGCAAACCTTATCTGTCTGCTGTGTTTTTTTTTAATGATTTTTCAAGAAGTTTTTGAGTTTGACAAAAATCTTCAAATTGGGGTCTCAATTTATGTAGTGTCAAACATACAACATACAGTTGGTTCCACTAAGAGAAAATGCATGGTATGAAATTTCTCAGGATAAGATTGAATATCGGTAGCATTTTTTTAAGAAGACAAATTCTTAACAGAAATTTTTTCTATTCAATTTTGTCGTTGTAAAAAGTATCTTGTAAGAAAAATTACAATTCGCTGTATATGTTTTTTAACTTTAAGTTTAGTCACTTAAAATTAAGTTAAGCATTCCGCAATTACGCGTACTAAAGTCTTTTCCGAATGACGGAATGACAAACTTAGTATACCGTTATCGCAACTAGTTGTAAAGGAGGGTATAAAAACTCCCATAATTAAATATTTACCGGTGTTACCGTTTAAATTTGCGATTGTCAACCTATACTATGACATTTTGCGATTGTATGCGTAGTATGAATTTTACATATGTTGTTCCCTGCAAATAATAGGACTAGTCCAAACACTCGTGTAAAGTGTAGCCCACAATGGACTAGGACTAGTCCAAAAGTAACCCAAACGTATGGAAAAACATGGTCTATTTAACATTACGATGTCCTAGGGCAGGACCATATAACCCAGCTTTGGATTACAAAGGAGTAGTCTTAAAACTACTCCATTGTATACACAAGAGGAACGAAATCATGTCGTTAAAAAAACGAAGACATGTCGTCTCACTACAAACACTTTTTAACAATGACATGGTCCATGCTGGCATTACATCGGACCAGTCCATAGAGTAGTCCATTTAATCAAAATGGATCAGGTGGTCAAACACTATTTGCAGGGAACAACAAACACGAAGTCAAACCATTGATATCAAATGACTTTATCAAACGTTTTTCAATTGTTTGATTTTAATATTTAAATTCAAATTGATAATGATAATGATTTGAAAATAAACATTTGACATGAAATCTTTTATTAATTTGATGTCAAATTGGTATCAAATGTTAAATTCAAATTAAAACTAAACTTGGCAATACTAGAGCGAAAAAAAATGTAAACATTAAAAATGGCAATTAAAGTTGAAGTTTTACTTTGTGATTTATTTCTTGTGAAAAATAAAAATTATTTTTGAGTAATTACAATGATTAATAATACGGATTTAAAAAAATTAAACGTGAAAGTGAAGAAATTACAAGTTTTTTGTATGGTCGCGGTGCTACAATCCTCAAAATAAAAGGGAGCCAATTATTTCGTCTTTGCAGGAATTAGAGGACGGAAAGAACATTATTTCAGCTTTTAGCTATGTTGCCGAATGTTTACCGCACAGTTTATTTAATAATGTTTATTATAATCCACATTTGAAAAACATTTGAGAATTACGTTGGAAAACAAGTTGAAAATAAAGGCATTTTTCAATTTGATAATAATTTTTGGGGGTATAATAAGTTTGTCATTCCGTGTGAAAATTTTTTGTTATACATCTACGACCCCATAAAGTAAATATATTCTGTCTCCTTGAGTAATTCTAAGCCGATTTAGCCATGTCCGTCTGTTGAAAACACGCTCACTTTCGAAAAATTCAAAAGAAATGAACAAACTTGATGTCATGTTTCTTGTAGCTACCTTAAGCAGTTTGGGATTGAAATCCAGCAAAGTCGGTTTAGTAGGATCACAGCTATGAATCAAAATGTGAAACCACCACCCTGTTACAAAAAATAACGTATGTATATGGTGGAATAATGCACGGAATGGTAGAATTTTTTTTCACAAATTCGTTTTTTACGACTGGAAAGCATACTGTTTATTTCGTGAAGATCGGTCCATAATTTACTGTAGGCCCCGTATAAGCCATAATCCCGGAAAACAGTTTATTACGCCTAAAACCGTAATCAATAACGCTATCGGCATAAAGATTAATACTGTAGATGTTGCAGAAAAATTTGTTCCAACTTAGCTTCATATGGCCAGAAAAAATGTCATGCAATTTTGTCCATAATTTATCTTAAGTCCCATATTTAGCAGCCTTCTGAAATTCGCTGTAAACGCTAAAACTGATTTCACTGCAGTATTGAAATTTATTATAATTTATGTTTTTTATTCCCAGAAATCACTCTGCACAATTTTGGGATGAGTGTTCGCAACCAAATTTTATGCTGACGTCCGTTTTTATAAAGATTAAGCCCACTCTTCCAGTTTTCATACAGAAAATACCTTAACTCTGGTCAGTTCCTTTGGAACCTTAACTTTTATATTGTCTTTGGTTAGTCTGGATTCACACTATGAAAGTTTCCTTTACGAAAGTCTGAATTTATTGGTGAGAGGGGACAAGAACATGGTTCTATTCTCTCCCATCTCATCAATGAACTCACCCTTTCTGAAAGAAAACTCTCTTAGTGTGAACCCAGACTTAAGGATTTTAAAGTTTTTCAATTCGAAGTCTGTGTTCTTTCATCTTCCATTTAGGTCATTACTCGGCATTTCCAAATTTTATTAGCAATGACTTATTTTTTTTTTTATAAAACAACATTGTTGTTTTTTTAACTTTAAGTTCATCCACGTGCGCTCGCAAATATTAATTAAAAGATATGCTGCACATATTTATTTTAGAAACTACGTCAATGGTTTTTTTATTTAAAATACATAGATATAAAAAAGAAATTAAATAAATATTGTTAACACACTTTTTCTAAATTGCGCGTTGAATAAAGGTTAATAAATCGTTTGAAGGAAATGTTAGTTATTATTCACAAACCAAACACAGCTGTTTTTAGTTCGTGTTTCAGCAATAACAACAAAGCGTATACAGATGAACTTCTCTACAATGAATCTGTACGTGACCAGAAAATAAGTATTTTATATAGAAACTTTTTTATACAGAAATAATATTTTAATTTCCAGTTTTATTTAAATTTTTTCAGGTATTTTAGGTCGGATTATATTTTCCACGACTCTGAAATTACGTTCCATACTCAGGTTTTCAACTTCCCCATCTATCTTATTCACAAAAAAAGGTGTGGTGAAGTATTCGGCTGTGCCGAATCTTTGATATCCTACACCTACTGTAAGAAAATTTCTGGAGTGGTCTTTATGGGCCGATCTTCACCGAATTTAAGAAAAATTTAAAAATTTTTTTTAGTTTAAATGTTAGTTGCGTTCGTGTTTTACAAACAGGCAATAGGTAAAACCGTGAACATAAACAAGCCCGAGTTTAGACGAGCTAACATTTGGAAGGAAAACATCTGGAATTCTCTTTTGTTCTCTTATTCGCAAAGAATATGAGAACAAAGCGTGTCACCGAGTACCGAACACAAAAACCATTCTCTCTGCCCTACCCGTAATTTGCTTCCAAGCAAAATGTTTCCCTGTCTAATTGGGCACCAAGTGGTTTTTAGCCAGACAAACAAAAAAATTATTAAGAACAAGTATACAATCTGTAAATTTAAAACCTTTTGTAATGAAAATAAGCCGCTGAGAGATGTTTGAAAATCGCTAGATTTCCCGCTTACCGCTAAAACGTATTTTTCACGCGATTAACATTTAAAAAACGCTAGATTTAGCGGGAAATCTCTAAATTGGCAACAGTGATGCCAACCAGCCAAACGGACTCAGTAAATTGGAACACTAAAAGGGGGGAACAGGACCAATATTTTTATCTGTTTCATACATCAGTACAGCCGCATAATATATACCTATACCTATGGTAGATAGTGTGGATATCAAAACAGAAAGATTTTAATAATTTAAATTTGTATATTTCTTTTTGGAAGATTTGTTTTTCTACCCACACCAACAAAGGTAGAGAGCAGCGTTGCCAGAAAATTTGGAGGGAAAATCTTCATTTGGCGAAAAATAAATCTTATTTTGAAGAGAAAAATCTTGAAATTTTAAATAACAATGGCAAAGAAGTAAAAAATTTTTCTTTTTTAAAAGGAAATACTTCTTATTATGGAAACTATTTAAATTGAAATTCATAATTGCGATATTTGTACAAAATTAGATTGTAGGTTTAAATTGTGTTTTTAGGTCTATTTTCCATAAAATTATTTCTGAAAATATATTTTAAATCCATTTGTTTTCTAATAAATAAGAACGTAAAAAAGTAATTAAATACTAAAATTAGAGATATATAAATTTTGGGCAAGAAGATTTTAGTTTGGGAGCTATTAAGCTCATACATCATATGAAATCTAAAGGGTTCCCAATTTAGTATAATATTTTTTTGATACTGTTGTTATATCGAAGGCATTTGGAGAAAATTGCATTTAAAACAAGCTCATTGAAAATATATGAATTTTCCTAAATGTATTCCTAGTGAAGTAGTTATTAAAATAACGTTGGTACACCTTTTAAAAGACATTGTAAACCACTAATGTATATATACTTTGTTTAAAAATTTTCATAAACATGGAATGTGGAATTTTTAAACCAAAATCTTCTTAATCCTAAGTAACTTTTCACCACTTAGTTCTCCTCAGGCCAGCTTACTTTGATGTTTTATATAAAAATGTTTTAAAGCTGCCCAAATATATAATAAATAAACAGGTATACAAAATGCACTAAGGAAATGATTTTAAAGAATAATTACGGAAAATATGTATTTTGGGCAGTTAAGTCAAAGTGCAGCTAACTTTGATTTTTTGTATGAAAATAATTTTAAAATGCCAAAAATTTTTGAGATACAAATGTGCAGGTAAAGAAAGTGCACTTAAACAGAAATTTGTATGGGATATAAAGAATAATGACAAAAAATTATTAATTTTGTGCAGTTAAATCAAAAGTGCCAACCAAAAGGCAGTTAAGTCAAAACTACTGTATTATTTTATTTTACATGCAAGTCATCGAACATGTAGTCCCTAATTTTTCACATTGCTTTTTCGCATCTAAAAGAAACGAGTTTTCCGCTTGGTTAAATTGAACTTTGAACAACGGGTCGTAGTTTTCTGATTTGATTCAAACTTGATTCATACAATTCAGAACATATCATTAATAGAATTTACGTTTCTGTTTTTTTGATATTTTGTCCTATTTGAAAAATATTGCAAGAAAAAAAGTTTGGTTTGGCCAAGAGGGTAATTTCATAGACTGACTTTTACATAAAAATAGATTTTCATCCCACTAATTTGCTCCAATCGAATCCATATTAGTTTCATTCGATTCAGCGCTCATCATTTAGAGAATTCACACCCTTGATTGTTTTATTATATTCGAAAAATATTGAAAGCAAAACACAAATTTGGTCTGGCCACACCAAGACGGTAATCCTAGGGTTAAGTTCCATTAGTTTTACCTTTTGGTACTAAATTCATGAACTTTTTTGTGCTTTATTATATAAACTTTATAAAAATACGGTTTTTCTTTTTACAAATAAGTTTTTTCATCAATATTCCAAAATTGAACAACCGCTTATCTAAGATGCATTTTTAAAATTTTGTATGCCCAGAAATAATGATGCATTTTTGTGTATGCTAGACAATGGGTACAAACGTGTGCAAAACCAATAAACAACAAGCTGATATAAAACCTCACTGTATTAAAAATTGACTGTTTAAAAAACTGCAAAAAAGTATGTTTGTTGTACAAATTTAAAGTTAAGAATTTTTATTTTTAAAAATAAAAAATATAATTTTCATTAAACTATTTTTACTGAAGGAAGGAATTTTACAACATGAAATTTTTTTTTTTTAATTTTTTGATAATTTTCTTGGCTGAACTGGGAATCGAACCTGGGTTGAATTTACATGTTTCAAGAATCACCACATTCTTTCATCAGAATTCTTTGAGGTCTAACCTCTGCACCACTGCGGTGCCTGCCAGCCAACAGTCAAACATCAATCTTAACCCAGTGGTACTGGTGGTTCGAAATTTGCTGTAAATATGATTTTCAATTTTATATTACATGTTGCATCCTTTCTTCTGTTTTTTCGTATTCTTTCTGTCAAGACTTTGTCTTGAAAACCTGAATAATTTAATAAAAATTAAATTTAATGAACTCAAGTCTAATTAAAAAAAAAAATATCAAAATTAAAAATTAACAGTTCAACTAAAAATCACAAGTGTTTTAAAAAATCTTTATTTGATAAAAAAGATCTTCAAATCTTATTTTGATCTAAAAATCTTTTAAAATAAGATAAAATCTTCATTCTGGCAACGCTGGTAGAGAGGATATTATGCGTTAGTGCTGAACAAAACTGGCACTTATTATAAGTTGTAAGAATCGGTCTATAATACAAAAATCTTTCCGGAATATAATTTTGTGAACATTAACCATTAACCATTTGACTATAGCTAGCTCCCACACAAATACCACTACCAAAAAAAGCTCTTAACGCCACAACTTCATTAGAAATGTTGGTATATATATATAAAATTTGTCAACGATAACTTTTATAACAGCTTCTATGTGAATTTTTACTGGTTCGTAAATGTTGGACAGGGTGTTATGCGATTGTGCTAAATAAAAGATGGTGCCTATTGGAAATAGTTAGAATCGGACATAATTACACATCTCTCTCATAGAAATCGACTTGCGTATTAATATATCGAGCCATTACCGCCAAAATAATGTATCCCACACCATATTCGATTTTTGTTTTTGTATCGAAATCGATAGTTCAACATCATTTGCATCATCTGTCAAAATTTCATGGCTGTAGATTAAAGCGTTATGATTTTATAACAAAAACAATTTTAATGTAAATGCATATGGTGAGTTGTTTACATTTTCTTTGAACGCTTGTGTGGGATACAATTTAATTCTCTTTTAAAATAAATGAAGCACAAGGGAAATAAATAAAAAAAAACACACTTTTTTGAGACTTTAATTAAAGATTTGTATTTTTGGAAGCTTTAGAACAATATGTCGAAGGTATCCCATGAAATTTTTTTTTTTTTGCAAAATATGTTTTTGTTTTCAATTATTGGATATTTTTACAGCTCTCCTTTAATTATTTTAATTAATTATTTTATCAATTTCAATAATACCAGTTTTAAAGTTTGTCAAAAATTTTTATTGAAAACGTTGAACATTTCACAAACGATTTTAATATCCGTAATAAAAAATACAAGTTCATAGAAAACTTGCCTTGAAAATATAAAAAAGCCAACTGCACACAACAAATCTGAGGAAGCAAGCATATCGCTAGTAAAATCCTTTATAGAACAATTACCAGCGGTTCCTTCACATTATTGCCAAAATAAAAGTAAAAAATTATATCTACCTCAAGAATTTCGAAACATAAAAACTGTATATCAGCATTATGTAGAACATTTGAAAACTATTAATAAAGTAAATAGTCAGTTATCGTTAAGAGTATTCCGTAATATTTTTAGAAACAGTTTCAATTTAGGCTTTCATTTACCTAAAAAAGATAAATGTATCTTATGCGAGAATTACAATAATTTAGACACAGAATCCAAAAAGCAATTGGATTCATCAGAAGAGTATCAAATGCATCTAAAGGACAAAGAGAAATCTAAGCAAATATTTTTGAAGGACCAAAAGCTATGCAAAGAGAATCCGGCTTATTTATGTACAAGTTTCAACTTGCAAAAGGTCTAAAATACTCCCTATGGAAAAAGTGTAACTTTGTTCTATTCTAGAAAATATTCATTCTACAATGAAAGTTTTTATGAGAGTGGTACAAGAGATGGGTTTTGTTTTTTATGGGGAGAAAAGGATGGTAAACGAGGGTGCAATGAAATTTGCACAACTGTTTTCCAATACCTTTAATTAGTCGATGAAAGAAAAACCCAGTCGATAGTCCATCTTCATTGTGATAGCTGCGCAGGACAGAACAAAAACAGAACATAATGCGACATTAACCTATTTTGTTGAAAATTCTAATTTTGTGACTAATATAACAATCACATACTTGTTGCCTGGACACACCATGATGCCTGTTGATTCGATACACAGTACAATTGAATCGTTTATTCGGAATAAAACTATTTGGGCTCCAAGTGAGTGGTACACCATAATATCAAATGCAAGAACTAACCCAAGAAAATATAATTGTATTGAATTAACTAACAGTGATTTAAAAATACTGGAAGACATTTTCACAGGCGTTATTTCAAAATTCAGTGAAAATTCAATTTACAAAATTACGCTCTGTTACATTGTACAAAAATATTCCAAATATTACTGTTAAATATGGCTACTTTGATGAATCTGAAACCATAAATTATGATCTAAATTCAATTCCACGATCCAGACGAAACTCCGAAATAGTTTCTAAGGGACCTACTCAATTATATGATGATATATTAAACATTTCTTCTGCTAAATATAAGGATTTGAAAACGCTTTGCGATAGAAAAACTATACCCGTAAAATTCCAACACGAGTATTTAAATTTAAAATGGGATGGATCTGTTAAAGTTTTGCTACCTGAAACCGACCAGGAAGATAGTATTTAGCGTTCTTTATATATTTTTATCTATCGTTATTCAAGTTTACAAGATACAAAACTTTAAATATATGAATTACATTACTTTATTTTTGTTTTATTCAATATACTATGAAATGTATACATTTATTTTTTTTAAAATGAAATTTAATTAAATTTTAAGGAGTAAGTAAAAAAATTAAATAAAAAAAAAAGGGAAGTCACTTCCTAAAAATAAATTTTTGTGTAACCCACACACTTTTTTAATAATAGGTTGCCAGAAGGAAAGCAAAAAAAAATGTATCCCACAAAAACAACCGTTATGATGCAAATATCCATTTAAAATTATTAAAATTAAATGTATTACACAAAACAATATTTACGTGATAAATTTTAAAATAATGGCTTTATTCAAACTGATTTTATTTAAAAAAAACCTTCCCCTGTAAAATTTCGAGTTTGTGGGATACATTTTTTCGGCGGTTATGGCTCGATATATGATGATAATAAAAATCAAGGTTAGATACCGAAACGAATTTCTGTATCGGTATCGGTATTAAACTTTTTTTATTTCGGTATCGGTATTTTAATTATATCGGTATCGGTATATCGGTACAGAAACTTTTATCGGTATTACAAAAAAAAAAATAATGTTAAAAAAAGAAAAATATATATATATGTGTATTTATTTTATTATTTAGGTATACATGTCGTCGTTCGTAAATTATTGTGTTTTATATGGTTATAATTTACATATATTATTGAACACAATAATTTACGAACGACGCCATGTATACCTAAATAATAAAATAAATACACACATATATATATATATGCATATATATGTGTTTATATAATTTATTTTATTTATTGATTTCAACTTAAAATATTGTTGCGAAAGTAAAATTATCTAAGCATTATTTATAGTTATAGTAATAAGTTTTCTTTTAAGTTATAGTAGTTACTTAAAATTGTCATGTATAATTTTGAACACAACTGTTATTTTAAAATAATTATTACATGAATTTCCCAGTCATTTCTAGAAATGGTTTTAGAACATAATAAGTAGTTAATACAGGAAGGTTCAGGAAATTTCAAGAAATAGTTATGAAATATAAAACGGGGTGACTCATGAATAATTAGTTGAGTTTGTTTTGAGAAACGGTTCTGTTCGTAACTAATAATTGTGAACAAAATAATTAATAAAGTTTGTCAAGTTAAATAAGTGTGTGTTTTTATTCGGTTTTGCAATTAAAAGAACTCAAACGCGTTTATTAAAGGAAAAACGTAACAATATTATCACCACAATAACAATACAAACTTAAATCAGTAAAGCGCCAAATATACTTGTCAAATACTAGGGTATTCATTAAATCGACCTTTTGCTTTAATCGGTTAATCGCGCGATTAATTAACCGAGGCTTTGGTTTAATCGGTTATTAATCGGTTAATTTTGTTTTTGATCGGTTAACCGATTAATCAAGTTTTTTTATAAATTAAGTAATTTCAATATATAAAAATACATTAATTGTTTATTATTTTGAGTTTATTAGTAAAAAAAAAACAATAACATGCCAAACATAACAGTTCTTGAACTTAAACGAGCAAACAAAAAAACAATTCAAAAATATGTAATATGCATTTTCTCAATTAATACACAAGGTGTACTATCAAATCATATCGTCATAATATCCTAAATAATATTTTACAATTATTTAAAATAAATAAAAATAAAAAATATGTAATATGCATTTTCTCAATTAATACACAAGGTGTGCTATCAAATCATATCGTCATAATATCCTAAATAATATTTTACAATTGTTTAAAATAAATAAAAATGTTAATACTGTGTTCATTGATTCGTCATAACTGTACAGTAGAAATCTCAATTATAAGCGATAGCCCACAACAGTCATATCGTCGGCTTAATATGCAAACCTGCTAACTCACTTTCAGCATATTTTACAAGAGAGGCAAAAAGCTTTTTATTTTCCCTATTTGCTGCTTGATAGGAAATTAAAAATACAGTCAGTTTTACACACTTCAAGACTTAACTAGAAGAAAAACTACATGCTGGTCGACGAGGCGTACCTTTCTCTACCACACGGCATCAACATCTCAATTTACATAAAAAGTGGATTTAGCCGGTTTGCATATTAAGCCGACGATATATATTTCTTCTAATAATTAGTATTGTTGTTATTTCGTTGAACTATTTATGGTTTTTAATCCAAATTTTTAATAATTTTAATTAGGCTTAAGTTCATTAAATTTAATCTTTATTAAATTATCTTTATGAAGAAAGGAATTTAACAACATGAAAATCAATTAAAATTGTTATTGATAATCTTTCATTATTGACCGTGGCCGGGGCTCGAACCCAGGCCGGCAGGTTACCATGACATGTTTCGATCGCAACCACTCGATCTCCTCAGATGGATTTGCCGTTTTACACTCGCCGCCATCGACGACTGCTGACGTCAATAGTCAAACATCAATCCTTAAACCAAATTGTATTTTAACCTTTGGTAGATCGAAGTCCGCTTTCTTGAATGATTATCCATCTTAATTGATTTTACATGTTCTTCCTTACTTCCGTTTTTTCGTACTTTTGTCAAGAATTTTTCTTGAAGTCCAAAGTACATTTTTTGTCCCCCTCCTTTTCATTTTCTGTCCTTCTTTTTCCTGTTGACCTTTTCCAGTACAACTTGAAGGACAAATGAATACATAGAGCCCGTGCCCTAGCCTTTAACAATAATTAGTATTGTGGTTATTTCGTTGAACTATTTATGGTTTTTAATCCAAATTTTTAATAATTTTAATTAGGCTTAAGTTCATTAAATTTAATCTTTATTAAATTATCTTTATGAAGAAAGGAATTTAACAACATGAAAATCAATTAAAATTGTTATTGATAATCTTTCATTCTTGACCGTGGCCGGGATTCGAACCGCGGCCGGCAGGTTACCATGACATGTTTCAATCGCAACCACTCGATCTCCTCAGATGGATTTGCCGTTTTACACTCGCAGCCATCGACGACTGCTGACGTCAATAGTCAAACATCAATCCTTAAACCAAATTGTATTTTAACCTTTGGTAGATCGAAGTCCGCTTTCTTGAATGATTATCCATCTTAATTGATTTTACATGTTCTTCCTTACTTCCGTTTTTTCGTACTTTTGTCAAGAATTTTTCTTGAAGTCCAAAGTACATTTTTTGTCCCCCTCCTTTTCATTTTCTGTCCTTCTTTTTCCTGTTGACCTTTTCCAGTACAACTTGAAGGACAAATGAATACATAGAGCCCGTGCCCTAGCCTTTAACAATAATTAGTATTGTGGTTATTTCGTTGAACTATTTATGGTTTTTAATCCAAATTTTTAATAATTTTAATTAGGCTTAAGTTCATTAAATTTAATCTTTATTAAATTATCTTTATGAAGAAAGGAATTTAACAACATGAAAATCAATTAAAATTGTTATTGATAATCTTTCATTCTTGACCGTGGCCGGGATTCGAACCGCGGCCGGCAGGTTACCATGACATGTTTCAATCGCAACCACTCGATCTCCTCAGATGGATTTGCCGTTTTACACTCGCAGCCATCGACGACTGCTGACGTCAATAGTCAAACATCAATCCTTAAACCAAATTGTATTTTAACCTTTGGTAGATCGAAGTCCGCTTTCTTGAATGATTATCCATCTTAATTGATTTTACATGTTCTTCCTTACTTCCGTTTTTTCGTACTTTTGTCAAGAATTTTTCTTGAAGTCCAAAGTACATTTTTTGTCCTCCTCCTTTTCATTTTCTGTCCTTCTTTTTCCTGTTGACCTTTTCCAGTACAACTTGAAGGACAAATGAATACATAGAGCCCGTGCCCTAGCCTTTAACAATAATTAGTATTGTGGTTATTTCGTTGAACTATTTATGGTTTTTAATCCAAATTTTTAATAATTTTAATTAGGCTTATGTTCATTAAATTTAATCTTTATTAAATTATCTTTATGAAGAAAGGAATTTAACAACATGAAAATCAATTAAAATTGTTATTGATAATCTTTCATTCTTGACCGTGGCCGGGATTCGAACCGCGGCCGGCAGGTTACCATGACATGTTTCAATCGCAACCACTCGATCTCCTCAGATGGATTTGCCGTTTTACACTCGCAGCCATCGACGACTGCTGACGTCAATAGTCAAACATCAATCCTTAAACCAAATTGTATTTTAACCTTTGGTAGATCGAAGTTTGCTTTTTTGAATGATTATCCATTTTAATTGATTTTACATGTTTTTTCTTACTTCTGTTTTTTCGTACTTTTGTCAAGAATTCTTCTTGAAGTCCAAAGTACATTTTTTGTTTTTTCTTTTTGTCTTTCTTTTTCCTGTTGACCTTTTTCAGCACAACTTGAAGGACAAATGAACAT
Source organism: Pollenia griseotomentosa (assembly GCA_963931875.1). Classification (NCBI taxonomy): domain Eukaryota; kingdom Metazoa; phylum Arthropoda; class Insecta; order Diptera; family Polleniidae; genus Pollenia; species Pollenia griseotomentosa. The sequence goes on from OZ007562.1 coordinate 127,805,600, forward strand.
ATAGAGCTCGTGCCTTAGCTTTAACAATAATTAGTATTGTGGTTATTTTGTTGAACTATTTATGGTTTTTAATCCAAATTTTTAATAATTTTAATTAGGCTTAAGTTCATTAAATTTAATCTTTATTAAATTATCTTTATGAAGAAAGGAATTTAACAACATGAAAATCAATTTCTTCTAATTATTTTAAGACATAAGACTTTATGACTACCTTGTGAATCCCCCAAATATGTATTTATAAAAAAATAAACTGAGATAATTTTATTGGTTATTTTAATAATTAAAGGAGATCTTATAAAATAATCTTTTAGAAAAGTAATTTGGTTTAAATGTTTAGGATTAAACCGATCCTTTTTTTAATTTTGACAAAATTGACTTGGAAAAATTTTTTTTACTTATCGTAAATTAAAGCCCCTATTACGGTTCACAACTCAACTCAGTTGAGTTGTAAATCAGACAACTGGTTGCGTTGAGTTGTAATTTTTTGATGTTTTTGTTCGCCGCAATATAGCAAAGTTGTAAAGCATAATACAAAACTTAAAAAATAACAACTCAACTGAGTTGAGTTGTGAACCGTAATAGGGGCCTTAATGTCTCAGTCCTTTTCCAGGATTTCTCTAAACATATAAAATACTTAATTATGCCATTAGAGTTTTTTAAAATTTTTAACACTTCTAATTGTTTCGGTTAATTTTGTTTAAAGACTGATAAGTGAAGATATGTATGAGAAACGCCAAACAAAAAAAAAAGGTGTTGACAATCAAACATTTAACCCATTGGCACCACATTCCTGCTGATCGATGATGAAGATAAAAAAAAACATTGTAAATTTAGTCACTGGTCGGCAGAAAATGGGTTAAAATGAAGATCACTGAACACCTTCTTTGTTTGTATAAAAAATATTTTCTAAATATATACATTTTGTATATAAGACGAAACAAATAATTAAAAACACAAAAAAAAAATATGTTATAATACTACAAAATATTGAAAATTTTGTTACATCGGTTAATCGGTTAATCGACTGAAATTAACCGGCTTAATCGTTATTCGAAAAAAGTCAATTTGAAATTAACCGATCAGTTAATCGGGTAGTAATTAATCGGTTAACCGAATGAATACCCTCTCAAATACTTGTCATGCTGGCAAATTTACTCGTGTACGTGTGCTGGTGGTATGTTAGCCATTAAACATCTGCATCAGTGATGACTAAGAATGAGATTTTCATACTAAAAAATCGAAAATATACGCATGAAATATGCACTAAGAACTCCAAAATATGTAATGAAAAAATAAAAAATATGCACTAAAAACTTGAACATTTTCAATAAAAGAGCGTTTGCTTTTTTAATTTTTTTTAAACAAAAACAAAAAATTCTATTGTTTTTACTCCATTGTTATTCATAGGTATAATATTAGTTGAATTTTAATTTAAATAAAAAAATAACTACACTCAAAAATGTTAAAATATGCATTTAAAACCAAAATATGCAAAAATATGCATTTTCACCAATAAATGCAACAATATGCAAAAACAAATCGATGCCATTTTAACGCAAATTTAATGATTCGGAAAGATAATTGGCCGACATTGGTCTTAGACTATTAACAAAAACATGCATTTGCATGGAAATCGCATCCCTAGTGATGACGTTTGGTTACATTTGTTAAATTTTTTCATAACTTTTGAAGGTCCGATGTAACCATGTATAATTCTGTTATATTTTCGTAGCTTTTGGTGCATGGCACAAAACGAAGTAATATATTCAGAAAAATCAGTTCTGCATACATATATGTTACAGTACGAGGTTGAAAAATTAATAAAAACCATTGCCTAAAGCTAAACAAGGTGAAAAAATGGCTAAATCTAGCCACTAAATGGCTAAATTGGCAACACTGGTGATGGCAAATAGTCACAGTCTTAAACAAATTTCTAACATTAATGAATTGCTGAGTAAAAGCTCAAAAAGCGTGAGAAAAACAAAATCTGAAAATATGTAAGCATGTATAAGTATGCAAGCAGAATGAAGTTCCTTGGAGGTCTATTATTGACTTCAGGTGAAGTATACAATCTCTCACCGTGTAGAGCAATTGGTTTAATTTGTAGCCTTAAAAACCTTAACCTTAATATTTGTATGTATTAGCGAATATTTAAAATTGATATTCGTAGAATCACGAGTACTTGGTTATCAAATCGCAAAATCTGTCAAAAAGTGGGTGGGATTGGATAATTTGGGGTGGCACCTCACATACTTAAGAAAAGAGATTTCTGTACATCTGTACGCTTTAGCCTATTAAAAAAAAAACCGAAATTCCGTCCCCTTAAGGAATTGAGATAGCTTAGAAATTAATGATTGAGGTGAAAAATAAAGCGGGGTTGGTCATACATTTTACCCATCTAGGAGCATCCTACGCGCTGTACCTGCTAAATTTAAGAATTTCATTTGAATAAAATCAAAAGTTGCTAACAGATTATTATCATTTATGGCTCGTTTTGTTTGCAATTTCGTTTTTTATACGTCTGGATTATTAGAAGCCTAGCTGCATTTTCCAATTTTTTATGAATTTTTAAAAAACCAAAATTTCGAAATTTTGTTAAAAAAAATTATTTTTTTTCCAAAAAAAAATTATGTTTCTAAGACGACTGGTCATATTAGAAATAAGTTTTACCTTTCTTAAAGGAAATTTTATTGCGGAATTTCGGTTTTATTTAGTTTTCAATGTGTAATACTGTAAACTATAGAAAAGTATACATCATGCAGTTGTTGGCACCACTGCATGTTAATTTCTTATAACATGGTCCATATTACAATGATAGGACCATGTTGTAAGTAGTCTATTTAAGCCACAATGGACCACGTAGACCAATATTATCTGTAGGGTCTCGAAAACAAGAGCTAACCTAAAAAAACGGCTAGCACCACTAAATTCAGCGTACCCGAATTAGGTTAAAACGACAAGTGCCCAGCTTGTCTAAAAAAAGTGTCAATTTCTAGCACAGTGTTATCAATAGTCTAAATATCAATCTGTAAAAAATGTGCGGGATTAAAGAAGTGGTCGTTGCACAAACTAAAATTATGTACTATATCTAGAGAAAGGCAATAGCTTAATTAATTAACAAATTTTGTTCAAACAAAATTTATAAAATGAAAAACCACAAAATTTGTCACATACATAGAAAAAATTGTTACAATCAAAGATTTGTTTAGCCATAGAGACGACAAAACCATAGGTACATAACTTTTTTTTTCTAGTTCGTTTTTTTACGTTACATGTTTTTATACATGTGTACAAAATATAAAATTAGTATAAATAATATAACACAAATGTATTTAATTAAATAAATATTCTATGCATATTTTTCCTTTTACATAATGTTATTTTATTTTTAAGGATCTGTGGAAATTTTTGCAGATAAAAAATAGCTATTTTGGGGAAAACTGCGGAAAAGGTATTAAATAACACTGACAACTCTGTAATACATACCTTATGTTTTTACCTTGTCCTGTAGGGTTGGGTGTTAAGGCTCAGTTAGCTGAGAGTAACAGAATCCTAACCTCACCGTAAAAACGTAAGACCAATCTTCTTCTTACAGATTGTGACAGACAGAGATTGAGACATACAACAAAATGAAACAGTTGATTTGCAACGTTTCTGTTACTCTCAGCTAACTGAGCCCTTGGGGGACCAACGATATACAAATGATTATCAATAACTATTTAAATTATCTTATCTAACTTAAACAAAAATGTTAGAAGTTTAAAAATAATGATTTTTAGTAAGATTTATTTTCTACTAATAAATAAATTATGATGTCACATTGGCATGGTTGTCATTGAAATGGAAATTATTTTATGGACTCCCTGAGTGGTTATAAAAGTGCGCAAACAAACAAATACACGATTAAATGAAAAAAAATGTTCAATGTTTATCATAAAAAGAATACTCTATAAAAACATTTGTAATTCAAATATTTGCAATGGTTTTAAATGTCATGTTTAACTAATGAAAAGGTACATAAAAGGCATATGTTTAAATAAGTTATCAAATACTAACACTCATAATTTTTTTATCATAAATGATAATTTGGAAAAATTTTTAGCAATTTTCCAATTTTCGTTCGTCATGCTGGCTAATTTTTGAAGATAATTTGGTAAATACATACGTACATCAATGGTCATTAGGACGCGTCCGGACGGCTCCCGGGGGGTGTTACATCCTCCAGGTAAAATCAGATTGAGATTATTCCTGGAACAATTGACCTTTTCTGCCTTGGTTATGTATTTAACATCGAAGCGATGAAGTGCACTTGCATTCTGCTGAATCTCATACATTTTAATAGAAGTGAAGTAGTGCCAATAATACTACCGAAAAACATAGTTTCTTGGGGTCCGTTTGTACTTTTTAGAATTCGAAGTTGTACCTCAGAAGTATTAATGGTGCTACGGGAGTCAGTGCTCCCCAGCATAAGCCTGTCTGACTACTGGTAAGGTCTTCGTTTAGTATGCTTTTTGCGAGAAATGCTTCCTGTCTCCCAGGTTAATTGTCTTTTCGGAAGCTTTGCCCTTCTGATGAAAGGGGTACTATTCAGGAGCGCACGTTGTCGCTGTCGTTTGAACCCAAAATCGCGGATAGGGCGACATCCTGGTAAGGACTAACCTTTCACTTTGTGGCTTAAGTTCGGTCCATGGAGGGATCCACAGGTGATAGTGGTATTCGACAGATGCCGCCAGAATTCAAATAAAATGGCAGTGAAAGATACCTCCGGCCCTTAAACAAGGGGTGAGTTAATATTCTTTGGCGTTTTAACAAATTTTTTTATCGGTCCATATTTGACCACAGCTCCCATACAAATACCACTCCCGAAAATAGCTTGAAATGCCATAACTTCCTTATAAATGTCGGTTTTGATACACATAAATTTAAGCGACAATAATTTTAATAACAGCTACTTTGGCATGGAAAAGTTTTGTATTGGTAGGTCCAGAATAACCCATAGATTCCATATAAATACCCCCTCAAAAATCGCTGTAAGACGAACTAATCTCATATAGACGTTAATATCTCAATGATATCACAGTGCAACAAAATTCGGGTCGTCGCCGCCAGCCTCAATACGTGCAATGCGAAATGAAACTAGACTACTGGTAGAGCAAATCCGGATCCTAATATACCATTTGGCTAAGATATACTTTACACTGCTTTGACTAAATTACCACTGCTGTTGTGAAAAATAGAAATATGTATATGCTACTTTCCAATTTTTCTTAATTAAGCATTTTACATGTATTGCACGAACTTTTGGTCTTCGAAGACCCCTAGTGAAATTTGATGCAGAAAATATTCGTAAAACAGTTTAACCCTCTAAAGTAACGTTTTAGTATACTATTGTGTAAAAGTTAAAAAAAAGAACAAAAAATAGTCAGAGGGTTAATATGTTCAAAAAAAGTATTGTCATACAATTCTACTGAAGACATCTGAAATAACATTGTAGCTCAAAAGTACATTTAGTATATTTTTTTGACTTATTCCAAACGCTTTTTCAAAAGATTCAAGGGCCGAAATTTCGAAAACCCGAGCTAACTTTTCAAAACCCTTTAGCAGATTTGCTCAACCAGTAGTCTAGTTTAATTTCGCATTGCAACTACTGAGGCTGTTTTTTTTTTGTTGCACAGTGCAATTGAGGATATCAAATGGTCGGTCTTAATCGGGTATGCTTTCTTCCTTTTTTTTAATTTTTCATTATATTACTGACATTAATTTTTTAGCTCAATGATGAGTTTTATGATTTTCACCCTAATTGTTGAACAATAATGGACGAATAATAATTTGCAATGAATAACAGTAACAGGAAAATATCATAAAAATTCAAAGAATTCCACTTGAAGTTGATTTATGGTATACGTTTCATGTCAGAAGGATCATCAATCAAAGTAGAAAATATGAAAAAGAAAAATAAAAACATACTCAAATCAATTGCGATTTACATCGATCATAATCAGCCCTGCTATCTCAAAACGAGACAACACAAGTAAGAATGTTTCATATATTCGGCAGAGCCGAATATTAGATTACCTGTAGTAAGAATAGAAATTCTTTCGGAATTGTACTTTATATATAAGGGATCTGTGATAAATTATGAAATAATTTTCAAGTCATAAAAAACTAATGTGTGGAAAATTTTATGACAATGTTATTGTTTGTTACGGTTTTTTAGCGTATTAAAGATTATTCCGAGAGTGGGTTTTATATGCGATCTATAAATTATGACCTCCTTTGGATTTTTAGTCATATAAAACTTAATTTAACGATGTGTTTTTCCTAACAATATTATTATTAAGTAGCGTTCTAGGCTTATTATAGTGATTTTCGGAAAATAAAGGAAAATGATTGTTTTAAGAAAAAAGTCCCAATGTGTTCTAACGCAAAAAATGTACTTACTATAATTTGAAGGCTTTAGTTTTTTTACTATTTATATTTCATGTTGTTAGAAACTGAACTAGTAGTTACAATTTTATTTTAATACAATCCACCACAACAAGTGGTTAATTAGGGTATACTAAGTTCGTCATTCCGTTTATCATTAAGTATAAATATTCTGGCTCCTTGAGTAATTGCAAGTCAATTGAGCCATGTCCGTCTGTTATTCGGTCCGTCTATTGAAAACACGTTCACTTTCAAAAATGTGAAAAGAAAAGAACAATGTTTGTTTTAAACTGCTTCTAGTTATCCTAAGCAGTTTCGAATTGAAATCTATCAAAACCGGTTCAGTATGATGAGAGTTATGATTCCAAATGTGGAACCACTGTCCTAAAAAATTGATTTATCAAAATATCGATATTTAAAAAAAATAATCGATATATATCGCCGATATTTAAAATAGCGATATATCAATATATCGATATTGAAATACGACAATCCAATTCGATATTTTTTAAAGTCATTCTTCATTAAAAACTCAAAGTTTTAGCCGTATTTCAAACAATATGTTTTTTTAACAATTGGCCTCACTGCATGCATCATATGAGTTTTTAAACTAATATGAAGATCTAAAATGTTTGGCATTTATAAGAAGCAGTGCCGAATACAAGAAGCAGATTGACAGGAGAGCATATACAACAGAGAGTGCTTCTGATGTCCATATCTGATAATTACTGGTTTGAATAAAACAATCAAAAACATTTCTAGTTAAAGTTGGTACTTTTAGGCCCGTTTTCACGACTTACCTATAAAGTTCGAAATAGTTAACGGTACCTTTAGCACTAGTGAGGAATAAAGTTGCCTTCAACTATTTTTCGTTTTCACAACTTCTGTATAAAATAAACTTAACATTTTTGAAAATGTGGCAGTACTAATGAAAATACCGACTATTTTTGCCAAAATAATAATACGAACTGGCAACTACGTCCTGTTTTTACATTTACAAAATATACGTATAATTGGAGTTGCCATACATATAAAATGTGTGAATATAATATGGCAATCTCAAATCTTAACCTTACGACAAAAGTTAAAGGTAGAACGTTCCTCTCTTTAGCTTATTCATCACTTTTAGATTAAAGGAAACTTGTGATAATTAAAAACTCATTATCTGTTCGATAACTTCCTACATTTAGCTATCGTAAGGTTGTGAAAACGGGCCTTAGGGTGCAATTCAAATTTTAAGTTAAGTTGGTATTACTTCCATTTAAATCTTTCGTAATTAAACTTTTTTTTAGATTTCATATGGTTTTTTTTTTGTATTCTTCCCTTTTGTTTTTGGTATAATTGAATTTTTTATTTTTATTGAATTTTTTGTTTTGATTGATTTTTTTTTTTTTTATTAATTTTTTGAAATAAAATGAAACAATAAAAAGTAACAATAAATCTATATATATTAAAGAGACGTGTTTGTTTGTAATCGCTAAACTCAAAAACTACTGCACCGACTTTGACCAAAATTTGTGTGTTTGATGTATGTGTTTCTGTGGAGTTTCGTATTTATCCGATAGATGGCACTACGTTTTTATATTTTTGTCATTTTCGTCGTAATCGCTAAACATAATGGCCCATAACTATAGTCATAAACAAAGCATACTTTAAGAGTTATAAAGTAAACTTTTCTTAAAAATATGCTTTTGATCTACTATAGACAAGTAAAAGCATACTTTACACGTTAAAACCGATGTTAATTTTAAAACCAGCTGAAGTTGTTTTTAACTCATTTAACAACAGCATCAGCTGTTTTTCGCCAAACAAAAAAGTACTTGCAAAAAGTTAAAAATGATTATGTTACAAGATATTGGCCGATATTTTGCAATTATTAATGATTTTGAGGAAAAATTTTTTGGAAAGAAACTCAAAATACATTGTATAGGACGTAATTTACATTGAAAGCAAAAACGAAGCCAAACTATTTTGTAATTTTGTTGTTGCTTTTTACATAAATTCATATTGCGTGTTAAAAATTTTCAACTCCGCAAGATATGCAGTATTTTTTTTATATATTAATTTTCAATGTCAGCTGCTTAGAGTTGCCCCTTGCTTATATTTTGTTGTAAGTTGTATGAAACAATTTTCTACATTTGAGGTGGCACCCAGTTAAAGTCGGTTCAATATAAAACATACTTTAATTTTGACTATACATAGTAGCAAAATAATTAAAAGAATGTTTTTCTTTTAAAGTTGTTTTTAAAAAAAACCGACTTTAGCGTTTGACTATGATTATGGGCCAATGTTTTAAAATTTAGATGTATGGTATGTCACTAAATCTTTATCAATATACATTTATCAATTCAGCGGTAATTCACTAAAATACGCTAAAATCACCAAAATGAAAAAACAAAATTTATCTATCTATCTTTTATCTTCTATATCTATATATCTATATCTATATATCTATCTATCTATCTATCTATCTTCTATCTTCTATATATATAAAAGAGACGTGTTTGTTTGTAATCGCAAAACTCAAAAACTACTGCACCGACTTTGACCAAAATTTGTGTGTTTGATGTATGAGGCATGAGGAGTGTTTCTGTGGAGTTTCGTATTTATCCGATAGATGGCACCACGTTTTTATATTTTTGTCATTTTCGTCGTAAACGCAAAAACATAATGTTTTAAAATTTAGATGCATGGTATGTCACTAAATCTTTATCAATATACATACATTTATCAATTCAGCGGTAATTCACTTAAATACACTAAAATCACCACAATGAAATAAAAATTTATATGGTTTAATTGCCAGTTTTATTCCAAACATTATGTTAATTTTAGTTTACAAAAGTCTATTTCCACTTCCATAAATATTTTTCAAATACGCGGTTAGGGTATCCAATAATTTTAATTTTTTTTTTATTGTTTTGAAATTCAATAAAACACGTTGATATTTTATAAAATTTTAAATCTTTACTAAGGGCCAGCAAAGCGGACCGGGTTCAGCTAGTATAATATAAATATGTATGTAAAAAGGTATATTAAATTTTTTAATATGGTAATACCCATATGCCATGAAGTCAAATGAAAAAAAAAAAAATATACAAATATATTAAAATAATAATAATAATTGAAAATAATTAAAAATTAAAGCAATACAAATCTGTTTATGTACAAGAACTTATGTAAAGTATTTATTTCAGCACTATTATACATCATCATTTAAAGCAATTTGATGCAAAATCTTCTTAAATAATTGTTTTTATATAAACATATACATATGTATGTATGTATGTATGTATGTATGTATGTTTATATATAAATATATTTTTTTGACAAAAATTCTTTAAAATTTAAATAATTTATTATAAACCGACTTACTATTAATTAACTAAAAATTGGTTGACAAATAAGTAATTAGTAGTTAATTTAAAAGTCATGCAGAGTTAACCAATTGACTACAGTTTATGACATTCCTATGTTAAAATAATGAGTCATCGACAAGGAAAAAAGTCACTTTATCAACTAGATGTGGTTATAAAAAAATCAGTGTGAAGTTACTTAAAAATGTGTTTGACTTCCTACATGGTAGTTTCAGCAAAATACGTTAGATATATCGATATGTTTGAAATAATGAATATCGATGCTCTTAAAAAATATCGATATATTTTTTCAATTGGCCTATCCCTAGCTTAAAAAAATTATACGTACCTCTCAGTTTTTCTAGATCAATTCATTTCGCGTTTTTACACGTAATTCAATTTTTAATGTGAATCCACCTGTCTATCACTTGGGAAAGTTTCGACTACACCCACACCAGTTGATCGAGATGTCAAATTTTTTGCTTAAGAACTTCGTACTGTTCTCAGATGTAATGTGTAAAAAATGAGTAAAATCGATCCACGGGTTTAAAGATTTTGAGCGCATTTCTTAAATTTTAAAACAATTTTATATATTGTTGCTCTAAAATAATAATAACACTGTGATAGTTGCAAAATTAAACAAGCTGGGCACATGGCGTTTTAGCATAATTCGGGTACGCTGAATCCAATAGTGCCCACTGTTTTTTTAGATTAGCTCTTGTTTTCGAGATATACCCTTATTTCGAAAATGGAAGAGGTTGCACAACATATATTCGCGTAACTCAAAAACGGTTTAGTTTATTGAAATTTATAAAAAAAATCGAAATTCCGCATTAAAATTTCCTAAAAAAAAACGGTGGGCACCATTGGATTCAGCGTACCCGAACTATGCTAAAAAAAGTGTCAATTTCGAACACAGTGTAATATATGAAATTATATTAAAATTTAAGAAATGTGCTCATTTGAGTTCCCATTTAACAGCTAATAGCTGCTTTTTGCTTTGAAATTTCATTATGAATCGACTTACACCAGAGCAACGCGTGCAAATAGTTGAAATTGTTAATCAAAATAATTCGGTAAATGGGCTGAAGCACGTATTGATATTGATTTTGAATTTTCACTCAAAATTTTATTTTCTGATTCAGCCCATTTCTGGTTGAATGGGTACGTAAATTAGCAGAATTGTCGCATTTGGCGTGAGGACAATCCACAAGCTTTTGTCGAAGCACCATTACATCCACAGAAAATTACTGTTTGGTGCGTTTAATGGGCTGGCGGAGTCATTGGCCAATATGTCTTCAAGAACGATGATGAATGCGAAAAGTTGTTAAAAATTGGTGTTCCAGATTGCGCCTTCAACGCGGCAGCTGTATGGAAAAAAATTTTGTTATCAGAGAAAGAACATAGGCTTTCTTTTGGCAAAACTCCGCAAAAGTTTTTTTCATATGAGTTTTGACACCACGTGAAATGTTGAACAGATTACCAGGCTTTAAGTTTAAAAAATCCGTGTTTTCGCTATATTCATGGCATTTTCGCTATTTTAACCATCCCAGCTTCCAATAAAAAAAAAACTAACACTCAATTTACATGTGGGTTTTTATGGCGTCTCTTTTTGTTTGTGGGAAACGGTGTAGAGAAGAAAGTGGGGTAAACAAAAAGACCGGTTTGTGTTTTTCATGTCATTTTTTATATTTCTCTTTAAACTTTTTTTTGTTACGTTTTATTCAAGGTACACTAACATTCTGCTCTATAAAAAGAACCGAGTTGTCAAAATTGTCTTCATATAAAACAAACACAATTTAACGCACACATGTACACATTTTGGCTCATATACACAAAATTTGACGTTTGGGTTTCAACTGGGGTAAACAGCTGACAAACATATGGGCCAACGAGTCTACCTTGTGTAAATATACCTTTCACTCAATTCACATGAGGGCTTTTACGACGTCGATTTGTTGACGTCTCTTTTGGTTTGTTGGCGAGTGGTGTAGAGAAGAAAGAGGGGTAAACAAAACGACTCGTTTTGTGTTGTTCATGTCGTTTTTATATATCTCTTTTAACTTTTTCTTTTTACGTTTTATTCTTTTTCTTACTTTGAAGTGTGTGGTTGAAAATACAGTGAGACCTCGATTAACGATAATAGGCGGTACCGGCAGCATTCTTGATTACTTATTTTTTTGGTGTGTTTCTTATTTTATGTAAATATATAATGTATTATTATGTAAACATGAGGAAAAAAGTAATTTTGGCAGAACATGCTTCCAGTACGTTGGGAAATTTTCTTTCTTCGTTTATTTAAATTGGTTTTGATTGTTCAAAAGTAAACAAAAAAAAGATAATTTGTTTATAATTTCGGATAACAGAGGTAATGCCGGATAATAGAGGTAATTTAAATCAATGCAAACAATTTTTTATTTTCCAGTTAATTGAAGCTGCCGGTTAATCGAATGACGGATAATCAAGGCCATACTGTAAATAAAAAAAGACATGCAACCAAAAATCATCGTATGAACGCAAAGAGATTTTGGAAGTTGCTTTAAAAGAAATCAAGATAAAACGACGTCGTAAAAGCCCTTATGTAAATTTAACTTTTTCTACTTCCCCTCTTATCATCTTAAACAAAACCTAATAATTTCCCTAAGTGCCAGTTTTTTTACTCTCACACTCAAGTTTAACCAAGGCGAATTGACTAGATGGTGAGGTCAACTCTTCAACGACAATGCTTCTGTGGTCGGGTTGTCAAAAATATTGCTAGTAAAAAAAATAGGTTTGTTTACATAAAAAACTAGTTTGTATACAAACTTTGACAAGTCGACCACCGAAAAAAATCACCATATGTTGTTTTGACCCCACCTTCTACTCAATTCGCCTTGAGTTTAACCAACAGGTTGTTTTAATTCCCATTTTCTTAATTTCCCTTTCCTCTTCTTTTTAGTTTCGAAAAATTTACAAAGTGCGTGGACGTCTTAAAAAAATACTGCTTGAAATCAATTAAAAAGAGAGTAAAAATTTTTGGAACATTTGTAATTTTTAAAAATAAATAAAGTTAAAATGCTATCAATTCATATTATTAAAAAATCTAACCAAAAATTTAACGCATACTTGTAAAAACAGCGATGGAAAATTTTTCATAAGAAGCAGAGCTAACGACAGCGCAGTCTCTGTTGATTTTAAGTTGTCCAATTCGCTGCGGTTGTGGGCAGCATTGAGTCATTTGTGTCGTGTTTTTTTTTTTGGAATGTGAGTTTGTTTGTGTAGTAAATAAAAGCAAAGTCAATAATAAGAAGAAAAGTGTCTTAGCTAAAAGCGTAGTAAATGAATGAAAAAAGGGGGTTTGTTTTGGTTTTTTTTGTTGGTAAATTAAAAAAATTGAAGATGGTACATTACCACAAAATAAGGCCTTTTTTATGTGCAAAAATTAAAAAAAAATTAAAATAAAGTTAAAATTACATAAAAGAAATATAGAAAATTAAAATAAGATTTAATAAAAGTTAAAAAAATTTTTAAGCAGTTTAAAGGAAAGTTATTGATTTTTATAAGGTGAGCTAAAAATCTCCAAAAAATTTAAAAGAATTAATAAAATGCAAAAAAATATTTTGTGAAAATTTTTTTTTGATTGAAAGGAAATATTAAACAACATTTTTGACGAAATTTATTTACATAAGTGATGTTTAGTTTTATAGAACTATGACTACAATTACTTTATTCGAAACATTTAGGGTGATGCATAAGCTTTGCCTGTACATACATTGAGATCGGCGATATTTAACTGTCGATACGACGAAAGTTTTAAAACTTTTTTTGCTTTGAGTTTTTTTTTATAGGCAATCTAATTTTCAAGGATTTTAAGATACTATTTACTACTATATTTAAGAACAGAGCACAAATAAAAACAGAATAGTGAAACTCTTTCTTCTAAATCCTAACAGTTTGGTGTTGGTGGACGAAGGTATATTTCGGCCAAAACGTTTTTTTAATATTTTGATGCAACATTAGAGCTAACACTTCAAACAAATTGTAGTTGTAATAGGTTAAGAAAAAACAAAATGCAAAAAACAACTTGCAAAAGCATGTTGCCAGTTAAGATCAATTACTAATGTGATTGATCCAAAGCCATATATTTTAGCAATATACCACTCGTCCACCACCAGCAACGGAATTAGGACACGCGCAGATTAAAACAGGTATAAATTTACCTGAATATATTGAATTAGTTATTATTTGTTACAAACATTTAAGAAATTAAATAATTATTATTTATGTAGTTGTTACACCACAAACAATAACAATACAAATTTGTTTATTGACGTTTTTACGGACGACAAAGATGTTTCTCGTTCCTCGTTCATTCATTGTTCAAAGTAAAAAACAGGAACGATGAACGAAAGAAACGACCTAGTTCCTTTGATCTTTCGGATCGGTCGAAACGATTCCACAAAAGGAACGATTTTGCCCCACTCTAAGAGTAAATTTATACCTGTTTTATGCTATGTCCACATTTGGGTTCTTAAGCAGCTCGAACGTGATTAAGCTCTTATCACTTTAAAATCGAGATGATTACCCATACATTGAAGTGATTTGTTAATCACTTCATATTGACATGATTACAACTAAATCACTTCATTAATCACATAGAATTCAGGAAACCAGCGTTACCGTTGGTGCTACTAAAGTACCAATTTGCCACTTTTTCGACTGCTTGGATACTATTTTGCAACTTTTACAAAATGCACCCAAATGTGATACTTTTTGCAATTTTTGTCACTTTTTTAATACATTTTCTAAATGTAGAGAAAAGTTTTTTTCCTTTCTGTTTTATTAAACTCTCAGCCTTAATAATAGTTACATATATATGTAAGCAAGCTTATATGAAACCTTTTTTCTTGTAATGCGTGGGTTAGTTTATGTATTTATTGCGAATAAATTATGTAAACATGTACATGAAAATTATCAATAAATTTTAATAAAAATTTCATGTTGTAAAATTCCTTCCGTTAGTAAAAATAATTTAATGAAAATTTAATTTAGTGAACTCAAGCCTAACTAAAAATATCAAAAATTAAAAATTAACAGTTCAACTAAAAGTCACTATTGTTCATGTACTTACATATTTGCTGTATTAATCGGGGTTGTCAGATTTTTTTTATTTTCGTTGCCAATTATATAGCGAAAATTGGCAGAATTCGCCAAATTTAGTTTTCTTAAGAAAAATGCGCAGTAAATCGCAAAAATTCATTTTTTATGTAACACTGCATTTACACTACTTTCATGAAATTTCTGTATACGTATTGTAAATAAAAATTTCAATGAATTCTTAATAGAATAATTATTTTCATGGTTAATGGATTATTTAATTCATTATACCTAGCTTTCCAATAAATTATATACTATGTATATGTATGTGGCTCAGCGAATAAAGGCCTAACGAACTAACGCCTAATTTTTCAAAATGAAAGAATGCCTAAACAAGAACGCCTAAGAAGAAAGTGAAAGAACGTCTAACTTTAAAAATGAAGGAAAGTCTAATTATAAATATGAAAGAATGTCTAAATTGTTAGGGTTTCTTTCATTATGAATTAACACCTAATGAAAGAAAACCTAAAAACTGGAATTAAAATGCTGAAAATATATTTTCCATTTTTTTGAATGATGCGGCCAATAACGCCGTTATAAGCCTCGACAGCTGATGTAGTCCGTGTTCTTTTTAAGAAAACCTAAAATACTTCGGGTGTCACCTTAAAAAAAAAAAACAAACAATAACAAATTAAAAATCAATTACTATTATAACTTTAAAAACTAATAATTTTTTATTTAACGGAATGTTTACAAGGTAGTGTATGCATTTTGTAAAAGGGAAAATCAATTGTTTTTATAATTTTAAAAACTAAAAATTTTCCCTTTTACAGAATGTTTACAAGATAGTGTATGCATTTTGTAAAAGGGAAAACCAATTGCTTTTATAATTTTAAAAACTAAAAATTTTCCCTTTTACAGAATGTTTACAAGATAGTGTATGCATTTTGTAAAAGGGAAAACCAATTGCTTTTATAATTTTAAAAACTAACATTTGTCTAACCGTAAATACAACTGTTAGTTTTCAATGAATTCACGCATAATAGTAATAAAAATCACACTTTTAGCAAAATGAAAAATCGCCTAACATTAATGAAAGAAAGCCTAACAATCAAAAATGAATAAATATCTAATTAGGCGTTTTTTCATTTTTGATTGTTAGGCTTTCTTTCATTATGAAAAATCACCTAACAATTTTAATGAAGGAATGCCTAAAATATTAGACATTCTTTCATAATGAACAACCGCCTAATTCCTATATAATTTTTTGTTGCAATTTTTAGGCATTATTTCATTTTTTTTTTAGGCGTTAGTTCGTTAGGCCTTTATTCGCTGAGCCTATGTATGTACATTAGGGTGGCCGTTATTTTTTTTATTTTGATTTCTTATATTCTCCCCCCCTAAATCGGTTCAGTTTTATGTAAAAAAAAATACAAAAAAATTTCGTAGCGATAAGTTGTGTTTTAGGGGGGGCGTCCGTCCCTCAAAGTTTGCCATCAAGCCATTTATTCAAATGTAATTTGTTTGCGTATGACTATTTTCTAAAAACAACATTTTACAAGAATATGATATATGGCAATATTTTAGCTCTTCTAGTCAACAATATAAGCCTCTAAGAAAGTTTTTTGCTAAAATCAATATTTTAGAAAATAATTAAGAAAATAAAAACAAAATACCAAACATTTTATATACGTTTTATATATATAAAAGGTGGATTTGTCAAGTGACCCAATTTTGAAATAGATGTCTTTCGATTTAAATGAAATTTACACCAATTTTAGTACTGTTAGATAGTAGCTTAGACACAAATTTTTAACAAGATCGGTCAAAAAATTTCTGAGTTAGAGGAGGTCAAAATTTGACATTTTGGCCATACAGGTGTTCTTTCTCATCCATGTAACTTATTACCTATTGGTGTTAGCAAAATTTGTCCCAAGTAGCTTAGATAGCTTTTTGATCAAACTTTTTAAAAAAATTGTTTTTGTTTTTTTAAAAAATTTTTTAATTTTTTTTTTTTTAAATTTAACACTTGGCTAAAAAAAATAAAAAAAAGTTTTAAATTTAAAAAAAAAATATTAAAAAATTTTTTAAAAAAAACAAAAAAATATTTTTAAAAAAGATTGATTAAATAGCTATCTAAGCTACTTGGGACAAATTTTGCTAACACCAATAGGTAATAAATTACATGGATGAGAAAGAACACCTGTATGGCAAACTTTGACCCCCTCTACCTCTGAAACATTTCGAACGATCTTGTTGAAAATTTGTGTGTAAACTACTATCTAATAGGACTAACCTTGGTGTAAATTTCATACAAATCGGAAGACATCGATTTCAAAATTGTGTCACTTGACATTAAATCGCCTTTTTATATATATAAAACGTATATAAAATGTTTGGTATTTTGTTATTATTTTCTTAATTATTTTCTAAGATATTAGTCTTAGCAAAAAACTTTCTTCGAGGCTTATGTTGTTGACTAGAAGAGCTAAAATATTGCCATATATCATATTCTTGTAAAATGTTGTTTTTAGAATATAGTTATACGCAAGCAAATTACATTTGAATAAATGGCTTGATGGCAAACTTTGAGGGGCGGACGCCCTCCCTAAAACACAACTTATCGCTACGAAATTTTTTTGTAATTTTTTTTACATAAAACTGAACCGATTTGGAGGGGGAGAGTAAAAGAAATCAAAAAAAAAAGTTCTCCATACAACTAACGGCCACGCTAATGTACATATGTAAAATTTTTGTTCTTATAATTTTTTTCTGAATTTTTTAAAACAAAAATAACATTAAAAGATGGCATTCTACCGGGTATTTACCTGATGTCTGGGTAAATACCGTGTAAATACCAGGTATATTTCTTTTCTGGGTATTTATAAAACACAAATGCATATGGCAATCATTATTTGTCAATAAAATTAATTTAATTTTAAATAACTTTTCGTTTTTTAAAAACATCATTAAATATCAAAAAAAACTTGTTTAATTGTACTTAAACTACAATAAACCGGAGAATATTTATTTAACCCTTTCGGTACGGGAGACGATTAGTTAGTTTCAAGCTTTTATAATGGGCTGTTATTCTTGTCTATTTGGATGACTCAAAGTAAATTTGATTAATAATCATCTGTAATTGTTTTGACAAAATCGGTCAAATCGATCTCAAGTTATGACGAAATGTATAAGCATAACCGCCTTTTTTCGGCTGAAATATGGCTCTAGCCCATGAAATTTTTTTACCATTTGTAAAATGTTATTTGAAATTTTAAATAAATTGAACAAAATACGTGGAAAAACATTATTTGGTGTACTTATTCATATTTTAAAAGCAGTGCCCCTTTTTTTGGTACTTTTTGAAAATATCCAACGGTAACGCTTCACTGAGCATACCTCAAATGTAGAATTGGCCAACATGAACGTGTACAACCGACCACGATTTCTGCTTTATGGTTTTAATTTTTCTTTAAATAATTCTAAATAATTGCTAAAATATATGGCTTTGGTTCACATTAGTAATTGATTTAATTAGAAATTTTTTATATGGTACGATATAAATACTCAAAAGTCGGCAACACTGATCAACACACAAAAAATTAACCTACAGAAATACGTGTGATGATTCAAGTGATTTCAATTGCGAAACGTGGAACGATAAAAGAGGAACTATTGAAAAAGTCCGCACCGGTCTTTTAGGGAATCGTTCAATGGAACTAGGTCTTTCAGGAACGGCACAACTCTAGTTTTTATCAAGAATAAAGATTGGGAATTAAGCACGACAAACAAAATCTTGTAAATAAACAATTTTTTTAATATTTAATCTTAACGTTTAAACCCCAAACCTTTTTAAAAAAACAAAAAAGTAACTGCCAAAAGTAAAATTTCTCTTAGCTATACGGCGAAAATTAATATAAGTAAACAAAAATATAACTAAAGTTTTTTTTTTAAGTGAGTCTACTTCTAGTTCAGCAACAATTTGTATGAAATTGAAAATGTCGTCTATAATAATTTTATTTAGTTTTTAATAAAAATTTTATCAAAATTTATTTAAAATTAATAAATGATACGTAAATTGGTTATGGGCAAAATTTGCAAACGGTTTCTTTATTTAAAATTTGTGTGGTAATTCAAATAAAGTTATACGTTAATCTTGGAACATACAGAACAACCCTTAGCAAAACAACATCAACAAAGGTATTGCTGCAAGATCAATTTTTTCCCTATGATTTCTCCATGTTTCAAACAAATTTCGTTGTCCACACATATGACATGTTGAACCGCTATTAAAAATCCATGTGCCCATTTTCAAACTACTGTTGCTCATAATATGTAACAATGCACTCGACTGCTTTAGACAATTGCGTGTAATATGCCTAACTATTCCACATTTCAAACCTTTCTACTCTTGTTTGTTTTTATCATTTCTTTCGGTGTTTGTATTACTTTTTTTAGCTGTTTGCGTTCTCGAGTTTGACGTAAAGTTTTTTTGGACATCGACCGTATCTTGCTTAACACTGCAGTTACACGCTCAAGTTTATCTTGATAGTCTTTTAAATATATTATCAAAGTAGGTGTACTATAGAACATAAAACGCTTTCCGTGCAAAAAATTGCCTGGCCAGTTTTCCAGAAATCTGGGCTCCTTCAAAATGGTCAATAAAAACTGGGACTTAATTTTTAAGGGGCTTAGAGGCAACGTCAAGGAAAAAACGCAATAGATTATGAAAGTAGGTGTACTATAGAATATAAAACGCTTTCCGTGCAAAAAATTGCCGGGCCAGTTTTCCAGAAATCTGGGTTCCTCCAAAATAGTCAACAAAAACTGGGATTTAATTTTTAAGGGGCTTAGAGGAAACGTCAAGGAAGAAACGCAATAGATTATCAAAGTAGGTGTACTATAGGATATAAAACGCTTTCCGTGCAAAAAATTGCCGGGCCAGTTTTCCAAAAATCTGGGTTCCTCCAAAATAGTCAACAAAAACTGGGATTTAATTTTTAAGGGGCTTAGAGGCAACGTCAAGGAAAAAACTGCATAGACTATGCAAGTAGACGTACTAAAAAATATAAAATGCTTTTCGTGCAAAAAATTACCGGGCAAGTTTTCCATCCAAAATGGTTAGTAAAAACTGGGATTTAATTTTGTATCTAATATAAATGTAAAAAAGCGCTAAATTTGTATTATTTTTCTATTACACACATGAATTAAGGCGTCGTTTTCATTTTTGGCGGCAACATTTTTGTGCAACTCTAAAAAAGGCGCTGAATATTTCTTCATATAAAGTTGCCATACCAAATTGCGGTTTTACACATGGTCCTCACGAGCTATGAATTTACAACATTTTCACTAAATTGGAAAGATGCCTGAAAACTTTACATTCCTAAATTTAAGTCAATTTCTTGCAAAGAGGTAAAAACTATGCTTTATGATTCTGAAAAGAATTGTGTATGGAAAATTTGTTATCTACAGGAATCTTATCCTGTCTTCTCTTTACAAAAATAACAAAAGAAAACATTTGCATAAATAGCGAAAATTCGCAAAAATTTTTAAAATTTCAAACCCATAAAATTGACTAAAAGTTAAATAATAACACGTTCAAATATTTCCTGACATATGTACATAAACTTTCGAAACAAAAAAAGAACAATGTCTATTCGAAGCCCTGTCACAACATTTTGACGTGCACCCAGGTTTCATTTCTCTTGGCTTTCTGTAAACGATTTTGCTTTTTGAAAAACTTTCATATCCCTTACCGAACTTTACTATCAATTTTTCTATTATATTATTTCGTCAAATTAAATAAAAAAACTAAATTAAACAAAAAAAGCGTTTATCATATACATATCGTCGTCGAAAATCCAAAAGTACGTATCATAAAAAAAATCAAAATCGAGCTTTTGATTGCTTATGATTCGTTAGGTTATCTTACACGTCTCTACCAATTTTTAGATTTTTGCGACTTTATATCCATAACTCAAAATAACGTATCAACATGTGCATTATTTTCATAAGTCAAATGAACGTATCATCAAATATGGAGTAAGAAATTAAAATAAAATATTTGATTTTTAAAATTTTTTACATGCAAGCTGTAAAACTTAATACACAGTACAAATTGTTTGAATCCGTAAATGATTTCTTTCGAATCGAAATACGCGTAGGGTTTTTTCCCGGGATTTCCCGTCCAGGGAAATAAAAAATTCCTCATAATTTCAGAAAATAGCTATTTATACTTTGAAATTTAGTTTTCTATTCTCTAAAAATTAGCATCTGTGGATGGGTTGTGGATTAGATCAATTACAAGAAGTGAGTACATGTATTTAAATCAATGTCTCCTGATGCAATAAATCTACTAAAAGCAGAATGGGCAGTGCAACAGTTGATAATTATTACATTTAGTGAAGTGAAGAGTTAATAAAGTACATTAATTCAAAATAAGATGCAGGCAGTAAAGTTTCATTGTCCATGAACAAGTCTTAAAAATAGAAGATACCTAAGCATATCGCTCCTTTATTGCAACATAGTCATATCTACAAAAACAAACTATCTTGGCAAAATGCGATTAAAGTTTTCAAAATGTACCGATTTAAAGGTATATTTTGCTATAACTTCGGTTCAGTTAGAGATATAAGACGAGAAGGCATGAAGGAAAACTTTGCTAAAGTTACTTAAAATTTTGAGATATGACTATGATGCAATGAAGGAGCGATATGTTTATTAGGTGGTAAACACAAATTTTCAATTTCAATTTGTGTTGGTTTATATACCCGTGAAGTGCGGGGAAACCGAAATAAAATAACATTTTGGAAACTCGTGCAAGATACTACAACATACAACTTGAAAACGACATTGTCCTAAAGATTACAAATGGACCTATTGAAGGTTTGTAAGAAGCAGTCCGGTTGATGCTATTTTTGCATCAACCTTGACATACATTTGACTGATATAGACGTTGTTTCTAAAAAAGAAAAAATTGCTGCTGATTGTGAATCCGAAGCATGCTACAACGGTGCACTTTTAACTATTTGTCCAACCTAGGTAAAAAATGGACGACATTTTTCGGAAACATGATAATTAGTAAATAAAATCAGGAATATACTTTTTGACGACTTACAAAGCGCTTTGAGTGTGTCAGAAAGTTATTTCCTAAGCCATTAAAAAATGTTATATATTTCTTTAAAGTATTTTATCTATTTTATTAATTAACTTTTTGATTTCATATCTTGAGTACCTCAATTTTTATTTTGTTTTTATTATTGTTTTACGAATTATCCAAAGCATAATAATACTGATTAAAAGCATAATAATAGGGAATAAAGGCGTGAGGTAATAATAATTCAAGTTCCTATTTCAATCTTCAATTAATTTTTTAGCATTGAACCATTTCATTTACTTTCTTTGTAAACAAGCTCCCTTACGTTTTTTTATAAAAGTTTTTTTCATTAATTAATAACAATATTTGCTTTGTATTATTTATATGGAGCGGGATCCCGGGAAATTTAAAAAAATTTCCCGCTTTCCCGGGAATCGAAAAAGTCCGGGAAAAAAAAACTCTATATACGCGGTAGCCCCCCAGATTTTTTTTTTCATTTTTTATTTATAACGTGTTTTGCATCTCCTGACGATGTGGCATTTTGGCAAAATATCTTAAGTCGAGATATATTAGTAAAACAGTTTTTAAACAAATTTTGTAAAAAATCATTTTTAGTAAATAATAAAATAAACCAAAATTAAAGAAAAATTTCGTTTATAATACCCAATAAGCAGTTCTGTTGAAAATCAAGTGCAAAAAAATTGGTATTTAAGTTCGCGATTCAAGGGTTGAGTTATACTTTTGTTACACTTTATTTCAATAGCATTCGGCAGTAAAATGGGAATTTGAAATCAAGTGAATATAAGTAAAATATTTTTAAAAACTCAAGTTTATTTACAGTTAAATTTTAAGCACTTGAAATTTTATTTTTGAATGCTTATTGGGTACAAAATTTTAAAAACGTAAACAAAAATGTTTTTTCGAATGAAAACTAGTACGATTAGCAAAATTTTTTTCAACTTTTTAAATTTGATTTAAGATGTTTTGTCAAAATGCCACAGATATGTACTTATCAGGGATGTTCTGGAAATCGAAAACGCAAGAATTTGTGTCGTTTTGAATAAGATTTCTGTAATAAAAGAATTTTATGACAAATATTATACAAATAGTTCTCTTTAATCGAAATTTTATAACAAAAATTATAAAAATTAGATTAAGAGTGTTATAAAAACAACTTCCAAGTCCTTGCGTTTTCGATTTCCTGAAGACCCCTGTAATAAAAATGTGTTATTTTGACAAAAATCAAAAGTCGAATTTAAAAAGTTGAAAAATTGCTGTTATTTATACGAATTTTCATTCAAATATCTCACTTATTTCAAAATTCAAGACTAAATTTATTTTTTTCTGGAATAAAGCGCTTGGCTGTAGCTCGGGAATAAATCCTCATCATCTAGATGTTTTAATTGTTTGTGTTGTGGTTTTGTTGATTGCTGTTGGTGATGTGTTTGTGGCTGCTGTGGTTGTTTTGTTGGTTCTTGATGATGTTGTGTTGTTGATACTTGTTGCTGTTGAGTTTGTTTTTTTGTTCTTGGGTGTGCTGTGGTTGTTTTGTTGGTACTTCTTGATGCTGTTGGGGTTTTGTTGGTACTTCTTGATGCTGTTGAGGTTTTGTTGGTTCCTATTGGTGCTGAAGTTGTTTTGTTGGTTCTTGTTGTTGCAGTAGTTGTGTTGTTAATTCTTGTTGGTGCTGCGGTTCTGTGCTGTGGTTTTGTTGGTTCTTGATTTTCTTGTTGCTCGTTTGACTTTTGATTTGGTTGGTGAGGTTTTTTTTTTTGTTTTGTACAGTCTTCTTTTTGTTTGTTTTATAACTTTTTTGTTTTTTTTTGTGTTTTTTAATTTTGTGCTCGTGATCCACTTTAATTCTAAAAGTGAGCGGTATAACGAACCTTGAATTTTCCTAAAAAATATATAATCATTTTAAATTAAATAAATATATAAATGATTTTAACATACCAAGTAAAGGCCTTAATCATAAAAAATCAAACAGGTTTATAAAAGGTTTATGAAACGAATTGTTATTAAGACCCCTTTCAGACTCGGCAAGTTAGTTGCGCAAGTTACTTGACGAGTTGTGCCAGTAGCTTGCCGAGCACCGAATACTACAGAACTGTCACGAGACGGAAGATTTTGCGTTTTTTTTGTCTCTTTTTAAGAAAACTGCCCTTTTTGCATTTCTCTTTGCATCATCTTTTATGCCGCAATACAATGAACACAAATTTATTTAGTTGAGATTTATTTGCAAAGCTTTTGTAAAAATTAACTTTTAAGTTTACCACAACACAAGTAAATAAAATTTAAGTAAATAAATAACATTATTAAACAAAAAAATATTAATAAATAAATTTTTTTTTGCATTAGTTCAACGTTTGTTGAACTAATGCATTTTTTTAACGTGGTCTGTGTTTTGTTATTTTTGTTTTGATCATGCCATTTGTGTTGATTGTTGCTGCCTGTTTTTACACATTGCCACTTCACTACAAAAAAAGCTTTCTGTCTTTTTCTTCGAAAGCTGCCCTCGCAACTGATTTGGGCCTTTTTCACACGTCACTTTTTACAGTTCTGTGGTATTATGTGTCGCCGAGTGTGAAAGGGGTCTAACTTGTTTTTTTTATGAATAAGGGGTTTGAGATTTTAAATTTTTAAATTTTATTGAAAATTCAAATATTTAAGTAGAGCACAAATCCGAGTTAAAGGAAATTAGTTACCATATTAACCACAAAATTACTGTTTTTTTTTTTTATACAGCAAGTAAATCTGAAAAAATATATATAAAGTTTTTTAAATTTTTACACAAACTTTTAGTTTTTTTGGATAAGACAGAATCAAATTTCTTTCAAGTTAAATCCCGATAGGTTGCACTTCTAAGCAAATATAATCAATTCAGAGTAGAATTCAACCATTAATAGCATTCTTATGCACCAATATATTATTGGTTTGATTTAATATATACACCAAACATATTTAAGATTTTTTAATATAATATATTTACAATGTCTTAAGTGTAAGAAACAGGATTTAATGATTATATATCAAATTCCATGATAGTTTGACCCCGAGCAACGTCGATAGTATTAGTATATATATATAGATTTGTGTAGATTTCCACACAAGCTTTGAGGTACTACAAATTGCGCGTTGTATGTATTGCAAAGCATCAAATGCGTGAAAAAGGCATTACAAATAAAAACAATGCACAATTTTCGCAACCGTTGTGCAGTCAATACAGTTAATATAATAAAGACGTGTTATATATATACTGTTTAGAGCCACTTTTTGGGTTTCAGAATTAAGTTAATTAAATTCTATAATTAGCTAATCTGAGAATTACGTTAATCTAGTATCAATTGAATTAGATATTTTTGGGTGGTGACTTAAGCCATGTAGCGCTACCATACTGAGCACAAATAAATGGCAGCATTTTTTTGCAAATGTCAATTTTTTATCAAAGCAATATGGATGTTTTCAAAGAAGAATAAGAAACTGCACGAATTAAATATTGTTTACAAGGTAGACATTTTTTATGTTTAAAGAAAAAATATATTAAAGAAAAAATATAGCATGGAAAAATTATATAAAAGTGCTAAAGGTGTTATGATACTTGCTATTTTTTGTATTTTTTCTATAGTGCAAATATATTTGCATAGGAAAACTGGCTAAGTGTAAAGAGATTGATTATATCATAAAAAATCTTGGAATGTCAAACAAATATACGTGTGTTATCGATAAATAATCTAAGACTGTCAAAAAAAATATAAAAATTTTTAACTTAAAATTGGCATTTCCAGATTAAACGTTAGCACTGTTGCCAATTTTTTTAGTTTTTAATCGACAGTAGCGGTTTTTAACTTTTTTTTTTTTGCGATATTTAGCTTTTTTTGACCGGTTTTTGTGGGAACAAAAAGTGGGCAATATTGTTGGTTTTGTTTGCATTTTATTTTGGAATCACAAACAACACAAATATGGAAAAATATTACGAATTACATCGAGTATATTCTTTAATTGAAAATTTATGATTTGGAATCCCATATGAAGGGCACCTGCTACATTTCATTTATCAAAAACAAAATATTTTCATCTGCCCTAGCTTTTACCATTTTTTTTTTTTATTTTTCTTTTAGTCAAAGAAAAAATATACATGAGAAATGTCAATCAGAAAAAAGGGTTTGTTTACATATTGTATTTCTTGCTCTTTCTCGCATTTGTTGTTTCATTCAGTCAATCCTAAAAAAATTCAATACAAAAAATAGCAAGTATCATAAGGGCTTAAGCAATATATCATGTTTTAAAATTTATTTTTTGTTTATATTTTTGCAAAAGTTCTTTATATTAAACAAGTGTATGTTGACAGTTTAAGTTTAGGTTTAAACCACCACCATTGGCCGGTTAAACTAGCAAAAAAAGTTTAAAATATACAACTCAAAAAGTAAATACGGAGATTGAAGTTAATTTAATCGCTAATCTCTAACCCAAAAAGTGGCTCTTAAAGTTTAAACTACAAGTTTCAGCTATCTTTAACTTCTTGAGCGGTAGTATTTTTGACTAAAATACAGATACAGCAAACCTAAAATAAGCTCCAGCCTCTTTTTGCCTTTTAGTTATTTGGTGGCTACATTTTATCCAGTGTTCGAAAATAAACACTAAAAATCGCTCCTTAGTGTTCGGTTCGGTAGATTTGTGGAAAACACAAAGGTTAATAGTGTTTGTGTAGAAAATCTTAAAAAAATAACGTTTCCTTGTTTTCATCTTTCAAACAAAAATAATACAGTTTTTATCTAAAGGCAGAGTTAACCGAACGTCCACGTCCCCTAACGGAACGTCTGGTTCGTTTTGTTATTTGCAAACAATGTAAATGCTTACTGAATTTAAATGTCACGTTGACGGAACGTCTCGATCTGTATAAAACAGATTTTTATGGCGTTGTTACGTGACAGTTGTAAAGCAAAGATGGGCTGCTTGTATGTTTAATTGAATTCGGGTACTTTTGCTTTTTTTTTGGAACTTTTATACACTTAAAATACAACATATTTCCATATAAACAAATATATTTATGTTAAGATGTAAAAAATAAACAAATTCATATACACATTCAATGGAAATGTGAAACAAGTAAAAGGCTTTAAATAGTATCAAAACCTTGTTTGGTGCGTACACCATAATACAATATATGTATGCTAAAAATATATGTGGGCATTTCCCCAGAATGGTCTACCAGGATGAAAAAATAAAATGTTGATAATCATCGTCTTTTATTGTTTATTTAAAAAAAAAAAATCCGGGTTTTTATAAAAGTATAATTTCATAGCATATCTCAGCTGTTTTACTTGAGGAAATTGCACTGGAACCTGGAAAATTTTATATTTTCTTATATTCTCAATTTGAAGACATTTTTATATATGTACTGATTTTACATGCAAAAAATAAGCTACGTTTGCACTCTTTCTTCACAATCTCTCCATTGCAATCAATTGTAAAAGGAGTATTAAGTTTTTTGGTAAAGGAAATTTGAAGATATTTTTGGGAAAATTCATGGTGATAATAACAAAAAAAATATATGGAAAAATCGTACGTTCGCGACCCGCACGTTCGCGACCGGTAACATAAGCCAATTAAACAAAAACCAAGAGATATATTTTATTTTGTAAATACTCGATGGAGACCTACATTAATACATTTTTAAAATAAATTAATCCCTTTTGAATATTCCGTTCCATTACGCAGATTTTTACATTTCAGTACTGTCAGCCAAAGTTGACTTCTATTTTGCGTACGTTCGTGACCACATGTTTATTACTATCATTATGAAAACTTAAACTTGATGAAATCCATCTTTTGCACTAAACATAGAGCTACCCAAATGCTATCGAATCGCAAAAAAAATGCTAGGAAAAGTTTTGTTTTTTATATTATTTGTACATCAAAAGCGTACGAACGTACGTTCATGACCCCTGGAAATGCCCATATGCTAAAATACAAATTTGTTTATTGTAAATCTATAATATAAATATAAATTATTAATGTTTTTTACATACACAAAATACTGTTTTAATACCATTTAAATCACTTGGTACTTTTTCTGCACAGCGGTCACCATTTAAACATTTTTGATTCCCATCACTGTGTGTTTTGTTTTATGTATACTATTGCTTTTTGTTTATGTATGGGAAACACATATGACACATTTTTAAATGTTCTATAAGTGCACCAACGTGCTTACAGTACGGTGCGGTACATTACGGGTACAGCAACGTTCGCCTAACTGGGCCTTTACTCAACAAAAGATGAGAACATTTAATTCCGTTCGGTTTTTTTTAAAAACCA
This sequence comes from Pollenia griseotomentosa, assembly GCA_963931875.1. NCBI lineage: Eukaryota > Metazoa > Arthropoda > Insecta > Diptera > Polleniidae > Pollenia > Pollenia griseotomentosa. The sequence goes on from OZ007562.1 coordinate 127,833,872, forward strand.
CAAACTTCATTGTGTTCGGTTCGGTTCATTAATGTTCGTCGGTTTTGATTGGTAAAAACCAAACTTTTTTTACCAAAAAAAACCCAAATAATTTTACACAAACAAAACATATACACAATACACACACTATATATACCATAATAAAACATGTTTTTCTCTGCGTTATGTAGATCTTTTTTTGTATTTAACTTCTTAATTAATTATGGACCTTATGACATTTGTAAAAATGACATAATGTCCATTTGCATTTTACAAAATTGCGTACGAGTACACAAAATGCAGTAAAAGTTAGTAAAACAAAAAAAGTTTGTATGACCACAGCACGAAATGTATTTGTGTGTATTTTGTTTTTGTAAAATATTTTTTGTAAAGGCAACCAGCCAAAGTGTCTAAGTGGTATGTTCTAGGTTTTGACTCGAACTCAGAATTGGTGTTCTCAAATCCGCATGTTTTTGTGTATTCGAAGGTTTTGTTCGAAAAAAACTTCTGCTGAACTAAAGATCGCTAAGTCTGCTTTCACACGTTTCATCTTTTGATGCTCAACTCTTATGTTTTTAGGTGAGGGAAGAAAGAAGAAAGGGGGTTGGTACGGAGATGCCTGTACTCGGTCAGTACGCTTTGTATTTTTATTCGTTGGCATATGCACAAGGATGGCTGCATGTAATTTTTTTCTTTTCTTTTTCTCTTTGATTCGCTGTTAATAAAATTGTTGTTGTTTTGAACCGAAAAAAGTTGAAACCGATTGCTACGTGTGAATATATTGGCATCTTCAAAAGGGAATTGAAACGAAGTTGAGCATCAAAAGATGAAACGTGTAAATTTAGACTAATTTGCTAACCGCAGCATGATAGCAATGTCTAATATTTCTTAAAAATCGTGAAAGCTGCAAAGAATCACAAAAACATATCTTCTATTCGCGAAAAATTGCAAACTAAAATTTATTTGAAATCGCTAAATGGGTTAAAAAAAAAACAAAAGAAAAAAATGCAAAAATAGCGAAACCAGCCACATTATTGATTAAAAGTCCCTAAAACAATAAGGAATGACAAAAATTCGGTAAAAATTGCTTAATTTTAAAGAAACCCAAAAACTAATTTAAAATCGCTAAAGCGAATAAAAAACCAACTTGTCTGAAAATAATATTAAAATTGTTAAAAAAAAAACGAGCTATAATTAAGTACATCAAAATGCATAAAAAAAAACGATTTTAAATTTAGGGTTAGTTAGGGACTTTTGCGTTTTAGATAACGAAATGCAGGACACCAAAAATGCTAAAGTAATCCATTTTCTGGTTGATTCGGATTCTAGAACACACCCGTTTGTATGCACAAATTATTGAAAAAAAAAAAAATTAAAGAACTACACATATCGTCATCTTAAACGCAGAATAATGTCACATCACATTTCATAAGTTTACATGAGAAGTAAGAAGCTTTGTAAAATGGTATTTATTTTAGATTTAAAAGCAATTTTAAATATTTCAGATAATAATGCGATAACCGATATATTTTTGACGAAAAATATCCTTTTTATTGTTATTTTTTTACTATTTTTTACTTAGTTGTAAATAAATTTTAATTTTAGGCTAACAAAAATAAACCCTTAAATAAATATCTCTTATGGAAAAATCATACAGCCCAATTATGAATAAAAATTCTCCGGGAGTTTTCTCCCGTCTCCCATTTTTCCTATGTAAATTCAATTGTAAAAATGGGAAAAGGAAAAAAAAAACTCCCGGGGAATTTGTATTCATAATTGGGCTGAATAATTTCAGCTAATAGACATAATTTGAGACTTCTCGGTGGCATGTCAGAACGTCCAGTGACACACTGTCGATGGACACCATGGCGCTTCAAAAAGTGTCAGTGTCTATGGACACTATGACACTTTTGAAAATGTCATAATGTACGTGGACATTAAGACACTTTGCAAATGCACATTACGTAATTTTTAAACATGTCATAAGGTCCATAATTACTAAATAAGTTTAATACAAAATACAAAAAAAAAAAACATGTTTTATTATGGTCACAACCAACAAAATGATTTTTAAAGAAACTAATTTAACCATAATATTGTACGGAATCAAATGTTTTTTGATTTTGTTGTTTTTTAAATACATTTGAGCAACTTTTTGTAAGTAAAGCTTCTAAAATCGGCCTTGTTTTCGAACACACGCCTGCTACGCAGAGACGCTTTAGTAAGCGAAGCTGGTATTTGTTATAACATAGAGGAGAAAACCCTTGTGGCCGGCTGTGCTTTCGAGTTAGTAAACATGTTTTGGACATTATGACGCTCTTATCATATTGTTCATGGACACTAGGACACTGGACGTTATGACATGCCACCGACTTCTCTATACCTAAAAACTTTTTTCTTTTTAACATTTTTCTGGAAAATGCCAACGTTAAATTGTTACAATTTCTTAAAAAAATGTTTACATACCTTCTCGTATAACTGTGAAACGAGTGCGTCAACGAGCCCGAAAGTCTGTGTCTCTCCCAGCGGAGTCCTCAACGAAGAAAAAACAATAATAGTACCCAGAATTTAAAATATTTTTTTGGATCAAATATTAATGTCACTATATTTTATTTTAATTGTTGGTAATTTTTATTTGTTGCGTATTATTCTGTTTATTTTTTTATTCTTAACGATTCAATAATGGCACAAATTATGTATAATAATTGCGTGAGTGGCGTCAGTATACCTTGTTTAATTTACAGTGCTGCCAATAGGAATTCGAAAATTACAAATGACCCGGTCTACAAGATTAATATCTCAGAAGTTTGGCAATTACTGCCCATCTACAACTGACATGATTTGCTGCTATAACTTGATGTTATAAAAGCGTTGTTAAGAAGGTATTAACTCAAAATTTTCAGTAGAAGCAAAAAAATGTTGAACTTAATATTAGGCATATGAAAAATAATTTTTAAACCAACCATTTCATGACTAAAAAGTAGACAAAATAGCTCCATATTTTGAAAGCGGGTAGATATCAACATTATGCATCGATTTTTTGCTAAAAAGTGAAAAAATAAAAATTTCGAGTTAATACCCTCATGTTGATGGAGTGCGTTATTGTATATATATATATCCGTGGCATTTGACAGTTTAAGTTGAGATAAGATAGCAAAAAAGTTTTTAAAAAAAACCAAAATTAAAGAAAAATTTCGTTTATAAAATTTTAAAAACGTGTTTTTTGAAAGAAAATTCGTATTATTCGTTTAATTGAAATTTATTATTTGCCGTGTTATTAAATTTATTGAAAGTTTTATTACAATTTAGAAAATTTAGTTTATATCGCATTACTTTGGTATTTTTTTTATACATACATATTTACAGTTAGTCAAACAACTATTTTCAAAATATTGAAGTTAACAAAAACGACTATTTAATTTTTACATATTTTATTTCAATATGAGTTTTTTATTTAATTTGACGAAATGATATAATAGAAATATTTATATCAAAGTTTTAAGATATTTTTTTATTAGAAATTGTTTGAGAAACTGTATTTATATATACATATATACATATAAAGGGTGGTTAATTTCAAGGGCCGATGTTGATTTTGAATAAAACACAAACTATTTAGGAAATTATTGTAATTTTATTTTATTATGATATATTGGTATTACTCAATTATGTATGGAACAAAATATCGGCCAAATGGGCGCCGCGACCACGGCGGCACACCTCCATCCAATGGTCCAAATTTTCGATGACCCTGAGGCATAATGGAGGTTCTATGCCGTTAATGTGCCGAATTATCTCATCCTTTAGCTCTTGAATTGTTGCTGGCTTATCGACGTACACCTTTTCTTTCAAATAACCCCAAAGAAAAAAGTCCAACGGTGTCAAATCACATGATCTTGGCGGCCAATTGACATCGCCACCACGTGAGATAACACGGCCATTGAATTTGTTGCGCAAAAGAGCCATTGGTTCGTTAGCTGTGTGGCAAGTGGCACTGTCCTGCTGAAACCACATATCGTCCACATCCATATCTTCCAATTCGGGCCATAAAAAGTTCGTTATCATCTCACGATAGCGAACACCATTCACAGTAACTGCCTGACCGGCCTCATTTTGGAAAAAATACGGCCCGATGATGCCGCCAGCCCATAAACCGCACCAAACAGTCACTCTTTGTGGGTGCATTGGTTTTTCGACAATCACTCTTGGATTATCATTCGCCCAAATGCGACAATTCTGCTTATTGACGAATCCACTGAGGTGAAAAAGTGCCTCATCACTGAAGATCATTTTCTTCGAAAATTGATCATCCATTTTCATAATAAGTCTGGATAACTTTAACACGTTGTTGGATTGTGTACCTCTCCATGGTTCAAATTGAGTAAGTCTGAAATAGAGAAATGTCAAATAAAATTCGGAAAAAAACTTGGCGTTTAGGTGTGGTTCACATTCAACATCGGCCCTTACAATTTAACCACATACATATCATGTTACCTAAGGATTTTTTTCTGACATTTTGTTTTTTAGCCATGTTCATGTTACATAGGGAAAATGGAGAAAACTCCCGGGGAATTTTTATTCATAATTGGGCTGTATGTATATGATAAACGCTTTTTATTTTTTATTTAATTTAATTAATTTATAATAAAGTTTTAATATATCTTTTTATTACTGACTGTATATATATACATATTTATATATATATATATATATACTGTGAGCGTCAAAATAAATTAAACAGCTTGTTTTCCAAAATAAAAAGTGTTATTTAAGTAAAAATGAATTTAAATTTTTAGAAGTTTATTATCATTTATAAAACTATAGACCATGTTATTATGTACTATATAAAATTAAAACTTTTAAGTCCTTCAAAAACAACAAAAACAGTGCAATAAAAAACAAATTTACAAACTTACTCCGTCAAAAAAAAGTATACAGTTTTAAAATACTAAGAAAAGTGAATCGGGTTATACTTTGTTTGTTTTTTTTTTTTTTCTTTTAGGACGGCTTCTATTCCACACATTTTAAAGTTAGCTCAGTAGACATTTTTGGACAATCTTCTTGCAGAATTTTCTTCAGAGAGTGCTTGCTGCTTATGTTTTTTTTTTAAATTGTCTGTCCAAATGCTCCCAGATGCTTAGTTGAGTTGATATCGACCGACTATTAGGCTGATCCATCTGTTTTAGGACGTTTAACAAAAGCCAACCCTATCACGCTTCACTATAGAAACTGTATGTATTCCGATGAATTTCTTATTTCTACCTTTTATCTAATCAAATTTGACAAAGTATAAATCTAACTTTTTATAACTAACACAATACTTTTTATATCGGAAATAGAGCTGTTTACTTTGACGCTCACTGTATACATATCATCATCTTAAGGACCTATCTGCAGAATTTCAAAATTGAGTTTTTTATGGATTTTTATTCCCTATATCATAACGCATATGTGTGCAAACTTTCGCTATTTATGCAAATTTTTTCTTCTGTTATTTTTGTAAAGTAAGAGAAACCAGGGTAAGATTCCTGTAGATGACAAATTTTCCATTCACAGTTCTTTTCAGAATCATAAAGCATAGTTTTTGCCTCTTTGCAAGAAACTTACTTAAATTTAGGTATGTAAAGTTTTCAGGCATCTTTCCAATTTAGTGAAAATGTTGTAAATTCATAGCTCGTGAGGACAATGTGTAAAATCGCAATTTGGTTTGAATATATGAAGAAATATTCAGCGCGTTTTTTAGAGTTGCACAACAATTTTTCCGCCAAAAATGAAAACGGAGCCTTAAGCCATGTCTGTAATAGAAAAATAATACAAATTCAGCGCTTTTTTACATTTATATTAGATAAAAAATTAAATCCCAGTTTTTACTAACCATTTTGGAGGAACACAGATTTCTGGAAAACTGACCCTGCAATCTTTTGCACGGAAAGCGTTTTATATTCTTTAGTACGTCTACTTTCATAATCTATGCAGTTTTTTCCTTGACGTTACCCCAAACTTGATTTCTGGAGAATTAAAGTTTCTTCCTTGACGTTGCCTCTTAGCCCCAAAAAAAGAAACACCAAATTCGTTTTTATTAATACATACTTTACATTTTTATTATATATTTATGATTTGTCTTTTTATGATAAAGAATTCTTTTTTATTATAAGTAAAAATGTTTGTTTTGAATTATAAATACACTACATTTAATAATTTGAATACTTTTATATATACATATATATATGGGGGATTTCATGTCAAGTGACCCAATTTTGAAATCGATGTCTTCCGATTTGGATGAAATTTGCACCAAGGTTAGTCCTATTGGATAGTAGTTTAGACACAAATTTTCAACAAGATCGGTCTAAAAGTTTCTGAGTTAGTGGGGGTCAAAATTTGACATTGTGGCCATACAGGTGTTCTTTCTTATCCATGTAACTTATTACCTATTGGAGTTAGCAAAATTTGTCCCAAGTAGCTTCGATAGCTATTTGATCAATATTTTGAAAACAAATTTTTTGTTTTTTTTTTAAATTTTTTAAAACTTTTTTTTTTAAATTTAAAATTTTCTTTTTTAAATGAAAATTTTTTTTTTTATATTTTTTTTTTATCCGGAATGTTTTTTTTTTTTTTTTTTTTTTCAAAAGAAAGCTTATGTCTTTTCCTTTAAGGTAGTTTTGGTCCCTTTTTGGGATGCGAGCGGCTTATGTATAAAAAAAAATATGTCTAACTCTAGACAAGGGTTTTTCAATTTTAAGCATATGCAGTGTTCTTTCTTATCCATGTAACTAGACAAACTCACCTTTCCGACGGTATGTCGGGAATAAAATCAAAAAAACTACCTTGTAACTTCTATCTCTCCACCCACATTTTAAAGGCAAGTGTCATAAAATAATAAATTAACTGGTATTTCGGAGAACGGCCATGGAATATTTCCACCTGATTTAAACACTTGTCTCTGGGGCACCTGATATTTTGACAACAAAAATCACATTTAGTATTACGTGCGCTCAAAACTGTATATTTTTTTATGTAGGAAAAATTTAAAAAAAGAATTATTTGTCAACATTTCTACAGAAAAAAAGTGATTTTATTCCTGGGATTAACATATTGTGGGCATTATAGTATCGAAGGTATAAAATAATAATCGGGTTTGTAACATACCGTCGGAAAGGTGAGTTCATCTAGTTTCTTTGCATACGTTTTATTTTTAAGGCTTTAGAAACACATACACACAAATAGGAAAAAATTCAAAATAGTTCATATGCTAAAAATTGAAAAACCCTTGTCTAGAGTTAGAAATCATTTTTTTTATACATAAGCCACTCGCATCCCAAAAAGCGACCAAAACTACCTTAAAGGAAAAGACATAAGCTTTCTTTTGAGCAAAAAAAAAAAAAAAAAAAACATTCCGGATAAAAAAAAATATAAAAAAAAAAATTTTCATTTAAAAAAGAAAATTTTAAATTTAAAAAAAAAAGTTTTAAAAAATTTAAAAAAAAAAACAAAAAATTTGTTTTCAAAATATTGATCAAATAGCTATCGAAGCTACTTGGGACAAATTTTGCTAACACCAATAGGTAATAAGTCACATGGATGAGAAAGAACACTGCATAGGCTAAAAATTGAAAAACCCTTGTCTAGAGTTAGAAATCATTTTTTTTTATACATAAGCCGCTCGCATCCCAAAAAGGGACCAAAACTACCTTAAAGGAAAAGACATAAGCTTTCTTTTGAAAAAAAAAAAAAAACATTCCCGCTAAAAAAAAAATAAAAAAAAGTTTTAAATTTAAAAAAAAAAATAAAAAAAATTTTTTAAAAAAACCAAAAAAAATTTTTTTCAAAAGATGGATCAAATAGCTATCGAAGCTACTTGGGACAAATTTTGCTAACTCCAATAGGTAATAAGTTACATGGATAAGAAAGAACACCTGTATGGCCAAAATGTCAAATTTTGACCCCCACTAACTCAGAAACTTTTAGACCGATCTTGTTGAAAATTTGTGTCTAAACTACTATCCAATATGACTAACCTTGGTGCAAATTTCATCCAAATCGGAAGACATCGATTTCAAAATTGGGTCACTTGACATGAAATCCCCCATATATATTTTTGATTTTTATTATTGTTTATTAATTTTTTACTCCATTTTTGCGTAATAATTTGCTTTAAATTACAACGTCTCATTTTTATTCGAGCACCCCAATTCTTAAATTCCTAAATTTTTAATTCCCAAAAGCATTAAAATCCCATTTTCAATTCAACTCCCAAAAGCACCAATTCAATTTTGCGTTTTCGTGGATAACTTTCGACGCTATCTTGGCGCACGTAAATTTGCTCACTAACCCTGCAAATAATGTTGGACCACCTGATCCATTTGGATTAAATTGACTACTCCATTGACTGGTCCGATATAATGCCAGCATGAACCATGTCATTGTTAAAAAGTGTTTGTAGTGAGACGACATGTCTTCGTTTTTTTAACGACATGATTTCGTTTTTAAACAAAATTAAAACTAATCCTCTTGTGTATACAATGGAGTAGTTTTTAGACCACTCCTTTGTAATCCAAAGCTGGGTTATATGGTCCTGCCCTAGGACATCGTAATGTTAAATAGACTTTATTTTTTCCATACGTTTGGGCTACTTTTGGACTAGTCCTTGTCCCTTATGGGCTACACTTTACACGCGTGTTTGGACTAGTCCTATTATTTGCAGGGTAACCTTGAAATCAGCTGTTTTCTTGAACGTAAATTGAAACACTCACTGAAAAGAGAATTTTAAAGGCAAGTTCGTTTCAATTTTTAAAAGTATGAGTGTATTGGTAAAAAAGTGTGAGTGTATTAAAACTTGATAGGCAAAACTTGATCGTGTAACCCTCAAGTAAGGCTAGTTTACACGGTAATACAAATGTATTACGACATTGCAAAAAATTATGTAGAATGAGGAAATTCTTATCATGTAAAAGCAAAATTTATTGAGTAAGAGAGAATAGGAATGCAAAATCTGACAAGCGGTCAGTAATCTTTTTTTTTCTAAACCATATTAGAGACTTTTGTATTCTCATCATCCCAGAGGTGTATTTTAACAGCATATATTGAAGGTGGTATCATTGTTATGCAATTCCAAAAACAACTAAAATCAACTCAGGAAATTTTTATGTCGTTTTTGTAAAAAATTAAAACTGCAACCATCTGTTTTTTGTTTCTATTTTTGATTTAATTTATACCCTCCGTGTAAACATGAAATATACTTACAACAGATTTTTATTTTTTGCTCTTAAACGCGGAGAGAATTTCATATTACATGTTTTAATTCTGAAAAGTCGTAATACATTGAATTACTGTGTAAACTAACCTTGTTGCGGATGTGTTTGCGACAATAAATTTTGTTTGTTTTTTTTTTCTGTGCTAGGTGTGGTTTTTATTTTGAGTAGGGTGTTTCACTTTTTGTTTAATTTGTTGACAAGTATTATTTTTAATTTTTATTTTTTTGTAATGATTTTGCAAATTTTGGTTTTTGTGGGTTTAATGTGTTTTCCTGTGTTTTGTTTTGCTCGGTTTTCATAGAATACAGAGTAGTGATACATAGTAGTATTAAGCAAAGAATGGCAATGCCCTTTATAGTAAAAACAGAGATGCATTTTTCATTCACTGCACACAGAAACGCTGTGAGAAATATTGTTAATTTTAAATTTTTAAATTTATGAATGGGCAAATAAAACAGTACAATATCTCATGAGAGCCTGGTAGAGGAAAAACCCATAGCTATAGAGGTGGAGGTGGAGGGCAGGAAAACAGCTTTATGAAACGTTTATAGGAAATTCCAAGGGAAAATATGAAATAGGAAAATATAAGTCGATTTCTCAGAATAATATTTATAAAAGGAAAGATAAAAAAAAGATGGATGTTTGGCGGGCAAAGAAATGTTCTAGGGAATTCTAAGGAAAAGATTTAAAGATGGCGAGGCTGGAAAATATTGGAAAATCAGGAAATTTTGGGAAAATTTACAGACTGAGCGAGAAAAGAAAATGTTAAACGATGATCAGATGGAAAAATATACTGCGAGTGAACAGACATAAATCAACTTAAAAAGTTAAAGTGAAGTTTCTGAAAAAAAAGAAAGATAAATTTTAGCTTAAATAATAAGATTTTTGAGTCCTGGGAGTTATAGTCCTTGAAGAGTTTAAAGGAAAAAAAACTTAGAGGAAAATCCTTAAAACAAGAAAAAAAGGAAACATAAACCAACAAAAACGTAAGGATTATAGTGAGAATAAAGTAAAAGAAAAAGGTATATATCCTTAACAAAAAAAAAATGTTTTTTTTATTTAGCTGGCTAGGGTAAATTCCTGTGAAGATTCCAAACGCAAAAGCAAAATAAGTGGAAAGTGTATTTGAGGAATCCAACAGAAAAGGCTCAACTGATTCTAACAAATAAAATAAGATTTAATATCAACAACTGCTAAAAGAACCAATACTACCAAAGCCAGGTAAAATTTTTAATATTAAATAATTTTAAAAGAAATTAAATCAAAATTCTTTTATAATAATAATTTATTTCCATCCTAAAAGAGAAAAAAAAAGAAAACAATCACAATAATAAATTTTTATTGTTTATGTGGTAAATGATATGAATAATTAAGATAGCTGAGATTTATAATTATTAGAATATCATAAAAATCCATTTTTTTGTTTTTAGTTAGGTTTTAGTCTTGAGTGTTTTATGTTTTAAGATAAGGATAACATTTTTGTAATAGTTAATGTAAACAGTACAGTGATCGATTTTTATTGTTTCGCCTAAAAGTATGTTTTTGGTAATTGTTTTTTTTTTTTGATAAAATCGGAAATAAGATTAGTCATTTCCTAGTTTAAATCATTCTTTTGTTTAATAATTTTGGTTTTGTTGTCCAAAACACATTTGAGGACAAAATACTAGCCTTAGGGAGCTCCTTCAGGCTTAGGGAACTAATGGATCCGAGAAATTGTATAATTATAAAGATTAGATAGAAACTAGAAAGAAAAATTTTATTAAAGGAAATGTCTTTTGCTGTGGATTTGGAATAAAGGATTAGTGGTATGAAGATAAGTTAAGTTGGTAGAAGTCGGGTGGTTATTGGGTCATAAATCAACATGAGACGGATATCCTTGTGACATGGTAGGGTAAGCAAACTGGGGGCATAACATCCGCTTCCTGAAAGAAAGGGTATCATTTATAGAGTGCATAGTGATGTGAGTAATTGAATTAGTAAATACCTCTTTATTTTTTGTTTTAATGTACAACGTATCCAGTGAGCAGGGTTGGAACCTACTGAGAGTTGTTCACCGTTGCTGGTCGGAAACCTCACCGGCCCCTACGATTGTAACAACCTTTACTTAATCTGCTTTCATGTTCTTCAAACAATTTGTTCGTTAAAGTATCTACATATATTTGGAAAACGATCCCGAGATGCCATTGCTACAACAAAGTTATCATAGCTATCAGGCACATTTTTCCACATAATAATCCCAAGAAGCTTATCAGGTATTTCAATTTGCAGCTCTAAAAGTTTTTCCACAATGTTTGTAAATTCGTATTGATGTTGTGTTAAACTGATGTCTTCTAACATTTTCAGTGCCAGCAGTTTACGGAATAAGAACACTTTCCGGGCAGATCCACCAGGCAAGAATTTCTAGCAATAACCATGCATCTCTTGTCGTTGGAGTATTTTTAACGGTATTAATGTGTGATCTCTTCATACTAAGTAAAATCATCGACAACGCTTTTTGATCCTTGTTAATCTATCCATTAGAAAGAGGAACTTCAGCTGGTCTTACAATATCACAAGAAACGTATCCCAACAGATTCGAATAAAAAAGTACACTTCACATATGAATTTTCCATTGTTGTCTTCTTACTTTTCGATAAAATTTCCTACTCACGGTCTGCTAGTACAAAAATGACAACAAATAAAAGAAACAGATAGTTTATAAACTAATATTAGATTTCTGACGTACATTGTATGTGTAGATCATGCCCGGCGTTGTCAACTTTGAAATTTCAAAACGCACCAAAACGGAGAAAAAAAAACTGTCATAACTTTTTCGTATCTGAACCGATTTTCCCGAGTTTTTCAGAAAATATATTTTACTAAAAATTTCCGATCATTTGCCGATGTTGATTTTGAATAAAACACAATTTATTTAGGAAATTATTGTCATTTCTTTTTATTATGATAATATTAGTAAGGTTCAATTATGTATGGAACAAAATATAGGCCAATTGGCCGCCGCGACCTCGGCGGCACACCTCCATCCGATGGTCCAAATTTTCGATGACGCTGAGGCATAATTGAGGTTCTATGCCGTTATTCTATGCCTTTATTGTTGCTGGCTTATCGACGTTCACCTTTTCTTTCAAATAACCCCAAAGAAAGAAGTCCAACGGTGTCAAATCACATGATCTTGGCGGCCAATTGACATCGCCACCACGTGAGATAAAACGGCCATTGAATTTGTCGCGCAAAAGAGCTATTGTTTCGTAAGCTGTGTGGCAAGTGCCACCGTCCTGTTGAAACCACATATCGTCCACATCTATATCTTCCAATTCGGGCCATACACATTTCGTTATGCTCTCACGATAGCGAACACCATTATCAGTAACTCTTTGACCGGCCTCATTTTGGAAAATATACGGCCCGATGATGCCGCCAGGCTATAAACCGCACCAAACAGTCACTCTTTGTGGGTGCATTGGTTTTTCGACAATCACTCTTGGATTATTATTCGCCCAAATGCGGCAATTCTGCTTTTTGGCGAATCCACTGAGGTGAAAATGTGCCTCATCACTGAAGATGATTTTCTTCCAAAATTGATCATCCACTGTTGCCATTTCTTGCCACCATTCTGTCCATTGACGACGTTTTGAATGGTCAAGCGGCCTTAGTTCTTGAGTGAATTGCACCTTGTAAGCGTGTAAATGCAAGTCTTTATGCATAATGCTCATCAACGACGAGCGTGAGAGGTGCAATTGTTGGGCACGACGACGAGTTAAGGTCAGCCACACTATCGCGAACAACAGCAATATTTTCTAAAGTGCGAGCTATACGAGCATGTACTGGTGTTTTCACATCTCCTACAGACCCGGTTTGCTCAAATTTTTGCACGATTTTTCCGATTGTACGCAAATTTGGACGATTAAATTTACCGAAAAAATCACGAAGTGCACGATATGCACTTTGATTTGAACGCCCATTTTCATAATAAGCCTGAATAACTTTAATGCGTTGCTCGATTGTGTATCTTTCCATGGTTCAAATTGAATTAGTCTGAAATTGAGAAATGTCAAATGAAATGCAGAAAAAAACTTGACGTTTAGATGTGGTTCACATTCAACATCGGCCCTTTAAATTTTACCACCCTTTATCAGGCGTATCCATAGGTCATATGAAAGCCCAACAATTTTTGATGTTTTCTGTATGTGAGGTACCACGACTACTTCTTCAATCCCGACCACATTTTCTGGAATGCTGTGTATTGATTACCTTAATGTTTGTACTTAATTCGGAAACGTTGGCTCTTGCCGTTCTCCAGATATGCAGAAAAAAGAACTAAAAAAACAAAAAGAACAACAAAGGATTTTTGGAAAAAATTAGAGGAAGTGATGGGGTTTTGCTTATATCTCAGCCATATGTAGACCGATTTGGCTGAACTTCAATAGAAAAATTACAGTGAGCATACTTGACATAAATATGTACCAAACAAGCCTACATCATATCTGCGGGCTTAGGAAAACCCAATTTAAAAGACGGACGGACAACCGGATTTGAACTTCTCATAAGTATCCTGAATATATATGTACACTTTATAGGGTCTAATATCAATATTGTAGAAATTACAAAGTTATATATACCCTTTTACCTTTGGTCAACAGTCTGACAGTTCAGGGGTTTGAGAAAAAAAACTTAACAAAGAAAAAAAAAAATAATTAATTAGTACAAATTACACCATTATTCATTGAAATTGAGATAATTCCTAATGAAAATTACAATTCGAAATTTAGAAAATTCCAAACAAAATTGAGAATTTTAATTTAAAATTGAGAAAATTCCAAATGAAATTGAGAAATTTCCAGTTGAAATTGAGAATTTTGTTTGAAATTGAGAAAATTCCAAAGAAAATTGAGAATTTTGAATTGAAATTGAGAAAATTTCAAATAGCATTGAGAAGTCTTAATTCGAAATTAAGAAAATTCCACAGCAATTTCATATAATGATATATTTTTTTTTTTTTACATAATACAAATTTTCTATAACAAGACCGGTTTTCTTAATCCATATGATTTCTTACGTCTTAAACATCATTACTTTGTTGTTCTTATTGTGATCTGTGAAATTTTTTGTAAAAATTTTGCACTGTTAAATTTGCTTTGGTGCCACCAAAAATTAAGAAACGCACCCAAATTTAAAAAAGCGCACAACGCACCAACAAAGGAATTTTTCGCACACAAAATTTAAAAACGCACCGAAAATGTTGCGAAATGCAACGAGTTGACAACGCTGATCATGCCCATGCCAAAATATGCCGAATGTCAAAATAAAAATTGTGATAAATGCGAAAACCCCATTTGGGGTGAACACAAAGTTGAGCTTTGTGACTCTTGCTCACCAGTTATCAACACATAGCGTTGCAATAGTTTGCTATGTTTTTTATATTTATATTTTCTCTGCTCATAGTACAAAAGTATCCCTTAGTCATACAAATATTAAATAAATGTTATGTGGCTTAAACTACTTTTCCGTAAAAATTATTGTTTATATCTTTATAACTGAGCTAGGTAAGTAATGTCGTCAAACTTTTTTTAACATTAAAATTCGATTGCCAATACATTTTGAAAAAAAAAATAATTTTATAAAAAAAAAAAAAAAAACAAACCGACCTAGCTCAATTGGATCCACTAAGGTTGTTGTGTATGGGGGTTTTATCGTATTAAACCACAAAAAGAAATAATTTTTTTTTTAATTGTATTATTTCAAAAGATATCAAACTGCAGCCCTTTATACAATCATTTTGGTTTCTTTTAAAAATCATTTTAAAAAGTTCCAATAAACTAAATTCTTCGAAAAAATTAAGTACAGTTCACAAAATTTTAAATAAAATACACTTGTAATTATTAAGCGGGTATGTTTATAAGTTTACAAGGATAAATTGCTGTCAGGATACGTAGAAACACAAGTACGTATGTGCGTAGTATAGTAGAAGAAAACAATAACAAGTTGTTGTTATATCAATGTTTCAAAAAGTTACAATAATATCCTTGTACTTACCACACTTTTACTTGTATTTTGTGTTTTTTTAATTCCTGTTCCCGTTTCATGTTCATTACTATTATTATTCTTTATGTACTTTATTGTTATTGTTTTCGTTTCATTTTTAACTGTTTATTCTACTAGAGACCTATAACACTTCGTTGCACCCTTTGAAATGACTTATACCACTACCTAATTTAACAGGGTTTTTAGAAGAAAATTAAATTAAATTTTGCTATGCTATCACCATAGTATTAAAAATTGTATTACAGTAGAATCTCACAAATTAGAACCACTTTGTGCACCGGGCAGTTCGAATTTCTGAAAAGTTCGAAATTCTGGAAATTTTTTTTTACAGAAAATGATCAAATTTTAATAAAATAGTGATTGATAATGAATAGTTGTGTAAGCTTTATTTAAACTCAAAATAGTTTTTATTTAATTACATTTAATTAATTGAACATATTAAATTAGTATCTAAAGAAAAGGTATTTGTTTACGTTTGTTTGTAATTTTTTTATCTTTCTTTCACACAAATGAACACTTCACTTTGACCTTCAGTTATCAACTGACCCAAATTTGTACAAGCATATCAAATTTCGTACGCATATGACCGAATTGTACACACCACCAATAACTCGGTGATTCCCCGTTTAGTTTTTACTTTAATGAGCGAAAAAAAAATAATTTGTAGTGAAAATACAAAAAAAAAAAAAAAAAATCCAAAAATTAGAACCCCCTGTTCTTATTTTAGAGCGTTTAAAAAAAATTAAAAAAATGTTCCTAGTACATAGAAATAAAAACAAAAAAACACCTCCAGAAATTAGAACTACAGGTTCTAATTTCAGAGCGTCGAATATATTGAAATGGCCGGTTCTAATTTCTGGACGGTTCGAATTTGTGAGATTCTACTGTAATGCCTTAAACTGGCAAGTTAACCAGATGAAATAATGGACCAATTTGAATCATTTTTAATATTTAATATTCCTTATGAAGAAAGAAATATCGGAGCCAAAGTTGGTCCCCGCAGTATTATGATATTTATGAACCGCAGTATTATGGTATTTATGAACCAAGAGCGGCAAATATTACTTACAGTATTCTACCGAGCCTATTAAAGGAGAAAGTAAAAAAATTAGTTCTAAGAAGTCTTCAAAAACTAAACATTTATGTGCAAAAATTAGAGATAATCGTGGTTTTTTGCTCATTTCTCCTCCTTGTGTGGACCAATCTATTTGAATTTTAATAGAAAACTATTCGGGACAATAAGTGATATAAATATATAACAACCTTCTCCCCAACATATTTTTGGTCTTTGGAAAACCCATTTCAAAATACGCAGGGACAGATAAACTGCCGAACCGACACCGTAAAAACAACTCAGCTACTGATAAAGGCCGTTACACACTATCCCACAAAGTCTTTAGTAATTTACAACCCTGTCATGATAAGTTGTTATTGTTTTTTAAAAATGTTCAAAGAATAGTTAGATCAGGGAAGCATTTTTGAAAAATACGTAAGACTTTGTGGGATAGTGTGTAACGGCCTTAAGGAGCCATTAGATACATACAAATATCCTTAATATGGTCTAAAATTAATATTGCAGAAACTACAGACGAAACAACAATTTTATTTAACGTTGGTCTCATGTAGAAAGGCCCTAACTTACATAATTGCAATTTTACAGGAGAAGGCAAAAACAATATAGAAACTGTTTTGTAAAGGGTGGTTAAATTGAAAGGGCTGATGTTGAATGTAAACCACACCTAAACGTCAAGTTTTTTCTGCATTTCATTTGACATTTCTCAATTTCAGACTAACTCAATTTAAACCATGGAAAGATACACAATCGAGCAACGCGTTACAGTTATTTAGGCTTATTATGAAAATGGGCGCTCAAATCAAAGTGCATATCGTGCACTTCGTGATTTTTTCGGTAAATTTAATCGTCCAAATTTGCGTACAATCGGAAAAATCGTGCAAAAATTTGAGCAAACCGGGTCTGTAGGAGATGTGAAAACACCAGTACATGCTCGTACAGCTCGTACTTTAGAAAATATTGCTGTTGTTCGCGATAGTGTGGCTGACCTTAACTCGTCGTCGTGCCCAACAATTGCACCTCTCACGCTCGTCGTTGATGAGCATTATGCATAAAGACTTGCATTTACACGCTTACAAGGTGCAATTCACTCAAGAACTAAGGCCGCTTGACCATAAAAACGTCGTCAATGGACAGAATGGTGGCAAGAAATGGCAACAGTGGATGATCAATTTTGGAAGAAAGTCATCTTCAGTGATGAGGCACATTTTCACCTCAATGGATTCGCCAATAAGCAGAATTGCCGCATTTGGGCGAATAATAATCCAAGAGTGATTGTCGAAAAACCAATGCACCCATAAAGAGTGACTGTTTGGTGCGGTTTATAGCCTGGCGGCATCATCGGGCCGTATATTTTCCAAAATGAGGCCGGTCAAAGAGTTACTGATAATGGTGTTCGCTATCGTGAGAGCATAACGAAATGTGTATGGCCCGAATTGAAAGATATAGATGTGGCCGATATGTGGTTTCAACAGGACGGTGGCACTTGCCACACAGCTTACGAAACAATAGCTCTTTTGCGCGACAAATTCGATGGCCGTTTTATCTCACGTGGTGGCGATGTCAATTGGCCGCCAAGATCATGTGATTTGACACCGTTGGACTTCTTTCTTTGGGGTTATTTGAAAGAAAAGGTGAACGTCGATAAGCCAGCAACAATAACGGCATAGAATAACGGCATAGTACGTCAATTATGCCGCAGCGTCATCGAAAATTTGGACTATCGGATGGAGGTGTCCGCCGAGGTCGCGGCGGCCAATTGGCCGATATTTTTTTCCATACATTATTGAACCATACCAATACTATCATAATAAAAAGAAATGAGAATAATTTCCTAAATAATTTGTGTTTTATTCAAAATCAAACCCTGAAAATTTAAGCACGCTTTATATCAAAATGTAAAATCTTTAATTATTCCCCGCGGGAAATTTGTTCTTAAACCACTTATTCCTTCACCAGTGAACATTATAATAAAAAGTAACGAATCGTGATAGGTGAAAACAAGACATATCACTTAACTGGTTATAACGTGCTTAAAACGTAGTTACTCCAGAGGAAAGGTAATTGACACAAAAGTAGGCACGCGACTGGATTTTGTGCAGGTAGTGGCTCATTCTCTTTGTTTCTATTACTTTATATATCATATCTATCATATTAATCGAAATTGAATGCGTCCATTAAGGTTATTTTAGTGACCTGTTAAAAAGTTTCAAGAATATGCCAATTTACCACCTCCTAGGACATGGCAATGTTAAAGTGACAAGTCCGCTTCATATAGAGTGTTAGAACTAGAACCGGTTCTACCACTTTAGAGCTTTTACGTGACAAGTTTAAAGTGAGTTCCCTTTCCCCTGGGGTTATGCTTGTAAAACCGTTTTGTTTTATAGTTTGGCATCAAATTTTTGTGACAAGGTGTATTTGTGTGAAATGTATTAAAATCGTTAAAAAAAACTCAATTCTGAATAAATTGTTATGGTTTTTCGAAATGAAACACTTCCACCTGTGGTTAAGGGTATACAAATTAAATCCAGTTTTGCGCTCATCAATCGAAAAGAATAAGTAAACATTTAGGCCGTAAGATTAGTTCTCCGTGTTTTAATTTCACTGTACAGACTTATTTGCATGGGTAACCCTGATTTTTATTTCATCAGTACACCATTGTTTTGTTACTGTTGCAGCAACCAACAATTTAGCTTTAGCAAATAATTGTTTTTTTTTTGTTTTTTCGTACGTTAAACATCCCTTAAAATAACTTGACACATTTTATAACGAGCCAGAGCTTGAGTACGTACTGAAATATACAGGCAGTTTAGTGCAGGCAGGGTTAATGAGCACCACTACACATTATAAATCTAATTTCAACATTTATTATTTATGAGTTTTTATGTGTGCTTAGTTTTGGTCCTTTTTATAATTTCTATATTTTAAATGAAGATTTGGGTGTTTCATAATTACTTTTAGTAATTCTTTTTCTCCTTTATTTCAGACAATAATCAAAGTTGACAGTTTTTATGTTAAAACGTTTAACGAGCCTCGTTAGAGGTGTATTGCAAGTTTAAAATTGCATTTGGAATATTGTACATATTTTCCGTTTTTTAGAAAAAACAAATAATAAGTTTGATTAATTTATGTTGAAATAAATCAAAATCCATTTATAAAACTATGTATTTAAAAGTAACGTTTTTTAGGTTTAATGATTTAAATTCAACTATTTCTTAAATAAGTATTTGTTTGAAAATTACTTTAGATTCTTTAATATGCATTTCTAGGTATATTTGTGTTGGGGACTTCATAAAAAAAGAGCCTTTTAATAATGATAGAGTTGTCGTTATTATGTTTTTTTTTTTTTCAATAAAAAGTGTGCTGATAAAATTTGAAATAATAATAAACTTGAAAATTTGGCAAAACTAGTGAACGAGTTATATTCGGCTGTGCCAAATCTTTGATGTCCTCCAGCGGGCTTTAGAAATTTAAGGGGTGGGCTTTTTATGAGGCCAATGGAAAATTATTGAACAAACTTCACAAAATTTAATTGTGTGATTTCTAGTCTTATGAAACTATAACAGACCAAATTTTACAACAATAGTTTAAGGCATACTAAACTGTTTTTCGAGAATGGGCTTTATATGGGGCTTATGGTATATTATGAAACGATCTTCCCAAAACTGAGTACATAGTCAGATTACATTTATTTATTTATTTAATACAGTACAGTACAACAAGAACTAGTCTTATCTAATAGTACTGGGGAGATAGTGCCACAATATGATTTTTGTTGGTAAAAAAAATAAAATCACTTAATACTAATTTTAAGGAATAAAAGAAATTTAAATTAGATAAAATTAAAAAATATTAAACGATATCAAAAAATTATGATGTCTAAAATAAATAAGAAGAAAGCGAATAAAATTACTAACATCAAATAAATATAAGCTAAAACATTATGTATTTAAAAGCTATATAGTTTGTGGTTAAACAATTTTTGTTATCCTAAACGATTAAATATTGCAATTTTGAAATGCTTTGCCAAAAGTGCCAAAGATTGATAGCAGTGAAGAAAAAATGTCTTTTCGATATATCTTTCTAATGCGAAAGGAATTTACGTTGCTTTCTCGGTCAGAACTTTAACAGATTATTCTATTGTATAGGTATTCAGGCTTTTTAGTGTAAATCACTTTATAAAACGTGTCAGATTTCTAGTCATATAGAAAACGAATTTGTGCAAAATCTTATGTCAATCCGTGCATACTTCCAGCACTTATATTAGTTTCTGCACTTAAGTTATTTAGTTTTAAGGGAGGTTGTTCCACATTTGAATTCATAAGCACTTTTCTACAAAACTGATTGCACTGGATTTTAATCCCAACTACTAAAGAGAATAAGAAAGAATTCGAAACCAATGTGGTTATTTTCTTTTGAGTGGCCCAAAGGTGAGCGTGATTTCAACAGACGTACATGGCTAAATCAAAGTAGAATTACTCAAGGAAACATAACATATAAATATCTTATGTGGTCTTAGGTAAATATTAAAAAGGTTTCACACGGAATTATGAACTTAGTATACCCTCTTCAGAACTAGTTATGAAAAGTATAAAAACTGTTACCACATATTAAGTTGAATTTGAAGAACTCCTTACACTGACGCATAAACTTTTTTATATATTGAGGCTTCTGGAAATAAAAAAAAAAACAAGTAAGAGTGCTATATTCGGCTGTGCCGAATCTTATATATCCTTCACCATTTTGCGAGCAGAATACAGAGCAACTAGACAAAAACAAAATAATTTTTAAATATACATACATATTTACAAAACTAAAAACTTCATTATAATTTAAGTTTAAAAAGTGAAAACTGGTAAATATTTTTTAAAATCGTTTCTGAACATAAAAATTAAAAAAAAAAATTTATTTTATTTTGATTATAACTCAGCCATTTTTTAACCGATATGACAGATTTATATACCGACGTGTTTAAGAAGAAATTTGCCAATTAGTTGGGTTATAAATCTTGGACGCGAAGATCTATGGTTCCCGAAAGTGTGTATTTAAAAAAAAAAAATTATTATTTTAGTCATAACTTTTTCGTATCTGAACCAATTTTTCCGAGTTTTTCAAAAAATATTTTTTGCTAAAGATTTCCGATCTTTTGATATACAAGGTATAACCATAGGACATATAATACTATGTTTCCACTATGAGCAAAACAACTTGTTTTGGGCAAAACTTGTCAAAGTGTTTCTATTATGTAAAACTGGTTTTGGTTTTCGAATTTTCGAAATCAATTTGACATTTATGTTGTAAACAAACATGGAAGCAAAAAAAATATGTGTTGAAAAAAAAATATTTATCTTTAACATGAAATTTCCTTTTTTGTTTTTTAATACACAGATGTACATATATGTACTTATATAAAAGCACATAGTTTACTACCTTTTTATTCTATTATTTTATTATTTTTACGCTGCAAACAAATAAATCAGCTGGAGAGTTGCATAAACTTATTTAATAAGTCTTAATAGTTTGGTAAATATGTCACTTTTTTCGAAATTGTCAATCACCAATAATGGATAACCCAGAGTTGTATTCATGATTTTCGAGATGTTTTGGAGCAAAACTAGTTTTTGTTTGAGTTTTTCGAACATGAAAAATGTATGGGAAAACAAGTAGCAAAACACTTGTTTTGCTGCAAAACTAGTTTTGTGGCCCAAAACATGTAAGTGGAAACGTACTATAACAGTCCAAAAAATCAGGTTTTTATACAGTTTTTGATATTTTTTGTACGGGAGGTACCACGCCCACTTCTCCGATCCCGCCCACATTTTGTGGGATGCTGTGTATTGATAACCTAAATGTGTGTATCTATTTTGAAAACTTTGGCTCCTGCCGTTCTCAAGATATACAGAAAAAAGTAATAAAAATACAACAACAACAAGGGATTTTTGGAAAAAATTAGATATTGTAGAAATTACAAACGGAATAACAAACTTATATATACCCTTTTCCACCTGAGGTGAAGGGTATAAAAATAGATAATAAATTATTTTTGAAGAAAATTTTTCTTGGGACATGTTCTAAAGGTACTTATTGTACCAAAAAAAAAAAAAAAAACACTAATCAAATAACTACACTGATAGTAAAGGCGACGCTGATGTATTTTGACATCAGTACTGTGACGAGCAAAAGTCGTAGCCCTCGTTTTTGTGTCACACACCCTAGTCTATACTACCACCCCATGTCATCCCGGGCCTAGAAGTAGACGAGGCCAGCCCCGGTCAGGTTTTGTTCAAATTTCCCCATTCTATTCTTATATTTTTATTGAAATCAAATATTATTAATTTAAGTATTTTAGAAATACGATTATTACTTTTATTGTAAGTATTATTATTTTTTTATATTCACTTTTGTTTCCGTTAATAATTTAAATTTAGCAATAAGGTAACGCCATCTGTGGCCGAGTTGGAAACTACGGCAAAATGTATACGTAGGCTAAGAAATATGAAATGACTGAAACAGCTGTGATCGAGCCACTGATGTATGTACGCATGTGTGTGTATGAGCTGCGTGTACGGAAACTGCTATAAAAGCAGAGTGGCTGATCACAAGCGGGGAGTCAGCTTATCGCCGCCGACTAGGTAAGAACTTTATTTGATTGCTTGCGAGTCATACTCCTTCAATTAAATAAAGTTAGCAAAGAGACTCTGGGTTATACTTGTTCTCCTAGCATTGCCTAAAAGTGGTTCAAGAGTCCTCCGCATCTGATTGCCTGGGTGATACCCCGTCAGAGCGTTGGTCACTGGGTACGTAGAAGATTCCAGGGTTATACTCGGTCTTCCAGCGCCACCCAGTTCTCTTGTACACTCCGGTCGTACTGCTGTTGTATTTGTATTAGTAATTTTAATTGTATTGTTAAATAAAGTACGGCCTATCGCGTCGTGTTAAATAAAGTACGGTTTGTAACGTTTTACGAAGACCTGTGTTTTCTTTTGGGAAAAGTGAACCGAGAGCATACCCCAGCAACCAGTGAAGAATCACGTCGTTACAGTACTATGATAAGTGTCTTCGTTTATGACCCCAAGACACTTTTCATCATTGTGATGCCAGCCTTAACAGCACTTGGCCATATTGTCATCAGGAAAAATTATGTCATAAATGAGGTGACGCACCTGCATCACAGAAATGACGAATCGGAGTCAGTTTAGTAAAAAAATTATCAGTGCTATGACTCAGTAACATCAAAGAAAGGACTCATTAGGCTTAATTAAATGACAGTTTGTCATTGGGATTGACTTAAGTCAAAGTGAGAGAATATTATTTTTTACCTACCCGTTACACATGTTGTTTCACTTTTATTTTATTCCGCCCTTTGTTTAAAGAGAACTCTCAATTATGCCCGGTAAGGTTTTCGAAATCATTCTACTTTGAAAATTTGATGGATATAATTAATAATAATAGAATATAGGAATTTTTGCTTCTTATTTTACTTTTAAAACATGAGATTATGTTAATAATACACAAAATGTGGCTTCGAATTGATATTACTGTAGTCATAGATGACTTTTAAAATATGACAAAATTGTATAATGACGTACGTTATTGGATTGATATCACTTTTTGCCTCATTGATGCCATTTGTAATAACATTAATGTCACAATTCTGATGTTAGAGCATCATTAATATGAAGAAGTCTTAAAACAATCGTCATAATAAATCTAATATAGGCTATAAGGTATTATTTTCTGACAGGTATGAAACTGTCACTCGGTTTAAGACAACTCTGTTATCATTATGGCTATTTAAGTTTGCAATTTTAGTAAACTCAGAATTACGTTTACTAATTAAGCAAATTATTTTTTTTTTTATTTAGCATATATCACTTTGCTCTTAACACCGAGTTAAACGATGAACGACACTGTGAGCGGATACCAACACCCAAGTGCTAATTAATGTAAAGCAAAGCAGATGCTGTGGATTAGCTAAGGAACGTGAGCAGACCAAGCTTCACCTTAGGTTACAGAGGAAAAACAAGCCTAGCAGGGGTGTTATGAAAATCACTTTTTGTCAAATTGATTTCAAATCACGCAAAAGGTACAAAAAAAAAATTAAAATCACGCGATTTTAAACCGGTCAGCTTAATGATTGGCGCTTTGATTTCACTTGCTTATTTTTTTGTTCTTAGAAATTAATTAAAATCTTTTTATAAATCGCTAAAATGTAGAAAAATTTCAATTTGTTATACATATCGCTCTTTTATTGCAACATAGTCACATCTCAAAAAAAACCAACTTGGCAAAATACGATTAAAATTTTCTAAATGTGCCTTTTTATATTGATTCAATAAATTATTTTTTTCCAATAACTTCGGTTCTGTTTGAGATATAACACTAGTTTTTGTTTTACATATAGAGAAGAAATGAAGAAGCAGTTTTGCTTAAGTTACTTGAAATTTTTGATTTTTTGAGATAAGACAATTTTGCAATAAAGGAGCGATATATTTTTTCACCATCTTTGGCCCATAGCTGCTAAATTGTGGAAAATTAAGTAAAGTATATTTTTTGCCCAAACTGCTTAGTTTAACACTTTTTTCTCATAGTCAACAGCAACTGCATTGCGCCAAAGAAAAGAAAATACATTTTCAATTGGTTTCCGTTATATAATTGTGAGAAAAATTGCATGTTTTTCGGAAAAATCAAGTATTAGCAAAAATATACATGAGAGTATAAAATTCAAATAGCAGCTGGCCTTCTGTTAATTTCGATAAATACCTTGAAAAATTCTACACGAGAAGGAGTTTGCATTTTATGTGTTGCACTGTGTAATCGGAAGGAAAAGATCTCAACGAGTTTCTTTAAATGTTTCATGCATTTGAGTTCCACGCAGCGAACGCATTTCCAATTCCAGTTGTCGATAATTTTCTAACGGTAATTAGGCAATTGCTTCAATTAATAGTACATCTGTGTAGGAGTGCTTAACATCAACTTGAGTAATTTTTATAAATTATTTTTGTGGCGGCACAATTCAGCTAATGTTTGTTTGTTTTTACTTAAATAAAAGAAGATTTTCTTTTCACATTTTGTGTATTTTTTAATTTTTTTTTTTTTGCTAATACGAACGTCATTAAATAGCAGAATACTCGACATTTAGAATGCGAATTTTTCTAGCATCACTATAATAAACTATAATTAAAAATACTGGCATGGCGCCTCCCATACAAAGATACTGTATAAATTTCTGTATATCTGTTGAACGGCAACAATAAAAGGATTTAAATTAAGTGCAGATTGCTCATAATCTGTTTTAGAAAATTTTTGCTAATTAAATTTCGATGGGGATAGCGCAGCGCACCGTGGTAAACCAGTACATTACATTTTATTGTATATTATATTATATTACTCAAAAACCAACCAAACTATTTCAAATATATCGCATTTAACCCTGGAAAGATAAGGTACGTCTGCGAGACGTACGCTTTTTCAATTTTGTGCTCGTACTTTCACATTTGTTAACATACAACTTTCTCACGTTCAATTATCTCAGTTGTAAGCAGCACCTAGTTGGTGGTGGCAGTTTTTATGTTGTAAGTTATATATCTTTTGAGAAATAAACACAACATATGTCTGAGACAAGTATCGTTATTTTTAGTGTTACTTTTGTAGCGAAGATAACTTTGTATTTTGGTTGAATTTTAAGGTATTTTTTCAAAAATGTGTTGTAAGCGCCGCTTGGACGACGCAGAAATTGGCGCTCTTTTGCAAAGCGTGTTGGAGAATTCGGTTTCACTGGAAAATGTGAGCGAATCGGAAGATGAATAATTGGCGAATAATCTTCAAAGTAATGCAGAAGATGAGCTTTTGACATTCTTGCGCCTGACTAGAATATACCTCCGCTTCAGGAAAATCCTCAAGAACCTGAACATTTTACTACTTGTTCCGATATCTGCGTTATTACGATATCTCGACCCACTTTAAAAAGTAAAAGTAAGTGGGCTACATTGAAGGGTCAAAATGATGGCCAAATTTCTTCAATGAAAATAGTTCGTACGGCAAGAGGACCAACTCGGGAATGCAAATCACTGTACGACCCAATTTCATGCTTCGATATTTTTTACTACCGAAATAATTTCGGTAATTGTTCAATGGACCAGTGCCGAAATTTCCATAAATTCAATTTAATTCAATTCAATTTTAAGGCTAGAAATTCCTATTTGGTCGAAAACTTTGACCGACAACATTGAACAAATTTGACCAGATGCAGTAACCTATGATTAAGGTTGTAGTAGAGAACAGCGTAAATCAAAAAAGAGATAATACGGCGGCAGAACATCAGAAATTAAACTTTTTCCAAAATGGTATGTGTCAAATACGGTATACCTGTATGTGGCGACCACTAAACTTAAATTTGTAAATCTTGCACATAATGTTATTCAAATTATTTAAATTAATTAAAATTTAGTGATAATTTTTCATTCTCTGAAGAGATTGAGTAGTTGCTATCGAAACATGTAAGGGTAACCTGTCCGTAAAAGCCTGGGTTTGAGCCCAGCGGCAGTCAAGAATGAAAAATTATCAGTAAATTTTAATTAATTTCATGTTGTAAAATTCCTTTCTTCATAAAAATAATTTAGTGAAAATTAAATTTGATGGACTTAAATTAATTAAAATATCAAAATTTGGATTAAAACCCATAAACAGTTTAACAAAATAACCACAATACTAATAAATATTTGAAATATTGATAATATAAGTTAATTCTTGCTGCCAATAGATGACTTTAATACGAATCGAAAGGATACAAATGTTTGAGTATCTTGAACTGGAATCGTATCTTAATTAAGATCCAGAATCATTGAAATGGAAAGTAAGGGAATTAGGTACCACATGAGCTGAAGCCGAGAGATATCGAACATCTCGAACGTGTCGGAAATGGATCAAATAAAACGGTACCAAAAAGCAAATTGAACGCCAAAAATATAATAAAGCGAATTTTGTATTATTAACTGCTAAGACTACTATTAAAATAAATAAAAATATTTAAGAAGCTAAAATAAATCGTGAAATAATAATTATTTAAAACTTTTGAAAATTTTGTAAAAAATTCGTCATTTGAAAGATCGTCAAATTCATGGTATAAATCGTCATATCGCCTTTAGTCCACTTTTTAAAAATGACGATAAATGGTCAAATCTGGCAACTGTGATTAGGAGTAAAGATAAGATCAAGGGCACACTGACAGAAAGCGATGACCAGGACTCTGGTATCTGCCAAGGCAATTTAGATATTTAGAAAGATTATCCACATATAGTACTTAAAGTTTTTGTGGCAACCGGAGGGGTATTACGTTACTCAATGCAATATACAAGGTACTAGCAACAATAATACTTAACAGGTTGGCAAATGTAGAGGCTGGACTTAGAGACGAACAGGCTGGGTTTCGACCACATCGTAGCGTAGAATAGAACTCACCTCTGTACCTGCTATTCGTTGACTTTAAAAAAGCATTCGATGAAGTCAATAGAAACGCTATATGGTTGGCTCTAAAAAAGTAAGCAGTGCTAAACAAAATTATACAAGTTATCAAAACTATGTACACCAACGCGGAACTGCAGGTTCTACACAACGGGACAATTAGTGATCCGTTCCTGACCAATAGTCCCATATTACATCAGCGCTGCCCTCTATCGCCACTTGCAGTGGTAATGGACTGTTTTATGGAGGAACTGTGCAAGAAGAAAAGGGATATTGCGTGGAGTTTTCATAGACATCTGGAAGAATTAGAATATGCAGATGATATTTGCCTTCTTTCACACAAACTTTCGGACATGCCAGATAAAACAAACAATCTTGTGAAGACAGCCAGAAGAGTTGGCTTAGAAATAAATATAAAAAAGGAGTACGGCATGCGTCTACATAACAAAAGCAACAGTTATATCACCATGGAAAATCACCGAATAGAATACGTTGACTGCTTCTGCTACTTAGGGAGCAGAATGTCTTCAAGCGGTGGCATTAATGAGGACATCACGAATAGGCTCAATAAAGCAAGAAGTGCATTTTGCAGACTAAAAAATATATGGCGGGCACCACAAATCACGAGAACAACAAAGATCCGTATTTTCAACGCATGTGTCAAGTCGACCCTTTTATACGGAAGTGAAACATGGCTGGCCAGTGAATATGTTTACAATTTTCTTAAAAAATAGTTTTGTTGGAGTTGACCATATTGAAACATGTTTTTTCTCTAGGTGTACTTGCCCAACACAATAACAAACGAAAACCTCTGGAGCTTAGCCAAAGAAGAGCCTATACACATACAGATACATAAAACGCAAAAAGTGAAAATGGATAGCACACCTTAAGAAAGCCAGTACATAATGTAACCGGGATGGCACTGGAATGGAACCCACATGGAAGTAGACAAAGAGGAAGACCCAAAAATACCTGGCGTAGGTCTATAAGGGGAGAACTAGCTGACATCAATAAGTCCTGGGATGAGTAAAAATAATTGCAAACAAAGGAAAAAAATAATTTATAAAAAGTACACAAAATATACGTTAATATTAGGGGTTATTAAAAATATAAATTGTAACTAACATAAGTATCGCATTACTGAATGCCGGGCAATGACGCCATTAGGTTCCTGAGGTGAAGTCTGGATAGCTTTTAAGCTCGCTGAGTCTTCTTTTTATCTAAAATGGGCGGTAGTTTTCTGTTTTCCCTACAGGTAATTTCATCGAAGCAGACGAATAAGATGAAATTTGTGTGCGATAAGTTGCTTACTCTTTGAAAGCGAAATACCTTCATATAAATATAAAATTTTTACTTCTGTTTAACCATGACACAGCAAAAACGATTTTTTTTTTTTTGAACAAAGGAACAACTATACATAAATCCGCGTCAGTTTTATAAACTCCAATACATAAATTCGGATTTGTGGTCTAATATCACAATGCCTTAATAATGATCGACATAGTTGCCATCACAAATTAAATCCTATGATCCGGTCTTCATTTGACTTCGAAAAGATTTTCGATTATTTTACACTGATCTTGAGGGTGCTGCCTTCAATGCTTTGCATTTTATGCCATCATAAAGTTATTTCGTTTTAAAAATTCATTTATTAATCACATGAGAGCTCATCAGACAATGCTTGATCCATTTGAAAAGAGCAATTCTAATTTTAGTACTCAAGTTCCTGAAAAAAACCTCTGCGAATGGAAAGCTGTTCTACCTTTTCGAGTTTTTATTTCAAAACTGACTTTTTATAGCCACACCACCATAGAACACCCAAAAATGTTGGTTCTAGATCTACCATTTTGTATACCGATCGACTCAGAAAAACTTTTGATTAGATCTGGCTGACGGTTCATGTAAATCTTGTGCGCAAAGTACTGGTCGAAATTTTGAAGATAATTTGATGAAATTTGCTACATTCTTATTGTCACAAGGGTCAAGCTGATTAAAAATGATAATCGGTCCATAATTTCACATATATACCATACAAACTTCTTTTCGGAAAGGAGTCTTTGAAGCCATAAACCAAATTATTATAATGGGATACAGACAAAATTTTACCTTAAAATAGTCTATTACAATCTTAAATTACGCGACAATAAAATTTGTAATAGCTTTTATAAAAGTTTTATTCTCGTAGGTGCAGAATTATCCATATGTCCCTTTTAAACACCCTCACTTATGTATATCACTTTAAGACGAAAATATCTTATATACCTAGATCTCAGATAATATTCGATACAAGGAACTCTTAAATGACCGAGTATTAAAAATGACTCGGTAATTAAATTGAACTAAAAAAATATTGTTTGTACCTTCAATATATAATTTCCTATTCCATCTATTAATTATTAAGCAAAAGTTAAACTTTTAGTCTAACATAAATTTGTAAACTTATTATTTTCTTTTTTTGTTTTTTAACAAACAAATTATTTTATTACTTCAAAGCAGGTGTGTTAAATAAACATAGAAAAATGCGTGTCACTTACCCCACGTTTCCACATGCAAGTAATTACTTGCAAGTAGTGTATACGTATTAATATCGAAAATCAAAAGAAATGTCAAAAAAAAACACAACAATTTTTTGAGTGGCTACACAGAACAGTGCTAGTTCATTTTTAAAATGACGTCAACATGTAAACTTCTAGCAAAAATTGCCATATTAAACGAATTAAAAAAATTAAAAAGCGAATGTGAAAAAAAAATGTGGAAAAAGAAGGTTTTGGGTTTCTGTTTTCTGTCCATCTTGATGAAAAAATTATGTTTATTCTATAAAATATGTGACTACAGTATTGCCGTAGTGGCGATATCATAATGTTACAGAGAAAATATTTTGATTAACAATTTTTTTTTTCAAAATGCTTAAAATTCATGATTAAAATTACCATTTAGATGCGTTGTTGTATAGTTGTGCTTTTTTTTTTAGTTATTTTTTATAAATACACAGAAAATCCGGTATAAACATAACTTTTATTTTACTAAGTACTAGAAGATTGATACAAAAGTCATCCACGGCAACACTGTTTCTTCATTTGTCATTTTACTTGCGACAAGTGTCAAAAATTTACTTGCAAGCAAATTCTGTTGCAAGTTGAGCTGCAAGTACGAAAAATGTGATGGTGTTAGTAAAAAAGTGTGAGTGTATTGAGTTTTTCGAACTTGTACTTGCATGTGGAAACGCTAGGTTAGGAAAACAATCCTTTTGACTCATTCACACTTGTAAAATGTTTATTGTCACTATTGTCTGTTGGACAGCTACTGACGTTAAAAAAAATTCAAATCTAAACCAAAAAGTAAAGTATACTTTTAGTGTTACAGGAATTTTCGACAGATGGCTAAGTCGGCAAAGAGTAAACAATAACAATACACAACAATTAACGTTTCAACCTACAAACCAGCAACAAAAAACAATTGCAACTTCCTTTTGTATTTTTTACTTTTCCGAGCAACAAATTAACGGTTGCGTGATTTCTTCCTCAATTTTGTCATATTTTTTTTTTGGTCCTATTTACTTTGTTATCATTATCCTTAATCATTCATATGTGAACGTATGAATTCGATAGAATGTTTTAGTGCCTTAAAATACGTTACAAATACAAAAACAATTTATGGCTAGGAAATATGTAAGGAAACACATAAAAAGTATAAAAAAGAGAGATTTTGTAATGATTAAATTTTTAACATGAGCAATAAACAACACAAGAAAACACAATCAATCTACTTTTATTTTTCCACAGCAGTGCACTTTATTTTTGAGCTGCCTTCTATGGTTACAAAATTTGTTTTCTATAGCAGTTTTTGGGGTAAATTTTGCAATTTTTATCGTTTAAAAAAATGGATTATTTTTTTGGCATAAAAAAAGTCCGGTAAACCGGAAGCTAGTTAAACAATACATTCAAGAAACAATCAATAAAAAAACGGTGCATTAATCCTTAGTTAATCCTAGTTTATTGACACATTGAGTTAAACTAACGATTTAGTAAGCTAAAAATGTGTCACATGGTCTTAATAAGGATTTATGGACAATAATTATTTAGAATTTTTTGTTTTAAAGACTTTTTTTTCTAAACAGATAATTAGAAAGAAACATGCGGCTATCGCAAAAACCTAAGGAAAATCCGCTAACTTTCCTTAAAGCAAAAGTACCAAATTATAGCTTTGATTAAAACAGAACTTTTGACGTTAAGGTACGATTCTGCATAATTTGGGTGGCGATTGTCTAAAACCTTCATCTAAATTTGTGCCCATTCGGTAAAAAATGTGTCCTTGTTGGACTAAAATGTCGTCGAAAAATTAGCTTTCAATTTCAGATCGAAAGCTTAACAACTATTATCTAAATACAAACACAATATAGAGGAAGAAGAAAGAGAGAAGTAACGAAGAAGAAAATAATAAACAGATATATTTAAGATAGTTAGTAGATACTACATAGGACAAAACTTTCCCTGACAAACCCTAGTAGATCGTTTGGATTACATCCAGCGATACACCCCGGTTTGACGTGAAGTCTAACTCCTAGCCATTTCTGTTTAAGACCCTGCATCCTAGGACAATGGCACAGTAGATGCTCAGTCGTCTCTAGCTCCTCAGCATCCTGGCATAATCTGTAGAAGTCAGTGCGGTATGGTCTTAGTCCATTTACTTTGACAATTTAACTATTTTCCAATTGCTCTTCTTCACAAATACTGCAATGTTGCATTTGGACCTAGATCATAAAATGTTTTAAAAATATAAATACGAGTGCTGTGAGCCACTTCTCAAAATACTGTGTAGCTTTGACAAAACAATAAACACAGCATAAAAAGTCTTTTTATATTAGGACTTTTTTTATTTGAAACACAACAATAACACCGCGGAACAGTCATTTTGCGGTCTGGAATTTGATTGTAAATTTTTACTAAGTTGAGGTCGCTGATTTCAAATTTAATATCCAATATTAAGGAACTTTTGATTTTATTCACAATTTACTGAGAAAACTAAATATCGATTTGAATACAAAAATAACATTTTTAATAAAGGGTGGTTAAATTGTAAGGGCCGATGTTGAATGTGAACCACACCTAAACGCCAAGTTTTTCTCCGAATTTTATTTGACATTTCTCTATTTCAGACTTACTCAATTTGAACCATGGAGAGATACACAATCCAACAACGTGTTAAAGTTATCCAGACTTATTATGAAAATGGATGATAAATTTCGAAGAAAATCATCTTCAGTGATGAGGCACATTTTCACCTCAGTGGATTTGTCGATAAGCAGAATTTCCACATTTGGGCGAATAATAATCCAAGAGTGATTGTCGAAAAACCAATGCACCCACAAAGAGTGACTGTTTGGTGCGGTTTATGGGCTGGCGGCATCATCGGGCCGTATTTTTTCCAAAATGAGGCCGGTCAGGCAGTTACTGTGAATGGTGTTCGCTATCGTGAGATGATAACGAATTTTTTATGGCCCGAATTGGAAGATATGGATGTGGATGATATGTTGTTTCAGCAGGACGGTGCCACTTGCCACACAGCTAACGAAACAATGGCTCTTTTGCGCAACAAATTCAATGGCCATGTTATCTCACGTAATGGCGATGTCAATTGGCCGCCAATATCATGTGATTTGACACCGTTGGACTTTTTTCTTTGGGGTTATTTGAAAGAAAAGGTGTACGTCGATAAGCCAGCAACAATTCAAGAGCTAAAGGATGAGATAATTCGGCACATGAACGGCATAGAACCTCCATTATGCCTCAGGGTCATCGAAAATTTGGACCATCGGATGGAGGTGTGCCGCCGTGGTCGCGGCGCCCATTTGGCCGATATTTTGTTCCATACATAATTGAGTAATACCAATATATCATAATAAAAATAAAATTACAATAATTTCCTAAATAGTTTGTGTTTTATTCAAAATCAACATCGGCCCTTGAAATTTAACCACCCTTTATGTGTGTGTGTCATGAACGTTTTCTCCTTTTTGTATTGAAATAGATATTCAGTTTTCCCAGTAAATTGTGGATAAAATTAAAAGTTGTGCACCGATTGCAATAAAATAAGCCTCATTTCATTCGAAATTATGTCAAGATTATTGTTTTTATACCAAAACTAAGATTTTTGTCGCATTTTTATTTTTTATGAATTTTTAAAGAACAAAAAATTTGTTTTTTTTAATGTTCCTTTTTTTTCTTAAAAAATTCAGCCATATCTCTGAGACGATAACTCAACTTTAAAGACAATAAAGGCACGGCTTAAAGATAATACTATTGTCGAGTTTCGGATTTTTTTTCTTAACTGAATATGGTCAGCCATTTTCAAGTTATTCCAATATATGTAGTGTAAGTGTCTAATTTTGGTCATAACGGTATATCTCGAAAAGTAGAGCTGAAAGAGAGAAATAGAGATTTAATTTGAAATCAGCGACCTCAAATTGGTAAAATGCGTAATTTTTTTTTAAACTATTGTAAAATTTTAGGATATTATGACAATATTACTCAATAGCACACCTTGTGGTTCCCCCAATAGTGTTCCCTGCAGATAATATTAGACTACGTGACCCATTTTGATAAAATGGACTACTCCCTGGACTGGTCGAATGTTATGCAAGCATGGACCATGTCATTGTTAAAAAAAGTTTGCAGTGAAACGACATGTCTTCGTTTTCGTTTTCAAACGAAGTTAAAACTAATCCTCTGGAGTATACCATGGAGTAGTTTCAAAACTAATCCACTAGGAGTATGTATGAACATGGAGTAGTTTTAAGACGACTCCGTTGTAATTCAAAACTGGGTTACATGGTCCTAGGGCTGGGCATCGTAATGTTAAATAGACCATGTTTTTTCAATACATTTGTGTTACCTTTGGAGTTCTCCTACTCCTTTATGGACTACTCTTTACATGCATGTATGGACTAGTCTCGTTATCTGCAGGGTTACTACAATCGTAAAGTTCTCTTGTTTTAAGCTTTGTATCCGAAAAACGAATAGCGTTATCTCTAACTTTTGGTACTTATATGTTTCGTAAAATTATTTTAGAACAACTTAAAATTTCATATTTATAACGTACATTTTTTATTTTATTGAAATGTTGTAGTTATTGTTTAAAGAATGTAACATGAAATAAAAAAAAAACTGACCAACAAACGTAATTCATAACTCAGTAATTAGTAAGTGATGTAAAAATTATTAGAATTAAATGTGTGTAAGCATATCAAAATTTCTAACACAAAAAAAAATAATTTTGAAATTTTAACTCAATTGTTTTACGTTTTAAATAATATACATATATAAATAATTTATTTTGTTATTTAAGATATGGATATTAATTTTTAAACTATTATTTAAGTGGCAAAAAAAAGGAAAAAATAAAGAAAAACAAATATTTTTAATATAATTTATGTATGTATAATTAATATTTTTTTTCAATTCAAAATTAGCCAATTATAAAAAAAATGTTGTTTAAATTTCAATCTTATTTACTTAACAATGACTGAATTGTTTTTGTTTATTGAATTCAAATATGCAAAAAGTAAACTCACCAAAATCTCGTTTCAATGACTGCAGGCCTGTTGTCATAATAGTCTGAGAAAGGTTTCCCATTTTAAATCTTCAAACTTTGAATTCAATTTCGTTATTTTTAAAAATAGTGTTCGTTAGAAATTTAGGATATAATTTATGGAGTCTTTAAGTAAGTATGTAGATTATTTATAAAAGAAAAGTGTTAATACATTCTGCAAAGGTAAGTATGTTTATATATGTGAAAATGTCTTGGTCAAAATAAGGTATGTTTTGTAAAAGTAAGTATGATTATACATGAGTTTATTATAGGATAGGGATGTAAATTCAATTATTATTTCAAATAACTGTTATAAACGGTATGCGGTATTCGTCGAATTAGTTTTCTCTCTTCCCTCCCCAAATTAACTGTTACGAAAATTGAGGAGAAAATCTATAGTATAGCTATGCGTATGTTCTCCTCTGAATATTCCGATTCGCAATTTCGAGTGCTGGGGTCTAATCACCGCATACGATATCGAGCAAAATTTATCGAAATTATATATTTTGGTATCGTGAAACTCGAAATCGAATGAAATGAATTGAATTTGAAATAATTGCATTGGATATCGAGTAACTCGACATTACATTTATCGAGTTTTCATTCGATACGGCAGTGTCTATCGTATGCAAAAAAATTTGATAGTCTATTCGATACGATAGTGTCGAATGCGGTGATTAGACCCCTGGTTATTAATGTAACAAGTTGTACAATGCCATCCAAATTAGCAGAATAAATATATATGTTCTCGACGAAGTCGTCAGCACTTAAACCAATATTTCCTCCCCGAACTCAAAAAAAATAAATTTATTGGCAATTAATCTGATTGAGATTTAAAAAAACAATTGAGATTTATCTCGATGAGATAAATACAAATTTGCAGAGCTCTTTAAGCTATCAATTATTGAAATCTGCAAACTAATTAAAATTTAATTAAGACAAATCTAATTTGGTCAATATTAGCTCAGATATATTACCTTCTATCACAATCTCTTGATGTTTATCCAACGAAATTTTATCTTAAGCGAAAAATATTTGGAAATCACAATTTTTATGAGCAAAATATTTTTAGTAACTTTTCAATCAAATTTTAGTTTTAAAATGAAAAATTTATTGAAAAATTTTTACATTTAAATCAAAGTTAATTTGAACAATTTGATTTAAAAAAAAAAATAAAAATATTTTAACTGATGGAAATAAGTATAAGTGCAGGTCCTCACATGTTATATTCGGCTGTGCCGAATCTTAAATACCCTCCACCGACAATTGAATATTTCAGGAGTGGTATCTATATGATGTCTATTTATTATTAGTTTATCTTTATAAAAACAGAAAATCAGCCTAGGGTTAATTATAGACCTATCTTCGTGAAATTTTACAGCGTCATTTCTAGTCCTAAAAAACTGTGACGTGCCAAATTTTGTTATGATATTATTTATAATTACTGTTATAGGCGTGCTAAACTGTTTTCCGGGAGTAGGGCTTATATGAGGCCAAGGGTAATTTATAAATCATTTTGATTCATAGCTCTGATCCTACTGAACCGATTTGGCTGGATTTCAATCCCAAACTGCTTAGCAGTTTGCCACCCAGGTTTTTTATTTCTTTTGAGTTTTTCGAAAGTAAGCGTGTTTTTAACAGATGGACAGACAGACGGACATGGCTAAATCGACTTGGAATTACTCAAGGAGCCAGAATATATATACTGTATGGGGTCTGAGATGAATAATAAAAAAGTTTCACACGGAATGTGGTGGAGGGTATAAAAATCGGTTTCAAATTATAACAGAATCATTTTCTTGCTATATTTAATTATATAAAAGGTGCAGCATTAAGAAAATAGTTTAGAGTAAATACCCAGTAAAAAAATTTGGGTTTTTTAAAGCACTTAAGAGAAAAAGCGCATAATCGAGCGCTTCAATAAGAGGAGCTTTTATACAGCAGTAAACGATAATGAATAAAATATACAAAAAAGCTGCTATTTTAGTGCTGACAACGAAGAAGGTTTTAAAGCGAAAAAAATAAAAAAATATTATGGTTTACGAAAATTATTGAAAAAGGCATTTAATCAAGTAAAAGCGAAAAATTAATGAATATGGTAGCTATTAACCCTAGAAAGATAAGGTACGTCTACGAGACGTACGCTTTTTCAAATTTGTGATCTTACTTTCACATTTGTTAACATACAAGTTTCTCACGTTCAATAATCTCAGTTGTTAGCAGTATCTAGTTGGTGGTGGCAGGTTTTATGTTGTAAGTTATGTATCTTTTGAGAAATAAACCCAAATAAATACAACATATGTTTGAGAGACGTATCGTTATCTTTAGTGTAACTTTTGTCTAGGAGATAACTTTGTGTTTTGGTTGAATTTTAAGGTATTTTTTCAAAAATGTGTTGTAAGCGCCGCTTGGACGACGCAGAAATTGGCGCTCTTTTGCAAAGCGTGTTGGAGAATTCGGTTTCACTGGAAAATGTGAGCGAATCGGAAGATGAATAATTGGCGAATAATCTTCAAAGTAATGCAGAAGATGAGCTTTTGACATTCTTGCGCCTAACTAGAATATACCTCCGCTTCAGGAAAATCCTCAAGAACCTGAACATTTTACTACTTGTTCCGATATCTGCGTTTTAACGATATCTTGACCCACTTTAAAAAGCAAAACTAAGTGGGCTACATCCAAGGGTCAAAGTGATGGCCGAGTTTCTTCAATGAATATAGTTCGTACGGCAAGAGGACCAATTCGGGAATGCAAATCACTGTA
This sequence comes from Pollenia griseotomentosa, assembly GCA_963931875.1. NCBI lineage: Eukaryota > Metazoa > Arthropoda > Insecta > Diptera > Polleniidae > Pollenia > Pollenia griseotomentosa. The sequence goes on from OZ007562.1 coordinate 127,872,032, forward strand.
CGACCCAATTTCATGCTTCGATATTTTTTACTACCGAAATAATTTCGAAAACTGTTCAATGGACCAGTGCCGAAATTTCCAAAAATTTTTCAATTTTAATGCTAGAAATTCCTATTTTATCGAAAACTTTGACCGACAACATTGAACAAATTTGACCAGATGCAGTAACCTATGATCGAGGTTGTAGTGGAGAACAGCGTGAATCAAAAACGAGATAATACGGTGGCTTCTGTCCATCAGAAATTAAACGTATGTCCAAAATGGTATGTGTCAAATACGGTATACCTGTATGTGGCGACCACAAAAATTAAATTTGTAAATCTTACATATAATGTTATTCAAATTAATTTTTTTTTTGTTTGTATAAGTTAATACTGATAACATTATCTACATAAAGTACAAAGAAAACATTTATTTTAGTGTTTAGAACCGAACTGAAGTCCTTTATAAAAACTCTTTAAGTTGTCATATTTTTTTGATGCTAATTAAATTTTCAATTTTTAATTTTATTTTTATTATAGAGCAATTCCATATGAAAACGATCAAAATTGGCAAATTTTTGGACGACCCCTCTCCGATTTTAAAATAAATAGTCTCAATCGATTGCCCAGCAAAAAATAATGTACCTACATATTTTTTTTTTTTTTATAGTGACTGGTTTAGTGGTGGTGTACACCACTGTCATGTGACAAAATTGAAGAATTCTTCATAAGGGACCTCATTGAAAGTTGTTTTAAAAAAAAACTACTAAAGCGATCGCAACGAGTGGTAGCTCGTTGGAAAGGTATTGAATCAGGCTTTAATTGAAAAATAAAATTTTCCTAATTTTTCTTAGAATTTTACCTTTAAATTTTCCCATGAAAATTAAATTTTCCGATTTTCCACAGAAGCTCCTAAATTTTCCGGCTAATTTTTTTTTTTTGGATTCCTCATAATTTTTGCTTTAAGAATCAGCAATAAAAAAATCGGCCCCGACTCCTTGTTTGGACAGGAGAAGAGCATTTAAGAGACCACCTTGTTAAAAATACATTTTAAAAATTACACTGTGCATGAAATTGACACTTTTTTTTCGTTACAAGCCGGGCACATGGCGTTTTAACATAATTCGGGGACGCTGAATCCAGTGGTGCCCGCGGTTTTTTCAGAGTGGCTCTGGTTTTCGAGATATACCGTTATTTCTTAAATGGAGGAGGTTGCTCAACATATATTCGCGTAACTCAAAAACGGTTTAGTTTATTGAAATTACTAAAAAAAACCGAAATTCCGCAATAAAAAATAAAGCTGCATTTTTTAATTTTTTATGAATTTTTAAAAAACAAAAATTTCGAAATTTTGATAAAAAAATTATTTTTTTTTTCAAAAAAAAAATTATGTTTCAATAACGATACTCATATTAGAAAAAGAGTTTTACTTTTCTGAAATGAAATTTTATTGCGGAATTTCGGTTTTTTTAGTAATTTCAATAAACTAAACCGTTTTTGAGTTACGCGAATATATGTTGAGCAACCTCCTCCATTTTCGAAATAACGGTATATCTCGAAAACCAGAGCTAATCTGAAAAAACCGCGGGCACCACTGGATTCAGCGTCCCCGAATTATGTTAAAACGCCATGTGCCCGGCTTGTTACGAAAAAAAAGTGTCAATTTAATGCACAGTGTAATTTTTAAAATGTATTTTTAACAAGGTGGTCTCTTAAATGCTCTTCTCCTGTCCAAACAAGGAGTCGGGGCCCATTTTTTTATTGCTGATTCTTAAAGCAAAAATTATGAGGAATCCAAAAAAATAAAATTAGCCAGAAAATTTAGGAGCTTCTGTGGAAAATCGGAAAATTTAATTTTCATGGGAAAATTTAAAGGTAAATTTCTAAGAAAAATTAGAAAAATTTTATTTTTCAATTAAAGCCTGATTCAATACCTTTCCAACGAGCTATCACTCGTTGCGATCGCTTTAGTAGTTATTTTTTAAAACAACTTTCAATGAGGTCCCTTATGAAGAATTCTTCAATTTTGTCACATGACAGTGGTGTACACCACCACTAAACCAGTCACTATAATAAAAAAAAAAAAAAATGTAGGTACATTATTTTTTGCTGGGCAATCGATTGAGACTATTTATTTTAAAATCGGAGAGGGGTCGTCCAAAAGGTGATCGCTTTCATATGGAATTGCTCTATAATTTTCTGTTTAAAAATTATATTTTTTTAAAAGAAATGGAATAAATAAATGAATTCAACAATAAAATTGATCAATATTATTTTCGGTGATATCCTTTAAAGGATATAAACAAGCATACGTCTTTCAGACGTATCGTTATCTTTTCAGTACAAAAAAATAACGTCATCTTTCTAGGGTTAAAAAGCACTTAAGGAGTGCTTTGTTTGCATGTTAAAAGAAGCTCTTATTAGCTGCGTTCGTTTACCCCAAAATTTGTACAAATTTGTACTGGATTTTACTGAAATGCGTTCGCGTACACATAAATTTTGTAAAATTTTTATATTACTCACCTACTGGATTTTACTGGGATTTTACTGGAAAAGTAAACGAACGCACATATTGTCAGCAGAAAATAGTCCTCCAAGCCGGGAACACCCCATACAAAAATCAGGCATCCTATCAGCAGGTTTGAAGCGATTTGAGGTATGAATAAAACATATAACCTGCTCCTTTGGAGCACAGTTTTTACTGGGTAAGTAGTTAGCCGGGAGTAACAGTAGCTTCACCTTACGGTTAAAAAGTAAGACCAATCTATTTCTTGCAGATGGAGACGTAACACATTAATGCTAACTATAATCGTTCTAACTTTGCTGTTACCCCTGGCTAACTAAGCCTTTAGTCTCATATACATTTAGCAACAAGGTTAGAGTAGTAGTCGAAGTTTAGAGTGGAGTCGAAGTCGGAGTCGTAGTCGGATTTAAAAAATTTCAACGGTTAGAGTAGAAATTAGAACTATTTTTCAGAAAGCTTAAAAAAAGAAGCTGCTTCTATCCCGAACATGGTAAAAATTCGCGAAAAATTTCAAAATTGCAAGCAAACTATTAAATATGTTAGAAATCGCCAAATCGGTTAAAAAACAAAATGTTGGTAAATGCCATAAATAACGGTTACAAATTAAGCCGTAGTCATGCACCTAAATTATAATTCGCTATACGAGCATTTGACCTGGTCCCTGTTTTTTATAACTACAACTTACAAATTAAGAAGTAAAATAAATGTAAAAAGCAGCAATTTTGCAATTTTTGTTTTTAATATTTTACTTGTAGATTTGTAACTTGTAGTTTTGAGAAACAGTGCTCGGATCGATCTAAAAATTATACAACAGTTGAGCAATAAAGGGTAGTTACCAAACGGATTAAACAATACACTGGATACACTGAGCTAAAACCTTTACACACAAATTATTAACTTTCAATTCAGTGGTCTCATCACCGCATACGATATCGAACAAAATTTATCGAAATTTTTCATTTTGTTAGCCTGACACTCAACATCGAATGAAATTAATCGTAATTTGAGAAGAAGCATTCGATATCGAGTAACTTAAGACTTTACCTCTGTCCAGTTGTCATTCAATACGTCAGCGTCTATCGTATGCAGAAAAAATTTAATTAAGCCCCAAAAAGAGTTTTACATACAGTGGTGGTCAGCTATTAAGGACAACTTTTGTTGCATACTGATATGACTGTTTTACGTTTTTTTAAATCCAAGCTAAAAATTTAAAATTATATTTAATTAAAATTTTACAAAAAATATAATATTTATTAACGAAAAGGTAAGAATACAATAACAAAAATATGTATGTAGTTACATATATTAACACAAATTAAGTATTTAACTTTTTTTTAACTGGACATATAAATAAGGACAAATGGTGTTTTGTAATACTACATTTACATTAGGCCGAAATCTTGTAGATTTGATTTAAAATCTTCTTCGAAATCTAGTGCGTTTACATTGTACTTTTTTGACATTAGCGAGATTTTGTTTTTATAACACAACAGCTGACTTAAAGTTTTTTCGTTACACACACAAACACAAAAAGAAATATACATTAAAAAATTTGCATTACCTTTTTTTTAATAATCAACGATATTTATTTTATCAATATTATTCGTGTTTTTAATTTTTTTACAATTTTTATAAAAATTTTTAATATTTTTTTTAACAATTTTTGTTTTGTTTTTTTTTAAATGTCATTTTTTCTTGTGCAGGGAAATATTTTTTAGTGCTATATTGTAAAAACCATAGTTGCATCATTAAGTACTACTAGATTTTGAGTAGATTTCGTCGAAATCTTGTCACGAAGTAGATTTTGTTTTGTATGGGAAATCTAGTCAAAAACAACTAGATTTGGCTCGAAATCTCGTAAGTACTAGATTTTGCGTAGGTGTAAATGTAGTATAACTGTAAATTCGTTGGGAACCCTTTTGATTTAATTACTCTTAACTAAAGCGCGACATCTTTTAACAAAAATAAAACTCTCTACATCTGCCCAATGATTTTCTATCGGTTTAGATCTGGACTTTGTGCTGACCAAAATAAAACATCAATGTTTTCAGACAAAGCCAGTACTTTACACTGCTGACATTGTATTTCGGATCATTATTCTGCATAAATATAAAATCGTTTGGCATCGCTTCCACAGGTGTTTATCCAAGAAAATTCCGCCCAAGCCATAATATTCTCACCAGCATGCTTTACGGGTTTTAAAGTATAGCGAGGTTTAAGTTCTTGGTTTGGTGGACGTCGGATATAATTTTTCCCATATGAACCAAATAAAGTAAACTTGGATTCATTACTCCAAAGAATTTTTAGTTATAATTTACAGTGGCTTAATAAAATGTGTAAATAGAGAGAAAAATGTAGCAAACATGACAATTTTTTGTAATTTGCAATGTTGTCCCACCACTGTATAAAAAAAATTAAAAAATGTAAGTCAATTAAAAAATATATGGGGTATTCACAAGGTGTGCTATCATGTTGTATTGTCATAATGTTCTAACATTTTACAATGGTTTAAAAATATTGTTGTTGCTTTGTAAAAAAAAAGTGTCTTAAATTAATAAAACTTTGCTTGCTATGTTTATTGTGCTGTCGTAATTAATCAGAAGAGACCTGCGCAGAGCAACTGAGCCGAGCGGCAATGATTTTGTAGCCGTCGCCGTTGATGGTATAGTTTTATCCGACTAACATCCGAATTTAACCTGCGGCTAGCATTTTTTGCAACAAAACACTTGCGGCGTCAAATTGGATCGGCCTAGGACTCTGATGTTTGGTAAAAAAACAAAATAAAATATTTGTGGTTTGGGTCTTAAAAATGGAAAAATAGTCAGGAAAGATCTAAATTAATTTATTAATTCATGGATAAGAATTAAAAACATTTTGATTTTAGGTAAATATTTATTTTTTTTATATTTGTTTTAAATCAGCTGACTTAAATTCAAAATAGCACACTAAGTTATGAGGGGTTGTTCACAACAGTCGTATTTTTTCATGTTATTATTTTAAGACATATGATTTTATGACACCTTGTGAATCCCCCAATTATATTTGTATTGTATTATTTGTATTAGGACAAATGCAAACAAAACAAATAGAAAACAAAAAAAAATTTAATAAACTTTGTGCAAAGTTTTGTATCCATTTCCTCTATGACATGCCTAACAATTTTGCGCACTATGACCCAACCCGACCAAATAGTCATTCCCCACACTGGCCTGGAAACTTCTACTCGCCAAAAGCGAAAGAGTGGCTGCTAATTGCAGCTTAGGCGGCACTTATGTAGGCGTAACAAATAATGCTATTGTAATAAAGTTTGGTCCGTTACAGTTTTATATGAGTAGATATCACACTGTAAAATTTTGTAAAGATCGGTCCATATTTTTATAGGTCCCATATTAATTCCACTACTGAAATATTCTAGTTGTCGGTGAAGGGTATCAAAGATTCGGCACAGCCGAATAAAGCACTCAAATTTTTTTTTTCTTATATGTTAAAAGAACTCGGAAACTTTAACAAAATTTAAAATTATACTTTGGTTTTACATTGCAATACCGGCTATTAGCGAAGAAATATTTGAATACGTATATGTATATGCAAATATCAACTATAGCGCCGTGAATAGTATAAAATATTATTTTATTTTTAGAAAATTTTTAATATTTTTAATTAGTTCATTAAATTTAATTTTCATTAAATTATTTTTATGAAGAAAGGAATTTTACAACATAAAAATTAATTAAAATTGTTATTGATAATCTTTCATTCTTGACCGTGGCCGGGATTCGAACCGCGGCTGGCAGGTTACCATGACATGTTTCGATCGCAACCACTCGATTTCCTCCGATGGATTTGACGACTGCTGACGTCAATAGTCAAACATCAATCCTTAAACCAAATTGTATTTTAACCTTTGGTAGATCAAAATTTGCTTTTTGAATGATTATCCATTTTAATTGATTTTACATGTTTTTTCCTTACTTCTGTTTTTCGTACTTTTGTCAAGAATTCTTCTTGAAGTCCAAAGTTCATTTTTTGTTTTTTCTTTTTTGTCTTTCTTTTTCTTGTTGACGTTTTTTAGTACAACTTGAAGGACAAATGAACACATAGAGCTCGTGCCTTAGCTTTAACAATAATTAGTATTGTGGTTATTTTGTTGAACTATTTGTGGTTTTTAATCCAAATTTTTAATATTTTTAATTAGGCTTAAGTTCATTAAATTTAATTTTCATTAAATTATTTTTATGAAGAAAGGAATTTTACAACATAAAAAAAGCAAATTTCGATCTACCAAAGGTAAAAATACAATTTGGTTTAAGGATTGATGTTTGACTATTGACGTCAGCAGTCGTCGATGGCTGCGAGTGTAAAACGGCAAATCCATCTGTGGAGATCGAGTGGTTGCGATCGAAACATGTCATGGTAACCTGCCGGCCCGGATTCGATCCCCGGCCACGGTCAAGAATGAAAGATTATCAATAACAATTTTAATTAATTTTCATGATGTAAAATTCCTTTCTTCATGAAAATAATTTAATGAAAATTAAATTTAATGAACTTAAGCCTTATTAAAAATATTAAAAATTTGGATTAAAAACCACAAATAGTTCAACAAAATAACCACAATACTAATTATTTTTATAAAATATTATATTAAATTTTGGCATACTCCTGAGTAATTGTCTGTTTGGTTCATGGCAGGCATTAAATATAATATAATAAAATAATGGTATCGAAGTAACAAATAGTGCAATACAGATACCGAAATAACATATACTTTAATACTTTACCGATATCTGTTTCAGTTGCCAACCTTGAACAAAATCCAGTATTAAATATAAAATTATATTTACAGTTTCACACCCGCTGGTAGGTTTCAATAACCATTAATGTAAACATCCTTCTAATGAAATGAAATAAACGAATACGAAATCAAAACGAATTGAAAAATAAAAAAAAAAAAAAAATAATTTATAACGTCATTGTTATGCAAATGATACTTGTAAACCTCTAGATACATTTATACCTACATACATTAATAGATACAAGGTATTTGTAACATTAAATACTGTTAATATAAAAATGTTAACACAATAGAAAGGCCAATAGAAAATCATAAAATCTAATATCAAAATGTCAGTCTATTTTTAACCAGACAAGATTTAATTTAACGTTGATTTTTCTATTGTTACCAATTTTTACTGGTTGCACTTTATCAAGGGGATACCAAAACAAAAAATAGAAAAGGAAATAATTCGCTTAGTCGTTAGTAAAATGTTAAATGAAATAAAAATATTTGCTACCTTAAAAAAAAAAACTGATTTGCATACAAGCACACATTTAAAACAACAGCCATTTATTTACCCACTGGAAATTTTAAAAGGGAGGAATTCTTCTTTAAATGTCAGTTAAATGATTACAAATGCAGGAACAAGGACATTTCACAGCCCGACTCGAAAGAGAAGCAAAAAAATGTGCCTGTAAATGTGAATAATTAATAAGACAGCAGCATCGGTTATTTATGGTTTTTTCATGATTATTTTTAAGAGTTTGAGTGTATGAAAATTTCAATTTCCATATTTTACAAAAGTTTGGAAATGATAAGGATAAACAACGGTTTCATGCCTTACGAAGGGGCAAATATAAACAGACCATTAAAACTGGGTGGAGTTTATGTATTGTGTTTTTTTAAATGTTAATTGCAAACCGGTTTTGTTAAAAATTTTTGCTTTAAAATGTCTTTTAATATTTATTCTAAAAAGAAAACATAAACGAGTACATAAATAGAATTATATGTTTGTAAAAGGGTTCCTAATTTTCTCATTTCTGGAAGTGCCTAATATGTCTTCTTTCTTCCCGAAAAGTAAAGAATAGAAGCGAAAAGTATAAACGATGCAATTAATGCTAATGCCCGTCATGCAATACACAAGTTCAGTGCTCAAGTCTGGCACTGCGTAAACAAAACTTTTCGCACACACTAAACATATAAGTAAACTGTGCAATATTTTATTTTTAATTTATAAGCGAAGAAGACAACATGTGCAAATAAAACGAAACATTGCTTTACTTTTTATTCCCTTAATATTTTACAAATTAATAAATTTAATGCGACATTATGTTGGCGATTAATTGCATAATTCTTAAAACACTGTCCAGAAAATATTTTTTCCGCGCTCGTTTTTTGTTGACAACTCTTCATAAATTACTACAAAACTAAACGTTTTTGACATACACTAATCAATTTCACTGAACAGTTTTACAAACTTGAGTAAATATCATAATCGTTTTGATTTTTACTCAGTTCCATGCGTAAACAGCGAAAAAAACAACCTCCATACACTTCACAAACGCACTGTACAGAGTCCGACTTGAACACAGTACTGTGCCAGACTTAAGAACGGAGCTTATGTAGTGTATGGCCGTCATCGTCTGTTGATTTTGCATCGTTGACTTACATATGTTCCGATTTTAACTGAACAATTATCTAGAACATCCCAGCAAAAACTTTGCTTCAAAAATAAGCGGAAAAATAAAGAGAGCTTCACGAGAAGACATCTTACTTTTCTACTAGTACTTATTTTTGTTCGCGATGTCCCAAAAGTAATCCTTTATAATTTGGCTCAAAATAACCTAAAAACTAATATCTTTCTTTTATACTTATACTTAAAAGTTTTATAAAAATATGTAGTTAAAAAAAGAGACAAAAAGAATTAAATAAAAATTGAATTTTTATTGAAAAAGTGTACACAATAAAACATTTTTCAAAGTGTAGGAAAACATTTAATAAACAGTGTTTTGGCTGCACAAAATCGCTTATAGCTCTAACACTGTCATACAAATGTGTGTAATGAGGTGCTCAAAAAACATCGTTTACATAAGGTCGATATAACTATTAGTGTTTCAATAACAAAAATATACTGTGGGGTAATTTTAGAACATATTTGTGTATATATTTACATACATTTGATTAAATTTTGGATTTTCCATGGATTTCACATCGAAATTATACTTAAAATTATATAATATTACCGAATGTTTAAAAAATATTAACGGAATATACTGCAATTTGATTTAAATGATTATTTAATACCGTATAATAATAACTAATTTAAATCATTACCTATATATAAAATTGTTTTTGTAATATATAATTTTGACTTATTTAATGGTGTTTTCTTTTCTACAAAAAAGTGTGACATTTTATTTTAAAAAAATGCAATTTGGTGTCGGTTTCTTAAAAATTTTGCTCCAGAAAAGGGTGGCTTGTTTTATTCTAAAAAACTCATCCTTTTCAGGATCAAAATTTTTAGAAAACAGACACCAAATTGCATTTTTTTTAAATAAAATGTCACGTTTTTTGTAGAGAAGAAAACACCATAAGATATAAAAATAAAATTATTAATTAATATATAACTAATAATCCAAAAAGTGGCGAATAAAACTATAAGGTAATGAATTCAGGAAGTCATTAAAAGTAGGATTGCAAGTAAAGTTTTTGCAAGTTTCACACCTAGTGTAAAACTTGCAATAAAGCCACCATTAAAAGACAATACAAAACAATTTTTCAACAAAGTTCTAAGACAAGAACCAAATATGTTGAAGTTACAAGTTCATGAAGCGAATCAAATTGTTAAAGGTGCATGTAGACGATATGTTTTTTACATCTGATTGCACAAAATTGCTGTTTTACAGAAGGTTTATAATATTCGGTCATAAACGTACATGTAATTTGCTTCTGACATTGTCTCTGTTTTTTTTTTTTGCATAGTTACTGCAGAAACCAAAGTAGTTCTCGGTTTCAAAATAGCTTGCTGCCGCCACGAAAATTTTTATTTGCGCGGTTAAATAGTTTAGCCATCTTAACCTTTTTTCCTTTTAATTCAAAGATACGAATTTTGGATATTATAATGCAACGGTTTTTGAAAGTGGTTTAAGTCTATTAAAAAAAAAAAAATGATAGCAATAAAAAAGTAAAAACTTCGCCTACCAAATAATATGTGGAGTAATCAGAAAAACATAAGAGCACTTCTTGCCAGTGTTGCCAGTGAAATTTCGAGAAAGAAACATTTTGGTTACCAAAAGATACGCTTTTCCCCAAAAAGATACATCTTAAAAAAAATTTGAAAATCCATTTTTAACGTTTAACATTTATTAAAATAACATTTTTATTTCATATTTAATGAATATTGTAAAGAAAATGATATCATATAAATTCATTTCTATATATTTATTTAAGTCATAAATATTAGGTACGATGTAATTTTTAAATAAAAATACAGTAAGCGAACTTTAAAATTAATATAATGTTTGGATGTTATCAAAACAAATTAATTTTTGTGAAAATTAGTATACGAGTTAAGACGTTTATACTAAGACGATTATATCAAAAACTACATAGGTATAAAGTTCCTGTAAACAAAAAAGTTCCTCAGAACAACTTCGCACTACTAGATCTTTAATGCTTTTTCACCATTAATTAAGCTGCTATTGTATTAGCATTCAGTCGGTTAGTCTTAATAAGTTTTTTTTTTGGCTAAAAATTCTCTAATATTTTATTTCTGTACATTTTGCGTAACGATTCAAAAGATACGAAAAATGTCAGGATTATACATGGTACCTGAAGTCATCAAAAGATACGAAAAATGTATCTTTCGTATGAAAGAACCAATAAATTTTACATGGGAAGTCCCAAAATGAACGAATTCAAAAGTAAGTCATTATTTTTTTACCTACATACATCCAGAAAAAAGTAGTTGTAGAAGTTGTTATAGATGTAGTTATAGAAGAATGCTACTAAGTAATGAGTTAAAGAAGCTATTCATTTTGAAAAGGTAGCGAAGTTTTTACTGGGAGGTAACAAAAAAGAATTTACTGATATGTTTATAATTAAAATAACTTGTGTAATTAACGGTTATTATTTTCAATAGAAATCTACCCAAAGAAATAAAAATTCAAGAATTTTGGATTCAGAAAGTGAAGATGATTTAGAAAACAATAATTCTAATAGTACTTTAAAGAGAAGAAGAATCACAGAAAATTATTTGTCATCAGATGATGATGATGGAATGCCATGTGATTTCAGCTCAAATTCTCCGAATGAAAATGAAATACCAGAAAGAAATGGTGATAAATACGCTCAAAAATTAAGAAAATCTTACAGGAAAGAAATATTACACTGCAGCTAGGAAAATTATCCGGGAAAAAATATTCCAACACAAAGACTCCCTACAGATAATATTAAACTACATGGTCCATTGTGGCTTAAATGGACTACTTACAACATGGTCCAATCCACTGTAAAATGGACCATGTTATAAGAAATTAACATGCAGTGCTGCCAACAACTGCATGATGTATACTTTTCTATAGTTTACAGTATTACACATTGATAGCCCTGACGGTGTCCATTATTAATTGTTTATTTAAAAGTGAGAGTTTGTGAAATTTGTGAAAAAAAGTTAAAAAAAATTAAAAATACCAAGTAAATATATTAAATAATAGCAATAATAGACTACAAGGCACGCCATAAAAGGCGATTAGTTAATGAAATGCTGATGAAAAATGCTTAAACTATCCCTTTAGTGTACTCCATACGTAGTGGCATAGAGTACCTTTAAAACTAACCCACTTTAGTACTCCATGGAGTAGTTTAGGAACTACTTCGGTGGGTTATATGGTCCCCTCCTAGGATATCGTAATGTTAAATGGACCACCTTTTACCCATATATTTGGAGTAGTTTTGGAGTTCTCCTACTCCTTTATGGACTACTGTTAACATGCATGTATGGACTAGTCTCGTTATCTGCAGGGCTACCATTGTTCAAAGAATTGCATAAATCTTATTAATGTAGAAGAAAGGAAAAATATTTTTGATAACTTTTGGAATTTGGGGAATTTCAATAAAAACAAGTTAGAGTGCTATATTCGGCTGTGCCGAATCTTTGATACCCTCCACCGACAGTTCGAATGTTTAAGGAGTAATATCTGTATGATGTCTTTTTATTATTATTATCTTAAACTGTGACGATTTGATATTAATTATGGTTTTAGGAGACTAAACTGTTTTCCGGGAGTAGGGCATATATGGGGCCTAGGGTAAATTATGTACCGATCTTCACGAAATTTCACAGTATCATTTATAGTCCTATAAAATTGTGACGAGCCAAAATTTGTTATGATTGCATTATTTTTTACGGTTTTAGGCGTACTAAACTGTTTTCCGGGAGTAGGGTTTATATGGGGCCTAGGGTAAATTATAGACCGACCTTCGCGAAATTTTACAGTGTAATTTCTAGTCGAATAAAACGGACTTGTGCAAAACCTTATGTCATTCCGTGCATTTTTGCATCATTTATGTTAGTTTTTGTAACAAAATTATCAAGTTTTTGAAGGTGGTGGTTCCACATTTTGATTCATAGCTCTGGTCCTACTGAACCGAGTTTGCTGAAATTCAATCCCAAACTGCTTAGGATAACTACAAGCAATTTGACACCTAGTTTGTTTATTTCTTTTGAGTTTTTCGAAAGTGAGCGTGTTTTCAACAGACAGACAGACGGACAGACGGACAGACAGACGGACATGGCTAAATCGACTTAGAATTACTCAAGCAGCCAGAATATATATACTTTATGGGGTCTGAGATGAATAATAAAAAAGTTTCACACGGAATGACAAACTTAGTATACCCTCTTCACAACTAATTGTGGTGGAGGGTATAAAAATGTATATCCCAGTGAAAACTTCGCTTACTTTTTCGAAATGAATAGCTTCTTTAACTCATTACTTAGTAGCTTCCATCTATGACTACATCTATAACAACTTCTATAACTACTTTTTTCTGGATGTATTAAAGTTAAAAAATAATGACTTACTTTTGAATGCATTCATTTTGGGACATCCCTTGTAAAATTCATTGGTTCTTTCAGTAGAATTGTAAGTAGTGCTCTTATGTTTTTCTGATTACTCAACACATTATTTTGTAGGCGAAGTTTTTACTGGGACTTACATGGAGCTACAGAGCAGCTTATTGTGCAACGAAAACGCTTGAGAAACGGCAAAAGTTCGCCAAGAAATTACACTTACAAATATTACTTAAAAACTACTCACGGAAATGTTTCAGTATGTAAAAAATTATTTTTGAGTACTTTTAATATATCAGTAGGCCGATTACAACGAGTTTTACAATTTAAAAATATTGGAAATGATTTGAATGGACAAATGCCAGGATCTTCTAGGAAAATTTATGAAGAGGATAAAGAAGCCGTAACAAATCATATTAAATCTTTTCCTCAATATAAATCTCAGTAAAAACGAATTTAATTTGCACTTTCATCAGCCACAAAAAGATACTTGCCAAAAATGTGATCAATTGAATATTAAAATTAAAGCATCGGGTAATACGGAAGAAAAGGAAAAGCTCACGGAAGAGCATAATATTCATTTAAAATGTGCTAAATTGGCCAGAAAATCATTAAAAGATTTGGCACGAAATAATCCAAATGTATATTTCGCTTTTTCATTCGGCTTAGCAAAGGCGTTACCTTTTCCAAAATTGTCGGCTTCCATCGCCTATTACAAACGTTATATTTACATTTACAACCTAGGTTGTCATAATTTTCACGATAATGAAGTTTACATGTATGCCTGGGATGAAACTGTGGCATCGAGAGGTTCTCAAGCAGTAGGATCTTGTGTATTAAAACACCTCAAAAAACTAAGAAATCATAAACATATCATAGCTTACAGCGATATGTGCACTGGGCAGAACAGGAATATAAAATTGGCATTAACATGATTGAAAATTGTGCAATCGGCAGAAAATAATGCAGATATTACTGATCATAAGTTTTTACTATCAGGACATTCATTTTTGCCAAATGATAGTGATTTTGGAGTGATAGAAATGGCTTTGAGGAAAAATAATTTAATGTATGTCCCACAGGATTACTATAAAAAAATGTCAAAGGAGTAACAAATTTATACTAACTAAAATGAAACGTGAAGTTTTTTTTTTCTACAAAACCTCTGGAAGAAGCAATTCATAAAAGATTAAAAAACACTAGTGGCGAACCTGTAAATTGGCTAAGAATATGTTGGATGCGATTTATAAAAAGTGAACCCTATAAAATGTTTTATAAAGAATCTATGGAAGTGGATAAAGAGTTCAAAATACTTTATTTATTACCTAGTCGGGGAAGACCAAGGAACTTCAACAAAATAAAATTAACACCATTATACAGAAATGTACGTCCCATTTCAACTCCTAAGTATAAGGATATGATGGAGCTACTATGGTATATACCACCTATGCACCATGAATGTTTTAACATCCTCACACATAATCTAAATGAGGAGAAATAATGTGGCAAAATCTTTAATATTATCCATAATAAATGAATGTAAATTTAATTTTTTAGTAAATGAATTAAAATTAAAATTTATTTTTAATTACATAAATAAAAATCAGTATCTAAATTGAAAGCTTCCCTGTTTATTTTAAAGCTATTACATTCATCTACATCAAACATAAAATATTTACAATTTCTTTTATTTAATTTCTTTAAAATAAGTGGACTTATTCCTTTTCACGAACAAAAAAGTCATTTTATTAATTTTGAAACACAGCTTATTTTTCTAGTAAAGTTTACGTATAAAGTTATATATTCTAACATGTTTAAGGTCACAAAGCAATAAAAAAAATTAATACCACTTGACAATACATATTTTTGAAACAAATCAAACACAAACCCTTAAATATCTCAATATAAGAAAAAATAGACTTAAACCACTTTCAAAATAAACGACTCATATATTTACATATGATGAATTTCATGTAAAAATCGAGATGCATTGAACCCGACCCCCTCAGATATCGATGAAATTTTGTTCATAGCTAAATTTGATCAATACAAACAAACTCTCATTTTTAGAAATGACTGTTTTGCGATTTTTTGGGCGTGACACAGTGGGAACGTTTTCGAAAAAACGCGAAAATGGTCGAAAAGAGCTCCATTTAAACTACAATAACTCAGAATCGGCTAAACCGATTTCCATGATCTTGGTATCATTAAAAAGATATTTTAACAGGCTTTATGACACGTTCAAAAAAAAAAAAAAGAAATACACTGTAAAAAAATTTATAACAAAAAAAAGTTTTAACTGACGAAAAAACCAAAAAGAACAAGGGTTTTTTTACAGTGTATTAATTTTTTAGAAAGGTTTATCCTTCATCTATACCATATCAAAAAATAAAAATGGGTTCTTTTTTAGTTTTTTTTATATAATTTTTTAAGTAGTGTCACTTCTAGTAATTGCCCTTATATTTTATAACAAAAAAAAATTTTAGGTAACGAAAAACCAAAAAAGATCAAGGATTTTTTACAGTGTATTACTTTTTTAGACAGGTATTTCCTTCACCTATAACATATCCAAAAAGAAAAATGGGTTCTTTTTTATTTATTTTTTAAATAATTTTTTAAGTAGTGTCACTTCTAGTAATTGCCCTTATATTTTATAAAAAAAAAAAATTTAGGTAACGAAAAACCAAAAAAGATCAAGGATTTTTTACAGTGTATTACTTTTTTAGACAGGTATTTCCTTCACCTATAACATATCCAAAAAGTAAAATGGGTTCTTTTTTATTTTTTTTTTAAATAATTTTTTAAGTAGTGTCACTTCTAGTAATTGCCCTTATATTTTATAAAAAAAAAAAATTTAGGTAACGAAAAACCAAAAAAGATCAAGGATTTTTTACAGTGTATTACTTTTTTAGACAGGTATTTCCTTCACCTATAACATATCCAAAAAGTAAAATGGGTTCTTTTTTATTTTTTTTAAATAATTTTTTAAGTAGTGTCACTTCTAGTAATTCCGCAAAATTCTGAATAAAAAAATCAATGTATTCTTCATAATAATTTTCTATTTTGTCATAAACATTTATTACTTTACCCATAATAAAGAGAAATATATATAGAACAAAAAATTCATAATTCATAATTATAAACAGTTTCGAGAAGCCAAGATATCCCATTACAATTTTTACGCGTATATTTTAAAAATTTGAGTGAATATGAATTCAAACAATAAGTACAGATGCATAAAAATATCTCATAAGTGAAAACGAGGCTGCAAATATAATTGAATACTTTCCAGCTGTCGCCAACATTCATTGTAGCCGTATTTGCGAAACTTGCCGGAATACACTGAGAAAAGCGCGCAGTCGTAATGAATCCAACGTGGAGCAGAATGAAGTCTCAAATTATTTACCAACAACGCCCAGCGATGAAGTTAGCGAAGAATTGAATGAACTTCCAACTTGTAATGCAAACATCGAAAGGACGGAAGTCATTGAAAATATAAATGATCATATTATTCCTCATCTACCAAACCAAATGTCGCCTCTTAAAAGGAAATATAAGAAACAAGATGCATACAGAAATAGAAAATCACTGCAAATTTTCGAAAATATAGCAGATTCACTTGGAGCTGATCCATTATCTGATTTGTCAGCGCAACCTGAAAACGTCAAAGCCATTTACGAAGAAATTTTGGAAAACATCAAATATCAAATAGAGAACAGCTCAAATCTTTTGGAAAAGCAAAAACTTTTATATCTCTTACCAATCAATATGAGTCACGCAGAAATTAAAGATCGTTTTGGGGATGATATATCTCACGATTGTATCAAAAAAAGTAAAGATATCCAAAGGAATAAAACGAAGTTTGCAGATATCAATCTTTTTAAAATGAACAGACGTAGTTTACCAACCGAAACTCTAAGCACAGTCAAGTTATTTTATGAAGATGATGAAATTAGCCGAACGATGCCTGGATCGCAAGATTCAATTACTGTTAAACAAGGAAACTTACGTGAAAAAGTTCAAAAAAGACTTTCGGTACGTATTACTAGAAGTGACACTACTTAAAAAATTATTTAAAAAATAAATAAAAAAGAACCCATTTTACTTTTTGGATATGTTATAGGTGAAGGAAATACCTGTCTAAAAAAGTAATACACTGTAAAAAATCCTTGATCTTTTTTGGTTTTTCGTTACCTAAATTTTTTTTTTTATAAAATATAAGGCAATTACTAGAAGTGACACTACTTAAAAAATTATTTAAAAAAAAAATAAAAAAGAACCCATTTTACTTTTTGGATATGTTATAGGTGAAGGAAATACCTGTCTAAAAAAGTAATACACTGTAAAAAATCCTTGATCTTTTTTGGTTTTTCGTTACCTAAATTTTTTTTTTTTATAAAATATAAGGGCAATTACTAGAAGTGACACTACTTAAAAAATTATTTAAAAAATAAATAAAAAAGAACCCATTTTACTTTTTGGATATGTTATAGGTGAAGGAAATACCTGTCTAAAAAAGTAATACACTGTAAAAAATCCTTGATCTTTTTTGGTTTTTCGTTACCTAAAATTTTTTTTTGTTATAAAATATAAGGGCAATTACTAGAAGTGACACTACTTAAAAAATTATATAAAAAAAACTAAAAAAGAACCCATTTTTATTTTTTGATATGGTATAGATGAAGGATAAACCTTTCTAAAAAATTAATACACTGTAAAAAAACCCTTGATCTTTTTGGTTTTTCCGTCAGTTAAAATTTTTTTTTGTTATAAATTTTTTTACAGTGTATTTCTTTTTTTTTTTTTTAACGTGTCATAAAGCCTGTAAAAATATCTTTTTAATGATACCAAGATCATGGAAATCGGTTTAGCCGATTCTGAGTTATTGTAGTTTAAATGGAGCTCTTTTCGACCATTTTCGCGTTTTTTCGAAAACGTTCCCACTGTGTCTCGCCCAAAAAATCGCAAAACAGTCATTTCTAAAAATGAGAGTTTGTTTGTATTGATCAAATTTAGCTATGAACAAAATTTCATCGATATCTGAGGGGGTCGGGTTCAAAATTTCAGTTTTATCTCGATTTTTAAATGAAATTCATCATATGGGCATTTCCGTCAAAAGGTCCACCGTGACCGAAAATTTAAAAGTTATTAAAAGCTGATTATTAAACGATATTGTTATAGAGAATTATTTAGATTTTACTAATTTTATAAATTTACCCATAAATTTGTTCACTTAGATAAACAATCAGACTGCAAAGTTGTGCAAACGTAATTTCTTATTTGTGAGAATGTTTGATTGTATGTTTTCTTTAATATTATCTTCCTTAAAAGATGTGTTTTTTGATGAAAATTATTCCAAAAAAATTTCCTTACATGGTCTGTAATCTAAGGAAGAGTTCGAAGAGAAATATGTTATTCGAATTATAAACTTTAGCATAGATAATAGTGCTTTCTTAGTGCTATAATTTAAGGGTTAAAAGGACGTAAAAATATTTGTTGCTTAAAATGTTATTGCATTGTTGATGCGTACGACTGTCACGTTCAGCACTTTGTAATTACCCATATATAATGGTGAGATGATCATGCATATTTCGGTATTGTAAAATATTAACTTCAGCCGGCTAATGATTCCGTCAATAGTGGACGCCGCTGCCGGTTTCTTCTCGGCATAGATTTCTGATGTCAGATGGTTTGTCAGAAGAAAATAGAGCACGCTCTAATTGAAATTTTGTCAGACGACTTTGCATCTGACTTTTATGGCCATTTTCTCAATGTACCGACAAAGTGTCTGTTACTTAATGTCAGCATAAATTTATTAGACCGATAAACCGTCTGTTAACAATTTTGGGTTTCTCAATATACCGACAAAAAAACATTGTTTTCAGCTGGCAACACCTCTCAAAATACATGTAAAACATGGTAGTCAGCTGATAAAATTTATCTGTACGGCAAATAAAAGGAAAATAAATAATTGGCAGATGAGTGCTGGTTAGTTTTGCGACATAATAAAAGCAAATGAAACATTTAGAAAACCAAATTTCTTTATTGTGCAGTTTTTCGTTAGGAAAAAAGATAATCATGTAATGAGAACACGGTCATTACAGTAGCAAAGTTAAAAAGGTTACACACTACATGTATGCATTTTGTAGTTGGGAATTTGACAAGTCCGATGTAAAAAGCATGTCGTGTACATGCTGCTTAAATATGAGCAACTTGCTTGTAATTATAAAAGGATAACAACAACACATATTGTAATTTAATTACTCCTTTAAAAAGTTAATAGTGTATATCTATCAAAACTAGTTTTTCTTTATGGATTAATATTTTGTATTGTTGGATCAAATTATACTGTTGAGTTTTTTCCCTTGTTATACCTCTTTTTTTGATCCGTTAAATAAAAAAACCGTTATTGTACTATTTTTTATTAAGATCAATATATTTCGAATAAACAGTTCATCTTCAGAATCTACATACATATACAAAATTAGAAATACAATAGTAACTTTTTTATTAATAAAAATTTAAGAAATTCAAAAATTACCTGAATTGATTGAAAAATATATATGTGTGTATAAATGAAAAATTATCGTTTTATATAGCATTCAAATCAAATAAAAACAAGAAGGAAAGTATAGTCGGTCAAGCCAGACCTTATGATACCCTAAACCACTGTATTTAAAAAGAAATTTTCGAGAGCGACCATCTGTGTTTTAAATTTCATTCAAATCGGCTTGATAGTTTCTGAGAGGCAGAAATTGCCTCAGAATTGAGAAAGTGATTTTGAGTCGATCGGTATACTTTAAGGTGGGTCTAGGACCAATATTTTAAGGTGTTACACACATCAGCACAACTGCATAATACCCTCTCCACTGTTGTGGTGTGTCATTGGAATCTTCGGATGTGCACCACCCAGTGAAGCTGCGGCGAACATTTGCACAAAATTTGACATTTTTGAAATTTAATATGCTGGCTAATTTTAATAAGAACTAAATTATGCGATGATCGTAATAATAATAATATTTGATCTCAAATATTTAAGGACAAACAAAAATTCAATAAAACCTAAAATTCTCGTACAAGTAAAAATACATGAAATTCTCTTTTTTCTCTATTTATTTTCTTTATTTGATCATAATGAACTCCTTCCATGTTTTTAATCCTTGTAAATTTAGTGACTTCATTATGTTTAACCACATTTGCAAATAGTGAACATAAAATATTAGATTTAAGAATTATAAAAAAGGAATACTAACAAAATGAAAATATTTGTATAGAATGACATAAATCCCTCTAAATATTGACTAAAACGATTTTAGCAGATTAAAAATCATCTTTGTAGTTTTGTTTTCTTTTTTTGAAAAGTTTTCATAAAAAAGAAATAAATGAGTTAGAACGGTGTGACAATAAGGGGTTAAAAACGACAACAAACTTTAAAATACACGTAAAAATAAATACTGAAACGTACTTGTTACAAAATTAAATACTACATTGTATCTAAAGGATGTTTGTTTATCCAATGTTTATGCGCTACAATGATTCCAAAAAATAGAAGTGTGAGAGAGAGAGAGAGAAAAAAACTCATGAATAACAAACGGATACAAATGTGTCTAAAAATTGATGTCTAAAAAAACTACTCATTCATTGTAAACATCCGGCTTCAAAAAAAAAAATCAAAGATTAAAAGAAATATGGAAAAAGGTAAAGAGTTATAGTGTTTGAACATTAAAAACAAAAAAATAAACGGGTGAAAATTTATGATGAAATAAATGAAAATCCTTTAACCTACATTCTAAGCACATCATCATTGTGTCATACGAGTACAATAGAACATGAAAGCATTAATGAAAGATCTTTCCTTCACTCAACCATCGCCTTTGCGTATTTTACAGATAAATCAATTCGAGAAGGGTAATAAACGGCCATACTATTTGTTTTTTTTTTCACCGTTTTTTCTGGGCGCATTTCACCCAGAAAGAAAATAATTCGAGACATAAAAAACAGGAAAATTAAACATCCTTTTAATGGGACGTGTAACTGCACAACCAAAACGAATTTTACTCTAAAAGGATTCTATTTAACTAAAGCTGGCAAAAAAGGTGTAATTTGCTTGCACTTTCTGGTTGTGATTGCTTCAAGTTAAAAAAATATTGCAATTTTTATGTGTGTTTGTTTTTCATAATCTGTGGAAAGTTTTTATGTGTGTAACGTAAAAAGGGTTAAAATAATAATGGAGTTTTTTTAAAATCGATATATTGAAATTTACGCTCGATTCCATTTAATCAACCATTTTATGAGCATTTTGTCAGGTCCTTTTTATACTCAATTGCGACCAAATTTCGAGTTATCGCATCAAAGCGTAAAATTTAAAAAAAAAATAATTTGTAACACCATTGATCTATTACATTTTAGGGTTAATAAGCACAAAAATGCATTTTAGTATTTTTTTATTCTTAGCAAAATAAAAAAATAGAATAAAAATTAAAGAGTAAAGTAACCCATTTCGAAAAATTAACCAATTTTAACTTTTTAAAAATTTTAAATAGCGTTTTAAATGAACTTAATTCCACATATTAAAACTAAAATTTCCCGGATTTAAGGAAATAATTGCACCTCTCGATGTTGTCAAAATGTTGCTTATGAATATAACAATATAAAAATTACAATTTTCTAGGTAAAGTTTGGTTAGGTTCCTTAACTAACCATCTTAAAAGATAGCGCATTTGGGTCCTGCAGTGGTCCTGCATTCTAAAGAGCAGTAGCTCAATACGTGTCAATCACTGCAGATCTCAACCAATTCGTTTTCCTTTAGTCAAATATTTCGACCAACTTTGTTAATCATTCTCAGGACAATCTGGAACAATATCATGTATTTTTCCGAGTTCCTTTTCCTTTTTTTCTATTATCATTCACATTGATGGTTGGTATTTAAAATGTAGTTCACTTATTGCTTTCACCACAGGAGCTTCAGCAGATTTCCAGTCATATATATGAACATTGCTACAAAAATATTTTTCAATATACGATTTAAAAGAAACAAATATGTCAAAGCGAAATTATTTACAAAATTGTATTTTTAAATTCCAAAATTCGATTCCATTTCATCAACGACATCTTGGCGCACTTCAAACACCCAGCAAAAACTTTACTTACCAAGTAAGTTAGCAAATAATGTTGGAGAAAATAAACACTACTTATTTTTCGGCTGAATAACTACTTATTTTTGTTCGAGGTGTCCACAGAATTCAGTACTTACAATACACTTACTAGAAGTCAAAAAATATCTAGTTATTATTTAACTACTAGTAAGTTGGATTGTAAGTACTTACAATATACTTACCAGAAGCCAAAAAATCACTAGTTAATAGACCTAATAAGTAATTATGGAGTGCGTTACCAGTAAGTTAATATTCAGTACTGAAAACAACACAACTAATAAGTAGTTATTGAGCTGATTATTAGTAAGCAAATATTTAGTAGTGAAAATACTAGTAAGTACTTATTAAAGTCTTCAAAATAATGACAATTGTAATGACAACTACTTACCAGGTAACGTATAAAATAACTACCACCTATTACTAAAAATCAAAAAGTTTTTCCTGGGCAATAGCGAACCAGCGGGTTTTGTTATAGAAAATGCAAAGAAATAGTTTTGAAAATGTCTGGTGAGTGGAATGAACCTGTTTTGCTACCAACCGCAATTTTAGGTCTCATAAAAACATAGAAATGAACATGGTTCGATACAATCTATATATTTATTCCTGTAATGTGCTAAAAGATCTGTCAAAATCAATTGTCGCATTTTTTTAATTTTTAAAACGAACGATTATTGCAACTCAATTACTCATATAAAAATTAGACTGGACTTTATTTTCTGACTTCAAAGTTTTTAAAGCGGACCCTCTTAAAATTTTTTTATTTTTTCTTCACAATAAATCTTCAAGCTCAAGGTCACTTTTATACTTTTATTAAAGCGGACCCTCTTAAAATTTTTTTATTTTTTCTTCACAATAAATCTTCAAGCTCAAGGTCACTTTTATATGTTATGAATCAAAATTACAGACATTTAATTTATAAGAATAAAGCCTAGTACTCTTTTCATATTTGTGAAAAATGTTGAGCAACATTAAATATTTCACACGAAAAGTTTGACATGTATTAATGTTAGCTATCTTGCGAGTTTGTACAATTTGACGTATTTATTCCTGCAAAGTATGCGACATTGTTTTGCGTATGTAAACAAACCCCACACGTATTTTACTAAAAAAAATTTTTTTTAATAACAAATTTAATAAAAAAGGAAGTAAATATGGATAAAAAAAAACTGTTACCGGTTGTGTTATTTTAATTTTTTATTTCGTATTTAAAAAAATTCGCAGTTGTAAAAAAATTTTGCCAGAAAAATTTCGGATCTTTCTAACAAAATGAACAGAGTACGACTCTATCAACATTATTTCATAGATATTCCGCACAAATTTTTACATATGCGTTTTGACAGCATTTCACGTGAAATGTTGAACAGAGTACCAGCCTTAAGAGGGGGAAATACAATAAGTTTATAAAAATGGAATAGAATAATTTTTGTTTCCTGTGTATAATTTTTATTATTTTTCATAATTGACAATTTTGTTGTTTCATAAAATTTTGTTTTAAAAAATTTGCTTAAAATTAAAAAAGCTAAACACCTGAAGAAGTTATCCATTGAGATAAAAAAAAATTTGGACTAATAATAAATATTTTGTATATAAAAGTGACCTTGAGCTTGATGATTTATTATGAAGAAATAATATTTAAAAGGTCGAAGAAATTAAACTAAACAATTTTTTATTTTGAAAAATATTAGAATAATATTTATGTTATCAGCAAGGCCCGGATTGTGATGCAAATGCATATTTGCTCTCATCAGTCGGATATTACCATATACAAAATATCTTTGCGAATCAAGAAATTTTTTTGCATATTTTGCTTTGAATGCATATTTTTGCATATGTTGCTGATATTGCATATTTTTGTTGCATATTTTGAAAAAACTTGTTTTAATTGATTTATTTTGCAATGCACCCTTCCGCAGAAGAGATAAAAGACAACTTCGATGATATTTGTTTATTGATTTCTAATGGGGAAAATATTTTGTAAAGCACCTTCGCGTGTTGCCGCATATAAAAAGAATTATCCGGATTAATGTCTTTCTCTACAGCCTATAACAACCAGACTTGGGACGTGGTTGAAGGCAATTATGTATTATGCTGAAAACTCTTGCCAATTCAAAGATGTAGTAAAAGGATTCAACAATGGTGAATTAAAGTTAACTGATATTGCCATAAATAAGATGTATTTTGTGGACGGTAATTCGTAGCAAGTTTGATAAAGTTTAAACCAAAATTAAGGATTTAAATTTATTGTTTTTAATCCTTAACTGCATGCATATTTAATTTAAATTGTTTTTGAAAACAGCGTAGTGAAAATGAATATACCACAGAGGAACTATCAGCATTTAATCATGCCCCTATCAATTCCGTTTTATTTTGTTTTGAAAAAACAGGCAGTAAACTCTTATTTTGAAAAAATATAGGGTCAAATATATCTCTAAAGGTAGTTTAAAAAACAAAATCAATAAACATTTGATTCGTATGTAATTGCGATCAGTTTCGCACTTTGCTTAAGCAATTGACATTTAAAAAAAAAATTTACAAAAATTTTTCTTAAGTTCAGTATGGTTTGACACTTATTCGCACAGTTGCTCAAGCCAGCTTATGCATATTTTAGTTGGGCTTTTACACGTGACTTAATTTACATGATTGTCTTACTGTTTCTTTATATATTTGTGTTTTACTTTATTTTAAATTCTACTTTTGTAGTTATTGTGCCTTACTTACGTTTATGAGACTGAATTATAACGTACTTCTTGCTGTTTTTGTTTTTTTTTTGTTATTTTTATGTTTTTTTATCACTAATAAAAACTTAAAGATAATTTTAAATGCATAATTTTTAAATTTTTAGCGCATATATTTCTATTTTCAGTGCATTTTTTAAATTTAATTTTCCGAATTTATACAGTCGAAATATTCAAAAACCGGTTCTAAAAAATGTCAAATAACACAGTACAACAGCCAATCTGGGGGGTGAGAAATTCCAAGTCAGGGTGATGGTACTAGGTCAGTATAGTAAAACCCTCAAAGGGTTTGGCGTTCGTATGTGTCAGTTTTTTTTATGACCTTTTAAATTTTTTCCTTATCTTGATGTTTTTTCGCTTAGTTGTAACATTTTGGAAAATACGTAGTTTAACATAACTCGAGAACCACTTGTCCGATTCTGATTAAACAAATTTAGAAAAATTAAGAATTACAATTTCTCTAATCTGTTTCTATACCGTTTTCCTATTTGTGCAACACTTTCGAAGTTAAAAATGAATGTATGAAGGGAAAAAAGTATTTTTTGCCTAAAAATTTAAATATTTTTTTTTTAAATTCATAAAAAATCCAAAATGGAAAAAAGTGCCAAAACTAATTACTTTCGCGTAAAGTCACATAACTCATGAGCAAAAAAAGGCATAGATCATGAAAATCGATGCACGCGTTTCTCATTTATTCACAATTAGGTAAATGTATGAATTTCAAAAATTTGCTCCAGATATGCACAACATTATTTGGAGAAAACATTGACACTCACAAGCCGAACTCTCTCATATTTTTCTACTGTACTAAAAGAGAAATATTGATGTGGCAACACTGGTTCTGTAATGTTCACATAAAACATGCATTGTCATTATACTTCTTCTCTTTCTCACACTGGTTCTGTGATTTTTGTCATTCAACAAGTGCCGACGAACGCGAACAGTAAAAGTGATTTTTCTCCAGTTTTTTAAAAGTGAACAAAAGAGAACAGAATATGGAACTGTGCAAGGTAGATATAAATAGCTTTTGCTACTGCTGTGGTCAATATGTCTCAACACATAAAAAAAGGGGAAATTATCTCCTTTCATCGGCTTCATATTTTATTTCCATTGCGTCCATCAATTTTCCTACATCCGGGCAATATGCAGAAGTTTTTTCATCATTCAAAAGGAATAAACTTTGGAGTGTTGCCTGACGACTTCGATAAGCTGTGACTTTCACACCGGGTGCCAACAAATTGTTTGATTACAAAATGGAAGCCAGCTCTTCCGATTTATGCTGTGCTAATTCCAACTTGGCAACAATTGAATCAAGCTTATTTTGATTTATTAAAATTGGCTCATATGGGGGATCATCACGTGCATGATATGTCGGAGCAGTCGAAGAAGAGAAAATATCTGGGCTAGAAGCTTTTGGCACAGGAATGTGGTCCGAATGAGGCAATGGTGTTGCGGCACTTGCAACATCAACGTAATTTTACGATTTTCTTATCCTTTTTGCGGCTCCTTTATTCGCACATGCATAGCAATTCAATGGATTGTGACCTTCGCCAGGATTAGTCCAAGTCATTGGGATACCAAATCGCATTCTTTCACGTCTTCTCTTTTTCCAATCCATTAGACGGTTGTAGCAGCTTTTACACACTATATTTGGTACCCAATTTTCGTTCACTATAACATTTTGGTTGAAGTACATCTCGTATGTTTGAACAAAATCAGTACTGAAATTTCCCCTTTTTTTATGTGTTGAGACATATTGACCACAGCAGTAGCAAAAGCTATTTATATCTACCTTGCACAGTTCCATATTCTGTTCTCTTTTGTTCACTTTTAAAAAACTGGAGAAAAATCACTTTTACTGTTCGCGTTCGTCGGCACTTGTTGAATGACAAAAATCACAGAACCAGTGTGAGAAAGAGAAGAAGTATAATGACAATGCATGTTTTATGTGAACATTACAGAACCAGTGTTCCCACATCAATATTTCTCTTTTAGTACAGTAGAAAAATATGAGAGAGTTCGGCTTGTGAGTGTCAATGTTTTCTCCAAATAATGTTGTGCATATCTGGAGCAAATTTTTAAAATTCATACATTTACCTAATTGTGAATAAATGAGAAACGCGTGCATCGATTTTCATGATCTATGCTTTTTTTGCTCATGAGTTATGTGACTTTACGCGAAAGTAATTAGTTTTGGCAATTTTTATCCATTTTGGATTTTTTATGAATTTAAAAAAAAAAATATTTAAATATTTAGGCAAAAAATACTTTTTTCCCTTTATACATTCATTTTTAACTTCGAAAGTGTTGCACATATATGAAAACGGTATAGAAACAGATTAGAGAAATTGTAATTCTTAATTTTTCTAAATTTGTTTCATCAAAATCGGACAAGTGGTTCTCGAGTTATGTTAAACTACGTTTTTGCCAAAATGTTACAACTAAGCGAAAAAACATCAATATAAGGAAAACATTTAAAAGGTCATAAAAAAATCTGACACATACGAACGCCAAACCCTTTGAGGGTTTTACTATACTGAGTGTAATCGACCGCCTGCCCTATTTTTTATATGTTAATATATATATGTTAATAGAAAAAAAAATGTTTGCTTTTATGTGTTCTGCATATGTGTTAGTAGCAAATTTGAACGCTTAGACCTCTAAAAATATTAAACAGATTTTAACAAAATATATATTGTGCACTTCTGTAAGTAAATACCTTTGAAATGGTGTATACTTTGTTCAAATCGTTTGACATAGAGAGGAGGAAAGTGTTCTTAACTGTTTTGCCTTTGCCGATTTATTTATAGATATAGCCATGATACAAATACAGAAGGTAGTTCCACTCTCTCTTTTTGTCGCCATATTAACGTTCTGACGTTTATTGGAGTTATGAAAATGTGTGCTACCACATTTTATTAAATAATCCCATTTTTCTGTTTTTGTTTTGTTTTTTATTTGAAGTTTGGAAAAATTAAATATAAATTTAGCTTTAAAATTTGTTAATTTTGAAAATAAGAAGTAACATAAATAAAATATATTTAAAAAAAGTAAAAAACATTTACCAAACGTTATTTTGTAAGTACAACTTTCGATTTGATGCGGAAGAGTTTGTGCTGATGTGTCCAACACAAAAAAATATTGGTTCTAGAGCCAGTTTAAGGTTACCAATTAACTCATAAATATTTTCTGAATCGATCTAACGATGTACGTCCGTCCGACCGGCTGGCTTTCCATGCACACTGTGTGCGAAAATTTAAAACTTAAAATAACGCAATTTTGAAGATAATTTAATAAAATTTGTTATATGAAGTCCTTTTTATACCCACAACACAATATTGATAAGGAAATTATGCATTTCTGCTCATGTTTGTAACTCCTTAAAACATTGGTCCCACCTTTACGTATCACTTTTTGAGTCGATCTAACGATGTCCGTCCGGCTGGCTGGCTGGCCGATTGGCAGGCTGCCCATGTAAAACTTGTGCGCAAAGTACAAAGTACAATTGGCACAAGGACCAAGCCTGTTGATCGGTCCATAATTTCCTATATCTCCCATAACAGCTTCTTTCTGGAATAGGGTCTTCGAGCCCAAAGAGTACCTTATTATGTTGCTATTAAGATTTGGTTCAAACAAATTCTATTGCAATTAAAATTATCTAACCTAATTGCATTGGAATCGGTCCATATTTGACCATAGCTTCCATACAAATACTACTCCCAAAAATAGTTTTTAATGCCATTACTTCCTTATAAATGTTGGTATTTACATTTAAATTGGCGACAATGACTTTTACAATAGCTACTTTGTCAAAATGTTGTGCAGGTGGGTCAAAAATTAATCATAGGTCCCATATAAACCCCCTGCCTAAAATTACTTAAAGGAACACAAGTTCCATATACATAGATGAAGAAATCTAAATAATATTCGGCATTACAGAATTTTGTTTTAGCGGGTCCATGATTGTTCATGGGTCCCATAAAGGCTACACATGCAAAAATTTGTTCTTTTATTCTGTGGTAGAGGGTCGTGCTTGACCGACTATACTTTCTTGATTATTTAAGCTTAATTTTTAATTTCTTAGTAGCTCGCAGACGATCATGCAATTGAAAATCTCTGGGAAGAAATAAAGCTATTAAATGATTTGGAAATTGTTTTTAATTTTCAGCTCTAAAGCAAATTAAAATTCTTAAGCTGTTAATACAAATTACACATTTTGTCTTATAATTTCCAAAAGGAATTTGTTGCCTTTTTTAATATGTGGCAACGATTTTTTTAATGTTTACAAAAAACAAACTTCAAAAATTCCGATAAACTTCAAAAAAATAATTGTGAGAGAGAAGTTGAACTACCTTGTGTATTTGTATCATGGATATAGCTAAGGGTTTGACAGTTCCCAACAACAACAATTCTACAAGTATAAGTTATTTTATTTTGACTTTCGAAAAAATTCTTTTACTTATCGTAGATGTTGGAGAAAGCGAAAGCAACCCATAATACATAATATCAAATTTCTCAGTCCTTTTCATGGATTTCTCTTAACATATAAAATCTTTCATTATGCCATTAGAGCCGTTTTAATTTTTTGAAATGTTTAACGCTTCTAATTGTTTGTTGTTGTTGTGTTACTTTCGAGAGTTTCTTCTGTTGTCAGGTCATTATCTAACTTATCCTGGCAAAGCCGAGTTCCTTAATTTCTGTTCTTGTACTGTATTTTAAGAATGTATTGCTGGAAGGAAATTTATTGTATGAAAAAATCCTTCTAAGCGCAACTAACTTGGTGCACTTTGGTAACGTTTTTGTGAAAACAGATAACATTTTAAAATTCTATATGATTGCATTATAGAATGCATTTAAAAAAGCGAGTTGCTATGAAACGGACGTTTTGGAACTCACCCATAATTAAAAACACAAAAAAATATGGTTTAATCTACAATAGATTAAAAATTTTTTAAAAATGATCAATCAAAATCTTTCTATCTTGTAAACCAAAAAATAAGCATTTGCTATTTTTTGGTTGCCCTAGTTATAACTATCAAAAACATATTGTAAACGGGAAGTTAAAGCTATAGTTAGTTTTAGCTGAACTTGGTGAAATTGGCCGTAAATCTTTAATATAATATTTTAGTATTCTAAAAACGTAAGACGTATGTTACGTAAAAAAGGCACAAGCAAAATAATCATGCATCAATGTTTATCATTTCAAAAACTTCAGAATCAAGATCTTCTGATTCATCAGCCAATACAATTTTGTTGTACATGATGTTTGTATTAAGATGTGTTTGCATTTGAGAAGATGTAATAAATTTGTCACAAACTAAATTGTTTTCAAAGTGTGCATTTTTTCCAAGAAAGGCTTCTAATAACTCATTCTGTATTCTGTAGCGAACTTTAAATTTGCTTGTATTGATTATAGCGAAGACTCGTTGAACACAAGCGTTACTTGTTAGTACAGAAAGCATATTCAAAACTATTTTAGCAAGCTCTTTAAAAGGTTTTGAACCACCAGCGTTTTGGTATGAAAAAAAAACTTTGGACCCAAAAAGTATTTAAACTGGTACCCACATCTTGATCAAATCGGTCTTGATATTGCACACAATTGCATTTATAGTAAAATGTTTTTCCCAAAAATCCCCTGCAAAAAAATTCCTTTTCCCAAAAATAGTTCCCTGGTATTTTCACGAAATTTGCATCCTTAATTACAAAAAAAATCACCTTTTTGGGGACAAATCTCCTGAAAACGATGTTTAAGGCATTGCCTAGTGAAGATCGTTACTGTCGATAAGACTGAGTGCTTTTTGAAATCTGCTTGATTTTCTATCGTTTTCTTAACAGCAACGTCAAAAGTGTGATGATTCGCTCATTTATTTCAGAAGGGAAGTTTCAATAAAAGTTGTATTAGTGAATAAGTATGTGTTTATTTTTTGTTTGCAATAAAAGAACTTAAGATTTATTTCTGTGGCATTTTGACAAAACATCTTAAATCAAGTTTAAAAAGTTGAAAAAATGTTGTTAATCATACGAATTTTCATTCAAAAACACATTTTTGCTTACGTTTTTAAAATTTTGTATTATTAACGAAATTTTTCTTTAGTTTTGGTTTATTCCAGGTTTTTTTTTTTATAGGAAATAAGACAACGCGTTTTTAAAAGGTAAACATTTTACAATTTATTTGTCTAAATATTTATTCACAATTTTAGTCATTTTTTGTATTATCAAAGTAAAACTACTAAACAGTTTAGTTTTCTACAATTGATTACACAAAAGGTATTTTCGTAAAATGCACATTTTTGTGTTCTTGTAAATAGAAGTGTCCTTGTTTCAGTGAAAGTCTCAATAAATGAATAATGAAATGTATTTATTTGTTCTCTAATTCTATTTTGGCATTGTTTTCCATTCATTGTTTTTGACAGGTGACGCGAAATCGTCATCTATTGTTTTCATTCTTGCATTTTCGCTTATGTTGCCTTTAAGGGTCACATTAAAATTTATCACCCCATTTTGAGGATTTTTGAATCTGCTTGCGTTCGTAGAACCTTTAGAACTGTTGGCTTTTTACGATATTTAGAAAACAGTATGCATTTTGGTTAGTTAATCTTTTTTCAGGGTGGTTTGAATTTAATTTCTATTTTTCTTTTCCTTTTTGTTTTTAGCGATTTGTTAACGTTATGTTTTTTGTAAGAGTAAGTTGTGAATAGAAAACTGATTTAAAAATTTGTTTTACTAGTATTTACATATTGATAATGTTTGATTTTATTAGTTTGTAAATACTTATGTGTAAATAATTTATAAATGAATTTAAATTTGTTGGATTATTTCAAATTTAATTTTAATAAAAAGAAACAATCTAGAGAAGCCTACAGAGTATAATATTAAATAAATTTACAATCTTGGTCAGGAAATCAGCATTTTTAAGCTTTTATCTTCAGTAAAGCAAAGAAAAAAAATTTATTTTATTAAATAGTCATAGATCAGTCATAGACATTATTTAGATTTTAGTAACAAAAAATTGAATCATAATTTGGTTCTGGAGGTCATTGCGATGACTTTAATCAAAACATGATGCTCCGGGAGAATTTTTTAGCTTTTAAAATTAAATTGCAATATAAAGTTTTCACAATTTTGGACCATTTATATTACAATATAAACATTAAGATCGCTTATACAGATTAAATACTATTGGTTGTAAAAAAAAAAGATACAGTACTTAAGAACTTTTAAATGTGTTTAAAGTGAATCAAATCGCACTTAGTTTTTAAGGCAGGGATGAACCGAATCCAGGGTATCAATACTTTTACTCTATATGGTATCGCTCGAAAAGTATCGATACTTACTCGCTATCGGAAAAAATATATCGATACTTATTCGTATCGATTAATTTTCTTGTATTATAAAAAATTTCCTATTTTTTATAGCGCTTTTTTTAATTGGGAAATTCAAAGAGTTAAGAGACAGACCTATTATGTTCTTATTGATATATTTCAAATTAAATTTATTAAGGCAAAAGAAGAAAAACGCTTCTACTTTTAAATCACTATTTGGCAAAGAGGTGACATCTAGAGTATCTACTCGATTAATGGTTGTTCGATTAATCGAGGAATTTTTCCTCCATTATTTGGTCGAATAATCAAAATAGCCAATTTCGAATAACGAATAACTCGAACAATTTATGTCAATTAATCGATTAAGATGAATATCTTTAAAAAATCCACTTTTGTTAAATAAAAATGTTTGTTTTTATAAATATTTCTAACTGTTTAATATTATATAAAACTAAATTACATGTTCTTAACTTCTACATTTATTTTTATCACACAAATTTTCGAGCATATATATAATTATAAGCGTCAAATTTCATTCGTTAGAACTTTAATACTTAAATTGCAAATTTTTCATATAACGTTTGACATTTATCGTAAAAAAATGTGTAAATAAAAGGAGATTACAAAAAATTATATAAGTTATCAGTGAAATTGAAATCAAAGTAATTTTAAAAACTTAAGTTTATAAAAAAAAATCAGAAAAAAATACGGTAATTTTTAAAAAAAATTCACTGAGAATTTCCATCGACTTCAATTTCACTCGATTTCTAGGAATAATAAATTGGTTTTAAAAGATTTCGTAACTGGCTGGTACTTCTCACAAAAATTGCCTGGACTAAAAAGACAAAAATATAAAAAATAAATAAAAAATTATTTTAAATACCCGCATTAAGTTAAACAGGCAGGACACAATTGCAATTCCCGCCTGCTTCTAAGCATAACTGTACTAACCTTTGGCTTTCATATCATTTTATAGTCTGTTAAACCAAAGTAGTGTAAACGTTGTTAAAAGTTTGTTTTTATTTAATTTTCCTTATGCCCAATTTCTAGGATAGTAATTAAATCTAAATTAAGTTAATTTTCATAAAAACTTAAAACGTATTTAAATACAGATTGATTTTTTGAGTTTTATCTTAAAAGTCTTATTTAAACAAGATAAAAGTATGGTAGCACTACTTAATACAAAAAATATCATAAAAAAGTATAATTATTTACAAGGTGGTCTCAAGAAACAGCTGATTGTTATTGCTTTGCCTCTTGTTGTTGTATTGTCGTGATATTGAGGCCACCTTGTTAAAATATTACAATAGAAACTTAAGTTGAATTTAAGTGTACCACATCGGTGAATTAACCCATTTAAGCCCAAACAAAAACTACCGGACATAAAATAAAATATTGTTTATTTTATTATTTTATTCATTACATATAAACAAAAAACAAAAAAAAAATTTTTTTTTTTTTTTTTTTTTTTTTGGAATTAAAGAGGTGTGCCCAAATTGGCACTACGGTCACTAAAAAAAAAATTTAAAAAAAAAAATTTTTTTGATGTTATAGAAATTTCTGAAATTTTAGTTTATCAATAAGGTAAACATATATTGAATAATGTCAAAAACTTTGTCATAAGCCGGAAATAATGAAGTGTTCCCAAATTGGCACAGCGGGCGTAAATGGGTTAAGTTTGATTTAAGTATTTAGTGAAGAAGAGAATTTTGTATTTAAAACGATTTTAAATATAAATGTGTTTTAATATCAATCCTGAAAATTGGCCATTAATCTTGTTTCGGTCTTTTTAATGTATAAAGACTTTTTTTGCAGCCGTGTTTTTTGATTTTTTTTAATTATTTACTTAATTTAAAAGTTTAAGAACTATTGTTTATTGTTAAACTACATGTTTGTTTTTTTTTGTTTATTAATATAATGAAAGTATCAATTCATGTAGATTTATGTTTTTTCCCATTGCATAAAATTATTCGAATTATTCGAGTAATTCGAACAATTTAAAAACCTTACTCGATTAATCGAGCAAATTTAAAATTCAAAAATTGATTAATTTCTTACTCGAACAAAACCAAAAGTCAAATAATTGGATACTTTAGTGACATCTCACACAGAAAAAAATACCAATGTTAAATTAACATGGCGAAATGTTGATTGAAAATCATAGTAAATTTCTGCATAAGTATGCCCTTTATTTAAATTTATCATTATTTCATATTAATTTAATTTGAAAAACTTTAAAATAACCTTAAATCACGTCAATTTAATATTATTCACTGTTAAAATAACATTGTTCAATATTGAATCCATAAAAACCTGTTTTTATGTATCGATTCTATTTAAAATTATCCTGGTTTCATGTTTATTTTAAATGAAAAATGTTAAAATAAAATTGTTCAATATTAAACAAAAAAACCTGTTTTACTTGTTTTGTATAGAAAAGAAACAACACCATAAACAGAAAAACATAAATTTTTTTATTTTCATTTTTAAATTATGTTATAAAAAGAATACAATTCCCGTATTCTTTTAGTTAAAATCATTCAGTTAAATAGTACATCATATCGGATCATTCTTCTGATGCTTCTGTTAAGAAAGGGGAATACAAAAAAAGTGAAACATGAGTTACAGGGGTAAGTGTTTTGAATTAATCTTAAATAAATGCACTTGTTGTCTCCGAAGCTTCTTTTCACTGTTATACCACACTCAAACCAATTAGATTCTACATGAAATTCACATTGTTTCAACTTGAAATAACTTTCATTCAACGTGATTCGGGTTGTTATTTCAATATAAATGACATTTTGCTCAAACTTTACTGCAATGTTAAATTAACATGAATTATAGTTATTTTAAAAGAAAAAAATGTTGTTCGCAAGTTATTGTAAAATCATGTTAAACTAACATGAAGTAACTATGAAGCAAAATCACCACCGAAAACGGTAAAATCAACCTTGTTTTCGACGATTTTACCTTGATGCTCCTAGATGGGTCAAATGTATGACCATAATTACTAAAGAAGTTAAATAGAAAAATAGATTTACATACACGCAGAGAAAAAATAAGTTTTATTATGTTCACAACCGACAAAACTATTTTTAAAGAAACTAATTTAACCATAATATGGTTGTCGGTGACAATGATTTGGTAAAATTAAACATACTACGGTTAAAACTTTTTTGTTGTTATTTCTCTGGGTGTATGTATTAAATACATAACGAAAACACTTTTGGGCGCAAGGATTTTTTCCTGTATGGTATGATAAAACAAGTACCGGATGCGCTTACTAAAGCTTCTCTGCACAGCCCGCCTTCGGCCGGGTGCAAGGATTTTCTCCTCTATGGTTTAACAAGTACCTGCTGCGCTAAGTAAAGCTCCTAAATTCTGCCTTGTTACCGAACGAAGGCCGACTACGTAGAGACGCTTTAGTTAGCGAAGCCGTTATTTGTTACAACAAAGAGAAGAAAATGCTTGCGCCCGGCCGAAGGCCTGCTGTGAAGAGAAGCATTAGTTAGCAAAGCCGGTATTTGTTATTACAAAGAGAGGAAAATCCTTGCGCCCAGCCAAAGGCCGGCTGTGAAGAGAAGCTTTAGTTAGCGAAGCCGGAACTTGTTATACCATAGAGGAGAAAATCCTTTCGCCCGGCCCAAGGCCGGCTATGCTTTCTAATTGTAAACATGACGTCATGGACACTGCTCTGATGGACATTATGACACTTTAAAAAGTGTCATAAAGTCCATGGACACGGTGACACTATGACACTAGACGTTATGACATGCCACTATAACTTATACAAAATGTTAACAACAAAACAAAATACTAATGGAGTTCATACATTTTACTTTTACTCCTTGGCAGTTGTGGGTGTTTTTCTTCAAAATATTCCTAGTCTGTATTGAAAATTTTGCCTGGGAGCCCCTTAAGGAATAGATATAGCGGGTATATATGTATGATAAGAAATAAAGTGGGGTCGGTCATACATTTGATCCATCTACGGGCATCCTAAGCGCTGCAGGGGCCAAATTTAAGAATTTCTTTAAATCACCATATTTGTATGGAAGCCCCCTCAAGGGGTGGAGATATATAGGCACTTTACCTATAATTTGTATTATATTAATGATGAAATTGTGGAAATTAATGGAATATTTAAAGGCAAAATAAAAACATTAAGAAGAAATCGTGTTCAGTTGTACACTTGAGAGGTACGTTTAGTGTGGCCGATTCCACATTATACTCAGTTGGCGGTATGTTCAGAGGATTCTTTGTGATTTATGAAATGATTTAATTGTAATCATGTCAATTTGAAGTGATTAACAAACCCCTTCAATGTATGGATAATCATCTCGATTTTGATGTGATTACAGCTTAATCACGTTCGAGGGGCTTAAAAGCATTTAGTATCCCAAGTGTGAGCATTAGGGTGACCGTTATTTTTTTTTTTCGTATTTTCACTTGGGAAACCCCTTAGATTGATTCCAAATTAGAAAAAACCAATATATATAAAATTTTAGATCGTTTGCATAGTTATTAGGCGTGCCTTGAGCCCACAAAGTTTGCTAAAAATGCTATTGTTCTCACTATGGGTGGCTTTAAGTGTTCATAACTTCAGTAATATTTATTTTAGAGAAAAACCTTATTCACAAATATTCTAGGGCTATATCTTATGAACAATGTTGCTCTGTATTAGTTTTCTTTAACATTAATATTTAATCCAGAAAAAACCAAATTAAAAAATAACACCGAAATTTTCACATATCTTCGCATTCTTTGCCTGGTGATTACACTACGTGACAAATTTTCAAAAAAGTCGTGACCAAATGAATCTAACAGCTAATTTTTATCTAAAATTTTCCCCTGAATCTAAATATGAAGTCAGAATTGTCAAAAGTGGAACAGTTTTTGAGATATTCCAAAATAACCGTTATTTGTGTTTTTAAAAAAGATGATGTGACTGAAATGCAAATATCTTTAAAAATTTTGAACGGACTATGTATTTCTTTCTTTTTATTGAGAGGTTATAAAATTACTAAAATAAGAATGGGTTGCTAGAGAAGTTTGGTATAGAAATGACAGAGTTATAGGGGACAAAATTCAAGCTTCATTGAAAATTTTATGATTCTGTTCAATTTTGCTCTTTTCAAGTTTTTCTTTTTAATCTAATGATTTAAAAATCCTAATGTTTTATT
Source organism: Pollenia griseotomentosa (assembly GCA_963931875.1). NCBI lineage: Eukaryota > Metazoa > Arthropoda > Insecta > Diptera > Polleniidae > Pollenia > Pollenia griseotomentosa. The sequence continues at coordinate 127,909,782 of OZ007562.1, forward strand.
GCATGCGACATTAGATTATTTTAGACATATGTAGATTTTTTACAAAAATGACAAAGCTACAGAAGATTTAGTAAATTTACCCACATAGAAATTCAATAGCTTTAAGCTATTTTTAATATTTATTTTACTAAAAATTTTGTTTTGTATATGCATTTGTTGTGTTTTTCTTTGGTTTAATACAAATCGTAAAGTGGGTTAATTCAATTAATCTTCTGTAACCTTGTAATTTTTTTTACCGATCTGGATCCTATTGGACACAAATATTCGAATTGAATAGGCTAATGTCGTAAGTGATAAAACTAAAAAAAATTTTATTTTTTGTTTTAAAAAACAATAACTTGAAAAAAACAAAATTGAACAAAATCATAAAATTTTAATGAAGTTTGAAGTTTTGTCCACTAGTTAGTAGTTAGTTAGTTAATTGTTCTTTATTTTGAATTCATTTTAAGTAATCAAAATTGAACATACGACTATGACATGACGTCGTCTGTCGGAAAAGGTTGTTATATATATTACAAATATTGTTTTATATTACATAAAAATTAAAAATTAAATTCAGTTATTAATATCTTCCTGTAGCCTATCGCATTTATAATATAGCGGGATAAATATTTAAAATTGTCCTTACCATTAAGAATCAACTCATTTTCTGTTACGATAGTTTTTTTTAAGTTTTGGAATCTTATTTGTCCTAATATAGGGCATTTGGCTATAAAATGCAGAATGGTTTCGGTTTCGTTTAGATTACATAAGGAGCATATACGGGGTCTGTTTTGCTGAATCCTTGTACCATTCACCTCAATTAATCACATCTAGCTTTGAATATATAACTTAATTCTGTCATATTTGTGATTTCCAAATAGGATTGCGGCTCTATGTACTTTTGTCCACTATAACTCTGCCATTTAATGACTCATCTTCACAAACGACTCATGGTTATTTAAGAAATTTTATAACCTCTTAATAAAAAGAAAGAAATACATAGTCCGTTTAAAATTTTTGAAGATATTGCATTTCAGTCACATCATCTTTTTTAAAAACACAAATAACGGTTATTTTGGAATATCTCAAAAACTGTTCCACTTTTGACAATTCTGTCTTCATATTCGGATTCAGGGGAAAGTTTTACATAAAGATTAGTTGCCAGATTCATTTGGTCACGACTTTGTTGAAAATTTGTCACGTAGTGTAATCACCAGGCAAAGAATGCGAAGATATGTGAAAATTTCGGTGTTATTTTTTAATTTGGTTTTTTCTGGATTAAATATTAATGTTAAAGAAAACTTATATAGAGCAACATTGTTCATAAGATATAGCCCTAGAATATTTGCGAATAAGGTTTTTCTCTAAAATAAATATTACTGAAGTTATGAACACTTAAAGCCACCCATAGTGAGAAAAATAGCATTTTTAGCAAACTTTGTGGGCTCAAGGCACGCCTAATAACTATGCAAACGATCCAAAATTTTATATATATTGGTTTTTTCTAATTTGGAATCAATCTAAGGGGTTTCCCAAGTGAAAAAACGAAAAAAAAAATTGTCCATATAACTTGCGGTCACACTAGTGAGCATAGTATAAGGAGATAATTTAAAAATACAAGAAAGCTAATAAATACAAATAATTCTTAATTAAATTTACTTACGTAACGATATTTAAAATTTTTAAGGAGATAATTTAAAAATACAAGAAAGCTAATAAATACAAATAATTCTTAATTAAATTTACTTACGTAACGATATTTAAAATTTTTTAAATTTTTAAATTTATTAGAAAGTTAACATATTAGAGAAGATTTTTACAACGTTTCTATGTATATATATATTTCTATTAAAGTTTTGTTATTAGATGCTTTTTTATTCTTGTTTACAAATCGATTTGAATATATTTTGCATCAGAATTAGAGCTGTAAAAGCTTGCAATCGATTTAATGATTGCTAATTTTATTGATTGCATTCAAAGTCAGAAAATTGATTGTATGATTTCAATTTGAAATCATTGCAATCACAAAATATTGCAATTTTGTATTTGCAATCATTGCAAATCTGAAATCATTTTAAAATCAGAGACTGAACTCAGTTTGGTTGGAATCATCATGATTTTAAACCCATTTTTTTACAGAAATACTGTGAATATTTATAGTTCTAAATATTATAAAGCCAAAAAACGCTCTAACGCTACCTGCTTAAAATAAAAGATCTTACTTCATTTCTTCTTTCATTTGTTTCAACTGATTTGGAAAAAATTAAAAAATAATCGAATATATTATTGTACACTAGGGTTGCCAGACGGCCTGGAATGAGCTGGATTGTCCAGTTTTTTGGGCGTTGTCCAGCTACCAGCTCAAATACAATTTGTCCAGTTAAAATAAATTTCTTAAATTTTAGATAATTTTTTAATTAATATATACAAATTCGAAAAATAAAAAAATGTTAAATATAATATAAAGTAACCTACGAAAGGAGATAATTCCCAGTTTCTATTTGTTAAAATAGTTGAGTTAAATACATTTAATTTATAAAGTATCACTATCCAGTGTGACACAAAGAATGCTGACGAAGGCCGTAGCGGGCCAGAAAATGCATAACATTCTGCTGGTGTCTAATATTTGTAAATTTTTCTGTACATACAATATACTTCATTGCTATCCAATGGATAGCTAAGGTAAAATGTAACAAGAAAATACAATATAATAGTCTGGTAGTGTATAAAAGTCATTCCTAAAAATTTAAGGAATAGAACTATTACAAAAAAGCTTTATAAAATACATAACTGAAATGTAACTCATAGAATAAATTCGAAAAATAAAAAATGTTGAATATAATATAAAGTAACCTACGAAAGGAGATAATTCCCAGTTTCTATATACAAAATATAAATAACGTACAAAATACCTATAGATAAATTGATTTCGTTTCGCGATACCTTTTTTGATAGTATTTTAAATAATATATACTCACAAAACAATGTATACGACTAAATTTAGACGAAATTTTCAAACATTTTCAAAAATTTTTACAACTTAAACAAAAGTTAGTAAAGTCTACAAAATAAGAACATATGTATATCTGATTGATCATGATGTGATTAACCAAAATACTTTATAAGCAATCAAAAAGTCGATTTAAAAAATTTCCGTTATTTACGGCCTTTTAGATTTTAGGTCACGATATGCAATATGACATTCGACTGAATTAAAGTTGTTAAATTAACAGCCCGTTCAACGATTTCGAACGTTAACGTTCGCATAGAAAATTACATTTCAGACAAAAACAAATTTTAGAATTTTGTTTTTGTTTTAAACATAATTTTCTATGCGAAAAATGACGTTCGAAATCGTTAAACAGGCAGTAAATGTTGCTTTTTTTAACTATCGTATAAATGTAATTTAAAAATGTCCAGTTATTTTTCTAAAATCCAGGTGAATTTTTAACATTGTCCAGCTATTTGAATGTTGGTTTCTGGCAACCCTATTGTACACCTAAAGCGGCCCATACACATTCAATATTATTGTATATGATATTCGCCATATTATTTCCATTTTTTCCTATATTATGCAATAAGTCGTACAATGGTTTCATTCATTCAATAAAAAGGTGAACATAACCTATACGAATAACATAAACAACATTGTACATTGTTGCCGACACATTTCACTTTCTTTTTGTTGTGCAATAAAAATCAAAAGTCTTTTGATTGTTGCCAATATATTGTGCCACCTTCGAATATCACATACACATTAGCGATATAATTGTACAATTCGTAAAATTGAACAATTTTATTGCATTCTATATGAGCCGCTTAATACTTTTATTTAAGTATTTGAAAAACTCAGTCTGATCCTATCAAATTTCTACTTGTCATCTTAAAGGGTCTTTTAAGAGATTTGTACTAGAGATTTCAAAAAAATTTTTGGGTAAAAATATGTTCCTTTTCCCAATGGGCTAAGAAATAATTATCAACAAAATTTAATTTTAGATTCATCAAATGTTTTGGTAAGTAACCACCATAAAAACAGCTACAGACCGAATGGAAATTATTGTTAGTAATTATTCCACTGGAATAATTTAATCCACATTAGTTTCATAAAAGAGAAAAACAAAATGTCCCTTAATACTCAAAACAGCAAAAGAATGAAAGTATTAAATACTAAAGGCACCCAATGGTTAAATCCGAAGAATGTCATTTCTATATAAAATAAATCATATTGTTGAAGGTGTTAAGATTTATCTTTGCAATCATTTATTTGTCAGTTTGCTTAAAAGAAAAAAGTAAAAAAGAAGACAATAGAGAAAAGCAGTAAATACCCAGCAGGATACAAATACAGGCGTTTTAATATACAACCAATCCAACATACATAAGCAAACCTGCACTACCGAATTCTAAAATAATATTCCAACTATTTTAGCAAAACATATAAGTGAAAACTATAAATGAGAAATGTATTTTTGTTTTTACTTACAAGCTGGCTGTTTGACTTACAGGGTTGTTTAAAAAAATCTAGATCAAAAGAGTATTTGATATTATATTTGAAATACGAATATTAGTAAGTTCTAACTCTTATGATAGGTTGTACTGCCGGTAAGAGCTCATATGAGCAGGGTTATAATGGAATGTTTTTTTAGTGGATAATTTCTGCAAAGTTATAAAAATCAGAGGGGTAGATTTTTATCAATTCACTTATTTACTGATGATAATAATTTCATGTTTTTATACCCGCACCAAAATAGTGGAGAGGGTATTATGCGTTTGTGCTGATGTATGTAACACTAAAAAATATTGGTCCTAGTATACCGATCGACTCAAAATAACTTTATGAATCGATCTTACGATGTCAGTCCGTCCGTTCGGCTGGCTGGTTGCCTGTCCAGGTAACCATGTGCGCAAAGTACAGGGCGCATTTTTGAAGATGATTTGATGAAATTTGTTACATACGTTTAATTTTTAATAGCGACGGAGCCTATAAAAAATTGAGAGAATCAGATCATAGTTTCACGTAGCCGCCTAGCAAACTTCTTTCCGGAGTCCAGAGTCTTTGTGACAATAAACCATCTTTTTATGTTGGTATATAAATTCAATTTTTCCAAAATAAATCGTCTTACCAACTTTTAATATTTTATTTCTTTTACTTAACTATTTTTTTCGAAACGTATTTGCAAAATATGTGCAAAACATTAGCAAAGGATTCACAAAATATTCGCTTGAATTTGGCGAATACGAAAGTCATGAAATAGGCGAATATTCGCCAACACGAATATTCGCAACATCACTAATTAAAACAATACTGACAGCACAAAATAAAATTTTAAACTGCCTTTGATGGGAAAAAGATCGCGAGTCATTTTCATTATCGCATAATAGCAATTAGTACCCATGTTCTGTAACATTGGTGAGATCTTATCGCGTCCAAAAGATGTGAAACATTCCAAATATTCCACTGTTTCTTGCAAAGTGAGAAAAGCTCATGTAAAAAACTATCAAAATATATTTAATCGCTACGTTAGAAATGACATAACATGCAACTCGAAGCCGACGTGATATTGCAGACGTTGAATAATTATAATCTAATCACAAACATCGTTGAAAGCCACCAAAATTTACTAAACTTGAAAAATTTTCAACTACGGCGGCGAAAATACAACCGTTTGCTTGTTTAGAAAACTTTAAAAAAAAAACATCACATATTTTTTTTACATCATGAAAGCAAAATAAATTCACAGTGAAATACTATTCATTGCACTTTTTATTTTGAATTGGCCTATTCAGAAGACCACTTGTATCGTTTTATCGGTTGTATGTTGTATTAAAATTTAATAGTTGGGGTATTTAAAAGGTAGTCGTGAAGTTGTAAAGTCATATATCTCAAATAATTACAAGAAATATATATGACTGCTGTGGGCAACCGCTTATTATTTAGATTTTTACTGTACAGTTATGACGAATCAATGAACACAGCATTAAAATTTTTTTTGTTTGAAACAAAACAATATTTTTTTAAACAATTGTAAAATGTTATTTAGGACATTATGACGATATGACTTAATAGCAAACCTAGTGAATCCCCCAAGTGTATAATGGATTTTAATACAACAATTGCTTTTAATTTATTTTTAAATTTGATCTAATCGTTTTTTTATTTGTGAGTTAGTTTATTTGACACTTCAAGGTGGGAACTTTATTTACAAAAATGTTACAGACACACTTTTTATGTAAATAAGCGAGTAATTTCCTTACGTGGCAGCTCTTAATCGCCAAAAAAAAAAAGATACATACACCGTTGAGGGAGAAAAACAGATGTTTGTTTCAATTTATGGAATTTTCGTTTCATTTCATACATTTCAATCGAAAAGTTTCTCGACGTGGGAGTTACAGAACATAGGCGTTTGTTGTCATAGGTCCTTGTTTGTCCACCTTTGCACCTCTAACTTGTTAATTTGGTAAGTGGAGCTCTTCGCAGATTTTTAATAAGTCTCGCTTTTTTGGGGATCAGTGAAAAATTTACCAATTAAATTTTTCCCGTGTGAAGATATGAAATTGACAATTACAAATTAAGTTAAATCGAGCAGTCAAGGGAAAACCCCTTTCAGTATTATCTATATATGAACATATATATAAAACTGTAACTTTACTGACTGACTGCCTGACTTATTCATCATCGCATAGCCTAAACGCCTAAAGCTGACATGTTGAAGGGAAAGTTAAAGGTTGGTCTCTCGTCAAATCGATCCACTAAGTCGGAATTTTTGGAAATTCGAATGTTTAGAGGGTAAAAACGGGTAAAACCATATAAATTCGCTACCTCATTCCACCTAAACTAAAAGATATACAAACAAATTTAAAACTTATCGTTGTTCATAAAAAAATAAGTGGACAGGTATTTAAAACTTTTCGGCAATTCGGCCCTTTTGGGGAGTAAACGGGTAAGAACTGTATTTTGGAACTTTCTTGTCACCCTTTCTACACAGAAAAAGAATTAAAATTGATCTGAATTAAAAAATTGGTAAAATTAATTAAATTTGCACCAGCATAATAGTATCACTTAAACGTTTAATTCAATTGATTTAATGTTTAATTCACTTGATTACACATTCAATTCCCTTGATAATATTTTTACTAATTTTATTTTTGATTAATGCTTTAACTAGTGAACCATTTTTGGAAATTTTTTTCTGTGTATCTTTTAAACCAAATTAGATAAAGATTATATCACGTTCGTAACTTATCTTAAAAATACAAATATAAATTTGGTACTTTTTCGAAGAAATAACATTTTAGCGGTGAAAATCGTACCTACTTTTTTACAACACATTTTTTTCTATTCATTGTCATAAACAAACGTATTCAATTATGAATTCCCACTTCACAGTATTGAAATGTTTGATACTTGAATGAGGTGAAAAAATATCAAATAGGGGAAATACGGGAAATTAATTTTTAATATTTACTTTTCCGTTCTACAGGTGATACTTTTTGAGTTTTGTATAATATTGAACTTAAAAACATAAAATTATTGGTGCAGAGTTCTGAGTGAATGAGAACCTATGAAAATGTTGGTACTTGTTTTAAACCTAAAAACATCATCTTTGACATACAGATACGTCCACGAAAGAAAGGGAGACGCTAACGAAGTAGTGGGTTAAATGTTAGTATGCTATATAAAATGAATATACTGCATACAAAGCTCGTCTACATATTGTGACACTTGGAACAGACAATAAGAGACTTTCCAGCTTCTACAAAAAGAAACACTATTAACAACAGACAATCGTTTTAATATTTAACCTTTCTGTTCGATACTTGTTACAGAAACCCTCTTTCAAACTACAAAATTTCTTTCTGTTACAAACACAATAAGAAATTAAATCTACCGTCGTAACTTACAAATGTGATGTGATGATAAAAAAAATACCTTGATGTAATTCTGTTAAATACTACCATTTCATTTTTGTATTTTTTTCTATCTAAAAGATAAATCTCTTAAAATACTTTTGTATCATTTGAAACTGTTAATCTGCAAAACTTCATACATCCAATTTTTACGCAAACCAACAGTTTCTATGAAAAACAAAAAAGTGAAGAGAATAAATAAACAACTTTCCAGTTTTTAAGATTTCTGATAAGAAACCAACAAAAAAAAATGAAAAAAAAACAAATAATAAAATAATGTAATGTTTGTTACAAATTGTTATCCCTCCACTTACGTTGCTTAATTTTATACATCATTTGGGAATTAGGTAGATTTTTCCCTTTTTCGTTCGTTTGAAGTTTGTAGGATTTTGTCCTTTTTTTGTGTATCTGCTGTGTGTGTGAGTTTGTTTACTGTGTTTGTTATACTTCACGGATTATAAAAGAAATATTGATTCAAATCACTATCAAAATGTTATTTAAAACGATTTTTAATTGTTCCTTAGATAGTGGTTATTTACTGAAAAGAATCCAGGGCACAATAAATAAAAGTATTTTTCCTATAATTCGCAATGGATTTTTTTTATTAAGGGTCCTCATGATGTCGCTTAAAATTGCCATTTGTGCAAATGCGCAAACTTATGAGACTTGTTTCATGAAGCCCCTTTTTTAGTTTCGTGTAATTGTAAACACTTAATGTTAGTTGGCAAGAAACGTCAAAAAAAAAAAAATTAAAACAAAATATAATTTAAAATAAAAAGCCTAAAAAGCAAAATTTGTTTTTAAAAATGCCTAAAGAAAGCCAAAAGACTAAACTACTCAAATTATTTGAAGAAGTTGTTGTTTGTGATATGCTAACACTTGAATTTTTTGGAAAACACGACGGTAATGTTAAATTTGTTTTGTTTAATTTTATATACATATGTAAATACTCTAGATTTTTTTGTATGTATATAAAAGATAACCAACGTAAGGCAGAAGAGGAAATTTTGGAAGAGTTCACTTATGTTCTTGCAGCTGGAGAATATTTTCGTTACGCAATGCCATTTGTTCATCATTCTGTTCCAAAATCACACAATTTTTTATTAGAAGTACTGCCAAGTTTAGATGAGTACAGATTTAAGCAAATTGTGCGGGTTAGTTGGCACAGTTTTCAGGCAATTTTAAAAAAAATGATGAAGTTTTCAAAGTTATTTACGGGAATACAAAATTTATCATTAATACGATTTCTGTATGACGTGCTAAATTCCCAATTTTCCATATTTGATAAATACACTGAAATTTATTGTTGAGGGAAAGCTAGCTTCTATGCGCATTTCACTGGTTGCTTAGGCCAGCTCATCAGGAAACCTTTTCCTAAGATTTTAGAAAAGCTAAAAATATTATACGAATAAAACCCCAAAGCGAATAAGAATTTTAAACACTCAAAGTCTTACTCGTAAGTAACAATATCAAAGCTTAAACAAAACACCAACAATAAACAGTGAGTTTATCTTTTCTTACATCCCCCTACAATTGGTTGGGTTCTTTCCGACTCGAATTGTAGTTTTAAGTGGGTAAAAAGAAAAAACAAAATTAAAAAACAAATTGTTTCATTCTATTGTCTTCGTAAGAAAACAACAAAAAAACCAATTTGCCAATTCAGTTTTCTGCACGGGCACATGCGAGTATATTATCAAAGTTATTTACGGGAATACAAAATTTATCATTAATACGATTTCTGTATGACGTGCTAAATTCCCAATTTTCCATATTTGATAAATACACTGAAATTTATTGTTGAGGGAAAGCTAGCTTCTATGCGCATTTCACTGGTTGCTTAGGCCAGCTCATCAGGAAACCTTTTCCTAAGATTTTAGAAAAGCTAAAAATATTATACGAATAAAACCCCAAAGCGAATAAGAATTTTAAACACTCAAAGTCTTACTCGTAAGTAACAATATCAAAGCTTAAACAAAACACCAACAATAAACAGTGAGTTTATCTTTTCTTACATCAACAGTCCTCATTCTTGCAAGCAGTTTCCTGTTTAAATGCAATTAATAATTGTTCTGTTTCGAGTATTATGTCTGAAACTCGTTTACATAAAATACAAATTAAAATTTTCTTGATATTGTAACCATTAATTTCTTACATCCCTAGTAATTTGATTTACAATAGTAAATAAAAAACCTCTGTTTGTATAAATGCGCAATTGAACAGCGCAAGTTTACGAGACAAAATTGTTGGGCAAATTTACCAAGTTTGTGTAAATGAATTCTAATACAATTTTTGACAGTTCCTTTACGAGGGCGTAAAAATGCACAGTTTGCACAGATTACGATACTTATAAACGATATCATGAGGACCCTTATTATTAATATAAAAACTAGCTTATCCTCCAACAATAAATTTCAGTGTATTTATCATAATAAAAATTGGGAAATAAGCACGACAAACGAAATCTTATTAATTAAAAATTTTGTATTCCCAAAAATTACTTTGTTAATATTATTAAAAAATATTATTGTACACTCAGGGAAAAGCTGCAACTTAAAAATAAAAACGCGTTATATTAATTCAATAACATTTAATGGTATAGAAAAATTATAATACATAAATCGATAATTTTCACCTCTGAATTAATGTCAATTCTATTTATTTCGTGGAATACATTACATCAACATTGTTTTAAAGTGCAAAAAATATAATTTTAAGATTTTTGTTTCATTAATTTCTTAATTAAGTTAAAATTTTAATTGCAAAATATTGAACCAATAAGAAACATTTTTAAATCTATATATAAACATTTTTAAACCATATCAGCTGATTCCCTCATTACGCTTTTGATAAAAATGTCGGTGAATTTAAATTAAGTGGATGGTTTATTGTACACAGAAATTAATTGGCAGATCATGAAACATCGATTTCGGGTAACAAGGTCCTCTCTGAAAGCCGGGAAGAAGTAAGCATTTTGAAGAATACATCTGCTACTCAGGGCTGCCAGGAATTTTTTTCCTTGTCCGCAAAAAATTTAAAAAATATCCCCAAAAATCCCCAAATTTTAAATTTTTTTTAAAAAATAGCTAGAAAAATGTTAATAAGAGATCCCCGAAAATCCCCAAATAAAAATTTTTAGTCAAAAAATCGTTTTATTTTGTTTGTAGCGACTGGCTTAGGCATGTTTTTTTAAATCCTTTTTTTGCGATTCCAGTGAGGAATAAAAAGCAGAACAATATGCTGTTTTTGAAGACGAATGAGCCAATTTATAAGAATTTGGAGCTTGTTCAATCGGTTAAAGCCATCCTTATAATCAACAATAAAAATACATATATCCGTCATTTATTTAGTACTTCGATGCATCATAACTACTAACCAATAGCTTAGCATTGTATATGGTTTTTCATATTTACTTATTTTTGGGGAATACATACATATTTGCTTCAAAATTGTCTTTAAAAAATCAATAATTTAATGTGTTGTCAACGGTTTTAGATTCTATTTTTAAATTCTTTTTTTTTAAATACTCACTTAAGAAAAACAACAAGTTTATAAAGTACCTTTAACACACTTAACAAAAATGGTAATCTTAATTAGGACCCTTTACACTATATAAGAGTAAGATAAAAATGTTGCTATTTTTTCATATTTTATATACGAAACAAAGCAAAATAAGCGGTAATAATAAAAAAGAGTAAAATCCCCGAAATTTTTTTTTTAATCCCCAAAAAAATCCCCAAATGCCTTTCTTTGTCCTTTTTGCTCACATGAAATCTCCAACTTTGGGGATAAATCCCCAAGTCTGACAGCCCTGCTACTACTATCGAAGAAGCCAAATGTGTACACGTTAATTCTTAATAACAAAACAAAATCAGAGACAACAGAAAGTAAATCAATTTATTTTAAATCAGTGAGTCACCCATTGGCAGATAAAGAAGATACTAAGAAATTAATCGAAAGGTTGGAAGAGGCTGTTTCCAATATTTTCCTTTAGGTAAGTTTGCTTTTTGACTATTGTAAAGGATCAAATAGTGATATAATAGTGTAGACGCCAAGGTAACTTTTGATATATTTCGACAGGATATAATAGTGAACATTATGTAAATTTATTTGCTGGGTATTCATTTTCAAATGTGTACATTTCCGGTTATAAGATTGTTAATATTCTTTTTCGATTATAATTATCGACGAATCTATCCTTGATAAATCCGAAACTTTTAAAAACAAAAATTATACTGCCATTTTCGAAAATTGTCAACACTAATTTTGGTAATAAAACGGGCTAAATTTGAAAAATAAACTATTGTGTTCTGTATTTTGGTTTTAAAAATATGGCCATCGTATACATATATGGTTAGTTATAGACCGATATGGAGTCTTCTCAAACTGTCATGGGCTGAATTTTGAAAATGGTATAATAAGTACTGGCTTCGCTAAAGCTTAAAGTTAGCAAGCCGGTGTTTGTTACATCATAGAGAAGAAAATCCTAGCGCCTGGCCGAAGGGTGGCTATGCAGAGAAACTTTAGTTTGCGAAGCCGGTGTTTTTTATACTATCTATTTATCGCGTGATTCTGAAAACCAAAACTATACAATTATTTGTATTACACTTATTGCGATCTTATTAAATTTCAGAAATTGGGGTCTTATTTCATATAAAATAGGCCTTTAAAAACTTGGGTATTATTTCATTTTTGTTTGGGGCGTTATTTCATTTCGTTGGGGCTTTATTTCATTTCAAATATTGGGGAGTTATTACATAAAATCGAGGACTTATTTGATTTTTTATTTGGCGACTTATTTTATGGCGCCACGGATAGACGGACTGAGTAACAGACTTATGTGAAGAACGAAGGTGCAGAGTGTCCGCCGGGAAGGTATACTAATTTGTTTGTAATCGGCGTAAATGGTATGGAAGAAGCTCTTGTGTCAACTGAATCTTAAATGGAAACAAATGCAAATCCTTGTGCAAAATTGTGGCCAAAGTTGTTCTTTGAAGACCAAGCTCCTGAGCACGGCGTTGAATTGAGGTTGATGGATTGTTTTGAACACTTTCTTGAGCAGCAGTAATGTTTTCAGCCGATCTTGCAGTACGTTGTGGTCCATGCTTGGCCATATCACCTACAGACCCTCTTTCTTCGAAATCATTCACTACACGATAAATAGTGCGTTTTGTTGGCACGTTATTTCTCCAAAAAATTTCGAATATTTTTCCTTAATAAATTTGCCACGTGTCTACTTCACGACTGCCAAATATGAACTGTCAGGACTAATGTTCACCAAAATGGCGGCAAAACAAAGTAGTATAATAATACAATTTTTGTTTGTTAATTTCACCGAATTTTGCATTGTCAGGAAAAGTCAAGCTTTTTTTAATGTCAAGTTTTTAGCTGATTTCAATATGGCGAGCCTATATGGGGCCTATGATAAATTACGAATCGATCTTTATGCAAAATTAACTAATGTGAGTTAAATTCTTATGAATCTAAATAAGACCAAATTTTGCAACAATATCATTATTAGTTTCGGCTTAAGTCGTACTTAAATGAGGCTTTATGTGGGGCCTAAGGTAAGTTAGTTCACGAAATATAGCGGTGTGGTTTCTATACACATATGACGAATTAGCTAAAATTTTTATGACAAGCAGTGCATTCCGCCACCAATAATATATGTAAGTTTTCTTAAATTTTTTAGGGAGGTTGCTGCACATTTGGATCCATAGCTCTTTTCCTACCGAACAGATTCAAACTGCTTAGGAGAAGTAGACACAATTTGACACCAAAGTTGTCTTTTTCTGTTGAGTCGTTAGCTTGATTTTAACAGACGATGCATGTCTTAATAATCTTAGAGTTACTCACATATCGAGAAAATATAGTATGTTTACTTAATGAATATTTTAAAAGTTTCACATGGAAATAATAATAAAAATCGTCATATAAATACTAAGAATGCCAGACTAAGTACACCTTCATTCTTCACTGTTGGTAGCGGGTATAACAATATAAATAATTATGTTATTAAATAGAATAAATTGTATTTCATTTAAGGATCCCGGTAAATTGTTTTTCCCCGCCTTCCCGCAAATCAAAAAGTATGAAAAACCCCTAGTATACATAGTTGTAATAAGTTTTAGTATACATAGTTGTAATAAGTTTTAAGCACCGTAAATTCTCTTGGGACTTTCTAAAAAGCAATTTGACTTATAAAAAATATATTCCGTTTTTTTATTTGATTATCAAAAATACATCTTTTATTTATTTGTTTTTTAACTTTATACAATAAACTTAATGATACTTAAAATTTACCCTGTGATAAGTAAAAATTCTTTGAACAATAAAATGACTAGTTCCTATTACCTGATTTAGTAACAATTAAATGACTGGCTGGTATTGAGCTTAAATTTAATATTCTTAAAAAAAAGTTTACAAAAATATATGCGTGTTTTTTGGTGTAGATTTATAAATAAAACCAAGATATATTCTTAAAATAATTAAGGTACTTGAATTACATACTTGATTAAAACAACCTTGAATTAAGTTTTACTGCCTGTTTGTCGATTTCGTTCGCTTAACTTACATTTAAAACAACAACAAATTATAAAATATTGTTTTTGTTAGTTAAGCAAACAAAGTCATCGTTCGAAATCGACGAGCAAGCCATTAGATTTTTTAAGTGGATTAACATAAAGTTAGTTTTTTATAAAAATCAGTTTCGGATATGATTTTTATAAAAGAGAACTTTTAGTGTGAAAATTGCGATTTTTTTTAAGGATCTCGACAAATCTATTGTGAATTAAGTCAATGACAACAGACTTATGAAGTCCTTTTTAAAAAATTTATATTTTCAATTTAACAATGAATGTTGTTAAAATGAAAAAAAAAAATTTGTTTGGTTAAAAAATATTAAACAATTTTTGTGGGGGCATTTATACGATGTCTTTTCAGACATGTCTGTTTTATTCTTTTTTGAACATGCAACCAAAAACCTTCTGCAATTACATGATATCCTTACAGACATGCCTGTTTTCATCTATAATTGTCTAATCTTTTGTTTATAGATATTGAAAAACAAAATCATATTAGCAAACATGAAAACTAATTTCGTGTCTGTCTGGCAACCCCTCTTTTGCCTCTAACCCGATTGCCTCCAAACGAAACAAACTTGTTTGTTAGACATGTCTGAAAAGACATCTTGCAAATGCCCGGTATTTTAGGAATTTTATAAAATTGTTATATATTTTTTAAGTTGTTAATTTTTTGCTTTTAGTTTTCAAAAATTTTGTAAAATAGTGTTAAAAATAAGAATGCTTATTGTTTCTACAACAATAATTATGACAACGTTTGTTGATAACACTATTTTCCATTTAACTAAATAAAAATAATTTAATTAAATTGGTCCCATACACTTGCAATATTATTGTGGAAAATCTAGATCTGACGGCTGATTCTGGCAGTCGAGACCGAATACTTTTTCGATTCGAAAGCAATTTTATTTCTAATTATTTCTGTCGATACTAAACGAAGCGAAATTATTTTTTCAGTGTTGTAAAGCATTTTTTGAGTTTTCACAAACTGAAAAAATAATTGTAATTCAATCAAAAATAAAATTGCTTTTGAATCGAAAAAGTATTGGACTACGACTGCCAGAATTAGCCCCCTGGTTTCTCGCAATTATTCAGATATAGAAATAATCTACATATATCTGGTTTCTTGCAATAATATTGGGCCAATGTTAAGGTACTTTAGACCCCGACTATAATTAAGTTTTGTTGCTTTGAAAGTAAACAATAGCATACGGTTGTGATCTCTAAAACTAAGAGCTTTTGAAAGCGAAACTCTATTTAATTTACACTTTCGCAAAAGTCATCCCAGGTCTTTAGATTGTAATACGGATCTGAAAAAAGTATAGAATCTTTCCATACTATTGTTTAGTTCCAAATGCGGGCTGTTAATTTAGATTTACTAAACTATCTTATTAATATATATCACGCCGATTTTCATTACTAAAATTCTTTAATATTCCCAAAAAAAGCTTTTGAAATTTATTTAACTCTGGAAAAAATTAAGCCGATTTGCTAAAGTGTTTTTAAGGATGTCACAGTTTTCATATACATATTAGAGCTTCTCAGACGACAACTTCAAAATTAAATTTAAATTCAAAATATTGTGTCTTCAATTAAGATTTTAGCTTTTTTACCAACTTTGTACTCGAATGACTCGAAGGACGTGACGTTTTTGTAAGTATATGAATTGTTTAATTAATTACATCTCAGTCCAACTTGAAGGAAGCTTTATGATTTCTCCAATGTTATATGAAAAGATCTTTTAAAAGTTCATTAATAAAAAACGGAGTTACTTAGTTGTAGGTTGGAATTTTAAAAATAAAGTTATAAAAGACCTAAAGTACCAAAGGAAATACCGAAAAAAACGAACATGCATTTAGTACACACTGTTCTACAGTTTATAGCAAGAAATTTTACCAAAATCCGCGCTGAAAGTTGTATTATTTCGATCGATATCGAAATCCGTAATATGCTTCCAGACTTCCTGGCGAAAATTATTTTTAAAAATCGAAAATAATTAAAAATTTCAGAAAGCTCATCAAAATTTAAAATTATAAAAAAAAACAAAAGCTTTTTTACACACATACAACTAAAAGCCGCTTTTAAGTCTGGCTATACGGCTCCATAGTGCGCATATCCTTTAGGGGATCCAGTATTTATCACCTGTTCATTATAATTACGGCCAATTACGGCACTCGATATCGATTGAAATTTCCATTTAAATTGTATTATTTCGATCGATATCGAAATCCGTAATATGCTTCCAGACTTCCTGGCGAAAATTATTTTTAAAAATCGAAAATAATTAAAAATTTCAGAAAGCTCATCAAAATTTAAAATTATAAAAAAAAACAAAAGCTTTTTTACACACATACAACTAAAAGCCGCTTTTAAGTCTGGCTATACGGCTCCATAGTGCGCATATCCTTTAGGGGATCCAGTATTTATCACCTGTTCATTATAATCTTTCCATGGCGGTGTCTGCGTATAAAAGCTGCTATTATGATGATATTGGAACTCTGCTGGAGATTTATTTGAAGTTGCTGCAGATGTTCTTTGCGTGGGCAAATAAGTGCTGGCTCTGATATGTGTTGAGGCTGCTGATGATGGTGAAGCATTATAGCCCGCATTCAATGCAGAGTAGCCTGTTGTATCAGCGGTAAGTGAAGGGGGTGGGATTGATGTTGATGATTTCATTTGAGCAGCTGCTTCGAATGTGCCCTTAAACAAATCGTATTTCTCTTGTGAGAAATTTGTGTCCATCATGGGTTCTGGCTTGCACTGTTGATTGTTATAGTGGCGAACGCTGCTTAGGAAATCTTGATGTGTAAAAGCGGGATTTGTGTTTGAATGTAAGTTATGTGTTGCTGTGCCATGTACTATTTGGGAAGAATGCATATTGAAATTTCCTTGATAGTTATTACCAGTAGAAGAATTTGTTGCTGCTCCTGGCATACTAGAGTAAGGCATATGTGGAGAATATGGTATTCTGCCAAAACCCATATAGCCCCCTCCCGCCATTATGGGATAAGGTTGGGGATTTACAAAGATGGCATCAAATAGTTCTTTAGTAATTCTTTCGCCACTCAAAGTGAAATTTTGCAACTTTTCTAAATCCAGATTTAAGGTGCCACCGCTTTCCAAGACCTGTTCCAAGGCAAATATATAGTTGTGGGCAAAACGTAATATCTCAATTTTTGTCAATTTCGTTTCCTCCGGCAATTGTGGCAAAGTTACGCGCAAACGTTCCAAAGCATCATTTAAGGTATGCATACGATTTCGTTCCCGATCGTTGGCTTTTACTCGGCGAAATTTCTTAATGCGCACCACCTGATCAGGACTACGTGAGCGAGTCATACGATTCTTGCCGACGGCATATTTACGTTTTTGCCTTGGTTCAGTTGGCTGATCATCACCACTCTCTCCCGAAGATTTCTTACTAGGCGTGGAGGTTTGGTCACCCAATTTAGGGGAAAATTCCAAATCTTCAAGTGGAGCTTTGCTAATGATATGTTCTACAAGAGTGCGTCCACTACGAGTGCTGTGATTACTGCTAGTATCAAATAATCCTGGTATTAAGGAATGGTCAATGGGTAAAGCATTAAAACCTGTGGCCAAATGAGCATTCAAGTCCCCATTAGCAGGAGTATTATTGTAATAATCGCCACAGTTATCAAACACTAATTTCCGGGGTTTTAAATGACACTCGGCCGTTTCAAAACTTTTTTCGTAACCACTATCGAAAGATGAGTTATCATCATCTTCGGCGAAATCAAAAGAACGATCTTCGAAACCGCTATAACACGAGGACATATTGAACAGGATTTTCCTTTCTTTAAACTTAACTTTCATTAATAATTTTTTTTAAAGAAATCTTTTTGTTTTTAATTTTTTCCTTTCGTTTTTATTAATTTCGTTTTTGTTGCAGCATTATTTTGTTTTTATACATATTTCCGACTGCTGTTTGTTGTTGCCCGTATCACGTGAAAAAACCAACTAAACAACCTTTAAGGGTGTTACTGCTATTTTATATTGCCGCGTACATCACTTGACCAACCCTGTATGTATTGGTAGTGGTCGTGAAGGCGCCATTTAAAGTCATCTTATTTTTTTTCTGTGGAGAGGGTTGTTTTTACTCTCGTTTGAATAACTCTAATTATTTGCTAAGCTCTTTTACAAGCAACTAGAGCTATAAGCCAATCAGAATGCTGCAACGATCAGAGAGACTTTGTTTACCCTTACTAGAATACCAATTTGGAAATATTTCGGATGAGGATAACTGTTTACGTTTAAAGAAAATTTTCCGCATATTTTGTGTGCTACTTAGATTTCAAAATATTGGAGATTTTTCTTTTTACTAAGGCTCTCATGGCTTTTGGAATTACTTTTCAGCGAAGTTAAGGCAGAAAAAGAAAAAACTACATCTTCTTAATGACTTTCCCAGCTTATGTGCGAAGTTAAAAGCTCCGTCAATGACAGTCATAATAAAACAGTAACTAAGAGTTATAGAAAGGATTCTTATTTACCAAAGTTTTTCCATTCCAGGGACTTTTTGTAAGGATAATGAGAATGTAAAATGTGCTTAATCAGATTAATTGGGATCTTTTGTTACAAAAATCTTATCATTGTCGATAATTATTATTATTAATGAATGAGAACATGTTTCTCGCAACGCGTGTTTTTATAATTTTCATTAATTTCGACTATTTTCGAATAATGCTGGAAAATAAACTCTAATCTTTTGGAAGAATGCGTCATGCAATTTCAGTTTATTTAAATACGCTTACTCCGGTTATATTTTTTCTGATCTAAAAATATTCCTTAAACAAATCTCTATCGAAACTTTCCGATATTTGCAGGCAATTTTTCCGTAAATAAGTCCTTTTAATAGATTACATTAATCGTTAGGTCTGCTTTGAAAATAGATGATATGATAACCGAATGAACTTGGCTCAGTATGTACTTATCGGCAATATCTACCTACCCCTGCAAACAGTGATGGTAGATAAGATAAGATAGCAGATTTATGCCCAAATTGTGGGTTTTATTTTAAAAACGGGGAAAAATTTTGATATTGGGATTGGAATCTTTATAAGGAGTTTTATTAAAATTTTTTTATGACTTGCAAGTTTAACCCCACGTTTCCACATGCAAGTAATTACTTGCAAGTAGTGTATACGTATTAATATCGAAAATCAGAAGAAATGTCAAAAAAACACACAGCACAGTGCAAGTTCATTTTTAAAATGTCGTCAACAAGTAAGCTTCTAGCAAAAATTGCCGTATTAAACGAATTAAAAAAATTAAAAAGCGAATGTGAAAAAAAATGTGGAAAAATAAGGTTTTGGGTTTCTGTTTTCTGTCCATCTTGATGAAAAAATTATGTTTATTTTATAAAATATGTGACTACAGTATTGCCGTAGTGGCGATATCATAATGTTACAGAGAAAATATTTTGATTAACAATCTTTTTTTATCAAAAGGCTTAAAATTCATGATTAAAATTACCATTTAGATGCGTTGTTGTATAGTTGTGCTTTTTTTTATTAGTTAATTTTTATAAATACACAGAAAATCCGCTATAAACATAACTTTTATTTTACTAAGTACTAGAAGATTGATACAAAAGTCATCCACGGCAACACTGTTTCTTCATTTGTCATTTTACTTGCGACAAGTGTCAAAAATTTACTTGCAAGCAAATTCTGTTGCAAGTTGAGCTGCAGGTACGAAAAATGTGATGGTGTTAGTAAAAAAGTGTGAGTGTATTGAGTTTTTCGAACTTGTACTTGCATGTGGAAACGCTAGGTAAGACCTTTTTCATATTAAGTGTATTTAGAAAATAATATATATGTGTTCTTCTAATTCCCATTGGAGCATAGGGCACCAACAGCCGATTGCAATCGATCCCGATTTTGTGCGGTTGATCTTAGTTCGTTTAATGATATGTCAATTTTACTAATTTTTGCTTCGGTGGAACGTCGCCACGTTGCGCATGGTCTTCCAACTAGTCTGCCAGATTAATGAAATGAATTCCACTTTTGTTTTCGAATCTAGGACTTCAGTGGCAAATGTCTTGTCTATAGTAATAGTTCCGTATTTGAGATGGTTGTTGGCCAGAATATGCGCACCACCTGATCAGGACTACGTGAGCAAGTCATACGGTTTTTACCGACGGCATATTAACGTTTTTTGTACAAAAAGGCTGAGAAAGATACTGCAGACTCAGAAAACGGCTTCTCTGGAAAAATATCTTAAGGAACTTGATGCAACTCCACAACCAGACTACTCATTGTGGGGTGCAGCTAGAAATCTCAAAAGGCCAGTTGTCTCTAATCCGCCATTAAGAAACTTAAATGGAAGTTGTGCAAGAAATGATGTTGAAAAAGGAAATCTGTTACCACCTGTTGCTGCTAGAGCAGCTGTTCCCCTAAGATTTGAGATAAGAGAAATCGAAAAAGCTATTTGTGATTTAAGCCCCAAGAAGGCTCCTGGTTTTGATAAGATCGGCAACAAAATGCTTTTGGAGCTACCCAGCATAGCAAGGAGAATTATTCTTTTAATTTTTAATGCTATTTTACGCCTTGAATACTATCCTCAAAAGTGGAAGGTTTCCCTAGTCATCATGATACCATACCTGTTTGAGAAGCTGTGAGCGTCAAAATTAACCCCAATTCTAAATGAAAACAGATGTATTCCTAACCACCAATTCGGCTTTAGAAGAGAACACAGCACAATTGAACAAACCCATCGTATAGTAAACGCAATAAGAAAAGCCTTTGAAGAAAGAAAATATTGTTCCGCTCAATTCATGTTTCTCAAGCTTTTGATAAAGTCTGGCATGAAGGCTTATTACATAAATGGAAGCTTAACTTACCAGTGAACACACATGAGCTGTTAGAAAGCTACTTAGTCGTTCGAAAGTTTATTATTAAAGAAGGTGATTATTTAAGCTCTCCTCAGCCAATTGACGCTGGAGTCCCTCAGGGAAGCATCCTGGGCCCACTTTTATACTTTATATATATCTCGGATATGCCAACAAACAACTACACCCAAACTTCAACATTTGCTGATGATACAGCTTTTCTACGCGTGCAAGAAAACAGTCAAGAAGCATCTCGATACCTTCAGGATCATATATTTCAACTCGAACTCTGGCTAAAGCAATGGAGGATAAAGGTCAATGAGCAAAAATGCGTACATATAACATTCACCTTGCGTCGGGAATCATGCCCCCCCTATTGAAATCAATAATCAAATAATACCTCAAAACTCGCATGTAAAATACCTCGGTTTTCATCTAGATCGCCGTTAAACGTGGAAGAGCCATATAGAGCCAAAATTAACACAAATGAAACTAAAAGCCATCCAAATTCATTGGCTTTTTGGAAGAAACTCTGTCCTTAGTCTCGACTGCAAACTTCTACTTTACAACTCCATCTTAAAGCCAATCTGGTGCTGTGGTATTCAGATATGGGGCACTGCCTCGGCCTCTAACATCGAAAAAATTCAAAGGCGCCAAAATAAACTTCTTCGAATAATCACAGCTGCCCCTTGGTATTTAAAAACTCAAGTATTCACAAGGATCTCAATGTTCCATTAGTTAAAAAAATGATTACGAAATATGCAGTAAAATACTTAAAAAGGCTCGAATTGCATCCGAACCCACTTGCTCGAAATATTTTAAATGATAGCAGTTTTTTGATTCCCGGGAAAGCGGGAAATTTGTTTAAACTTCCAGGGATCCCGGGATCCCGCTCCATGCAAATAATACAAAGTAATTTTATTAACAAACGTAAGGGAACTTGTTTACAAAGTAAGTTAAATAAGTGCTTAAACACTACAAAAATTAATTGAAGATTGCAAGCGGAACTTGAATTATTATTACCTTACGCTTTTATATGCAAATTTCGTATTATTATGCTCTAGATACAAGATAAGAAGATTACATAAACATAACAATTTAATTCATAAAACAATAATAAAAACAAACAAAAATTGAGAAACTCAAGATATAAGATCAAAAAGTTAATTCAAAAAATATTTTAATAAATACACAGAAAAAAATTTTTGCGCCAGTAAAAGAATTAATCAAAAATAAAATCAGTTTTAATTAAATATTTTATCAGGTGAATTAAACTTTTAATCAAGTTAATTAAACGTTTAACTGAAATATTGTCAACTAAACATTGAGTACACTTGATTAAAAGTTTAATTCACCTGATTAAATATTTAATTAAAACTGATTTTATTTTTGATTAATTCTTTTACTGGCGCCAAAATTTTTTTCTGTGTATATTAACATATTTTACGGCTTAAAACTCAAAGGTTTAGTGAGTCGTCCAAGAGTATATTTCTGATTTTATTTACTGATTACCATGTTTCTGAAAAAGTTCGTTCACTTTTTTACCGAGGTCAGACAAATAGTAAAAGAGCACCGTTGTTGCATGCTTCTGATGTCAAGAATGATGCCAAAATCAGCATCATCCGGATTACTTCTTACTTACCTTTTCTTTTCATTACGCCCATCTGTAATCTTTAGGACAATGTGTCTTTCAAATTGTGTGTTGAAGTATCTTACACGAGTTTCCTTATTGTTTTTATTTCGGTTTCCCCGCACTTCCCGGGTATATTTCCAAGCTTGATTTTTTTGGAGATATGACTATGTTGCAATAAAGGAGCGATATGTTTAGGGAGCTCCTATTTTTAAGACTTGTCCATGGACAATGATAATTTACTGCCTGCATCTTATTTTGAATTTAAGTTCTTTATCAACTCTTCACCATTCTGCTTTTAATAGATTTATTGCAGTAAGAGACATTGATTTACGTATGTACTTACTTCTTGTTATTGATCTAATCGACAACCCATCCACAAATGCTAATCACTAGAGAAAAGACAACTAAATTTCAGAGTAAAAATAGCTGTTTTCGGAAACTATTAGCAATTTTTTGTTTCCCGGGATTTTGTTTGCGGGAAATATAATAATTGAAAAACCCTAGATAGCGGCCACAATCGCTTAAGAAGAAGAGACACTGCAGCACTTATCCAATTAGATGAGCGATAAACACCTATATAACTGAACAGAAACCGTGATGAGAAAATTTTTGTCTGGCACTCGCATGACATGAAATAAAGTATTAGGCTAATGAAATATATAAAGATGAACGTTTTTGCCTTGGTTTAGTTGGTTGATCATCGCCACTCTATAAAATAAAATTGATTGATTCAGTGGTGTCATTAAAAGTGAAGAAGATGAGTTTTTACATCTAAAAAGTTTATTGCAACAAATTTTTAAACGTTTCCCAACAAATTAAAATTTTTTTAACGGCCAATTTCACCAAGTTCAGTTCAAACTAACTATTACTTTAACTTCCAGTTAACAATATATTTTTAACAGTTAAAACTCCCTTAATTGTAACTGAACTTGGTGAAATTTGCCGTAAGACTTACAAAAATTTTGCTCGAAATATATGGTGTAATTCATTAGGACGGCCAATTTTAGCTCAATTACAAAAATAGTTCGGCCGGTAATGAATATAAATCTTTCAATAGACATTTATAAATCAGAATGGAAAAGCAGCCGTTTGTTAAATGGAAACATTTATTTGACGCCCAAAAATTAAGTACTTTGACCTTATTTTTGACTGAAATTTATTGATTTCAAGATGGCGCTGAATCGCGGTCATTTGAAGAATCAGCCAAGTTGGTTGAACACTGTTTTGTGTTCCAACAAGTATTGCGAGTTCTTGCGGCCATGAACCTAATTAAAACCAAGCTAAGAAATAATAAGCAATACAAATTGCTAGAATTATTGTTACGAATAAGTACTTATTTAAAAAGTAATTCAACTTGTTGCGACACTTTTGAACCATCCCCACAAATGACGAAGCTGTTTTTTTAATTCAAGAAATAAGTACCAAAAATTGAGGAGGATGATAAATTTGGATGTAAACCAAATTAACATTTATTAAGTTGATGTATATTTTAAATGTCAAATAAAACAAAGTTTTTAAATGAAATGCTATAAAAATAAAATATTGTAGAGTAGTTAGTCTGGATTTTTGAGGATAAAAATTTACATTTTGGGGATAAAATTGGAAAAACATCTGGCTGCTAAAAAAATTGAAAACGATTTTTATATTGTTGAGGTTAATTATTTGTCATATCTAAATCCGCATATTCTAAAATTTCCTACAGGGTCATTTATTTTTTTTCCATTTCACAAACTCTCCCTTATTTTAATTCTTCTCATTTTAGGATAAGGAAAAAAGCTTTTTATTTTGGCATAGAAATAATTGTGACATATTACTGTCGCCTCAGGGCTTATTGAAATAGAACAAAGTTGTGTTAAGGGTAACTTTCATTAAAATTCATTTGTTTAACTTGTTTCGATTTGTTTTGCTGGTTTTCAAAAAACGGGAACTGAATGAAGAGTTTGATTTTTATTAACAACATCAGCGTCATAATGTCAAGTTTACGCATTTCCGTACTGAAGTTCCTCAGTCATTATGTGGACTTATTGTTTAGCTTTTCTTTAGGTAGACTTACTCGGGTGCATATGAAGATGAAAAAAATTTTTTTTATTTTTTTCGCTCTGAAATTTTAATTTACCCTCGGGTAGTAAGCCCTCGAGGTAGGCATTGTTTTGATATTGTAAATTTATTTAGCTTTACCACAAAATTGCATCTTAGTGCTAACAAACACAATAGTCAGAAAAAGAATGCAAAATTGGTATCGATTATTTTGTGTGATAATGTTGTATACAACATGTTGGGCTAATGTTCAGTCATTTCTATGGGATTAAACGGAAAAACTTCTTTTACTTGTTGACATACGGACTACTTCAAAATGAAATTTTTAAAAAACATAAGATTTATATATTAAGTTTAATGGCTCTTCAACATATTTTAGATACTGTTAAGTTATATAAGAATAATAACAACAAATGATAAATCATTGTAAATGATAATCAAGATTTGCACTTCTAGTTTTAATACCTCTAAACATATTTACTCATACTTTTTAAATTAAATCTAATTTGCTTTCAGTTTCTCTTTGAAGTTGAGTGTTTTAATTTACGTTTAAGAAAACAGATTATTACAAATTTAATTGTCTTTTTAAATTGTTTTCTTGATGACATCTTAAAAAAAAATTGCTCTAAAATTGCGTGCAGCCTACATCACATCTTGCAATTTTTGTTTATTTTGACAAGCAGTGTAAAAAACTTAAAAGCAACACTTGAGCGTGTGGCTGCAGGGTTAGTACTACCATTACCCGATCCGCTTTTCTGGGCATATACATTTAACATATAATTAATGCATTCAACATTTTGATGTGTCAGAAGCTAAAAGGCCCAACTCCACAAAATAATATGTAGATTAAATTATTGATGTTTGAAAAATTGATTACCAAAATTTAAAGATGCTACAAAGAGAACCCTGGCGAACACTCGAAGCGTAGTAATTCTTACAACTGCAATATATTGTAGACTAATATTGTTATGTTATATTTATATTTCCATATTCTTTTCTTAAAAATTCAAATAAGATTCAAACCCTATATTTTTTAATGGAAAAAACTTAAATAATTGATAAAAAAAAACCAATTCGTTGGCCCATATGTTTGCCAGCTGTTTACCCCAGTTGGAACTAGAGTTTTTTTCCCGGAGTTATTCTTAAATTTCCCGGGATCCCGGGATCCCGCTCCATATATATAACACAAAGTAAATTTTTTTTTTAAATTAATGAAAAAAACTTTTATAAAAAAAAAACGTAAGGGAACTTGTTTACAAAGTAAGTAAAAGAAATGCTTAAATACTACAAAAATGAATTCAAGATTAAAAGAGGAACTAGAGTTATTATTACCTAACGGTTTTATATGTAAGCTCCGCATTATTATGCTCTAGAATCTAGATACAAGATAAAAAGATAACATAAACATAACAATTTAATTCATAAAACAATAATAATAACAAACAAAAATTGAGGTGCTCAAGATATGAGATCAAAAAGTTAATTCATAAAATAGATAAAATATTTTAAATAGATATTTATATTAACATTTTTTAACGGCTTAGAAATAACTTTCTGACACACTCAAAGCGCTTAGTAAGTCGTCAAAAAGTATATTTCTGATTTTATTTACTAATTACCATGTTTTCGGAAAATTTCGTTCAGTTTTTTACCGAGATTGGACCAATAGTTACGAGTGCACCGTTGTAGAATGCTTCTGATTCACAATAAGAAGCAATTTTTTTTATAAACAACGTCTATATCATTTTCATTTCATAAGGTCTATCTGTAATCTTTAGGACAATGTTTTTTTTCAAATTGTATGTTGTAGTATCTTACACGAGTTTCCATAATTTTTTTTATTTCGGTTTCCCCGCACTTCACGGGTATATAAACCAACACAAATTTAAAATAAATGTGTATTTATCACCTAATAAACTTATCGCGCCTTCATTGGAACATAGTCATATCGCAAAAAATCAAAAATTTTAAGTTACTTAAGCAAAGTGTTCCTTCATACCTTCTAATATTATATCTCAAACTGAACCGAATGTATAGCAAAACATATATTTAAATCGGTACATTTTTTCTTTGTAGATATGACTATGTTGCAATAAAGGAGCGATATGTTTAGGTACCTCCTATTTTAAGACTTGTCAATGGACAATGAAACTTTACTGTCTGCTTCTTATTCTAAATTAATGTTCTTTATTAACTCTTCAATTCACTAAATTTTTTAATTATCAACTGTTGCACTGCCCATTCGGCTTTTAGTAGATTTATTGCATCAGGAAACATTCATTTAAATACATGAACTCACTTCTTGTAATTAATCTAACCCACAACCCATCCACAGATGCTAATTTTAAGAGAATAGAAAACTAAATTTCAAAGTAAAGGGTGGTTAAATTTCAAGGGCCGATGTTGATTTTGAATAAAACACAAACTATTTAGGAAATTATTGTAATTTTATTTTATTATGATATATTGGTATTACTCAATTATGTATGGAACAAAATATCGGCCAAATGGGCGCCGCGACCACGGCGGCATACCTCTATCCGATGGTCCAAATTTTCGATGACCCTGAGGCATAATGGAGGTTCTATGCCGGTAATGTGCCGAATTATCTCATCCTTTAGCTCTTGAATTGTTGCTGGCTTATCGACGTACACCTTTTCTTTCAAATAACCCCAAAGAAAAAAGTCCAACGGTGTCAAATCACATGATCTTGGCGGCCAATTGACATCGCCATTACGTGAGATAACACGGCCATTGAATTTGTTGCGCAAAAGAGCCATTGTTTCGTTAGCTGTGTGGCAAGTGGCACCGTCCTGCTGAAACCACATATCGTCCACATCCATAACTTCCAATTCGGGCCATAAAAAGTTCGTTATCATCTCACGATAGCGAACACCACTCACAGTAACTGCCTGACCGGCCTCATTTTGGAAAAAATACGGCCCGATGATGCCGCCAGCCCATAAACCGCACCAAACAGTCACTCTTTGTGGGTGCATTGGTTTTTCGACGATCACTCTTGGATAATCATTCGCCCAAATGCGGCAATTCTGCTTATTGACGAATCCCCTGAGGTGAAAATATGTGACCGAAAAATCACGAAGTGCACGATATGCATTTTGATTTGAACGCCCATTTTCATAATAACTCTGGATAACTTTAACACGTTGTTGGATTGTGTATCTCTCCATGGTTCAAATGGAGTAACACTTAAATAGAGAAATGTCAAATAAAATTCGGAAAAAAACTTGGCGTTTAGGTGTGGTTCACATTCTACATCGGCCACTTAACCACCAATTTAACCACCCTTTATAAATAGCTGTTTTCTTAAACTATGAGGAATTTTTTATTTTCCGGGATCCCGTAAGAAAAATCCCGGGAAAGCGGGAAATATAATAATTGTAATTCCCGGGAAAAAACGCTAGTTGGAACCCAACTGTCAAAGTTCGTGTATATGAGCCAAAATTTGTACATGTGTGCGTTTAATTGTTTTTGTTTTATATGAAGACAATTTTGACAACTCGGTTCTTTTTATAGAGCAGCATGTCTACACTTCCAAATGAGTCTACCTTGTGTTAATGTACCTTGGCCTGAATTTTTTTCATGAAAACTTCTAGCACTAGATAGTTAAAGAAAACTTAATATAAAAGTAAGAATCTTTTGATTAATTTGTTAACAAAATTAGTTGAATCAAACCAAGTTTTCTTGAGCATTTTCTGAAAACTTTAAAGAATTCGCCAGCATTTGTTTGTGATGCAAGAAATTCGATTCTATTTAAAAATCAAGAAAATCAGACTAATTTTAAATAAATGCTTCTTGGTTTCAGAAATATCGTTCTTGTATTTAATAAAAATAAGGTACTTTTGTATTTCTTGTTTTGAGAAATTTTTGATCGTATACCAAAAAGGTGAATTTTTTGATCATGAGAAAATGTTTCTTTATTTAAGAAAGTTTTACTTTTCACGAACAAAACAAGTTAAAATAAGGAAATTATTTTTGGATTTTCTTGTTTAAGGAAACGAAATGGACTACTTTAGAAAATAAACTTCTTTCCTTGTATAGTATGCATTTCAGAGTAAACTTTTTTAAAAACGGAAACAAATTTTGGTTTAACGTAGCTTCATTTTAATGTATTCAAATTAAAGTACAAAAATGTTGGGTATCAATATAAAACCGCTATGCGCCTTTTCGACAGTTAAAAAGCGCTAAATCTAGCGCCAAAGGCGCTAAATTGTCAACTCTGCACTTGGGCAGTATTATCGCAGTCTCTGGAGGATGCTCCGAGGATATCCAAAACAGGCTTACTTAGACCAAACACACATTTGGAATTTTAAATAAGCTCTGGAGATCATCAAACATTGCAATACCTACCAAAATTAAAGTATTTATTAGCAATTTAAGGTCAGTGCTCCTTTTCGGCTCGGAGACTTGGAATTTGACAAATCTTTAGACGCAAAAACTGCAAATGCTTGTAAACAAATGTCTTCGCCAAATCCTAAAAATATTTTGGCCACAAGCAATCTTAAAGTCTGAACACAATTACCTCCAATTGAGCACGAGATTTAAATACGTAAATAAAGATAACCAGAACATAATTTGCAAAAATTACTAGATGGTATCAACAGAAAATCCCTTGAGCTTAATCCTCAGGGAGTTAGTTGAAAACACGTGGAGAAGCCAAGTGCAGGCCGAATTGCAAACCATGAGAACAGTATTAGACAGAACTATATGGAAACCAATTATTTAAGCCCTATATTCCTCAAAGGCAGGGCTGCCAGAAATTTTCAGCAAAAAATCTTAATTTCACCAAAAAAAAATCTTATTTTGGAAAAAAAAATCTTTTTTTTTTTGGAAAAAAGTAGTTTTTTTTATTAAAATTAACTTTAAAGCATATCAATATGTATTTCCACTGCTGCCAACTTTTTTTTTGAAGATTTCCCGAAAAATCGGACTTCAAAACCGCTAGAAACCGCTAAATATTCAATTAAGGCGGGATTTTTCTTAAAAATACCGCTAAAATCTAAACATTTTTAAACGTTTATTTATATAAATCTAGATATACATGGGTGTCATGGAAATCGAAAACGTAAAAAGATTAATTTTTGCGAACCTTAGTCTGACTTGCAATATTTTCTGTTTTTGCTAAATAAAAACCGCGCAAAACTTACACCTGATTAATCACCCTTGAACGCCAAACAGAGGTTGGTTTTTAAAGGCCCAACCATGATATGCATAGCGTTGCTTAACCTACTGTCAAAAATTAATAATATGTATTAAAAAAAAACAAAAATAAAATCAACAAACATTTGATTCCGTACAGAATGTGCGATCAGTTTCGCACCTTGCTTAAGCAAATGACAGTTTCATAAAATTTAACAAAAAGTTTCCTTAAGTTCAATATGGCTAGCCTGATTAACATGTATTCGAATATTAACTTAAGCTCATTATGGTTTTTTTTTGTCCAGTAAACCGCAAGGTTGCATTATTAAGTTTAAAAATTTTCAAATGGGAACAAAGAAGGTTTTTTTATTTGAACCTTATTTCGTGTAGACAAAACAGAAAATCTTGTTTTTGGGGAAAAAATCTTAAAATCTTTTTTCGGTTAAAAAATCTTAAAAAATAAGGTAAAATCTTACTTCTGGCAGCGCTGCTCAAAGGTTATTTCGTGGATTAATAATAATAATTATTTGTTACGAATGCAACTTTAGTTAAGAATTAGTTGTAATTATTATTTATCTTGTATTTACTAGTTGTTTTGTATTTAAAGGCAATTTTAGTAGTTTACATTGTTATTGAATAATTGTTATTCTTTAGTACACTTCAATCCCAATGTGCAGAAAGCCCTCGAAATGACCGTTAAAAAAGCTTCAGTATAAGTGGCGAAATTATGTAAACATAAGTGCCGCCATAAAACATATTAGGCGTTAAAGTGGTGAATAGTAAATGCTCGAACCTTCGAAAGAAATCTAGAGGGTACCAGAAGATTGAATGGAAGTAGAAATACTAGCGAAGATTGGCACCGAGAGACAGTATTAGTTCAGACTTTGTCAAGTTGATACGCATCACGCGGAGAAAATTATAAACATTAAAGTGTGTTGATCACAATAGTGAGTTGTAAATAAAAGCTGTAAATTACGGTTTTTAAAGTGACTAACGGTCATTTTCACCAAGTTCGGTTATAATTAACTATCGGTTATAGCTGTCAAAACATATGGGTAACCGGAACTTTAATTGAAAGTTAGTTTTAACCGAACTTGGTGAAAATGGCCGTAAGTTCTTAATAAATAAGTGTTATACATTAAAGTGTTGTGCTTATTTAGTTTTATTTGAATTGCAATCAACGAACTCGAAACGGCTTATTATAAAGGAAATAATATTTAATTTTAAACGCGTCATAATTTTTAAGTTTTAACTCTAAATTAAATAAAAAAAAAACATCTGTACAAACAAACAAAATTTATAAAACGCTCAAGTAGACAAAAAGTAAAATAAACTTAATTCTAACACGTCTTCGCAAAATGTTACTATAAATGCCAGAGCCAATATCTATAGTATAATTGAAGAGTTCAACTAAATTTGTAGAGGCGCTTCAAAACTGATTAAAAAACACAACAAGAAAATGAAAATTTTACCAATTTTTATTTTGGGGCTTATCTTAGCTTCGGCTTTGGTTCAAGGATGCGCTTCTGACGAGGAACAGGACCCGACTTTTATGTTGATGGGAATAGGAAAATAAAAAAGGATGTAAAATAAAAGAAAAAAAATTACACTTACAAATGTTTGAATATAAATGTTAATTTTTTATAAAGATAAAATTTATGGTGTTTTCTTTTCTACAAAAAATGTCACATTTTATTTAAAAAAATGCAATTTGGTGTTCGTTTCTTAAAAATGCTTTGCTCTTTAAAAGGGCAGCGTGTTTTATTCTAAAAATATTCACCCTTAAATGTCATAAGGCATTGCACTTTACGCCCCGTATAAATCGAGAGTGTTGATAATGCCCTGTAAAAAGATGGCTTCTGTTTATATATAGACTTACCAGACGAAGTTGGGAAAAAATCGCCTCTAATCAGGACAATAAAAGTTTTAAGTGTTAATAGTAATTTTTTTATTATTTTATAGTAAAAACAAAAGAAAGAATTAAATTGTTAATGGTAGGTTATCAGTGATATAAAATTTAAATGGATTCGGTGTTATAAAATTGTTTTTGAAAAAAAAACGTCAAATCAAGAAATCGTAAAAACTTGGTGTTAATAAATTGGCAATCTGGCAAAGGTATATTCTTGTTTACATATTTTATGAAAAACAAACTAAAGAAATTGGAATTTAGGGATTCATTTTGTTCATTTATTTATTTATTTAATATCAATCTATTAAGAAATTTGGGTTTATTTATATTTTTTTTTATATTTTGAAGAACATACTTTTTGATTTATGTATGTACATATTTTTTTATATATTGAAGAACAAACTTTTTGTCAGCTGTTAAAAACAGGGCGATCCAATTTTGTGTTTTGTTCTCGTCAAATAAAAAATTGCATTATTAAATGTTAGGCAAGACATTTTATACATGCACCTTTTAAAATGTGGTATTTTTTTTGTAGAAAAGAAAACACCATTAATTACCTGTAACAAAATTTATATTATTTAATATACTTTTCAAACTATGTATTTTATTTTATTTAATTATTTATTTATTTATTGAAATCCTGCTCAACAAGATTATATCTTTATAATTATAGAGCAAGAGTATTAATGTTAATAAAAAAAAGCCACAAGAATTTGATAAAGAAAAAAATTTAAATTAAAAAGTACGAAATTAAAACAAAATTAAAAAGTACAAGATAAAAATTAAAAAAATTAAAAGTACAAAATTAAACAAAACTAAAACGTACAAGATAAAAATTAAAAAGTACAAAATTAAAGCAATAAAAAATTAAAAGTTCAAAATTAAAACAAATTTAAGTTAAAAATTATAAAATTATGACCTGTGGTTTATTTATTGAAGAAATTAAAAAGATGTTGTTTGAATTGTATTGCGTTGCTCACATGCTGTATGTTAGGAGGAAGAGAATTCCAAAGACGTGAAGCATTGATGAAAAATTGCCATTCCGATATAATAGTGGAAGGCCAATGAACGCGGCATGCGACTGCGGGCGGCGATCAGCTGCTTTGTTTTTCGCTTGAAATTTTTTTGATAGGCAAATGAAAGCGGCACATTTTAAAGCGGAAAATGTTGAATAAGCTGTTAAAAAAATGTTCAATCTATAAAAAAAGGGTTATTTGAACATTATAAGAATTTACTAATCAAATTAGTTTTTTTTCCACTTCATTTGTAATGTTTTTTAAATTTATTTTGTTAAATGATTATGTTTGTGTATGGCAACGTCTACTTCATGCGGCTTAAAACAAAAGTTGAAAAAATTCAACTTTGCCGCGCGGCATCTTTTCCAAGTAATACCAAGTCTTATTTTTTGTGATGTGTATTTTTTTTTATATGAACATTTTTGTAAACATTGCTACAATTTTCACAATGGCAATGCTATTGAAGCCCGCAGCCGCATGCCGCGTACATTGGCCTTCCACTATAAGGCATCGATGCACAGGTATTATCAACCTTTTGCCTCTCAAGGATCTTGTGAAGTGAATCATATTAAATAAGCTAGCTGGTACTTTACTGTAACTGATTTTATGCAAAAACATTAGCATTTTAATATTTAGTAAGTTTTCAAAAGATACACCATAAAAACATTTTGAGAACGATGATACTCTTTCATGCCTTTGCAGTCTATATACGTTTCTTATAATGTTATTGTAAAGTACATTAAGTTTCCTCTTACTATTAGAGTCACACTTGCCGAATAGTTCACAGCCATACAAAAGCCCTGGAATTAAATACGATTTAGCCAGGAGCTTCCTTACGTTGAGCGGTGTAAAATATTGTGTAGCCCAAAGCGATCTTAACTTCTGGTAAGTCTGTGCCACTAGTGCACCAATATGACTTGATCAAGTCAAGTTGTTATTAAATACTATCCCTAAATTTTTCACTTTTTGAACAATCTCAATAGGCTGGTTGTTAACCAATACATTAATGCCGGTGATATGTTGGGATCTCCTATGTATTATCATAAATTTTGATTTTTGTGGATTAAGACACAAACCGTTGCTGTCTGCCCAGCGGAAAATTCTGTTCAGATCATGGTTCAGTTTTTCAACATTCTCAGCTACGGAGATTACTGGGCTACTGAGGTACACCTGAACATCATCAGCATACATGTGTATATTGCAGTGTTGCAGTAGTTGTGTCAAATCATTAGCGTAGATGGAAAACAGCAATGGCCCCAATATTGAACCTTGAGGAACTCCCTCATAAAAAACTTATAACCATTTTTTCTGTGCAGTTTACTGTTTTTTGAATTATACATTTTTTAATTTGTCCTTAATGAAAATAAAAGACAATATTTCCTTTAACTTTGGTTCATTAAATCTTTATAACAATAAAAACAATAGATATTTTAACATTGTTTTACCCAGTTTGATGTTCTGGTTTACCTTCTCTGAGGATTTGTTAAGAGCTGACTTATTAAAATAAAGCTGTGCTGAGCGAAACAATATTCTCAGTAGTTATTTACTGCATGAAAGATGGAAAACTGGAACCCAAAAAAATGGCAATCATATCCGACGATTTAAAACATGATACCAGAAAATAATACTAAATGATCTAAAACCTTAAGGTATGCTCAGACCTAACAAATATTTGACGAAAAAATCCAAAAAAGGAGTGACCAACAAATTGAATAAACTTAAGCTTCATTTTTGACAAGTTCTATTGGTTTACTTAACTTTATTTGTAAAAAGAGAATTGTATAGTGTAATTCAGAAACTCTTAAATGGTATTTAATCTAGCCAAACGTTTAGCAAAAGCAAATAATTACGTGTAGGACGTCAAATATTTAATAGGTGTGAATTTACAATAGATAAGGAGCGAGTCGAGTATTTGACTTTTTTCAATAACCGGTTTTCGAATATTCCGAATAGTTACCGGTTTTATTCGAATAAATAAAAACGCAAAAATGAAATTAGTTATTGAAATAATAAGTTAATTTGAATAAACACAAGACAATTCACAAAGGAAAGGAACCACCAAAATAAGAAATACATTGTATGAATTTTTTCATAAATGAAAAAATTAAATATGTAATTTTTTTTCACAGTCATAAATGAATTGTTAATATTTCGCTTATTCATTTATGTTGGTGA
The DNA here is from genome assembly GCA_963931875.1 of Pollenia griseotomentosa. Lineage (NCBI taxonomy): Eukaryota > Metazoa > Arthropoda > Insecta > Diptera > Polleniidae > Pollenia > Pollenia griseotomentosa. The sequence continues at coordinate 127,945,021 of OZ007562.1, forward strand.
GTAAAAATAAATTTTTGCCATTCTTCAGTCATGAAGAATGAGGAAACAAAAAGTTTTATTTTAGTTGCTCGACAGTTTGCGTGACCACAGTACGAAATACCTGTGTGTGTATCTTGTTTGTGTAAAATATTTTTGATATTTTTTTTTCTGTTGGATTTGTTGTAGGCAAAAATTATTGAAAACAAATTAAAAGAACTGCACATATCGTCATCTTAAACGCAGAATACTGTAACATCGCATTTCATAAGTTTACGTGCGAAGCAAACAACTTTGTAAAATGGTAATTATTCGAGATTTAAAAGCAATTTTAAGTACTTCAGATAAAAATGCGATAACCGATATATTTTTGAGGAAACACTATTATTTTTTAAGTTGTGTTTTTTTCGTTATTTTAATTTGTAATTTTCAGAAACAAAAAGACTTAACGAAAGTATATTAATATCAATTAAATATTTTTGTTAAATTACAGGCCGGGCTGCCAGATTTTTTTGACGATTTTTTGTTCCGAAATTAGCAAAGTGCCGATTTGCTGATTTTTTTCTAAAAAGTGACGATTCTTCAAAGTCTGAATAAAACATTACATTTCTAACACGTTCGTTTTTTAATCTTGGAATGTTAAACAGCCGCACCCTAACAAGAACGGAAGGCGGAACACTTTCTTTCATTTCCTTTTACACTGAAATGCCACACCTAAGCAAGAGCGTCAACGTTGTGTCACGAACAGTACTGATAGCTTTCCTGTTTAATAAAATCCACAAATTATGAATAAAAATAGAGATAAAAACACTAGATTGACCAAAAAATAGCTAAATTGTCATTATTAATTAACAATAGCTGCCAACTTCACTATTAAACGAGCTGTCAAAATCGGTTTTTCCAATCGCAAAGCATTGACGCCGCTCTATTTAGGTATGCTTCATACAAATTTTATTGTCATGACACATTTTGAAAACTCGAAAACGCGTGCCGCTTTTATTTAGGTACGTCTGTAATATGCAAGTCTTAAGAAAATCTTTTAATGATTATTTTCAGAGTAAGAGAACAACAATGTTACGCATTGTTTATCTTTCTTAAAACCATCATCGAATGAACGTGTTTCGACTCTCAGTATAAATCATATTTTTAACAATAATAAATTTAAAGTTGTCCGATTTTTTTTGGACGATTTTGCGAATTGTGAAAGACGATTTTTTTTCTCAGGAAGTGGACGATTTCCTCACAAATTTACCTGGCAGCCCTGATTACAGTCCTCATGTCTTTATCTCTTATCAGTGCTGCCACAACGAATACAATTTTTACAACCAAAATTTTTGAAATAGTTACCAAATGTAAAAAAATATAACCAAATTTAAAATACTTTTTATTAATTGAGAAAATCATTAAAATCATTTTAATACATTGTAACACAAAGGTTATTTGCACTTTATAGTAAAACAATAATTATAAATCAAAAAAACAAAACAAGAAATGTAATTCTTTTACATATTAAAAAAATTACGTTCAACTTAATTAAAAGTTTTTATTAATTTAAGACTTTTTTCGTAAAAAAAATTTTTTATTTTTTCGCGCCCTACGCTCCAGGGGCAGTTAGAGGAATATATAAAAAAAAATAAATTGAATAATTTTTAAAATGCCAGTTGTAAATAACAAAAATGGATAATAGTTTTCCGCTTTTTAGCTGTGTTTAATTAAAACGATTGGCGATATGCGAAATGCATTTTATGTAAATATTTTCTAATTTACATATATCTAAAATATTATTAAAACTTTTTTCTCTTTTGTTTAAATTTGATTTCAAATTTATAATTCTTATTATAAAAAATGTTTTAAAATTGTTCTAATATATCAAATATTTCGTAAATCATTGTAAAATATTGCTGCCTTTCGCCTTTCGTAACGTACATTCAATGGGGAAAAAGTGTATGACTGACAGGCAAAAGCTTTTTTTTACCAAATAATTATCTTAAAAAACATTAAATAAATATACATACCGACAAGTTAAAAACAGTAAAATTTCAAATTTCTTTAAACTTACAGCCATTTCTTAAAGAAAATTCCATAAATTTTATAATTATATGATAAATTAATGTAATTTTAAAAAATCTTTAAAATTCCTACGTGTATTTTCAAATATGTATATAAATATACTTCTGGAAATAACCTAAATTAAAAACCTTTAACTTATTTTCAAGTTTTTAAAAACACTGAAACGATTTTTGTGTAATTTTTCAATAATTTTCTAAAATCGATTCCGGATGATTTCATGCACTTCCTACTTTAAGTACTAATTATCTTTACTTCTCTTAAAATTAAGAAAAACTACGCTCATTTTAAAAAAAAATAATTGAAAGTCTCCATTGATTAAAACTTCATTTGTTTACGATTTCAGATCATGGCGTTTTTAATATAAAAATCACAAATGGCAATATTATCTTAGCAAAAATCTAAAAAAAATTATTTGGTTGCGGTTTTGAAAGGGATTTTAAAAAACTTCCGTTCTTTGGTAACAAATAATGAAAAAATCGTAGTACACAGTACAAATTATTCGAGCTCGTAAATAATTGTACCAAGAAAAACAAATTCGCTCGTAATTATTATTGTTTTAGAAAAAAGTAACAAAAATGAAAAAAATATTCACATCTCCACATTGAAAAAAATATAACCAATTTTGGCTAGAAATAACCAAAAACGGCAGCTCTGTCTCTTATGGTTACTGAGATATTCGAAGCCATTTTGGTGTATAAGTTTATTAAAATAATGTTTAATTTGTTTCGAGTGCTTGACTACGACTGAAAATCTAAGTCACTCATTCTTTATTTTAATAAATTTCATTTTTTGCTTAGTTACAATAATTCTTTTGTTTTAAATTATAAAAAAAGAAATACAAATAATGTCAGGTAAGTAGCAGACATAGCGTCAGCACTTTATAACTAAAATTTTTTTATTTGTTATTTAATTGCGACACACTGTAATGTGAATCGCAATTGGGTCACAACATTATGGGAAGAGAATTTATGAAATCAACAAGACGCAGCAATTTTAATTTAGTTGGAATTTAATACCTTTTATTTTTAGGTTTTTGAACTTAACTAGAAATGTGCAAAAATTAATAAAATTGTTGTTTACTTGCAAAATTAATAAAATTGTTGTTAACTCTTCCATCCTCAAATTGATTGTCCACAATCAAAAATATGGTATTTGTGTTATCTTTGCTATTGGAGGTTTTTCAGAATCATTGCTACTCAGGATAAAATTTTGTAATGGTAGTGGAGTGTTAACGGCAATGTTCTCAGAACGTTTTTCTTTTCCCCAGCTATTCTTTCTCTTTAGACAACATAGTAATATTATTATGGCCGTTAAGGTCATTAAGGCATAACTTATAACATCGCCAAATTTACTTTCGATATTTAAGAGTTCTATAGCTTCTGTATTATTAACATTCATTTCTCTAATCAATTCTAATGTTAGAGTCTCCTCTACGTGTGGTTTTCCAACTATTGGCTGTACCAGCGGTGGTAATGGTTTATAGTAAGAAATCTCTGAGAATGAAAATTTTTTATCGTTTACTGATAACGTCTCATTTTGGAATCTTATAAGATAGGTACCATTTAGATCATAGGATTCTCGACTAAATGAAATTGTTCCATTGAATTGGTTCAAAAGAATCGTACCAGGAAGTATTTCCTGTATATTAGGTATGTGAAGATTATTTATCATGGTACAATTCGAGGGTTTACCGTGAATTAAATTAGGGAGGCATTCAGAGGTTGTAATATCCTTAATATTATCATTCTTGCACATTGCTAATCCACTGAAAACTTTACATTCATTTTTGATACCAAATACCTTTTTGTCACAGGTCAAAATTTCATCGAATTCAATTTTAGTAGCAATTTTGTTGATTTTTACAGGTTTAATGACAATTCTATTACATGATTCGTTATAAATGGTTGGGATATTAATAATATAAATTATAGAATCATCGCTGGAAGCTATTCTTACATCTCCAAAATTAAGAGATTCCTCGATGTTTATATAATTAATGCTTTCTTGGTCAGCCAAGGTTTTGATCATATCCATTTCATATTTAGATAATATGAACGAATTGATGACCCCTACTTTGGCCCAATCTATTGCATATTTAAGATTTAAAATTTCGCTATTTAAAATTTCTAGTTTGTATTTTAACTCGTTTATTAGATAAGTTTTTGTTTCTTCATTTATTACCGATTTTAAAATTTTATTTGTTCTCGAGGTTAGTTCATTAAGTTTTTCCAGCGACATTCTATTTATTATTACTTGTTTGTTATTACTTTCTAATACATTATTTATTTTTTGTTCTATTATTTGGAAGTCGGCATGATCTGGGTTACCAGCAACCCATTTCCATGCTGACCCGATAAAATCAAGGGATCTCTTATTTCTTGGTTTTAGGTTACTAATATGCATTTTTAATTGTGTTATTTCGTATGACAGGAAAGGATATAGGGGATGGGAAGTGCTCACATTAGCCTGGATGATTGACTGTATGTCGTCAATCGCTGTTTCATAATTTTTTATATGGACCACGTGAACTAGTTTTACAGTACCGGATTGCACCCTAGCGAACCCGGTATCAATAGCGACTATCCGTGAGTTGGTGTAATCCATGATTCTTACCTCACTCATTAGGGCAGGTATTTGTATTCTAAAAAAAAAGCGAAAACAAAAACAAAAAAATATATTCTTTTCCTCCATTTTCTAATTCCTAATATTGTTTTTGTGGACCACTCTTCCACTTGTAGTTACTACAGTTGTGTGTCTATTTTCTTTTACTATTTCTTTTTTATAATTTTTCGACAATTTGGTACCCAGTCTCCTATTTTCTTTAACAAAAATTTGTTCGCCCACTCTATAATCTTTTGGCTCGTTCCTGTACCTGTTATGATATTCTAGGACTGACTGCTGTTTGGCCTTAAAGTCTTCTATCATTCTGGTTCTCTCCTTTTCCCAATCTTCAGGATTATTAAAAAATTTCTTACCAAAAAATGCCTCGAAAGGCTTCCTACCTATAGTTGAATGAATGGTATTATTATATTCGTAAACTTATTTGTCTAAGAGTTCAGATAAATTACCCTGAGTTCCCTCCGATTTGATACACCTCATAATTTCCGAAAGGGTCGAATGGAACCTCTCAATTTGTCCATTGACCGTACTAGCATATGGGGGAATTCTAAACACTTTTACATTAAATTGGTTTTCTAACATGAATATTATTGTTTTGGAGTTGAATGATTTTTCATTATCCATAACAACTATTTCGGGCATGCCAAAATTTAGCAATATTTCTCTTAATGGCCCTTTAATATCTTCTGCTGCTCTGGAGTTCAGTGTTCTTGCTTGCGCGTATTTAGTTAATTTATCGATGGCTGTTAAAACTGAAGTCTTTTCTGTTATGTAGATATCGATGTGCACTATTTGGCCGGGGTATTGAGGAATGGGAGTTTCTTGTAAGGAAATGTTGTTAGGATGCCTATCATATTTATTTTCTTTACAAATTCTGCATGCTTTGGTTATTCTTTTTATTTTTGCAGTCATTTGTGGAAAGTAGCACCTTTGTAAAAGTTGAGCTTTGTTCTCCTCGGCACTTCGATGGGCTCTGCTGTGTTCATTGATTATTTCTAATTCTTGATCTGATTCACTGCATATGTCGGCTACCATTTTCCTCGTATAAAGGACTTTATATTTGGAAAAGATTTTAGAATAAAGTTCTTGTGCTCTTCCTAGCACTTCGTCGGTGGTTTTAATACAATTTGTTACCGAGGGATTTAAGTATTTTTTGAATATTTCTTCTAGTCTTCTTTCACTAAGGTTTGGTTCTAAAAAAATATGTCTATGGTACGTTGGGAAGATGATTTGGAACTCGTACGATTGTTTTTCATTTGGTTCTATGATAATTTGATTTTTGAACACATTTATAGGTGCCTCTGTATGTTGAATTAAGTTTTGTGGTGAGCTTTGGCTACTATGTTGTGTAGCGTCCGTTGAATTTATTTCGAATATCTGCTGCGGTGGTCTGGATAAAGCATCCGCTACGACATTTGCGTTTCCGGGCTTGTACAACAGTTCGTAGTTGTACTCTTCCAGGGTTGCTTTCCATCTTCTGAGCTTGCTGTTTGAGTTTCCGTTATTTAGAGCACGCGTTAGGGGCTGGTGGTCTGTGAATATTTTAATGGTTGCCGCCCCATACAAGTAATTTCTTAATTTCTTTAAGGCCCAGACAATTGCCAGCATTTCTCGTTCATTTGTGGCATAATGTTCTTCGGCCTTATTCAGAGTTCGCGAAATAAATGTTATGGGCTTTCCATCTTGTTCTAAAACGGCTCCGATGGCATGATTGGAAGCATCCGTAGTAAGTCGAAATTCCTTTTTGAAGTCAGGATAGGCCAACATCACGTCCTCCGATGTAAGACTTCTCTTTATTTTATCGAATGCATCTAAGGCATCTTTGCCAAGGATAACTGTTATTTTAGAGGATGCAGATTTGGACATTAGTCCTCCTTCCCCCCTCAAAAGGGCTGTTAAGGGTTTTGCTAGCTTGGCATAGTTTTTTATAAATCGACGGTAAAATCCGGACATCCCTAGGAATGATCTCAAGTCTTTTATAGTTCTAGGAGTAGGGAAATTATTAATTGCATCCACTTTCTTCGGGGTTGCGCGTATTCCTGCTGTGGATATCAGAAAACCCAGAAATTCTACTTCCGGCTTCATAAACTCGCATTTATCGAGTTGGACCTTCATATTTGCCGCTTCTAGTGTTCTAAAAATTTTTTCGATATTCTGCAGGTGTGTTTCTTCATCCCTACCAAATATGATAATATCATCGATATAGATATAACATATTTTTCCGATATGTTCTCTGAGTATATCGTCTAAAGTTCTTTGGAAAATGGCAGGCGCGTTTTTTAAACCGAATGGAAGTCTCGTGAATTCATACTTCCCATTGCCCTGCAGTTTCACAAGTAGTGGCTGGCAACATTTCCCCGACTACATCGCCATTGATTTTTCATTGACTACATCGCCGATTACATTGGTACTCAGTGGTAATCGGTAAGGTAGTGTCTCCAGAGATTTTCTATTGTTTTTCGACGAAATGTAACCGATGAAGTAATCGACGAACAGTAAGGCATTACCAATGCGGACATCGCCTTGTTAAATTCGCCGCTCAAAAGCATTTCTGGTAGTTTAGCGAGTCGTCGACGAAAGGTTTGTGGTAGTCGTTGAACTCATCGGCGTAGAGTCGATTACCAATACTGCAGGGTGTTTATTGAAAAGGCTGTCTTTTCAATATCTTTATCTCTTAGTGGAATCTGGTGGAATCCACTCTTTAGGTCTAGGACTGAGAAATATTTATTTTCCCCTAATTGTGTGATCACCTCGTTTATTTCTGGGATGGGATAACGGTCAGCCACTGTGACCATATTCAACTTTCTATAGTCGATGACTACTCTGAATTTCTTTTTTCCTGACGCGTCCATCTTTTTGGGAACCACCCATACTGGTGAATTATATGGTGATTTAGAGGGTCTTATAATCCCTTGGTCTAACAGTTCTTTAATTTGGTGTTCTACTTCGTCTTTCAAATGCATGGGGTAAGGATAGGGTCTAGAATATACAGGGGTTTCAGTTGTAGTTCTTATTTCTCCTTTTACAACTGTGATGTATGTCAGAGATTCGTTCGGTTCGGAGAATAAATTGGGATATCTATTGATTATATTCTTTATACTGTGTACTTGCTGATTGGACATGTGATCTGATCTAATTTGAATGTTATTAACTGATGGTGAAATTTGTTGTTTAAGTTTTACTCTAATGTTACCGTTGAGGATCATACAATTTTTTGCAGTATGAATGACTGCGGACAGTTCTTTTAAGGTATCGTTACCTAATATTGCATGAAAAGATTTTAGGGTAGGAAGCAAAAAGAATTTGATATTTTTATTTTTAAGGCCGAAAAGGTAATAAAAGTATGCTGTGTTATAGCAATCTTGCCTCCTACAGAATTAGCATAGAATTTTGTTATATTAGGCTTTGCTTTTTTTATTATAGAATCCTGTATATAGTTTTTATTTGAACCTGTGTCGACTAATATTTTTAGAATTTTCCCATCTTTCGTCTTTGCTTCAAAGTAAGGCAGAGACGAGGTCTCTATTCTAAAAAATGAATATCGACAAAATCGAGGTTTTCGGTGGATTCTTCCTCTTCTTTAATGTAATCTTGAAAATCTGGAAGATTGTTTTCTACACTATAAGTATTTATTTGTTCGTCGTAAGCCTCATCCGCATAATCTTGACTATTGGGTTCCTGTTCATCACTTTCTATATGAAAATTCCTTTGGAATTTCTGAGGTTGTTGGGTACTATGTGCCAATGGTCTTTTGCCCGCAAAGTCGTTACTAGGATGAGGTCTGTTCATATAATTTACCGCTCTTGTTTGTATTGATCGGTCCACATCCATTGGTTCCGGTTTCGGCAAAGGCTTAGGAGCATTAGGTCGCTGTGGTGGAATATTTGATCTTAGGTTGTTATTCGGATTTCCTTGAAATTGGTTTGGAAAATGCCTTTGGTTATGTAATTGTTGTGGGTTATTATTAAAATACCGTGGTTGGGAATAAGTGTGAGGATGGTTCATGTTATATTGAGTTTCTGGAAATTGTGCTACTTGAGGAATGAAGTTATATGATCTGTTAGTGTTTTGGGGTCTAAAATTTCGACTGTTTCCTGATTGGTTTGGTAAATGTTTACTATTTTTTGTATAGGCATGTTCCGTGCGAAAATTTTGGTTTTGCAATTTTAAGCACAGATGGAGTGCTTGGGGAAGGGTTGTAGGTTCTCGTATACAGAGTAACTTGCAGAGATCGCCTCTCAACCCACGAATAAATGTGTCAAGCGCTTTATCTCTGTAGGTTTGTATTAGTGTGTCCATGGCTTCTCTACCGATAGTCATGGATGCGATATTATTTATGATGAGTGATAAATGTGAGTAGACCTCTTGGTAAAAATCTTGGACCGAATTATTGTTTTGAACAAGAGTAGTCATTTGATACTCTAATGTTCCGATGTCGCGCTTGTCTGCATAGTGTAAGGCTAAACAACGCGAGATTGATTCCCAATTTAGTGGGGTATTATATGATTCGAGTGCAGCATCTGCTGCCCCCGTGATCTTATTCCTTATAACATTAAGGATAGCAAAATATTTCGGAGTACCCTTTGAAGATTCGTAAAGGTTTAATACCCGTTCCACACTCTTCTTCCAAGAGCTGAATTCCGGATTGTTGCCTGAGAATTCTCTCAGACATTTATCTAGATCTACAAGGTTTTCCCTAAAACGTTCGTCTATACCCTGATCTGACCCTGAAATATCTATGTTAGGATTTAGTATACTTTCTACTATATTCCTTCATTGTTCTGTGCAGACCCTGTTTATTAGTCTAGTAATATTTTGTTCGAACTGAGCATTCTGGCTAATGGAAGGATTAGGAGGATTAGAAGGATTAGGAGGGTTTGGTATATTTATTAATGCTGGTCTGATAAGATTATCTTGATTTGCCATATTTTTAATTCGACTTTTGGCAATAGTATAATAAATTTCAGTAAAATTTTAATAATGAATTTCAATGAATAAAAGTTTTTTTTATTGATTCTTTTTAATGTAGTTTAATAATTTTAATAATAATAATTGTAATGTTTTATAATAATATTCTGACTTACAAAATGTACGTTAATATTAGTTGCATGTTGTTAAATGGCTGGCTATTGGTGTTTGGAACTTTAGAATCTTCTTCTTGGTTGTTATGGAGTTATTTACTTTTTACAGTTGTACAGTTTTGTTGTTGGTTGTCGGATGGTTGGTTATTGGCGGTTGGATCTTTAGAGTCTTCTTTTGGATGTTGTTGTGTAAATTACTTCTAGTTGTCTAACAGTTTATTTCTAGTAGTTGACCCTCTTTTAAATGTTGTAGGGTTTTTAATATTTTTAGTTTTTTAATATTTTCAACTTTATTGCTTATTCACAGTTAATACGTAGCTTTCGAGTAAGGTTTTAGCATTTTAATTTGATTGGTATTTTCAACTTATTGTTTTTTTCGTTCGCTTCAGAGGTAATATGTAGTAAAGTTTAAATATTCTTATTTAATTAGCACTTTCAACTTAATTCACTTCATAGTTTAATGTAACTTTTGAGTAAAGTTTAAGTATTTTTATTTAATCAAAATTTTTAACATAATAATTTACTTCACAATTTCATGTAACTTTTGAGTAAAGTTTTAGTATTCTTACTTAATTTTTTTATTCACTTTACAGTTTAATGTAACTTTTAAGTCAGGTTTTAATATTCTTATTAATATTTTTAACTTAATTTTTTTATTCACTTTACAGTTTAATGTAATTTTTGAGTAAAATTTTGTATTCTTATTTAATTAATTTTTGACTTAAAATTTTTTAATTCACTTCACAGTTATTCTTAATTTACTTAGTCCTACTTAAGGGCTTTTCTAATTTTTTGTTTTTTTAGTCCTACTTAAGGACTTTTTTAAATTTTTTAATCCTACTTAAGGACTTTTTAATTTATTTCTTTTTTAATCCTACTTAAGGACTTTTTAATTTTTTAGTTGGGCGCCAGTTTATTAAAACAATGTTTAATTTGTGTCGAGTGCTTTATTTTAATAAATTTCATTTTTTGCTTAGTTACAATAATTCTTTTGTTTTAAATTATAAAAAAAGAAATACAAATAATGTCAGGTAAGTAGCAGACATAGCGTCAGCACTTTATAACTAAAATTTTTTTATTTGTTATTTAATTGCGACACACTGTAATGTGAATCGCAATTGGGTCACAACATTATGGGAAGAGAATTTATGAAATCAACAAGACGCAGCAATTTTAATTTAGTTGGAATTTAATACCTTTTATTTTTAGGTTTTTGATCTTAACTAGAAATGTGCAAAAATTAATAAAATTGTTGTTTACTTGCAAAATTAATAAAATTGTTGTTAACTTATATGCACTTTTGCGAAAAATTTAATGCGTTATAATATCGTATGAAAAAGTGTATGAAAATTTGCAATTAAAAAAATCTTGCGTTATCTTGTTGTATGTGAATGTTATAAAAAATAGACTTTCTTATTAACATAACTGTTATTTTAACATAATAATAATAATAATAAAAATTTTGTAAAGGTCGGATAAGAATCAATTGATATAAAACAAAAAGTTTTCATAGAATTATCTTAATATTTTTATTATTATAGAAGGATCTATGACAATTATGTGTGAGACAAAATATCGGCCAAATGCTCGACACGACTTCGATAGCATACCTCTATCCGATGGTCCATATTTTCAATGGCTCTGAGACATAATTGAGGTTCAATGTCCTTAATGTGTCTAGTTATCTAATCGTTTAGCTATTATTTTTTTTATTTAAAATATTCCCACAGAAAGAAGGCCAACGGTGTCAAATCACATAATCGTGACGGCCAATTAACATGGCCATTGAATTTTTAGCGCAAAAGAGCCGTTGTTTCGTTGGCCGTGTGACACATTCTGTTGGAACTACTTACCGTCCAGGTCCATATCCTCAATTTCTGGCAACAAGAAATCCTGGCCATAAACCGCACCAAACATGCAAGCACTATAACTATACGTAAATATATATGTGCCACTAGCATAAATTTTCGTTTCGAAAATTATTATAATTTAATTTTCAATATTGGTGAAACACGTGAATGCAGTTTTTTAATACCTTATTTTAACTTATATCACACAAACTAAACAATATTTCGCAAAAAGTGGCGTATACGGCAAAGTTGAAAAAAAATTTCGGACGTGAAAATGGCTATAGCTTAAAAATTACCATTACTTTGGATATTTTTACATAAATCTATAAAGAACTTCAAACACAATATCTGACAAAAATATTAGACGACTTTTTCACGTACATTTTTGTGTATGAAAATTTAAACCTTAAGATTCGATTTCCCAAAAAAAAATTTTGTGATATACGGCAAGATAACTTTGGCACGACGATTTGTCTCCATAATTCCAAAATTCCTTAAGGAATTATTTCAAAAGAACTTCTGTATCGCACACACAGAAACAAAAACACGAATAACACTAAAACGTACTCAAAAAATGGGTATTTAAGAAAAACAAGTAAGAGTGGTATATTTGGCTATGCTGAATCTTATATACCCTTCACCATGATGATATAAGAACAAAAAGTTATATACATAAATAACGTTCTTTAGATAGGTATAAATAATTATTAATTGAGCCACACCAACTTTTCATTTCGTCATGCCGAAGAATATTAAAAAAAAACAATAAATTTATATATGTACCTAAAAAATTAAATAAATAAAATGAAAAAAATTATTTTTGGGATCTGAACTGGCAATATCATAAGTCTCAGGAGAGAACTTAACAACTCGGCTACAAATGCTTTTACTGAAGAAGCGTTAAATTAAAATAAATTGAGTCTATTAGCTTGTTTCTTTATTTTAGCGGCATACCATTTACATGCATTAATGTGTATGTGGATGCGTAAAATTAAACACAACACAAATAAAATCCACCACTTGTAGTGAAGGGTATACAAAAAAACAACAACAAAAAAACCACATTACCAACACTGTATTACCATAGCCACTGTATGACCGTAGAAACCAAAATTGAATTGAATTGAAACACATTACAAATAAAATCCACCACTTGTAGTGAAGGGTATAAAAAAACAACAAAAAAACCACATTACCAACACTGTATTTCCATAGCCACTGTATGACCGTAGAAACCAAAATTGAATTGGTTTGTATGGTATGTTTATGTCGTTTTGGTAATACAGTGTTGGTATGGTAATGTCACGTCTAATTGGACCTTTAAAGGAAAAAAATTGAGGCAGAGGTGGTTTTTTACTGATATCTCAGCCATTTGTGGACCGATCTTGCTGAATTTCAATAGCAAACAATTCCGAACCATATGTGACATAAATGTATAAAAACCTGGCCCCAATCATATATGGGGTCTTCGGAAAATCCATTTCAACGGACAGACGGACATCGTTAAATCAACTTCGCTCCTCATAAGGAGACAGAATATATATACTTTGTAGGGTCTAACATCAATATTAAAGAAATTACAAATTGAATGACAAACTTATATATACCCTATTCACCACCTGTGGTGAAGGGCATAAAAAGGGGTATTTTAAGTTAAATATGATCAAGTTTATTAGTATGTATAAATTAAATACATTAGACTTAACTGAAAGTAATTATACATACTTGAATTGTAAATCAATGTTAAAACTAAGAAACAATTTACAGGAACATACATTCCAATATTAGTCATATTATCAAAAAAAGAAGTAACTTTTACAAAAACCTTAGATAATGATTATTACTTTTTAGAAACACTTATTCTATATTTTTTAAATTAATTTTCACTTGGGGTCCATTCTTACAGCTCCGATTCGAGCAAATTGAGAGAGGAAAGCATGGACTCACAAGTTTCAATTTTAAGTTTGGTTGTAAATAGTGTCCGTGGACACTATGTTCACAAAACTCATGAGAACTTTCGTAAGGAATATAGAAACTTGTTGTTATTTTCAAAAAGTGTCATAAATGCTGTTAAAATGATACAAAGGGATAAATTAAAAAAAGGGTCACAAAAAGTGTCATTGGTATGAAAAGGGGTCAAAAGTGATATTTTAGTGTCACAACGGCAACGGTGCTTTTACGCGTTCATACTGTGCGTCCAAAAAAAAAAATTTTTTTTGGGACTCAAGCATAATTTAAAAGCTTATAGGGCAAAGTATTTTTGTGATATTTCGGAAGAGGTTTAGAGGTCGCTCAAGTCGAATTTTTGCCAAAAATCGCGTCTGCCGGCCTTTTTTTAAGTTTTCTTCATAACTTTGTCAAAAACCACGATTTTCTTCTCTTTTAAGGAAATAATTTAAAAGAATAATGTCAAAGCTTTATTTTGGTGTACAAAGACTATAAGCTTTTGGAATGCATTTGCTCATTTATGCACCCTACATTGAAATTTGTCGAAATTTTTTCATAAATTTTGTAAATAACGCTTTATGACTTTTGAAATTTTTATCAAAATAAACAAACCAGCATTGTAGTATAAAAGAAATAAATATTTTTGAATTCGCTCTTAATGTTCCTGAGTTGTACCAGTTTTCAGCTTTGTACCCAGTTTATGATATTATTACTCTTATCCAACAAACAAATAAAACTCAAAAGTTTTGCTATTGCTTTGTTTACAAATCATTAATTACAGTTCTTACGATGTAGTTCTGTGCACTGCAATAAATTCTTAAAATCTGTTTCAGAACTAGTGACATTGATGAAAGTTTTATACCTTATCAGTACATGACGCTTTGAGGATTTTATTTAAGGCCAGCTTCAAGACAACCAAGAGAAGATTATTAATAATTGCTTCATTTGATTAATATTTTTGGGTTATCTAAGCCCTATCCAACAGTAAAAGCTTCAGAAGCTATTAATCGGGCCTGCTGAAAGAAGAAAATTATATATTTTTTAAACTTAAACGAAATCACTGCAATCTTGCAAGGAGAATTCAAAATTCGAAGCCTTGCTAGAATTTAGTTCATTTATTTTAAGAATAAATATCAAAAACTGGTACCTTTGTCGATGACCTCGATACGATCCTCTCAATTATCTTAGTCTTATAAAGCAGTTGGATAACTACAAAATTAATAATGAGCGCGCGATGTTAAAAACTGTTTTTATGCATCAGTGGTACTTTATCCCAAAATTGGCTACCTTAGCGTTTTTTGATGAACATACCGACACCAGCGAGAACGAAGTAGTAAATTTTAGCAGAAGACAACCTTGAAAATAAAGAAATTCAAGGATTAATTTCCAAAACCAGTCTTATTTGTTTTTGAAGCTTGCGATATTTCAAAACAAAAACAGATCCAGAAAATTGGGAAGCCAACAAGTCATATCAAAATGCAAAGAACAAAGTTCAAAATTTACAAGTAGTAAATGATGTGGCAGAACGATGTGTGGCTTTGGCTTACACTTACTTCAATGTCAAAACTTCTGAAACTATATCGTAAGAACCTCAATAAATAATTTTTAAATAAAGCAAAACAAAACGTTTGATTTTAATTTGTTTGTTGGGTATGAGTAAAAATATTAAAAGCTGGGTACAAAGCTGAAAACCGGTATAACTCAGGAACGGTAAAAGCAAATTCAAAAATATTTGTTTCTAAATTAATTAGAACAAATTTAACTTTCAAACTTTCATAAAAATTTTAAAAGTTCAAAAGCGGTATTTACAAAATTAATGGAAAAATTACGAATTTTAATGTAGGGTACATAAATGAACAAATGCATTCGAAAAACTTATAGCCTTTGTACATCAAAATAAAGCTTGGAGATATTTTTTTTTTAATTATTGCTTTAGAAGTGAAAAAATCGTGGTTTTTGACAAAGTTATGAAGAAAACTTAAAAAAGGCCGGCAGACGCGATTTTTGGCAAAAAATCGACTTGAGCGACCTCTACCCCTTCTTCCGAAAAATCTCAAAAATTATTTACCCTATAAGCTCTTAAATTATACTTGAGCACCCATGAAAATCCAAAAAAAAATTTTGTGGGGCACACTAGTGCATACGTGTGTGATTTTCAAAGTTTGTTAAAGATTTACAACAACCACGGCTAAAAAAGATGGTACAATTGTACTTTTTTTTGGTACAATTCAAAACTAAAAAATACGCTGGTACTCCCGTGGTTCATTTTGTACCATTTTTAAGTTGATCAAACCTATTGTTAATTGATATAAAATGGCAACTCGTATTAACTGTCCAGCTTTTTTATGAAATCTAAAGGAAACTCTGTTTTTTTTTTTTTTTTCTGCCCTTGTGTATTTTGAAAAGTATTTTCCAAAGACCCCAGAAATGATTGTTATAAATTTGTTTTACATATAGCCTGAAAAAGTTTTCTGTTGAAATTCAACTAGATATGTCAACAAATGGCTGAGATATGAGCAAAAACCCAAGATTTTTAATTTTTACCCATAAACCTTTGTTTATTGATGGATGTCCTACTGAACATGTTCTGGTAATCGAAATCATGTGAAATTGAGATCGATGATGATTTTCAATTGCATTTTTGTAAAAATTAACGTAGCTTTTCCTGATTTCAAAAGAAGTATAGATATGTAGAGCAAAGTGGACCTCAAAGTATAAGGTATATAAAAGGAAATATTTTTATAAACTTTGAACGCGGAGTTTTCCAAATTTGCTCGATTTTAATTTCACGTGATTTCTATTTCCAGAACATGCTCAATAAACTTTAATTTTTTACTTTCACCTTAAATAAACTTTGGTGGAATAGTGAAAATTAACAAAATCGGTTACTAATTGACTAAGTAATAGACATATACAAACCTTGTTCTTCCCAAAATAAGGGTTTTCGCACAATAGCGCCTAAATAATGAAAGATAGGTGGAACAAATTTAGATCAGATATTTCTTATTTGGAGAAGTAAGTAGTGGAACGATTTTTATTAATATGTACTATAGCGAAGAGTATATTAGATTCGATACAGCCGAATAAAGCGATATTTCTTGTTTTTATTTAATCAATAATACAAAAACACTTACTGAATTCTTGTTAATAGGACAAGCTTAAAAGAAATAGTTTAACATTACGAATAAAAAGAAAAAATAATTAATTAATATGGTTTGACTTTTTTTAACAAAAAAAAAAAAAATAAAATTTAAGGAAAAAGCATATAAAAGTTTTAATTGGAAGGATCATCTGCCTTCATTGATTGTTAATATAAATAAGTTTAGTTCAAAAGGAGGCACAAAAATAAACAAAATGATACAAAAGGGAATTATAATAAAGGGGCATAAAAAGTGGAAAGGCAGTCAAAAAAGGGGCAAAATACAACTTAAGTCGCATAACGGTAATGCTGTTCATAATAATTGAATTACTTAAATTACTTAAATTAATCTCATTTTCAGATTTTTTCAAGTACGACTTCAGGATTGAATATGGATATTTAAAGTTGTTTGCGATTGAAAATCCGTACTTAAATCAATGTTTCTGTACTTGATTCAAAAAAATCCGTACCCACCGTACTATTTATACCGCTTCGGCTTGATTTGAGTACATGGATTGATTTTTCTTTTGATTGTAGAAGATGTATGTACAATAGTGTGACCGCAAGTTATATGGACAATTTTTTTTTTCGTTTTTTCACTTGGGAAACCCCTTAGATTGATTCCAAATTAGAAAAAACCAATATATATAAAATTTTGGATCGTTTGCATAGTTATTAGGCGTGCCTTGAGCCCACAAAGTTTGCTAAAAATGCTATTTTTCTCACTATGGGTGGCTTTAAGTGTTCATAACTTCAGTAATATTTATTTTAGAGAAAAACCTTATTCGCAAATATTCTAGGGCTATATCTTATGAACAATGTTGCTCTATATAAGTTTTCTTTAACATTAATATTTAATCCAGAAAAAACCAAATTAAAAAATAACACCGAAATTTTCACATATCTTCGCATTCTTTGCCTGGTGATTACACTACGTGACAAATTTTCAACAAAGTCGTGACCAAATGAATCTGGCAACTAATCTTTATGTAAAACTTTCCCCTGAATCCGAATATGAAGACAGAATTGTCAAAAGTGGAACAGTTTTTGAGATATTCCAAAATAACCGTTATTTGTGTTTTTAAAAAAGATGATGTGACTGAAATGCAATATCTTCAAAAATTTTAAACGGACTATGTATTTCTTTCTTTTTATTAAGAGGTTATAAAATTTCTTAAATAACCATGAGTCGTTTGTGAAGATGAGTCATTAAATGGCAGAGTTATAGTGGACAAAAGTACATAGAGCCGCAATCCTATTTGGAAATCACAAATATGACAGAATTAAGTTATATATTCAAAGCTAGATGTGATTAATTGAGGTGAATGGTACAAGGATTCAGCAAAACAGACCCCGTATATGCTCCTTATGTAATCTAAACGAAACCGAAACCATTCTGCATTTTATAGCCAAATGCCCTATATTAGGACAAATAAGATTCCAAAACTTAAAAAAAACTATCGTAACAGAAAATGAGTTGATTCTTAATGGTAAGGACAATTTTAAATATTTATCCCGCTATATTATAAATGCGATAGGCTACAGGAAGATATTAATAACTGAATTTAATTTTTAATTTTTATGTAATATAAAACAATATTTGTAATATATATAACAACCTTTTCCGACAGACGACGTCATGTCATAGTCGTATGTTCAATTTTGATTACTTAAAATGAATTCAAAATAAAGAACAATTAACTAACTAACTACTAACTAGTGGACAAAACTTCAAACTTCATTAAAATTTTATGATTTTGTTCAATTTTGTTTTTTTCAAGTTATTGTTTTTTAAAACAAAAAATAAAATTTTTTTTAGTTTTATCACTTACGACATTAGCCTATTCAATTCGAATATTTGTGTCCAATAGGATCCAGATCGGTAAAAAAAATTACAAGGTTACAGAAGATTAATTGAATTAACCCACTTTACGATTTGTATTAAACCAAAGAAAAACACAACAAATGCATATACAAAACAAAATTTTTAGTAAAATAAATATTAAAAATAGCTTAAAGCTATTGAATTTCTATGTGGGTAAATTTACTAAATCTTCTGTAGCTTTGTCATTTTTGTAAAAAATCTACATATGTCTAAAATAATCTAATGTCGCATGCAATAAAACATTAGGATTTTTAAATCATTAGATTAAAAAGAAAAACTTGAAAAGAGCAAAATTGAACAGAATCATAAAATTTTCAATGAAGCTTGAATTTTGTCCCCTATAACTCTGTCATTTCTATACCAAACTTCTCTAGCAACCCATTCTTATTTTAGTAATTTTATAACCTCTCAATAAAAAGAAAGAAATACATAGTCCGTTCAAAATTTTTAAAGATATTTGCATTTCAGTCACATCATCTTTTTTAAAAACACAAATAACGGTTATTTTGGAATATCTCAAAAACTGTTCCACTTTTGACAATTCTGACTTCATATTTAGATTCAGGGGAAAATTTTAGATAAAAATTAGCTGTTAGATTCATTTGGTCACGACTTTTTTGAAAATTTGTCACGTAGTGTAATCACCAGGCAAAGAATGCGAAGATATGTGAAAATTTCGGTGTTATTTTTTAATTTGGTTTTTTCTGGATTAAATATTAATGTTAAAGAAAACTAATACAGAGCAACATTGTTCATAAGATATAGCCCTAGAATATTTGTGAATAAGGTTTTTCTCTAAAATAAATATTACTGAAGTTATGAACACTTAAAGCCACCCATAGTGAGAACAATAGCATTTTTAGCAAACTTTGTGGGCTCAAGGCACGCCTAATAACTATGCAAACGATCTAAAATTTTATATATATTGGTTTTTTCTAATTTGGAATCAATCTAAGGGGTTTCCCAAGTGAAAATACGAAAAAAAAAAATAACGGTCACCCTAATGTACATCATAACTTTTTTTTCTCCAATCCTTAAGAAAAGAGATCCGATCCTTGATAAATTACCAAAATGATATCCTTAATAATATTTCTCACACTCCTTTTTTCAATTACGTAGAAAAACTTCCCAGGAGATTAATATTTTTTTAACAACACGCTCACTTTCTCCTAATCACACTATAGTTTAACGCTTAAAACAACCTTTAAAAGAAAATCTTTCAACCATTAAAAAACAAAAGTTTTTTTTAGAATTTTTTTATATAAATTATAAATCGTAACACCCACTTTCACTCTCTTTGGAACATTATTGGCCACACGTGTCTCCGATTGTTTTAACAACATAATTTGTGGTTAAAGAGCTGCAATATTTAAGCAACTGTTGCAATATTTTCTTTTTTTCTCTCTTTCCCCCCACTGATTCAATGAGTTTCAAGTGTTGACACACTCCTCCATTGGCCCACGCTATAGACACACTGCCTGCTGTACATTCTATATGCTTTTGACTCAAGGACTTTTTGTCTTTTAAAGGCTTAAATTTTGTGGTAAAATATTTTGATATCATTTAACAAATTATATTTATTCAAATAAAAAGTAAATGCCCCTTTTAATTGTCGGCAAGCATGACACGTGTGTGTAGATGTTCCAGTGAATGGAGGGGTTCGGCGGGTGGTTTAGTATCATTCACTCGTTGTCACAAATCAAGTTTTGTTGGGCATTTTGTTGTTGCTGTTGTTGTTTTTGTTAGTTAATAGTTAAATAAGTGTTGACATGTGTCGGTGTTTTTTTTGTTTTGTGTTTATTGGTGTGGACTGGTGTCACTGCCACTGGTATTACCAGTATCATCGTATTTCCATTTGGCGGTTACTTATCACTCATGTATGTAATTAAATTATTATGCTATCAAAACTTTGTTATCTTTTGAGACACGTGTATGAGCTTATTTTGTTATCACAACTGTTATTTTTGGTAACAAAGTGCAAAATTTTTTTAAAAACCTAAACGGCTTAACTTAAATTTGTATAAGTGACAATTAGATTATAAACTTTTTATTGAAAAGAATACTTTTTCAATATTTTCGTAGATGTTCAAATACATAATTTATCATCCATCGTAAATACAGTTTCGGAAGTCGTAAATAGAGCTTCACCTCGTTATCTAACAATAATGTATACATCTTATTTTATATGATAGAAACACCATTAGTTTGTTTAGTATTAAAAATTACTCAAACCTATTTATAATTTCATGTGGAATTCCACAAATATTATTATTCATAAGAACTTTTTTCGAAATCGGAACCATAGCGCCCATTCGGAAAGAGCTTTGCTTACTATTTTACAAAAATCTTTCGCCTCCAAAAAGTCCTACAATCCACCTAAAACTATTTTAACCTGCTGTTAGGTGTGGACCATTTTGGTCATTTTTTGTTTTCTTTTCGCTTTATCTACGGAACGGTTGAATATGTCAACCTAAAACGTAAGCTTATGTGGTGTTTTTATATATTTTTTTTATATTTTTATAATAATGAATGATGTAAATGAAATTAGAAAAGTGAAAAACTACGAATCTTAGGTTAAGGACCATTTTGGTCCGTTCTTGTTTATAGATTTATTGATATAAAAAAAAATCAAACTTTATTAGTATATGATGAGCAAATTATCTTCCGTTGCAACTTCAATATAAATTTGTTGCTATATGAAAATATATCATGCGGTAAACTCTTGCAAGAATTATTACAGAAATGTATGCACGCAAAGTAGAAGTTTCTAGATCTTTCCATTTCTTGTCGAATTTTACCTTGCAATACTTGTTTTTATTCCCCCACCACCAGAAAAAATAATAAAAACGAACGCAGTATATCATGGCATCTGGAAACGGCAAATCGTGTTGGCCCCGATAGTGTGGATATGATTTTTTCAGCTGAAGAACTTATACCACTGTGCAATGGAGACGAGTTTTATAGTATGTATTCCATTTTTGGCGACATTCAATTCTTATACACTCACAATATTATTAGAGTAACGGACTGTAGTTTATTTAAGAAATATTCCGTTCAGTCATTTTTAAATAAATAAACATTTAAAATTCCAAGCAAATTTATTTTTAACTGATTCTAACAGTTATTCAAAAAACTAAGTGCATATTAATACGGATTTTCAGTTGCAGTTAATATTGTCCGTTGATTGAGTTAAATTCTTCTTTATGTTAAAGTAAATAAAAATGTAATTTAAAGCAACGAAAAGTTCATTTAATTTTTACTGTCAAAAATTCAACCGCGAATTCCGTAAAAACAAATCAATATTCAGTTATCTTATATAAATTAATTGTCAAAAAATTAACGACATATTCCGTAAAAACAAATAAATATACAGTTATTTTATAAAATTTTACTGTCAAAAATTCAACACCATATTCAGTAAAAACAATTAAATATTCAGTTATTTTATATAATTTTACTACCAAAAATTAATTTTTACTTATCTATAAAAAATGAATTGCTTGTTTTGTGTAAGCAATTCCCATTTTCTATTGGTTAAAATAATTTAGTTAAATACATCAAATTTTAAAAGTAAAATAATTGCGAAGCCATATCGGTCATGCTGCTGGTGTCTTATAATTGAGAGTTCTTCTGTTAACAACGTGGTCAGTACAACAAAAGTAAAACAAACGTGTGTAACTGGGTAAGTAAATAAAAATATTCTCCCTCTCTCGCTTATAAGAAAACCAAGCGGACAGGTGGCTGTCTGGAATTTTTTAGAAATTCGGCTCTTTTGTGGAGTAAACGAAAATTTAATAAAATAACTGAATATTTTATTGTTTTTACTGAATAGGGGGTCAATTTTTTGACAGTAAAATTTTAATAAATAACTAAATATTTAATCGTTTTTACTGAATATGGTGTTGAATTTTTGACAGTAAAATTTTACAAAATAACTGAATATTTATTTGATTTTACGGAATATAGTGTTGAATTTTTGACAGTAAAAATTAAATGAACTTTTTGTTAAAAATAAATGAAAAATAGGTAGACCGGTTTTTAATTGAACTTTCATTTATTTTATATTACAATTTCAGTTAATTTTACGTACAGAATATTGTGAGTGTACGTAACCACCGATAGCTGCAGCATTCTCTTCATTTTCTGAATAAGAAGCATTTCTTTTGGTGATTTTATATTCAATATCCTCGTCCATGCTATTAAAAATTGAAATATCAGAGAAGCTTTTATTTAGAATGCAAACAATATCATTGCAGTTTAACCGTCGATTTTCAAATAAGACTTTTAAAATAAAACTCAAAAAATCAATCTGTTTATATACAATTTAAGATTTTATAAAAATTAAGACAATTTAGATTTAATTACTATCCTGAAAATTGGGCTTAAGACTATAAGAAACGGTAACAATTCGATAAAAATGGCAAAATAAGCGGAATTTCGCAAAAATTTGATAATAGCGGCATGAAAGAAAAGTTTAATATATAGTAAAAATCGTTTAATCTGTAAAGAATCAGAAAACTTACAGGAAAATTTGCTTCTATCGCGAACATGGCTAAAATTCGCGAATTTCCGGTAATTTAGCCATTTTCATGGAATTTTTGCTATTCCTTATAGTTTTAGGGACTTTGAATCAATTTTTTGGCATGTTTGAAATATATAAAATTTTCGCGAATTTTCGCTATTTTTGCAATTTTCCCGAAGCTTTGTTGTTATTTTTATATTTTTTTTTTTTTTTAATTCAACATTAATATTATTGAAAAATTTAAAAAAAAAAAAAAAACTATTTAGACAGCAATAAGACTGACGACAAAATCAGAGTCAATTTATATCGATACCAACGTTAACGTTGCGTACGGCATACCAGAAATACATCGACGCTTATCGATAAAAGTTGATATTGACAATGGGCATACCGATTTGCAACAATCGACACAAAACGATATCGTTTCGTATTGATGACGCTAAATGGAATAAGGGTGAATGAATTTAAATTAAAAAAGATGCTAATAACTTGGCTTTCCTAAAATTTTTTTGGGAGAATGTTTCCTGATGATCTGGCTTAAGCGACCAGTGAAATGCGCATAGAAACTAGCTTATCCTCCTACAATAAATTTCAGTGTTTTTTTCAAATTAAATTGGGAATTAAACACGACAAACAAAATCTTACTTATTAAAAATTTCTCATTTTCAAAAATTATTTTGATAAAAAACAATATTTTTATTTATGTTCCACATTGTATTAAAATCAGAGACCGTATTTTAATACTTTTAACCGTAGGAACACAATTGCACCGTATGAGCGTAGAAGCGTATGACGTAGATACGTTGTCAAATAAAAACGTGTAATATTGAATACAAAGGCACACAATAGTTGGCGCAAACGAAAAAGCGTATCACGTCATACGTCGACGTACATAGATCTAATTCTATTTCAAATGCCGGTTACGGTTGTATTGTCATAGAAAAAGTAAAATTAAAAATATGAAATGAAATAATATTGTTGTTTTTAAATTGAATATTTGAAAACAAATAAAAAGAAGCAAAAAACAAACAACAATTTCAATACCAAGGTATATTTACACAAGGTAAACTCGTTGCTACAACAAGTACAACAAGACAAAAACAACAGGGCAAATTGTTTTTGTATTTGGAACCATGGTGTCAAAAAAAATCAACACTGTGCCTTCAAAATAAAAACATAATTAAAAAAAAAGACAACACGTGTTGTTGAAAATAACAAACTGAAACAATTTTCAATAGATTGTGCCAAGGTATATTTGTAAATACAGTAATTTTGACTTAGCTGCACAATCTCCTTTGCACGATTTTTTTTGCAGGTAAATCAAAAATGCAGCTATCTTAAATGTATTTAGCTGCCTTAATGTGCAGGTACGCAATTGTGGTTACCTGCATAAAAGTGCAGCTAAAATAAAGTGTTTGAAAGAGGAGTAACAACGTTTTTATTAATAAATTGATAGTAACAGTGACGTTCAAACAACCTGTAGTCATTTGCTATGCATTTTTATAATGAACGGATAGCCAAATTGGTAAAAATAAAGTGGGGAACAGAATAGTCGCTGTAGTACAACGTTAATATTAGCGCGGCAAGCTGTCAAAAGTTAAAAGCGGCAGTTTCAAAGTAGTTGTAGTAGTCGTTGCCGTTGAAGCGCAAAATTCGAAACTTTGAACTTTATTGCGCTACAGAGCATTCGCCAGCTTCAAATACTACAGTAGTTTTGACTTAACTGCCTTTTACTTACGTGCACTTTTGACTTAACTGCACAAAATTGATAATTTTTGGCATTATTCTTTATAATCCCATACAAATTCCTTTTTTAAGTGCACTTTCTTTACCTGCACATTTAAGATAAGTGCCCAAAATTTTTGGCATTTTAAAATTATTTTCATATAAAAAATCCAAGTTAGCTGCACCTTGACTTAGCTGCCCAAATTACATATTTTCTGTAATTATTCTTCAAAATCCTTCTTTACGTGCATTTTGTATACCTGCACATTTTTCATATTTTTGGGCAGCTTTAAAATATTTTCATATAAAACATCAAAGTTAGCTGCACACATGAAAAAATATGGTGGCCAATTTTTCACATAAATATCCAATTTTAGCTGTTTATAAAAACAAAAATCGCAAACAAGTCAAGTTGTTTGCATGTACCTACATTTATGCATATGGGTTGTGGTTACAGCAACTTTACCACGATTATATGAAAGGAATAGCAAATCTTATGTCTGGAACAGAATAAAGTAGTTCAAAATTTCGTTTTTTGCGCAACGACTACTACAACTACGTATTCTGTTGACACTACTTTTAAACTGCCGTTTTTAACTTTTGACAGCTTGCAGCGCTATTCTTAACGTTGTACTACAGCGACTTTTCTGTCCCACACTTTATTATTATCAATTTGGTTATCTCGTTCCGTCTAAAAATACATAAGAAATGACTACAGGTTGTTTGAACGGAATTGTTATTATCAATTTATTAATAAAAACGTTGTTACTCCTCTTTCAAACACTTTGTTTTAGCTGCACTTTTATGCAGGTAACCACAATTGCGTACCTGCACATTAAGGCAGCTAAATACATTTAAGATAGCTGCATTTTTGATTTACCTGCACAAAAAATCATGCAAAGGAAATTGTGCAGCTAAGTCAAAATTACTGTACTACAACTACTTTATTTTGTTCCAGGCCTAAGATTTGCTATTCATTTCAAATAATCGTGGTAAAGTTGCTGTAACCACCCTGTCGGACATTCAGTTAACTTTAAATTAACTGAAAGCTAACTATTTCTCAAGTAGTGGTGGTTGACACTTGCACTACTTTTATTTGGAATTAACTAACTATTTTAACATTGCGATGTCCTAGGAAGTAGTCGATTGTCCGACTCTGCATTACTTTTAATTAACTTTAAGTTAACTTTTTGTAGCTAGCTATAAACTTACTACTTTAAGTTAGCTTTAAGTTAAGTTAGTTTAAGTTAAGGCCGATCTATGAATGTTATTCATTGGGTGAATACTTTCAAAAAAATAAAAAAATTTTATTTTTTTATTTTATTTTCTTTTATTTTATTTTATTTTATTTTATTTTATTTTATTTTATTTTATTAATCAAAGTTGTTTTATTCAACTTTTTTTTTAACCAGAGTCGCTGGCGGGAATCGATCCCGCAACCTCGGCGCTGATAGACTTGCTCACTACCAGCTAGCCTACTGGGGCAGTCTAGTTTTTGAATAAAAAAACTATGTTTTTTGCCGTTACTCAATTAAGAGCGTAAATATGAGATAACATAACATCAATAACAACGTTGATTTTTTTTGCTAACGACTTGGCTCTCACTACTTAAAATATACAACACAGTGTTTGTATACACTTTGGTTAATGTAAATTTTGCATTGCGTAGTAGTTGGCTTTAAGTTAGTCTATACAAGCTAACTTAAAGTTGGGTTTTTTTGTAGTTAGCTACTCATTTGACGGCAGGGCACAAATTATATGCATAAATGTAGGTACATCCAAACAAAATAAATGAATTATAATGATGCCAATCTGACTTGTTTGTGATTTTTGTTTTTAAAAACAGCTTAAATTGGATATTTATGTGAAAAAGTGGCCACCATATTTTTTCATGTGTGCAACTAACTTTGATGTTTTATATGAAAATATTTTAACGCTGCCCAAAAATATGAAAAATGTGCAGGTATACAAAATGCACGTAAAGAAGGATTTTGAGCAATAATTACAGAAAATATGTATTTTGGGCAGTTAAGTCAAAGTGCAGCTAAATTGAATTTTTTGTATGAAAATAATTTTAAAATACCAAAAATTTTGGGCACTTATCTTAAATGCGCAGGTAAAGAAAGTGCACTTAAAAAAGGAATTTTTATGGGATTATAAAGAATAATGCCAAAAATTATCAATTTTGTGCAGTTAAGTCAAAAATGCACGTAAATAAAAGGCAGTTAAGTCAAAACTACTGTATACAATTAAACGCGTGTGATTAAACAAAAATAACTTTTAAATAAACAAATATTTAAAACGTAAAAATATGTATATTTATAAAAAAATTGTCTCTCAAACTATTCGACGTCTTAAAGAATACATATATATTTTCTTAATAAAATTTTATAGTAGTGTTGTTGCTGTTCTTCAAATTTAACTTTCGGGCATTTATTTAACGCCAACAAAAATAAAAAGTTATAAAAACTTGTAGTATCACAAGCTTGGAATATAATAACAAAAGACAGCTTTTATTTGCGGCAGTCAACGTAGCTGCTACTGAGGCTGATGGTTTCTTCTCATTTTTGTATACAAAAATTGTGTCCGTTCCTAATTAACCCTACAAGAAATGGATGACCGAAACTAAAAAAAAATTTTTTTTTACTAACACACTTGCAACAATTTTACATTAGTTGTACCACTCTAACACATATGTTAGAGTAGAACAACTAAAAACACCACAAAAAATGCCAATTTTTTTATAAACTTTTGTCAAACGCTTTGCTGGCTAATATTTGTTAATTGTTTAAATTTAATACGGCAAAATATTTTATTAATTTTGCAAGCCATGAGACATGCTGGAAAGGAGCCCGATAAATGCCGATAAAGAAAAACGCGAAGCTGAAGATGCGGAAAAGCGTAAACAAAATTTGGATGAAGCCAAAAGGAGGTCTCATCCGAAGATCCCAGTGGTCAAAAATTGACAGAAACGTTAAAATCTATGGCTGGGTACATCGTTTAAGACGTCAAGGCAAAAGTTTAATTTTTACAACATTACGGATTTTTACAATGTTTGGTACAATTGTTTGATAAACTAAAACCTGTGCCAGAAGGCAAAGCGGTAAGTTTTGTTTCGTGAACAATATTGCAGAAACTAATTTTTTTGTTTTAGGCACCAGGTGGACATGAATTGCATGTAGATTACTGGGAATTAATTGGTTTGGCTCCTGCTGGGGGTGCTGAACGTATTCTCAATAAAGAGGCTCAACCAGATGTTATATTATGATTAGAGGCGAAAACACTTCGAAAATTTTAAAAATGCCTACCGTTGTAATGCAAGCATTCCGTGCACATTACTTTGACCGTGGGTATTGTGAAGTAACTCCCCCAACATTGGTACAAGCTCAGGTAGAAGGTGGTTCTACTTTATTTAAATTATAAAAAATGTGCCAGCACTACAAGAAGCCTATCGCCATATACTTGAAGATGTTAAAAATACAGTGGCCACTTTAAACATAAAGGGTACAACAGATTCTATGATGAGAAGTGAAATGTAATTAAATTTTTATTTGGCTAGCTTAACAGCCCTGGCCTGCCCAACATCTTCAATTATAGGCATGTATGCTTTAAAGCCTTCTATTTTGGAGTTACTTATCAAAAATTGTCATCGGTCGAACAGTGATTTGTAGAGCAAATCTTAGATCATTGTATGAAAAATCATAATTTCCGCCAATCATCCCGTTTGCTTAAACGACATCAAGATTCACCTTCTTCGGAAAATTCTGTTACGGTCATGGTGGAATAAACCGTGGTTACGGTCCCAGTTTTATAAAACTTTTTTTAAAGCTTTTTGCTATCTTATCTCGACTTATGATGATTTATCAAAATGCCACATATATACATCAGGTAAATGTCGTAAAACTAATTCAAATATAACATATTGATCCTTTTGAAATGGTCTGTGATAAAATATTAAGTTTTTTTTAAATTTAGATTTTTATTTTAAATAAAGCCAAAAATATGAGAATTGAATGAAATGAATAGTGTTTTATTTAAGCTAAAAAGTACGTCAACAGTGACGAATACATTCATCAGTACTGACTAGTCAGCTGTGGCCGTTGTATGCATCAGTACTGACTAGGCAGCTGTGCCCGGTTTATACATCAGTACTGATGTTTACAGAGTATAAGAGTAAACAGCTCAGCTATATATTTTATCAACCACAAATTTCAAAGGTTAAAGAGGGATGCAAAATCACACGTATACAAAAGTTTCCATCAGTTTTTTCACGTTGGCCTTAAGAAAATGATAGAAACTTTGTTATACGCGATGATGGATATTCGCGACAGCAATGCCAGTCATATGATAGGTCAAATGACTGTCACTGTTCTGGTAGGGAAGTGGTTGAGATTATTGGTTAGATGACTGACTTATTTTTTGTTGTTATATATATATATATAGAAGTGCCCATGGAACAGATTGAAGACAGGAATGAAGATCCCGAAAAATTTGTAGAAGATGTCTACATACAAATGTATGTAAGTGAAGATACTAGAATTGTATACTGTACCACTGGAGTTCTATTGCAAAAATTGATGCGAGAAAAATCCTTGGGCAGTTTTACGCACATCATACTGGATGAAGTGCATGAAAGAGATCAAGAAATGGATTTTTTATTAATTGTGGTTAGACGCCTTTTGACCACTAACTCCAAACGCTGTAAAATAATCCTTATGTCGGCTACTATTAATTCAATAGAGGTGATTTTTTTTAAATTTTTTGAATTTAATTGGTTAAACTTTATATTTCTTTATGCCTAGTTTGCAAATTATTTTAAAATAAAACGTGAACGAGCTCCAATTTTAAAAGCCGATGCAAGGCGTTTGTTTCAAGTAAAAGATTTCTATTTAGATGATTTCGGACGCATAAATAATTCGGTAAGTAGTTTAAAGTGAGAATTTATATGTAATTTGCATTTAATGTTTTTTTTTTGTAGAATGTCCAAATTGATGTAACAGAACCTGGAATTTCTTTGGAAATGTATAAATTAGTTTTAAAACTTATAATAGTTATGGTTGCTGTTCATGCATATCGTGAATTAATTTTATTTATTTTTGATTTGATGTTACAAAATTCACATTAAAATATTTTTACAAAGTTTTTTGCTTCTCTTCTTAAATTATAAATTTGTTAATTACGCCTTTATATTTTATTTATTTTGTTTTATTTATTAATTAAATTTCAGTAACCTAGCCCTTTGGCCATAATCGGCTTACAAATTTCTACTTAAAATAGTAAAACATTTAACATAAATTTAAAAATTTTAAAATAAATTAGTACATAGAACTTAACAATAAAAAATAATGTATATGGGGGATTTCATGTCAAGTGACCCAATTTTGAAATCGATGTCTTCCGATTTGGATGAAATTTGCACCAAGGTTAGTCCTATTGGATAGTAGTTTAGACACAAATTTTCAACAAGATCGGTCTAAAAGTTTCTGAGTTAGTGGGGGTCAAATTTTGACATTTTGGCCATACAGGTGTTCTTTCTTATCCATGTAACTTATTACCTATTGGTTTTAGCAAAATTTGTCCCAAGTAGCTTCGATAGCTATTTGATCCATCTTTTAAAAAAAATTTTTTTTTGTTTTTTTTAAAAATTTTTTTTATTTTTTTTTTTTAAATTTAAAACTTTTTTTTATTTTTTTTTTTAGCGGGTATGTTTTTTTTTTTTTTTTTTTTGTTCAAAAGAAAGCTTATGTCTTTTCCTTTAAGGTAGTTTTGGTCCCTTTTTGGGATGCGAGCGGCTTATGTATAAAAAAAAATAATTTCTAACTCTAGATAAGGGTTTTTCAATTTTTAGCATATGCAGTGTTCTTTCTCATCCTTTTAACTTATTACCTATTAGTGTTAGCAGAATTTGTCCCAAGTAGCTTCGATAGCTATTTGATCAATATTCTGAAAAATTTTTTTTTTGTTTTTTTAAAACTTTTTTTTTTAAATTTTAAATTTTTTTTTTAAATGTAAATTTTTTTTTTTATATTTTTTTTTATCCGGAATGTTTTTTTTTTTTTTTTTTTTTGTTCAAAAGAAAGCTTATGTCTTTTCCTTTAAGGTAGTTTTGGTCCCTTTTTGGGATGCGAGCGGCTTATGTATAAAAAAAATAATTTCTAACTCTAGACAAGGGTTTTTCAATTTTTAGCATATGCAGTGTTCTTTCTCAACCATTTAACTTATTACCTATTAGTGTTAGCAGAATTTGTCCCAAGTAGCTTCGATAGCTATTTGATCAATATTCTGAAAAATTTTTTTTTTGTTTTTTTAAAACTTTTTTTTTTAAATTTTAAATTTTTTTTTAAATGTAAAATTTTTTTTTTATATTTTTTTTTATCCGGAATGTTTTTTTTTTGTTCAAAAGAAAGCTTATGTCTTACCCTTTAAGGTAGCTTTGGTCGCTTTTTGGGATGCGAGTGGCTTATGTATAAAAAAAATTATTTCTAACTGTAGACGAGGGTTTTTAAATTTTTAGCATATGCACTATTTTAAATTTTTTCCTATTTGTGTTTAAGTGTTTCTAAAGCCTTAAAAATAAAACGTTTGCAAAGAAACTAGACAAATTAACCTTTCCGACGGTATGTTACAAACCCAATTACTATTTTATACCTTCGATACTATAATACCCACAATATGGTAATCCCAGGAATAAAATCACTTTTTTCTGTAGAAATGTTGACAAATAATTCTTTTTTTAATTTTTCCTACATAAATTTTATTAAATTATTTATCTTTATCTTTTTATTATTATTATTAGAAATTATTATTATTATAATTATATATTAATTTAATTATTATTACAAATTAATAAAAAGAATTTAATTTGTCAACATTTCTACAGAAAAAAGTGATTTTATTCCTGGGATTAACATATTGTGGGCATTATAGTATCGAAGGTATAAAATAATAATTGGGTTTGTAACATACCGTCGGAAAGGTTAATTTGTCTAGTTTCTTTGCAAACGTTTTATTTTTAAGGCTTTAGAAACACTTAAACACAAATAGGAAAAAATTCAAAATAGTGCATATGCTAAAAATTTAAAAACCCTCGTCTAGAGTTAGAAATAATTTTTTTTATACATAAGCCACTCGCATCCCAAAAAGCGACCAAAACTACCTTAAAGGAAAAGACATAAGCTTTCTTTTGAACAAAAAAAAAAAAAAAAAAAACATTCCGGATAAAAAAAAATATAAAAAAAAAATTTTACATTTAAAAAAAAAATTTAAAATTTAAAAAAAAAAGTTTTAAAAAAACAAAAAAAAAAATTTTTCAGAATATTGATCGAATAGCTATCGAAGCTACTTGGGACAAATTCCGCTAACACTAATAGGTAATAAGTTACATGGATGAGAAAGAACACTGCATATGCTAAAAATTGAAAAACCCTTGTCTAGAGTTAGAAATTATTTTTTTTTATACATAAGCCACTCGCATCCCAAAAAGCGACCAAAACTACCTTAAAGGAAAAGACATAAGCTTTCTTTTGAACAAAAAAAAAAAAAAAAAAAACATACCCGCTAAAAAAAAAAATAAAAAAAATTTTAAATTTAAAAAAAAAAAATAAAAAAAATTTAAAAAAAAAACAAAAAAAATTTTTTTCAAAAGATGGATCAAATAGCTATCGAAGCTACTTGGGACAAATTTTGCTAACACCAATAGGTAATAAGTTACATGGATAAGAAAGAACACCTGTATGGCCAAAATGTCAAAATTTGACCCCCACTAACTCAGAAACTTTTAGACCGATCTTGTTGAAAATTTGTGTCTAAACTACTATCCAATAGGACTAACCTTGGTGCAAATTTCATCCAAATCGGAAGACATCGATTTCAAAATTGGGTCACTTGACATGAAATCTCCCATATATAAAAAAAAAAATTTAGAGAATAAAGGCAACATTTCAATAATAAATTTTAATTAAAAGGTCAATTAAATTATCTTCATTTCATTGCAATTTGTATCTTGCTGAAAGAAAACAAAAACAAATTATGTAAAGCTTAAAAACATAATAAGTGTTCTAAAATACTTTCCTTTTTGTGTTATTTGTTAAATGCTCTAGAAGTAGTCGGCAGAGCCTCGTTTGTTATCGGCAGGATGCGCCACGTGCAGGTGAGGTTACCATGGGGTAGGATAGGCTATAATAACTACGCTTCACTACTACCCCTTTACGCATCCCATCCTAAGACTAATTGGTGTTTTAGTCTTTTCAGTGGAAAAACGTGATGTGTTAAAATGAGATATATTGAAATCTAAGAAAAAAATGGGGTATAACAAGTTATAAATTACAGTTTAGTTGTGTAAGTTTGCAGACAATTTTTATAATACTTACATTTGTAATAGGCGGGATTTTTAAAGATTTATTTTAATCATTTTTTTGGACCCCATTATTTTTTGCCTGGCCTTTTGAATTCTCAATCTCTTGTTCAAATGCCGTACGCGGAAGTAAATGCGACATTTATAAAATAATCGTTTTACTTTCTCTGGCACATTGATGCAGGAACTTCGCTCCAAAAGATGCTTGTGGAGGTTTCGACGATGGGATATTTGATTGCCATTCACATTTTCAAATATCACTTCCATTTTTTTAAAATCCTCAAGGAAGTGTTGAGTTGGCTTTTTTAAATAACCCTTCGATACTTCATCGACCCATGAAAATGAATTGTTATGACACTCGTATTCCCCAAGATTAAGCTTTTTGATTACATATCCTGATATGTATTCTAGAGCATCCTCTTGAAGAATACCAATGTCATCAAAATTCGTTTCCCCTAGGTCGTAAAGCTCTTCTTCTTTGCTTGGATCAGCAAAAGAGTCTTCAGGGTCATTTAATGTATCCGCTTGGCCTTCCTCTGTATTTTCTGGTACCTTAAGGTCGAGGGAATTGTTTAGCCAGCCAGTACGGTCATCTTCAACGTTCCCTAAGCCATTCAAATGTTCTGTGTTTTTCGCTTAAAATATAAAAATTTTATTATTTGACGAAAGAAATAATTGTTTTAAAACTTACCCAAGATGTACTTCCGCAGTCTGTATTTAAAATCTCGAGGCGAAGGATGGTCGTTCAAACCACCTTTACTTCTAATGGCACCAAAGAAATGCTCTTAAACATCTTGGTTAAGCCGGTTCGACACGAGATATGTCATGTTGTACCTCTTAACATATTTTTGTAGCATCATCAAGGCATTGTTTGTTATTATTATGCCTTTTTGAAAAGGCTCTAAATTTTTTCTGCCAGGTACAATTGGTGACGACATAAGATTAATCATTTGCAGTAAAATGTTGTTTTGGCATTCCAATGCAAGGCCGTACTGTTCCTGATATTAGTTAAAATTTATCTATTTTTGATTATAACATATAAGATAAATAAAAGTTATTAACTAACCTTGCCTGGGTATCTAAATGTGGTCATACTTGAATTCAATATGTCGAACCAATCATTTACGAGCTGCAAGAAATCTGCCGTTTTGGTCGGGTTGTAGAGTTCCATGCCATGGGAGTAGCATCTTCTAATAGCATGCGCCGTTGTGTTTGAAAAGAGTTGCGCTGCTAATTTCACTTTTTGCCTTCCTAGAAGTAGACAAAATGGCATGATAAGCATATTATTTAAACAGTTTTTCCAAAAATTGAAAAATAAAAATTGTGAGTTAATACATTGTTCTTGAACAATGTATTAAAATGTAAATACATATATTATTTTTAAGTTAAACAAAGACCTACCTGGACCTTTTACTGAGAGATGTTCGTCAGAAACCTTGAAGGCAATGGACAAATCAGATGTAGATGTATGGGCTAACAAATCTCTGATGGTTCGCGAAGACACTACGGTGTTTTCAAAAACTAAGCCACTGTCGAGGAAATGATTCCGTGTGAGTTTCAACAAATGAGGTGCATCCGCAAATACAAACACCCCTACCAGAACAGTGACAGTCATTTGACCTATCATATGACTGGCATTGCTGTCGCGAATATCCATCATCGCGTAGAACAAAGTTTCTATCATTTTCTTAAGGCCAACGTGAAAAAACTGATGGAAACTTTTGTATACGTGTGATTTTGTATCCCTCTTTAACCTTTGAAATTTGTGGTTGATAAAATATATAGCCGAGTTGTTTACTCTTATACTCTGTAAACATCAGTACTGATGTATAAACCGGGCACAGCTGCCTAGTCAGTACTGATGCATACAACGGGCACAGCTGACTAGTCAGTACTGATGGATACATTCGTTGTTGACGTATTATTAGCTTAAATAAAACACAATTCATCTCATTCAATTCTCATACATATTTTTGTCTATATTTAAAATAATAAATAATAATAAATAATAATAATAAATTTTTAAAATTTTCGAAGTGTATTCGCCTCTAATCATAATATAACATCGGGATGAGCCTCTTCATTGAGAATACGTTCAGCACCCCCAGCAGGAGCCAAACCAATTAATTCCCAGTAATCTACATGCAATTCATGTCCACCTGGTGCCTAAAACAAAAAAATTAGTTTCTGCAATATTGTTCACAAAACTTACTTACCGCTTTGCCTTCTGGCACAGGTTTTAGTGTACCAAACAATTGTACCAAACATTGTAAAAATCCGTAATGTTGTAAAAGTTAAACCTTTGCCTTGCCGTCTTAAACGATGTACCCAGCCTTAGATTTTAACGTTTCTGTCAATTTTCGACAACTTCAAATATGCGAATTTTCTTGGCAGCTGACCAACTGGGATCTTCGGATGTGACAATCTTTTTGGCTTCATCCAAATTTTGTTTACGTTTTTCCGCATCTTCAGCTTCGCGTTTTTCTTTATCGGCATTTTTATAACTTTGACGTAACCAAATCTTTTGGATTTTCTTTATTTGTGACTTACCTGCAACCTCATATTTTTCTGCAGCTCCAGGTTCTTTGCTGCCGACATAAATTAAGGGATAGGGCTCCTTTCCAGCATGTCTCATGGCTTGAAAAATTAATGAAATATTTTGCAGTATTAAATTTAAACAATTAACAAATATTAGCCAGTAAAGCGTATGACAAAAATTTATAAAAAAAATTGGCATTTTTTGTCGTGTTTTTAGTTGTTCTACTCTAACATATGTGTTAGAGTGGTACAACTAATGTAAAATTGTTGCAAGTGTGTTAGTAAAAAAATTTTTTTTTTTAGTTTCGGTCATCCATTTCTTGTAGGGACCTTATCGCTTGCACATACAGGGCTAGGAAACCAAGGGTTATCTAATAAACATTAGGAAAATGTTATTAAATGTTAAAATAATAAAGTTTTTATACATATTTGTGTACAAAATAAATAACGAAGTTTTCTAACGTAACGTAAATTAAAAAAACCTTAACATTAAAAAACCAATATCTTACGATCAAGTTGGCGTAGGGTTTAAAAATTACTATTTACATTAATTTCCTCAACCGATCTTAATATTAAAAAAAAAAAAAAAATTATTAAAAAATAAATTTTAACCATAAATCCCATTACCAAATTTAATTTAAAAAATCTTATTATTAAATCTTAAAACGAAAATATGTCTATAATTTTAATTACCCTTTTTTTATAATTCCTTTTGTTGAAGATAGCGTAAACAAATATTGACATCCCAAATAATATCAATATAATTCGTCCTCGATGTGGTGTTGTGTGTAAATTTGTGTTGTTGTTATATGTATATGTTATATAGGGTTAGAATTTGTTACTTGTTTTTTAATATTGCATTTACTTACCTGTGGTTACACCTAAATCTTTCCACAACTTACGATTTGTTGGTCCCATGTCGCAGACAATAGCCACTACCGGAAAACTAACATTGTGCAGTTGTATTATAACTTCGGCCAAGAGGTCTTTAGTCATTTTACAATCAAAGTCGTAAAAAACTGGCTGCTTCCATGAATTTTTAAGACCTCGAGCCATTATAACCTGCACGTAATTTGAAGGCTTTCTGACCACATCATCAACAGGGTCGTACTCAAAAGTCTCCGCTACCTTCATTTCATCAAATGCTAGAACACAAATTTTGTCTTCAGGTGCCAAATCATTGGTTTGTCGCATGAAGTTTAGTGAAGACGACAAAACACCCTCGCTAATATGAATTTTAGCGCACCACCGCTGCAATGTGGATTTATGAGGTAGCGGAAAACCTTTCTTGTACAGGTGATTGTACGCTCTAGGTCCTGAAGCATGCAGGCATATCGCACTTGCAATGTCCTTCCATCTCCACTGAACTCCTCCCCCAGGTGACATTATTTTTCGAATTTGGCCTTCTGAAAATATATTACTCATTGCGTTCACTGCTAAATTTGCCTTCATTAGCTGGCATTTCAATTCTTTATTTTCGGCTTTCAAAGCGCGAATTTTTGCAAACATTTCTCTCATTCTATGAAAGGTCGAAAATAATATATGATAGGAAATATTAGTTTAAAAATTGATTCCCCTATATTTTCTAGGACAGACATATCTAGATAAATATAGTTTTTTACTTACTCAGTTTGAGTTGATACATCCTTCTGACATGTATCAGTTTGAGTTCCTTCTTCCTTCTGACACGTAAAGAACGGGTATGGAGCCGTATTTATTAGGCCACCAAAAACCCAAGAGTTATTATCAGCTAACGGTCCTGTGTTAACTGCTTTGTCTGAGCCTTGGGATCTAAAAAACGAAATGGTTTTAAGGTATGTACTTATTTTAACACATATGTGTAATGCAGCTGCTTGCCTTATCATAAAATTTTTATTGACATTGCTATTGAAATCCTCCATCTCTTGCTGATCACTTGATTGGTTCAGGCAGAGAAATCTAACAAAAAGAAATATATTTGTTTGTATATTTACAATCTACGTATGTATCCTCTTAAGACCCGAACATTAACCCATTGAATTTTTACATTTCTTACATATTTTTTATACCTTTTGGGGAGCAAATAAGACAACTATATATTTTTTTTTTTAACATTTTTATTTCAATTCTTAGAAATTAATGGTGCACATATGTGTACCTCAGGTCTTAAAATATGAATAATTTCAACGTAAATCCTTAATTTCTTAAAATCTGAACTGAACCGATTGAGTAAAGGGTTTATTAACTTTTTTTTTTTATCTTATGAGGTGTAATTTAAATTTCGATTTTTATTATTTTTTTAATTTTTTTATTTAAAGAGGTAGAAAAAGAGGTGCACATATGTGTACTTCAGGTCTTAACGATTAGTTATTGAGGAAAAATGTCCAAACAGTATGGTTTTTTCAAACTGTTAAATTCAAATGTTAAAATAATGCCTAAAACTTCTAAGCCCTGCCATTTTTTGATATTTTTTTGAAGAGCAGTAGCTTAAAGCAAGTAATAAAACTGTTTCTATTGGTCACACGATGTCGCTAGTCTTTAAAACGTGTAATAAGTTAAGGTACTCATATGTGTACCCATGGTCTGAATAGGGTATAGGAACATTACATAAATACATAGGAACAGCATATAAATATATTAAAGAAATTACTCACTGTTGACGTTGACCCACAAAAGGTTCAGCATTTGCCAAAAGTCTAATTTTCTTGCCATCATTAACGGTGCTGGAAGGCAAAAAGTGGTCGGAACAAAGGCGAGCGCTTGCTGCCAGTTTTACTCCGCAAATTTCGCTCCACTTATTTCTTACCACTTCATCCCTGGGTGCACGGAAAAAAGGTCAACTTCCCTTATAAAATCTCTTTTTGCACACTGCACAGGATGGCATTTTAAAAATGGTTATTTATATTTTAGTTCTTATGCCGTTTTTTAGTTTTATTTTTAATTAGTATTGTGGTTATTTTATTGAACTGTTAATGGTTTTAAATCCAAATTTTTATTTTTTATCACGTTATTAAGTTCAACACATTAAATTTTTTGTTTACAACATGAACTTTATTAAAATTTCTTTATATTTTTATTCAAATTAGAATTTTTCACAAAATGTTTTTCACAATTTTTTTTTAATTCAAAATGAAAACAAACACAAGGAACCACAATGAACAAACATAAACAACTTTTGACGTTATGGTTCCAACTGAGGTAAACAGCTGACAAACATATGGGCCAACGAGTTTACCTTGTGTAAATATACCTTGTTCAATACATTTGGATTGTTCTAATATTATTAAAAAAAAAAAAGAAAAGTAGTCTACGATGGAATTGTGGGTAAATAGAGCGTGTATTTAGAAATTTACGGCGTAACTTCCTACGTTCTTACGAAATACGACCCAGTTGTGTTCCTAGCATAAAACAATCTTTTTTGTTTTTTTCATAAAAAAATAAAAAAAATTGTAATGGAAAAATTTTTTTATCCATCTGTATTTTTTAATTTCGAAAAAAAATGTTTTTTTTTTCTCTTCGAAAAAAATTAAACAAAAATCGTTTAGGATATTTATCACGAAAGTTGAAAATAATTTTCATCTTTTTTTATCGAATGAAAAAATTTAAAAAAAATGTGTTGTAAGAAAAAATTATATAAGGAAAACAGTATGATAAAAGAACGTTTGTATTCACATTTAGGCCCGTTTTCACAACTTACCTATAGCTTAAGGTTGGATTTTATCGGCCGTATAAAAAGTGTTCTGTTTCTACAAATTAACTTTAAACTTAAGTTAGCGATATGTTAACGGAAGAAGATTTTAGATAAAACCACAATTCAAACAACAAAAACTAAATGAAAATTTGGGAGCAACGGTGCCACAGACACACATATTCAAGAGGATACAGCTAGAAGGAGGATATAACTTCTATTCGGTTTTACCAATTTTATTCAAACAAAGCTAAGATCACTCTCGGAACGGATCGGCATCTTTCAAACAAACAAAATAAAATCAAAATCGGTCCAGCCGTTTTTACTCTACGATGGAATGGTCAAATACATAGACACACACAGATGAACACTACAAACTGTAACATCCCTCTTTTTTGGGCGGGGTTTAAAACGACTGGGGTTCTTCTACAATTTAAGAAATTTAGTTGCTTACTATGTGACCTGGTCTAGGTGTCAAAAAATCATTTTTCACTTTCTTGTCGATTCGGATAGAGTTTGGGACGCTCTTTCACGTGGTAAAATCTGAAAAATCATAATTTGTTTAAAAGTTTACTAAAAGTGAAGAGAAAGAAGAGTACTAATACGAAAAATACTGTTATTTTTTTAAAACCTGAAATAAGCAAAATACATCGATTTATAAGATAAAACAACAATATTATATGCTAGAAAAACATATTTTACGCCAAACGAACATAATATTCTACGTCATTATATTATAATTGCTTCTATTGGTGTTTTGCATTAATGAAAAATGAGTGTTGAAGAGGAGTTTAGTGCCGTCTACAGTGTATTTTATGGTCCTGAAAACGACGAAGACATGAGGAGTCCGACGATGACGGGTCCGACGATGGTGATATTTCGAATGGCGATGAACTACATTTGTGTCATTCAGAAGATGAAATGGAACAAAGTTTCGTAACACTAGAGTTATCTGTTGTCGATGAAAAGGAAGAGGAGCTCGTAACAAAATTTCTCTCAGAAGATTGTTGTAATCAGATATGCCAAACAATTATACCGCGAAAAATGATCGAGAGTACGAGAAAAAATTGTTTAGAGTTATATAAAGTCATATCGAATCCGGAACGATATGTAATAAAGAACTTGAAGCGGTTTATTCGCGACTTGCCAAACGGAAAAAAATGGACAGAGAACAAATACAGAACTTACAAGGGATAAAATCGAATTTACCTTCTACAACGTACCTGTTTTTCGTTAGTTTTTCCAAACAAACACTTAGTAAAGCATTTTAAAGCTCATGGTGCAACAGTGCGAGTACATGGACTAGCGAATAAACTATCTACAAATCGGAAGTCGTTTAAACCTGCTGATATCCAAAACTTTTATAACTATAAACTTTTTTTTTATATCAGTCCCCTCATTAATCATTAATCTTGAAAATCTGAAAAAAAACCCCCCGAATTACAAGTTAACAAAAAAGTAACTAACGAGAAACTGACGAAACAAGTTGTTCCACTTCAATAGCTGTTTTCTCGAAAACTTTTTTTTCGCACGTAAGGTACCTTTTCATAGACCAGTGCCCATGTAACTCTCGCTTCGAGAAACTTTTCGATTGAAATGTGTGAAATGAAATAGAAATTCCATATATTGAAACAAACAGCTTTTTTTCTCACTAAACTGTATCTGTAACTTTTTTTGGCGAGTACTACAGAAAAAGTGTGTCTGTAACATTTTTGTGAGAAAAGTTCCCGCTTTGAACTGTCAAATAAAAATGGGGCGAGAAAAAATTTTAACACTAAAAAACAATTAAAAATGCAACATACAAAGAATAATAATAATAATATTTTGTTCTTGGCACATTTTTTTATTGTTTAATTATATTGCTTTAAACATTTTTATAAAATATACGAATGTTTTCAAAGCTCGTTTGCAAACATTAAAGTCGCACTTTACATTATTTGGTACAGCTGACGGTTATATTTTCGCCGCCGTCGTTGAAAAATTTTCAATTTTAGTAAATTTTGGCCGCCGTCAACAATATGTGTTACTGACGTTCTCAACGTTTGCAATGTCACATCGGCTTCGTGTGCAATGTTATCACATTTATAACGTAACGACGTAATCTCTTTTGACAGTTTTCGACATGACAGATACACTTTTTTCTCACTTTTCGAGAAACGATGGAATATTTTGTTTCACATTTTTTCGATGCGAGAAGTTCTCACTATAGTTCCAGAACATGGGTACAGGTCACATATAAGAATTTGTGTTTAGAAAAAAATTTTAATTTAAAATTTGAAAAATTTTAAACAAATAATTATTTGACAATTTTTTTTTTTTTGTGATATTTATCGTTTAGGGATTTTTATTTTTCATCATGATATTTATATTATATGTGGATATTTATATTTGAAAATAAATTAGAATGTTTGATTTATTTTTCAATAAATGAAAATAAATTTTAATCAACAAACATATTTACATGATATGGAAATAAAAAATAAAAAGTTTTTGATTAAAATTCACATTGAAAAAACATTTGAGAATAACGTTTGAAAGCAAGTTGAAAATAAATGCATTTATCAATTTGAAAATATTTTCGTCTTTTTGTTGAGAATGCTGTGATTTTTAAATTTAAATTTTTAAATGGTTTGATTTCAAATCATTTTCCATTTAGAATTAAACCTCCGTGTTTGTTGGGTAGGCCATCATAGATCGCAAAAATAAACAAACAAGTAAGAGTACTAATCAGCTATACCAAATTCTATATAACCTTCACCATGGTGCGATAAGAATACAAAGTTATATAAATACTGTTGTTAAGATACAAATAAATATACTTTGTGCCACGCCTACTTCTCCAGTCCAGTCCACATTATGTCGGATGATGTGTATTGATAACCAAGATGCTTGTACCTTATTTGGAAACATACAGACATACAGAAATCTATAATGTCTATGAACGGAAGGTGCCACGTCCACTTCTCCATTCCCACCCATTTTTAATCTGTACCAAACTTGGACATTTTGCCTCTTGCCGGTTTTTAAAATAAATATAGTTTGTGCCACGCCAATTTCGGTTTCCCGCCCCCTTTTCTCGGATTGCTCGCCCCTTTGAAAAATTAGGTGGAATTTGATTCGAAAATTGTGTCACCTGGTCCCAATACAAGCGTACTCTCGAATTTAATGCGTTGCTACGATTTTGGTGAATCTATTTTTACTTGTTTATTAAAGAGGCTTTTTTTGTTATAGTGATTTTTTTTTTCATATAAAAATTGGTAAAACTTTAATAATTTTCATTTTTCAAACCCAATTTTTTTTGAAGTAGACCAAATAAAAAAAGAATACAATCCGAAAATTTATATTGCAGACAAAGCCACGTGAATAAAAAGGTAGCTATAGCTAGTTCTAGAAATATTGAAGTTTAAACTAGCTTTGAGGTGAATAAAAAACTAAGTTAAAGCCAATACTTTATACTGATTAGTAGAAACTAGTTTTTCTAGCGTTGACTCAAACAAAATGTGAATAAAAACGAGTGAATGCTTAAAAATACTAGTTTATGCTTTATTTGTTTTAAACTTATGATTGAGGTGCTTGAAGTTTGTGTTTTGCTCTATATTAAAAAAAATGTTAAGTTCGCCTAAGAAAGATTATTTCAAATTGTAGTATATTTTTCGGAGAAAACACCTAAAATGTTAAAATTGCTGTATGGTTACAGTTCACCAAAATGATTTTACTTAATTTAAAAAAAATGATAAATTTTGTAAACAAGTTAAACAAGTTAAACAATAAAACATAACAATCAATGACGTTGCCAGTAAGTTGTTTTATGATCTACCCCAACAAGGCCGGTTGGGGTAGATCATAAATCCCGAAATCCCGATCCCGAAAATCCGGGATTTTCGGGATTTAGCGAATCTT
Organism: Pollenia griseotomentosa; assembly: GCA_963931875.1. Lineage (NCBI taxonomy): Eukaryota > Metazoa > Arthropoda > Insecta > Diptera > Polleniidae > Pollenia > Pollenia griseotomentosa. The sequence goes on from OZ007562.1 coordinate 127,988,293, forward strand.
GAATCCCGGGATTTAAATTTTTTAATCCCGCCATTTTCGGGATTTCGTCCATCCCGAATTTGGTAACTTAATTTGTTTGTTTTACCTTTTTTTATAAAAAGAAATTCATTATGACATTCCCCATGAGAGGATGGGGAACACAATATTGATCTTCAATATTTATTTGATTAATTCTGTTAATACTGTCATTTAAAACGTAAGAAAATAGTTAAACTTTGTTTTTCTTTTCAAGCGTGTCCAATAATTATAAAGAAATTTTAACGTGAAAAGTGCTGAAAATAATTAAACAAGAAAATTTATTAAAGAAAAAAATGTTTTTGAAATGCACAAAACATTGCACTGGTGCATCAATTACAAAATTTAAACTTTACTCTTTACAGGGTTAAGATTATTAAAGTGTTTTCCGAGAGTTGACATCGAACCTACGGTAATTAATGGAGCGATTTCACAATATTAAGTAATGTATTTTTTACACTACATAATTCCTACCGCAAGTGGTGGTGGTTATAAAAATGCGTTTTTGTTAAAATAAGATTTAAATGGTTAGTTTCGAATTGAAATTTCAATTGTTTATTTTAATTCATTTAATAAAATTTTAATAGAATCTTACAAATAAATCAATTACTATATTGCATTGTTCAATTAGAATATTAATTATTTTTTTTATTTAGCTTGAATGAACTGAAGTAATTGAATCAAATATAGCTTTTATGGTAATTATTTTTTTATTGAATCAAGTAACACATTGTTTTAAATCGTACGTTGTCTTTTTTTTTTATCATATTTTTAATTAAATTAGTCATTAAATAAGAAAAGTAACAATTGTAAATTTTTACAAATTTAAGTAATATTTAACTTTAAAATAATAAATCTTCTATATATATAAAAAGAAGTGTTCACTTTGATGTCACCACTAACTGCGAAAACGGGTCGACCGACTTAAACCAAAAGTTAAGGGTACTTTTGGGATAGTCTGTAGATGGTTTATGTGAAGTTTGCACGAAATCGGCCCAGTGTTTCCGGAGATATGCCATTTAGGTTTTCCTATATATTTTTCCCATACAGATATCAACTAATGCCTTTCATTTTCCATATTATGTTTTTTATTGTCATTTGAAAAGTTACCAAACCATGTATCGTAATGTCCTATGTGTACAATGACATTCGGAATAGATCTTAATGTAGATTTCATATCGCTAGAGGGCATAAAATAGGGCAAAACGGATAAAGCTCCCCCTCCCAATATCTTCTTAACTAATCAACCGATTTTCTTGAAATTTGGCAGGCAAGTAGTGTAACATCTGGAAGGAACTGTAGCCTATAATTTTGTATAAGGGCGTAAAATAGGGCAAGAGGGGTAAACGCTTTCACTCATCTGCTTAACTAATCAACCGGTTTTCTTAAAATTTGGCATTCAGACACTGTAATATCTAAAGGAACTTCAAGATATAAATTTTTTGGAAATTCCAACAATTAGGACGTAAAATAGGGCAAAAGGGGTAAATCCTACCTCTACCCATGTCTTCTTAATTAATTATCCAATGATAGTCTCAATTATTGTAGGAACTAAAGGCTATAAACTTTAAAATTTACGGCGTAACATAAAGCAAAAAAGGTAAAATCACCCCCTCCTAAACCTTCTTAATTAATTAACCGATTATTTGGAAAAGTTAATGTGTTTTTTTATGATAAATTTGTTCCTAAGGTAATTCTACTTCGGTTATGCAATGGTACACGATTGGTCGTTAAACAATTGATGAAAAACGTTATCGAAGCTACCATTTTGAATGGTAAATTCCGAGACGAAAATGTTTTGCTGGCACGAACTCCGATGATTGCCACAGACATCCCAATTAAATTCAAACGCGTTTAATTTCCTATTAGATTGGCATTTGCAATGAGAATCAATAAGTCGCAAGGCCAAATGATGTCTGTTTGCTGCTTAGATTTGGGCACACCATGTTTTTCACACGGACAATTATACGTGGCATGTTCTCGCGTCGGCAAGCCATCGAGCTTATTTGTGTTTGCTTAAGCCCTTATGACACTACATTTTTTATTCATTAATTGATATAGAATTGATAGAAAGAAACAGTAAGGCCCGTTTTCACGACTTACCTTTAAAGTTCGATATAGTTAACGGTACCTTTAGCACTAGTGAGGAATAAAGTTACATTCAACTATTTTTCGTTTTCACAACTTCTGTATAAAATAAACTTAACATTTTTAAAAAAGTGGCAGTACTTAAGAAAATACCGATTATTTTTGCCAAAATAAAAATACGAACTGGCAACTACGTACTTTTTTTACATTTACAAAATATACGTATAATTGGAGTTGCCATATATAAAAAATATGTGAATATAATATGGCAATCTCAAATCTAAACCTTACGACAAAAGTTAAAGGTAGAACGTTCCTCTCTTTAGATTATCCTTCACTTTTAGGTTAAAGAGAACTTGTGATAATTAAAAACTCATTATCTGTCCGATAACTTCTTACATTAAGCTATCGTTAAGTCGTGAAAACGGGCCTAAATGTTTTTTTAATCACAACTTTGATTTTTGTCGGATTTTTTTATGAATTTAAAAAAAAACAGAACATTTTTTTTTTTAAATTTGTTCTTTTTTTTCAAAACTTCAACGATATCTCTGAAACTACTGGGCAAATTAAAAACCAATGTAAGCACGACTTTAAGATAATAGTGTTGTCGAATTTTTAATTTTTTTAACTGAACATGGTGAACTGTTTCCAAATTTTCCAATATTTGTAGCGGAAGTGCCTTAATTTTGAACATAACGGCATATCTCGAAAAGTTGAGCTGAAATTTGGATTCATCGTCCCAAATTACCTTAAAAACGATATTCAGTTCTTAATCAACAAAAACCTTGTTCCCTTGTGTAATAAAAACTTTGGTCAGATCACCACAATTTTGATTTATTATTTAAATGCAGACCCTTGAAAAAAGGTTATGATTAAAAAAAAAAAAAAATTATATTTGGACGAATATAATAAAGTTTATAAAAAAATCTAAATTTTGTTACAAGTAATTAAATATTATCTTTATTTAAAATTAACATTAATGTTTAAACATTTGTAAGTACAATTTTCCTCCCTATTTTACCGTCCTTTTTATTTTCCAAACCTCACAAACATTTCCCTTCCCCTACGTGGTTTTGTTTTAGTCGGATTACTTCCTTCAACCAAAGCCGAAGCTAACATAAGCCACAAAATAAAAGTTGGTAAAATATTCATTTTCTTGTTGTATTTTTTAATCAGTTTTAAAACGCTTTAACAAATTCAGTTCAACTCTTGAATTAGACTAGAGATCTTCGCTATTGGCCCTGGTATTTATAGTAGAATTTTGTGATCACGTATTAGAATTTAGCTTTTTTTAATACAGTAGTTTTGACTTAACTGCCTTTTATTTACGTGCACTTTTGACTTAACTGCACAAAATTGATAATTTTTGGTATTATTCTTTATAATCCCATACAAATTCCTGTTTTCAGTGCACTTTCTTTACCTGAACATTTAAGATAAATGAACAAAGTTTTTGGCATTTTAAAATTATTTTCATACAAAAAATTTAAGTAAGCTGCACTTTAACTTACCCAGCAAAAACTTTACTTACAATCCTACTTTTAATGACTTCAAGAATTCATTACTTTGTAGCTTTATTCGCCACTTTTTGGATTATTAGTTATATATTAAATAATAACTTTATTATATCTTAAATATACAGAAAAATTTGTATTTTCATTATGACAATAAAAATGTCATTATAGTCATAAAACATAGTTTTTTAATGCAAAAACTACGCTGCCCCGGTAGACTAGCTGGTAGAGAGCTAGTCTATCATCACCCAGGTTGCGGGATCAAATCCCGCCAGAGACAGAAAAAAAAAATAAAAAATAAAATAAAGTAAAATAGAATAAGAAAAAATAAAAATAAAATAATTAAAAAAAAAAACAAAAAAAAAAAATTGAAAAAAAATAAAAATTTTTTTACTTTATTGACTTTGTGTAACTATATATTTTTATAAAAATTTTAAGTATAAAAAAAACATATTATTTTTTAGATTATAATAGGCTAAATTATAAGGGATTACTTTTGGGACATCTCGAACAAAAATAAGTACTTCTTCTAGTAGAAAAATAAGTAGTCTGTTCGTCAAGTTCTCATTATTTTTCTACTTATTTTGTAAGCAAAGTTTTTGCTGGGTTAACTGCCCAAAATACATATTTTCTGTAATTATTCTTCAAAATCCTTGTTTACGTGCATTTTGTATACCTGCACATTTTTCATATTTTTCATATAAAACATCAAAGTTAGCTGCACACATGAAAAAATCTGGTGGCCACTTTTTCACATAAATATCCAATTTTAAAAATCGCAGACAATACAAGTTGGTATCTTTATAATTGATTTATTTTGTTTGGATGTACCTACTAGGGTATTCATTCGGTTAACCGATTAATTACTACCCGATTAACTCATCGGTTAATTTCAAATTGGCTTTTTTCGATTAACGATTAAACCGGTTAATTTCAGTCGATTAACCGATGTAATAAGATTTTTAATTTTTTGTAGTATTATAACATATTTTTTTGTATATTTAATTATTTGTTTCGTCTCATATACATACCTTCACTTCACTTAAAAATGAGGTTCCTTCACTTAATTGTTACAACAGCAAAAAAAAAAAAACACGCACATAGTAAAAAATGGTATTTTTGTGTGGAAATCGCAATTTTTAACAATTCAGTTTTTTTTCATCAAAAGGTGTGCATCGATTATAATAAAATAAAGCTCATTTGATTCAAAATATGTTTAGCTAAATGTTTTTAAACCAAAACAGTGATTTTTGTCGCATTTTTATTTTGTATGAATTTTTAAAGAACAAACACTTTATTTTTTTTTTCCAAATTACCTTAAAAACGACATTCAGCTCTTGTTCCTTTGTGTAATCAAAACTTTGGTCTGATCACCACAATTTTGAATTTTTTATATAAATTCCAACCCTTGAAAATCAAATCAAAATATTTATAAGTGTACAAGTTTATAAAATTTTCAAAATTTATTCTTTATTGAAAATTAACATATGTGTTCAAACATTTGTAAGTGCAATTTGTTCCTCTTTTTCTGCTATCCTTTTTTTATTTTCCAAACCTCATGTAACTTCCGCTTAAACCTGTTGCGGGTCTAGTCGTATAACATCCTTCAACCAAAGCCGAAGCTATGATAAGCCCCAAAATAATAGTTGGTAAAATATTCATTTTCTTATTGTATTTTTTAATCAGTTTTATAACACTTTACAAATTAAGTTCAACTCTTGAATTAGACTAGAGATCTCCGCTATTGGTACTGCTACTTATAGAAGAATTTTGTGATGATGTATTAGAATTTAGTTTATTTTAATAGTTCATTTGTTTGTCTTTTTGCGAATTGAATAAATATTGTTTGTTTGTGCCAGTGTGGCCATATCCAAAAATATTTTACAGCTAAATCGGCTTCAAAATAATGCTAAAAAATGCTAAAAAAAAAATCTTAAACTGCCAAAAATAATGCTAAAATTTAAATTGTATTATTTTTTGTTATTTTAGTTAATATACCTTTATACGTTTTTGCTGTACATATAATATAGAAAACAAAACTTTTCCTAGTTATAAACATAAACATGTGGTCACGAACGTACGCAAAATAGAAGTCTACTTTGGCTGACAGTAGTGAAATGTAAAAATCTGCGTAATGGAACGGAATATTCAAAAGTGATTAGTTTATTTTAAAAGTGTGTTAATGTAGGTCTCTATCCAGTATTTACACAATAAAATATCTCTATTGGCTTTTGTTCAATTGGCTTATGTACCGGTTGCAAACGTACGATTTTTCCATAAGTTTTTTTTTTTGTTATCACCATGCATTTTCTTATAAATATCTTAAAATTTCCGTAACAAAAAACTTAATACTCAATTTACAATTGATTGTAATGAAGAGATTATGAAGAAAGAGTGCAAACATAACATATTTTTTGCATGCAAAATAGTTACATAAAGATGGTAGCTTAAAAAGAAAATATAAAATTTTCGAGTTTCCAGCGCAATTTCCTCAAGTAAAACAGCTGAGATATGCTATGAAACCTTTACAACATAGACTTTTTTATAATAATAAACAATAAAAGACGATGATTATCAACATTTTAAATGTTCATTCTGGTTTACCTTTCTGAGGAAATACTTATATATGATTTATTTTACATAATTCTTCCTTATAAACTTACATCATATCAATAGAACAAACTGATTAAAATAAATAAAATATTTAGTAAACATAAAAAGTCTTAAAAATATAAAAGAAAAAATCAAAGGAACTTGACCTATAAATGGCTTTTATTTAGTATTTCAATAAAATTTATAACATGTTTAACCCTTAATAGCCTGATTTTTTTTTTTTGCTGAAAAAAATTAATGTTATAAAACATGCAATTCTAAACAACTTTTATTCTACAACTTTCTTCGTAAGTGGTATTTACCTGAAATATTTGAAAAATACCTGGTTGGTTCCTGGAGGAACCAGTAGGCACCCGGATTTCAAAATTTAAACACTATAGTATGTGTGTATTGTAGCGCAGCGTGATTGACGAATCGAGGAATCGAACGAGCCAATCTTACTACAACATTGGCAGACGCACCCAGATTGGGCTCATTATCTTCACGATGGTCGTCGTCACCGGAATAAATTTCAAAACTGTAGCAAAAACCAGAATCATCGCACAGAAGAAACAGTTTGTCACCCCATGGGTGTGGTTTGTCTGGCATGTACTGTTTCAAATAGTGTTTAATTTTTGTTGCACAGATTTGCTCATCAACACACAATCGTGCTCGCTTTGGTACTTTCTTAAAATTATTGTTCAGGGCGGTGATAACAGGACGTATTTTGTATAGCCGATCGTAGCTAGAATCGTTCTGTGGAATGAGTCCATACTGTCGACGGGGCATTGTTTCGTTGTTATTAAAATGTAGAAACTGTCGAATTTTGTCATGACGATTGCGAGTCATTGATTCCATAATAGGGCTGAAACCATATTCTCCCCAATATGATCGAACACTTGGATATTTGAATACCGACATATAATAGTTTATGCCCATGAACCTCTTGATTTCATCGGACGTATGTATGGCGTACAAGTTGCTCTGTTCAACGATATTTGAAATAATATCGTTGGAAACAAAAAACGAAAAAAACTGAAGTGGAGATTTTAATTCCAGTATTTCCGGTGTCAAAGTGTCATCCCCTCGAAACTTAACAACATTCTCAGACAATTGCAGATGTCTTTTCCGCCACAATGGTTTTTTAAAGACATTAGAGTCTTTATCTATAGTTATGCCTTCAAACATTGTTGCATACTCTAGCCATCGCGAACGATCACCAACAATATTTGGGAGTACTGCAACATCTATAGTAAATAAAAATTCCCTCAGGTCACGCTGGGAATAATAATATTAGTATTTACCTGCATTTGGTTCTACGTTTACCCCAATATGTGGACTGCTTGCAACATTATTACCGATTTCTACATCAGCCATATCATTTGCTGCATCATTTTCAATGTTCTCAGCATCTGCTGCTTCAATTACTTCATCTCCCCCTTCATCTTCAAGCCGTCTTTCATTTCTAAACGCAGCTTCAAATTCGAAATCTGGGTCAAGTTCCGAATTATCACTGGAAAAATCCCCATTATCTTCGCTATCTGACCACGCAATTGTGTTAACATACTCGGAAAGTTCTTCATGTGTTCGAAAATCACGAACTCTACGCGCCATATCCAAAAAATTAACTATAACAAACACACATATAAATTATTAATTTTGAACTCCCGGAGCCTGGTGGTTCTTCAAAGAACCAACCAATGAATACGAAAACAAACACTAAATAAAAAATTTCATTTACTCCAAATACTTACAGCGTCTTTTAAACAATACAAAGATTATAGAAATATTTTTTTCCGTTCCGATTTCGGAGAATTTAGCACAAAAACTTTTTTACAATACACACAGTTACGCACAAATACCTTCCCGTCGCTGTTGTCACGCACTACTGAACATCCACCTGCTAACTAAGCTTAGATTCAAGTGGCGTTGAGCGCTAATGATAACGGTTGAAGCAAAAACAATTTAAAAGTCACAGCGTAAAGTAAAACAAAGAACTGTTGAACAAAGTTCTGATTTTTTTTTGTTGGTTCCTAGCGGAACCAGTAGGCTATTAAGGGTTAATAAAAAATTTCATTTTATTAATTAAATACGTCATCAAAATTAATATTGTGCTTCAACTTCTGAAGAATCGATCGAGATATCATTATAATATATGTCCTTATCGCATTTTTATGTGAGATCGTACATTTTTTTAAAACTATGGCAAAATTTTAAACCACACTTAATATTAAGTAGCGAATTCAAAGTCTTTAACGTCAGTCTATTTCGAATTTTCGTTTTCAAGAGGTTTATACAACTAAAAACCTATTTTAACTTCCGCGTTTCTTAATAGCAAAACCCAGAACTTTATTGCAAAAGAAGCTTATTCTCTGAATGGATTTTCATTTAATGCATTTTTATATCACTATACATTTATACAGAAATCAACTGTTGAGTCCTTATTTAACAATTCATATGAATTTAGTTTCTGCCACTGATGTTCCAAAGTTGTAATTTCTTCTACAGTAAAATCTATTATTTCTTCTTTAAAATGTTCGCTTAAGTTGCATTTATTAGCTTTTAAACTATTTTCTACACAATAAAAGTTAGCATTTGTTAAATTATTAAAACTTTTTGGCAATCGTTGTCTAAGTTGACATATTAATTGAGTTATAAAATCTCGGCATGTAATTCGTATTTGTTTTTCTATTTCAAAAGTTATGGTATCACTTTCGGAAAAAATCAGCTTAACATGAATTTAATGGATCAAACTGATCAAATTTTCAAACAATTTGATATGAAAGATATTTTAAAAGATTGTACAGTTTCTATAGCAAAAGAGTAGCGTTTTGTATGTGCATTCAACAAAAAAGTGTGGTAGATTTTCAAAAAAATATTACTTGAATATTCTTAAATTAAATAATGCTAAAAAATGCTAAATATTTAGTTGAAAAATGCTAAAAAAAAAATGCTAACTGCTAAATGAAAAATTTGCAGCAAAATCAGACAAAAAAATGCTAAATCTAGCTGCAAAAATGCCAAAATGGCCACGCTGCTCTTAACAAAAATGTAGTCAAGGTCTATCCAATAGGTCTGCCAGATGTTTATTTGGTTTTTTCCTCAACGATATCAGAAGTTGTTTACATTTTCCTTATACGTGTATATTTTTGTTTACTTTTTTGGTTTTTTGCCACACATACATGCACACAAAACACATTTTTCCTTTTGTTTTGCCTATGTAGTAGTAAGATTTTGACAACGGCGAGGAATTTTACACAAACAAAATGCCTGTTGTTTTTTGTATTGTTGTATTGTTGTAATAGTAAGCAGACCTATTGGATAGGCCTTGAATGTAGTGTTTAAAATTCTTTAAAAAACAAGTTAGAGTGCTATATTCGGCTGTGCCGAATCTTTGATACCCTCCACCGACAGTTCGAATGTTTAAGGAGTAATATCTGTATGATGTCTTTTTATTATTATTATATTAAACTGTGACGATTTGTTATTAATTATGGTTTTAGGAGACTAAACTGTTTTCCGGGAGTAGGGCATATATGGGGCCTAGGGTAAATTATGTACCGATCTTCACGAAATTTCACAGTATCATTTATAGTCCTATAAAATTGTGACGAGCCAAAATTTGTTATGATTGCATTATTTTTTACGGTTTTAGGCGTGCTAAACTGTTTTCCGGAAGTAGTGTTTATATGGGGCTTAGGGTAAATTATGCACCGACCTTCGCGAAATTTTACAGTGTCATTTCTAGTCGAATAAAACGGACTTGTGCAAAATCGTATGTCATTCCGTGCATTTTTGCATCATTTATGTTAGTTTTTGTAACAAAATTATCAAGTTTTTGAAGGTGGTGGTTCCACATTTTTATTCATAGCTCTGGTCCTACTGAACCGATTTTGCTGAAATTCAATCCCAAACTGCTTAGGATAACTACAAGCAATTTGACACCTAGTTTGTTTATTTCTTTTGAGTTTTTCGAAAGTGAGCGTGTTTTCAACAGACGGACAGACGGACAGACAGACGGACATGGCTAAATCGACTTAGAATTACTCAAGCAGCCAGAATATATATACTTTATGGGGTCTGATATGAATAATAAAAAAGTTTCACACGGAATGACAAACTTAGTATACCCTCTTCACAACTAATTGGGGTGGAGGGTATAAAAAAATAAATGATCAAGCAAATAACAAAGAGAGACAAATCAATTTAAAACTATTTAAGAGAGAGAGACACAGAGAGTAATATTCAGTGTGGCCATATCCAAAAATATTTTAAAGCTAAATCGGCTTTAAAATAATGCTAACAAAAATCTTAAACTGCCAAAAAATAATGCTAAAATTTAAATTGTATTATTTTTTGTTATTTTAGTTAATATACCTTTATATGGGCATTTCCTAGGGTCACGAACGTACGTTCGTACGTTTTTGCTGTACAAATAATATAGAAAACAAAACTTTTCCTAGTTATAAACATAAACATGCGATCACGAACGTACGCAAAATAGAAGTCAACTTTGGCTGACAGAAGGGAAATGTAAAAATCTGCGTAATGGAACGGAATATTCAAAAGTGATTAGTTTATTTTAAAAGTGTGTTAATGTAGGTCTCTATCCAGTATTTACACAATAAAATATCTCTATTGGCTTTTGTTCAATTGGCTTATGTACCGGTTGCAAACGTACGATTTTTCCATAAGTTTTTTTTTTTGTTATCACCATGCATTTTCTTATAAATATCTTAAAATTTCCGTAACAAAAAACTTAATACTCAATTTACAATTGATTGTAATGAAGAGATTATGAAGAAAGAGTGCAAACATAACATATTTTTTGCATGCAAAATAGTTACATAAAGATGGTAGCTTAAAAAGAAAATATAAAATTTTCGAGTTTCCAGCGCAATTTCCTCAAGTAAAACAGCTGAGATATGCTATGAAACCTTTACAACATAGACTTTTTTATAATAATAAACAATAAAAGACGATGATTATCAACATTTTAAATGTTCATTCTGGTTTACCTTTCTGAGGAAATACTTATATATGATTTATTTTACATAATTCTTCCTTATAAACTTACATCATATCAATAGAACAAACTGATTAAAATAAATAAAATATTTAGTAAACATAAAAAGTCTTAAAAATATAAAAGAAAAAATCAAAGGAACTTGACCTATAAATGGCTTTTATTTAGTATTTCAATAAAATTTATAACATGTTTAATAAAAAATTTCATTTTATTAATTAAATACGTCATCAAAATTAATATTGTGCTTCAACTTCTGAAGAATCGATCGAGATATCATTATAATATATGTCCTTATCGCATTTTTATGTGAGATCGTACATTTTTTTAAAACTATGGCAAAATTTTAAACCACACTTAATATTAAGTAGCGAATTCAAAGTCTTTAACGTCAGTCTATTTCGAATTTTCGTTTTCAAGAGGTTTATACAACTAAAAACCTATTTTAACTTCCGCGTTTCTTAATGGCAAAACCCAGAACTTTATTGCAAAAGAAGCTTATTCTCTGAATGGATTTTCATTTAATGCATTTTTATATCACTATACATTTATACAGAAATCAACTGTTGAGTCCTTATTTAACAATTCATATGAATTTAGTTTCTGCCACTGATGTTCCAAAGTTGTAATTTCTTCTACAGTAAAATCTATTATTTCTTCTTTAAAATGTTCGCTTAAGTTGCATTTATTTGCTTTTAAACTATTTTCTACACAATAAAAGTTAGCATTTGTTAAATTATTAAAATTTTTTGGCAATCGTTGTCTAAGTTGACATATTAATTGAGCTATAAAATCTCGGCATGTAATTCGTATTTGTTTTTCTATTTCAAAAGTTATGGTATCACTTAAATAGCTATTGTTTTTTTTTCATCGCCGATCATGGTATAAAGCGCTTTATTCCTCTTTCTTTCACTAGAAATAAGTTATGTGACAAAAAAACGTTTGCCGGGACAGCTAGTTAATTATAAAATCTTCGTTTGTAAACTTCTTTTCAAGACGTTTTTTTTTAAATAAATATCTATAAAAAGCATTAATCTCTTAATTTTCAAAAATCCCGAAAAATCCCGGAATCCCGGGATTTGATTTTTTGTAGTCCCGAATCCCGGGATTTGCAATACATTAAGGGGGTTATTTTGTAAATCCCATTACCTTGCGTTGTGAAATTTTTCATATAAAATTTTTTGAATTTTCAAAAATTTGTATGAAAATATTTTTTAAGTGCGGTGAAGTGTTTTAGAAAATTACCCCCTTAATTAACACAAATCTAACGAATTGCGTTTCTGCAGAAGAAAATGTAAAACTTAAAACGTAGACTTCCGGCAAAATTCAATACCGGTATTTAAAAGTGAACTTCTGAAGCGATTTTTGGCAGCTGATTTCATAGTCACATTTTCCAGCTTATGCTTCCCCTTTTAAGCACTAGCAAAGAGTTTTTCAAACTTTTTGTAGTTTAAACTTTTCAGCATAACTAGTACTGAAAAGTAAAAGCTAGTGCTAGTACTTAGTACTATGTAGTATAAACTACCTTTTTATTCACTCGGCCCAATTTTTTTGGCAAATTCTCCAAGAACTATTTACTTGTACAAATTGTAAAACATTCATTGATAGTTTGTTTAAACAAAATATTTGCTTTAACTCAATTACATTTTCCATAATTATAAAAAGGAACAAATAAAAGAAGGGTTTTTACTCGTTTTAATGTCTAGAGGCAATTTGTTTTTTATTATTGTAGATGATCTAAAAATTATAGTGTTATTTGCTTTCTATTCTGCACGTGAAGCAAATAATTTATTCATTGTAGTTAACAAAAAAAAAAAAACAATACATTTTTGAAGTTTTACAAATTGTCCTGCATCCCTGAAATCCAAAATCAACCATTACGTTCAGTTAGTGTGTCAGTCATTCTTCACTCACTCAAATAATTTGCCCTAAAGCTAATTGCATTCTAACAAGCCGCACAAAATTCAATTCGTACCGCTCCTTATGTTTATTTAACAAATATGAATGTGTATCCTATTTTCATTCTCTTTTCTTTCTACAACCTTAAAATCCTTGTGCTCAATCGAACTACATGTTATTTGCTCTCTAGTTTAGTCTATGAAAAAGTGTTAGTAAGTAGTTGTAAGTGTATGTGTGTTTAAGTCCTCCAGAGTTTTGTGTGTATTTCTTTTTTTTTTGAAATTTGATATTTAACTTTATTATTTTTCTTTGCATCTTTAGTTTGGTAGTGTATTTCACATTTAAATTGTGATTTTTATTTTATTTCACATTTCGTTATTTCACCCCCATTTTTAATTTTTTTTTTTGTTCCTTGTTCCTTGATACTCAGTCAGCCAGCAAGTCTGCCTGTCAGCCTCTATATTTTATTTTGAAATAATTGCTCTGTTTTCTGCTCCGCTCGGACTAAATGGCAGACTGACTGACTGCCTGCCTGCAGTTTTATTTGATTTTGTGACTGCACCTGGAATTTGATTTGGTTTCTGGTTGTTTTTATTATTTTCTGTCAGTTATTTTTATTTTGTATGTGTTGATTTTGTTGTTCAAAAATTTTTAAGGTGGTCAAAATCGGATTTGTTATGGACATGATTTTCTGGTTATTTGTGAAATTGTTTTATTTGTTTTAAGACAAAATTAACACGTACTTAGTTTTTCTTTTCTTTTTTTTTTTTTGGTGAGAAATAAATTATAATATTTTACAATATTTACTAAAAATTCCATTCTATGCAAAACAATCCGATACTTTTAGTGTAGTGCTTAAAAGAACTAGACTTAAAGTAGCAGAAACAACGAAAATTTACTTTAAAAACTTAAAGAACTTAAAGCGATATTTTACTGCAGTTACTGCTTCCTCGCATGTAAAATATAGCCCATAAGGGACTAGGACTTGGAGTTCTTTGTAGATCAGATGCAAATACAAGCCGATTTTTATATAAAATGTTGGAACAATAAAATACAGATAGCACAGAAAAAAATAATTTTCATATTTAAATACGAAAATCGCATATTTGGTTAAAAAAATTATCAAAGTAATTTTTTAATTTACAAGATTTTGTTTATCGTGCTTAATTATTCTTGGTAAAAACACTGAAATTTATTGTTGGATGGATAAGCTATTCCTATGCGCATTTCACTGGCTGCTTAGGCCAGATCGTCAGGAAACTTCATCCAAAAATCTTTGAAAAACTAAATATGTTAAACAAATAAAACTGTTAAGCGAATAAGAATTATAAGCAAAAGTTTTACTTGTAACAATATCAAAGCTTAAACAAAAACAACAACAATAAACAGTGAGCTTATATTTTCTTAAGCTTCGTACAGACGATGGTCAGATCTTACAATATTGGTAAGCAGCGTTGCTTAAATTGCATTAAAATTGGCTAAAATGTCTTACAACTGTGTGAACATTGTAAGCTCATTTGTATTTGCAGAAGTGCAAAATGAATGCATCTGACAATCGCACCATTGTCAGAAAAATGTTGCTGTTGGCAACGCCTGCTTACAATATTTTAAGATCTGACCATCGTCTGTACGAAGCTTTACATTCCACACTGCAATTGGTTGGAATTTTTCCAACATTAATTGTAGTTGTAAGTAGGTTAAGAAAAAACAAAATGAAAACAAAAACAACTTACTCTATTGTTTTCGCAAAAATAAAGCATGTTGTCAGTTTAGTTTTTTTAGCCGTGCACTTGCCAGTTTATTATCAAAGCAAAAAAGTTTATTGAGTCAATAAAAAAATTGTTGCCCAAAATAATTTTTTTCAAAAAAAAAGTTTACTTGATTTGTTAAAATAAATTGTTTATTTATTTATTTATTAATTATAATATGCTAAATTCCCAATTTTAATTCTTTGATAAATATACTAAAACTTATTGTGGGGGGATAAGCTAGTTCTTATGCTAATTTCGCTGGTTGCTTAGGCTAGATAATCAGGAAACCTTTTTCCAAAGACTAGGGCTCCCAGTTTTATTTAAAACCTTATCCCCAATTTACGATTTTTCATCCCCAAAAATCCCCCAAAATAGCTGTTTTCTTATCTCCAAACATCCTATATCCCCCACAGACCTATTTAATTTTAAAAAAATTAAATTCATTTGTGTAATATTATTAAAACTAATTTTATTTGTACTTTGAGTTGTACCTACACAGGTATGTTTAAAGACTATGTTACTTAAAAAAACGCACAAAAAAAAAAATAATAATAATGCATCAATTATCATTTCAAAAAATTCAGATAAAATCATCTCGTTCATTTTTGTATTAAAAAGTGTTAGTTGATGGAATACATTTGTCACAGCTAACTGAATTATTTTAAAAGTGTCTCTTAATTATAAGAAGAGCTTCTAATAACTCATACTGCACTATGTTGCTTTCGATTCTATTTGTTACAGAAAATACTAGTTCATAAAAAGCGTTACAGAAGTCATATTCAAAACTATTTAAGCAAGCTCTTGAAAAGGTTTCGAACCCACAGCGTCTTGGTATGACAAAGTTTTCGAACCAAAAAAAGCTTTAATTTTTACCCTCGTCTTGAACAAACCGGTCTTGCCATTGCACAAATAGCATATATAATAATTAAAATCCCCAGCGAAAAAAGTGATTTTTCCCAAAAAATCCCCTGGGAATTTTTACGAAAATTTTATCCCCAATTACCAAATAAATCCCCAGTTTGGGGATAAATCCCCAAAACTAAGAACGCTGCCAAAGACTTTGGAAAAACTTAAGATATTATACAAATAAAATTGTAAAGCGAACAAGAATTACAAACACTCAAGTCTTATATATTAAAGAACAAAAAAGTTGATATATTTAGTACCAAAAGGTAAAACTAATGAAACTTAACCCTAGGATTACCGTCTTGGTCTGGCCAGACTAAATTTGTGTTTTGCAATTATTGCAATTTTTCGAATATAACAAAAAAAAAAAAAAACAGCGGCATCTATATCTATGTGCTGAATCGAATGAAACTAATTTGGATTTGATTGGAGCCAGATAAGTGGGGTGAAATTCTTTTTTCATGTAAAAGTCTATGAAATTACCCTCTGGGACGGACCAAATTTTTATTTTTTTTTTTTGCAATATTTTTCATATAGAACAATTTATCAAAAAAAACAGAAAGATAAATTCTATAAATGATATGTTGTGAATTGAATGAATCAAGTTCGAATTAAATCGGAAAACTACGGCCCGTTATGAGCTAAGTATAATTTAACTACAAAAACCAAGCGGAAAACTCGTTTGACTCAGTTGCGAAAAAGCAATGTGCAAAATAAGGGACTAGATAAAATAATAAAATTATGTAATAAATTCGTATACAGGGGTGTCCTTTAAATCGAAAAGGAAAACATTTTAAGCGTAGTTTTTTAATAAGATTTCTGTGATAAATGAATTTTATGACAAATATTTTACAAATATTTCTCTATTAAACAGAATTTAATAACAAACATTATAAAAATTTGATTAAAAGTGTATTAAAAACAACTTCCAAATTCTTGTGTTTTTGATTTCCAGAACACCCCTGCTTATCTAAAATAATAATTTAATAAAAAATATATTTATTTACTTTTTATTTAATTGGGGTTTTTTTAAGCTGTTCTAATTGGGGCCAGGCCTGACCAAGAGGAGACCTAAGTGGTAAAAAGTAATCTAGGGTTAAGAAGCTTTTGGTGTGAAAATTCCACATTCCATGTTTTTGATAATTATTAAATAAAGTGTATATACATTAGTGCTTTACAATGTCTTTTCAAAGGTGTACATTATTTCAATAACAATTCCATTAGGAATATATTTAGGGAAATCCATATAATCCATATATTTTAAAATGCCTTCGATACAACAACGGTATCAAATATAAAACTAAATGGAGAACCCTTAAAACTTCATATTATGTATGATCTTCTTGCCCAAAATTTATATATCTCTAATATTAGAATTTAATTACTTCCAAAGAAACTTCTTTATTTACATGAACTTTTTTACGTTCTTATTTATTAGAAAACAAATGGATTTAAAGTATATTTTTAGAAAGAATTTTATGGAAAATATAACTAAGAACACAATTTAAGCCTACAATATAATATTGTATAAATACCGCAATTATGTATTTCATTTTAAATAGTTTCCATAATAAGAAGTATTTCCTTTTAAACAATTAATAATTTTTACTTCTTTGCCCTTGTTATTAAAAATTTTAAGATTTTCCTCTTCAAAATAAGATTTTTTTTTGGCCATATGAAGATTTTCCTTCCAAATCTTCTGGCAACGCTGCTTGTGCTTGTGTGTGGTACAAAGTTTCTAGTATGGTGTAGGGTATCATTAGTCGGGGTTGACCGACTATACTTTCTTACTTGTTTTTATTGTTGATCTGGACTCAAAAGGTTGGGTAAATGTTGTCGTGGTTATGACTTACCTTCAAATTATTTAAAACTAATAGGCACGAATGATTCCTATGAGAGGAACAATAGGGACATCGAATTTATCGATGATTTAATTTTTAATATCTATCAAAATTTTAATTAACGTTTATTCTAATTAAACAAATTGATCTTAACTAACAATTTCATCGCCAAAAACTTTAAATGAATTACTTCTGTTTTGTTATTGAATTTAAATGTGTTTTTATTTAAAAAAAACTTTTAGCCATTTTTTTTCCGTAAATTTATAAATTTGGCCATATACGTACATATGTATATTTATGTATATAAAAATCAAATACATAGTCAAATAAAGATTTAAATTATTATGCCATACATTTGCTAGAAAGATTATGTGGTTTTAAAAATTCATAAAACATTGCGAGAAAAGCGAAAAAAACGTGGCATCTGCAGATGTAACTCATGAGTTGCAAATCAAAATTGAAAGAGGGTTTGTTGAGCCAGCAGTTTGTTTTATCCCAGTTAAAATGTGCTCCAAAAGGAGCAGGTTTTATGTATTAAAACATACCTCAAATCGGTTCAAACCTGCTGATGGGATGCCTGATTTTTGTATGGGGTGTTCCCGGTTTGGAGGACTATTTTCTGCTGGCAATAAGCGCTTCTTTTAACATACAAACAAAGCACTCCTAAAGGGCCTTTTGTAAGGGCTAACTACATAAACATATTCATTAATGTTTTCTTTTACTTGTTTAAATGCCATTTTTAATCATTTTCGTAAACCATAATATTTTTTTATTTTTTTCGCTTTAAAACCTTCTTCGTTGTCAGCACTAAAATAGCAGCTTTTTTGTATATTTTATTCTTTATCATATACTGCTGTATTAGAGCTCTCTTATTGAAGCGCTCGACTATGCGCTTTTTCTCTTAAGAGCTTCAAAAAACTCGATTTTTTTTTACTGGGATACTGCAAAACAAATAAATAACAAAAAATTCAAAAACTTCTTCTACATCTGATTGTGAATACATGTCGGTTGGACATGGTTGAATGTCTTTAAAAAATTTTGGAAATCGGCAGTCTGGGTATCATTATCCACCAAGCAGCTGTGTTCACTAATTTTTAATTTTTTTAATATTTCTCCTCAAACTTTGTTCACTATTCAAAATTTTTGTAAGAATTGCAAAATCAAAAATAATTTTTCATAATAGACTGACCACTTTTCAAAACTAATCTGTCACTGTAAGAATTTTGCATGCAAGTTTTTTTTCAATTACAATTACTAAAACACACACATTAAATATTCTAAATAAATATGGAGATGAGCCCTTTTCGAAATTCATTTTAAAAAGTCACCTGTTTTTCACTGCTATGGAAGGAGTATATAACCTTTCATTCTCTCAGTATATCGGTCTATATGAGTACCTCCAAAGAAAGCAAGAACCTCAATTTCCAAAATTTGTACCTGTGCCCTTTTTGAAATAAATGATTCAATTATGCTAATATAAGGCTTAATTAAATCATGCTTAATTTTAGAACTTCTTCTTGATGCATATGCAAAATAAAAGCCCCTTAAAAAGATTTTAACTACTTCATTTTCCCGCTTGTACCCTTTTTACCTACACATTTTACCTTTTTAATGTAATTTAAAAAATAAAAAATAAAAGAAGCAAAAATAATGAGAACAATTTTGTAGTCATTAACTTCCTGGTTTTCAAACCGATATAAAAATTTTCGTTTAGAAATTTGTATTGAAAACAAAAACAAATTTAAGTTTTTTTAGTGTTGTTTAAATATAAATTCCCAAGCAAAAATTTTTATTTTATTTCGAAAAAACAGGCAGTAAAATTGAAAGTTTTTCACCCAAAAAAATGTGAATTACCATTTTTCCATCCATCATTCTTAACAACAACCTAAAGAAAATACAATAATTTTTAGCACTACATATTTGGAATACTATAATTTATCTAATAGCACAGAGAAATGTGTATTTTTTTTGCAACCACCACTACCCCTACGAATAAATGAAGTAATCTTTAAAAGGATCGTTTATTTATTCGACAATAAGCAAACCAAAATTTTTACAGAGAAATTTTAGTAAAAACCAATTGTTGGATTCGCTTAGGCACATACAAAGATGATGCCAAATGTTTTTACCCAACATTCTAAGCGTAAAGCAAAGTAATAAATTCTAATCATGTTTACTTATTTCAAGGATTAAAGAACTTTTTTGGAAAAAAATAAATGACTGACTACCGAGGATTTACTTTGGGCATGTGTAATATTTATTGTGTTTATGTATTTGTACATTCTTAAATAAAATAAACAAAATGTCATCTATAATTTGGCCAGTTTAAAGTGAACATATTGATAATGTGTGGAACAGGGCTTTAAAAGAGTGACTAAGGAAGTGAACAGCGTTGCCACGACCAAAAAAAAAAAAAAAATTTTTTCCCAAAATGTAAAAAGCGAAAAAAATAACCAAAACTATTTTGTATGAGAATTTCTATTTTATTCGCAATTCCGTTGGAAAATATGTCTAAAGAAGAAATTGTGTTCGTTAGTATTTTGTAGGCTCATAAGCCGCTCAACCGATTTTTATAAAGTTTTGACAGTTGGAATGAACAATCGAAAAATTTTCAAAATTTTTAGTGGACGTGGCACCTCTTATACAAATTTAACACTAATTTTGGTCGATTTTTAAAACTTATTGAGGTAGTGCTGTGGTATTATTTTATCAAAGTGTTAAATTGAGCTTAATTATGCGGTAGATTTTTTATATATAGATGCCTTTTTCCCGGTGGAAAAAGAATCATATTGAACCGGATGCGATCGGAAAAAAATAACCAATTTTGGTTAAAAGTAACCGAAACAGCAATGCTGGAAGTAAATTAATCATTTTTAAGTTTAAACAGATCAATAAGTTCATAGTGGATGCCCTGATGAGTGGGTTGCAGGTTCTATTCGCCCCAGTGACTCTGGAGTGTTTTACAGCAACACACACTGGCTCGTAAGATTAATTTAAAAATCATGAATTGAAGATATTCAATAATAAAGGGAAAATCAAGGTACATTAGCACACGTTAGACTCGTTAGCGGACAGACATAAACGCCAATTGTCAAATTCGTATGTATGAACCAAAATTTGTACATGTGTACAGACATAAACGCCAATTGTCAAATTCGTATGTATGAACCAAAATTTGTACATGTGTGTTATATGGTTTTTTTATAGTGTACCAATTTTGACAAGTCGGGTATTTTTATAGAGCAGCATGTCTACACTCCCAAATAAGTCTACCTTGTGTAAATGTGCCTTGGGGAAAATAAAGGGAAAAGAGAACCAAATTTTTCACCACCAGGTGTAAAAGATAACTAAAAAGAAAGAATAGTCGGTCAAGCCCGACCAAATGATCCCTTTCAACACAGTAAATGAAAACAAATTTTTGATAGTGTACCCTATTTGGGACACATGGGCTATCATGTACCCGCCTCGACAAAATTATGTTATTAATATTATTAAGATAACTTCATCAATAGGAGATTTTAGAATGACATAGTAGCTATCGTAAAAGTAATTATCGCCCATTTTTATGTTTATACAACATTTATTAGAATGTTATGGCATTCAATGCTATTTTCGGGAGTGGTATTTGTATGGGACGTATGGTCATATATAGACCGAGTCAAATGAAATTTGGTAAGATGATTTTGATTGCAAGAAAATAAGTTTGGACCAAATTTAATCTAAATGCTAGGGTACTCAATTAATCGATGTTTTGTATTAATCGAATAATCGCGCGATAATAATTTTAGGTAAAAATTTAATCGAATAAAAATTGAACAATTTAATTTAATTCGGTTAATCAAATAATTTTAATTTGTTTAGTTTAGAATTTTAAAATAAGACCAAAAATTATATTTTTTAACAAAAAAATTTCATTAAAAAAGTAACAACAATTTAACAAAAGGTACTTGCTTAATGTAATAAAAAATAGCAGCAAAATTTGAATATTTAGAATTGTTTCTAATGTAGTAAAACGAGTACTATGATAATATCATTAAAAATTTATTTTCATTTTGTTTTTTTTTTCTTCTTTTCTTTTTTATTAATAGATATGTATGAAAATTATATTTTTTTTTTTTTTTGTAAAAACTGTTAAGTTTTAGTACTTTGCCAACTGGCCTCAATAATGTCCTATGGACGCTGAGACAAACCTTTTTTGTAATAATTATATTTGAATAAATGAATTTTAATAAAAAAAAAATGTTTAAATTTTTACTTGTTAAGATTTGGTAGAAAGTTGTTTCATTCGTCTGAAAAAAATCATCTTCTTCATCTGAATCATTGTGGTAAAAGTCTGTACTAAACATCATTCAAAATACATTTTTTCCCAAAATCTTTGGTTTCAGTCTTTTTTGTACTATACTTAAAAAAATGTTTACTCGAAGAAAATGTTACTGAGTTAATAAACAATAAAAGGGTATTTAATACGTACCGGCTTGTTTTTTACATTAAAGAAAAAAATTAATACTGTGAAAAAACATATTTTCGATTAATCGACATAAATTATTTGTTAATCGAAAATAAGCAATTTTAAATTATTCGAACAGTGTATCACCAAAAATAATTCAATTAATCGAACAACGGTTAATCGTTTGAATACTCTAACAAATAGCAACATAATCACCCCTATCGTGAATAACATGTGGAATTTTTGTTCCCATGAAATTTTCATTCCCCTCAAAGGGAAAAAAGCAATCGTGAATCTCATGTGAAAAATTTTTCACGCTATCAGTTCCAGTGAATGTAAAAAAGAAAAAAAATTAAAAATCAATAAAATTTTTGTTTAAAAATATACACGTTTATATTTTAAAGAAAAGTTAAAATAATTAAGCAAAATATTTAGTATTGGAGGGATAATTTGATTACAACGTTAGTTTTTTGCCCTTTTTAAATTTTATGTAGTAAAATATTTTCCAAAATTCTGCCTTCGAAAGCTTCACAAATCCACAGGTAATCGACCTGTTGTTTTACATTTTGTTGACCAATATATCGGTTTGTGTCTTATTAACGGAAATAGCCCTTAATATTCGATTTAAAGGAGGAACTACTTACATACATGTTCTGTTCCCTAGCAAAAATAAAGTGAAAAAATCTAAGGGAAATGTGAACAAATTACAAGGCAAACATCTTTTCACGATAAGGGGAATTTTTTCCCGTGAACATTTTTTCACGTTATTATTCTCATTTGAATTACCTTTTTTTCATGGGAGTTTTTCATGATCGCAAATATGTGAAAAGGGGAATAATTACGAGGGAAAAATTATTCACGATAGGGGTGAATAAGTTGGTTTATGGGCACAAAGACCCTATTCCGGAAATAAGCTATGTGAAATTATGGACCGATTCGCTATGTGCTATGTATCAAATATAATCAAATTGACTCCAAAATTGCAAAATTAATAAATAAAAAATAATGGTTTACATTATTGAGTTAAATATTTTGGTAAGAATGCAAAGCCATTACTGGTCTAAGTCACGGCTGCCTGGTACTTTTTTCCTTGTTCCCAAAAAATAAAAAAATAAATCCCCAAAAACGCCTAATTATAAAACAAAGCCTTAAAAAGTTAAAAACTTTTTTTGTGTTTTTTCCAAACAAACTTAAAATTTTTTTAAAAAAAATAAGAAAAATTATCAAGGTATATTTACACAAGGTAGACTCATTTGGGAGTGTAGACATGCTGCTCTATAAAAAGAACCGAGTTGTCAAAATTGTCTTCATATAAAACAAAAACAATTTAACGCACACATGTATAAATTGTGGCTCATATACACTAAATTTGACGTTTGGGTTCCAACTAGGGGTAAACAGCTGACAAACATATGGGCCAACGAGTTTACCTTGTGTAAATATACCTTGAAAATTATAATAAGAAATCCCCAAATAAAAATGTTTATTAAAAAAAATATTTTATTTTGTTTGCAGCGAGTTGTTTCAGTATGTTTTTTTTTTTAATTTTTTTTTATGCGATTTCAGTAAGGAATTACAAGCAGAACAATATGCTGTTTTTGAAGACGAATAAGCCAATTTATAAGAATTTGGAGCTTGTTCAATCGGTTTTAGCCATTTTTAAAATCAACAATAAAAATATATATATTCGTCATTTATTTAATACTTCGATGCATTAGGTTTTTGGGGGAGACATATGTTAGTTAAATAAAACACGACCGTTTTCAATTCAAACATTTATTCAACTAAACCATAAAAAGAAGTATAAAAGTGCAAAAAAGAATTCAAGAACAAAAGATAATGATGCAATTGAGTTGCAATGTTGTCAATACGTGATGACAGTTGAAGCTACAAAAAGCAACCAACAACATATTTGCTTAAAAATTGTCTTTAAAGAATCAAAAATTGTATGTGTTGTCAAGGGTTTTAGATTATTTTCTTAAAAAACTCAATCAAGAATAATAACATAAGTTTATTAAGGAACTTTTACACACTCAACATAAATAGTTATCTTAATTAGGAGTAAGATAAAAGTAAAAAATAAGAGTAAACAAAAGGCAACATATATTAAAAATGTGTAAAATCCCCAAAAAAAATCCCCGAACTTTTTTTAAATCACCAATCCCTAAATGACTTTCTTTGTCCTTTTTGCTCTCATGAAATCCCCAACTTTGGAGATAAATCCACAAGTCTGGCAGCCCTTGTCTAAGTATCGGAAGTAGATTTTGTTTTCCTTGATTTTTTTCCATGGAACAAAGCACTGTGCAACGGACTGAAGGTCTACAAGCACGCCGCACAGTGGTATTTTTTTGGCAAAAAGTCTATTTTTTTACAGTTATTTTTTAGAAATCTAATGATGCAATTCTGTAAAGAACTGTTTCATTAGTAGAAAACCAAGATTTGTTTTCGAAAAAAATAAAATTTTGTATAAAAAAGAGCGTGTTAAAGTTATCTAAATATTATGCAACGAAAACTGATGCAAATTTTACTACATTTCAGTTGTTTATACAATAAATATGGTTCAACTACCAATAGTTTTAGAGCATTTGTATTAAAATATAGTATTTTAAATTTAATTGGAAAGAAAAAATATTTAAATTATATATATAGTTTAAGAGATCTGAGCAAATCAAAATGACTCCAAAAAATTTAGCATTTGCAGTTTTCATTAGAAAAAAAATAAGTTAGCTCGGTCTACCTCCGTGTTGGTAATACTACTAAATGAAAGTTTGGAATGTTTTCTTTCATTTTATGTAAAAAAATTCTGCGACTTTTTGCGATCGCTGAACAAACTTATAAATTTTGTGATAAAACTCACGTATTTTTTGTGAATATTTACAATAAAAGGTTTTGTATACTTTTAGGCTTTTACTTTTACTTTTTAATAACTGATTGACAGCAATATCGAAAAAGTGCATAACAAAAAAAGAAAAACAAAACCATATGATTATTTGAAATAATAATATTTGCCAAAAAAAGTTTAAGAAAATTATTAAACGTAACTAATATTTAAAATGGGTTCATTTTGTGTTTCATATAGTGAATTGTGCAAGGAACTTATAAATTGCAATAATAATGTGGATTTATTAACTGATTTCATAAAAACAAAAAACTTGGTGCTTACTATTAAAGAAATTCAAATTGTGAAAAAATCAGTTCAAAAGCGATTTCTTAGTCACTTTTTTAAACGTTGGGCCGAATCTCACAGAAACAAATCATATTTCTTTAAGAAAAATTACACTTGCCTAAAAAGTACGTTTCAAAACAAAATAATTAATGTATACTTTGAATATAATTGAAAATTTTTAGATATATTTGAAGTATATATAAGTAGTATAAGACGTCAACCACGTAAACATATTTTGGAACTAGATGATGTAGTAAAAGAAATGATAATTGATGAATAAAAAGTTTAAAATGAGTTTAAAAGTTTACTCATTTTGTTTATACTCAAATAAAATTATTCTTAAATGTGTAGAGTGGGTGGGTAGAGGGCGTGGCCAATTTCGATGAAACTTTATATTTTTCTTAATTGAGCTTAATAAAGGCTCAGAGCAAAATTTCAAAAACTTTAGGCCAAAAAAAATGTTGGGTTATATGGGCGGTGGGTGGAGGGCGTGGCCAATTTTGATGAAACTTTATATTTTTCTTAATTGGGCTAAATCAAGGCTCAGAGCAAAATTTCAAAAACTTTGGGCCAAAAAAAAATTTTGGGTTATATGGGCGGTGGGTGGAGGGCGTGGCCAATTTTGATGAAACTTTATATTTTTCTTAATTGAGCTAAATAAAGGCTCAGAGCAAAATTTTAACATTCTACGAGCACTCCTTATATTTTTTGCCAAACATTGTATTGACAAATCCCTCTGTGCGCCGCTTGGGTAAATTAAGTAAAAATAAAAATGGTTTAATGTAATTGTAACATTTTTGAAGAAGACAACCCACTTAGGCGTTTCTGAAAACATTTTTTAATCTTAATTCTCGCTCTAGCCAAGTGAAATGTATTTGAAAAAAGAATCAATTCTTTTAAGAAACTGCTTAAAAAATACCACAATCCATATAAAAACGCCAATACAAACACATGCATACATATGTATGTATCTATTGCCTACTACTTTTATAATTTCACTTATCCTCCAGTCCTGTTCAAATACCAAATGCAATGCGAGAACACAATGAAACACAAACAAGCAAACACATAGCAACCAAAAAATTTATATTTATCCCGTTGTTGTTTATTGTTGACATTTTTGTGTTGGATTATTTACTTTTTGCTAATATTTTATGACACCACACTGACAACCAGCCAGACAGACGAGCTAATAAGGATGGCAAGGACGTTTGGGTGATATGAATTTTTAATAGAATTGTTTTCAATTGCCATCCATCTAATTGAAATTTGTTTCGCTGGCGTCTTTGTTGATTTAGATTAAATTTGCGTTATAAAATTGATTCGATAAGGATAATATCAATTAAAATATGTAGTAAGTTGACTTTTTGAGTGGACAGATGAAAATGAGAGGCATTAAGTGAATTTAAATAGCCTAGATTTTCGATTCGAAAAAAAACCTTTTAAGCTTTGTTCAGACTTATTAAATATTGGACGTCCTACACGTAACCACTAGTTTTATTAAAAAATTATTTGCTTTTACAGAACGTTTGGCTAGATCAAACATCATTTAACAGTTTCTTAATAACATTATACAATCTATATATGGGAGATTTCATGTCAAGTGACCCAATTTTGAAACCGATGTCTCCCGATTTAAATGAAATTTGCACCAAGGTTAGTCCCATTGGTTAGTAGTTTCGACACAAACAAGATCGGTCAAAAAGTTTCTAAATTAGAGGGGGTCAAAGTTTGACATTTTGGTTATACAGGTGTTCTTTATCATCCATGTACCTTATTACCTATTGGTGTTAGCAAAATTTGTCCCAAGTGTTTTTTGTGTTTTTAAAAAATTTTTTTTCTTAAATTTAAAACATTTTCTTTTTATTTTTTTTAGCGGGAATGTTTTTTTTTTTTTTTTTTTTTTTGCTCAAAAGAAAGCCTGTGTCTTTTCCTTTAAGGTAGTTTTGTTCGCTTTTTGGGCCGCGAGTGGCTTCTTCAACAAGATCGGTCAAAAAGTTTCTGGTTATTAAAGGGGGTCAAAGTTTGGCATTTTGTCCAAAGAGGTGTTCTTTCTTATCCATGTAAAATTTGTCCCAAGTAGCTTCGATAGCCATTTGATCAATCTTTTGAAAAAAATTTTTTTGTTTTTTAATTTTTTTTTTTAAATAAAATTTTTTTTAGCGGGAATGTTTTTTTTTTTTTTTTTTTTTTTTTTTTTTTTTTTTTTGCTCAAAAGAAAGCTTATGTCTTTTCCTTTAAGTTAGTTCAGGGGCCTAATTCTGGCAGTCGTGATCGAGTACTGTCTCGATTCGAAAGCAATTTTATTTCAGTCGATACTGAACGAATCGAAATTATTTTTTCAGTTTTGTGAATCTCAAATTAATGCTTAACAACACCGACAAAATAATTCGGATTCGTTCAGTATTGACTGAAATAATAAGATATTAAATTGCTTTCGAATCAAGAAAGTACCCTAGTCTTTTAGGAAAAAATTCAAAATTGTGCTGCATATCCGTTAGAAATTATTTTTTTTTATACATAAGCCACTCCCATCCCAAAAAGCGAAAGGAAAATACGTAAGCTTTCTTTTGAGCAAAAAAAAAAAAAAAACATTAAGGACAATCGTTCCTAATTTTGTTACTTTTTCAAAAAATTTTTCTCCATCTATCTATTTAATTTAAAATTGTAAAGTTGCTGACTGATTCATCATCGCATATCCTAAACTCCTGAAGCTAAAAAAGCTAACTTTTGGACCGAGGCTGGCCTGTCGCCAAATCGATCCCGCTAACCTCAAAAAACCAAAACTAAAAGATATCTAAAAAATTTAATACTCATTGTTTTTTATTAAAAAATAAGTGGACAAGTGTCTGGTACTTTTTGGAAATTGGGTCCTTTTGGAAAGTAAACTAGTAAAACCTGTACATATTTTGTAACTTTTTTGTCACGCCATTTATCTTTTAAACCGAAGCATTTTCTCCATTCATTGACATCTACGTACTAAATAATGGGCTCCCACTACAACATTGAAATATTTGACACATAAATGTGGATAAAAAAAGTATCAAAAAGGATAATACATTTCTTTCGTTGGCTTTTGTGTTCTACGAGTGGAACTTTTTGATTTTTCTATAATATTGAACTTAGAAACACAAAATATAGGTTAATATCAACCATTGAGGATCAAATTGATTTAATGATGTCCGCCCATCCGTTGAAACTAGATATGATGGATGGGGCCTATGGGAAATTATAAACTGCTCTTTACGATATTTAACAGTATGGTTTACAGTCGTATAAAACGAATTTGTTCAAAATCATTCCGTGCCTTATTCCACAATATTTGTTGGTTTTTGTTATAAAATTATCCATTTTTAAAGGTGGTGGTTCCACATTTTTTTCATAGCTCTGATCCTACTGAACCGATTTGACTGTATTTCAATCCAAAACTGCTTAGGATAACTACAAGCAATTTGACACCAAGTTTTTTCTTTTGAGTGTTTCCAAAAGACGAACATGGGGCTAAATCTACTTAGAACGACAACTAACAGGGGTGTGCTGGAAATCGAAAACTTAAAACGCAAGAATTTGAAAGTTGTTTTTAAAACACTTTTATATAAAATTCTGTTTAAAGCTAAGTCTACACGATATGTTAAATCAGCAAATTTATGTTGAAAAATTTGCTTTCAGTGCCAACATATCGCGTAGACACCAAATTTTTTCAACAAACGTATGCTTACCAACATATGACAAGCATTTGTTAACGAAGTTCGAGAACACAAAAGTTTTTATAGTATTTCACGGATAATTACCTCGCCAAAAATGCCAACCTCATTGAGGTAATTAAGCGAATACGTTTAAATACCTCAGTGAAGTAATTAAACGCATTTATTTACAAGATACCTTATCTTTGATGTATGTAAAAAAGTTAAAACATTGGAATTTTTACATGTATCAGCTAAATCTAAAGAGGTAGCCATAAAAAACAATGGGATTTTCCGTCTTAAATTTTATCTGTAATGCTTCTTGGGATGTCCTGTCCTACTAACAAAAGCGTACTCATACATACAAACTTATGATCAGGGAAACCGTAAATATGCAATTGCATGGTTTTTCTTGTGCGACAAATGAAGGCAGAAACAATATATTTATTCGTTTTAGAGCGTTTTATGAATTTTGGTATCGATTTGTTTGTGAATAATTTGCATATTTTAGCTATTGCTGCATTTTATTGCAAACATATTTCACGTTTTTTAACCATATTTTAATATGTACATGATCAGAAAATAAAAAATTTGGTTAAAATTCTGGTTAACAGATAAATTTTCTGTTGCTCTAATTTCGCCATCTACATTTAACTTTCACTCTACAATTGCAAGCTAAAACAAGTTTTCGTATACATAGTTCTATAAAAATGCAAAAATTAAGAAAAAAGGAATTTGTGCTGATACATAGAAATCTGGATGCCCGATAGAATCAGAAACACTTTTATAAGTGATCTTTTCGTGTCTGTGCGTCCATGTAGCTGGTTGTTTGTCCATGTAAAACTTGTGCAAAATGTAAAAGTAGCAGTTTTTAGATAATTTGATAAAATTTGGTAAATACGTTTTAATTTTCATAAGAACGAAACCTTTGTAAGTTTTAAGAATCGGTCAATAATATCACATAGCCCCCATGCAAACTTCTTTCCTTATGTCCGTATTAAGGTAAAATTTGGCCTAAAACATCTTACCGCAAACTAAATGTGGTTTAATGGGTTCATATTTAAACATACAGCTTCCATTCAAATATCAATCCCTAGAACATTCAAAAGCTACTTTATCCTTTAAAATGTTAATATAATTTAAAATTTAGCGAGCTTTCCTTTAATGCCCTTAGGACAAAATATCCTATATATTTGATATATCTAGATAATATTCAGCACAAATAACTCTTATATGAATCTTTACCTCATAACATAACTTTATTCTAGTGAGCCCAGAAAAAAGTTTATTTTAATGCAAATATAAGTATTAAAATGAAACCATTAAACATTCTGCTGGTCGGCCCATAATTTACCATAGGTCTAGCACTGCAACAAATAATAAAACTGGAAGGTTTAATTGATAATTTTTAGATCCACTCCTGAAGTATTCTGACTCTCTGTGGATTTGGCCCAGCCAAATATAGCACTCCTTCTGATTCAGTATACATAATTGTATGCAAGGTATATTTACACAAGGTAAACTCGTTGGCCCATATGTTTGTCAGCTGTTTACCCATAGTTGGAACCACAACGTCAAATTGCGTGTATATGAGCCAAAATTTGTACATGTGTGCGTTAAATTGTTTTTGTTTTATATGAAGACAATTTTGACAACATGGTTCCTTTTATAGAGCAGCATGTCTACACTCCCAAATGAGTCTACCTTGTGTAAATATACCTTGATTGTATGTATACATACTAAAAATAATAATTTTTGCACTAAAATAGATAGTTTATAAACATTTTAAATAAAATATAAAAAAAGAGAATTGTCAATTTTATTTGTAATTTTTAAACAAATGTTCTCAATACTCAACATATAGGGGTTTTTCCCGGGATTTCCCGTCCCGGGAATTTCAATTATTTTATTTCCCGTTTTCCCGGGATTTTTCTTGCGGGATCCCGGGAAATAAAAAATTCCTCATAATTTCAGAAAATAGCTATTTATACTTTGAAATTTAGTTTTATATTCTTTAAAAATTAGAATCTGTAGATGGGTTGTGGATTAGATCAATTACAAGAAGTGAGTGAATGTATTTAAATCAATGTCTCCTGATGAAATAAATCTACTAAAAGCAGAACGGGCAGTGCAACAGTTGATAATTATTACATTTAGTGAAGTGAAGAGTTAATAAAGTACAATAATTCAAAATAAGATGCAGGCAGTAAAGTTTCATTGTCCATGAACAAGTCTTAAAAATAGGAGATACCTAAACATATCGCTCCTTTATTGCAACATAGTCATATCTACAAAAACAAACGATCTTTGCAAAATGCGATTAAAGTTTTCAAAATGTAGAGACTTAATAAAGATATATTTTGCTATAACTTCGGTTCAGTTTGAGATATGACTAAGATGCAATGAAGGAGCGATATGTTTATTAGGTGATAAACACAAATTTTCAATTTCAATTTGTGTTGGTTTATATACCCGTGAAGTGCGGGGAAACCGAAATAGAATAACATTTTGGAAATTCGTGTAAGATACTACAACATACAACTTAAAAAACACATTGTCGAAAGATTACAAATGGACCTATTGAAATGAAAAGGTTTGTAAGAAGCAGTCCGGTTGATGCTATTTTGCATCAACCTTGACATACATTTGACTGAAATAGACGTTGTTTATCAAAAAGGTTAACTTTTAACTATTTGTCCAACCTCGGTAAAAAATGAACGAAATTTTTCAGAAACATGATAATTAGTAAATAAAATCAGGAATATACTTTTTGACGACTTACTAAGAGCTTTGAGTGTGTCAGAAAGTTATTTCCTAAGCGCCGTTAAAAATGTTTACATATTTCTTTAAAATATTTTATCTATTTTATTAATTAACTATTTGATCTCATATCTTGAGTACCTTAATTTTTATTTGGTTTTTATTATTGTTTTATGAATTAAATTGTGTTTATGTTATCTTTTTATCTTGTATCCAGAGCATAATAATACTGAATGAAAGCATAATAATAGGGAATAAAGGCGTGAGGTGATAATAATTCAAGTTCCTATTTCAATCTTCAATTAATTTTTTAGTACTGAACCATTTCATTTACTTTCTTTGAAAACAAGTTCCCTTACGTTTTTTTATAAAAGTTTTTTTTATTAATTAATAACAAAATTTACTTTGTATTATTTATATGGAGCGGGATCCCGGGATCCCGAGAAATTTAAAAAAAATTCCCGCTTTCCCGGGAACCGAATAAGTCCGGGAAAAAAAACTCTATCAACATACAAATTCAACGAAATTCAACATATCATGTAGACACAAAAATTGTATGCTAACTTATAAGTTGAAATATCATTTGCTGGCATATAATGAATTTGAAAAATTTGTTATTTTCAGCATATCGTCTAGACACCTAACATATTGATTATGCTGAAAGAGGCATTTGTTATTATTTTTAAGCATATGAGTGTTAGCATACATTTGCTGATTCAACATATCGTCCAGACTTAGCTTTAGGCATCATTCAAAATAGAAACCAGGGATGGGAAGATTGATACCTTCGGTTTCAAATCGGAGCCTTTAAAACCATTTAATTTTAAACAAAACTGGATTAGTTACAATGATAATCAAAATGGTGGTAAGTTGATTGTTTTTCGCGGTAGTTTATTTCGTGCAAACCAGTCAACTAGAGTCGATAAAAAAAAGTTTTTTTTTTTTTAATACTTTAAACTTAATAGAATTTATGTTCAAGAATGCTGCATTAAATAACTTAAATTCTAATATTCACAGGTCCAAAAAAGAAAATTAAAATACATATATTAATCTAATTTATATTAAAGTTAATTTAAATTTATGTAAGATGATAATTTTAATTAAATTTTAAAACTATATCTTAAAGTGCTATCTCTTCTTCGAATAAAGGATGATCTGCTACTTCGAAAACGTCTTCCGCAATGGGAGTCAGTTGATTTACAACACAATCATCGCTAGATGAGGATGAAAGTTGTATCACCTCATCGTACACTGCAGCAGCCCTGGGTCTTTTACGAGCTCCACTTGTTTCCAGCGTATTCTGTTCGGCATTTGAGATGCGTAACTTTAAACCACTAGCACTACGTGGTGTTACCACTAAATTTTGCTTCGACTTAGGACCAGTTTTACGAAGTGTAGATTTTGGGCCCGTTGTTTTACGCAAGGATTTTGGACCCAACAAAGGCTTTGATGCGGAAATTTGCGATGCAGAGGGTGTGCTTATGCGCCCTTTTCGTGTTTTAGCTTTTATGGTAGATAATTTAAAGTCGTCGGAATTGGTGGATTCATTTTCAGATTCTGATAAAATTAATTGCCGCAAAGTATGACGTTGAAGGGGAATTTTTCTTTTTATTCTTGTGGGTTGATATGCATCAGAGGAACTGGTGTTGGCATCAAAGCTATTAATGGAGTTGGAACTGTCATAGTAATCTACATAAACTAGAAAGATAAATAAAAATGATATAGTAAACCTTTTTGTAAAAATAAATTGTTCGTTTTGTATTTGAAATAAGAGATTTTTGAAGACAAAGGGTCCGATTTGTAATCATAATTAATATATCGTTACCTTAAACGCAAAAGGCCCTATCGAATAATTTTGAAAAATTATAAATTAATAAATAAATTTATTTTTCTACAACCCACCAGTTGCTTTGACAATTGCCAATGTTGCACGTTATACAAACTGTTAGTTAGGTATTTTAGCGTTCATCATATAATCTTTTGTAGATAGGGACGTTTGATTTTTGTTAATAAGATCGATAATTTTAGTCGAAAGATTCCATAGTTTAGATATTTGAATATTCTACCTCAGTCTTTTTTAAACTTTCAAGATCTTAAAATATTTTTTTTTTTTGTATTTTAAAGATTTCATGAATTTTAGCATACAAGAGGCATTTAAATGACATATTGGCATTATTATACCCTTTACCACAGGTGGAAAGAATATACTTATGTATATGTTGCCATTCCGTTTGAAATTTCTACAATATTGATGTTTAACCCATAAAGTCTATATGTATATTGTGGATCGTTATGAGTAGCGAAGTTGATTTAACGATGTCCGACTGTCCGTGTATATGTTGAAATGGGTTTTCCGAAGACCCCAGAAATTATGGGAACGAAGTTGCTTTATATTTATGTCACATATACTCCGTAAAAGTTTGCTACTGAAATTCAGGAAAGTCGGTCCATAAAAAACAGATATGAGCAAAAACCCACGACTGCGTCTAATTTAACCCATAAATCCTTTGTTGTTGTTTTTTACACAATATCCGACAAAATGTGGGCGGGATTGGAAAAGTGGGTGTGGCTCAAAAAAGATTTATTTATTTCCCGATTTTCATTCTTGATAAATAAGCTGAAATTTATTCTTGGAGGATAAGCTAGTTCCTATGCGCATTTCTGCTTAGGCCAGATCATCAGGAACATTTTCCAAAAAACATAGGAATAGCTTATCCCATCAACAATAAATTTCAAGTGTTTTTATCAATAATAAAAACTGGGAATTAAGCACGAATAACAAAATCTTTTGAAATTTTCCAAAAAACTTTACAAAAACTAAAGATATTTGATATGCAAATAAAACTGTTGAGTGAATGAGAATTGCAAACATTCAAATTTTATTTACAACGATATCACAGCTTAAACAAAATACATGAGTTTGGGTACGTTCGTAAGTTTTTGGCCTTTTTTAACTTCCACACAAAAGTATACTAAAACGGCATTTTAGAGGGTTAAAATGTAACTACTATTATTTTTACTTTTTGGTAAATAAAACGATTGGTTTAAAAATTATTTTTTCATATGTCTTAAATATTCAATTAAAAATTGCTTTGCTTCTACTGAAAAGTTTTAAATTTTGAGTTAATACCCTCTGTATGATCAAGTGCGATATGTAAATATGTACGTACCATTTTTGAATTTGCTTTAAAGAACTTGAAATTGTTAACTTAGGTCGATTTACCTAAGTTGTACGGATCAAACTTTTATCCGGACAACATTTTTTACAAAAATAACAGCGAAAGAATTTAATTTTTAATATATAAAATTGACATTAATAAGATTTTTTTTTAAACAAAGTATTCTCAAATTTTGTGGAGATAGACGATTTCGCAAGTCTGTTTGAACCAGACCTGCTGTAAAAATTAGTTTTTGAAAACTTAAGAATTTCTGCGCTATTTTTTTAAGTTTGTGTGTAACATGTCATTGCTGCCGTAAACAAGTGGTTCTGCGTCTCTAGAAATATTAGAAATTTTTTTCAGCAGAATCACAGCAAAAGATGCAAGACGGCTCTTCCTCCTCGGATTCTCTTATACCTTTTTCACAAACGCTCCACAGGCTTTTCAAATTATCAGAACTTGTTCCACCTGTGGAGGAGACCGTGTTTTTAGCACTTTTAGAATGCTGAGGCATGTTAAGTTTTTTTTCATATGATTGAAGCCGGTTGTGTTTGAAATATTCGAGCATTATATCGAGGGTCATGAATTGTGGATAAACAATAGGTTTCACTATTTTCTAAAGCTTTATAATTTGTTATTTCTCATAGTTTCTATGCAAAAAATAAGCATATAAATTCCCATATCCCACCAAAAATAAATTTCAGTTTATCAATAGTAATAATCAGGGTTGTCAGATGTGGCGATTTCTCACCAAACGTGGCGATTTTCAAAATTGTTTGGCGACATAATTTTTGATTTGGCGACATGGCGACTTTTTGGCTATTTAAAAAAATAGTTGGCGATTTTGTTGGCTATTTTTGATGAGCCATGAATTTGTTTTGAAATTCGTTATACATATTCAATAAGAAGAAAAAATATTACTTTTATTCTAGTATTTTTATGTATGAAATTTGAGGCATTCATATGTATGGTCAATATTTAAAAGTATGTATGTTCAAATGGCTGATGAAGGTAATAAAAATCTTCGAGAAAATTGATTTTCGTTTTTTACAGTGCTCTTGAAAGAATCAATAAATATAATTCCTTAAAACATGAATATATTTACAGTCTATGAACATTTTTCCATTATATGTATGTGGCAATTTATTATCATAGATAAGAAACGTTGTTGTTAAAGATTTTTATGAATCCTAACGTACCTTTTGATGTTTACGAAACACACTCGAAAAAATTAGCGTTTGTTAATTGTAAAGAGGGTTTTAATGATGATATTTCATCTAATTTATTAATTTTTTAGCTACATGGATACGCCACGCACGTACGTACCATTTAAAGGAAATTGCTTTGGCTGTACTTTATATGCTGTTAATTACAAAAAGTATTGCTGTGTTGAAATAATGAACTCCACAAAAACTCGCCTTCGAAGTAGAATGCATTACGAACTTCTAGACGCGTTATTACGATGTTTAAATTATATGAATGCGAATAGTACATGTTGCACTTCTTTTGTAACTTTATTGTATATGTGAAATTCCCTTACAATGTAATATAAAAAAGAAGACAAATAGTGAGTCTTGCCAGTGAAGCGTTTTAGATAACTGCAACTTATATACAAATGTATATCCAAAATTTGTTTGATACTAACTGCAAACATTCTTTTTAGGTTGCTTTAAGTAGACTATTATAAACTATTTTATAGTATACATTGTATCTCTTTTGTGTTCACTAACTATTTTTACTGTGTTCTGAATAAATATTAAGCCTAACATATATTATGGCGACTTTTTTAATTTTTTTGCGTATTTTCGCGATACTGAACAAATTTATTTTTTAGAATTTATAAAAAATATTTTTAATAATTCTAAAATTATGTATTTTATTGTCAAAAACTGAAAAACAAAGGCTTTGGCGATTTTGGCGACTTTTGACATTGAATTTGGCGAAAACTTCGTTACTTCCCTAATACATACAAACATATCGTCGGCTTTATATGCAAACCTGAGACAAAAAACTTGTTATATTTCATATTTGCAGCTTGAGAGGAAAACCAAAAATATAGTTGGTTTTACACACTTTAAGTCTCCAATTGAAGAAATACTACATGCCGATGAGGTCAATCTACCACACGGCATCAAAATCTTAATTTACTTAAAAAGTGGATTTAGCAGGTTTGCATATTAAATTTATAGCCGGATCGGCAAACAGCAAACCTTTTCTTTACACGTTAAAGTTAAGCACAACTTTAATAAGTAAATTTCTTCTTAATTTATTATTTTTACCTTTTCCCTCCACACGTTTTCGCTTGGCTCTAAATTGTTCTGTATACTTCTCGAAGTTAACGCGTTGAATTTTTACTTTAGGTTGGCGTAAATTTATTAAATCGGCTGGGCGTAATTTTTGTATTAATACTTTTGCAGTTTTTGCTCTACATAGAGTTTTTAAGTGGCGCGTTTCACTGTCAGTGCTTTCAACGGTTCGTATGGAATCGGCAGTTGTATCGTCAAATAAAGCAACTGGACTATGGGAAAGTTTTTTCATATCACTCGTGTCAGTTTCCATATCATTTATTGATGTTTCTTCAGATTTTTTACTTTCTGCATTTTCAGATTTCTTCTCAGTTACAGGTTCGGGCAAGTTAACTTCTTCAGTGGAGGAATAACGTAGGATTATATTGGATTCGTCATTTTGTAGTTCCGAATATTTGTCATCAGAAATGTTTGCGGCTGTGGTTTCCGGGTCATCTTCTTTATTAAGAATATTAGGGAGTTTAGAGTCAGGTTCTTGAGCGGAGTTATCTGCTTTATTAAGAATATCTGCAGCTTCGATCGATATCGTTTCCTTTTCTAAAGTATCTTGAGTTTTTACAGTTTCATTAGTTTCTGTTTTATCTGCTGCTTTTTGCTCCTTTTCTTGATTTTCTAATAAATTTGTATCAGATTCTTCTTTGTTAAGCGTCATACTTTCTTCTGAATTTTTCGATTCTTGAAGAATTATTGATTTGTTTTCCTTTGTTGTTGGCTCCTTATCATCAGCATCCTTATTTTTCTCTAAACACTTCTCTTGTAACTTATTCAAATTCTCGGCTGGAAAATCAGAATTTAACATTGAGTTTGTTTTAAAATTATTTAACGTTAATTCAATGTTTGATATGTTATCTGAATCTTCAGAAATTGGATTGTCATCAAGAGGTGTTTTTTCCAAAACTCTAACTGATACACAATCTTTATTGTTCTTAGATATGTTATCTTTTGTTTGCTGCTCTAATGGTGTCTCAGTCTTGTCTTCCTTAGCATTGTTTTTCTCATTAAATTCTTTAGGTTCTTCAGTTGCTATAATCGCTACGTCATTGTGGCTTCCTTTTGATAAACTTACAGCTTGATTTTTATTTTTTAAAATATTATTATTTTCTTTGCTGGATTCATCTTCTTCTCCTTTTTGAATAATTTCAGCATTTTCATTTTGCTGTTTATCCATATTCTCATGTTCAGTCCTCGTACACTCTTCTTGCTTAGTTGTTGTTTTATTTTGGGTTTTTAAGTCTTCATTTTGTAATATTTTCTCTTCCATTTCAGAGTCGTTGTTTACACTATTACGTTTTGAGTTTAATTCCGTATTCGACTCACTTACTTCACCACTGTCTTTCAGAGCAGTAGTAGACATATCCGAATTAATGCTTTCGCTGCTAGTTTCCTCAGCCGGCGTCAACTTAAATAAAAAAAAGTTTTAATAAATTTTTAAAGAAAATAAATTTTGAAAAAAATTACAAAATTATCTATTTAAGGAAAATTTCAGATATCAAGAAAAAACGCAACCAGGTTTTGTTTTTTTTTGTTTGTTTAATTTGTTAAATAAAAATGCCCCCACTTGCAGATCCTTGATCAGACTGTGAACTTAGGCCGTCAGTAGTAGAATTGCTATACACTTCGATGGTGAGACCAATTCTTACGTATGTAGGCCGACAATATGGAGAAACATTCTGTCTAAGGGTCAGATGTGTGCTTCGATTGACATGACAGTGGTCATGAGAAGTACACCTCAAGCGGCTCTGGAAGTTATGAAACATCATCTAGCTATTGAGCAGTATGAGTTAGAAGTCTTCTTAAACTGAGGGAGCTGCACTATAAGTCACTCGCAGTTCTTGCTTGAGATTGGCCTCGGTGGCTATTGCCTGAGCCCGCCTAAGTGCACGGATTTAATATAAGAAGGCCATTTAGGGTTTCTGACGGCTGCGGTGTATTTTAGGCGGATATATTTTTAAGGCCGTGGAACTAATAAGCTGCAATATTGCTGGGGTCTTGGAGATCACTATATATCGAGCCCTAACCGCGAAAATAACGTAAGCGCCAGAAATCAAATTTTACAGGAGTTTTTTTATTTTATTTCATAGAAGTTTTGTATGAATATTGTCGCTCAAGATAAAATTTTTCTTGCTACAAAATCGTAACGGTAGCTTA
Source organism: Pollenia griseotomentosa (assembly GCA_963931875.1). NCBI lineage: Eukaryota > Metazoa > Arthropoda > Insecta > Diptera > Polleniidae > Pollenia > Pollenia griseotomentosa. The sequence continues at coordinate 128,027,593 of OZ007562.1, forward strand.
TGTGACCATGACATTTTAGGAGATGAGCCAAGTGTTGCCAATTAAGTAATTTATTAAAAAAACGAAAATTAAAAATTCTGTCGATACGTTATTTTCGCGGTTAGGGCTCGATATGCTTGTGGATAGTGAAGAATTGTAGAAGGGCTCTAAAGGAGATCTTATGGAGTATGCGGTAAGGCTTTGCTGGGTACCAGATCACTGCAACTTCACCGGCAATAAAATGGCCGATAAGTTGGCGGGACTGGGCACAAATTAAAATTAGATTATCACATAAATGGAGTAAAAAAAATTTATTATATTCAAAATCAGAGAAATCAATTTTCCGATTTTGAAAACAATCAAAAAATTAGCAATCATTACCGAGAAATCATGTGATTGCAATTAAATGTGTTTGATGTGTTTCGCCTTAAGCTTTTGAAGCATTTTTCAAGTTTCTTTCGATAGTTTTTATTTTTTCTGTAAAGTAGCTTTCAAATAATCTTTTACTTTCTCTATGATTTATAATGTTTGATATGAGTTGTGACAAATTGCGGATCAAAATTGCTGAACTGAATCTTTTTTATTAGTAATTTTTATAATATGTTACGGCTGGGGGGCCAATAAGTTAAATTGACGGTTGCAGTTATATTTATATATGTAAGTTATTATTATAGATTAGGTTAAGTACTATAATCGGGATTGTATTGGTATGCAATATGCTTTTTTTTTTTTTGCCTTAATGGCTTTGTATTACAATATGGATTAATAAATAAATAAATAAAAAAAATAACTTGCTGGCGTTTATAGTTCTAAAAAATTTTACTACAAATTCCCAAAGTTTTCCTTGAAGCATAATTTTATGTCTCTGCAAGAAAGTATAAATATGACAGTTTAATTACCTCATGATTTTTGTCAGCTCTTGTAGATTTGGATTCAGCAACTGAAATAATAGAAGCAAGAACATAATTTAAATAAAAAAAATTATTGATAATTCTAGCAACTTTTAAACCTTTTTCAACAAGAGATTCCACAGAAACATACAAATCGGGCTTTTCAATCGATTCAGTATCAGCAGGTACTTTGACTTCTACATTAAAAAAAAAAAAAAAGTAAAACGTTTGCTATCAGTTTAAAATGAATTTTTATTACCATTTTCTTCATTATGCACATCCATGGCCACTGAAATAATAGAATCAAAAATATAAATTATTAAAATTAACTTTTTACTGATTGTAGCTAAAGCAAAATTTAAACCTTTTTCAACAAAAGATTCCACAGAAACTTGTAAATCTTGGATTTTAATCGATTCAGTTTTAGCAGCTTCTTTCACTTCTACAATTAAAAAAATAAAAAGTGAAAAAACATTGCTACAAGTTCCTCAAAGAATTTGAATTACCATTTTCTTCATTATTAACATCCATGGCCACTGAAAAAATAGAAGCAAAAACGCAAATTATGTCAAACAAAATGTAAAATAATTCTAGCTTAAACAAAATTTAAAACCTTTTTCAACAAGAGATTCCACAAAAACTTGTAAGTCTGGGGTTTCAATCGATTTAGTTTCAGCAGCTACTTTAACTTCTGCAACTAAAAAAGAAAAGTAAAAGAACTGTGCTACCTGTTTAAAATTAATTTATATTACCATTTTCTTCATTATCAACATCCATGGCCACTGAAAAAATAGATGCAAGACGAAAATTATTAAAATAAAAAATGTAAATAATTCTAGCTCAAACAATATTTAAAACCTTTTCCAACAAGAGATTCCACAGAAACTTGTAAATCTGGGGATTCAATCGATTCAGCTTCAGCAGCTACTTCGACTTCTGCAACTAAAAGAAAAAAACAAGTGAAAAACTGTGCTTCCAGTTTAAAACGAAATTTTGATTACCGTTTTCTTTATTAATAACATCCATGCCCACTGAAAAAATTGTAGCAAAAAACAAATTATTAAAATAAAAATTATAAAAAATTTTAGTTAAAAAAAAAAAAAAATTGAACCTTTTCCGACGAGAATTTCCACAGTACCTTGTAAATCTGGGGTTTCAATCGATTCAGTATCAGCAGCTTCTTTTATTGCTGCAACTAAAAGAAGAAAAATAGTAGCAAAAAACAAATCATTAAAATAAAAATTATAAATAATTTTAGTTTGAAAAAAAATTAAACCTTTTCCGACGAGAATTTCCACAGACCCTTGTAAATCTGGGGGTTCAATCGATTCAGTATCAGCAGCTTCTTTGATTGCTGCAACTAAAAGAAGAAAAATAGTAGCAAAAAACAAATTATTAAAATAAAAATTGTAAATAATTTTAGTTTGAAAAAAAATTAAACCTTTTCCGACGAAAATTTCCACAGACCCTTGTAAATCTGGTGTTTCAATAGATTCAGTATCAGCAGCTTCTTTGTCTGCTGCAACCAAAAGAAGAAAAAATAGTAGCAAAAAACAAATTATTAAAATAAAAATAATAAATAGCTTTAAATAAAAAAAAATCTAAACCTTTTCCAACATGAATTTCCACAGACCCTTGTAAATCTGGTGTTTCAATAGATTCAGTATCAGCAGCTACTTTGACGTCTGCAAAAAGAAGAAAATAAGTGAAAAAGCTGTGCAACAAGTTTAAAAAAAATTTTAATTACGATTTTCTTCATTATTAACATCCATGTCCACTGAAACAAATAGAAGCAAAAAACAAATTATTAAAATACAAATTATAAATTATTTTAGTTTAAAAAATGTTAAACCTTTTTCGGCAAGAATTTCGACAGACCCTTGTAAATCTGGGGTTTCAATCGATTCAGTATCAGCAGCTTCTTTGCCTGCTGCAACCAAAAGAAGAAAAAAAATAAGTGAAAAACTGTCTGGTAGCACAAAAAGAGTTTAAATTACCATTTTCTTCATTATTAACATCAATGACCACTGAAAAAATAGAAACAAAAAGCAAATTATTAAAATAAAAATTACAAGTGTCTACGTAATTCCAGCTTAAACAAAATTTAAAACCTTTTTCAACAAGAGATTCCACAAAAACTTGTAAATCTGGGGTTTCAACCGACTCACTATCAGTAGCTACTTTGACTTCTACAACTAAAAAAAAAATAAGTTAAAAAAGTATGCTACCTTCTTAAAATGAATTTTTATTACCATTTTCTTCATTATTAACATCCATGGCCACTGAAAAGATAGAAACATTAACACATATTATTTAAATTAAAAAGAATTTTAGCTTAAACAAAATGTTAAACCTTTTTCCACAAAAACTTGAAAATCTGAGTTTTCGATTAATTCAGTGTCAACTTCTACTTTGACTTCTAAAACTAAAAAATAAAAAGTAAAAAAATTGTGCAACCCATGGTAGAATAAGTACAAGGTATAGTCATTAGAAATTTTGTTCTCCCTAATGAACATACCTGGTACTTATTGTACTATGGTGCAACCTAATAAATTTATATTACCAATTTCTTCATTATTAACATCCATGTCGACATCATTTTCTTCTAAGTCCCTTGATTTCTGTACCACTTCACTTGTCTCTTCATATTTCACAGCATCCAAATCATATTCAATTTTAATGGCATATATAGCATTATGTATAATCATCTTTTTATCATCGATATACTCTTTTTCATCACAGCCCAAGGGATTTATTTCTTGATTAATTTGCTTTAATTTTACAGCAATTTGCAATGCAGTAGAACTTTCCATTAAAGAGACACAATTTTCGTCAATTGTTTGTAAATCAGATTTGTCCACATTCCAAATGTCAATTAAGTTTTGAAAACCTTGTGTTGTATTTAAATACGTAGGTCTTTCCTTGAGGCATTCATTTAGGTTTTTAGTGAGTAAATTAGGCATTTGTGTGTCCGTTTGGCTACAAGGGGCTGTACTAGGTGATGGTACAGGTGAGTCGGAGGTTGCTATTGGTGACTTGGGTTCTGAGGATTTCTCATCAATATCGGCTGTGGGTTTTTCTTCGTCATCGGTTGGTTTTTGATTTCTCTTGCGTCTCGAGGAGCGGGGTAGAGTTTGAAATAGAAAACTTGCCAGAGTTGCGGCAGTGCGGGCTCGAGTACGTCTTTTGCCCATTAGAAAGGGGTCGTCTTCTTGAGAATTGTCATCTAAAATAAAGAGATCAAAATGTATTGTAAACCTTTTGTTAAAGAAATTTCTAGATAAAATTATTTTGTAAATTTTAAAAAAAAAAACTAAAATTGCGAGCTTTTAATTTTTTTATTTTTATTTTATTTATTTACATGGACCTGCAGCCAAACAATAACAACTAATAATTATATTTACCTTCAACTTTTTCCTCTTCCTTTTTGGTTGCTGCTGCCGATAAACTAGGCCTTCCCCTTCCTCTTCCTCGCCCCCTTCCTCTTCCTTTCTTTTTACTTTCATACACATCCTCATCATCTTCAAAATCCTCCTCTTCCTCCTCCTCTTCCTCATCCGTGTCTTTGTCAAAATCACCACTAGTCATTAGGTTTTCATAACCTTCCTCAATAGTACCATAGTCCAGCTGTGGTCTATTCTTATATTTTTCATAATCAATTATCAAGTATTTTAAACGTTCATTCGCCTCAGCCATGTTGAGATCTACAAAACGTTTTTTCTCCTTTGAATTGTTCATAATCATTTTACAGCGAGCACGCAATACTGCCCAATCTACAGACCATGCAAAACTTCTATTTCGTGACAAAAATATGGCAGTTAACATATCCTTTACTAAACTATCCGGTACGCGCAAAGAATGTAAAGCCGAAAATAACGGATCATAATCTGTAACAGGATCGTCGGTATTGGACATAGTAGCAAGGTCCTTTACATCAATGGTGGAACTCAAAAGACCATATTTGGCCTCAACATTATCGATGCTCATAACAAGTTTCGCTTGTTCGTCGGTACGTTTACGATTGTTACGCATACCAAGACGTTTAATGATTTCGTAAAGCTCTGATGTAGGATTAAGGTAGAAAGCTGTTAGCCAAAATTCTTGTTCTAAAAACGGATGATCTTTAAAGATTTTCGCTAAGTCTGCGTAGTGATGCGATAACTTTACTTCGAGATTTAACATAAAATCTGTGGTAAGACCTGGATGATAACGCCAAGTTTCAATCATGTTTTGCTCGCGACTGATAATTTTTACAAGTAAAACGACTTTGGCAAAATGCCAACCATTGTAATCCTGAAAAGAAACGAAAGATTATGTCAACAAACAAATCAAGAAGCAAAATGCGAAATGAAATATCGATTAAAACTACAATACAATTTTTAATAAAAATTTTATCGATATCGAATCCTGTTATTTGCCCCCAGTTTTGTATTTATAGGATTTACAAAAAACGTTTCAAGATTTTCTCAATGAAATTGTTTATTTTTTATACTATGTATTCTCAATTAATGGGTTTTAAAACTATACTAAATAAGCCGCTTGAGAGTTAAATTTTCTTTTTTAATCGGTTTAGTTTTTATGATTCCTAATTTTTAAATAATTTGAAAGTTTTTATGCAAGTCTAAATGTAGCAGTTCAGTTTTTTAATTTTAAACGATTCTCAATAAGCCAGTTCCATGTTCATAGCAATAATAAAACAACGGTTCAGTTTTCAAACCATTCTTAATTAAAATATTTGATTTAATTTTCTAATAACGAGTGTTTTTTTAGACGTACAGAATTTCCGTAAATCTAGCAGTTATATTCATTAAGTGTGTTTAACTTTTTTCATTGTACTTCGGCAAATCACCATGCAAAGACTTACACAACATTTACAAATCGTGGAACATTATTTACAAAATTCGCGCTTGTGCGCCAAACTTATAGAGCACTTCGTCAAGTTTACGGTGCATTACTTCTGGCTTAACGTATATGTGAACAGTTGGTTATAACAGACACTTTGACATTACCGTAAATGGCGAACACTAAGGGCCAATGATTCCAGATTTTATTTATTCCTCATGTCATTGCTCAATTGGAGGAGAAATGGTTGCAACAAGACGGCGCAAGATGGCAAACAACTCAAGAAATGAACCTGTGAATTGGAAACCTCGTTCGTGTAACTTGACACCTTTGGACTACTTTTTGTGGGGCCATATGGCAGAAAATATTTTATAACATTAAATGGCATGAACGGGCTAATAAAGCCAACATTTTGGTCATTCCATTACATTTGTTGTTTTGTTTAAAAAAAAAAAAATCGAAAACTCTTAACAAAACGGTCAGTTTTATGCTATTTGAAATTATCCAGTTTACTTTACAACAGTAAGTTTTGGTTTGCTTTCTGTTTTCTTAAACTATCAATAAAACTATTTTCAAAATTCCTATTTGAATAACACACCTTTTTCGCCAAGACTTCATACACAAAATAAAGTATGCTCTCGTTATTCGGTAAATTTTGAAATATCGGATCCACACGCAATTCACTTTCTTTGATACGAACTCGTTCTTGTTCATTTTCTAGTTCGTCCGCCACATCTTCTGTAATTTCAGCCACTTTAACCTCAGAATTGCTATTTTCAATTTTGTCATCAGCTAAAGGTGTTACCGTATCATCTGAATTTTCGTAGTTGCCAATATTACTCATGCGATTTCCTTTACATATTTTACTTTTAAAATCAGAAACATTCTTAACAGTCTGTATGATATTGTGAGCATAAAATTGTGCCTCTATTTTCTCCAATTCATTTAGTAAAAATAATTCACTCTTTTCACGTTCATTTACATAAGAATTCATTAAGCGTTTGTAAAGTGGTATATTTAATGCAAAATCATCTTCATTCATATTGTTGAGTTCCATTAGCAAATTTCCTAGCAAATAACTTTTATAGGCTTGTGAAACAACACCAAATAAATTGACTTGTGAAGTATCATATTTGTTCCAAATAAAAAAATCGAAAAAATCACGTTTCTGAACACGTAAGTGAATATTTGTTAGAGCTATATAACGAGCGGGAGTATATTCTAGATTATCCATGGCATGAAGAGGAGTAGAGTTTTGAAAACCTTGATAATAGAAGCGTATGTTGTTAATCTAAAATGAAAGATATTGTAAAAATAAATATTTATTTTTAATTTTAATAATACAATGCAATTTCACTTAACGGACACCTTCCTTATGCGCCCCATACACGGTTCAATTCAGTTGTCAACTGAGTCTTTCAACTCAGTTGACAACTTCATCAACTGAATTGAATGATTTTAAATTTATTTTAAAATTTAATGAAATAAAAGACAATTTTTAAAATACCTAGCTACACAAATTAATTTTGAGAGCTAATCAAGAGACTCGAGCACACACAGTACAATCGAATTGAAAGACACTGCAAAGTTTTCGCTGAAATGATTTCATTTAGCACTAGACGCCACAAAAAGTTTGACAAATATCCAACATGTCTGCCAAATATTAAAAATTTTTCATATTTCTGCAAACATTGCTTCAAATGTTTGTCCAAACAGCAAACACCCCAATTAACAACACAAAATATTTGTACAAACCAGGGCTGTGGAGTCGTTAAGAAAAAGTTATAACTCCGACTCCGACTCCTTTTGGTGAAATTTTTTAAGTACGACTCCGACTCCGACTCCAACTCCGACTCCGACTCCTACTCTAACCTAGCATTATTTAAGGGACTAGTTTTTATTTGACTTTAAACTCTTTTTTAATTTAGTACCTGTTAAATGGTTAAATATAGCAACAAAATGATTCTGTAAAAATTTCAAATCGATATTTTAATTCTAACGTGCCGCGCATTGAGCTTTAACCTACTAGTTACTAACATATGAGTAGGAAAGCTGCAAAATATTTTATTTGGATTTTGGAAAAAATGCAAAAACATATAGCGCCCGATTAAATAGACCAAATGGGTTGAACTTTTTAATTCTAAAGTGTTATGACATTCTTGACTTATAACTCAACAGTTTAGAAATTTAAACCAACTGAAAAATAGAAAAATAATTGAATTCATTTTGGAACGAACGAGTTTTGTTACGAACTTTCGAAAGAAACGAGTTTTGCTTCAACCCGTATGGGATCATTGAACTTTAGTATATTTTAAAGGTTATATAAATTTATTAAAATTATGCAAACAGTGCTAAAAAATGTAAAAATAGTTCTGTAGGGGAGAGATAAACTACACCAATTCACATCTTTTTCAAATAACGTTTTTTATACTGTTGGAATTTATAGATGTGTGAATTTCCATAAGTCCTATCTAATGTAGCTTTCGAGATAGAAAAGTTGAAAACAACACCAAGTCCAATTGGCTTAGACGTTAAGGCATCAAGTGTACTTAGTGTTGTTTACCACAATATTAATAGAGGCAAAGGACATTCCTTTTTTGTAAATTGTGAAGTGAGGTCTTGTGTTTTTAATATACATACATAAATTCAGACACTGCCATTTTGGTCTTGTTTTATTTATTAAGTCAAATCTTTCTCAGGAAAATTTAATATAGTTTATTAAACCATGCAGATGCGCCTTCAGTTGTTAGTTCTACAATTTATATAACACATTTTCAAGAGAAACGTAACGTAAAAAAATGTTGTTAGCCTTCTATTATTTTAGGGAAATAGCACCCATTTTGTTGTTGGACTTGGTGCTGTTTGTCTCAAGGCATGGAACAGTACCATAGAAGGTAACGAACCTTTTATGACGTAATCTTTTAAATATATCATCGACATAAAAAAAATATGTTAGGATCATATAAAATATTCGTACAAATGCACATTTTTATAACATAAACATCATTTGCGATTATCAACATGTTTGCGCGGTCTGCTGTAAAGTTTTCAAAATGTGGCTTGATGTAGTTTTATGTGAATTTTTAAACAACTAAATTTAAATCTTTTTCTTCAGTGTACTCGCCATTGCATTTTTCCGTTCCTAATTCAATATTATTATTGTCCAAGACCGAAATTTGAAATTGCAAGTCTTTATTATCTCTCCAATTTTCCCTAAAGTGAGCAGATAAAAGTATTCTCAAATCATTTTTCGGGTTAACCCCCACATTGATGGGAATTATATCTGTTCCTTTTCCTTTTATTCTATTATAATTCACCTTGAAGGTTGGAACTTCAAATGAAGTTCACTTAATGCTTTCACCACAGAAGCTACAGCTGATTTCAAGTCATATTCATGAACATGACTACAAAAATATTTGTTAATATACGATAAATAAAAAACAACATCTTTACAAATTTAATTTTTAAATTCCTTAATTCGGCTCTATTTCATTAACGATATCTTGGCGAAATTCAAATAGTGAACCCGCTGGATTTTGTTACAGAAATTTGAGGTCACATTAAAACATAGAAAAGGACATGCTTCGATACAATCTATATAACTAGTCTTACAAATTGTCAAAATAAGATGTTATCTCTATTTTTTAATATTTGAAACTCACCTACTCATATGAAAAGTACTGGTCCTTATTTTCTGACTTCACAATTTCAAAAAGCAGACCCTCTTATGCCCAATTCAACTAATTTATTTAAATATCAATTTATATTAAAAATTTGTTTTTTTATGTCAAATCAAAATAAAATTATAAGAAAAATTATATTTAAATATTGATATTTAAAAAGAATTGGAGAAATTGGTCATTAAAATTTTTTATTTTGAAAAATATTAGAAAAATTTTAATGCAAAAAAGTCGGAGTCGCTAGTTTTTGTGGGTACTTCGACTCCGACTCCGACTCCGGTACAAAAACCTCAACTCCGACACCTCAACTCCGACTCCGACTCCACAGCCCTGGTACAAACGTAAAATTTTGACATGTTTGCCAAGTTATTTGTGAGGTTTATTATGTAGTTATTTAGGTGATTTAGTAGTCAACTTGAAAAAATCAAAATCTTTTGATTTTTCTTCAACCAACTCGACAACCGTCAAACTAATCAATTGACAAATCCCTACACGCTTTGATTTGGAGAACAACCGACTCAGTTGACAATTGAATTGAATCGTGTATGGTCTGCTTTATGCGAACACCCCATGCCGACGGATACTACTACCATGTAACGGCAGTGTTTTAAAGAAAAGCACTGAGTGCTTACGAGGGTACAACCCCCTTGTACGGACACATTTGAAGGGTCCCTTAGATGTGCGGTCATGAGCGATTCTACTATACATTTTTAATAAACTTACCATATTATCAATCACATAACCTTTGACATCATCTGATTCATAAACTGCCATTAGATAGATGTGACATATTAACATAAGACAACGTTTGTCTTCGGGAGGTATATACGGTCGTCTAGAACCTGAAGTTTCTAACTCAATCTGATACATTTTATTCCAAGCAGCTATAACCCGCATACATAATGTTTTTACCATATCTATGGAGGATTGGTCAAAAATTTTAACTAATCGTAAAACGATTATTGGCAACTGTTCCAATTTGGTATAGGCAATATCTGGAAAATAAAAGAAAACAATTTTAAATGTCACGAATTAAAAACAAGTAAGAAATTATAGTCGGTCAATCCTGACCTTATGATACCATACACCACAGTACTAAGAACTTAAAAACAAATTTTCGACAGTGTATGGCAATATGAATAGGGATCTAATGTTTTAAATTTTTTTGAAATCGGTTTGATAGTTTCTGAGAGGCAGAAATTGCCCCCTATCTCCCCTCGTAGTCCTATTTTTGAAAACATGATCAGCCTGTGTGTCCATATAAATATCGATCTATCCATGTTTTAAATTTCATTAAAATTGGTTTGATAGTGGGCACAAAGACCCTATTTTGCAAAGCAGCTTTTATGAAAACTGTATGATTTTGTGGACCAATTTGTCCCATTTTGGTTGTTGTGACAGGTAGAACCTATGTACCAAATTTCATTAAATTAGCTTCAAAATTGCACCCTGTGCTTTGCGGAACAGTTTGAATAATTCTTTATTACTAGTTTATCTTTAAGGTCTCCAGAAAGTCTCGAAGTTTTTAAATTTCATCATTAAAATACCATTAAATATTAATATAAAGTGTATAGGTATTAATTTCTTATAAATTTCCACTTACCCTCACTCGTTGCCGGTAATTCTTCTGTCTCAATAGATTGAGCACCATTCTCCAGTGTTTTTTCCTTGGTAACCGTAAGATTTTTCAAATACAAAACATTCCATGGCTTTAAATTGTACAATAGCAAGAAATCCCAATTAATTTGCATCATGTCCGGCATACGCATCAACAAATCACGAGCACGATTCAGACAGTGTATTAAACCGGCTTTTAAAATATACTTGCATTTATCCCACTCTTTGCTAAACCAAATGTCCATGCTCCACGGCACCAAAAGCTTTAGAATCAACTCCAATCCTTCGGGCAGCTCCCATTCGTTGGGATCAAGATTTTTTTTGTAATCCTCGCATAGTTCCCAGCCATAGATAAGGATATTAATACGTTCGTCATGCATTTTTGGGAAAATATCAATGTCGCTTTGTTGCATGACATAAATAAATTTGTACTGCAATTTGTAAAAAGTAATTATACAAAATTGTTTATTAAGTTAATAATTATTTAATCCTCACTATTTCCATTTCATTGTAGCCCACTTTCACGGCACTTTCATAGAACTTTTGTTCATTTTTTATTTTGAATGGTAAAATGGCCTCCATTGTTTTTTATTTTTCAGTTTTGCTATTTACGACGATCTTACTATAACTTTTATTTACTTGCACATTTTATTCGTTTTATAAAAACAATTCATAAATTGTTTTAGTTTAGTTTAATATACTTAAATTGCAATTTTTGTGCTCAGTTTACAAAATAGGACGCCGAATGTAAAAAATTATAAACAGAAGTTCAACAGCTGTTAAAAAAATTTCGAAGTTCGATTTTTTTTTATGATAAACATTTACGCAGGGTGACTCATGTATTTGCAGTGTTAATAACAGAATGATTGAGACATATTAAATGTCAAAAGAACGTTTTTTGTTTGTTTTTAAATAAAAGTTAATATTCAATATATTTTTATAATGAAATATTCTGCATTAAATAATTATTTAATGTAATAAATAAAATATTTAAAAATGTTTGGTTAAATGTTTAACACGCAACAATTGTTTATTGTAATGTAATGTTTGAAGTTTGAAATAAAAAAATATATAAATATATATTATTAAAAATATGTTTTTTCCTGATATACAATAAAAAAAGGGAAGGCAAATCAGTGATGGAAAATTCAATACTTTTGTACTATTATTAGTACTTTTTTATCTTAAAATACCACGGTATCAGTGTTACCAACAGCAAAATTTAAAATTAGACCTAATATGAAGCAAAATTATCAGATTTAAATGAAATTACACCTAATATCAAATTACCGTTTCATTTTATAAAAAAGAAGTTAGAAAAATTTAAATTTTCATTCAAAACTAAGTAAAATTCTTTTAAACGTCATCTATATTTTCATACAAATTGTTGCTGAAGTAGAAGTAGCCTCAACTTTTTAAAAAAACTTAAGCTACATTTTTGTTTAAAAAATTAAAGGAAAATATATGAAATACTTTGGGAAGGAATAATGATAAAATTTTGCATTTATTTTATAGTTTTTAAAAACATATGTATATATTTTTAAACTATAGTTCCATTAATTCCGACAAACTTAATGGTTTTAAATAGTTGTGTTATATAAAAGTTTTTATAGAAGAAATTACCATACAAAATAATTATTGGGCATTAGGTTGAAGTGCTATATTCGGCTATTCCGAATCTTAGTAGTACACACAAAAAAATTCATAGGTAAAATTGCCTAAAAGTATGGTATAAAGTTATCTAAGCGCAAGGGTAGCATGGCAGTATCAAAGTTTCTTAGGTAATATGACTACTAACTTAGGTAATTTCCATGTTCGAAAAATTATCTATAAGTTTTGTTAAAATAACTTAAAAACTTTGAAAATTCATCAATAATAGCAAAGTTATTTTATATTTTTATTTTTGAAAAATTATCAAAATTCCATTTTGTACAAGAACATAGCTTTTAGGTAAATTTACTACTTTTTTTTTGTTAATTTAAATAAAATTAACTACCTTCTTCATTTCTTTACAACATTTTATTTATAAATATATAATTTTACAAAGTTATAAATTTAATGATAAACTTTTACAAGTTACGTAACATTTTAATTTTCAAGAATTTACTAAATAATCTACTGAATCTTTCTAAATAGTTGTCTTTCTAAATCTAAGTATATACTTATTTTTAATAACTATTAGAATATATAGATACAATTGGGTTACATTTCTTTTGCATTTACTTATGGCGATTTCTATTCTGAGAAAAAAATGCTACAGTATATGCATGTAACACTTTTTCATGTTACCTATAATCACTCGAAGTGTTACATGTTGTACAACTTCAATCGAACAGAATTAGCTGCCTTTATTTACAACTATTACACTTTTATTATTAATGTAGTTCATTAGCGATTTTTAAAACTATTCGACTATTTGCTGCACACTTACTTTACGGTTTGGAAACAGACATTGACATCACTTATTGCTTGAACAAATTTAAAACGATAATAAATACATAGAATTTTCCACCAAAATAAAAAAAAACGATTTAATTCAAAATCGTTAGATGTAGAATTCTTTTACCCTGCGGCCACACGATCAAGTTGTTCTTGATAGTCTTTTACATATACTGCTTGTCAAAATTTACAAAAATTGAGAGGTGTGACGTAGGTGGCACTCAATTTACTTTCAAGATACCATAAAAAAAAAACAATTTATAAAGACAAACATGTACTCAGCTGTTAAATTGAAAGTAAATTGTCAAACAAATGGAAAGGTGAAATTGAAAGCCATCTCGTGGTCAATTTAAAAAGTGTGAGTGTGTTAGTAAAAAAATGAGAGAGTTGAGTAAATTGAATGGAATTGAAAGGCAAAACTTGATCGTGTGGCCACCAAGTTAACAAAACTTTTAAAATATTATGACAAACAAAATAAAATATTGGTTGTACAAACAAAGTAGTAAGTACCAAAGTTGTAAAACAGGGCAGTATGAACCCTTAAGTAAAAGTAAGGGTAAAACATGTAACATGTTTTGCATGTTTTTCATCAACATTTTCACAAAAGAACTTGAAAATTTTTCGCACAGTTGTATTTTTTGTACAAACGAACACAAAATGTAGAACATGTAACATTAATGCAACATTTTTCTTAGAAAAGAAATCGCCATTAAACTTGGATATTGTTGAACCGGCTACAATATTTTTAGTTGGTTTTCTTCCACTTAACGCAACATACTGGGTTTTCATAAAAAATGGCCCCTCTTCCACTTCATCAACAATTTTATACAAATCGGCAGGTTAATTAGCTTAATCGGGGATTATCTTAGTTTCATATTTTTTTCCTTAGCATTTTTATTTGTCTCAAAGTCCATCATATTATTGGAATCTTTATATCGATTTCCGGCCATGCCATTAGTAGATATATCACCTTATGTCCTACAAAATTCAGATAATTTATGAAGTATTATTGGCCACGATTGGCCTCTAAATCCTTATCCTTCTCAGTTATACTTTCCTTTTGTTTAAGGTTACGTGGTTTAGAGAGCACATGCTTTAGATCTTCTGTCTGTAAATGTACTTCAGGGTCTATGGGTTTATCTTGATTACTAGGACTGTGATGGCACACCAACTAACTACTCAAATTTAAGTATCTTTACGAAACAATTATCGCCTCTAAGTTTCCGTCTTAAGTTTTAGCTTTCTTGTTGGGTTTTTAAAATCTGAAAATAAAATAATTTCTTAAATACAAATACTGGAAAAGAATATGCAATATCTACCTACTTAGCCATTTCCATTTTTTTCTCACGGGCACCCTCTAACATATTGGTATTGATCAAAGTTTCACCTTACTTTTCATCCAAATGTCGGTGTCTTTAAGTATGAAAATAACTGTTTTACCCACAAAAATTAATCCATATCTTTGTCGAATTTTAAACCCTAACTAAACGTCTACAACAGGCGTGATTTGCTGTTATAAAAGCGGTGTTAAAACATATGCATTAACAACCATGTTATTACATGAGACAACCTCTAACATGATGAGTCTATACTTAACACTAACATCATATAACTGTTAATGTTAAGCATTTCATGTCTGTTGTAGATTGTGAGTTAAAATGTTCATCGGTCAAGGCTTTTTGCCGCGCTTCTTCTTTCTACCAAATTATCCACTCTAAATTCTTTGCCCATTTCCTATAAACATATTTTTTATTTAACATACAGATGTACATAATTTAAAATTAAGAAATGTTTATTTATACATACCATTGACGTTAATTATACTTTTAATTTAATTTTATTTAAATTTGAACGTTTTTTCACAAAAAAAAAATCCAACTGACAATAAAATAAAACAATATTAAAAAAATTCGAAGAAGATACCTTACTCAATTAGGAATATTATCAAAAATTTTAGGCAAAACTTATTTTGTAATTTACCAATTATCTTAGGCAATTTAACTTAGTTTTTTGTTTTTATATGAAAATAAAATACCTATGCGCGCCATGGTAAACTTACCTAGATTATTTTTTTGTGTGTAGGCTTTATATGGGATTTATGGTAAATTAAGGGTCAACCTTCATGAAATTAGACAAAGTGACTTATCGTTATATAAAGCTATGACTGACCAAATTTGATGATAAAAGCATTATTTGTTACGGTTTAGCACGTTCTAAAATGCTTTCCGATAGTAGAATTTATATACAGGCCTGTTCTGAAAATCACTTTAACTCAAATCACGTGATTTCAAATCACATGTGCCTACTAAACTCACACGTGTGATATTTTGGTGTGATCTTCAATTGCCGAAAGCACACCGAGAAACACAAAAACCAAATGACTTTCAAAACACCACAAAATCACACGTGTGACTTTCAAAACACCACAAAATCACACGTGTGATTTCAAAAGCACGTGATTTGAAATCACGTGATTTTCAGAACAGGCCCGATAGAGTATATGGTAATTTCTAGACCGATCTTCACGAAAGTTTACAGTGTGATTTTTAGTCATATTAAACTGTGACATACAAAATTTATTACAATAAGATTATTTAGGCGTACTAAAATGTTTTTCGAGAGTGGGCATTATATGGAGCCTATGGTAAATTATGGAGCGACCTTCACAAAATTTTGTGGTATGATTTCTAGTCATATAGAACGAATTTGGACAAAATCTCATATCAATATGTGCATTCGGCCACTATTTGCGCTAGTTTTTGTAACAAAATTATAATTTTTTTAGGGTAGTTGTTCCAAATATTGATTCACATCTCTTATCGTACTGAGCCGATTGTGCTGGATTACAGTTCCAAACTGCTTAGAAGAACTATAAACAATTTGACAAACAGTTCTTATCTCTAAAGTAGTTCGTAAATGGGTGTATTTTCAGCAGAAGGACGTGCTAAATCGACTTACAATTACTCAAGAACCCAGAATATATCTAATTTTAGACGAATATTAAGAAAGTTCCACAACTGGTTGTGGCAGAGGATATAACTACAAATTAAAAAAAATTAACTTTACAATAAATGTAACTTTAGTGAGAACTTTTCGCATCGAAAAGATTTGAAACAAAATATTCCATCATTTCTCGAAAAGTGAAATAAGTGTGTCTGTAACTCATGTCAAAAACTATCAAAAGAGATTACGTCGTTACGTTATAAATGTCATAAAATTGCACTCGAAGCCGATGTGACATTGCAGACGTTGAGAACCTCAGTCACACATATCGTTGACGGCGACCAAAATTTACTAAATTTACTAAAATTATTATTATTATTCTTTGCATTTTGTATTTTTAATATATTTTTTAGTGTTTTTATTCGTGAATTTATTTGACAGTTCAAAGCGGGAACTTACTCACAGACATTTCTCAGACACCCTTTCTCTGTAAATTGGCGAGTAGTTTCATTACTTGACAGCTCTAATACTCGCCAAAAATGTTACAGACACAGTTAAGTGAGAAAAACAATTGTTTATGGAATTTATGGAATATTTGTTTCATTTCTTAAGGTTTAATCGAAAAGTTTCTTGACGCGAGAGTTACAGAAAATGGGCACAAAGTATAGTTTTCTAGCGGTATTCAGGGTTGCGATGAATCCGAATATGTGTTCAGATATTCTCCATCACATCAGGGTTTCGAGATATCTTAAGCGCCCCATCCATTTACAATATTGTTGTATATGTTACTCACCATATCATATCTATATTGCCCTATATTATTCAATAAGTGGCACAATTCTTCAATTAAAAAATGACGCAAATCTTATAAAATAAAAAACCTAACCTTTAAAACAAATCAACATCAAACATGTTGCCAACACATTTTAGAGTATATTGCACTTTTTTCATTGTGCAATAAAAAACAAAAGGATTTTGGTTCTTGCCAATATGTTGTGTCACCTTGGAATATCACATACAGATTGGCGATAAATTTTACAATACGAAAAATTTAACAATTATAACGCAAGTGTATGAGCCGCTTTAGTTTAAATTAAAAAAAAACCATGTTTTCGCCATATTCAAGACGTTATAACTGCGTGAATTCTTTATAATGTATAAAACCTAATGTGTCGTCTAAAGGTCCTACCAATAAACTTTAAAATAAATGATTAAATTTTGCAATGTCTTTCTCCTTCTGGGAAATATCTTAACCTTAAGTTAAAAAATACGGGGTTGCGCTGTATTCATTGTATGTTTTTTTTAAATATTTACTATAATTTTGACTTAATTTTTGTATTCTTCCAAATATTGCAGGCCTGCTTAGTAAGAATTTAACCATCCCAGCTGTCAATAAAAATAAAACTAAATTTAACTTTTTCTACTTCCCCTCTAATCTTTTAAAACTGATCAATTAATTTCACTCACCAAATTTACTTATTGTTATAAAAGCACTTATTTTTCCCTTGTTGGCACTATCTGTCTCTTTTACTCTTCCAACAGGTTGTTCTTAATTCTCATTTTCTTAATTTCCTTTTCCTCGTCTTTTTAGTTTCTTAAAATTTACAAAGTGCGTGGACGTCTTGTAAAATTACTCCTTAAAATCAATTAAAAAGAGAGTAAAAAGTGTTAAAGCATTTGTAATTTTTATAAATAAATAAAATTAAAACACCATTATATGATATTATTAAATAATTTAAGCAAAAAGTTGAACGCGTACTTGTAAAAACAATGATAGAAAATTTTACACAAAAAGCAGAGCTAACGACAGCGCAGTCTCTGTTGGTTTTAAGTTGTTAAAATCGCCGTGGTTGTGGGCAGCATTAAGTGAGTTGTATCGGTTTTTTTTGGAATGTGAGTTTGTTTGTGTAGTATTTTAGAAAACCAAAGCAAAGCCAATAAGAAGAAAAGTGTCTTAGCTAAAAGCAAAGCTAATGAAAGAAATGAAATCTTTTTTTTGTTGTTATTTAAAAAAAAGTAATAAATTAAAGATGGTAAATTTCCACAAAATATGGCCTGTTTTTATTAAAAATGTGCAAAAGTTAAATAAAAAAAAAAAAAAAAATAGAAAGTTAAAATGACATAAAAGAAATATAGAAAATAAAATAAGATTTAATTAAAGTTTAAAGAATTTTTAAGCGGGTTGAAGGAAAGTTATTGATTGTTATAAGATAAGCTTTTCAATATGTATCTACAAAAATTTAAAAGAATTATTGCCTGTTATTAGAAAACGTAAACAAGTGAGTGATTGAGAAATTATATTGAAAACAACAATAAAAAACGAAAATTTGTTTTTATTTTCAATATAATTTCTGGCTCGTTTACGTTTTCTTAAAACAACTGCCTGTTTGCAAAAATAGAATTTTTTGAAATATTTTTTCATTACTAAAAGAAAATACATATTGAACAAAATTTGTCCTTGTGATTTTTACGGTCTAATTTATAAAAATTTCTTGTTTCAGCTTTAATGCTTACAATAGTTATCAAACACTTTTTGTTTTATAAGCCTTTAATAAAAATTCAGATTTATAAACGCTTAATAGTAGTGGATTAACAATTAAACGTTTATATTACTTTTGTATTTTTATGTTGGCAACAACATGTTATTTTAATTGTAATTTTTGTAATAGTGATGCATACAACTGGGGATTAAACAATACGAGATCATACAACGAACGAATTTTAAGTGAATTTCTGTTTTGTTTTCAATTTAAAATGAATTTCTGTTTTTTAAAACGTAATATTTAAAATAATTTTATGTTTTTTTTTTTTTTTTAATAAAATACATACTACATATTGAAACAGAAGCGAAATATGTAAATCATTTATTAGCAATATCAAATTTTTACTGCTCAAACTCTGTTGGTTCCACAAAAGATTATACAGCTTTATGTTTAATGAATAATTTAACCAATTTTTATTATACATTTTTTATACGCATATGATTTGAAAATAAAACCTCCTAAGTTTTAACAAAACATTTTTAGCCACATATAACTGCCAAAATATTTTAGGTTAAAATGTTTTTACCTGGAACAATATCATTTTCCTCAATAGCAATGTTGTGAAGTACTGCTAGGGCGATAATCAATGTTTTCCCTTTTGCCAGATAAACCGTCAACCCATCTAACAAGCAGCGAAATCGTTTCTTCCAAGCCCCAAAGCAACGTTTAACAGAGTTTCTAGTGCTTATCTGTGGAGCATTATATTTGTTCTCCTTTTCATTCTGTGGTTTGGATAGTGGGGAGAATAAATAAGTCTGCAGCTTATATTCTGAGTCTCCCAACAAAATACATTTGAACTCTCCGCTTTCAAGTTTAATAGTTGACTCATTTAAAATACGGCAGTAAATCTACAAATTGTTTTTTTAACTTCAATTTAATTTGTTATAAGCGCTTTTTTGGTAATTGCTGAAATAAATTTATAAAGTTATAAATTTAATTTCGTCGGGAGGTTTCTGGTGGACACATTTTTACAAAAAATTAGTTTTAAATCAATTCTATATAACAATAATAGCGCCCTCTTTTTTTAACATTTAATCCCTTTTTTGATAGCTCGAATATATTAAGAGATTTTGAGTTCTAGCATTGCCTGATATCTTTAATTTTTCAGTTCTCTAAACATTGTTTTGCTTCTTTCGTCACTTTTTGTGCTATGAAGCAAATTTTTGATGCAAAATTTAAAATATTATTGTTTGTAATTGCTGTGCTGCATGTTCCATTCAAAGCATGTAGAACAAAACATTTTTGTTCCGTGCGGCAAACAAGTAACTAACAGACGATACACTATGTGGTTTCTACTTTGTGTTTGCTTTAACAAATACTTTACCTATTTGAAAGACATTTTAAAATATAAGTGTAATGAATGGTTAAAAAAGGTTTGCAATATTTGAAATAAATCTTAATAGCTTTTTATATTTTATGCAAAAAGTTATAACGACTTTAAGTTTCAACAGAAAACATATCTAGCGACCCACATTATTTTAGCAAAAAAATATATCGAGCAGTTTATATTTAAAATTAATTCAAACACTAGTTATCGTTTTTCTAGAGAAAAAAATTTTATGCGTATTAAACTTTTTTATTAAAATAAATAAAAAGACAAAAATGTTTAATTTTTCGTGCAATTATTAAAATTTTATTTTAACAAACATTGAAATGTCAACTTATTAAACGCTTAAAGTAGGGTAAAGGCTACAATAAATATTTCAAATTTATGATATGTTTATTAAACGTTTAATAGGCTATTAAACATTTATAAATACTCTTTTTTCGACTTTTGCTTATTAATGACTTATAAAGCTGCAATGATGCGTTTATAAATTAGACTGTTAGTCTTTTAGAACTACTAGCTGACCACCTGACCACCATCGCTAGGAGGCTATTTACTAATGAGAAGTGTAAAGCAGGCGTGTCTTTGGTGCTTCGAGTTCCTCCTATAATTTTCTCATATTTAGAAAAATGAGAAGTTAAAAGGAGGCAAAATATTAAAAACTTAAATTTTTCGAGTTTTACCAGGAATTAGTAACTTTTTTTCTCTACAAAACATTTCCTGAAAATTTGGAATCGAACAAAAAAAATCAGCCAAATCAATCCAGCCGTTCTCGTGCGATGTGATTACATACATGGACCGTTTCATTTTTATTTATACATATACTGTGAGCGTCAAAATAAAGAAGACAGCTTGTTTTCCAATATAAAAAGGGTAATTTAATTAAAAAAGATCATTTACAAAACATTGGACAATATAAAATTTTTCTAAAACAAACTAATAATTTCTCTAACCATCTCTTCTTATTGTGATACTGTAGGAATGGGCAAAAAATATCGATATATCAAAATATCGATGTTTAAATAAAAAATAATCGATATATATTGCCGATACATAAAATACCGATATATCGATATTGAAATACGACTATCGAATTCGATATTTTTTAAAGTCAGACTTCTTTAAAAACTCTAAATTTTAGCCGTTTTTCAAACAATATGTTTTTTTAAGAATTGGCATCATTGCATGCATCATATGTTTTCTAAACTAATATGAAGATCTAAAATGATTGGCATTTATAAGAATCAGTGCCGGATATAAGAAGCAGATTGACAGGAGAGTACATAAAACAGAGAGAGCTCCTGATGTCCATATCTGATGATTACTGGTTTAACTAAAACAATCAAAAACATTTCTAGTTAAAGTTGGTACTTTTGGGGTACAATTCAAATCTTAAGGTAAGTTGGTATGTACTTCTATTTGATATTTTCGTAACAAACTTTTTTTTAGATTTCATATGGTTTTTTGTATTCTTCCCTTTTGTTTTTGTTATAATTAAATTTTTTGTTTTGATTGAATTTGTTGTTCTTATTAATTTTTTAATTAAAATTCATAAAAATGTATGTAATTTGGTAATAGTTTCAGCAAAAAATGTTCGATATATCGGTATTTTTTAAATAATAAATATCGATACTCGTAAAAAATATCGATTCGATATATATTTTTTTACACATGTGAAGAATTTTTCTATTTCGTAAAAATTTAATTCGGTTAGGTAAGTAATTCTTAGCATAGTTGCGTGTTAGGAAGTAAGAAGTTAGATCTTAATAAGAAGTTGTGTGGAAAAATGAGTGCAAAGAAACAAATGCATGAACTAATGGTGTTTTCTTTTCTACAAAAAATGTGACATTTTATTTTAAAAAAATTGCTATATGGTGTCTGTTTCTTAAAAATTTTGCTCCCAAAAACGGTGGCTTGTTTTATTTTAAAAAACTCATCCTTTTCGGGAGCAAAATTTTTAGGAAACAGACACCAAATTGCATTTTTTTAAAATAAAATGTCACATTTTTTGTAGAAAAGAAAACACCATAAAATTGGATGTAATAAAACGTTTTAAGTCGGGTGAAAAGGCTGTTGATATAGACAGAACCCTTGACTTAGCACCTTCAACAGTAAAAACAATTTGCAACAGCGATATCTCTAAAAATTAATCATTTAAATATAGCCCAAGTTAATAGCAACGGAGATTCTTTTTTTTAATGTTTTTGTTTTTGAATATCGATAAATGAAATAAATACATTTTTGTTAGATTTCGTGAAAATATATCTTTTCTTGTGTATTTCCTTATTTATTTCTTTTTCAAATGATGAATATATATTTACTAATATTTTTTTATAATATCTAAGCCCACTTGCTTAAATAAATACAATAAAACGTAACCAAATCACTTTTTTATCATAAATAATATTTCTTGCTGAAAATTTATATTTTTGAACCAATCAATAAAAATTGGTGCAATAAATTGCCTATGATTTGTCCCATTTAAATATTTGACAATTTTATTAAATTTTCGTGACGATTTTGACGAATTTTGTTAAAATTTTTGACGATTTTTTTTTTTTAAGTATAACAACAATTTCCTTTTCCTCTTCTTTTTAGTTTCTAAATATTTACAAAGTGCGTGGACGTCTTAAAAAAAAAATCCTTTAAATTAATTAATAAGAAAGTAAAAAACGTTAAAACATTTGTAATTTTTATAATAAATAAAATTAAAACGCTATTAATTCATATTATTAAAAAATCTAAGCAAAAAGTTGAACGCATACTTGTAAAAACAGTGATAGAAAATTAAAAGTAGAGCTAACGACAGCGCAGTCTCTGTTGGTTTTAAGTTGACAAATTCGCCGCGGTTGTGGGCAGCATTGAGTGAGATGTGTCGTGTTTTTATTTTGGAATGTGAATTTGCTTGTGTAGTTAATAAAAGCAAAGTCAATAAAGAGAAGAAAAGTGTCTTAGCTAAAAGCGAAGTAAATGAAAAATGGAGTTGTTTTAGTGTTTTTGTTGGTAACACTTTTGCGAATTTCCTTTCCCGCTAAATATAGCGTTTTTGAAATGTCAATCGCGAGTAAAAATATGTTTTAGCGGTAGGCGGATTTAAATTTACATATTTTATACTTTTTCTTATTAAGATTTTATGTTTTTCTGGTTAAAAACTACTTGTTTATCTTCACGGTATAACTTACTTTTGTAGTTTAAATTAACTAAGTATTGTATGTAACATTTTTTTTCTTCCGTATGAAACAGTTTTAATATTCATCAAAGACCCCAAAAAAATATATATTTTCTAGGTCTTTGATTAATTCTAAGTCAATTTAGCAATGTCCGTCTGTCTATCCGTCTGCCAGTGTTGCCAGTAGATTTTTCGAAAAAATACCTACACATTCTAATAAAAATCCGATTTTCCCTACACGTTGAAAAAATTTCCCCTACAAAAATCCCTACGCATTATTATCATTAAAATAGAAGAAAAAACATTTGTTATAAAAAAAATTTTTTTTCGAATATGTATATTAAAGCTTTGACATAAAATAAGCACAAAACTAAAAAAATAATACACATGTAGTATGTACTTTTAATTAAATTCAATGAAGTCTTTCAACATTAGGTGTGATCCCGTAACTCAACGTTGGGAGCTCGCGGGATTCCAATCTTACCGAAAACTGTTCCCGTACTCAAAGTTTATTAAGGTAGAGCTTTTTAGAGAAAAATATTCTTCTTCTTGCACGAAGTAGCCCGTACTATTTTTTGGGTAAATTTATTAAATTGTTAAAAATTAGCTGTGTCAATAATTAATAAAAAACTGCAAGCAAGTTAACCAAAATAATTGATATAAGAAATATATTTAAAATAAACAATAGAAAATGTTGAAATATGTAAGTAAATGCTTTAATTTAAATTTTATGCACGTTAATGTGTCATTTATGTATTTATTAACAGCCTGGCCCACAACATCGAAACGAAAATTTCTTTCGCATAGTAACATTGAAAACAATAACAAATTTTTGTTTTTTATTATTGTTTTCAATATCGACATCGTGGACCAGGCAGTTAAACATATTTCATATTAACGTTTTCTTTTAGATCAGAATTTTGGGTCTTATTGTTCCCGTACTTTTGTACATTTTTGTCTATTAGTGAGAGAAATTTTTGTTTACTCTTATTTTACCCAACTTTACATACATACATATAAGTGTCGCCAATTTTTTAAGCCACAAACAATTCTGGAAACAATATTTGAAGCTATTTTAGGGGAAAACATTTTTTTCAACCGATTTGGACAATAAAATATCATTAAAAAAACGTTTTTTCAGCATTTATTTTATAAACATACGATGTGACGAAAAATCCCTACGTTTTGGAGATTATGAAAAATCTGTCCGATTTTCCCTACGCTTCTATTTAAGTAACAAAAATACCTACATGTAGGGATTTTCCCCTACTTCTGGCAACACTGCCGTCTGCTGAAATCACGCTCACATTCAAACGACTCAAAAGAAAAGATAAATACATATTGGTATAAAATTGTTTCTAGTTCTCCTAAACAGTTAGGAATTGAAATTCAGCAAAATCGAGAGTTAAGAATCAAAATGTGGAACAACCACCCTAAAAAATGTATCTTTTTGTTACAAAAACTAGATTTAAGATTTTGCACAAATTCGTTCTATATGGCTAAAAATCATACCGTAAAATTTTGTGAAGATCGGTCGATAATTAACAATATGCCTCATATAAAACCCAATCTCGAAAAAACCTTTACTACGCCTAAAACCGTAAAAAATAATGCTATTGTAATTAGTTTCGTCTGTCACAGTTTTGTATAACAAAAAATTACATTGTCAACTATCGTGGAGATCATATCATAATTTACCATTGGCACTTTAGTACGCGTAAAACCGTAACGCTCTCAATCAGTGTTCTATTATAATAAAATTTGTTCAAATTTCTTTAAGATTGGCCCATAATTCACCATAGGACCCATATAAAGACCACTGTAGGTGGAGGATATCAAAGGTTCGGCACAGCCGAATACATCACTATATTATATTTTTTTTTTTTTTTTTTATTTTTTTTTTTTTTTTTTTAAGAATAAAATAGCTAGGAAATTTCGTATTTTTAAAAAAAATTCTAGCGGTTTTGAAGTCTGATTTGGCGAGAAATGTTCAAAAAAGTTGGCAACAGCGGTTAGTAAATTAGTAAATAATGAAAGATGGTAAATTTCCACAAAATATGGCCTTTTTTTTATTAAAAGTGTGCAAAAATTAAAAGAAAGTTAAAATGAAATAAAAGAAATATCGAAAAATAAAATAAGATTTAATAAAAGTTGTAGGAATTTTTAAGCAGTTTAAAGCATAGTGTAATAACCCTGCGGGAAATTCGTGTCAATTGGTCAAACAGACTGGTCCTAGGATTTGTGAAAATAGAACAAGTACAAAAAGAAAGGACTCATGACCAGTGAAAAAAGAACCAATCCCTTAACTGGTTTATGAAGAACCAAAAGGTAGAAAAAGTAATGAATTACAGTACAGTCTTCACCGGTGCTGTGACACCTTTTTTGATACTATCTTAAATTTGGTTCTTGAATTTAATTCTAGGACTTGTTTTATTGAAATAATACTACATTGTGTTGAAATAATACTAAATTTTAGTAATTGACACTAAGCACGTTCATGAAGAATAGACCTGTGACTGGTCAAATGGTGTCAATTGACCCCCTCCAATGACAACCCCATGTAAAAGTGATAGGTCTTATTTAAATAAAGTGTTACAACTAGAACCGGTCTCTACCACCAAAGACCTATCACGGGACTTTTTTGGTGTCAGTTCGCTTCCCTCTAGGGAAGTAACAGGTATGTTCATTAGGGAGAGTTGCCATTATTTACTGATGTAATGTCATATTAATTTATTTGATTTTTGACGCTTGTTTTAATATTTTTCCTTTTTTTTTCGTTTGACGTTATATGTGTTTTCAAATTGAGAACAACATTTCTAATGACTATACCTTGTACTTATTCTACCATGGTACAAAAACATTTTTTATAATTTTATTTTATTTTAATATTACCAATAAAAATTTTATATAACAAAATCAAAAGGTACTTAAAATTCATTGCTAAGACCCAACCATTATATGCATAGCCTTGCTTAACCTACTGTCAAAAATTAACAAAAAGTCTCTCAAATGTACATATGTGTAAAAAAACTAAAAACAAAATTAAAAAACATTTGATTCCGTACGGAATGTGCGATCAGTTTCGCACTTTGCTTACCTTGCAGCCACACGTTCAAGTTGTTCTTGATAGTCTTTTACATATCGTCGGTTGACAAGTAAAACTCACTAAGTGCAGTCAGACCAGTTAAGAGATATTGAGGTTTTAATGTTAAATTTTGTATAAAAAAAATCTATTATACATAAGATCGATGCGATTTTGCAGAGTAAATTAAAAAATAGTTTCTTTATTATAATTGCTTTTAAATTTTCGGTCTAACTACAAACGTTTTCAAGACAATACAAAATAAAACCCTTAATGATCAAATCTGCACTTAGTGAGTTTTACTTGTCAACCGACGATATATTGTTTGTCAAAATTTACATAAATTGAAAGCTGTGACGTAGGCTGCACTCAATTTGTAAGCAATTTACTTTCAAGATGTTATCAAGAAAACAATTTATAAAGACAAAGTTGTAATCAGCTATTAAATTGAAAGTAAAATTGCCAAACAAATGGAAAGGTGAAATTGAAAGCAACCCAACAAACCAAAACGATATAGAAAGAACTTGCAGCAAGCTTACTAACATAAGCCTTAAGCTTAGAAAAGTGTTGTGATTACTATTATAAAAGGCTTATTAATAATTGTTTAATAATGAAAACTGATCCCTTGCGATAATATTACTTGTGTATAATATAATGTAAGCTTAGAAGTCGAATAATACAATAAGCTTACAGAAATATACTTTTCTAATCTATAATAAAACACTCTGTTTTAATTTATATGGCATATTTACAAAAAGTTTTTTACTTATATAATATTCAATTACTTTTTTTAAATTGTGCACTGTTTAAAACTCTTTAAAATACTTCACTCTTTGAACAAAACACAAATACTGAAACTAATAATACAAAATTCAAATAACGAGACAGCATTGTCAAAAACACTTACAATACTATTGCGAGAATAAGTCATTTGCAATCATATTGGTTGTCATGTTGTAGGAAATCTCTTATGATCAGCTTATTCTACAACTCATTTACATTTTGCTCTGTTTTGGTCTGTTGGGAATCTCGTGGTCAATTTAAAAAGTGTGAGTGTGTTAATAAAAAAATGAGTGTATTGTAAATTAAAAGGAATGGAAAGGAAAAACTTGATCGTGTGGTCACCAAGTTAAGCAAATAACAGTTTCATAAAACTTAACAAAAAGTTTTCTTAAGACTGCAGTTACACGCTCAAGTTTTTCTTGATAGGCTTTTACATATACTGTTTGTCAAAATTTCCAAAAATTTAAAGTTGTGACGTAGGCTGCACTCAATTTTTGAGCAATTTACTTTCAAGATGTCATCAAGAAAACAATTAATAAATACAAACTAAAAATTTGCTCATTAACCTTGAAATCAGCTGTTTTCTTGAACGTAAATTGAAACACTCACTGGTAACCCTGCGGCCACACGATCAAGTTGTTCTTGATAGTCTTTTACATATACTGCTTGTCAAAATTTACAAAAATTGAGAGGTGTGACGTAGGTGGCACTCAATTTACTTTCAAGATGCCATAAAAAAAAAACAATTTATAAAGACAAACATGTACTCAGCTGTTAAATTGAAAGTAAATTGTCAAACAAATGGAAAGGTGAAATTGAAAGCCATCTCGTGGTCAATTTAAAAAGTGTGAGCGTGTTAGTAAAAAAATGAGAGAGTTGAGTAAATTGAATGGAATTGAAAGGCAAAACTTGATCGTGTGGCCACCAAGTAAGAGAATTTTAAAGGCAAGTTCGTTTCAATTTTTAAAAGTATGAGTGTATTGGTAAAAAAGTGTGAGTGTATTAAACTTGATAGGCAAAACTTGATCGTGTAACCCTCAAGTAAGTTCAATATGGTTTGCCTCGTATGACTTACATGTATTCGCACATTTTGTTAAGCAAACTTAAGCACATTATGTTTGGGCCTTAAGGTATAGATAGCAAAAAAATAATTTTCATGTTTTTTCATGTTGTTAAATTCCTTTCTTCATTAAATAATTTAATGAAAATTAAATTCAATAAACTTTAGCCTGATTAAAATTAAAATATCAAAAATTTGGATTAAAACCCATAAACAGATTAATAAATTAACCACAATACTAATTATTTTCCATAAAGATATCCAAAATTTCAAGTGAAATTATTTTTGTTCGATTGTAAGTTATTCCTACTTGACTCCCCAAGACTTCTCTACAAAATACTGAAAAAAAGAAAAATAATAATTAAAAAAGTTATAAGGAATTCAAACCCCCTCGGCCATTTGGGCCACCATGTACATCAGTGTGTCCCAAAAAAATAGTTTTTGGGGCTCAAGCAGCATTTGCTCATACTCTACAATTTTTCGTAATTTTTCCATAAATTTTGTAAATAACGCTTTATAACTTTTAAAATCTCTATGAAGATGAAAAAAATTAACAACGCAGTTTGAAAGATCAATTCTTTTTAAACAATTTAAAAACATGTATTTTTAAATTAGCTATTACCGTTTCTAAGTTATACCGGTTTTCAGATTTATACCCAGTTTATGATATTATTACTCATACCCAACAAACAAATTAAAATCAAATTATTTTTTGTTTTGTTTAAAAATCATTTAATGGGGTTCTGAAAATTCGTTTCAAAAGTTGTGACATTGAAGCAAGTTTTAGCCAAAGCCACACCTCGTTCTGACACATCATTGACCACTTGTAAATGTTTAGCTGCTTTCTTTGCATCTTGAATTGACTTGTTGGCTTCTCAATTTTCTGGATCTGTTTTTAAAAAATCAATTGAAATATTTCATGCGTCAAAAAAAAATTAAGATTGGTTTTGGAAATTAATCCATGAATTTCTTTTTTCTAAGGTTGCCTTCTATTAAAATTTACTACATCGTTCTCGCTACTTGGTTTATCTAGATTGTTTGCTATTCCACTCAATGTTTTGGTGTCGATATGTTCATCAAAAAGGCTAAGGTAGTCATTTTTGGGGTAAAGTACCACTGATGACCTAGAAAAGTTTTTAACAAGGCGCGTGCAACTGCTACATTAATATTTTTGTGTAGTTATCCAAGCGCAGAGGTACCAATTTTTTATATTTTTCTTAAAATAAATGAACTTTAATTCCATTGTCCATGTAAGATTGCAGCTGGCTTCGAAAAATGCATATTTTTAAAGAATATATAATTTTCATCCTCCAGCAAGCCCGATTAATAGCCTCTGAAGCTTTTACTGTTGGATAGGGCTAAGATCTTTTACCCAAAAAGATAAGACTCAGATGAAACCATGCTTTATAGTCTTCTCTTTATTGTATGTTTTCATGCTGGTCTTTAGTAAAATTGTTCAAATCTTCACGCATTGGTAATAGATGACACTTACATTAATGTCACAACTTCTGAAACTGATTTTTCGAATTTATTGCAGGGCATAGAGCTACATACGTCGTAAGAACCCTTATACATGATTTTTAACCCTACACACATAACCTTCGTCGAAACGACGCACTGTGGCGCCTTTTCCCAAAAACCGTGGCAAAAATACAAAATTTGATGACAAAATTTTGTAAAATGAATGAACACATCGTATAAAGACCATTTTACTGATCAGAATTTAAAAACGTTTTTCTTAATTGGATAAGATTTATAGCTGGTGGAGCTGCTTAAAGTCAACAGTTTTTTAGAAAGTCCAAAAAAGGTGATTTTGAGAAAAAAAAAGACATTTTAGAATTGAAGTGTCAGAAATATTGCCATGTGATCACTACTTTTTTGGTATTGTTTTAAAGGTATATTTATTGTTTGTTAAAAAAAAGTAAGAAAATGTCCACCAGATACCCTACTTTTTGGCAGTTGCCATTTTTCAGACAACCTATATTTAGGTACTTCTTACAAATAAAATAGAGAATATCTAAAAATGGGCAAAAATGGTCACGCCCATATTTTCTTAGCATATTTACTACAGAGTACTTTAAATAATTTAGCTAAATTGGGCCACAAAAAATGACAGGTTTTCTTGAAATTTGAAGAATGATGTTACAATCTTATAGCCAGCGTTGCCACAGCCAAGAAATGTTTGCAACCAAAGTTAAAAAAAATTGCCAAATAAGGAAAAAAGCTAACAAAATTTTAATATTTTTTATATTTGATGTTATCTTACAGCACAAAAATGTAAATATAAGAGGAACTGACTGACATATTTCTGTTAATGTATGCATATGTGCCTACTTATAAATATGTATGTAGCCTTATTTATAAACAATATTTTGCTGTGTCCATCAGGTAGGCATAATTATTAGAATTTGTTTATTTATTTAAATTTAAGAACACATTAGGCAGATAGCTTTAAAACTTGGTTTTTATACTAAGTAAAATAAAAACTGCAGTTGTATATAATCCAGTTGAATGTGGCCTAGATTTATGTTTCGCAAATCAGGTAGCTTGAACCTTTTTATTTTTGGGTATAAATTAATCTGCAATTGTGTAATGCAATCAGTTAAAGTTTTACTTTGCAAAAGTAGTGATCAGTACCAGAACTCATAATGTCATTTCAAAATTCGGAATTGTTCGAGTTATTTAGAAAATTACATAATGAAAATGTATTTAATTTGGCTATTATGGAAAAATTGCACGGTTTACCAGGATACCAGGGAAAGGATGTTAAAAACAAAATTCACCTCAAACCGTACGACAAAAACCTTTATGGAAAAGTACTCAGACTGGCTAAATGGAGTAATAACTTTTGAAAACATCGAAGAACCGCATACATCTTTGAACAGCAGAAAAGAAAGACCTGCTAAAACTATAAACGAGTGTTCGGAGTACACAAAAAAACGTAAACTTTAAAATGCTACAAAAGATATATCTACATCGAATCTGTCAGAAGCATTATGTCTTAAGTACGTAAAAGATAAAGATAAATCAAGGTCTGATATTACAAAAGCTGTGGAGCTTGCTAGCCCAGATCGACTGCGAAGGATTAAAGAAAGTATTTCAACTCCTCCGAATGCATTACCCACAAAGTATAGCATAGAAGAAGCCTTAGCGTTATTTATGGACTTGGGATTGTCAAAGGAGAAATATAATATTTTACGAAGCTCTTTAAAGAATCATAATGTGAATGTTCTTCCTGGATATAAAAAAGGTTACCTCTGCCAAAAAAGAAGAAAACTAAATATTAAAAAAATTAATAAAAATAACTCAATATCATATTATAATATATCATACTATAAAAGAATATTATAAATTAACATTAGTATTAAAAATATTTCAATAATTTTTATCTGTAATATAAATAAAAAGAGTTATATTAATATAACATGTTATATAAGAGTAGCATTTTTTCTAGACTTCCCTATGAGAATGTCATTTTAATCACAAAAAGTTGTGTTTTAAATGTTTGAGAAATTTTAAAAATATCATTACATACTTCAAAATATATGATTTTAGCGACAAGAAAGGTCAAAGGTGTCATCGTGTCCAATGCCTATCACAATAAGGGAGCACTTATTTTGATCCTAAAAGATTTAAAAATCAAGTGTTTTTTCTCCATTACAAATTTCTTGGTAACTTCAAAAATTATGATGTTTTCAACCAAAAAACCACTGTGCACAGTACCTCCACAAAACTATGGCCAATAATGATACTCATTTTTATTAAAATATCTTTCTTACCTCAAAAGTTATGATGTTTGTAATAAAAACAGTCGAAAGCAGACACTGTGCACAGTGCCGCGCCTAACCTATGACCTCAAATCATGTTTATTAAAGCTAAAGGAGTTTCCTTTCAAATGCTTTTTAAAATTTTTAAATAAATTTTTCAGTTCAAAAGTTATGATTTTTGCAACGAAAAAAGTCAAAAGGCCCCACTGTGCGACGAACCATAAACAAATAGCGCTATTTCTTTTTTGCACGTGAACCGATCGCTGCAAAATTTTTTGCCAACTTAGTTTGCGCAGTGCTCTTGCGGAAGGCAAACAAATCCGGCGCTCAGACACATATGCTGGCTTCCAAAACGTTAATTGCTTTATGTTAGAACAAAGTATAATGTTTCATAACTCCGCAGTACAATATATATATAATGCAAACCCTTCCAAAACATCACTGTTAAGTATTAGTACGGCAGCAAAAAACAATCAGAGCATCGGTTTTAAAGTTGATGCTTTGTGACATTTAACATTTAATTTCCAACAATACAGATTAATATTATGCATTGCATCACTCACATTTCAAAACGTTTAAATAAACAAAACACATAGTTGCATTGTTTTGGTACTTTGTGCTCGTACTTGGTTAGAATACAGTAGTAAAACTGTATACAAACTTTGTATAAGTACGTTTTGGAAGTCAGCCATAATTTCTTGAGATATTACATGCCCCAAAATGCAAAACTGCAATTTGTGGGAACAAAAGATTGATTTCTGCATGGTCTTACTATGATCTCAAAGAAATAGTGCTTTTTTAAAAATGGACTATAATAAATATATTTGTAACCAAATAGAAATACATGGTTTTATTTACCAACAAAATACTTGCTTAAATTACGTATTTATTCTAAATAAAAAATTATATATATTTTCACCCGAAAAAAAGTGCTCGTCGAAATGACGAATAATAATAAAGGGGTAATCTCGAAGTTTATGTGTGTAGGGTTAAGCAAAGCAAAAGCAACAGTTTGATTTTTAATTGTTTGTTGGGTATGAGTTATAATATCATTAACTGGGTACAAAGTTGAAAGCCGTTATAACTCGGAACGTTAAGAGCGAATTCAAAAATATTTGTTTCTAAATTATTTAGAATAAATTGATCATTCAAACTTCGTTGTTAGTTTTTTTCATCTTCATAAATATTTTAAAAGTTATAAGGCGTTATTTACAAAATTTATGGAAAAATTTTAACGTAGGGTGCATAAATGAGCAAATGCATTGCAAAAACTTATAGTCTTTGTACACAAAAATAAAGCTTGGACATTTTCTTTTAAAATATTTCCTTAAAAGTGAAGAAAATCGGGGTTTTTGACAATGTTATGTGTTGTTATAAATATTATTCAAGCGTTCCGTTACTTGACAAAAATAAAACGCGAACTCCGAAAAACGTCTTTACACTTCAGTGGTTTTATTAAGAATGAACTTAAAACTAAACGTTAACAAAAAATTAATACATACATATAAGCAGTCGAACAAAAACATAAAAAAGAATAAAAGTAATTCACAACGGTTAATTTAAGAAGAAAGAAAAATAGAGAAATACAAATTAGAGTTGCCATCGTGTAATAATTTCAACACCCTTCCACAAATCAAATTTATATTTTTCTTTTACAAAAATAACTAATAATGAAATCCTAATGTATCCACAAACTTCCAATGTTTTCCCTTCATTAAGCACTTGGTCAAGACATCAGCCACCATGTTGTCGGTTGATACATATTTTAATTGAATTTCATTGTTTTCAACAACTTCACGTACAAAATGATATCTTATATCAATATGCTTCGATCTTGAATGATAAACAGGGTTTCTCGCAAGTTGTTGGGCGCTTAGATTATCGCCATGTATAACAACCGCATCACATTTGTCCATATAACCAATTTCGATCAAAAGTTTTTTCAAATAAACAGCCTCCTTAGCAGCTGTTGATAGAGCCATATACTCGGCTTCGGTGCTACTTAATGCCACCGAATTTTGCTTTCTGGATTCCCAGGAGAAAGCGCATCCAGCAAGATGGAATACGAAACCTGTATGAGATTTCCGATCAGAAGTATCGCCTCCCCAGTCAGCATCCACGTATCCATGTAAGGGTATACCAGTTGACTCATATTTCAATCTCATTTCAATGGTATTCGCCAAATAACGTAAAACATGCTTCACACCAGCATGGTGCTCGCCATGTGGGTCTACGTTATGCTGTGCCAATCGAGTTACCGAATGTAGAATATCTGGTCTTGTTGTTAACGCGATATACATCAGTGACCCAATCATTGATTGATATACCTTTGGATCGGTTCTGGGACAATTTTTATCCGAACAGTTAAGCTTTACACCGGGGTCTAACGGAGTCGCTGCAGTTCTACAATCAGTCATACCATATTGCACTAATAAATGTCGTATGTATTGTGTGTGATCGATAGAAATTGCTCCACATTCGCCGTCTCGGGTTATTCTCATACCAATAAATAATTTCAGTTGGCCGGAATCCACACATTCAAATTTACCCGTAATTGAAGCTTTTATTCGTACCAGGTCTTCTTTTGATTCACATCCAATTATTATATCATCAACATAAATAATAATTATACACAATTTACCTTCCTTTTGCATAAAATATAGACATGGCTCATGATCTGATCTCCTAAAACCTGTGCTCTTCAATACGGAGTCTATTTTGGAATTCCATTCCCTTCCAGACTGTTTCAAACCATATATGGCCTTTTTGAGTTTCAATACTGAGTTCGGACAAAATTTATCAACATACCCTTCAGGCTGCTTCATATATACTTCATCAGCAAGATCACTATTAAGATAAGCTGTGCAAACATCTAGTTGATGAAGATACATTTTCTTTTCTACTGCAATCGCCAATATCATTCTTATGGTTGCAAAACGGCATACGGGAGAAAATGTTTCACCATAGTTCACACCATATTCTTGGCTACAGCCCTTTGCGACAAGCAGAGCTTTATATCGATTTATTTCACCATCACTACCTCGTTTAACTGCATACACCCACTTACAGCCTACCGCCTTTTGCCCAATTGGCAATTCTGCCAAACTCCATGTGTTGTTAGTTGTCAATGAATTATACTCTTCGTTCATAGCATCCAACCATTGTTTTGATTCGCAGCTGTTCATTGCTTCAGATACAGTTTGTGGCAATAATACACCACTGTTTTCTGTCATGGCATTCAAAACATTGTATTCTTTTCTCGGTCTACCTCGTTTTCCAGTACGTTTAATCTTGGGTCTACCTGGACCAACAGCAAAATTATCTTCGCCTTCTAAAAAATACTCCAAATCTTCCATATCATTAGCACTTTCATAATCTTCACTTTGGTTATCATCACCTTTTACCTCTGAACAAGAGTCATTGCCCTTTATACGCAGTTCAGCCAAATTTTCTTTCACGTCAAGTATATTTTGTTTTGCTGAATCAAACGATAAGTTATCATTATTTCCCTTTTGGTCAGCTTCATTAAAAAGCACATCTCTTCTTTCGATTACTTCATTTGATCTCGGGTCATAAAGTCTGTATGCTTTTGATGTTAGGGAATAGCCCACCATACGATACTCTTTGCCCTTCGCCTTAAACTTACCACGATGCGACTTATCAAGAGCCACTGCCTGACAGCCGAAAATTCGGAAATGTTTCACAATTGGAACCTTGCCATTCCAGGCTTGATACGGAGTTACAGCTACTAACGCTCGTGTCGGTGATCGATTGCGAATATACACAGCCGTAGCAATTGCCTCTGCCCATAGGAATTCACTCATTTGTGAATGTATGAGCATACTCCTAGCCATCTCGACTAATGTCCGATTCAAACGTTCTGCCACACCATTTTGGGCTGGACTGTATGGTACAGTAAGTTGACGTTCGATGCCACTTTCCTCTAGAAATTTATTAAATTTTTTGTTGACAAATTCACCTCCATTGTCACTTCTTAATTTCTTTATCTTGCGACCTGTTTGTCGCTCAACCATATTTTTAAATAAAATAAATTTGTCAAAGGCTTGATCCTTAGTTGTCAAAAAATACACAAATACTCTTCTAGACTTATCGTCCGTAAACGTAATAAAGTATTTGGAACCAGAAATGGATTGTTTTTCAAAGGGGCCACAAAGATCTGTGTGTATCAAATCAAGTATATTTTCCGCCCTACTCTCCGATACTTCTGGATACGGTTGCGTACATACTTTAGCCTTCATACAAGTAACACACTTTTCTTGGTCGGTAAAATTCTCCTTGTCAATACCATTGACCATCTTCTTAGCATCGCACAAACTTGCATAATTTAAATGACCATACCTATTATGCCACAAAACTGCAGAGTAGCATTGGTTTTCCATCGCACACTCAATAACATACAATTTCTGTTTCCTTTTAAATGTTAGTATAACATTGTCTTTACAGAGAATATTTGCAGAATACATACTGAACTTTATAGAAAAACCTTTCTGCGTTATTTTGTCAACAGACAAAAAATTACTTTTCATTTTGGGAACATACAGAACATCACCGAAAACAAATTCTGTACCGTTAATTTTCAATTTTATTTCCCCTTTGCCCTCAGCAACAATATAATTTTCGTCAGCTAAACGTATACACTCTTCATGCTGCTCAAACTTAGTAAACATTCTTCTATTACAGCACATGTGCGCAGTTGCGCCGCTGTCCAAAACGTATGTGTCTCTGTCGATCATATCTGCTGTTGCCGCCGCAAGCATCGTAAACGCGTAACTTTTTTCTGTTTTCTTTTCATCATTCTTCTTTGCTGTACACTTTGCTGCTATATGACCGTGCAGACCACATTTAAAACAATTTCCGTTAAATTTGTTTTTGTTTTTATGCTGCTTGCCTACATTTTTTCTGGTGTTGCGTTTGTCGTCATGTGCGTAAAACGCCAACTGCTTATCGTCTCCCTGCAAAGTTTCGGATTCCTCACGTCTACGTTCGCCTTCTTCTAGGAGTTTCACCCTTAAAACCTTAAGAGGTGGAAGGTCGTCCCTCGTTTCCATAGCAATTACGAAGTTCTCATACGATTTTGGTAGACTGGATAACAAAATAATAACCAAAAGTTCATCTTTAATTTCTATACTGACTTCAGCTAATTTCTCAACAATGTCCGTGAACGAATTCAAATACTCCGCCATACTCATACCAACGGCCATATTCAATGACAATAATTTTTTGTATAGTGTTACCTTACGAGCTGGTCCACTGGGCTTGTAAATTTCCCCCAAGCGATTCCATGCTTCAAAAGCTGTACCAAGATTCTTTACATAGTTTAACTGGGATGGTTTTACGCTTAAAACAATCGTCGCCAATGCCTTGTCATTAGCAGGATCCCATTTTGCATCATTCTCGATTTTCTTATAGGTACCATTAACCACATTCCATAACTCAGAATGAATTAAAACGCTCTTCATCTGGACACTCCAGCAGTCATAGTTAGTTTCATCTAACTTTTCTATTTGGTATAACGAGCTCATACCGTACTTTAGTTTAATAGGAAAAACACAATATTCCAAGTGATGCCTGGGCCCATAACCTGTTGTTATAAATATTATTCAAGCGTTCCGTTACTTGACAAAAATAAAACGCGAACTCCGAAAAACGTCTTTACACTTCAGTGGTTTTATTAAGAATGAACTTAAAACTAAACGTTAACAAAAAATTAATACATACATATAAGCAGTCGAACAAAAACATAAAAAAGAATAAAAGTAATTCACAACGGTTAATTTAAGAAGAAAGAAAAATAGAGAAATACAAATTAGAGTTGCCATCGTGTAATAATTTCAACATTATGAAGAAAACTTAAAAAATGACCGGCCCACAATACTTTGATGTAGAACAAAATTGTGCAAAAATAGAAGGAGTTGACCCAGACTAATAATATTTTGCATGGAGGTTGATATGATAATAATTAACAAAATTTAGAAAAAATTCCGTCAAAGGATTCATGTACCTCCCATATATCCTTTTTTTAATTTAATTCGGCACTTTTTATGTTGAATTGTTGAAAATTACCAAATCTATCTAAATATAATGTTAAAATTGATGTACTTAATAGCAAGGATTTTTCAACGATACAAACAAGTTAATATTTCATAATTAAAATATTTCATACAAAAATATAAAAAACAAGTACAATTTGGTGGTCCGGAAAAAGCACAAAAAATGACTCTTAAACTCAAAATGTGGTAATTTTTATCTTTAGGGCAACCGAGCATACATTTTTAAAAAAACTGAAATAACGGTGTACTCAGTTTTTGTTAAATTTAAACTAAATATTGATTTGCATATTTTTTGCAAAAACAACCTGCATTTTTAAACGGCTATATAATAATGTTTAATAACGGTAGAGATTTTCTTGAAGTTAATTTTTTTAAAACGTCAATTTTTCAACACAGTAAAAAGAAAATAAGATAATTTTATCGTACAGCTTTTTTATAGCTTTTAATTTAAAGTACTAAAATATAAAAAATAATAAATGCGGTTTGGGCCTCTAAAAAAGATCATATATCTCTAAGTTAGAACTAGAATGTGGTTAGTTTCTCTTTTGATTCTTAATGGCGGGTACTTGGTTTATTAAACGACAGAAAAAATTGAAAAATGTATTCACTCAGTTTTTTTATTTGTCCATCAAACATTCTTTTTATTTTTTTTTGTTAGCTACGGCAACACTTTTTTAAGATGCATCCAGAGCATTTCTAATACATACTTTAAATATGGTGTGGGCTCATATCAAAGAAGACTGTCTTTTTTACCAAATACTAACTTAAAAATTGTGGTACTTCTTTAAAATAAATTTTTAATATTTTTTTCCTAGTACATGAATTAAGTTTAGTTTTTCTTGTAAAATTTTATCAAAAATTAGGACAAGTTTAGCGACCTCTAGCAGCGGAGAAACGCATTTAACATGAAAAAGATTCTTCCTACAGAAACGATTCATGTTGAAGCTTCCTTAGAATTATCATCCGACCACACACCTACAATTGTTACTATATCGAACCCAAATAGAATTGTATCTCCGTCATGTTACTTAGCGACGTCAGCCACACAAATAAATTGGTTAAAATATAAAAAATTTCTCAGTGCCCATTGCCTAGAAAATATTCCGCTTAGTACACCGGAGGATGTGGATCTCTCTATTGTTAACTTTGACAGTTATCTTAAACTAGCTGTTCAACATTCCAGCGTTACCCCCAAAAAAATTAAAAATAATAAAATATATTCTTCAGATGTCGAGCGGCTCTTGACTGAAAAAAGGAGAGTTCGAAGAGAGTGGCAACTGTACAGATCCCCGCAACTTAAGAATTTATTAAAAGAGTGCACAAAAATGCTAAGAAAGTTACTGCAGACTCAGAAAACGGCTTCTCTAGAAAAATATCTTAAGGAACTTGATGCAACTCCACAATCTGACTACTCATTATGGCGTGCAGCTAGAAATCTAAAAAGGCCAGTTATATCTAAGCCACCATTGAGAAACTTGAATGGTAGTTGGGCAAGAAACGATATTGAAAAAGGAAATCTGTTTGTTAGTCACTTGAAAAACGTATTTACACCAAATATATCTCACAATATTGCGGTCGAGTTACCACCTGTTGCTGCTAGAGCAGCTATTCCCCTCAGATTTGAGATAAGAGAAATCGAACAGGCTATTTGTGACTTAAACACTAAGAAGGCACCTGGTATTGATAAAATCAGTAATAAAATGCTTTTAGAGCTACCTCGCACAGCAAAGAAAATTATTCTTTTTATTTTTAATGCTATTTTACGCCTTGAATACTATCCTCAAAAATGGAAGGTTTCCTTAGTTACCATGATACCAAAGCCAGGTAAAGATCATACAAAAGTTGAGTCATATAGGCCTATTAGCTTATTATCAAATATGTCAAAGCTATTTGAGAAATTATTAGTTTCAAAATTAACACCGATTTTAAGTGAAAATAGATGTATTCCAAACCATCAGTTCGGATTTCGAAGAAAACACAGCACAATCGAACAGACTCATCGAATAGTAAATGTCATAAGAAAAGCATTTGAAGAAAAAAAATACTGCTCAGCACTCTTCATCGATGTTTCGCAAGCTTTTGATAAAGTCTGGCATGAAGGCTTATTACATAAATTGAAGCAAAATTTACCAGCAAACACACACAAGCTGCTAGAAAGCTACTTAGTCGGTCGTCAATTTATTATTAAAGAAGGAAATTTCTTAAGTTCACCTCAGCCCATTGGCGCTGGAGTCCCACAAGGCAGCATCCTGGGCCCTCTATTATATTTAATTTATACTTCGGACATGCCAACAAGCAACTACACCCAAACTTCAACATTTGCAGACGATACAGCATTTCTAAGCGTCCACGAAAACCATTATGAAGCATCTCGTTACTTACAGCATCATATATTTCAACTAGAAATATGGTTAAGACAATGGAGGATAATGGTCAATGAGCAAAAATGCGTGCATATAACATTCACCTTGCGCCGGGAATCTTGCCCCCATATTACAATCAACAATCAAATAATTCCTCAACATTCGCATGTAAAATATCTCGGTATACATCTGGATCGGCGATTAACGTGGAAATGCCATATAGAGGCAAAATTAACTCAAATGAAACTAAAAGCCATTCAAATTCATTGGCTTATTGGTAGAAACTCTGTCCTTAGTCTCGACTGCAAACTTCTTCTTTACAACTCCATCTTAAAGCCAATCTGGTGCTATGGTATTCAGTTATGGGGCACTGCCTCGGCCTCTAATATAGAAAAAATTCAAAGACGCCAAAATAAAATTCTTCGAATAATCACAGCTGCCCCTTGGTATGTAAAAAACTCAAATATTCACAAGGATCTCAATGTTCCATTAGTCAAAACTATGATTACGAAATATGCAGTAAAATACTTAAAAAGGCTCGAATTGCATCCAAACCCACTAGCACGAAATATTTTAAATGACAGCGGCCACACTCGCTTAAGAAGAAGAGACACTGCAGCACTTATCCAATTAGATGAGCGACAAACACCTCGATAAGTGAACAGAACCCGTGATGAAGAAAATTTTTGTCTGGCACTGGCAGGACATAAAATAAAGTATTAGGTTAAGATTTGATTAATTATTGTTAGTTCATATTTAAATGTATGAAGATTCAATAAATAATATTGAGAAAAAAAAAAAAAAAAAAAAAAAAAACATGTAATTTATTAGATACGAATACAGTACAGTAATTTTTTTAAACATTGGAACAACATTGTTTCACCTTATTTTGGTATATGGAACAAAGTACTGTGCGGCAGACCCGATTTTTGGCAAAAATTCGTCTTGAGCGACCTCTAAACCTCTTCCGAAAAATCTGATAAAAATTTCAAAAATATTTCACCCTTTTCTCTTCACTTTTTTTTGGGACACACTACTGTATATTTCATTACATATTTAATAAAAAAACATTAAGTAAAACTGGTCTATTTTCATTCCTCTACTCAACTCATGACCAATATTAAATAGGATATAAAACTGTTTGGTCCTTTTTTAAATGGCATTCGTATATGCATAAGAATTTAACAAATATCTCTAATGAATATTCATGCTGTGGTATTGTTACTTATAATTGTTTTATTTTCGTAAGTTTATGTTTTGAAACATAATTGGGATGCCTAAATTCAGGAAAAGGGTAAAGTAAAAAGGGAGAAATATAATTCAAAATAAGTAAAATTGCTATATTCAGCTGTGCCAAATTTTAGATACCCTTCATCATACATACATCGAAAAGCCAATTGTTCCCTAGCTGATCAAAGATCGTGTCAAAGTCCGTATTGCGAGAAAAAATTTTTATGTGCGCTAGTTGAAACAATGAACCGATTTACTTAATTTTTAATATATATAATATTTACTCCCCAATTTCTCCAAGTTTATTAGGGTGTTCATTCGGTTAACCGTTAATCGGTTAACCGATTAATTACTACCCGATTAACTGATCGGTTAATTTAAAATTGGCAATTTTCGATTAACGATTAAACCGGTTAATTTCAGTCGATTAACCTATTAACCGATGTAACAAATATTTTTAGTTTTTTGTAGTATTATAACATATATTTTTGCGTTTTTAATTATTTGTTTCGTCTCATATAAAAAAGGTATATGTTTGGAAAATATTTTTTCCTACAAAATATTTCCTTCGAGAAATACATTCTTAAAATACAGTACAAAAACAGAAACTAGGGGTTCGTATTACATTTTTTGCAGAATGTTCGGTGCTAAGCTTTGCCAGGATGAGTCAGATGATGACCTGATAATAGAAGAAGCTCTCGATTGTAACACAAACAATCTTTAACAAAATTAGCCGAAATAATGGCATAATGGAAGATTTTATATGTTGAGAGAAATCCTGGAAAAGGACAAATAAACCAAGATATCGCATTCAGCTTTTAAAAATGAAATGTTTCTGCGCATCTACGTCACATCAGCGTATAAGTACAGCTAAAATATAGAAACACAAGCCAACAAACATGTGTATAAAACGTCGTATGAAACAGTTGAATTTTGTAAACATGTGCAATGCGTAATATTGAATTTGTATTATGGGTTGCTTCCGATTTCTCAAACATCTTCGATAAGCGAAAGAATTGTTTCCAAATAAAGTTTTATCAAAACTAAAGAAAAGAATCGCTTAAATTCTAAACATTTAAACCAAATTATTTTTCCAAAAGATTATTTTATAAAATCTCAAACTATTGTAATAATTAATAAAAAAATCTCAGTTTTTTTTTAACAAATACATACAAATATTATGTATAAATTTAAAATGTGTTTTTCATATTATTACTTTTTTGTTTGCTCGTTTTAGTTAAAGAATTGTTTTGTTCGTTATGTTATTGTTTTTTTTTACTAAAAGACTCCAATAATAAATAATTTTTTCATTTTTATTTATTGAAATTACTTAATTTATAACAAAACTTTATTAATCGGTTAACGGGCCAATAGCAAAATTAACCGATTATTAACCGATTTAATCAAAACCCCGGTTAATTAATCGAGCGATTAACCGATTAAAGTAAAAGCCCGATTAAATGAATACCCTAAAGTTTATATATAAAATTAACAATCAGTTTTAACTGTCAAAAACAAATTGTTAACTGGAAGTTAAAGTAAAAGTAAGCTTTAAAGGGGTCTGTACACGGTAAAGCATTTCTCATCAAAACGCTATGGTAGTATTAGTAAAAATGTGTTTGTATTGGTGACACCGACAATGTTGGATGAAAAATGCAAAAATTTAGAATTAAGTCCTTATGAGTAGCAAAGTTGATTAAACGGTGACCATCTGTCTGTTGAAATGGGTTTTCCAAAGACCCCAAATATGATGGGGACTATGTTGTTAAATATTTATATCACATGTGCATCGTTAAAATTAGCGAGATTGGTTCATTAATTGTCGCGATATGCGCAAAATACCACTGCCTCTAGGTTTAACTAATAATCCAATAAAAAATGAAGCTTCCAACGGAGCAGGTATGTAAACGAGAAACGTAACATGAATTTTATATTGCAAGTAGTGTTTTTCATACGGGAATTTCCGGGACAAAAATCCCGGGATCCCGCACACTATTCGGGAAATAAGCCCCGGGAAATTTGTGCGGGAATTCCCGGGATTTTTTCTAATATAAATATGGCAACTTTTAGCCGTTATGCAAAAAGTGGTTAGGTCAAAAAACTCATTTTGAGTTTTTGAT
Source organism: Pollenia griseotomentosa (assembly GCA_963931875.1). Taxonomy (NCBI): domain Eukaryota; kingdom Metazoa; phylum Arthropoda; class Insecta; order Diptera; family Polleniidae; genus Pollenia; species Pollenia griseotomentosa. Next base: position 128,071,498 of record OZ007562.1, read on the forward strand.
TGGCTTTTATTCAATCTTTTTAATGCTCTTTTGTTTGGTTTAAATCACTTTAGACTTTCACAACTCCTTCTAATCGTTATCATCTGCTTTTAGGAAAAAAGTCAATGAAATACACCAAATAAATATTTTTCAATATAACAAAACGAAAAACTACGGTTTTTGACTTAAGACAGTTTTGCCGAACGCCAAAGAGATGTCAATTCATAACCGATAAGTAAGGCAATGTTTAATGTTTAATGCTCTGAAATTTCGAAAGAAGAAGAGTAAAAATGTACAGAATTTTAATTTGTTCAAAGACCCAGATTTATTTTATAAAAACGAAAAAATGTTGTACCCACTTGAAGCTGCATAACTGATTTTTCGGATTAGATTCTGAAAGAAATTATGACAAAAATTATTAATAAAGAAAACGCTTATTCGATTCGAAGAAAACTATTTTTTTTTTTAAAGAATTACAAGTTTTGAAGGAAGTGCTAAGAAAAGGAAACGTGATATCTCATTGGAATCTTCTTGATAAAAATTGAAAATAGGCTTTAAAACGATTCTGTAAATGCTTATTGTGAACTTTAATCCTATTTTAAAAGAAATAATTTGTTTAAATAATTTAACTTTTTTGGTTTTATATATGTACATAAATGACTTAATTATGCGGCAATAAGTTCTTAGTTTTATAGGAGAAAAATTTAAAACTTTTAAGGTGACTTTTGGAAATTTTATCCGGGATCCCAGAAAATTGAAAAATAAATCCCGCTTTACCGGGAAAAGAATAATTCTAATTGCAAGTTCCCACATTGAAGCAATACATTATCGACACTGAAAGCGCCTTTAAAATTGGTAAATGTAACGACCAGCTTTACACACTGATTTTTTTGTTACCTTTATTCTTTAATATGCTCCCTTACAAACCTGCTTCGTAGTAAGGGAATGTCGTGGCTCTTCAAATGTTATATGTTTGTATACCCTCCACCACAATTAGTTGTGAAGAGGGTATACTAAGTTTGTCATTGCGTGGGAAACCTTTTTATTATTCAACTCAGACCCCATAAAGTATACATATTCTGGGTCCTTGAGTAAGTCTAATGCCCAATTTTCAGGATAATATTTAAATCTATATTAAGTTAATTTCCATATAAACTTAAATCGTATTAAAATACAGATTGATTTTTTGAGTTTTTTTAATAGTCTTATTTAATTAAGATAAAAGAATGGTAGAACTACTAAATACAAAAAAAAAAAAAATATAATAAAAAAGTGTATTTATTTCCAAGGTGGCCTTGGTTGTTGCATTGGTTCAATCTTCAGATTACCTTGCTTATTTTTTCCAATGGAAATTCAAAATGAATTTAAGTGTACCACATCGATGAAATAAGTTTCATTTAAGTGTTTAGTGAAGAAAAATATTTTGTATTTATAACGATTTTAAACATAAATTTGTTTTAATATAAGTCCCAAAAATTGGGCATAAGTCGATAAAGCCATGTCCGTCTGTCTATCCGTCTGTTGAAAACACGCTCACTTTCGAAAGACTCAAAAGAAATAAACCAATTTATAGTGGTATATTCGGCTATGCCGGATCTTTCATACCCTCCATCGACAGTTCGAATGTTTTAGGAAAGATTCTATATGATGTCTATTTATTATTAATTTATCTGTATACAAACAGACATCAGCATTAACATTTGTTGCGGTTTAGACCTATATTAAAGTATTGACCGACAATCAGAAAGTTTCATGCTTTTTTTTTAGCAATTTTAACTAGCTTGGGCAAAGTATCATTAAATAATTTCAGGAGGGGGATTTATATTGGAGCCATGGTATGTTGTGGACCAATCATCCCAAAATTCCGCAGAGTGATTTCTGGTATTAAAAAACATAAATTTCAATACAGCGGTGAAATTAGTTTTAGCGTTTACAGTGAATTTCAGAAGGCTGCCAAATATGGGATCTAAGGTAAATTATGGACCGTATATCACAAAATTGCATCACAGTTTTTCTGGAAGGACTAGAAATAACACTGACATTTCGTGAATATCGGTCTATAATTTACCCTAGGCCCCATATAAGCCCTACTCCCGGGAAAACAGTTTATTACGCCTTAAACCATATTCAATAATGCTATCGGAATAAAATTTAATACTTCACAGTTTTATATGACTATAAATCACACTAATGAATTTTGTAATGATCGGTCCATAATTTACCCTAGGCCCCATATAAAGCCCACTCTGGTAAATTAATTAAATACGCCTAAAATCGTAGCAAATACATTTATTGCGGTAAAATTTCTTCCAATGATGCAATTTTGTGATATACGGTCCATAAATACCTTAGATCCCATTTTAAGCAGCTCTCTGAAATTCACTATAAACGATCAAATTAATTTCACCGTTGTATTGAAATTTATGTTTTACAAATCATAATATTTTACTCAAGCTAGTTAAAATTGCTAAAAAAAAGCATACAACTTTCTGATTGTCGGCTAATACTTTAATATAGGTCTAAACCGCAGCCAACGTTAATACTGATGTCTGTTTGTATAAAGATAAATTAATAATAAAAAGACATCATATAGAATCTCTCCTAAAGCAATCGAACTGTCGGTGGAGAGTATCAAAGTTATGGCATAGCTGAATATAGCACTCTAACTTGTTTTTTTTTTTTTTAATTTGTTAAGAATTCGTTCACTAACATTACTGCATCTCTTAATGTCTAATTACGTAGCGCATAACCATAAATGTGCGCTTACTTTTAAAAATTTACTTTTAATGCTTCGCAGAACAAGAAAAAATTTTTTTTTTTAATAATTTTGTTTTTTTGATCAATGTTTATTAAATATTATTATTATTGAGGTTTTTGTTTTCCTCACGGGCTAAATCTGATCAATAATTTGTTAACAAATGTAAATAAAAAACATTTATGGTAATTCTATTTGTTTTTTCCCAACGTTTCGTTCGCTTTTTTCGAACTTCTTCAGGGGTTATCTTTATTCCATAATGATCTAGCGACAAATAGATAATAAGTACAATCAATTTTAGATTTTAAATTAGAAAATTTTTTATTGGAGAGTTTTTTACATTTTTATCCATAAATTTTAACTTTTCAAAGTCCTATTATTATTTATGAAATTAATTCTTTCACTTTCATCTTAAGCAGTTTTAGTAGAATACTGGCAGTGAAAATTAACTTAATCGGTCCACAAATGCCTTAGTTATATACAAATAACAACCCTTTTTCACTCGAAAAAATGGCTATTCGCGGCTGTGCTTCTATTATTTTATTAGCAATTAAGTTAAGTTAAGTCAATAAATTTGAGTTAATGGCACGTTTTAGGTGTTCACGCTCAAAAATACTCATGAGCAAAGTTTCAATTATTTTGAACGATTATTTGGCAAGTTATAGCAAAATTACTTTCTGCTTATCTATTTTCGATGTGCAATAATATTTTGAAATAATACTTTAGTCAACTTCCGATCTGTGACATAAAAATTAAAAAAGCTTTAGCCGCAGAGATTATATTAGAATAGGAATGAAAACTGAAAAAAAACTTTAACTTTTTTAAAGGGACGATTAAATTAGAATTGTAGAAAATTTTCAAAAATTACCTTAAAAGTTTAAAATTTCTCTCCTACAAAACTAAAACAATACACTTAACCACTTTTACCTTATTGCCGCAGAGTTTTAGCCCATAGGCTTGCCAAATCGGAATTGGTAGATAGCTTGTCATTCAAACGAAGAAGAAAAAAAAGAAAAATATATTTTATGCATACCCTTCAGCACTGGTGGAGAGGGTTCGTTTTTTATATAAGTTTGTTATGTTAATCAGTTTGTAATTATTACAATATTGATCTTATAATATACTTATATCAAATTGTTAATTACTTTTTAAGGGTCCTATAGACACATACTGCTCATGCTCATGCAATCAGCATGTGCTTGTAAATTTGAAATTTTTATTTATGAAAGCGTCACACAGACAATGCAGTATGATATAGGTTTGATTTTGAAATGAACTGATACTGCTGACTGTTGGTAAAATGAACAATAAAATAAATTAATTTTTTGATATATTTTTCTTTTTAATTTAAATTAAAACAAATTTAAAATAGTTTTTGAAAAAAAAACGTTTGAAGAAAATAGGGTTTTTCTTGAATTTCACGAAATGAAATTTATTTAAAAATGATGATTGATAGGTGTATAGTAAAATATCAATCACACACGTATACGAAGGGTTCGTCGGCAGTAACTGTCAGCAGTATGTGTCTATGGGCCCCTTTGAGCGAAACATTTTTTTGAGTATGTTGAATTTTTTTTGGTTCTTGTTACAAGAACACACGCTTAAATAAGCGATTTGTTTTTACATTGCTCATAATGTTTTTTGACTTTTGTTAAATTTTGTTTTGACATTCTTCAAAAAAAGTTTAAGTTTGCCCAATATTCAATTAGAAAAAGTACTTAAATTACGGGTACATTTATAACAAAAGTAAGGAAAATGTATATAAATTACACATTACTAAAATAAACGGTTTATTTAACAAATTAACCGGCTTATTCGATATTCGAAAAATAGATATTTTAAAATATTCGAATTGGGCAAGACTAAAATAACCGGTTAAAACCGGTCGAATACTATTCGTTCGATCTCGTTTGATTCTGACCATCTGGTTTCGCACAATCCTAGCCGAAGCAGATGGTAGATAAAAGCTAATGGACTGATACATGCGTTATGCAGATGCCTTATCGTTGTACGTTTACAAACTCTTCTTTCTATTGTTTACGTCATTCGTCAACGTTAGTGAGTAGGTGACCAATTTAGATGTTGACAGGAACGATCTTTCTTCTTTGAATAAGAAGTTCATAAGTGTTATCTAATAGTGCAATTATTAGCTGTATTTATAGAAATTTATAATTATTTTGTCTGATCTAATGAGATCCTTCAAATACAAAAGCAGGCCTTTTACATTCTCTCAAGCTGTTTGTGTAGTTTATTTAGCACTTTATTGCTATTTATATTAAATTACAATTAAAGAAAACAAGTCATACTATTTAAGTTCAAACTTTTCTCTGTGTAATAAAAAAATATTCATTCATTATTTGCATTAACTCTGCTGATAATTAAAACATTTTACGGACATTTTTAAGACCTTTCAAATAGTAAGTACTTACTTCCTCGCCACCTACAATTGTTTATTTTTGGCAACACTTTTGTTTTAAACGATAGAAAAATAAGACAACAAAAAGCAATAAAAAAGCACAATATAAACAACAGATAACGGGGCAAACAGTAACAAATCGTAAATTTTTTTTTCAGCTCAATATTTATTTCGTCAGGCAGCCTTCTTGCCAATGACGTATTGATGAGTGATGAGCGACGACGATTTCATGTTATGGCATAATTGATGATGGGAACATTTTTATTATTTGCAGGAGGAGGTTTCTATTAAGTGGGTTTTGTATTTTAGGAGTTTGTGGCATTTTTTTTATTTAACCATTAGGAGTGCTTGTGAGTGATTTTGATTTGTGTTAAGCTTTTAAATAAAAATGAGTTTTAACGTCATCATTGTTATAAAGTCACTTTCCATACGTTCGCCACTCTTGACAATATATTGAATGTCACACTATTTTTATGACCTTCCTCTTTTAATTTTCTACTATTGTTTTTGTTTGTCTGTTTGTTTTGTAACAATTTCTATCTAAACTAAACTGTCATTTGTCAAACAAACCATAATCTGTTCATGAAAACGAATGCAAAAGAAGTAGGAAAGTACATAAGTGCATCGAATTGTATGCAGAGACAGTAATAATGTCACATACTTATATACATATATATTTTTATATGTTTGTGCATGCAAGTGTTTGTTGCAACTTGTATAATCCCGAAAAACACCAAGTGAATTGTTTGGAAAATAATTGCTGTATCTTAAAAAAGCACTTTTTTATTAAATACTTATGGTCCATTTTCGCTCATCCGTTTCGAATCAGTTCTGTTTAGTCTGTGTTCATACGGTTCATGTCTCATTGACATGATTGCTACTTTATAGGCGAGTGAGACGAAAGGAAAAGAAACGAGTACACAGATGCTTGTACTGTCAGCACCAGTGTTTGAAAATAAACACTCAATATCGCTCCTTAGTGTTCGGTTCGGTAGATTTGTGGAAAACACAAACGCTAATAGCGTTTCCCTGTTTGTCGTCTGTCGAACACAAAAATAATACTTTTTTTTTATCAAACTCAACAAAAGATGAGAACATTTAATTTCGTTCGGTTTTTTGAAATCCACAAACTTCATTGTGTTCGGTTCGGCTCATTAATGTTCGTCCCTTTTGGCTGGTAAAAAAACCAAACATATTTTACAAAAACACATACGAAAAAAAACAAAAAGCCAGGCAAATAATTTAACACAAACAAAACATATACACAATACACACACAAGCTGTTCGTGGTGCAGTCGTTGCTAAAATTTTTGTCTGTTCATTTCTTTATTAATGTAAAAAAAAGAAACATTATAGAACATTAAAATATAATGTTTGTCTACAGAACCACTACAATTGTTCTATTTTTTAACGAAGAACAGAACACTATATAATGTTTGGCTCCTTCTTGAAAATAGTTACGAACGGTGTTAAGGGTCATGTCCGTCTACACAATCACTAAAAAAATAAATATTGTTCTTGGGTGTGTGAACCGAACGCTAAATAATGTACTGTTTATTTTCGTCAGTACGTTTTGCTTTCTCATTCGCTTTTTTTTTTTTGCTTTCTTACTCGTATTTAAAAACTATACAAAAAAATATGTCGTCAGCTTGACATGAACTGTTTGAACGTCAATGAAATTTCAAAGAAGAAAAAGTAAGAATCATGTCAATATGACATGAGCCGTATGAACTCAGACTTAAGCTTCGTACAGACGGTGGTCAGATCTTACAATGTTGTCATTTAAATTGGCTAAAAATGTCTTGCAACTGTGTGAACGTTGTACGCTATTTTATTAAGGGCACCATTGTCAGAAAAATGACAACATTGTAAGATCTGAACATCGTCTGTACGAAGCTTTAGTATTAGTGAAAATTAAAAAAGCTTTACCTTAGTTTGAAATGGCGCTGTTATTATATACCAAAAAGTACAATTTCACTGACCTTGACGTCACTGTTTTCGACCACGTGCTTACTTTCTTGAATTGAAATTGATCGCAGCAGTTCGTTGCTATTGTAATCTTCCTATAATTTTGAATATGTATGTAGATCAGTGTTGCCAGCCCTTTGTTATTACATATATTGTGTGTGATTTCTACTTTTATGTGTAGCACATGTGTAATTTGTTTCATGTGTAATCTGTGTGTAATTTTATTTTGAGTTTTATTTTTTCATTAATTTTTCTGCGTGCTCGTTGAATGCAGACGTGTTTTTTTTTAACTCGGCTTACGGTTTTTTTTTTAACATAAATAAGTGTATATTTATGATATAATAATATTATTATCTTTTTTAAATAATATAAGATCAGCGAATGAATAGACGCTTTAAAATAATTTTTAATAAGTGAACATAAAATTTTTAATACAAATATTAAAAATTACAATTAACAAAAATATATGTATGTACACACATACATATACATACATACATTTTAAGCAAAAACATTTCTTGTTTTCTTTATTCTTTTTTTATTCTCGGGGTTTTTTAAACAACAAATAAAAAGAAGAGCACAATTAAACAAACAGTAATATATAAAAAAAACTCTTATGAATGCATATAATGAAAAAACAATAAAACATAACGAAAGAAATGCTTATGTTACATTGAGTGTTGACGAAACAAACGTAGAAAAAAGAATCGATGATAGCAATTATTTAACGGCTAAACCTATTACTCGAACGCGTTCCCTCTCACCTTCTTTGTTTAAAAATACGGTCGATCGTAATACAATAACAAATTTATTAACTGCAAGCGTTGCCACAGAGCAAAAAAAACTTTAATAAGTGATGAAACGGTTAACCCCAAAACAGCCGCTATGGACAACTCAATAACTCAAGTAAAAACTTCTCAAAAGCCTACAGTACAAGTTGGTATGGACAGGTACATAACAGTGCTTAAACGGGGACGCAGCCCTACCTCTGCAGCAGTTGCTTCGGCCTCAAAAGTACCATCTTTTGATAAAATAAATTCTCAAAATCGTTTTGCAATTCTGGAGGATGAATCCTCTGAAGCACAAAACGTCATAAAATCGTCCAAGCCTCCCCCGATATATCTGAGGGAGCAAAATTCTAATGAGCTCATAAAGAGTTTAATATCGGTTATAGGTGAAAATTCGTTTTACGTAGCTGCTATCAAGCGTGGTAGTATAAACGAAACAAAAATACAAATCAATCATGAGAATGATTTTCGAAAAATTGTAAGCAACTTTGAGGCACTCAAAAAAAATTTTTATACATACCAACTGAAAAGCAGTAAAGGTCTTCAGGTAGTGATTAAGGGTAGTGTCTCATGTGTGGACCCAGAAGAGGTAAAAACATTCCTTGAAGAAAAAGCCTTCAAGGTAAAACATGTATTAAAAATAGAGAAAAAATTCCCCAACCACTTTTTTTGAGTGGAGTTTGAACCCGGCGACGTTAAACTTAAAAAAAATGAAACGCATCCCATCTATAACTTAAAATATATTCTGTACAGAAAAGTAACTATAGAGGAGCCGCACAAAAGAGGTGGTCCCGTTCAATGTCTGAACTGCCAAGAATTTGGCCATACTAAAGCATACTGCTACTTACCCCCTGTTTGCGTAGTATGTGGCGAATTACATGGTACAGTTCTTTGCGACAAGTCTAAAACCGACCCCAACGTAAAAAAATGCAGCAACTGTGGTGGCAATCACACTGCCAATTATAGAGGATGCCCTGTATATACTATCGTCAAGCAGTCGGTTGGACCGAAAACTAATCCCCCTCAGGTAACAAATCAAGTAAACATTAATGACCTTCAGGCCCCCCCGCCTAGTAGTAACAGCATCTCTTATGCCAACGTCTTAAAATCAAACAATCTACCAATGCAAGGCGCTTCGACAAGTAATGCCGAAACTCCAGTTTCTAATCTAAGTCGGCTAGAAAAAACAATGGAAACATTAGTGCAAACAGTAAATAATTTTACAAACACAATGGGTAATATGATGCAGGAAATTCTTAGAATGCAATCGATGTTATTGCAAGCTGTACTTAACAAGCCATGAACTGTTTAAAAATTTGGTTTTGGAACGCAAACGGCATCCGCCAACATAAAAATGAATTAGAATACTTTCTTAAAAATAAACAAATTGATGTCATGATGGTTTCTGAAACTCATTTGACCTCAAGAAATACGTTCAAAATCAATGGTTATACTCTATATGATACCAAGGACCCTCGAGATAGAGCTTGTGGAGGTTCTGCCATTTTAATAAAGCAACGAACATTTGTGTTGAAGAGATAAATCGAAACATAGTAATTTCATCTTTATATTCACCACCTAGGTTTTCAATATCAGAAAGCCAATATTATAAATATTATACGTCATTGGGCCCTGTTTCCTGGCTGCTGGCGATTATAACGCTAAACATACCTTCTGGGGGTCACGACTAATAACACCAAAGGGTCGTGTTTTGTTTAATACAATCTCTAAAATGAATTTAAATGTTGTCGCGAGTGGCCAACCAACATATTGGCCTGCTGATGCGCAAAAAATTCCAGATGTCATCGATTTTGGCGTTGTTAAAAACATCCCCACAAAAACGATTCACGTTGAAGCTTTCTTAGAGTTATCCTCTGATCACACACCTACAATAGTTACTATAATAAACACCAATAGAATTGAATCTCCCTCTGGATACATAGCGACGTCAGCTACACATATAAATTGGTTAAAATATAAAAAATATCTCAGTACCCATTGCACAGAAAATATTCCGCTTAGCACACCGGAGTATATAGATCGCTCTATTGTCAATTTTGACAGTTTTCTAAAACTAGCTGTACCACATTCCAGTATTGCCCCGCAAAAAACCAAAAATAATAAAATATATTCCTCAGATGTCGAGCGTCTTTTGTCTGAAAAAAGGAGAGCTCGTAGAGAGTGGCAATTGCACAGATCCCCTCAACTTAAGAAATTACTAAAAGACTGTACAAAAAGGCTGAGAATGTTACTGCAGACTCAGAAAACGGCTTCACTGGAAAAATATCTCAAGGAACTTGATGCAACTCCACAATCAGACTACTCATTGTGGCGTGCAGCTAGAAATCTCAAAAGGCCAGTTGTCTCTAAGCCACCATTAAGAAACTTAAATGGAAGTTGGGCAAGAAATGATGTTGAAAAGGGAAACCTGTTTGTCGATCATTTGAAAAACGTATTTACACCAAATATATCTCACAATATTGCGGTCGAGTTACCACCTGTTGCTGTTAGAGCAGCTATACCCTTCAGATTTGAGATAAGAGAAATCGAAAAGGCTATTTGTGACTTAAACACTAAGAAGGCACCTGTTATTGATAAGATCAGTAATAAAATGCTTTTAGAGCTACCTCGCATGGCAAAGAAAATTATTCTTTTTATTTTTAATGCTATTTTACGCCTCGAATACTATCCTCAAAAATGGAAGGTTTCCTTAGTTACCATGATACCAAAGCCAGGTAAAGATCATACAAAAGTTGAGTCTTATAGGCCTATTAGCTTATTATCAAATATGTCAAAGCTGTTTGAGAAATTATTAGTTTCAAAATTAACACCGATTTGAAGTGAAAATAGATGTATTCCAAACCATCAGTTCGGATTTCGAAGAAAACACAGCACAATCGAACAGACTCATCGAATAGTAAATGTCATAAGAAAAGCATTTAAAGAAAAGAAATATTGCTCAGCACTCTTCATCGATGTTTCGCAAGCTTTTGATAAAGTCTGGCATGAAGGCTTATTACATAAATTGAAGCAAAATTTACCAGCAAACACACACAAGCTGCTAGAAAGCTACTTAGTCGGTCGTCAATTTATTATTAAAGAAGAAAATTTCTTAAGTTCACCTCAGCCCATTGACGCTGGAGTCCCACAAGGCAGCATCCTGGGCCCCCTATTACACTTAATTTATACTTCGGACATGCCAACAAGCAACTATACACAAACTTCAACATTTGCAGACGATACAGCTTTTCTAAGCGTCCACGAAAACCGTTATGAAGCATCTCGTTACTTACAGGATCACATATTTCAACTAGAAATATGGTTAAGACAATGGAGGATAATGGTCAAATAATTCCTCAACATTCGCACGTAAAATATCTCGGTATGCATCTGGATCGGCGATTAACGTGGAAATGCCATATAGAGGCAAAATTAACTCAAATGAAACTGAAAGCCATTCAGATTCATTGGCTTATTGGAAGAAATTCTGTCCTTAGTCTCGATTGCAAGCTTCTACTTTACAACTCTATCTTAAAGCCAATATGGTGCTACGGTATTCAACTATGGGGCACTGCCTCGGCCTCTAATATCGAAAAAATTCAAAGGCGCCAAAATAAACTTCTTCGAATAATCACAGCCGCTCCCTGGTATGTTAAAAACTCAAACATTCATAAGGATCTCAATGTGCCATTAGTAAAAATTATGATTACAAAATATGCGGTAAAATATTTAAAAAGGCTTGAACAACACCCAAATCCACTAGCTCGAAATATCTTAAATCATGGCGGCCACACTCGCTTAAGAAGAAGAGACACTGCAGCACTTACCCAGTTAGATGAGCGATAAACACTTATATATGTGAACAGAACCCGTGATGAAGAACATTTTTGTCTGGCAATGGCAGGACATAAATAAAGTATTAGGATAAGATTTGATTAATTATTGTTAGTTCATATTAAATATATCGTTGCCTAAAACGCAAAACGCCCTATCTAACATTTTGAAAATTTTACAGGAGAAGCAAATTACTATTAAAAATGTTAATCGATAAATTGCCTTAAACCGTTTACAATTTATTTTACTTCTATTTTTTTTGTAAAACCTACCAGTTGTTTTGACAATTGACAATGTTGCATATTATGGAAACTGTTAGTAAGGTCTTTTAGCGCGTAGCATATAATCTTTTGTAGATAGGGCCGTTTGTTTTTTGTTAATAAAATTGCAAATTTTGGATAAAAGTTTCCAAAATTTATTGTGGACATAAGTGTTGATGCAATTCATCAGATTTAATGAAAAAGACGATTTTTAATTTTTTGTTAGTTAGGGCCTTTTGCGTTTTAGGTAACGATATGAAGATTTAATAAATAAATATTGAAAAAAAAAAAAAAAAAAATTTAAGGGTTTTTTTGAACATGTTTTGAATAAATAACTTAAACTGTCACATGTGGTTGTTATTTCCTTGACATTTCTTATTTGCGTGAGCTAATAAAAAAATGTTTACATTAAAAAGATTATATAGTTTAAGAGGTAAGTTCTTCATAAATAAATATTTGCACAGCTTTTTTTAAGACGCAATACAGGATACCCGCAAGTCAATAAATTTTTTTTAAATTACTTTGCCTATGATATTGAGGTGTGGGGATTTATTTCATATGCAATAAAACCCCAATTTTGGAAATTAAATAAACCCTCAAAGAAATTAAATAACGCACCAAACATAAAAGAAATAATACCCACATTTTTGTGGGCTTATTTCATATAAAATAATGCCCCAATTTCTGAAATTTTATAAGACCGCAATATGTATAATACAATTAATTGTACAGTTTTGGTTTTAAGAATCGCGCGATAGACGAAAACGCCGAAAAACGTTTCCGTTATAAATTTAAAAATGAAATAATCCCCCAAAAAATATCTTGGGGCTTTATTTCAAAATGATTTTTTGGGGGATTCTTCATATGAAATAAGCCCCTAATTTAAAAATTGAAATAATATCACAAATAAAATTAAATAACTTTAAAAAAATCGTTGTTGTTGTTCTCTGTACAAACTTTTGGGGGATTGTTTCATTACCGTAGAAACACAATTGAACCATATGAACGTAGTAGCGTACGACGTCGATTCGTTGTCAAATTAAAACGAATAGTATTTTATACAAAGGCACAAGATAAATGGCGGATCTACGTCGTACTTCGACTTAGAACTAAAGGCTCAGTTAGCCGGGAGTAACAGTAACCTTACCGTAAAAAAGTAAGACCAATCTATTTCTTACAGATTGAGACGTAACATAGTACTGCTAACTATAATCGTTCTAATTGCTTTACATACAACAAAATGAATCAGCTGATTTGCAACGTTACTGTTACTCCCGGCTAACTGAGCCTTAATTCGTTATCGTTCGCCGGCTACGACCGTATTGTCATAGAAAAAAAAATTTTATATATAAAATAAAATTAGAGTCCAAACACAATGTAACGATATTTTACTGCGGTGCGATTTTTCATACGATTTTGAAGTAAAAAACCGCAGTGCGGAACGGCATAAAATTAAAATCTATTTTAGAGTCCAAACACAATGTAACGATAATTTATTGCGGTGCGGTTTTTCATACGATTTTGAAGTAAAAAAACCGCAGTGCGGAACGGCATAAAATTAAAATCTATTTTATTTTCATTGCGGACTTTCTTTCTCTCTCAATAAGGCGAATTAAATTCGCCTTGTCTCTCAATTTTTGATACTAGTTCCCTTTCTGATGTTGCCATAGTTTTTGAATAATTGGCTATGTTCACAACATTATTGAAAACAAACAACATGATAAAAATGCGTTCACAAATAAATTAATAAAAATTTAAACAAAAAATGACAACTATTTCCGTCGCCGTCTTCCGTTGTATTATGTTTATTTTTCTTTCCCGCAACGAGAAATCGCACCGCACCGCAAACATTGTGTTTAGACTCTTACTTTTGAGTTTTCCAATTGAATATTTGATAACAAAATAAAATAAAATGAAAGAAAAATAATAATAAAAAATAAAAACAAAATATGTTTACGACGGCATTGTGGGTAAGTGAAGCGTGTTTCTAAAAATTTACGGCGTTACGTTGATACGACGTACGACTCAATTGTGTTCCTAGCATTATTTTTTGGTGGGTTATTTCATGCCGCTGATGTAAGATACAAGCAAGAAGTTGTGTTTTATATGAAAAAAAAATTAAAAAAAAAAAATAAAAAAACTCGTTAAATAAGTCATCTTTATTCACTAAAAACACGAACAACGGATGATTGATAATTTAAATTCAATGTTCCCTAATACTGAACGGATTAGTGTTATTAGACCTTTACAAAATTGTATAGTGTAGGTAAAAGCTCTTGTTGAGTAGATCATGTTGTAATTTTTAGATTCTTACTACATCTTCAAAATCTTATTAACTAGCACTCGATTGGAGTCGCTTTATTTATTTATTATTATTTGTCTATGGACTTTTCTTTACAGACATTTTACAAATTTAAATTTAATTTAAATAAAATAGACTATAAACTAACATTTGATTACATAATATTAATTTTGCTATCAATTAAGAAAAGCAGTAATTAATCTACTTATTGACTTTGGATCCAATGAAAAATCCATAAATCTACATAATTGATTGAAAATGTTACACATTCTTTTTAGCTCTAAAGAATTTGACGGATAATGGTATCAAATTTCGGGATGAGTTGAGGAGTATTAAATGAGATCTCATTAATTAACCTTTAATGCACTTGTTGTATGTGAACAACAAGACTTTTTAAAGCCAATTTGCATTTATAAAGCTAAATTTTTTCCAAACAAAATATGTATTACAAAAATATTTTGTAGTCCTTTTTTGTTTCTCATATTTATCTTTTGAAAAAATTTGGCTGCCCCAAAGGCGTTTGGTGCATGAAAGGGTTAAAAAATTTAAAGTCGTTGTCCATCAAATACCTGAATATAATTATAAAAATAAAAACTAATATTTATGATTTACTCAAACATTCTATTTGATTAACGTTTGAGAAATACCATTAACTCAAATTTTTTTTATCGTAATTTAATTTTATTCATACTCAATTCATATTAAAATATAGTTCTTCATATAAGTTTATTATTTTTTTGACATGAAAAACTAATTTTAAACATAAATTGATATTTAAATAAATTGGTGAAATCGGCCATAAAAGTTTTAA
This sequence comes from Pollenia griseotomentosa, assembly GCA_963931875.1. Taxonomy (NCBI): domain Eukaryota; kingdom Metazoa; phylum Arthropoda; class Insecta; order Diptera; family Polleniidae; genus Pollenia; species Pollenia griseotomentosa. The sequence goes on from OZ007562.1 coordinate 128,086,611, forward strand.
ATTATTTGAAAAAAGAAATTTTTTTTAATATGACATCAATAGAAAATCTTAAGTCCTATGCAAACGTTTTAAATCATTTAAAGCGTTTATTATTTGAAAATGGAATATTAATTTGTGTCCAATACAAAATATGTTAACTGGGATGTTGTTGCACTTGCAGAATGATGAGGAATAAGAAAAAATGTCAACACTTATTAAATTTACTTATTTAACAATAAAACCTAATATGTTATCTACATACATATTGTTGCCGTTGGCAAAGACGTAGTTTCTTTAGAATTTTTTTCTCTAGATCATAAATTTTAAAGTATTCAAAATTTTTTATTTATCCCTTTTTATGACTACAGATACACTACTACACACTAGGCACACAGAATTCTTTGTCCTTTATACGTTGCTTTTTCAACAAGCTCTAACGTAACAACGGAGGAGTAGCACACAATCAACACTTTAATGACGGATATTTTCATATATATATATATATATATATATATATTATATATCAAGATCACGACAATATAAGGTTTTTTATTTTATTTTTCATGACACACAACACAAAAAATTAAATTAAAACCAAGGCGAATTCATACAGGTGACCGCATCATGAGATGGAGTTTTGCTATTTTTGTAAAAAGTTAGAGTGAATGTCAAAATTATTTGTTGAAAATATAAAAAAGGAAATTTTTTTTGTTAATAAAATATACACAATTGCTTTAGAAGGTAAATCTGTTTCCTGTATTGCAAATTTATTGTGGCTCAACTTATTCCTTACGCATTTTTAATTCCTTGTGTTTATATTTTATATGCACTTTTTTGTTTTATATAATTAAAATAAGTTTTTTTTTCAAGAATTTAGATTTTTATTGAATTTTAAATTTTAACTAAATTTTTCACAAAATGTAACACCTGACAAATTATTGTCATAATAAAATAATAATAAACTTCATATATAAAAAACGCTGACAAAGATATTCGATTTTTTTGTATAGAGTTTCGCGTTTGGTATGACAAAAAGTTGTCAGGTAAGCAAAGCTTGATATTCAGCATGCACACAAAAAAATTAACAAATGTCACCTGTATGAATTCGCCTTGATTAAAACAAATTAAACTGATAGGTTTATAGAACAAATAAAAAAGAAGCTCTTGTTCTACAGCAAGTAATGTACTTTGTTGGTAGAAAAACCTGATAGATTGTCAAAAAGAAAAAAAAAATATTTATATTTCTAGCAACAATAAATACTCTTATTTGAAAACAAATAAAATAAAACACCAATTGTGGCATAATGTAAGCTTCGTAAACAACTTACAGCTGGGCTACTGGGGCTACCTTATTAATTGTACCATGGATAGGTTTCAATAATTCAACGAACATTAAACCAACTTTAGTATTTTGCGTTGACGCAAACGTACGATACGGGACTAAGCTCATAAGAAACCCTGTATATCAACTTAATTGTCAGTTTAAAAAAGCGATGTATAAAGTACAAGCTAATCTATGTGTTTCGGGCATAAATAATTTTAGAATCTATCTAATGAAATTTAAGCCTTTCAAAAAACGTTAAAATTTTATGTAAAACCAACCACAGAAAAGCTAAAAAAAAACGGAGCGTTCAAGACAGCCCTAAAGCTGGGATCACACGATTGCCGCAAATGCACAAATATGACACAATTTTGATTGTGCTTTATTGATTCACAAAAATAAAATTGCACCAACCAAATATTCTGAAATCACACGATTGTCCTGTTTTTTACAAATGTAATTGCCGCTAGTTGGTACAAAGCGAAATGGGTACAATAATTGCCGCAGAATTATTGTACCCATTTCACGCGATTGTTCGTACTTGTGCCAACTGCGAAAACAGCTGTTGTAGTAGATTTTTTATTTGTTTGGAATTTCTAGTTGGTTTGTATATATACTTATTTAAACAAATTTTTGTTGAATAGTTTTTTTTGAAATTTTTTAAGAAAAATATATGAAATTCTAAAAACTTAACAAAGCAAAATTCTATTTTGAAATATATTAAGAAATAGAGGATATACAATTATAATTGTATATACATATATATATTTAAATATATATATTTAAATATCAATTCATATTAAATACATATGTACATATAGTTTTTCATATTATTTAATTTTTATTTGCCATGAAATGTATTCGTTTTAAATAAATTTATTAAAAAAAAGCAAATATTGGCGCGTTTTGTGTTGTTTGATTGCCGCACAAGAACACATTAAATATTGGTACATTATTGTTATTTTTGTTGACGCGCGGTTGCATATCAAGTGGTCACACGACTGCCGCACCAGGGTTGCATTTTATTGGTAAAAGTAAGCACAATATTGTCCTCGATTGGTCCATGAGCCATTTCATTGTGCAGTCACACGATTGGGTTATTAAGAAGTATGAACATTGGTACATTGCGGCAATCGTGTGATCCCAGCTTTATTCTTTAATATTGCTTGTGACAAATTTTTGGTTGTTAAGTAATATTTATTTATTCCGCTTGTATCAAAATAAATATCGGAAGTCCTTTAAAGCCTCGGTAGGCTAGCTGGTAGCGAGCTAGTCTATCAGCGCCGAGGTTGCGGGTTCGATTCCCGCCAGTGACTCTGGTTTCTTTCCTGCAGACAAGCATAGAGCTTCGCGGGATTAGCTTAGGAAATTAAAAAAAAAAAATTCATGTTTTGCATCATTGTGAAATAAACGCAACACGATGCAAGAGGGTCAAAAGTTTTCAATTATTTTTGACAACAAATTCGTTTCTTATTATTAATTAACCAAATTGTTTGATAACTTCATTTAGGTTTCACACAAAAGCCTTTCCAAAAGAGATAAGGGTCTAAAGTGTTAAAACTTTTTTTAATATTTCCATACATAGTAGTAATTTACATTTTTGAATGCTGTATAGTATCGTAACATTATTGAATACTAGAAATTTAATTAAAAAATATATAAACAATTTTAACTAGGCATATAACGATACGCGATTGTGCCGATACGATACCGATACTCAAAAAGAAATGTCGGCGATACACGACGAATATACAATTTGAATTTAAGGTAAAATTGCGAAAACTCAAGCAGAAGAATTTTTTTTTATTATACAAAACTATGTATTGTGTAGGAGATTATTAATATTTAAAATTGAAATTATGTAATATTATTTTTGAAAAACAACGGATTCGATTTTATGGTAATATTAAAAAAAACTAATAAGTTTTTATAGAAAACTAGCTGTCCCGGCAAACGTTGTTTTGCCATATAATTTATTTTTAGCGAAAGAAAGAGTAATAAAGCATATATACCATGATCGGCGATGAAAAAAAAGCTATTTATTACTTTATTTCTGTTCGTTACATATTCAAAAGTTTCACCAAAAAAAGTGATGTAAGTGAAGTATGAAAATCAAACAGAGATAATCAAATTTCACTACGAAGAGCAATTGCGTGTACGATATTGTTAGTCAGTCCTTCTTTAGCCAACACAAATAAGCTTGATGGCTTGCCGATTCGAGAACATGCCACGTATAATTATCCATGTGAAAAACATGGTGTGCCCAAATCAAAGCCGCAAACAGACATCCTTTGGATTTGCGACTTATTGATTGTCATTGCAAATGCTAATCTATTAGAAAATTAAAACCGTTTGAATTCAATTGGGACATGTGTGGCAATCATCAAAGTTCGTGGCAGCAAAACATTTTCGTCTCGGAATTTACCATTCAAAATGGTAGCTTCGATAACGTTTTTCATAAATTTTTTTACCGACCAATCGTGTACCACTGCATAGCCGAAGTAGAATAACCGGAGAAAAATTAAAAAAAAAATACATAAACTTTTCAAAAGAATCGGTTAATTAATTAAGTAGGTATAGGAGGGGTGCTTTTACCCTTTTTTTCTTTTTTTTACGCCGTAAATGTTAAAATTTATAGCCTTTAGCTTATGTAACACCATTTTCCTGCCAAATTTAAGGAAAATTGGTTGAATAGTTAATAGGATATAAGGAGGGGGAGCTTGTACCCCTCTTGCATTATTTCACGCCCTAAGCAAAAAAAATATAGGCTATAGTTCTTTCCAGCTGTAACACTATTTACCGGCGAAATTTCAAGAAAATCGGTTGATTATTAAGAAGATATAGGGTCGATTAACCCTCTTGCCCTATTTCACGCCCTATTCGATATTTTCTTTCAGATGTAATAGTGTTTGCATGCCAAATTTTAAGAAAACCGGTTGATTAGTTTAGAAGATTGGGGAAGGGAAGCTTTTACCCCTATTGCCCTATTTCACTCCCTAGCTAATAAGAAGTATAGGCTATAGATGTTACACTATTTGCCTTCAAAATTTCAAGAAAATCGATTAATTATTTAAGAAAACATAGAGAAGGGGAGCTTTTGCCCCTCTTGCCCTATTACCTTTTTCCTCTCATATGTGTCAGTGCCTGTATGTTTTAAGAAAACCAGTTGATTAGTGAAATAGATGTATTAAGACGGATCTTTTACCCCTCTTGCCATATTTTACGCCCTCTAGGGATATTCCAATACCTACCCAATATACACACATATTAAAATCATAAAAATCGGTCAAGCCGTTTCGAATGTAATTCGAAAATGGGGGGAATTTTGTTGATATTTGTATGGGAATATATAGGGAAATCTAAATACCATATCTCCGGAACCACTGGGCCGGTTTCATGCAAGCTTCACATAAACCATCTACAGACTATCCCCAACCTACCCTTAAATTTTGGTTGAAATGGGTCGACCCGTTTTCGCAGTTAGTGGTGACATCAAAGTGTACACTTCTTTTTATATATATATAAAATATATATATATATTGTATATAGAAAATAACAGTGTAAGAGATTAAAAAATTTAAAACTAAAATTAAAAAGATTTTTGTTTTTTGCTTTATTTTTGCGAGTGCAATAAGCAAGTTGTTTTTGTTTTCATTTTGTTTTTTCTTAACCTACTTACAACTACAATTAATGTTAGAAGAATTCCAACCAACTGTAGTGGGGAATGTAAGAAAGGATAAACTCACTGATTATTGTTGTTGTTTTTGTTAAAGCTTTGATATGGTTTCAAGTAAGACTTTTGCTAATAAGTAATTTTTATTCGCTTAATAGTTTTACTTGTTTAATATCTTTAGTTTTTCTTAAATCTTTGGATGAAGTTTCCTGACGATCTGGCCTAAGCAACCAGTGAAATGCGCATGGGAATAGCTTATCCCTTCAACAGTAAATTTCAGTGTTTTTATCAAAAATAAAAATTGGGAATGAAGCAGGACTAACAAAATCTTGTAAATTAAGAATTTTTGTTAAAAAAATAAGATATTTTCAACTTTTGCGGATATCGCAAATCCGTTCGAACTGGACCTGCAGTGGAAAATAGTCTCTCAGATGTGACAGAACTCATTTGCACCAAGCAGAACTGCGTCTCTAGAAATATTAGGAGATCTAAGATATGTATATCTCGACTTCTTCTTAAACAGACCCACAGCTTATGATGTTATGTTGTTATAGTCATAGAAGCTCAGTAAGACGTTTTTGCGATTCGATTGTCTGTAAAATATTCGAAGAATTTTAGATAAACAATAGGTTCATTATTCTCTAAGCCCTTAAATCTTTCATTCAGAACTAATGCTAAGTAAGTTGCCAATTCTATTCTCTATTTCAGTTTGTTCATTTATTATATTTTCTAATAATCTTCGATGACTGTTAACTAGAGGAATAACGTCAGAAAATGTAGCAGTGGTCTTGGTTATGGATTTTGTAGCATCTTCGAACCTGAAGAATCGCCGATATATCGGTTTTCGTTAAGTCCCTAATGTTAACCATATACATACATACATATGTAGATAATTCTGCGCCATCCATATTCAAATTATTTAAATTATTTTCAAAATTGCGACCTGTATTTGGTACATAAGAATTACATAAACTTATAGACAGCCCGACTGCCAGAAAATTATGACTTAGAGATCAAGAGACTTCTGAACAAAAGCATCCACATCTATTGTGGTGTAGAGTGGACAAATTTCTAATTATATTTTCTGCGTTCATTTAATTTTCAAACCATTGCACTCCTTTATACCAGTGCTAGTATTCGTTTTTTTTTGTTTTTGGTTTGTTTTGTAAACAACTTTAAAGTTATTGCAACTTATGTCATAAAAAGACGCCTAATAAAAAATTATGTCTTTTGATATTGGGAGAATGTATTCGAAATTGACATATTCTAATATTATTGCTTTCTAAATGATAATAATTTTATTAGAGCTATAAAATTTGTTACTAACATTAAGGTGGTAAAAGGTTAAACATAGTCGACTTAAGCAAATTTTGAGTTTATGGCACCTTTGTAATCTCCATGTTTGAAAGTACCCAAGACAAATTTTCAATAATTTTGTACGATTTTTTAGGAAGTTATAGAAAAATTAATGTTTGCTTATTTTTTTTTCAATGTGCAATAACATTTCGAATAAAACATTAAGTTGACTTCCGATTCGTGGGCCACTAAATCTTCACCAAACTGCCCTTTCACATATTCTTCGTCTACATCTATGTATATCGATAACACCTCCAAAACAATGCGCTTTGTCATTCGGTGCTGTTCAAGACCCAACACTGCTACGTGGTAATGGTTTATATCTCCCATTTATGAGCAAAAAAAAAAAAAAAACAAATTTATTCTGAACTTATTAAAACTAAATTTATTTAATTTTTAAGCAACATGAATTAATAACAAACAATTCATATAAATACATATCGCACACCTAGTTCAAAAGTGACAACTCAAAGTTTTTATTTTACGGGTTTATATGCTTAAACTATGCACAATACACTTGTTTATCTATAAAAAAATATCTGTTAATTTTGTTGTTGTGAACTGTTATTAAAAAATGGTTATGGTTTCTTTATGTTTCAATTGGCAAAATTGACTTATTTTTAGTTGTGTCGAAATTATAAAGATAATAGATCCCTACTGCTAAGTGCTGAATAGTCTTAATTCGTTACACTTTTGATAAAATAAATCTTTGTTGGAGTTTATATTAATTAGATTTTTTTTTAGAATTTGGAAAAAGTGTCCAAACTTGAAAGAATTCAGCTAAAGTGACATAACTCAAAATAATTTGGTAACATGTGCAAAAAATAAATTATCAAAAATGACACAACTAAAAATTATTTATTATCTAGTGTATAAATATCTAAAAAAAAAACTTTTTAGATCATAAAGATTTGTTTTAAACTATTTTTTTTTTTAGGTCAGAAATATTTTTTTTCGATTTCTGAAAAATTAAGTTTTTTAAGTTGATTCACTTTTGCACTTGGTGTGCGATATGTATCTTAAAAAGAAATAATATTATTTAATATCTTGAATAAAAATATTCAAACTGAACAGCTATGATATGTACATATCGCACGCGATCATAAAGAGGGTATTAACTCGAAATATTTATTGTTTTACTTTTTGGAAACAAAACCGACACGTAATATTCATTTCTACCCTCTTTAAAAATAACGTGCTATTTTGTCTCCTTTTTGGTAATGAGACGGTTGGTTAAAAAGTGCTTTTTCATACGCCCTTAATGTTATATCAAAAATAGTTTTGCTTCTGCTGAAAATTTAAAAATTTTGGGTAAATACCCTCTTTATGATGAAGTGCTTTTAGTAAATTTGATTTTAAATGATGTGCCTCCAAACTTAAAGTCAATAATAGTTTTCAATTTTATGCATATTAAATTTTTAAGCTTCCCTAATCAATTTGTCATAAAAACTCTGGCTTTGTTGTTTTTTTACACGAGCATTGTGCTTTTCGCGGAAAAGAATACATATGTATATAAAAATGGAAAAATAAAAAAAAAAAAATGTTTGTTGAGGCTTTTGCAAAAAGCAATATGCAAACAATATGGACTGATGCATGAACTGGCATGCACTTTTCATACTAACCAACAATAGTCGCAATTTCATTATTCGTCTCATTTTTACAGCTTCATGTTTGCTTGTATTTTTTATGCAAAATTATTAGTTTTTATGTATTTTATTATTGGCAACAGTAACAGAAACATAAAAAAATATATAAAAGAAACCAAAGTGATGTTTGTTTGATGCCTTTTATATTTTAAGTTAAAAGCATGCTTCTTGGAATATTGTACATAAAAGTATGAGTTGGAGAGGTCTTTTCGATTAAACTTGTTCTATTACAAATACTTTTTATACCAATACAAACTTAGTGAAGAGACTATAATGCACTAGTGGTCATGTTTGCAACATCTAAAAATATTTGACCGTCCGTCTGCCTGGATGCCCATACAGGTCGAAATTTTTAGAATAATTTGACGAAATTTTGTACATAGGCTCATTTAATCAAAGAAAATTGACCAAGCTTATTGTCAGAATCGTTCCATAATTTCATACAAACAAACTTCTTTCCGGACTAGGGTCTTTGTGCCCAGATACCATCTAATTAAGTTATTTATTTACTAAGAGTTACAAATACAATTACAAATTATATTCTAACTTAATTAGCCGAGCAACAGTAACTTAGACCCTCAGCCCGTTGTAGCGAAGCAGATCAGAGTCTCCGGCGGGAATCGAACCCACAACCCCTGCAATGATAGATTAGCTTAATACCAACTAGACTACAGGATCAACTTCAACCTAATTTTTTTTGGTATTAAGGCTTTATTAACATCTTACCAAATTTAATTGGGGTCGGTCCATAGTGAACCCTAAAGCTTCAATACGAACACCTCTCCCTAAAAACGCTTTTAATTACACTTTTAGTTTTGTCACGGCAGAATTTTATGCTAGTAGTTCTAGAATTGACGATATGTCCCACTTAAATAATTTTTCGACCAAAAAGCTTATATAGATGTTGATATCTAGATATTATTCGGCACAAAGAACCTCATATTTGTTTTGCCGGTTCCATGATTGCCTATGGGTCCTAAATAGGGTTCACTCCACAAAAGTTACTGTAAATACTGTTGTATAGAATATTAAATAGCCGGGCCTGACCGGAATTGGTGATTATCAGGAAAACCATAAATATACAATTGCATGTTTTTCTTTGTGCGACCAATAAAGGAAGAAACCATATATTTAACCGTTTTAGAGCTTTTTATGATTTTTAGCATCGATTTGAAAGCGCGTACTTTTGCATATTTTACCATTTGCAGCATTTTTTTTTGTGCATAATTTAGTTAAGAAAGCCTTTTTACTTTTGAGTTTATAGGGAGTATTTTGCCCTTTTGAGTCATATTTTGCTTTCGCATCAAATAAACGAACGTTACGTTCGAAATCGTTGAACATGCTGTAAATATTCCAACAAAATGCCTCTGTCGATAACCACAACACAAGTGACCAATTTTGAAATTTGTGGTCACATAATATTTCTTAGTGAGCCGCAAATTTGTATGAAAACTGTTACCTTATCAGTCGCTTGCATTGTCGATTGAATTCTCGTGTTAAAAATTTTAGTGGCGCGCAAATCAGCTATTGGTAACGATAACGGTCGATATCGTAGGCCAAGCTTTAAAATTAAAATGGGCACGTTTTTGTTAAAGTTGCCAACGAATGCTTGTAAATTTTAAAGAATGCCCAAAGGGCATAATAAACCACACAAATGGTTTGGCAAACATGATAAATTTTATGTTTGTACAAATAAGTATTTTGTGTTGTTAATTGGAGTGTTTTCTGTTTGGACAAACATTTGTAGATATGTTTGTAGAAATATAAAACTTTTTAATATTTGGTAGACATGTTGGATATTTGACTAACTTTTTGTAGCGTGAAGACGTTGAAAAAGAATCATTAATTCAAATTGTTTTTAGCAGTATTGTTTTATTTTTGTTATATATATTTTTATTCTTTGCCTTTATTTTATATTTCTTTTTCGTTTTAAGAAAAAACCAACAAAACTGCCGCAGCTCTATCGGCGTCTACAATCATTTAAACAAAACAAAAAATTAATGTTTGTACGAAAAATATTTGTGTGGTTTAGTGGCAAACATAAAACGGGAAGAGGACGCTTTTGTTTTTACAACATATGTATGTTACATCCAAGGCGAATTCATACAGGTGACATTTTCGACATCTGCACCCATGTTCTGTAACTTTAGAGTAAGTTTACGGTATAAATGTCACAAAATTGCACTCGAAGCCGATGTGACATTGCAAGCGTTGAGAACGCCAGTCACACATATCGCTGACGGGACCAAAATTTACTTAAATTGAAAAATTTTCAACGACGGCGGCGAAAATACATCCGCCGGCTATACCTAATAAAGTAAAGTGCTACTTTAATGTTTGTGTTGGTTGCAAGAAAAGCTTTGAAAACATTCGTATAAATTTAGAAAAATGTTAAAAGCTAAATAAATAAACTATAAAAAAATGTGCCTTCGCATTTTGCATTTTTAATTGTTTTTTAGTGTTAAAATGTTTTCTCCCAATTGGCGAGTCATTTCCTTGCGTGACAGCTTTAACTTTCCAAAAATGTTACAGACGCAGTTAAGTGAGAAAAACGGCTGTTTGTTTCATAATATGGCATTTTTGTTTCATTATACACATTTCAATTAAAAAGTTTCTCGACGCGAGAGTTACGGAACATGGGCACTGTTTATTGTTTATTTATTTGTGTGTGTGCTGAATGTCAAGCTTCGTTTATATATTATAAAAAAAATTATTTAAAATTTTAAATTCAATAAAAATCTAAATACTTGAAAAAAAAACTTATTTAAATTTTATAAAACAAAAAAGTGAATATAAAATATAAACACAAGGAATTAAAAATGCGTAAAGAATAAGTGGAGCCACAACAAATTTGCAATACAGGACAAAGATTTAACTTAAAAAGTAATTGTGTATATTTTATAAACAAAAAAAATTTCCGTTTTGATATTTTCAACAAATAATTTTGACATTCACTCTAACTTTTACCAAAACAAATAACATAGCATTTTTAAAACAAAAGGAGAGCTAGCATAACTCTATCTCATGATGCTGTCACCTATATGAATTCGCCTTGGTTACTTACATCTTTATTTTTTTTTGTCTATTGGCGACATCTAGTGTTTTTAATTTTTTCCTTTTTTGTTTATGCTTTGACATTTTTTTTCATTAAAAGAGTGTAAAAGTTCTTTGTTCCGAATATTATGTATGTAGATATCTTCATCTCTGTGATATTATTATGGCTTTAAGTGATTATATAGGACCTTTGCTCAATTCTGGGGCCAAATTACGGCATTCGGTATCGATCGAAATTCCTATTTAAATTGTATTATAATTTCGATCGATATTGAATGCCGTAATTTGGCCCCTGGACCTTACACACAATTTTGACACGACATAGAAGTTATTGTAAAATTGGAATTAATTACATTAGGGCCCGTTTTCACAACTTACCGATAGCTTAAAGTTGACTCTAATGGGCTTTAAAAAAAGTATTCCATTATTAAAACTTTACTTTAACCTAAAGTGAGCGATAAAGTAAATTAAGGTTCATCCTACCTGGTAACTAAAAGTAAAGTTGTAATAATGGAACATTTTTTATACGGCCGATAAAATCCTACCTTTCGGTAAAGGTAGAAGTACATAACACTCGTTAGTGCTCACGCGCTCTGTGGACTTCTGTCAAAAAATGTTAAACTAGTGTTTTTTCATAGAACAAGTTACATGCAAAATATTTTGACGCGTTTGCGCCGGAAAGTGTAGCTGACAATGAAATAGAATAATTTAACAAATTTGTGAATCATGAAGAAAGAACTTATTAAAGAGGTTAAAAAACATACAATAATATAAAAAGAGCAGATTCAATAAAATAAAAAAATCTTGATATATTTTCGAATCCATTTTTTATGTACAAATAAGTAAACAAATAAAGAACAGCTGACAGGAATGGCTTTTATAACGCGAGTTGTATATCTTGCCATTTTTCATGCGCTAAAGTTTTTAAACGCACGACACACGTCGAAGAATTAGTCCTTCTATTACAAAAAAAAAAAAATCCGCAAATTCTCACTTTTTAACGAAAAAAAATCGCTGGCAAAACTAACTAAAACTGTCAGTAGGATTTTTTGAGGGAGGATGAAAACGAGCTAAAAAAAAATTTTTTTTTTAATATACCTTTCGCAAATCTGCTAAAATGCCGCACTCTTCTATACAATAGTAAAAAACCTGATTATCTTGACAAAAGAATAAGATTTTCAAGAGCCAATAGAGGATACAAAATAAACTCTTTTCGATACAGCAAACTTATTTCAGATAGACACTTCTTCGTTAATGTCATTCTTCTCTGGAATAAACTCCCATCTAATATGCAAATCCTAAGTAATGCTAACTAAGCGCTTTTATATTTTCTTATTTGCTTCAATAAAATTTTGTAACTTATTTTTAAATTTATGTTTAGCAGGCTGCAGCAAAAAAACCAAAAAAAGTACACGTCGAAGCCGTGTCACAAACGAAATTTTTATTAATTAATATCATATTCTTTTTAATTTTTTATTTTGAATTAAATTAATTTTACCTTAACTTGCACAGCCACAACAAAAAAATTCAATGTAAATAAGCAAAACATCTTCAGTAATGCCACTTATTAATTTTTGTGTTTCCGCTGAATTTATAATTGGAGGATTTTTTTCTAGAGAAAAATATTTTCCTTGAGAAAAAAATGCCTTGGGAATATGTGGGTTTTGGCTGAATATGATGGTTTATGGTCACAAAGACTCTATTTTTCACCATTTTGAATAGGTTTATTCTCTGTTCAAAATTTTATTAAATTACTTTGCGCACAAGGTTAAAATGGATAGCCAGCCGAACGGGTGGACAACGTTTCATCGATTCAAAAAATGATTTTGAGACTATCAGTATACTAAAAGGTGAATCTAGGATCAATATATCAGGATGTTACAAACATGCGCACAAATGTACAATACCCTCTCCACTATTGTGGTATGGGTATAAATAGTTGATAATTTTAGAATTTGGGTATTCACAAGGTAGTCATAAAGTTGTAAAGTCATATGTCTTAAAATAATTGCAAGAAGTATATGTATATGGCTGCTGTGAGCAACCGCTTATAATTTTAATTTCTGCTGTACAGTAATGACGAATCAATGAACACAGCATTTAAATTTTTATTTTGCTTGAAACACAACAATATTTTTTTTAGCAATTGTAAAATATTATTTAGGACATTATGACGACATGACTTGATAGCACACCTTGTGAATCCCCCAAATGTTTTTTTTTTTTTTTTGTAGCGAAATTCCTTTTTTCCCATGGAATTGAACAACAAAATTGTTTATTTACAGAAATATTCAAAGTACTTACAACTTATAAGAACTTAATTTTTGGTGTCAGTATTTACTTACCAATCTAGATGTAGTGAAATTCTTATCGATCGAATTCCGCTTCATTGAGGTATTCGTAATAGGGGGCTATAGTTGGAAAAAGTCCTTGAGTATTATTTTAGGAAGGTTTTTAATAGGGTTGTATTTTTAATTTCAAAAGATTTTGTTATTCGTGCTTAATTCCCAGTTTTTATTATTGATAAAAACACTTGAAATTTATTGTTGATGGGATAAGCTATTCCTATGCGCATTTCACTGGTTGCTTAGGCAAGATCATCAGGAAACTTCATCCATAAAGATTTTAGAAAAACTAAAGCTATTAAACCAAATAAAACTGTTAAGCGTATAAGACTTATAGCAACAGTTCTACTTGTAATAATATCAAAGTTTAAACAAAACACATCAACAATAAACAATGGGTTTATCTCATCTTACATTCCCCACTGTATTTTTTTAAAGTAATAGTAATTTGATATAGTTTTTTAAGAACATAACAACAGTAGATTAATTTTTGGTTTATAAATGTTCGGCTTACTAGCCAAAATTCAGAAATTGTGACTAACTCAAATCTAACATTTAACCCTTCGTCTTACTCATGAGTCTGGCCAGACCTGTTTCGATTTTAAATGTTATTTTAGTATATTTAAAACTCAGTTAGATACTTGAAATTTCAGGTACCCTTCTAGAATTAAGTTTACTATAATATGCCCTGGAAAGGATATATAAGGCAACTTATTCGAATATTTTACTGCATACATCACATTCGTAACACATGTGGTCTGGCCAGACCCATATATATTTTGTATAGAAGATGCCGTATTTTTAACTTTCTTTCTTGCTTTTTTAATTATTTTTTGTTAAATTATCCTTTATTTATTTAATTTTATTAAACACACAAACTAGTAGCTCCATCTAGTCCTCAATTTGAAAAAAAAACAATAAGCACAGTTACTACCCTAGAGGGAAGCGAACTGACACCAAAGTAGTCCCGTGATAGGTTCTAGTTCTAACACTTTATATGAATAAGACCTATCACTTTTACATGGGGTTGTCATTGGAGGGGGTCAATTAACACCATTTGACCAGTCACAGATCTATTCTCAATGAACGTGCTTAGTGTCAATTACTAAAATTTAGTATTATTTCAACACAATGTAGTATTATTTCAATAAAACAAGTCCTAGAATTAAATTCAAGATCCAAATTTAAGATAGTATCAAAAAAGGTGTCACAGCACCGGTGAAGACTGTACTGTAATTCATTACTTTTTCTGACTTTTTGTTCTTCATAAACAAGTTAAGGCATTGGTTCTTTTTTCACTCGTCATGAGTCCTTTCTTTTTATACTTGTTCTATTTTCACAAATCTCAGCTCCAGTCTGTTGGACCAATTGACACAAATTTCCCGCAGGGTAATTACACACATTTGAAGCTCATTTTTACATGTGAGGAGTGGACCTTATGACTTAGAACATAATAAAGCTGCTGAGGACGCATACGAAATTCTACCTGTCCATGATTATTTCTATGGTAAAGATTGACCAAAATGGAATAAGCTGCAACGTAATGTTGGAACATGCTGCGTCAAAATAATTAGCATTTTGGAGTTGGGCCCATGGAACAAGGCTCTATTCCAATTGAGGCACTCAAGAGAATCCGGTTTTTATACAATTTTTGATATTTTTTGTACGGGAGGTACCACGCCCACTTGTTCAATCCCGCCCACTTGTAAATCCCGCCCACATTTTGTAGGATGCTGTGTATTGATAACGTTAATGTGTGTACCTTATTTGGAAACTTTGGCTCTTGCCGTTCTCAAGATATACAGAAATAAAAAACTACAACAACAACAAGGGATTTTTGTGCAAAATCAGAGGCAGTTGTGGTTTTTTGCTCATATCTCCGTCATTTTTGGACCGATCTGGCTGAATTTCAATAGCAAACTTAAACGGAGTATATGTGACATAAATATACATCAACCTAGTCCACATCATTTCTGGGGTTTTCGGAAAACCCATTTCAACATACACACGGACAGACGGACAGACGGACATCGTTAAATCAACTTCGCTTTTCATAAGGACCCAGAATATATATACTTTATAGGGTGTAGGATCAATATTTTGGAACATACAAACGGAATGACAAAGTTATATATACCCCCTTACCTTCGGTGAAGGGTAAAAAAGGCAATCATCAGTTTATTGCAACTTATTTTTTTCTTCACTTATTTGAGTGCAACTATAATCGTTGCACTAAATTTCAAGTTAATTTTAGTGATACAATATTTGTATGCAGCTTTTTGATTGCAAAGTGTTCAGATTGTCAGCAACATTCTAAAATTAAAATTACATGTTTCAGTTGATAAGAAAATCTTTAATGCTAGTACATTTATTTGATTTCTCTTTTTAAATTACAAATAAAATAGTTTTGCATATAATAAACATGTTATATAAATTTTATGAAATAAAACGATCTTATTTTTCAGTTTTTATAAATATTTTGATAGGTCAAAATATGTTAATTTGTATACTATATGTATAAACAAAAATAATATGAATATGTACGCTAGGGCTATAACTTTTTCAACACTTTTTGCGAATATCAAAAACGGCATAGTATAGTCGTGTAGAACATTAAAACTTATTAATAAAAAATCTGATAATTTTTTTGGGTCGTTAAAAAAGTTCACGCAGGGATCGGGTTGAAGTTTGAAAATAACCATTTTTATTTCACGGAAGAAATTTAAAAAAATATACACCTGATATTTGTATTTATTCCTATACGTATCACTTAAATGCTATTTTGGAATTCATCTACTGCTTTAGATTTAAAAATTTTCCTACGGTTTACAATTCATCGCGGTTCAAAATTTCTTGGAAAATAAAAAGTTTTTTCGAGCTCGAGGCCAATCGAAAAAACTTTTTATTTTATTTTAATAATAAAAAAGGTCGAAAAAAATAAAATTTAATTTCTTGGAAAGTTTTAGAAATTTGCTTCCCTGCGTGAGGTTTTTTCGCAAAACGACGGTAGACAGGTGTTTTCATTACTAAAAAATTCTTGGCCACTCCGTGGTACTATGCCAAAAATTTGGTTATAGCCCTAATGTACTCTTCTTATTTCATATAGTGAATTTCATATTATATTTAAATTTAAAATGTGTATAATATAACATTTAGTTAAAAAAAATTGGTTTTTTTATTCAAAAGTTGGTTGGGTCTGGCTAGACTCATGCGTTACGAATGTGAAAATAAAAACATGTGTAAGACCGAGGGTTAAGAAAATATCGAAAGAACAAATTTTATTTAAAATCTTTTAATTTAAGACTTTAGAGCAGTGTTCGAAAATAAACAGAACATTATTAAGCGTTCGGCTCACAAACCCAGGACCGATATTTATTTTTTTAGGGTTTGTGAAGACGAAAACAACCCTTAATACCGTTCGTAACAATTTTCAAGAAAGAACCGAACATTTTATAGTGTTCTGTTCTTCGTTAAAAAGCAGAATAATTGTAGTAGTACTGCAGACAAACATTATTTTTTAATGTTCTAAAATGTTTCTTTTTTTACATTGATAAAGAAATGAACAAACAAAAAATTTGTTTGTGTTAAATTATTTTACTGACTTTTTGTGGTTTTTTGTATGTGTATTTTGTTATTGTAAAAAATGTTTGGTTTTTTTACCAGCCAAAAGGGCGATAAGCACAACAGAAACGAATGAACACTAATGAGCTGAACCGAACACAATGAAGTTTGTGGCTTTTAAAAAAACCGAACGGAACTAAATGTTCTCATCAATTTGTTGAGTTGGATAAAAACAGTATTATTTTTGTGTTCGAAAGATGACAAACAGGGAAACTTAATTTTTTTTAATGATTTTCTACATAAACACTATTAGCGTTTGTGTTTTCCACAAATCTACCGAACCGAATACTAAGGAGAGATATTAAGGCCCTAATTATGTAAAACTCAATGCCAAATAATTAACTCGTGGTGTTAAAAATTTTAAAACAGTACATGAATTTCTAAAGAAAGCATCAACAAAATTACAAAATATTTATGATTTTGTTTTTGCTTTTAATGTAATTCTTTGGCGGTGCGTTGCGTTTTATATAGTTAGGACCTTAGTGTTTATTTTCGAACACTGCTTTAGAGACTATAGCTAAAATTGGTTTATGACTCTAGATAGTTTAAGCAAAGTCTGTATTTGAATTTTACCTTAAATTTACTATTATTTTACTTCTTCTTTTCCTTTTTTACTCAAATTAATTTATATACCACCCTAATATAAGTTAACCCTTGATGATGGCTTCCTATCTATTAAAGTACTTCATTATCATTTTATGTTAATTTATGATGGCTGTAATTATCAAATAGTGGCTTGTCGCTTCTAGTTAAAATATTATCGAAACATTTGTTAAATTTGCTATTAACTAATGTTGTTGAATTGATTACAAAAATATTAATAAAATAAATATTAGCACATGATAGTTATTAGATAACAACTTTATGTATGTAGGTGTAGGTAAGTATTTGTATAGCGGCCAGTTTTCATAAAACGAACAAATTAATTTTAACACGTTAAAAACCTTTTAAGAATATTTGTATATTGTAGGTCCTTGTGTCCTTGTTCTGAGACGATCGTCAAAAAAGGTAAATAAATTTAACAGTGTTGAACATTTTCCTAAAAGATACGATTTTTTTCCAAATTTGATTTATTTGAAATTAGGCTTATAGCCAATTTACACTACAACGAAATCTAGCACTTACGAGATTTCGAGCCAAATCTAGTGGTTTTTGACTAGATTTCCCATACAAAACAAAATCTACTTCGTGACAAGATTTCGACGAAATCTATTCAAAATCTAGTAGTACTTGGTTTTGCAACTATGGTTTTTTTCCATATAGCACTAAAAAATACTTCCCTGCATAAAAAAATATGACATTTTAATTAAAAACAAAACAAAAACTGTTGAAAAATAAAAAAAAAAAAAAAATTGAGAATTTGTAAAAAATAAAAAAAGGACAAATAATTGGTAAAAAAGTGATGTTGATTATAAACTAAAGATAATGCAAATTTTTTAATTCTAATTCTTTTTGTGTTTGTATGTGTTACACAAAAAAATTTTAGTCATTGATTTGTTATAAAAACAAAATCTCGCTAATGTCAAAACGGTATAATGTAAACGCACTAGATTTTGAGGAAGATTTCAAATGAAATCTACTAGATTTCGTTGTAATGTAAATGGCCTATTAAGTTCATCGAATTTAATTTTCACTTAAGTTTTTTAATGAAGAAAGGAAATTTATAACATGAGATAAATTAAAATTAATTAAAAATGTTTACTTACAACGCTGTTTCGAGAACAACCACGTTCTCATCATCAGAGTGCTTTGCATGTTTTACGTTTCATTTTTATAGAAACCCACGAAGAAAATCCGGGATGGAAAATTGAAATTTTTACTTTTATTTTTTTCTAATAAAAAATAATGAAAATTAATAAACAATTGCAATTGTTTTCTTTTAAATATGAAAAAGAACACTTATACATACTTGTTGTTATAATAATTCCAGTGAGACTTCGATAAATCTAATCTGAAGGGGATCGAAAAAATACTTCGCCATAGCTATTGGTTCGTTTTGCAAATGTATCAGGGAAACCTTGGTATAACATAAAGTTTGCCATTGAAATTCAGCAAGATCGGTCCATTTATTTCTAGACTTTCTTTAACAAATACATACGCAGAAAAACTTCTCGAAAATTTTTTTTCTATTAAGCCATTAATCAAAGATAAAATCAGTTTTAATTAAAAATTTTATCTAGAAAATTAAACGTTGAAAATGCTGCTGTTAATATTAAACAAGTAAGAGTGATCTATTCGGTTGTGCCGAATCTTTGCTACCCTCTACCGACAGTGAGAATATTTCAGGTGTGGGACCTATATATAAGTTTTGTAAATTATTAGTATTAAAATTTGTCGTGGTTAAGACCTACATATCGTCATCTAAAACGCAAAAGCCCCATCAACCACTTTGAAAATTTTACAGGAGAAGCAAAAACTTTTCAAAATGATATATTGATAAGTCGCCTAAATTGTTTATAATTTGTATTTCATTCCAAACCAAAATTTTTTGTAGACATTTGTCTTGATGCAATACATCAGAATCAAAAGTCGATTTTTAATTTTTGGCTAGTTAACGCCTTTTGCGTTTAAGGTTACGATATGTTTAATATTTGATCGATAATCAGAAAGCTTTAAGCTTTTATTTCTAGTCATATAAAACTTAATTTTAGCCAATTTGAGTACAATATTAATTATGATTTGTAACAGTTAAAGCCGAACTAAAATTATGTTCGAGAGGGGAATTTATATTGGGCCCATGGTGAATTATGAAACAATCATCACAAAATTTTGTAGAGTGATTTCTGGTATTCAAAAACCTAAATTAGAACAAATTTTAAAATATTAGTAAAATTTCTTACAGCGTTTTTTAATTTTAAAGTGGTTTTCAGAAGGCTGCTTAATATGAGACCTAAGGTAACTTATGGACCGATTATTACAAAATTGCATGGTGTTATTTCTGGCCATATGAAGCTTAAGTAGACCACATTATACCACAATATCTATATCTGCTACGGTTGTAGGCGTATTTAAATAATTTCCCAGAGTGGGCATTATATGGGAAAAATTGTAAATTATGGGCCGATTTTTACGAAATTAAACAGCGTGATTTCTAGTCCTTTACAACTGTGGCGTTCCATTATTGTTAAGGTTTTATGCGTGTTTTCCGGAAGCTGGTTTTATATGGTGCCTATGGTAAATTATGGGCCGATCGTAACGAAATTTAACAATATAATTTCTAGTTATATACAAAGAATTTGTGCAAAATCTGGTTTTTAAACACAACTATCAGTTTTTTAGGGTGATGGTTTTACACTTGGATTCATAACTGTCATCCTACTGAGCCGATTTTGCCGGATTTCAATCCCAAGCTGTTTAGGATAACCAGAAACAATTTGACACCAATATTGTTCTTTTCTTTTGGGTTGATCGAAAGTGAGCGTGTTTTTAACAGACGGACAGAATGGGGTCTGAGATGAATAATAAAAAATTTTCACCACTGGTGGTGGTGGAGTGTATAAAAATATTTCATTGATACTAATAATTTGTTTACTGATGCAAATTTTATTAGCTGCCTGTTTTTAGAACGCGAGTGCAAAATTGACTCGTTTAATTAACATTTAAAACAACAAAAAAATTTGAAATTTTGTTTTTGTTTTGAAGTTGCGTTCTAAAAACAGGCCGTAAGTTTTTTTTTATTTGCGGTTTCCACAATACAAGTGATTGAACGCGTAGTTAAAATTTATATGAAAAGTTCTCAAAAATCTAAGTTTAGCAATGAGTGTAAATATGTAACATTGTCGGTCGGTCCATTGAAATGGGACCAAAGAAATGATGGGGACTAGGTGGTTATAAATTTATGTCACATATCGTCACCTTAAACGCAAAAGGCCCTATCTAACATTTTGAAAAGTTACCAGGAGAAGAAAAAAACTATTTAGTATAAAAAATTGATAAAATAACCGGTTTATAATTAATTGTTCTTCCTTTTTTCTTGTTAAACCTATCAGTTGTTAGTTAGGTCTTTTAGCGTTTATCATATACCCCCGTATTCATAAACGTTTATTA
Source organism: Pollenia griseotomentosa (assembly GCA_963931875.1). NCBI lineage: Eukaryota > Metazoa > Arthropoda > Insecta > Diptera > Polleniidae > Pollenia > Pollenia griseotomentosa. The sequence goes on from OZ007562.1 coordinate 128,107,653, forward strand.
TATTAAACAAACGTTTATTAAGGATAATTTTCATAGTTAATTTGTTCTTAAAACCTTTATTAAATTTAAAAAGTTTTTATGAATGCAGGAAATAATCTTTTGTAGATATGCCCATTTGTTTTTTGTCAATAAAATCGCTTATGTTAGTAGAAAGATTCTAGAGGTTTTTGTCATATTTTAACAGCATTCCTAAGCAATCTCCATCAAATATACCAGCTTCAATTTTGCTCGCTGTTGCTCTCGGACATTTTTGTTTAAGGTTATTCATGGCCAGACTGTCTTTTGGCAACTTTATTACAATATTTGTAAAAAACCCAAGCTTAATATGTGATGGAGGAAGTATTATCTTCTCCTGAGAAATGAGTGGGTTATTTTTGATATTGTACTCTCCGTGCGTACGTCCACTTCGTTTGGGCCAAACTTTTAGGGTGTAATAATTCTGACGGTCACGGCTGTCCTCAAATTCGGGCTCTGTACGGTGACCAAGCATTTAATGAGTGTTTAGGTCCAGCTCATTTGGAGGCATGGGAAGCATTCCAGGACATCGTTCACAACTTTTTGGGAAACTACAAAAGTCCTGATTACGCTGAGAAGATCGATACATTACTGCAAAAATTTAATGCCATTGGTAAGCGTTGAGCGAAAACATGAATATCAAAAAGGCCGTTATCATTTGAAAATTTATTCTTTTTCAGTTTTAGGTTCAAATATGACACCTAAATTTCATTTCTTATTCAGTCATTTGGATATTTTCCCCACGAACTTGGGCTCCGAAGGTGATGAACAAGGTGAAAGATTTCACCAGGAAATGGAAGGATGGTGGGATGACAAATGATGCCGGACTATTCGCGAAGAGGAACCAACAATAAATTTAAATTAAATTTTTTGAATTTACGCCGAATATAGTGTGTGAGCAATGAAGATGAAAATATTGTCGTTCCACAAAATCCTTAATAAAAACTTGATTTTTCAAATTACGCTTAAAATGTTGGTAATTAAATAAACTATTTGGTAAGAAAATAAAACATTCCAGATCTTTACTATAACGTAGAAAAAAAAAACGAAATAAAAATGAAAAATTTGGAAAAAAACGTAAAAATAGACAAATTTTTAACTTTGAGGTGCCATAACTCAGCCACTTATCATATATAAATTTGTGTCATATCTACGGAAAAGGCATTCAATTACCTTTCCAACGATATGCCATTTATTTCGATCGGATTTTTCGGTTAGGCTCCGCAAGGGTTTAAGTGAGACTATACACCGAAAAACACAAAAGTACCGTTATCTAAAAAACGGTACTTAGATCAAAAAAAAAAATTACAGCGTTTTTCGTGTTCAGGAGGTCCCAATTAACTTATCTAGGCATGTAGCGTTCTTGGTATTTTTCCAAATTAAAAATTTGTAAAGCAGTGTAATACATACTTTAAATAAAGTGTGGGCTCATATCAAAGAAGACTGTCTTTTTTACCAAATACTAACTTAAAAATTGTGCTACTTCTTTAAAATAAATTTTTTAATAATTTTTGTCCTAGTACACGAATTAAGTTTAATTTTTCTTTTAAAATTTTATTAAAAATTAGGACAAGTTTAGTGACCTCTAGCAGCGGAGAAACGCATTTAACATAAAAACAGATTCTTCCAACATGTTATTTATTTAGATACGAATACAGTACAGTAATTGTTTAAAACATTTTTCACCTTTTTTTGTAAATAGAACAAAGTACTGTCGGTTGGTCCCTCGACAAATCAATCCATTAAGACAAAAAAAATAAAAAAACGCTCGAAACATGTTTATTCATACATACTTATTGTAATGTTTTCTTTATATTTGCATAAAAAATTATAGTTGAATTTCTACCACTAGGCAAACACTATTAATAATAATAATATAAATTAAAAAAAAGGAATACATATTTCGAATAGTGCTTTAATTACTATACTCTTTTTTAAGATTACTTTTATGTCGTGGCAAAATTGTGTGTTTGTATGTACATGGAGAAGGTCGGTGCGAAGTAAATTCTCCAAACATTTACCAGAGACCAACCACCTTAAAACGGAAAATTTTCATATACTACATACATAATTAGATATTGATTTCTAGATAAAATTCGGCACAAATAACTAATAACATGAATCTTAGCCTCAGAACATATTTTGTTCTGGTGGTACACAGAAAAAATATCTAAAGAAAATTTTTAACAACAAATTTTGTTAAAAATAAAATTTTAGGTCAACAAAAATTTTATCTGATTCAATGAAAAAATGTATTAAAATTGCGTTTTGCAAAATAACATATTTAATAATGAAATATTTCCTCATATTCAATAAAAAAATATTTGAATCAAAGTAAAGGCAGTATTTTTAAAACTCTTGTCAATTTTTTAATAGCTTTGATATCGTTGCAAGTAAGGCTTGAGTGTTTGTAATTCTCATTCGCTTTACAGTTTTATTTGTATAATATCTTTAGTTCTTCCCAAGTCTTTGTAAAAAGGTTTTCTGATGATCTGGCCTAAGCATCCAGCGAAACGCGCATAGGAACTAACTTATCCCCCAACAATAAATTTTAGTGTATTTTTCAAGGATACAAATTGGGAATTTAGAACATCATAATTAATGAATAAATAAATAAAGATTCGATAAACATTTTGTTTGATTTATTCAAAATTTTCAACAATTTATTTAAACAAATCACGTAAACATTTTGTTGAAAAAAATTATTTTGGGCAACAAATTTTTTTTTTTTTTGACTCGATAAACTTGGTTGGTTATTGACTAAAAATTCAATAACTATACCTTAAATTTTTTTTTTTATCAAACAAACATTTTTTAATCAAATATTCGGTTTTCGTATTCAAATATGAAAATTTTTTTTTTTCTGTGGACCATGACTGATCATTGTACCAACTAAAATGTACGGTATTGTAAGGTCCTTGGCTGACTTCGGGTTCGATTCTCGCCAGAAGAGACATTGTTTTGTTTTACTACAATGGACTGAAGGTTAATTTAGTCACTTAAGTCCGTAGATGCAGTTAGAATATAATTTGTAATTGAAGTTGTCACCGGCATTGCCAGAAGATTTGGAAGGAATTCCTTCATTTAGCGAAAAATTTCTTATTTTGAAAAATCATAAAATTTTTTATAAAGGCAAAAAGTAAATATGATTAATTTTTTATAAGAACATACAATTGAAATACATAATTGCGGTATTTATACAAAATTAAATTGTACATTTTAAAAAACCAACAAATAACAAGCTCATTGTTTTATAAATTGACTGTTCAGAAACTGTAAAAGAATAATGTATGTTGTACAAGCTTAAATTTAAAATTCTTAATTTCTAAAAATAAAAAATCTTCATTTGTGAATAAAAATCTTCAAATCATATTTTGGTCAAAAAATCTTCAAAAACAAGATAAAATCTTCATTCTGGCAACGCTGGTTGTCACATTTAATAATAAAAGATGTTTTATGGGTTGTTTTTCTTTTTTTAATTTGTATTAAGAAAGTGGTCAAATTCTCTTAAAAATGTTTTCAATTAATTCGATAACAGGCATTTCTTAAAAGCAAATCAAAGTATGAAATATATTCTAAAACCTAACTTATTCACTTCCAACCATATTAAATTCAATTTAACCGTGTTAATTTTAAAAGAATTTAATTTTAACAGTATGGTTTGATAACGTTTAACCATAGAAAATTTTTCAACCGTACAATTTATAAAATAAAATTCTTTTTTAAACTATTACTTTGTAATAATATCAGTAATTTTAAGAAAACAACAAGTCAGTTTAATAGGAAAAACTATCATAACAGTAAAAACTCCATGTTTGCTTTTCGAATTTGAATTGTATGAATATTGTTTGAATACCTGAATGTTGTATGTATATGTAAGAGTAAGAACACAAATATACCCCCGTAATCATAAACGATTATTATATTTAACAAACGTTTATTAAGTTTAATTTTTATAGTAAATTTGTTCTTTAAACCTTTATTCAATTTAAAAAGCTCTAATGAATAACGGCAATAATCTTTTGTAGATATGTCCGTTGGTTTTTTGTCAATAAAATCGCTAATGTTGGTAGAAAAGTTCCAAGTTTGGTGGACATTTTTGTTGACGCAATTCATCAGAATTAATGAAAAAGTCGATTTTTAATTTGTTTGTTAGTAAGGGCCTTTTGCGTTTTAGGTGATGATATACTCTTTAATGCGACTTAAACTGAAACTTGTTTTATTCATACGGTATTTTCCGGGGGATAACGCACATTTTTCGGGAAAAAATCCCGGAACATTTGTGCGTGAATTCCCGGGATTTTGTTATTTATTTTCGGTAACTTTATTGGGTAAATATTACCCAATCCACAACTGACATTAAATGCTACACATTAACACTAACATGATATTGGTGGTAAGTATAGACTAGAGGTTTTTGTCATGTTTTAACAGCATTCCTAAGCAATCTGTCTTGAAAGCTCTTTTATAACTTTATTTCTTAACATCATTTGATGGCTGGAGTCTCAGGGTAAGTTGTGTCAAGAAAAAGATGTCAATTCATGTCGGTTAAGAAAGGCAATGTTTAATATTTAATGCTCTGAAATTTGGAACTAGTAAAAGAAGAAGAGTAAAAGTGTACACAAATTTTTAATTTGGTTAAATACCCAGATTTATTTTATAAAAACGAAAAAAGTTGTTCCCACTTGCTTCAAAAAATTTTATGATTTTATATGCATTTTAGATTTTTTTGTATTCGATTCAAAGAAAATAGTTTCTTTTAAAAAAGGAATTACAAGTTTTGGAAAAGGGTGCTGAGAAAACTGAATGTGTCTAGAGATTATATAATGTTCTTTTGACTATAAAGACAAACATCCTTAGAATGGGAAGGTTGGTTTTCTCATGGACATCTTCTTGAGTAAAATTAGAAATAGGCTTTTAAAAGATTCTGTAAATGCTTCTTCTGAACTAAAATCTTATTTTCACAGAAATATTTTGTTTAAATAATTTACTTTTTTGGGTTTTATATTAATGCCCTTCGTTGGCTTTGTATAAAATCTGTGGCAATAAGGAAAAAGTGCTTAAGTCAAATTGTTTAGTTTTGTAGTAGAGCAATTTTAAACTTTAAAGGTGACTTAAAATCCCTTCTTTGCGGTTATAGTTATCTAAGTTTTTATTTCTAAATATTTCTAATGCCACAGATCGGAAGTAAACTGAAGATTTTATTCCAAATGTTATTGTACATTGAAAAAAATAGCCAAAAAGTCATTTTGCTATAACTTTAAAAAAAAAATACCAGCGCTGCTCGGTATTTTCTAAATAAAAATAAAAAATTCAATATTGTAGAATTTTGTTAATAACTTGACCCCATCGGGTCAAAATTTTATCCGGAAACTCATTTTTGTTTAATAAATATATTTTGTAAATTTGAGCCAAATCGTACCATAAATAAAAAAAGTTATTATGAAGAAAACAGCGCCACCTATAGGGATTTAACTTAAGAGAAACCTGTAGCTCGTTTCTGTATTTCTCGCATCGTAAAATTTCTTACATGAAGTGTGAAACAAAAAATTCCATCGTTTTTCGATTTATGAGATAAAAGTGTTTCTGTATTTGAATGCGAAAACAGACACAACAAATTCTGTTTATACTGGAATATTTCCAGTAATTAAATGTCAAATAAAAGCGAAACGTCTACAAAAGAAATAAATATAATAAAAACAGGGCTGCCAGATTTGACGAGTTATCGTCATCTCGACGATTTTTTGTTCCGATATTAACAAAGTGACGTTTTGATGATTTTTTTTAAAAAAGTGACGAAAGCAAAAACAAAATCAAAAATATTTTATAATTTTGTTGTTACTTTCTATAGAAATTCATCTTGAATTTTTAAATTTCAAACACTTCTATTTTGTGGCGTTGAAAATTGAAAAAAAAAAAATAATATGAATGTCTGTAGAAAGCAACAACAAATTTATAAAATATTTTTGATTTTGTTTTTGCTTTTAATGAAATTGTTGGCGTTGCGTTTTACACTATAAGCCCCTTATGCCCGTAATTTCTACAAATAGGTATCTCGCTGTGTATATGTATCTATGGCTTTCATAATTTTAAAACGTATTTCTAACCTACGGGTTAAAGTGTAATGTATTTTACCCCATCGATTTTCGGTAGTTAATTCACGTAGGCAAAATTAACGTTGAAGTTACCACAATAGTGATACCGGATAGGTAAAGATAACTGTTAGGTATGAACACCACTAGATATCTATTTGTAGAAATAACGGTAATTAGTCTTCGAAATAAGATAATTGTAAATATTTTTATATGTTTGCTTGTTAGAAAAAAAAGATATCTTTAGAAACAAGGCTGCTTAAATTTTTATATTTATCCCTATTGTGAAAATTGTCCTCGAAATTGTTTGTTTCTTCCCTAAAAAATGTATCGGCAAAAGCAAAATTTCGAGGGAAAGTAATGGACCGACTTGGCTTATTTTGAACATTTAATACTTCTTATATACATATACACAATATGATTGATATTTGATATTCTTATCTTATATGTACACTTTTGTGCCAAAACCATTATTCCGGCAAGAAAGTAATTTGTTTGTCTCCCAGTAAAAACTTTTTCAAAATGGATAGCTTCTTTCACTCGTTTTTAAGTAGCTTTCTTCCATAAGAACTTCGATAACTACTTTTTTCTGGATGTATTAAGATAAAAAAAATGACTTACTTTTGAATTTGTTCTTTTTGGCACAACCCGTGTAAAATTCATTAGTTTTTTTTTGGTGTTTCTGATTACTTAACATATTATTATCAAAAAGTAATTTCAATTTTTGGGAATACAAAATTTTAATTTCAAAAGATTTTGTTATTCGAGCTTAATTCCCAGTTTTTATTATTGATAAAAACACTTGAAATTTATTGTTGATGGGATAAGCTATTCCTATGCGCATTTCACTGGTTACTTAGGCCAGATCATCAGGAAACTTCATCCATAAAGATTTTAGAAAAACTAAAGATATTAAACCAAATAAAACTGTTAAGCATATAAGACTTATAGCAACAGTTCTACTTGTAATAATATCAAAGTTTAAAAAAAACACATCAACAATAAACAGTGGGTTTATCTCATCTTAGATTCCCCACTACAATTAGTTGAAATTCTCTCAACATTAATTGTAGTTGTAAGTATTACATATTATTTTGTAGGCGAAGATTTGACTGGGTCTTTAACCCGTTTATTTATGAACCGATTTTTTTAATTTTAACTACAAGGTATTCTACTAAGTCTATTTCAGGTAAAAAAGAAAAAGATTATAGGAATAGGTAAATTAAAGATTTATATCTCAATTATTAAATAATAATTATTAAATACCCATGAACTTTAACTTTGTTTTTGTTTGATTATTTTTTAATAAAAGTCGAAACAAATTTGTTTAAAATTGATTTTAAATTGCACGATTTTTAAAACAAAAAAGACGATCTTTTTTATTTTTTTTCTCAGGAAATTGACGATTTTGACACAAATTTATCTGGCAGCACTGATTAAAACCAAAACAAGAAAAGGCTAAAAAAAATTTTAACTAACAAAATATAACAATTGTTTTTTGTTTATTTTCATTATATAAATTATGCATTTATCATTTATATTCCTTCTATTTTTTTAAATTCAAAATATCTACATTTTGTTTTTCTCGCCACCAATTTCAAATGTGACTTATTTTGACAGTTCTTGAAAGAAACTTTTCGCAAAATATTGTTATAGAAACACTTTTTCTCGCATCCTTCCAATAATTGCTGGAAAATTATTTAAATGACAGATAATTCTCGCAAAAAAAAGATACAGAAACACTTGTGTGAGAAGAACCATTTTTTGTTTCATTTCACACTATTTTTGTTGCAATTCACACGTTTCATGCGAAAAGTTTTACGATGTGAGATATACAGAAACGGGCTACTGGCTCCCGACTAAAATACTTTCTTGTCCAAGTTTGGTTACAATCGGTTCTTCAGTTTTAGGAGCACATACACGGCAGAAAAGCTTTTATATGTATATAATCTATACTATAGATTAAATAGATCTCAGGAATTGTTATTTGCTTGTTGTTTAAATAAATCAATTAAAACTATATTTAAAAATGTTTTAATTTCTCCCCCTTTCCAACACGTTTAATGTCTTCGTATTTATCAGGCCGAAGTCAATCTGTTTTCAAAAATAATAAAATATCTCGCTCGTTACCTGTTTTGAAAGGTGTGCCACAAGGATTAATACTTGGGCCATTACTTTTTACACTTTATGTAAATGATTTGGAAAAAACACTGCAATACTGTAATGTATACATGTACGCTGTCGACTTTCAACTTTATATAAGTAGTGATTTAATGGAGATAAATAACTGTGTGGAAAAACTGAATACGGATCTAAAACACATTAATGAATGGGCAAATACAAATGGATTATGTATAAATCCCAAGAAGTCCAAATGTTTGGTGATTACTAAGAAAAATTTTAAGTTGCCCGTTGAACCTTTAATAATGCTTGATAACCAAAAAATTGAAACTGTTTACAGCTAAAAATCTTGGTATCACTTTTAATTGCACACTCCCCTGGTCTGACCACATAAATGCTGCTGCTGGAAAAACTTTTGCAAAGCTACGAATTCTTTGGAACACCCAGTCTATTACTCCATTTAATATTGGAATTCTACTTGCGAAATCTTATTTAATACCTACATTATTATATAGATGCGGAATATATGCCACCTGTGACTTTCGAAGTCTAAAAAAACTTATATCCACGTATAACTCTATACTGAGATATGTTTTTAATTTGAGAAAATATGACTATATCTCTCTGTACGCGAAAAAGCTCTATGGAGTCACAATAAATAATTTGTTAAAAAGTAAAACCTTGATCCTACTACACAAAATCGTATATACCCGTGAACCACCATACCTTTTTGTGAAAATTCAATTTACACAATCTAGAAGATTAAATCACATTATACACATCAGACATCAAAGTTTAGTCTTTGGAAAACGCTACCTTCTTCCATTCAATTTTGTAATTGTAATTTTTATTAATTTTTGTATAATTAATTTTTAAATTTTAATAATTTTTTATTTATTTTTATTATGTTCTAGTAAACTTATTAAATAATATCCTAAACTTATTAAATAATATGCTTTACTTTAATTATAAGATTATAAATCTTGTTGTATTGGAAAACAATTAAATAAATATTTAAATACTATATTTTGCAGCGGGAATTCCCAAGAAATTGAAAAATAAATTCCGCCTTCAGGTTAAATGAAAAAGTTCGTGAAAAAAAACTCTAACTGTAACAAATAAATATATTGTTGTAAAATTATTGCCAAAATTAATCGACCACTACTACAAATCTTTATCAAAATCGGCAAAGGCAAAACAGTTAAGAACACTTTCCTCCTCTGTTTGTAAACCGATTTGAACAAAAAATACATCATTTGAAAGGTATTTACTTACGAAAGTGCACAATATATATTTTATTAAAATCTAGTGGGTAAAAAAGGTAAATTCGGTAACCTCATACCACCAAAACTAAAAGAGATACAAACAATTTAATGCTTATCGTTGCTCATTAGAAAAATAAGTGGACACGTAGCTGGTACTTTTTCGAAATTCGGCTCTCTTTGGACTTCTTTGTCACCCCATTTATAACACATTTATAACATAGTAATAAAGATTGTACAAAATTTATAACAAATACAAATTTGGTACTTTTTCGAAATTCAAACGTTTAAAAGGATAAAATTGTACCTATTTTTGGTAATTTTATCAAAACATTTTTCTCCATGTATTGACATATACGTATTAAGTTATGGGCCCCAAAAACAACGACATGGAAATTTTTGATACTTCAATGGGAGAAAAAAGTATTCAAAAAAAAAGGGAAATACGGGAAATTAAATTTCTTTCTTTTACTTCTGTGATATGTGCAGTGTTGGGCAAAATACATGGTTTGCGGTATTTAAAATACAAAATACAAAATACTTGCTGGTCATGTATTTAAAATACAAAATACAAAATACTTTCAGGTTATGTATTTAAAATACAAAATACTTACACATCCTGTATGTGCCTCGGTAGGCTAGCTGGTAGCGAGCTAGTCTATCAGCGCCGAGGTTGCGGGTTCGATTCCCGCCAGAGACTCTGGTTTCTTTCCTGCAGACAAGCATAGAGCTTCGCGGGAATAGCTAAGGAAATTAAAAAAAAAAAAAAAAAAATACAAAATACAAAATACTTACACATCCTGTATGTATTTAAAATACAAAATACTTCCATTTATTGAACGTATTTCAAATACAAAATACAAAATACTTCCACGTCATGTACATTAGGGTATAACTTTTTTTTGAGTGCAAAATACCACTCCAGCGCCATGTGGGGAATTTTGTTCTGATAATAAAAAACTATTTTTAAGCTGATTCGGTGAAAAAAGTTTCCGCACCGTAAGCGATTCCTAAAACTCCATATTATGTGTAAATTTTATTTTTGGAAATTGAAACCCTTTTGATTTTGCATTAGACTTATGAAAAATGGTTTAATGTTGAAGATTATATATGAATTTAAACAAAAACGAACTTATTTAAGACAAGAGCCACTGATTTAATGATGAAAATAAAAAATAAAAACAAAACTTCAACGCTTTCGGTGCGGAAACTTTTTTCACGAAAGATGAAAAGTGACATCATATTTTTTTATATTTTGTTAGATTAAAATGCAATCAACCATCAATAAACTGACAGAATATATTTTGTAAACTATGTTTTTAAAATACAAAATACTCCCATTTTTTTATGTATTTAAAATACAAAATACAAGCTACTTATATTTATTGTATGTATTTAAAATACAAAATACTTGCTGGATATTTATTTAAAATACAAAATACAAAATACTTGCACGTCATGTATTTAAAATACAAATACAAAATACGTATTTGTATTTTAAATACGTATTTCAAATACATGTATTTCAAATACTGCCCAGCCCTGGATATGTGGTAGTTTTGGAATTTGGTATAATATTGAATTTTGAAACATAAAATTATAGGTACAGTGTCCTGAGTGTATGAGAACCTATAAAATTAAAGCTGTTTGTACTTTCTGGTTCTTCAACTTGTACTTTTTGAAGTTTCGATAGACACGTTTCAGACTCGGCAAGTTAGTTGCGCAAGTAACTTGCCGACAACAACAAAATCTGTACAAAATTTTTTTTTCTTTACCCCGACCTTACCGCTAACGTCTACAAACCAAGAGTTGCGCAAGAGACTTGCGCAAGTAACTTGCCGAGTGTGAAACGGGTCTTACTATTGGGACTAGAAATACAAAATTAAACATGCATGGTTTTGAGTAAACAAGAATATTTAAGGGGGAGATTTTTAATTGGTATTTTTTGATTTTTTTTAATATTATTTAAGTTGTAAAACTAAAATTTAACATTTACGGACTTGAGCGGAATATAATATATGGACCAGAGGTTGCACAATACTTTGATGTGGAACAAAATTGTGCAAAAATAGAAGGAGTTGACCCAGACTAATAATATTTTGCATGGAGGTTTATATGATAATAATCAAAATTTGAAGTTTTCCGTCAAAGCATTCATGTACCTCCCATATATGCTTTTTTTTTAAACATTTCATTCGGCAACACTTTTTATGCTGAATTGTGGAAAATGACCAAATCTATCTAAATATAATGTTAAAATTGATGTACTTAATTTTTTATAAATTCTAGTTTAGTGACAAACAAACTGAAGGATATGCATTTCTTATACATGTATGTATGTCCTTTTAAGGAAAATATACATGAAGGGAAAATAATTGATATTTATTTAATATTCAATAATAGCAAATAACACTGTACATCACAAAAAAAATTACAAGGTCCGGCCAATAAATTTTGATAGAAGAGACAAAAAAAAAGACACGTGTATCGGCGTTTTGAAAGTTTACATCTGAATTTCATTTGAGGAGGGGTTAAAGTTTTCCAGCTCTGGCACATTCTTATTGTTAATCGGCATACGAAACCATGTGAGCCTTATATTTTAGGTATAAAATGTGTTCAGCAAATCAATCCATTAAGACAAAAAAAAAAAAAATAAACAAACGCTCGAAACATGTTAATTCATATATACTTATTGTAATGTTTTCTTTATATTTGCATAAAAAATTAAAGTTGAATTTCTACCACTAGGCAAACACTATTAATAATAATAATATAAATTAAAAATAAGGAATACATATTTCGAATAGTGCTTTAATTACTATACTCTTTTTTAAGATTACTTTTATAATAGCTATTATGTCGTGGCAAAATTTTGTGATTGTATGTCTAGAATTGACCATATAACCCATATTAGGTACATGGAGAAGGTCGGTGCGAAGTAAATTCTCCAAACATTTACCAGAGACCAACCACATTAAAACGGAAAAAAAGTATTTAAATCAAAGTAAAGACAGTATTTTTAAAACTCTTGTCAATTTTTTAATAGCTTTGATATCGTTGCAAGTAAGGCTTGAGTGTTTGTAATTCTCATTCGCTTTACAGTTTTATTTGTATAATATCTTTAGTTCTTCCAAAGTCTTTGTAAAAAGGTTTTCTGATGATCTGGCCTAAGCATCCAGCGAAACGCGCATAGGAACTAACTTATCCCCCAACAATAAATTTTAGTGTATTTTTCAAGGATACAAATTGGGAATTTAGAACATCATAATTAATGAATAAATAAATAAAGATTCGATAAACATTTTGTTTGATTTATTCAAAATTTTCAACAATTTATTTTAACAAATCACGTAAACATTTTGTTGAAAAAAATTATTTTGGGCAACAAATTTTTTTTTTTTTTTGACTCGATAAACTTGGTTGGTTATTGACTAAAAATTCAATAACTATACCTTAAATTTTTTTTTTATCAAACAAACATTTTTTAATCAAATATTCGGTTTTCGTCTTCAAATATGAAAATTTTTTTTTTTCTGTGGACCATGACTGATCATTGTACCAACTAAAATGTACGGTATTGTAAGGTCCTTGGCTGACTTCAGGTTCGATTCTCGCCAGAAGAGACATTGTTTTGTTTTACTACAATGGACTGAAGGTTAATTTAGTCACTTAAGTCCGTAGATGCAGTTAGAATATAATTTGTAATTGAAGTTGTCACCAGCATTGCCAGAAGATTTGGAAGGAATTCCTTCATTTAGCGAAAAATGTCTTATTTTGAAAAATCTTAAAATTTTTTATAAAGGCAAAAAGTAAATATGATTAACTTTTTATAAGAACATACTTCTTATTATAGAAAATTTTTTAAATGAAATACATAATTGCGGTATTTATATAAAATTAAATTGTACATTTTAAAAAACCAACAAATAACAAGCTCATTGTTTTATAAATTGATTGTTTCAGAAACTGTAAAAAAATTATGTATGTTGTACAAACTTAAATTTAAAATTCTTAATTTCTAAAAATAAAAAATCTTCATTTGTGAATAAAAATCTTCAAATCATATTTTGGTCAAAAAATCTTCAAAAACAAGATAAAATCTTCATTCTGGCAACGCTGGTTGTTACATTTAATAAAAAAAGATGTTTTATGGGTTTTTTTCTTTTTTTTAATTTGTATTAAGAAAGTGGTCAAATTCTCTTAAAAATGTTTTCAATTAATTCGATAACAGGCATTTCTTAAATGCGAATCAAAGTATGAAATATTTTCTATAACCTAATTTATTCACTTCCAACCATATTAAATTCAATTTAACCGTGTTAATTTTAAAAGAATTTAATTTAAACAGTATGGTTTGATAGCATTTAACCATAGAAAATTTTTCAACCGTACAATTTATAAAATATAAAATAAAATTCTTTTTTAAACTATTATTTTGTAATAATATCAGTAATTTTAAGAAAACAACAAGGCAGTTTAATAGGAAAAACTATCATAACAGTAAAAACTCCATGTTTGGTTTTCGAATTACAATTGTATGAATATTGTTTGAATACTTGAATGTTGTAGGTATATGTAGGAGTAAGAACACAAATATGTACGAACATGCATTGCTGATGTTTGAAAATACATTAAAAACGCTTAATACAAAAAAAAATTTTTTTTTTCTTAGTCCCATTAATTTTTAAGGTTATTTTCACTCACTCACATATGAATTTTACAATAACAAACACTTGAACTTTTAATTTTATTTGTTGATTTTCGTTCGTTTGGTTGTTAAATAAATATTTAACTTTACAAAATAGGAAAATCCCTTACACATATACAATCATGCATTCATGTAGATGAGCAGGCGAGCGTTAAGTGTATGCAACACTGTTTTAGCTATTTCCTGCGCAGGTACAGTGATATAATTGAGAAGAAAATATGGAACTTTTATATATTAACAATCAAGTTTTAGATGCAATATTAAAGTATAAAGTCTAGACCAGAAAAACTGAATCTGAATCAATAATAAATGCCTGGCTGGCTCTTTTACTATCCCAGCAAACCTTGTGCGCACAGTACAAGTTGCAGTTTAAGAGATAATTTCAAAAAATTTGCTGCATACGTTTTTATTGCCATAAGAACGAAAATCTGTTATATAGATCTATTAAATAGAATCTGGAAATTTTTATTTCTCATAATGAGTTACATTTATTATATAAATTTTCATATTAATTCGAATGTGTATTCTAAGTCAAATTACAATTTTAAAAGCTTTTATACTTTAATAGTCTTATTTCTTTAATAAGTGTTACTCACCATGAGAAATAAATTCCCAGATTCTTTTTGTTTAAATAATCCAGTTATAAGATACAAAGAATGCTGACGAAGGCCGTAGCGGTCCAGAAAATGCATAACATTCTGCTGGTATCTAATAGCTGTATAAATTTTCTGTGCAATTTACTTCATTGCTAACCAAAGGATAGCTAAAGTAAGCCTCGTAACAGAAATATACAAAGGAAAATTCTGATAGTGCATAGAAAATATTCCTGGAAAATATTGAAGGAATAAGACTTTTAAAGTATAAAAGTTTTTAAAATTGTAATTTGACTTAGAATACACATTTTGATCTATTGATTAAATTTATAATGGGATAAAATTTAACACGAACTGTGCTTATCTATGGCAAAATATTGACAGTAGCTTCCGTAGCTGCAAGGCGCACTTCTTAAAATATATTTAAAGGTCCGTCTGGGGCTGTAGGGATCATCTCAGTGATATATCAACTTTTGGTGTTACATTCTCCAGGGCATAATCACGTGAAGTCAGTACCTGCTATTATACGACAAAAATCCAAAATTAACAGATCTCAAGAGATCTTCACAAGATCCAATTTGCTACAAGTTACAAATCTACAAGTAAAATACATTAAAAAAAGCCACAATTTTACAATTTTTGTTTCAAATATATTAACTTGTAGTTTTGTAAGTTGTAGTTTTGAGAAACAGGGCCCTGTTCGTGATGGTGTCGCATTGCTTGTCACCAATGTGGTTGAGATAAGTCCATATGGCAAGTGCTCATTTAAGTCTTTTCCAAAGCTAACGAAATTGTATCACAAAAAAATTTATCTTTAGGGCCTTATTCCGTAAAACACAACGCAACGCACAAAAATTTCATACAAAACAAATTCAAGCAAAAATAAATTTAAAAATGTTTAAAAAATTTTTTTTTGCTCTCTATAGAAATTCATATTTTGTTTTAAAATTTTTAGCGCCACAATATATGAAGTTTTTAAAATTTAAAAATTTCTATAGAAATCAACAACAAAATTATAAAATGTTTTTGAATTTGTTTTTGTTTTCAATGAAATTTTAGGCGTTGTCAAGGTATATTAACACAAGGTAAACTCATTTGGGAGTGTAGACATGCTGATCTATAAAAAGAACAGTGTTGTCAAAAACAATTTAACGCACACATGTACACATTTTGGCTCATATACACGAAATTTGACGTTTGGGTTCCTACTAGGGGTAAACAGCTGACAAACATATGGGCCAACGAGTCTACCTTGGTTAGTTGTACCATGGGCGTTGTGGTGTGTTTTACGGAATTAGGCCCTAACTTATTTTAAATGTAAAAAAGTCACAATGCTTTTGTGGTTAGTACCCAATAAAAAATTTCATCATTTTGCGAAGCACTAATGGTACATAAAAAAAAATAAGCGCGTTATTATGCGCTACGCAATAAGACATACAGAGATGCAGTAAAGTAAGTGAACGAACTATTAACAAGTTTTATAAAAAAAAAAACTTCAAATGCCACGGCATTCCCTTACTACGAAGCAAGTTTGTAAGGGAGAATACTAAAAAATAACTGTAACAAGTATTCAGTAGGTAAATCCAATAGCTACACTCACCACTTTTTATATGCGTTGCATAAAGCGCTTTATGTATCAAAAATGTATTGCTTCAAAGTGGGAACTCACCACATAAAATTAATGCCTTCCGTAAGCGAGATGGTGAGCGAAACTCTTACATTTCTCCCTTACAAACCTGCTTCGGCCGAAGCACAAGTTTTTATTGGTTAGGTTCATAATCAGGCATAATAAACTATGTAGTACTATTTCAAAGTAAAAAACTTTTTAATACAGAAAATATCGCAGAAGCTGAATGACATAAAAAGTACCATTTTATATAAATGATACTTTGGAGAATTAAAAGGGAAGAAGTATTTTAAATCTAATTTTAAACTTAAATAATCACTTTTTTCCCGCATATTTCTTTAAATTATCTTATAATTTCCATTGAATAGTAAATTGGGTTTTTTATTTCTTTCATTTTATCGTTAAAATTTTAGTTAATACCCGTTTCGACGAATGTTGACCGAAGAATCGCTTGAAAAATGGTTGCAAACATAAAGCGAAAAGTAAAACTAATGATAAGAGGAGTTAAGTACTTTTATTTTCTAAAAAGTACTTTGAGTGCAGTAGCTTACCAAAATCGTAGTTTTTCATCGCTGTCCATAACTGACCAGTACAGTGTTCTTATGACTATTTTTGTGCCACAAGAATTAATGTAACAAACTCAGAAATATCTATCATCCCAGACTGCAACGCTTTATTTTTTTTATCTGGCCACATTAAAAAGCATCTCGGATTTGTTGTTTTTTTTCCTCCATTTTTCTATTTATCCAATATTCTCTAGTTGACATTTTTATTGTAAAACGATTTATGTATATAGGTATATGTAATATATATATATAAATATTCGTAGTTCATATAAGGAGCATAGGGTCATAACAGATTTATTCCATTCTGGTTTGTCCAATGCGAGTGTTCTTATCTCATCCGAGCCCCTGTCTTGATTACCTGGGGCCTGATTCTGGCAGTCGTGATCGAGTAATTTCTCGATTCGAAAGCAATTTAATATCTAATTATTTCAGTCAATTCTGAACGAATTGGAATTATTTTTTCAGTGTTGTAAAGCATTAATTTGAGTTTCACAATACTGAAAAAATAATTTTGATTCGTTCAGTATCGACTGAGATCAAATTGCTTTCGAATCGAGAAATGACTCGATCACGACTGCCAGAATTAGGCCCCTGCTTAAATTTTGATCTGGCGGCTCCATGTGTGTAATGGTATTCCTCTTTTTCGGCTTTCGTGCGGATTACATTCGTTAGTGTGTTTTGTGACATCGCCAAAGGGCTTTCGCAAAGTATGCACCAACCATTTTTTTACGTATCTCAACATGAATCGGAATTTGAGAAGTTTAGACCCATAGCCTTTCATTGGATATCGTAACTGGCCAGAATAATTTAAGAATTCTCCACATGAAAACTTTATGAAAACTCGTAGCGAGTTAACCCATTACCCGCCAATGTTATTTTTTTTTTGACGTATTAAAAACGTCTGTTTTAACAACTCTTTGCAAATATTAAAACCCACGGTTTTTTAAATTCGCCCAAAAAATGGACATGTGCATTCCACAATTCATATTGATAGAGGAGGGTCGATTTTTTGCAGGGGCAAAAAATGTTTAGCTTGGTTCTTCGTGAGATGTGTGCAGCTTTTATTCGTGTCTTACATCGTTAGCAGCACTACATGTTAACGGCAGAAGGCTTCCAAGATAGCAGAAACGTCTTCTAGATTCTTTTTGTCAGTTGAAATACCGGAGATTTCTCAACTATACTTTCTTACTTATTTAATTATGTTGTGGTTTTCACTATAATAAAAAAACAAATGAAATTAAAAAATTTTCAGGAAGTGTTTCACTTTTGCGGCTACTTAAGCGCTACCTAAACGGTAATAAGAATCATTCCTAGGAAGTTAATATGCACTAGAAAGTTGTTTACTGAGATCTTAGGTAGTTGATTGTGTCCTGGAATTTTGAAAATCGAATTTTTTAAAGTTTTTTGCGATTTTGATCTTAAAGATGAAGTTTTTTTTTGGGTTTTATATGTTCACAATTTTTGCTCTTTATGGCTAGAGCTACAACTTTGTCTCACAGGGTAAAGCAAAACCCCAAACGGATTGCAAGATATGAGCGTGGGAAAATGATCACTTTTTTGCAAAAATTACAACGAGGCCTCAAATCTTTGGTGGCCAGTAAAAAAAGTGCATGACTTTGGGCAAAACTGGGGGACACGGGTCTTTTATCACGTAGTGGTGTCCGTATACGGTTATTTTTCGTGTTGCACTGTGTTGTTTAATCAATCTCTAAGCTGATTTGCCATTTAGTTTCGAGAGTTTCCAATATTTTTTTTTTTTTTGGGAATGTTCACCTATGTTCACATTATGTGTATTTGTCATGTGGAATGTCACTTTTCTACGCACATGTTTGTCACAATTTGAGTTTTACATAAGGTTTATAATTTACATGTTCACATGATCGTATGTAACGTACATTTGTCATAACCTATAATAAATAAAAAAAAAACTTAATTACCATTTTTTTTTATTATTTTTTTACTATAACAATTTGGGTAATTCCATGTCAAATCGACCAAGAGTGGGACACGACCCCTTTCGATTTTAATGAAATTTGGTGAGAAGGTTCCCTTAATCCTATTAGGAACATATATAAACCAAAAAAAAATTAAAATTTTTTTTTTTTTCAAAAGTTATGTCATATTCAAAATGTCATAATTTCGCCGAATTAGCCGAATGTGTTGAGATTACTTCTTCAATATCTCGAAAACTACTTTCCATACGAAGATGATTTTTATGTAATTTTAAAGAGAATACTTGGGGCTATTAACAATATATTGAAAAAATTTTTTTATTGAAAAATTTAATGTCTGCAAAATAATTCATTTTAAAAATGGACTAAGTCAAAAACTTATTTTTTTATTTGGCTGATTTTTTATATTATACCTCAAACCGTTCTTTGAAAATCCTGAACTTTGAAGGGGGTGTTTTTTTTTTATTTTTAAAGATATGATTTTTTTTCTTTCGCAACCTTTAAAAAATAATCTTAAAATAAAATTTTAATATTGTAGTTTTGAGCAATAAGTAGACTGTGCTAGTTGCAAAACAACAGACAGGCCGTGTTAACCTGACTTAGCGTGTTAACCTAATTCGGAAACGCTGAATCCAGTGGTGCTAACCGTTTTTTTTAGGTTAGCTCTTGTTTTCGATATATATCCGTTATTTCGAAAATGGAGGAGGCTGCCCAACATACATATATTCGCGTAACTCAAAAAACGGTTTAGCTTATTGAAATTACTAAAAATACCGAAATTTCGCAATAAATAATAAAGTGGGGATGGTCATACATTTAACCCATCTAGGAGCATCCTACGCGTTGCAGTGGCCAGATTAAGGAATTTTATTAAACCGCTATATTTGTATTAAGTTTAATTCTTGTACAATTCAGTTGAACAGTTCTCGAGATTTTACGAAATACTTAAAACAACTGCAGAAAAACACGTTTTTCGCGTATATCTCGAAAACGCTTCTTGAGAAAAATAAATGAATATAATTCAAATAAATAATTTGTGTTCAGCAGCCGCAATATAGTTTAGAAAATATCTCATTATTAAGGTTCATTTTTTTGTGACATAGTGTAGTTTAAAGCGGCCCATACACTTGCAATATTATTGTATATGATATTCGCCATATTATTTCCATTTTGTCCTATATTATGCAATAAGTCGCACAATGGTTTCATACATTCAATAAAAAGGTAAACATAACCTATAGGAATAACATAAACAACATTGTACAATGTTGCCAACAAATTTCACTTTCTTTTTGTTGTGCAATAAAAATCAAAAGTCTTTTGATTGTTGCCAATATATTGTGCCACCTTTGAATATCACATACAAATAAGCGCTATAATTGTACAATACGTAAAATTTAACAATTTTATTGCAAGTGTATGAGCCGGTTAAGATGAGTCAACAATGTTCATACAATTTTTATTTGTTTGTGTTCTTTTAGATTTTAGTAATTTTCTGTGATTTTGGCTACAGACGTTTTTTTTTTAGTAAAATAGTGCTTTATTTATATTTTTCAATTTATTTACCTAAAAGTCATATTTTTCTTAATCTGCTCGTTTTTGAGGCTAAAAAGATTTTAAGTTAAATTGGCGGCTTTTTAAGAGATTTTCTAAGTTGTATTTTTTTAATTTATTTTTTTATACTTTTTCTTTTTTTTTGTCACGATTTTTATTTTTCCGATTTTGGCGTTTTTATGGTGATGTTTTGCTATGATATTGGCGGTTTTGTAAATTTAAGTTAAGTTTAGTTTTTTTTGTCAATAATTTAAATTTTAAACCAATCGGATCAAGTAATTTTTAAATTTAATTCCCCACAAGATTCCTAACGACACCCCACTGTGCAGCACTTAGTTAAAAAGTATGAATTCAAATTTGTGTGCTTGTGTGTGTGTGTGTTTGCAAATTACTTCGTCATAACTTGTTAATGTATGAGTATATTTCCGTTTGTCTTTTTTTCGCTTTTAACTGTTTTCGTTATTAATCGTTTTTATAACTTCGTGTTATTCATTTTTGCCATCTGATTTTATCAGGTTCGTATAAGTATTTGTTATTTATTTGTTTGTTTGTGCATTTCGTATCCGCTACGTATGATTTTGTTCGTAACATTTAATGTAACAGTGTTAATGTGTGTGCTTCTCAGTGTGTTTGTGGCATAACGGTATAAATAAATGATGTTGAAATGGTTTGAAAGCATTTATAGTCAATCAACAGGTTAATGCACATCGTCGTCTAACTTTAAATAAATTCCAAGTAAATTTAAACTGTGTTTTGAATATAAAAAGAGAAATTAAGCGAGAGAGACCAAGAGAGAATTAAAAAAATTATTTTAAAAAAAGTACGTAAATGGTAAAAGTGTTTTTATACATGTGTGTGTGTAAAGTGGCGACAAGTGTTTTCTTTTCAAAATTTGTTTGCCCTTTTTTTATAGTGCTGTGTGATGCGTTTAGTGTAGCAATTTAAACCTGCGCGTTAATTGAATTTTATTTATAAAATTAAATTATATATTTTTTTATATCCTTTAGATATATATTTGTTTGCATTTGTGGTCAGCTTCTGTATGTAGAGCAGAAATCAAAAAACCATTCGTAGTTTTGCAAACGATAATTTAATTTTATTGTTATATTTTATTTTCTTCCTCAACGTTGTGCCGTAGTGTTGACGCGGTTTATTAACAAAAACTTTAAAATTGCAGTTGAGTAGTAAAAACATCAATAAAAAAATTGTATTAATTCGACAAAAATATAACAAAACTGTGAGCTTTTTTAAGTTTTTAATAAACTGTTGTTCTTTAATTAAATAAAAAGCGAATTTAATTTTATAGAAAAAAGATTTCTTAAAATAACTTAATTCAAATAGTATTTGGTACAATAAATTTAATACTTAAAAAAAAATTATCCTTAAAAAAGGACTAAATTAACAAAAATTTGATTAACAAACTTTTAAAGTTTAACTGCCGTATTCATAAAAAATAAGATAAGTTTGAAATGTGTTTTAAGGCAAAATTTTCTTAAAATGCATTTCAAATCCATTTTTATTTTTTATGAATATGGCAGTAAGAATAAAATTAAACCTGTTAAAGCTAAAAATTTATTTTATTATCTTAAAAATTTTTTGAATGTTCAAAAAAGCACAAGCTTTAATTGATACAGCTTTTTGGTAATTCCCTCAATAGTTAAAATACTTGGCTTTAGCCAACCTTAAAGAGTTAATAGTATAGTAGACCTTAAAAAAATGTTCATTAATTTTGTTTATAAGCCTTAAAAAATCAATTATTAATAACAGTTCTGTATGACGTGCTAAATTCCCAATTTTATATTAGCAGCGAAGTAATTTATTAAAATTGGAAATTCCGAAATTCGAAATATTTGAAACACTCCTAGTTTTTATGCATATGCGAAATTAATAAGCTATAAATAGAATGTTTAAATCTTTTTAAATGGAATGTAATTTTTAAACATATTCAAATTAAATCAATTCAAGCTTTATTTGTTAAGAAATTACATGTGTTTTCAAAACGTAAAAAAAAATTTTGAGTTAATATTCTCTTGTTGATCATGTTTGGTGTTATTTAAAACAGAAATGATCTAACCCATAGCAATGCATATTTTAAGTGTTGTCAATTAAAGGCAAGGTAAAAGCAATGAATTTATGAATAGGCAGCAAAAGTGAATGTATTTAATCTGCTCTCTTCAGGTCAGGGCAATGTTTTGGGGTTCTTGTCTTCCTTAAGGCTGTTTAAAGACCGTCGAAAATTTAATTAACAAGCTAAAAGCAGCCAATGTTAATGTTAACCGTTGAATATTAAAACAAAAGATATAAAAGAAAAAAAAACTAACTAGTTTTTAACCCTTAAATGGTCAGAAAAATACATTTTTTGAGATCCATTTTTGAACATCATTTTAAAATAAAATGTACTTAATTAAAATTTTAAAAAAAATTTGAATATGTCAAGGTTGGAAATCGATACCGCTTAAATACAGTTTGAAATTGATTACCGGTATTGATACCGAGACCGAAATAATAAATTGCTTAATACCGGTACTGATACCGATAACGAAATTCGTTTCGGTTGCACAAGTGTTACAAAATTTTAATTTGTTTTTACTCTGCAAAATTAAAATTTTTAAAAAATTATACAAATTTAAAAAATATAAATATTTATAAAAATATATAAATTTTGTAAAGGTAAAACAATTTTTACAATATTTTACATCATCTAAAAAATATGTCATTTAATTGATTACCGGTATTGATACCGAGACCGAAATAATAAATTGCTTAATACCGGTACTGATACCGATAACGAAATTCGTTTCGGTTGCACAAGTGTTACAAAATTTTAATTTGTTTTTACTCTGCAAAATTAAAATTTTTAAAAAATTATACAAATTTAAAAAATATAAATATTTATAAAAATATATAAATTTTGTAAAGGTAAAACAATTTTTACAATATTTTACATCATCTAAAAAATATGTCATTTAATTGATTACCGGTATTGATACCGAGACCGAAATAATAAATTGCTTAATACCGGTACTGATACCGATAACGAAATTCGTTTCGGTTGCACAAGTGTTACAAAATTTTAATTTGTTTTTACTCTGCAAAATTAAAATTTTTAAAAAATTATACAAATTTAAAAAATATAAATATTTATAAAAATATATAAATTTTGTAAAGGTAAAACAATTTTTACAATATTTTACATCATCTAAAAAATATGTCATTTAATTGATTACCGGTATTGGACCGAGACCGAAATAATAAATTGCTTAATACCGGTACTGATACCGATAACGAAATTCGTTTCGGTTGCACAAGTGTTACAAAATTTTAATTTGTTTTTACTCTGCAAAATTAAAATTTTTAAAAAATTATACAAATTTAAAAAATATAAATATTTATAAAAATATATAAATTTTGTAAAGGTTAAACAATTTTTACAATATTTTACATCATCAAAAAAATATGTCATTTAAGTCGCTTACACCCCTTCTTTGCTTATAAATAGGGCCCGGACTTTTATGCAGTTAAAATCACGTTCTATACGCATAAAAAAGCATTAAAAATAGAAATATATGCACTTAAAATTCAAAAATATGCACTTAAGATTTTTTCTATACATTTATTAGTATTATTTTTTTTTTTTCCAATATTATTGTTATAATAATATTTATATTTACACAATAATTTGATTTTTTTTTAATTTTAAGAGATCAATTAATACTACATTTTTCTTCTTAATTATCTAAAGGGGAAAAGGGAAAAAGAAACAAAAAAAACCCATAAGGAGAGCAATAAAGTTAGTTTATTAGTATTAAAAAAAGATAAAAATAACAAGAAAAACAAAAATAACATGAAAAACGTAAACATTTAGTCTCATAAACGTAAGAAAGCCACAACAACCACAAAAAGTTGAAACAAAGTAAAACACAAAAATATAAAAAAAAACTAAAAAACCATCATGTAAAATAAGTTATTTGTTAGAGTGCCTCGGTAGGCTAGCTGATAGTGAGCTAGTCTATCAGCGCCGGGGTTGCGGGTTCGATTCCCTCCAGAGACTCTGGTTTCTTTCCTGCAGACAAGCGTATAACATCGCGGTATTAGCTTAGGGAATTAAAAAAAAAAAAATGATAGATATTTGAAATTACATCTAAACGGAAATAAGATCATAAAATTTTTTAATTATTTTTAAAAGTAACAGCAATGTTCTGACAATCGCACGATTTGAAATCGCAAAACGCCAGATTTATTTTATGGTGTTCTTTAACTAGTGCGTTAAGCTTGCGATCTGCCATAGTTTTTTTTTACAAATAAAGTTCTCTTTATTCTTGCTATTGCGATTTACAGAACACCAAATTTGCAATTTTAAGTCAGAATCGCCAATGTTAAGGGTTTTGCGATTGTCAGAACATGCCCGTAAAGTTTACTGCATGTTTTTTCAAAATAAAATAAAACGAAAGTGATAGGCGCACGGTTAAATGCTGATAGTTCCTTTGTGGGATATTCATTTTCACAACGCTGCTTTTCGTTATGATTTAAATTAAATATGCCAGCAGTTTGTTTTATTGTTGCAAATCCTTCATTTCTTTTTTTAACTTTATCAAGTTAACTAGATTTCTCTAATTTTACAATAGTACGCATAATTTGAAGACAGAATTATTATCACAGCTTTTATATTTGGTAAATTTAAAATTTTTTATTAAGATTTTTCCGTGAGGTGCTTTTTTTATTGATACTGCTTTATCATTGTTGAATCCTTCCACTACATCTTTGAATTGCTTTCAACCACGTTTCCCAGCTGGTTGTAATTGGCTGTAGAGGAAGACATAAATCGGGATACTTCTCTTAATATGCGATAACATGTGAAAGTGCTTTACAGAATATTTTTTCCCATAAGAAATCAAGAAATAAATATCATCGAAGTTGTCATTTATCTCTTTTGCAACAGGGTGCATGGCAAAATAGGACAATTAAAAAAAGTTTTGTTTTTAAAATATGCAATATTAGCAACATATGCAAAAATAGGCATTCTTAGCAAAATATGCAAAAATATGCACTAACAACTCGATGCCAGTTTACTGCAAATTTCTTAATTCGCAAAGATATTTAGAATATAGTCATCTCAGACTGATGACAACAAATATGCATTTGCATAAAAATCCGAGGCTAGTTTATTAAACATTATTATTTGGTTTGGCTAATTACATTGTAATTCTGTACCGGTATACAGATACCGATATAATGATAAAAAGTATCGATGTCAAAATAACAAATATTTTAATACCAAAATTCGTTTCGATTTCCAACCTTGGCAAATATTTTTTCAAATTCGTATAGTTTTAAATGGAATAATAAACGTTAGAATACAATAGAACGAATCTAAGATTTTAAAATCTTACAAAACAGAGTAGAAGAAAAGAATTGTTACCTTAAGGCAGCCAAAATCTGTTAAAGGGTAAAATAATTTTTTCAAGTCAACATTTTTGTTTGCATATTTTCCAAGTTAATTTATATTTAGTTTTCTAACACAACAAAGGGCCAGTTAAAAGAAGGATTTTATCAGATGTATAAAATTTCATTATTACAACTTTACTTTAGCCTAAAGTGATCGATAAGTTAAAGAAAGGTTCATCCCACCTGGAGGTTAAAGTGCAATTGTAATAACAAAACACTTTTAATACAGCCGATAAAATCCTACCTTTAACTATCCTAGGGAAAATGGAACTAAGACCAAACTTGTCACGTGGTAGTTCTAAAGTGGTAGGGACCGGTTCATGTTCTAACACTTTATATGAAAAGGACTTCGCACTTTAACATGGTGATTTGTAGCAGGTCACTGAAATAACCTAAATGAACACATGCAATTTCGGCTAAAATAATGCCTATCACAGATAATATCCCGAGTGAACCATGTTAATTTGATAGATCACCTTCATATAAAGTAAAAGAACCAGATAGAATCACCCACTGCCCGCACAAAATCCACTCACAAGACTAGTTTTGCTAACTACGTTTTCTTGGAGTAACTAAACCTTAAACACATTATCACCAGTTAAGTGATTTGTCTTGTTTTCACTTTTCACAATTTGTCCTCTTTTATTATAATATTGTGTTCACGTGACAAGTGTGTAACTAACAGTTGACACAAATTTTCCGCAGAGTAACGCCAAGTTTAAATGATGATTTTTAAAGTTTTCTTAAAGGACATGTGATTTATTTAACAAATTAATTTTTCCACTTTTAAGCATATATATAAATATGTATGTGTTATCAAAATGATTTTTGGGAATACAAAATTTTAGTTTAAAAGATTTTGTTATTCGTGCTTAATTCCTAATTTTTATTCTTGATTAAAACACTGAAATTTATTATTGATGGGATAAGATGTTCCTATGCGCATTTAACTGGTTGCTTAGGCCAGATCGTCAGGAAACTTCATCCAAAAGATTTTTGAAAAACTAAAGATAATAAACCAAATAAAACTGTTAAGCATATAAGAATTATAAGCAACAGTTCTACTTGTAACAATATCAAAGTTTGAACAAAAACATCAACAATACAGTGAGTTTATCTCTTCTTACATTCCCCACAACAATTGATTGGAATTCTTCCAACATTAATTGTAGTTGTAAGTAGGTTGAGAGAAAACAAAAACAACTTTCAAAAGCATGCTGCCAGTTAAGTTTTTTCAGGCCGTGTACTTGCCGGTTTATTATCAAAACAATTTCTACGCTTAACAGTTTTATTTGGTTTAATATCTTTAGCTTTTCTATAAATATGTATTTTAAATAAATTTAACAAAATAGAACCCCTCCTCGCAGAGTATAAAAAAAAATTACACATGTCATGACAATCCCATATGCATATCTTTTTTAATTCCATTTAATATAATTCAATTTTGAACTTCCGTTTTATACTTTTTTACTTTTTTTTACATGATTTTTTTAAACAAACTTACTGCCTATTTCACGATGTCACTCGACCGTTTACGTTCGCACAAATAACATATAAAACAAAAACAAATTTTTGAGTTTTGTTTTTGTTTTATATGTTATTTGTGCGAACGTAAACGTTCGAGTGACATCGTGAAATAGGCAGTTAAAGTATTTTTAAAAAATTTCCAATAAATACAAGAAATTAAATATTTCCTTAGTAATACCGTTTCAAAAATAATAAAAATGCTTTTAAATCATCATCATAATTTTATAGAGGATGTAATAAATATTAAAAAAATATATGTAAAAAACCATCTCAACGAAATGCAAATTTTTACTTCTGTTTCAAATGAAGAAATATTTAACTCTTTTGGTGTTTTGTTTTTGAAAATTTCTTTTAGTGTCAATTGTTCATAAAGTGCTTAATGTAAATAAAAGGGAGTTAAATCCTTAAACTTATGCATAAAAGAAGTTCTGTTATTTACTTTTGTTTCAAATTTCTATTTATGAAAAAACTTATAAAAAAACCAAATGGCTTAGTTGCGTTTGAAACAAATTTTAGACTCGTTTGCCTTCTTTTCGGCGTTTATGTTTGCTTAAATATTTAGCCTACATTAAGGGATTATTATTTTTGTTTAAATCATTTAAATTGTTTGTTTAAGACAACCGTTCTGCTTTAAATTGAATTTAAATTATTATATGGAAACGAAATTATAAAAAGAGATAAGTTTCAGAAGAATTAGCTTAAAAATAAAAAACACCAATTTTTTTAATTGTCAAAAAAAAAAAATATTTCTGGCAATAATATTTTTTCTTTTTATTACTGTCTTAATAACTCTTAACATAGTGTCTTCTTAAAATCGGATTTTCGAATATGTTCTTGATCATTTTATGTAGGTGATTTCTAATTGCTCAAGCATAGCGAACTTATATTCGTGACCATTTTCTTTAGCAAATCACTAATTATATTTCATCTGTAATTGAAATCCGTAATTTTAGACAAAAGTCATTTAAATCCACTTTAAAGTGTATTTAGTACATACTTTTTAAGAAAAATGGCTTTGCTTAACCCCTAAAACAATGCTACATAATTCTAAAAGTTTCATTAAATCTACTAAAAAAGGTTTCGTATAGACAAATACTCAAAATAAAAGGAAATACCATACAAGAAATTGCTGATTGAAACTAACACATACAAAACTTATAAACTAACACACTTGCAATTTTGTATTAAATTCAAAAAATCTCACACCTACACGAATGTTTACATCAGTTTTTTCATATTGCATTAATAAAATTATCGAAACTCCTGATGTATATACCCATCAGCAATGCCCATCAGATGATGCATCAAATGACTGTCATTGTTCTTGCAGGGTATACTATTAATATTGTTAATTTTTAGATCAGGTAGTTGATGCTGTCATTGTTCTTGTAGGGTGTAGTATTAATATTGTAAATTTTTAGATCGGGTAGTTGATGCAAATCGATCCGTTTCGTTTGTAGCAGGTCTGATAAATTTAAAGGGATTTAAAAATCCATTTCTGAATTATATTCTTAAATTATTGTTCAATTAGCAAATACAATTTAAAAGAATATTTACCATGTAGGAAGTCAAACACATTTTTAAGTAACTTCAAACTGGTTGTTTTTATAACCACATCTAGTTGATTAAGTGACTTTTTTCCATGTCGACGACTCATTATTTTAACATAGGCATGTCATAGGCTGTAGTCAATTGGCTACCTCTGCATGACTTTTAAATTGACTACTAATTACTTATATTTCAACCAATTTGTAGTTAATTAATAGTATAGTAGGTTTTTAATAAATTATTTAAATTTTAAAGAATTTTAGTCAAAAAAATATATGTACATATAAACATACATATGTATGTAGTATGTATATGTATATATTTTTATATAAAAAAAAATATTTAAGAAGATTTTGAATCAAATTGCTTTAAATGATGATGTATAATAGTGCTGAAATAAATACGCTATATATTTCTTGTACATAAACAGATTTGTACTGCTTTAATTTTTAATTATTTTCAATTATTATTATTTTAATATATTTGTATATATATTTTTTTATTTGACTTCATGGCATGCTTGTTTTACTTATTTTGCTTTTATTTTTGTTTTACGTGTGCCTCTATGCAGTATGTTTGGTTGATATCTACATGAGATTTAAACCAATTTGTAGTCATTTGAAAAATAGTTAATTTATAGTAAGTATTTTTTTGTAACTGACTATTTTATTTACTACAGGGTATAGACAGGAAAAAAGAAAAATTTATTAGAAATCCTCTTTAAAAGATACAAGATACTGAAAACGACGTTATCGATTTCAAATAGTTTTCCATCACATATAAAATTTAAAGAAAACTTTTATAATTTCGTCTAAAATTAATTTTCCGTAATAGCCCTTTTTAATATGCTCGATAATAAAAAACACGTTTAAAACACCTAAAACTATGTCACACAATTTTAAGGGACTATGCTAATTTCTACTCAATCTCCTGAAAAGCGCACTCAATTTTAATAGTCGGAATATGCCCTACACCCAGAGCTGTAAATTAATAAAAAGAATTGAATGAAATTTTAATCAATTCAAACGAATTAGGCAGAAATGAATTTCAATTCGTTTCGAATTCAAATGAATTTGTTAAAGTAAACTGCAATTCATTTTACAGATTCATTTGAATTGAATTGATCTTGAATTCATTCAAATGAATTAGAACAGTGTTGCAATTCATTCAAATGAATGAAATCAAAAATGAGTTGCAAGCAATCAAATTCAAGAGCAGATCTAGGGGAATTACTAAAACTTACTTTTTTTATTGCAGTTGGAAGTTTTCAATACAAAAAGTTGACAAATTTTTCAATTGTAGTAAAAGTAGTAGGAATTTCGAGTAAACGAAGACAGCTTTGACAGCAAAAATTGTTGTTGAAATTCAAAGTTGCTAAAATCTCTAAAATTCGATTAAAAATTAAAAAAATAAATTTTCCACAATATACAAATATGAGATTATTTAAACAAAAAATTATGGTTAAACACATAAGATTTTCACACTTTTTGATAAAAATTAAAATATAAGTGTGTTTTAGCAAATAAACAAAAATTTTCGTCGTCTATACCTAATTATTTAATTCCTATTCTTCCGCAACCTGACAATTCCATTCCAATACAAAATCAGTTCAATTCAAATGAGTCGAAAATGAATTGCTTATTCTTTTTACTAATTCCTTAGTTCATTCATTAATTCAATTCAAATGAATCTGTAAAATGAATTGCAATTCACTTTTACAAAGCGATACAAAAGCGAACACAAACAAAACTCCCGAAAATAGCTCTTAATGCCATAACTTCTTTTAAAAAGTTAGTATTGATATAAAATTTGGCGACGATAACTTCTATACTGGCTACTTATTCTTGACAAAGCTTTGTGCTGACACGTCCAGCATTGACCATAGGTGAAGAAGTTGTTCACAACCCTTAATTTTGAAACTTTTAAAATGAATCAAATGAATTGCTTATAAATCTTGTAACTAATAAAGTCTAATAAAATGTGGGTCCACAAAAAAGTAATAGTATGATTGCCCAAGGGCTCCAAACAGGGTACACTCTAGAATATTTGTCTTTTAGTAATTTAGTGTAGGTTCGGTTTTGATCTACTATACATTTTTACCTGTTTTTTATCTTGAAGGAATTAAAATGGCTAAATTGCCAACCCTGATATGAATGCTACTGAAATATACGACGTATAACAAAAAAAAGTGATGTATGTATGTACCAATTCTTTCAAAAGATCTCGTCAATTGCGACCTGAACTTTGCCTAAAAGTTGTATATGGGCATACACATAACATAAACATATACCGATTCAGCAAGTTATTCTAAAGCAGAAAGCCCACCGGTGGTAGTGTAGAGTAAAGAGAGCAATAGTATTGATATTCTATAAATTTACAATGACAAGTTTAATAAAAAGCTATTTAATAAAACCGTAAACTACTCTTCACAAGTTACTAAGTTTTACCCCTAAATTTATGCTACAAACTTGTTAAGTTTGCTTAACCGCTAAAACTATACTATAAAATTCTCGATTGCCATGTGTTTTATTCACTCCACTTAACTCATTTAATATTAAATGCCACGTTTTAGTAAAATGTTATCATAAAAAAACGGTTTTACGTAACAATGGGGTAAGTGGTGAGTGTTTGCATAAAATTATGATTAATTATATTGCACTTTTTAATTAAAATTCTAAAAAAAGTAAAACCTTTTTATGTAACTTTAATTTTACACCTGTTTAAATTAATTTTCTATGCAGCATTAAGTGCAAGTTTTCAATTTTTCAAGCACGATAAAAAAGAAAAAAAAATTTTTCAAATGTTAGAGCAAAAGCTTTTTGTTCAGGTTTGGCTTTTTTGTTGTTAGGTGTTTGTTAAAAAAAAGTTAAATAAATAACTTTTAAATGGAAATTCTTTTATTTCGACAGAATCACAAAATCATTAATTGCACAAGTGTTTTGTTTATTAAATTTGGGTCATAACATGTTTTTTATACCCTACCCCCCAATACTAAGTTTGTCATTGCGTTGTAAACTTTTTAAATATTCATCTAAGACCCCATTTAGTCATGTACGTCTGTTCGTCCGTCTGTTGAAATCAGGCTCACTGCCGAACGACTCCAAAGAAATGAAAAATGCTGGGGTCACATTTTTTCAGTTCTCCTAATCAGGTTGGGATTGAAATCCAGCACAATCGGCTTAGTAAGAAATGATTTGTAAAAACAAAAAGTTGATATTTATTTATAAATCGTTTCAGAAGGCAGCTTTTTAACACATTAGCACGGTTAAAAAAATTGTATTACTGTATTGAAATTGGGTCCAATTAAGTTTTTTTAACACTAGATATTACTCAATTGAATTTATGATGATCAGCCCATAATTTACCATAGGTCCCATGTTAAGCCTAAATCCGCAACAAGTTATAATACTCTAAGGTCAGCTTTCATAAAGATTGGTTCATAATTTATAGATTCCTTTTAAAGCAAACGCCTGAAAAACTTTTACTTTCGTTGAAGGGCATCAAAGATTCGGTACTGCCGAATGTAGCACTGCGGCTGGAAAACAATAGAAATAATGATATTTATTATATACGGGACAATTTTTAAAATGCATTTAATTTAAAAAAAAAATGCAAGCAAAAAGCTGAACAATACTAAAAATGCCAATAATAATCAATACATTGTTTCAAATTATGAACATGTTGGTGTTTTTCGAAGTATTTATCGCAACCAAGTCGAATTCACACAAGGTGACCTTAGCTTGCTACGTAAGCAACAGCTGATAACTAACCATCTGTCAAAATGGTATACCGTTCTGGTGGCACTGAGGAATCTTTCATAAATTCTATCATTTTTACTTAGAATTAAGTAATTAAAAAGGTTTTTAAGTTATAACATAAAATGGCATTTTTGTTTGAATTGCTAACGGTTAATAAACGTTTGAATTGTTAACGTTAAAGTATTTTACAGTATTGTATCCGTTTCGAAATTAAGACCATCTTTTATAAAAAAAAGCATTGATCGCAACTAACAAACCCCTATTTGGATTTTGCTTGTTTTGCTTCCGCTCGGATATTTTGCCTAATGCACGTCGCTCAAATTTTATTTCTCCGAAGAAGATGTCATTTTACTAGGGCATTCATTCGGTTTACCGTTAATCGGTTAATTTAAAATAAGCCATTTTCGATTAACGATTAAACCGGCTAATTTCAGTCAATTATCCGATGTTACAAAATTCGCTTAATAAACCTGTTATTAACCTGAAATATTATTTATGAATAAGGCCTTTAATATTTTGAAGTATTGTAACATAAATTTTTGTGTTTTTAATTATTTGTTTCGTTTCATATACAAAAGGTATGTGTTTAGAAAAATATTATATCATGCAATATATTTCCTTTTAGCAATACATTCTTAAAATACAGTTCAAATACAGAGAAACTAAGGAATTCTGGAATACATTTTTTACAGAATGTTCGGTGCTGATCTTTGCCAGGATGAGTCAGATGATGGCCTGACAATAGAAGAAACTCCCGATTGTAACACAAAAAATATTCTAACAGAATTAACCGAAACAATTATAAGTGTTAAGAATTTAAAAAAAATTAAAACAGGACTCTTAGATTTTATATGTTTAGAGAAATCCAGGAAAAGGACTGAGAAATTAGGTAATCTGTATTATGGGTTGCTTTTTTTGCAAGTCAAGTTTTATCAAACCTAAAGAAAAGAATCGCTTAAGTCCTTAACATTTAAACCAAATTCTTTTCTAGAAGATATAGATCTCCTTAAACTATTGAAATATTAATTAGTATTGTGGTTATTTTGTTGAACTGTTTATGGTTTTGAATCCAAAATTTTGATATTTTAATCAGGCTACAGTTCATTGAATTTAATTTTTTTTAAATTATTTTTATGAAGAAAGGAATTTTAAAATTTATTGATAATTTTTCATTCTTGACTGAGCTGGAAACCGAACACAGATTTTCACGGACAGGTTGCCCAAACATGTTTCGCTCGTAATTACTCAATCTCTTCAGAAATAATAATTAAAGTTATCTCACAGTTTTTCTATTTGAGGAGCCTCATCAAAAGCTTGGCTTTTTTTCTCCCGTCCATATTTCGGAAACCAATTAAAATTTTGTTTTCATGTCTTCGCTACAACTAAAGCTTTAGACTAGGAGAAACAAAGTAGAACAAACTAATCCGAAAAAGATTCATCTAGTCCCTTAAAAATTGCTAAAAGGTCGAAAAATTATAATTTGTTATATTTTTCCCCACCATTTTTGTCATAAATAGGGGTTTGTTAGTTGCGATAAATACTTCGAGAAATTCCACACTAGAAGGAGCTTGCATTTCATGTGTTGCATAGTGAAGTTAAGAGAAATAAAACTGATAGTCAGTCTATATATTTAAAAATTCTGGCAAATTCAGATTTAATGAGTAGAGTGGTTTTTTGAGTGCTTTCGCAACACTTGTTTTTAATATTTTGTATAAATTTATGATTTGAATGCGCTTTGCCTAACACCATTAAAATGCAATTAGTAAAATCTATTTATAACGAAGCAATTTGTACTAAATTTAGATACTTCTCCAGATATTAAGACAATTATGTATACATAGTGTCTCTGTATGGAAGGCTCAACGCTCACTTTTCTATTTTAGTTTGCTATTTGTTTTAATTTCAGAAACTTTTACTGTAACTGTTCTTCCCAGCAAAAACTTTACTTACCTGGTTAGTTAGCAAGTTATGTTGGAGAAAATAAACACTACTGCCTGTACATATTTATAAAAAATTTTTAAATTTAATAAAGGTTTACAAAACAAATTTTGTATGAAAATTTGGCTTAGTAAACGTTTGTTAAATTTAATAATCGCTTATAAATACGGGGGTACTGAGGTCATTGACAATTGTAATGACAACTTCTTACCGGGTAATGTATGAAATAACTACCACCTATTACCAAAAATCAAAAAGTTTTTCCTGGTTTTTAATAGCTGATCTTAAGGCCGATATACATTGATCAAAATACTCATCAAGCATTGTGGTAGTATTAGTGAAAATGTGTTTGTATGTGTGACACAGACAACGCTTGATGAAAAATCAAAAAATTTAGATATGACGGCGAATATTACGTCCAGCACATGTACACGTTGAATTCGCCGGCTGGACAAGCATTTGACAAGTGTATTTGGGCCTTTACAGTGTGGTGTCTTTGGTGTGGCATTGACATTGCTATGTTGGCATATTGGGTTTTGCCCTATTTGTTGGTGTGATTTTTTCTGTCTTTGTATGAGAAGTGCCACGCCCACTTGAAAATTAGAAACTGGCAGTAAAAATTTCAGGAAAATCGGTTCAGTAGCACAAACAAACACAAAAACAACCGCATTTTCATATTTATATGTATATGAGGGGTAAAGAAACCATTTTTGTAGTTTCTTTATTTTATAATAATATAAATATCTAAATGACTTTTGTCAGGGAAAAAATAGCTTGCATGTGTAATCCTAGGGGAAACGGAACTAACACCAAACTTGTGACGGGACAGTTCTAAAGTGGTAGGGACCGGTTCTAGTTCTTACACTTGATATAAAGGGGACTTGTCACTTTTACGTGGCGATGTCCTAGGAGGAGGTTAATTGGCACTTTTTTGACACTTTGTGACAGGCCATTGAAATAAACTAAATGGACAAATTAAATTTTGGTTAAAATAATGCCTGTCGCAGATATTGTCCCGAGTGAACTATGTTAATTGTGTCAATTACCTTTCCTCCGGAGTAACTATACTTCAAACACATTAACACCAGTTAAGTGATATGTCTTGCTTTCACCTACCACAATTCGTTCCGTTTTATTATAATATTAAATGCACTGGTCATTCTTACGTGCTTTAAGAATTATTGACTTTAATTTGCCGCAGGGGTATGAAAGCGGGCAGTTTGCTATCAAGAACTGTCACACAAAAACTTAATGACACAGTTATTAAAATTTTGACAGGAATCAATTGAAAGATGTCTATTGACAGGATCAGTCTTTCCATTACAGTTCAGAGGCAGAGAGATCAAAAAGTTACTGACTTATTGATCCGCCCTCATAATTGCGGTTGTAATTCAAACTGTGCGCGTGAGTGGCTTTTGACTCACGAGCACTCACGCTAACATGAAAAAGAAATTTAATCACAGACGCTCACGCACGATTAGTTTTGAAATTCTCACGATTACGCTGACCAGAAAAGTATTTTTTATCAGACACAACTATTAACGAATCCTTTCTAAGGTCCAACAATCACGCATATTCACGAAATATTTTCTCAAAGAAAGTACCCTTTTTAATGTTTATAAATAGAACTTGTTAATGCATCATGTCATTAACTAGTTCTATTTATAAACATTTTTATTTAGTAGTAATTAAATATTTTTGTGCTGAATTTTGAATTAAAGGGAAACAAGGCTATATTTCGTAAAGTCATTTTATGATCCAAGTCTTAACATTTTTAAAATGCTTTGTCCTTATTTTATCAAACTATACTCAACTTATCTTTGCACACACAGTTTGCTTGGACAGGAAGTGAGTTTGAGTCGATTTATTGGTTAAAGTGTTTATGCGTCACGAACTTTAAACAACAAATGCATAAGGAAATACTTGATTGCTTTTTTTTAAATGATTCTTAGTTTATTGTAATTATTTACAAGTACAAATAATAACTGATTTCCAACACAACCTTTTACTCAAAAAAATATTCTTATTGCAAAAAATTAATATCATATTCATACTTTTAGATATGTTTATGTATTATTATTTTTTTTTTAATATATTTTTCTCCAAATACAATCGTACAGACATACATACCCTGTAGGAAACGGCAATGGTGAAAATGTACTGATTCAGTATTGACGAGGTAACTAGTACTACTGCTTATCAACTATAGACCAGACAATGCTTTGTGCCACAGACATTCAGCATGTGCTTGTTATTATTATTAAGAATCCCATACTGACCTAAGAACTATTTACTAGGTACACCTTATGATACCATGTGGAGATATTAGAACCAGAAACTTAATATGTAGTATGTTTTATAAGTTTAAGTCTACCCTAATCAAACTTTTTCTATCCATTAAAGGCAGAGCCAAAAATGCAAATACATACTTCCTTGACACTTTTACCAAAATAGTCGATAAATGTTGAGACTTGGAGACACTTAATCCCAGGCTTTATACCGGGCACTTTTTTATTTATCAATTAGAAGCATTTAAACATTTCAATAAACAAAAGCAGTAAAAAAGAAAGTATTAAATCTGCCATAGCAAACTTAAATGTTTAATACTTTTCAAATTTGTTTCTATTCCTGGTTCAATTTACAAACACACTAATATAGACAGTGCAACTTAACCCAACAAACAAAAACGATTTAGAAAGAACTTGTAGCAAGCTTAGTAATGAAAACAGAACCCTTGCGATCTTATCATTTACTTGTCTATAATATAACAAAAGCTAGACTTCTTAGAATAAGTTTACAGAAAAATACTTTCCATTTATTACTTACTAATCATGTCTATAATAAGATTTCATTATTCACGAATACTCTGTTTCAATTTATATGGCATATTTACTAAATGTTTTTACTAAAATAATATTTTGTAACTTTTTTTAAATTGTAAACTGTTTAAAACGCTTTAAAATACTTCACTCTTCGAACAAAACACGAAAACTGAAACGTTTAACTAATAATACATCGAATAATGAGACATCATTCTCAAAAACACTTACAAAACTATAGCGAGAAAAAGTCATTTGCAATCATATTTATTTTCATGTTGTAGAATATCTCTTATGATAAGCTTATTTTACAACTAATTCGCATTTTGCTTGTGGAATGGTCTGTTGGGATGCGCCTCTCACGCATACATACAAAAGTCACTGTAATCAAGCACTCACACCTACACGCAGGCACACTTAAAAAACAGTAAAGGAATTGTTAATTTTCGAATGCTAGTATTTCTCATCATGGTTAAAATTTCTATCGGCTTTGACGACTTCATCACCATCATCACATCTATGATTTTTATGGTCATAATGATGTTGAGGTTAACTATAGATACTATGTTCTTTATAGCCAACACGAGTTAGTGACTCTAACAACTACCTTTGGGTTCCTATGATGATGGTCCTATCTATCTATTTGATATGCAATTTTGCAATAAAACAAGAAAATAAAATAAACAAAAAAAAAAAAAAAAAATTGAAGAAAATGTTGTTAGACATGATATATGGCCATACTACAAAATCAATAAGATGGAAATGTTTTATTTTTAAGACATTTATTTATTTGATGTATGAATATTCAAACATGGAGGATTTTATGAAATTTTCTAGAGAGAAATTATTAAATTTACTTTGTTATTTTCAAAATTGACAGGGAAATGTGAGTAGATAATGGGGCATGTTTTTTGTATTCAGAAAATTGCAGCAAAGGGTGGATTAGAATGTTAAGTTTTGTAAAAGTGCGTATAAAAATATTTACTAAGAAGGCGTATAAAACAAATGCTAAATACTTTTTTCATTTTGATATTGCTTTAAAGTAGACCGTAATAGAAACAGAAAAATCTGCTGTTTAAATTAAAGCTCTTCATTCCACGTCTCCACCTAACATGAAAGGCAGTCAGAACATGAAGTTAAGACTTGTTGTTAAAATACTTTTTTGCTTATGGTGGCGTAAACGTAGTGATGTAAGAGTTATAACTTTTCATTATTTTCAGTTCGTTGCCGCGTCGCACAGTGGCTGAAAATCGTTTTTCATCCGCCAAAAATCTTTAACTTTTGAACCGATAGAGATAAATTTGCCGTTTTTTTTCCTGGAGAGAAGACTTCTTAAACTTTCCTACAATTTTAATTTTATTAAAATTGGTTTAGATGTTATTGAGAAATTAAAGGTCAAAGTGGAACTTTTAATGTTTTTTAGCATTTAGTAAAAAAGTGCTTTACATTGAGATTGGGAATTATGGTATTTTTTATTCAAAAAGGGGGTGGTTTTTTTAATAGAATGTCAAACCTTAAAATTACTATTTTTTTACTCATATTGAAAGCTCTTTCACCTATTTACACTATATAAACAATAATTTTAACGATTGACATTCCATGTATCAGACACACACAAAGAAATTTTGTAGTTATGTAGACCGAAGAGATCTTAAAACAGTGAACTTAAAAGCATCCCCATTTTTGATATAAATAACCCAAAATTACCAATCCCGCATAAGAGCTTTTTTTACAAAAATGGCAAAACTGCCACTATTTACCACTCGATATTGTTTTCCAGAAAATCATGGACATACTAGAAATCATTACTGTTCTAATTTTATAAAAATTGGTGTGTTGCATTACTAGAATTTTTTGCTTCAATAATTTTTTTTTTTGTTTAAAAAAATTGAGTTTTTTTAATAGGGCATGTGGAAGAAACAAAAGCAAATTGACTAAAAATTGCTTCTACAATCGTACTCATAACGTTTTCTTTCGAAAAATAAAAACATTTTTATTTATTTCTGAAGAAAATATTGTTTTACAGCGAAAAAACATAGATATCTTTTGGTGAAATAGTAAAATTGAGTATTCATATCTGTGGCATTTTGACAAAACGTCTTAAGTCGAGATAAAATAGCAAAAAAGTTTTAAAAAAAACTCGGTGAAAAAAACATTTTTATTAAATAATAAAATAAAACAAAATTAAAGAAAAATTTTGTTAAGAATACAAAATATTAAAACGTAAACAAAAAGGTTTTTTGAATAAAAATTCGTATGATTAACAACATTTTTTTCAACTTTTTAAATTTGACTTAAGATGTTTTGTCAAAATGCCACAGATGTGTATTACCTTAAATGTTTAACCCACTACTGATAACAGTTTGATATTAAACATAATCCAGCCGATTAAAAAACTAGAAAAATCGTTAAAAAAAAAATCAGCCCAAAAACTCCGTTTTATCCGAATATCTCGAAAGGCAAAGGAGATAACTTAACAGTTAAGCATATTTTTTGTAGGTCAGCTTAAGTCTAATTTTTGGCAATCCATAACTACACATATTCTTGGCGAATTTTTGAAAACCTTGAATATCCGAGGCTACCAAATTTAGAGGACCACAAGTCACTCTCACGACCCTCTATGGACCCGTGTTTTTTTCAAATCATCTTAAAAGCTGCCCGGCTTTGACAGTCTTAGTTGCAAAATTATTTGTTAAAACAAAACGTTCGTAAGCCATTGTGTTATATTTCAGAAAAATAAAAAGAGCAAAACAATGTTGCGATTATTTTCATTAAAATGAAAAAAGTGTTCAACAGACAGTTCCAAACAGTTGCAAAAGTACTTATGGGGTTAAGGGGGACACGTTCAGCTTTCTAATGGTATCAAAATCTCCCCTTTTGACCCTAAAAAGTTATATTCCCCTGAATTTCGGATTTAACTAAAATATAGAACCTGGGGAAACTTCTAATAACACATCACGTATAAATGATACAGAGATGTAACGAACCATTTCTTAAAGACTACTATCCCACTAATATAACAAAAATATAACAGTCTGCGAGAAGTCATAATTTAGTTCAGATCAAATTTACAAAAATTTAATTTTTTCTAAAACAACATAAAATATTTGTTTCCAGCAGTATGACACACCCACAATTACCAATATTTTGATGCAGTTTATTGGATACCTTAGTTCTTATATGTTTGCTATGGAATTTCGTTAAAATTTTTGAAATCGGCGATAACAAACAATTGGACTTTTGGCCGATGAAATTCAATTTTCAGCCACAGTGCGTCGTAGCTACAGTGAGATTTTTTTAAAGCTTGTGGAAAATAATAAAAGCCTTTATTGTACTTTAATGCTTATAATTTTAATATTAAAGCATTCACGCTTATATTTTTAACAAAATGCATGGTATATTATGTGCAGTTTACAAAACAATTTAACAATTTCCATAAATATGGCGAAAAGCAACTACAAAAAAGTAGGTTGTCAAACAAAAACGCCAATTTATTTTATTAAAAAGGCAATTTTGTAAAGATGGATTGTATTCCCAAAAAATTATTTTGATGATAAACTGGCGGGTGCACGGCCTAAAAAACTTAAACTGGCAACATGCTTTTGCAAGTTGTTTTTGTTTTCATTTTGTTTTTTCTTAACCTACTTACAACTACAATTAATGTTGGAAGAATCCCAATCAATTGTAGTGGGAAATGTAAGAAGAGATAAACCAACTGTTTATTGTTGATGTTTTTGTTTAAACTTTGATATTGTTACAAGAAGAACTGTTGCTTATGATTCTTATACGCTTAACAGTTTTATTTGGTTTAATATCTTTAGTTTTTCTAAAATCGTTATGGATGAAGTTTCCTGATGATCTGACCTAAGCAACCAGTGAAATGCGCATAGGAATAGCTTATCCCATCAACAATAAATTTCAAGTGTTTTTATCAAGAATAAAAACTGGGAATTAAGCACGAATAACAAAATCTTTTAAATTAAAATTTTGTATTCCAAAAAATTATTTTGATGATGGATTATGAGTTTATATTTTTCAAAACTATTACCGTAAGGAGAGGTAGAACGCAATTTCTGCCTTCCTTAAACTATCTAAGAGATTTTTATAAACTTAAAAAAATAGATAGATCCAT
Source organism: Pollenia griseotomentosa (assembly GCA_963931875.1). Taxonomy (NCBI): domain Eukaryota; kingdom Metazoa; phylum Arthropoda; class Insecta; order Diptera; family Polleniidae; genus Pollenia; species Pollenia griseotomentosa. The sequence continues at coordinate 128,149,310 of OZ007562.1, forward strand.
ATTTATGTGGACACCTTAGCTATGCTTGTTTTTATATATGATCACAAGGGGAGGTAAGAATCAATTTCTGCCGGTGGCATGACAAAATGTCCATGAACATTATGACACACTTAAAAGTGCCATAAGATCCATGGACATATTTATTTATTTTATATTTATTTATTTATTAATTGAATTGCTCCATACACAAGACTAAGAGTCTTATTTTGCAGTATGGAACTGAGAATATGTTAAACTTTAAATCATTAATTAATTAATAACTTAATAACTAACTACAATGTTTATATAAGTAATCAAAAAACTATTTAATTTAAACAATAAAGAAAAAAATTAAGATAATTCAATTTATATATTTTAAAAAAGCATAAAACAATATATTTTAATAATCAAAAATTTAGATAATTTTATATATTTTAATCTCAAGTAATTATGTTTCAAAGTGCTATGCTGAAAACAGTTTTAAAATATTTTCCCTGAATTTTCGTGCGTTTCTTAAAAGTTGAATGCTATATGGTATAGAATTCCAGAGAGATACTGCGAATATGTAGAAATGCCACTCAGAAATTAAACGTTTATATCCAAACGATCTAATTCTTTTCCCTCTGCTTATGTCAGAAATACAAAGTTTACCGTACAAGTGCTCAGGTTTGTGGGTATATATTATCTTATGTAAATAAACTAAAACTCTCATGTTCAGCAGATTATCTAAGGAAAGGCCATAAACCGAGATGAAAACAAAGAAACACTAGAACGCCTTTTAAGTCCATACACGTACCGTACAATATTGTTAAACGCAACGTTCAATTTCGCCTTAGTAATCGTATCAGATTTAGCAAATAGCTCACAGCCATACAGTAACACTGGCATCAGATAAGTTTTAGCAAGAAGCATTCTTATTCTTAACCTCTTCTCCATGGGTACACATATGTGTACCTTAACTTATTACAAGTTCTAAAGACTAGCGACATCGTGTGACCAATAGAAACAGTTTTATTACTTGCTTTAAGCTACTGCGCTTCAAAAGAATATCAAAAAATGGCAGGGCTAAGAAGTTTTAGCCATTATTTTTACATTTGAATTTAACAGTTTGGGAAAACCATATTGTTTGGACATTTTTCCTAAATAACTAATCGTTAAGACCTGAAGTACACATATGTGCACCTCTTTTTCTACAACTTTAAATAGAAAAATTAAAAAAATAATAAAAACCGAAATTTAAATTACACCTCATAAGACAAAAAAAAATAGTTAATAAACCCTTTACTCAATCGGTTCTGTTCAGATCTTAAGAAATTAAGGATTTACGTTGAAATTATTTACATTTTAAGACCTGAAGTTCACATATGTGCACCATTAATTTCTAAGAATTCAAATAAAATTTTTTAAAAAAAAATATACAGTTTTCTTATTTGCTCCCCAAATGCTATAAAAAATATATAAGAAATGTAAAAATTCAATGGGTTAATGTTCGGGTCTTAAGAGGTCCGCCAAAGAGTTCTAATCATTGAAAAGGTGCGACCACAAGCATAGTTAATGTGGTTCGACCACGCAAGAGTGTCATTGAAAAATATTCCTAGATTCTTAGCAGATTTTACTATTTCAATCTGCTGATTATTTATAAATATATTAGTGACACTTTTTAAAGTGCCATAATGTCCATCAGAGCAGTGTCGTAATGTCCCTGCACACCCTGCTTAGCATTGCGTACACGGACAAATTTTTTTACTAAATCACTAGACAGTTTAGCTTGAAGCAAAAAGTTATGACAAAAAGCAAACTAAAATTTACTTTAATACAGTTAAAAAAATTATTTTAATTCTATAGCTACTTACTAATTTTCTCTAATCAACAAATTTATAACAAATTCATAAAGTCAAGCAAACAATTTGTTGATTTTGCACCTATTACCAAAATGATTATAAACTAAGGTTACTAAAAGTGTAAAAATTTGAAATTGTGAACATTCAAACATTCAAAATATTATATTTTTAATTTTAATTAAAATAATGATCAAAAAACTTTGCCGTTTCAAACAATGAGTTTATTGATTTAAAAATATATGTATGTGTGACAGCGAATAGAGAATGGGACCTAAGGGACCTAAAAAAATCAATTATCATTTTTTTTTTTTTGATGTGGACAACATCTGAGCATCGAATGAGACCGATCCCATGCCCCAAAAGGGTTCCCTCCCAGAGATATGCGCGTTTTATAATGTGATGGTACACCAAAGATACACGTATTTAAATCTTTAAAATGGCTCTCCTGAAAAAAACCGGTTTTTACCCTTAGCTCCCTTTCTATTTTGCGCGTCACATATAGCCCAAAAAAAAAATTCTACAAGCTTAAATAATTTTATTTTTAACGAAAAAATTTAATTTAATTAAATTTTAATAATTTTTTTTTTTAACAACTAAAATGTTAATTAAATCAAAATTATATTTTTGATTTTCTTTCAAGAAAAAAAAAATACTTAATTCAATTATCACATAAATTAAATTGAAATACTTTTTAAACTATTTTTTAATTAATAAAAAGCTACTTATAATTTTTTTCTGTGTAATATTTTACAAAATACGAACGAAGAAAAGCCTGAAGTTTTTACATAAAAACGTAAAGCATTATTTAGTTTAAAAAAACTTAATATAAAAAAAAAATAAGAAAAATTTTATTGATTTGATAAACGATTCAAACAAAAATTAATTGAATTAAACCAAGTTTTCTAGAGCATTTTCAGAAAAATTTTAAGAAATCCCATTTGTTTATTGATGCAAGAAATTCGATTCTATTTAAAAATCAAGTAAGCAAGACTAACATTAATTAAATGCAGTTAGATTTCCGAAATATCTTTCTTATTTTTAATAAAAACTAGCAACTTTTGAATTTCTTGTTTTAGGAAATTTTTGATCGTATACCAAAAACGTGAATTTTTTGGTCACAAGAAAATGTTTCTTTATTTAAGAAAATTTTACTAACTACGAACAAAAAATTATGTTAAAATTATGAAATTATTTTAGGATTTTCTTGTTTGAAGAAATGAATTTGATTACTATAGAAAACAAATTTCTTTCCGTGTACATTGCACATACAAGTATTCCATAAGCTTGTCAACAATTTCGAATATTTAACTAATATCTTTATGTATGCATTGCCATATAACACTTTAGTATATCCAACTTGCTGAGTTATTTAGCACATGAGTATTAAAAATTGTAGTTTACTCAAAATAGACAGACGACACATTTAATTAATTAATTTGTACCAATTAAGGATTAGCCAGAAAGTGGGCAGTATGCATTTTAAGTTTTGTAAAGATTGTAGAAATGAATTAATCATATTGATCAAAAAGTCATTTATGAGAAAATTTAATTACTTTAATTTGACTCTTTAAAGGAGATTTGAGGTTATCTTAACAGCTATCTTAAAATCAGTTTAGTTGAAGTCTTTTGTTTGCAATCAAATATTTAACGTATTTGTAAGGATTTTTAAGGAAATTAGGAAATTTAAATATTAAATAAATTCTTAGAAGTAATATATTAAATACATATCGCACAATTACCTTAATATTGTTTTAACTCATAATATCAACGATTTTTAAGCTAATTATGCAGAAAAGTGCACAATTACATGATTGTTATTGTGCAAAAAATCCTTTCTAAACTTTTGAATAATTACCGCTAGTGTTACAAATGTGCTGTTATTCTACTTGTTATTACGCGCTCCTAGCAGAAAAACTCAGAAGACCTTCTTACTTCTGGCCTTTTTAAAGGCCTGTTTAAAATTTTTTTCGATTCAATTACTATTCTTATCTAACAGCGTAATTATGCCTCATAGAAGGCCTCGGCTCTTTCGTATAAAAGATAAGATACACATTCGCTTCTTGAATTTGAATTGTTTTTTGCACAAGCAAAAGTAAAATAATAATTTTTTTTGTTTGATTCCGTTACCATTCTTATGTAACTGCTAAAAAAGAGAGAGCGGAGAGCCAACTTCGAAATGACAACGTGTGTAAAAAAGATATGAGTATGGATTGAAGCGAGCAGGCCTTGTAACTATATCCTCCTCCTTTTTCCCGCTGAGTTTTTTAATCTTTAAAGAAGGAGGAAGGGTATATGTATGTATTATAAATTTGTCATTCCGTTTGTAACTTCTACAGTATTAATCTTAGACCCTTTAAAGTATATATGTATGTGCATTCTGGGTCCTTATAATTAGCGTAGTTAGATTCTAAACACAATGTTTGTGGTGCGGTGCGATTTTTCGTTGCGGGACAGAAAAATAAACATAATAAAACGAAAGACGGCGACAGCAATAGTTGTCATTGTTTGTTAACGTTTTTATTAATTTATTTGTGCATACATTTTTATCATGTTTTTTGTTTACAATAATGTTGTGAACATCGCCAATTATTCAAAAACTATGGCAACATCAGAAAGAGAATGAGTATAACAAATTAAGAGAGAAAGAAAGTCCGCAAAATCGTATGAAAAACCGCACCGCAATTAATTATCGTTACATTGTGTTAAGACTCTAAGTTTTAGATGTCTGTCTGTTGAAATTGGTTTTCCGAAGACCCCAGATATGATGGTGACTTGGTTGGTATATATTTATGTCACATAGATCGGTCCATAAATGACTGAGATATGAGCAAAAACCACGACTGCCTCTTATTACACCCATAAATCCCTTGTTGTTGTTTCTATTTTTTCTGTATATCTGGAGAACGACGATAGCCAAAGTTTCCAATTTGAGTACAACCATCTGAGACAAGGTACAAGCGGGATGAGAGAAGTGGGCATAGTAATTCACATACAAATAAATTTCTTAATATCTGGAGAACGGAAATAGCCAAAGTTTCCAAATAAGGTACAAACTTCTCGGTTATTAATACACAACATACCACAAAAAGTGGGCGTGTCACCAAATAGATTTATTGAGATCTAAAGAACGGTATTCTGCTCTTATCGCACCTTGGTGAAGGGTATATATGATTCGGCATAGCCGAATATAGCACTTTTACTTGTTTTTTTTTTAAAGAATAGTTTTAATAGTTTTCAGGGCATATTTTCAAGTTTTAACTACATATTATATGCGAATTTACAAGCATTTTCCGGTTTTCCTGATTATGACACTATTGAAGTAAATGAATGATATAGATAGCAGCATTTAAAAAACTTCAGTCAAAGTAGAAAAACTGCCATTTCTTTCACTTCTTCATTTGTCATTGGCAAAAAAAAAAAACGTTTGCTTTTACTTCTGATTCATTTAATGTAAACAGTCGGTGCCAAACCAATTCAAAAAGCGAAAAGTTGTACACAAGTTTTTGTTTTTAGTTTTTGGTTTTGACTGCAGTTTTTTAAACCCTGCGATACAGTTCTTTTAGCTTATAGTCACTACCGTTTTAAGTCACGTTAGAGATGCAGTACACTATTAGTAAATTTAATAGAAAGTATTAACTTTATAGTCCATTAAGCGATTAACAGAAGACATATGTAGTAAAATCAAAAGTAAAGCATTTTGCTATATTCTAATTTGTTTGAAACAACATATAAAAACCAAGTTCCTTTAATAAAAATCAAAATGATAATTGCATTATCGTCGGTAATCAAGAAGCTCTTCAAACATTCTTTAATTACTCAAGGGTTTTTGAATAGAATTCTGAAGCATCTAGCCAGGCCACCATCTTGTTACTACTGGCTGCGGTGGAAGAGGAATCAGGGATACATTTCATTAAAAATTGCAATATTATCGAATTGGCTTCTAATTTCCTCTGCAATGCGGTATAACCCATGTGCCAAGTAACTTGCAACAGTTTTGGAAAAAATATTTGAAGCCCAATTTGAAGCCTTAACCGTCGTCGAAATCTTAAAAATCTTGTATTTAAAGCAAAGCTCCAAAAGAATTTATTTATTGCTTTTAAAATTTTTTTTTTGAAGGTTTTTTGTGTATTTAAAAATTTTTTTAAGAACTTTTTTTTATAATATGGAAATTAAAAAAAATTTCTCAAAAATGTCAAAATATGCAAAAATATACATTTTAAACCTAAATATGCATTTTCACCAAAATATGCAACAACAAATCGATGCCATTCTAACGCAAATTTAATGATTCGGAAAGATAATTGGTCGACATCGTTCTTAGACTGTCGACAAAAAAATGCATTTGCATGGAAATCGCTTCCCTAATAATATATAAAAACAAATACACCTACAGTTAACTTCAAGTTAAAAAGTGTTAAAATTACAATTGCAAAACAGAATTGCGGAGAGCATGAAACTGAGTACCCCTCTCACCAATAAAATCAAGAATTGATGCAACAAAAGTTTCAAGTCTGGACGATCACTAACTGCTTGTTTGAAGAACGCGGGCACAAAAGTGACTCGCTTAACTAACATTCAAAACAAAAACAAATTTTAAGAAATTTTATGTGAATTATAAAAAAACTTTGTGCTTCATGTTAAATTTTCGTTATGAATACGGTTGTAATTGGTTACCTTTCTTAAAACTTTAAACTTTAAACATAAAATATTAAAAGAAAACTTAGCAAAAAAGGTTATTATTAAATGTGGCTACCAAAGTTCCCGTGTATGTGTGGCTATTCAGGCGGCAGTTTTACTACATGACTGCCTGAATCACAGTTCGACCCCTTGATAAAGGCCAGAGCTATCTTAAAAGGACAGGCTCTAAGCCGGAATCTTGAAGTGTTTTTTTCTTACAATAAGGTATAAATCGCAATGCCCAAATAGACCTTTCCAATAATTAGCACGGGTGCTATTGGTTCCGGTTATATTTAAACGAACTCGGGACATCCTCGTGGTATTGGAAATCTTCCAAGCTTGTATAAGTGTTGAAATACCAAGAGGTAAGTGCTCGTCAAGATGGGTACAACTAGCGTTTGACTAAAAAAATTATGTGTTCTATGCAGTATTGCCAACTCTTTACTACTAAAAAAGGGCTAAATTTTTAGTAAAAAATGGCTAAACAAGATTTTATTACCAAGAACCCAACAATACTTTTAAAAAAACTTATAAAATTCATTTTCTACCCTGGAATTGCACATAAGAGACTATTTTAATACATTTTTAGTAACAATAAACTAAACATAAGATAAATCTTTGATAAACAAAAAGCTTAAATTATCGATAAAATTAAATTTTTTTTTATTGTAGAAGTCATTTGCGTTAACTAATTAAGAAAAATCCAACGTTGCAACACAACTTATCCCAATAAAAAATTTTATCATTTTGCGAAGCACTAATGGCACATTTAAAAATTTAAGCGCACAATTATGCGCTACGCAATAAGACATATAGAGATGCAGTAAAGTAAGTGAAGGAACAAGTTTCATAAAGGAACAAGATCACAAAAAAGTCCTTGTCTATAATTATGTTAGCTATTATTGGCATAAATTTTATTTTTAAATTACAAAAAAAAATTCAAAATTTGCGCTTCTGGTAAAAAAGTTTTTTAACGGATTAACTATAAATATTTTAAGGTTTTCATCAGCTACACAATAAATCAACAATATTTAAAAAAAAAAAACAAATTTCCCCTAATAAAAGAATTTAAATTTACCCAACGAAAGCAAACAAATTTGCAAGTACTTGGTGAGTGAAGTATTGTAGGGAAAACATTTCAAAAAGAATGGAGTAAGTGTTAAAATAAATAGAATTTTTCAGAAAAATTTTAGAACTTAGTTGACTGAAGAAAAAAAATCGATTGTGCCGAATCTTTAACACCCTCCGCCGACTGTTAGAATATTTCAGGAGTGGGCTTTGCTATATATGGGATCTATAAATTGTTTACCAATCTTTATAAAAAGGTCGTCAGTATTAAAATTGTTTGCGGTTTAGACCTATGTAAAATTATTGACCAACAATCAGAAAGTTTTAGGTTTTTATTTCTAGTCATATAAAACTTTATTTGAACAAGATTAAGTAAAATATGTATCGTGATTCGTAAAATGTTTTTTAGCCGTAAAAAATTGATTTTCAGGAGGGGAAATTATATCGACCCCATGGTAATTATTAAAAAACTTAATAAGACCAAACTAAAATACAGAAGTGAAATTTGTTTCAGCGTTTAAAACGTTTTAAATTACTTTTCACAAGGCTGCTGAATATGGGACCTATGCTTAATTATGGACCGATTATCACAAAATCGCATGATGTTATTTCTTGCCATATAAAGCGAAATTGGACCAGATTTTGATTGGAATTTATATTGGAACTACGGTTAATTATGGACCCGTCTTAACGAATTTTGACAGTGTGATTTCTAGTCACTTGACTCTGTGTCAGATCAAAATTTATTACAATAGCATTACTCGTTACGGTTTTATGTGTTTTATAGTTTTTTTCCGAGAGTGGACCGACCCCTAAAAATTTTGACAGTGTGATTTCTAGTCCTATAAAACTATGACACAATTTTTTGAGGGTGGTGGTTCCACCTTTTGATTCATAACTCTTATCCTACTGAACCGATTTTGCTGCACTTCAATTTCAAACTGCTTAGGATAACTGGAGGCAATTTGACGCCAATATTGTTCTTTTCTTTTGAGTTGTTCGAAAGTGAGCGTGTTTTCGACAGACAGACAGACAAATATGGCTAAATCGACTTAGAATTACACAAGGAAGCAGAATAAACTATATACTTTATGGGGTCTTAGATAAATAGTAAAACATGTTCAAACGGATAGACAAACTGTGTATGCCCTCATTCCTCACTAGTGGTGGTAGAGGGTATAAACAAATTTAAAACGAAAGGAATTAAATTCAAATTCCACATAAATTAAGCGAAATATTTGTGTAAGTGTGTCTAAAGGACTATGGTATGTATAGTAGTGTTTGCTTAGCTAAATATACATACATACAATACACGTTTTATATGTGTGTGCTTGTGTGTGGTGTTAAAGTGCTGAACGTGAATTAAGGGATCAATGGTTTCTTATGAATTGTTGCGCTACAACTGCCTTTGCCTCTAATAACGATATCTATTTTATTTACATATTTTTTGTAGTTAAATTTTTTCTTTTGAAATAACAAAAAAAATTACTTATGCTGCAGCACTGTTCACTCCTTCCTAATACATTTAATTTCCCTAATAATATTTTGTGCCGTTTTTATTGCACCATAACCTTTGACAACTTCCGCAAGTGGCAACTTCTTGTATTGTTATACTTCATGTTTTTACTTGGGTTACATGTTAAGAAGGAGGTTTCCTTGTTACTAAGACCAAGCATTTACGTGGCAACACTTGTTCCGTTTTTTGTTTCAATACTACATACATGTGTTTCGCACAGCAAACAAGCATGTACATAGAAAAGAAAATCCAAAAGTGACTAAACAAATAAAACGATAATATTCAAAATCGTGCTTGGAATGTTGTCTTTATGCTTGATATACATTAAATATAAATTAAAGAACAAACTTTAGGAATGTATGAAAATGTCTTTAAAATGTTACCCTTAATAAATTAAAAAATAAAGATGCACTTGAAGATTAAAAATTAAAAATCAAACAGTAAAACTTTCTAACTATTTTAAAGACCCTTATTAAAGTTTTTAAATAGTTGACACAAAAAAACGTTCATGCTCTTAATATTTAAATTAAAAATATTATCGGACTCTAATCTAAAAGTCTGAAGGCCTCTTACGTAAACATATACGTTATGCATCAGCTGTACTGTTTTCCGTTCGAAGCTTTTATATATAAATAGATACTGCGTTGAAGTTGCGTTGCCGATAAGACTCATACAACAAAATTTTGATAAAACGTTTTTTTTTTTTTTAATATAATTATTTATTAATTACTAGCTGAGCTTCGCGCAGAAACTATTTACTAATGAGAAGTGAAAAGGGGACAGTGGGTTAAAAATTTTAGTTCTTCGAGTTTCGCTTTAAATTTTCTCATACTTAGAAAAATGAGAAGTGAAAAGGAGACAGTGTGTTTAATTTTATAAATTCTATGCAAAACTTTTTAAAAAGAGATCAACTCTTAATTTTAAGGATTTGAAATTAATAATAGTTCGGTATATAATCTTTTCTTCAATTACATATCTATGAAAATGTATTCTTAATCAGAAGTTAGTTCACTATTTGCATTTTAAAAATGTAAAATAGAAGAAGAGTTTTTCGAGTTTCTACTAAAATTGTCTCTTATTAACAAACATGAGAAATAAAAAGGAGGCAATATACATATTATAAGCTTAAATTTTACGGATTTTACCAGGAATTTTTAAATTTATTTTTCTTTACAAACTACCTCCTGAATTTTCGAATTGAATAAAAAACAAATCAAATTTTCTGTTTTCTTTTTAACGCATTTCAACACAAAACGTTCATGCTCTTAATATTTAAATTAAAAATATTATCGGACTCTAATCTAAAAGTCTGAAGGCCTCGTTACTCTTACGTAAACATATACGTTATGCATCAGCTGTACTGTTTTCCGTTCGAAGCTTTTATATATAAATAGATACTGCGTTGAAGTTGCGTTGCAGATAAGACTCATACAACAAAATTTTGATAAAACGTTTTTTTTTTTTTAATATAATTATTTATTAATTACTAGCTGAGCGCCCCGGCTTCGCGCAGAAACTATTTACTAATGAGAAGTGAAAAGGAGACAGTGGGTTAAAAATTTTAGTTCTTCGAGTTTCGCTTTAAATTTTCTCATACTTAGAAAAATGAGAAGTGAAAAGGAGACAGTGTGTTTAACTTTATAAATTCTATGCAAAACTTTTTAAAAAATGATCAACTCTTAATTGTAAGGATTTAAAATTAATAATAGTTCGGTATATAATCTTTTATTTAATTACATATTTATAAAAATGTATTTTTAATCAGAAGTTAGTTCACTATTTGCATTTTAAAAATGTAAAATAGAAGAAGAGTTTTTCGAGTTTCTACTAAAATTGTCTCTTATTAACAAACATGAGAAATAAAAAGGAGGCAATATACATATTATAAGCTTAAATTTTACGGATTTTACCAGGAATTTTTAAATTTTTTTTCTTTACAAACTACCTCCTGAATTTTCGAATTGAATAAAAAACAAATCAGCTAAATCGCTCCAGCCGTTCTCACGTGATGCGATTACATTCATGGACCGTTTAATTATTATATATACCCAGCGGGAAAACTCAGAAGATTTTTTGATTCAATTACTATTCTTATCTAACTGCTAAAGAAGGCCTCGGCTCTTTCGTATAAAAGATAAGATACACCTTCAACACTCGCTTCTATGAGAAGGGAGTAGAGAAGGAGTAACATTTTTTGAATTGTTTTTTTTTTGCACAAGCAAAAGCAAAATTAATTTTTTTTTTTGGTCCTGTTACCCTTCTTATGTACCTGCTGAAGAAGCGAGAGCGGAAGGCCTTCTCCGCAATGACAACATGTGTAAAAAAGATATGAGTATGGAATGGAGCAAGAAGGCCTTGTACATCCAAAAGAAGGGGTACATAGGCCTTCTAGAAGGCCTCCCTACTCCTTCTTTTTCCTGCTGGGTATAAGATATAAGCTTCGACAAATTTTCTGTTTTCTTTTTAACGCATTTCAACACGTTTACGTATTTAAAGCAACAACCATCCATGGAAGTAAACGCAACGTTTACGGGTCCGCAACACTTACGTATGAGTAATGAGGTCCTCATCCGTTCTCTATTGATGGTTTTGATTTGAACTATACAATAATTTCTTTCTGTATTATTCATTTGTAAAACAGCCTCTGTCTGCATTTCAAACATTTCCGCTCCATTTAAAAAAATAATCTCTTTTGTAGCAAAACCCTGCGGTTTTTCATACCAGAATTCTTTTTCTTCTTTCCCAATTTTTGCCAACACATTTTTACACTTCAATCTCTGTGTGTATAGAATATTATTTAAAATTTTGTTTAGTTAGGTTTGCCAAGAAAAAAAAATCAAATGCAAATAAATTTATCAATTCATGCATAATTGTACTTAAATAATGAATTGGTTACGGTGGGAAGTAAAAAGTACGCAAATTAAAAATGTACTTGGGAAAATCTATGAAGACAAATAAAAATTGTGAAAAAATAATGGTAAAATTAATGTGAATAAATATAATGAAAATGGCAAAAAGAAGGCAAAAACTGTTGGGTAAACGGCGCAAAGGAAAAGGTTGCCAAAAGGTGTCATAAGTCTTTGTTAAACTCATAGCAATCTGTAGTTGTTGATTCAAATATTTATAAGGTACATAATTAAAATAAAAAACCGTTGTCGAAAGCTGAAGTAAGGAAAACCTTCATAAATACCCATAAAAAGTACAATAACTAAAAGTACTTTTTTACTGATATTTTCATACCCACTACCGAAACTAATACATGTTCGTAAATTTATTAAAATCTACGACGATTAAGCGATGTTCCTGTCTTTTCTTGCGCACTATCGCTGGATGATAATACCTAAATATAGACTTGTATGATATCGAAGTGATATAAAATCGGTTAAAGAAAGAAGGTGACCAATGTCATAACAAAACGTCTAAAAGCTTTCATTAACTGCTGCCTAATAAAGAATTTTACGTTCTTTTTTTTTGCCATAAACCATTTCTAATTATAAATAACTTACTGCTACGACCCAAATAACGGTACCAACGGCGGTACGTAAACGAAAGAAACAGCACAACAAGAGACCTTATACATAATCCGTGCTATAGTGAGTAGAGCTGAATCATGATTCATAATTTCTTGTACTTATACGCACTCATACTTTTTGCAATGTTGCCCAGCAAATAATAGGACTAGTCCAAACACGCGTATAAAATGTAGCCCATAAGGACTATTCCAAAAGTAACACAAGCGTATGGAAAAAACATGGTCTATTTAACATTACGATGTTCTAGGGCAGGACCATATAACCCAGCTTTGGACTACAAAGGAGTAGTCTTAAAAGTACTCCACGACAAAAACATGTCGTTATAAAGCGAAGACATGTCGTCTCACTACAACAGAGTCCGCCAAACACATATATTTACATTTCTTGTTTCTCTTGGTTCTTTATTTTTGAGCGTAATACACTAATGTACATACATAATCTTTTATTTATGTTTTTTTTTATTTGATTTTGCTAATTTGTGTCCGGCTAAATTTGTTTAAAAGTACATGAATACTTTTTTTGCAATTGATTGCTTAAAAAACAAGTGCAATACTTAGAACCCAAATACAAAAAAGTTTTAAAGTTTTTTCACAAACAAGTTTAATTAACTAATATTTATTCACTCTTTGTTTTTGTTTAATTTTTATTTCCACTTTACTTTTTTAAAAGATTTTTTCACAATGTGTGTGCTTTTGGTGTGTTTACCTTTATTTTGCCGTTTAAATTACAACGAATTCTAATTGATTTGAAATCTAGTTTAAAATCCAGTGCGTTTACATTGTATTTTTCTGACATTAACGAGATTTTGTTTGCATAACAAAAACAAGTGAGTGAGAGCACTTTGTGTAAAACATTCTTAGATAGTATAAAGAAATAGGTATTTAAAAATGTCCATTACTTTTTATTTATAATAAACTTTATTTTTTCAATATTATTTGTCTATTAAATTTTTTACCACTTTCGCAAGATTTTTTAATTTTTCTTTAGTTTTTTTTTTTTATTAAAATGTTATTTTTCTTGTGCTGAGAGTATTTTTAAGTGCTATGTGGAAAAAACCATAGGTGCATCTCTAAGCCAAAAAGAGTTTGTTTTGTATGGAAAATCTAGTCTAAAACATGTAGATTTTGCTCGAAATCTCGTAAGTGCTAGATTTCGTTGTAGTGTATATAGGATATTACTAAATGTTACTGCAAATATTTCTGTAGTAAAAATTTATAAATTGTTAGTCAAGAACTGTCACTTTATGCTCTCAATTTGTGATCTCAGTATATGAGATAAACAAAGTTCAGTAAACAATAGCAAAAACTTTGCTCGAACGCACCTATAATTTTGTTTTGCCCCTGGAGGCGTAATTATCGCTGGCATGTCATAATGTCCAATCTCAATATGTCCATGGATATTATAATACAACAAAAAGTGTCATAAGATTCATGGACATTGTGACACTTTTTGGTGTTATTTTACTTTCAAATGTGACGCAAAGTCCACTTTATAATAAACCAAAAGAAATAGGTGGCATGTCATAACGTCCATGGATGTCATGACAAAGTGTCATTATGTCCATGGACCTTATTACACTTTTAAAAGTGTCATAATGTCCATGAACGGAGTGTCATATGGTCCATGGACATTGCAATGCATTGTGGTAGAAAATCCTTGCACGCGGAAGAAGGCCGGCTATGAAGATAACCTTTAGTTAGCAAATTCGGTGTTAGTTATACAAGGAATTTCTCCTCTATGGTATAACAAACTTTGGTTTCTCTAACTAAAGCTTTTTTGCATAGACGGACTTCGGCCGGGCGCAAGGATTTTCTCCTCTATGGTATAAGTGCCCCGGTAGGCTAGCTGGTAGTGAGCTAGTCTATCAGCGCCGGGGTTGCGGGTTCGATTCCCGCCAGAGGCTCTGGTTTCTTTCCTGCAGACAAGCGTAGAACTTAGGAATTAAAAAAAACCCCCGGTATAACAAAGTTCGGTATTCCGAGATTCATATTCTAAAATTCGTAATTCTGACATTTCGGGATTTTAATACTATCCCAAATTATTAAATCTATGTTCACATTATGTGTATTTGCCATGTGGAATGTCACTGTTTTACACACGTGTGTATGTCAAAATTTGAGTTTTATATGTTGGTATGATACGTACATTTGACATAACCTATCAAAATAAAAAAAAAATACATAAGTACTTACTTTTGTAAATTTTTCTCTCCATTTTCAATAATTTTGTTAATTTTGGGCGCTGGGATCAGGCTTAAGTTCATTGAATTTAATTTTTATTAAATTATTTGTTACATGTTTTTCCTTACTTCTGTTTTTCGTACTTTTTATCAAGAAATCTTTTTGAAGTCCAAAGTGTCTAAAGAGTATTAAACAGCACAGATTTCTGAAGAGATAGTGTGGTTACTATCGAAACATATCACATAAACCTGTCCGTGAACGTGGGTTCGATTCCCGGGGCAGTCAAGAATGAAAAATTATCAATAAATTTTAATTCGTTTTATGTTGTAAAATTCCTTTCTTCATAAAAATAATTTAATGAAAATTAAATTTAATGATCTTTAGCCAGAATAAAATACCAAATTTTGGATGAAAAACCATGAACAGTTCAATAAAATAACCAAATACTAATTATTATTATAATTTATATTTATTCAAATTTCAATTAATTTTTTCCGCCCCAAGCAATTTTGGTAATAAAAAACAGCTGATGTCAGATGCTTTGTCACTTGAAAATAGAACTCATTCTAAATCAAAAATGTCATGTCAACTGTACACAGAGAAATAACACATGATATTGTTTGGATGGGTTCTGACGATATGTACTAATTTAACATGTGAAAAAGTGAAAATCCACGTGACAAATACACATAATGTGAACATAGCTTAATTCGTTATTTTGTTATGTCCTGCGTTTCAGAGCTTGACAATAATGGAACTAACAATTAATTGATTAAAACAATTAAGAAAAGTGTAAAAGTGTCCATGGAATATTTGACATTCCGAACATGGACTATATGGCACTTTCTAAAGTGTCATAAGATCAATGGACATTATGACATTTTTTGGTATGATATTGAACGTTTCAACGTGCCACCGATTGGTCATGGGTCCCAGATATGGTACACTCCAAAAATTTTCTGTTAATTATATGGTGTAGGTGTCAATTGCTAATTATACGAAAAAACACCATTTCCAACTTGCTCGTATACAACTATTAAAAATATTAGTATCGCCATTAAATTGAAAACAAATAACTTTAAATAAAACTTAAATTAGGCTTTTCTGTTTAAGGCCAGCAGCTTTTGTGTACCCCTAATATCAACTTTTGTGTACCCCTAATATCAACTTTTGTAAAATTAAAAATGTTATCTCGTAACAATAAGTAACTGACAACAATTCACAATCAATGAACTTTAATCATAAATTTGCAATGCTTTGACTTTGGCAAGTAACGACAACATAAAAGGCACATTGTTCTTAGGAACATTGAAA
The DNA here is from genome assembly GCA_963931875.1 of Pollenia griseotomentosa. Classification (NCBI taxonomy): domain Eukaryota; kingdom Metazoa; phylum Arthropoda; class Insecta; order Diptera; family Polleniidae; genus Pollenia; species Pollenia griseotomentosa. The sequence continues at coordinate 128,165,418 of OZ007562.1, forward strand.
TCTTGAATGTTTCAAATAATAAAAGGGAATAGTAATATTATTTATATATTCGCGCATATTTTAATAATGAATTGAATAGAAGTAATTGAATGGTACATTTTTCAAGGTCTGTTGTAATGTTAAAGTAGGGAGCATTTAATGAAAATAAGTGTGTGGAATTAAGTAAAAGTTGAGCAGACTGCAATAAATTTTCTTGTGAACTTAGAATCTTTTTTTATACGTACATTCAAATATGTCATCATTTGCTTGTTGCGTTACAGATCGGGGTGAGCTTTAGCCTGATCAGTTATTCGTCTCCACTGTTCTCTATTTTCTTCTTTTTGTTGCCAGTTTCGAATATGCAAAAAATTTTTAAGTCGTCTTCCACACAGTCCCTCCAACTCGTTCGCAATCGTCAACCTCGGCTGTCGAATCGGACTCCGTAGTTTAGTATTACCATTCGCGGCCTGCTGTTGCTCATGCAAGCAACGTGTCCCGCCCAGCCTAAAAGCTTAGTTTTTATGTACTTTACGATGTCTTTACCTTGACATATTCCCAGCCATTCATCGTTACCTCTTTTAACGTAGTCTCCATTAGTATCACGCGTAGGGCCGAATACTTTGCGTGAAATGTTTCTCGTTTGTAGACGCTTCATTTACATGATTTCGAGATTAGTTTGGACGTGAAGACCTTCTTGTGAACAAAAAAAAAAAATGTATTTGCTGCCGATATTCTATCACTTATGCAATCCTGGTACTCTTATCGTTTTTAGAAGTGCGCCCAGGTATACAAATATTCATCTATGACACCAACATGTGCAACAACCTCCCGAAAACATTTCAAAAATTTCAACAAATTCGTTTTAAATGTCTAGCAATCACACTACCGAATTCCGTGAAGATCGGCCCATAATTTAACTTAGGCCCCATAAAAGTACACCCTCAGGAGTACGTGAGTATGGCTAAACCCGTAACGAATAATGCTTTTGTGGTAAAATTTGGTCTAATCTGGTTTCATAAGACACCACTATATTTCATAAACATCGATACATACTATAATAGGCCCAATAAAAACCCCACTCTCTGAAAACTTTTATTTACGCCTTAAACCGTAAAATTATAATATGTGTTGTTGTAAAATTTGAGTTATGGCATTATAAGAAAACTAATACAATTTAGTTAAGATCGATCTTTAATAAGATCGAAATAATTTACCATATTTCTCTTACAAGGCCCATTCTCAAAAATCGGCTAATTAAGCCTTTAACACATACATTAACTAAAGTTTAAAAAAAGAGTTTTTAAAAATTTCGTGGGAATACTGTAATTAATTCCCGGGAAAGCGGGAAATTAACACAATTAAGACGGGAAATTCCGGGAAAAACTAAAGTCCCCACATACTACATGGTCATTGATGTTAAGAGATCTATGATTTAAGGCACATTTAATAATCATCTGTCAAATAGGAAATTATATCGCTTTATGAATCGTAAAAAATATAACGATAATGCTTTTTTTGTTGTTACATATTCCTCAATTGACCTGAATATATATCTTCAACATTCTCAGACACGTAGGGCATACAAATCAAATACATACTTATAAATAAATTTATTTTAGAAATGTTTAACTAACGAACGCAAGTGTTAAAGCGTTGCCATGATAATTTTAATGCAAAAATGTCTACACTTTTCAATTTGTGTGGCACAAACGTTCAAATGTACGCGTTATTTGCAAATTTATGTAATCGCTTCATTAGATAAGTTCATAAAAATAGTACACAGAGAAAATAAACAGTGGAACTTTTTACGAAAGAATCTTTTGCAGTTATATATTTCGTGTTGTTTACAAAAGTTTCATTAACAAACATAACGTCATATAATTTCAATAAAGTTCTAAGTTACATTGAAAAAATTTTATTGGAGAAACAAACAAACTCTACATTGAAAAATAATCTAAATTTTTCAAAAAAATTTCAGAAATAAATCGACTACATAACAGATGATCTCTTACATAGGGTCTCCACCTAACAATTTTTTGTCATACCAATCGTCAAAGTATATATAAAAAACACTAATATTTTGGTCAGCGTTTTTTCAAATGAAGTTTGACGTTTATTATGACAAAAAAATGTTAGGTGAAGACCACATGTTATTAAAATAGAACAAAGGCAACTCTTGATTAACAAAATTAAAAATACCAAACAAAAAAAATGTTAGGTGAAGACCAAGGCGAATTCATGTAAACGGTGGTGTCGATACTACAACAAGTAACATAGCGTCTTTACCTGACAATTTTTTGTCATACCAAACGTCAAACTGCATATTAAAAAAACGCTGACAAAAATTTTCGAGTTTTTTTTATATAGACTTTGACGTTTGGTATGACAAAAAATTGTCAGTTGAAGACGCTATGTAACAACACCAAAAACACAACAATGTATTTTTTTGTTGCTTTCGTTGATCCATATGTCAAAAGCACAAGGAACTTTTGACTTTTTTCTCTCTAATTAAGAAAAAAAAGTAGCACAGCTGTGTTTTCAACGCCACCTGTAAAATGAATTCGCCTTGGTGAAGACCACATGTTATTAAAACAGAACAAAGGCAACTCTTGATTAACAAAATTAAAAATACCAAACTTTTTTTTTTTGTGTTTGTTATTTATTATTTCCCGAAAGGGGTTTGCACTAAGGACTTTTAAAAATTTGCTGATAAAAACGTTATTTTGAATTGTAGGAGTGTAAAATTTTTTGTAACTAGGGGCTTTTTTCAAATATGACGTTATACTGATAGCCCCAACGAAATTATTCGTGGTCTTGTTCTTTGTAAATAAACTTTTTGAAAACTTGTCAATACATATATGAAAAACTATTAATTGAAAAATATTTTTCTTTTAATTCGCATATAAGTAAAAACAATAGTGGGTTGATAAACAGTTCTCAACATGTAGTTAAATAAAAAAGAACGCAATTCAACAATTTTTACAGACAAATTTACATTCACATATCGTCGGCTTAATATGCAAACATGCTGACTCCCTTTCAGCACACTTTACACATTTTAAGACTGAAATTGAGGAAAAACTACATGCTGCCCGACGATCTTTCTCTACCAAAGGGCATCAAAATCTCAATTTATTAAAAAAGTTGATTTATTACAAAAGTGGCTGGCATATTAAGCCGACGACATATACAAATTTACATTTACTTATAAATAAGTAAAACTTGTTAAAAAATAACGAAACTTTAAAATTCATTGCACTTATTTATTCAAAATTGCATACTGCAAGTGTATGAGAGTTCAGTAAGAGTATGAACAGAACAAGCATGTCACGACGTTTTCCATACGATTTGACAGAAAAAACCGGTGACCGCTGTGAAATAAAATTTTTTTAAATTTATAAAAATAAAAGCAAATACTGATCATGCTTTAAAAAATAAAGATGACACAGATGACAGATTTTGAAAAAAGATGACAAAAAGAGGACACACATTTTATGAATGACAGCTAGTTAAAATAGATGATTGTCCTCTAAAAAACAGTACGTATGGTCTTGTTCCTTTTTTCCAGTTTTGTGCCAAGTTTTGTACACTGGACGATAGTTTTCGTATACACATATACGAAAGAGATTGTTTTTTGGTGTAAAGAACAGAAAATCTACTGACTTTAAAAGTTTCTTTAACAAATCTGTTCACATTTAAAAAGCAAGATTATTATGTCATTTACTTTAGTAATGACATCACTAAAAAATACTGCGTATTTTTCAGTAGAGCCGTATAAAATTTTTAATAAAAATAAAAAGATATCAATAATAACGTTTTAACACAAAAGATATCGATTATTTTCGCTTACAGGAGGCATGAATATGGCGAGCTCCTACTTTAAACCAATATATTTTTGACTCAATAAGCGCTTTATTCAACGCATGTAAAAAGTAGTCAGTGTAACGATCAGCTCAATTTTTTGTTGCTACAGTTATTCTTTAATATTCTCCTTTGCTAGGGTTGCCATCCGTCCTCTTTTCCCCGGACACCGTCCTCTTTTTTTGGGGATCCGGGGCAGTCCTTTTTCTTTTTCATCAAGTGTCCGGGGTTGTCCGGCTTTTTACACCTTCATTGTAAATTTAAATCACAGTTCACAAAATTCATTAAAAAAAAAGATTAGGTGCTCGGGTTTTTTTAAGATAGGTATGATTTAATTTTTGGGGACGTAATGTGACAAAAAGAGTACTTTTCTTTGAATGTGCCCAAAATGGAGCTTCCAAAAAAAATGGAACAAATAAGCAAAAGCAACCTTATCAATGTCGTTACTTTTGTTCAAATAAATACTTATTGCTCAAATGATTGTATTAAAATTTTATTTTAAGATTCTTTTTGGAAAGAAAAAAAAAATCATATCTTAAAAAAAGCACATCCCTCAAAGTTTTAGGATTTTTAAAAAACAATTTGAAGTATTATATAAAAAAAAATCAGCAAAAAAATAGGGGTTTGACTTAGTCCATTTTTAAAATTTGATATTTTGCATATACATTTTTTTCAATATATTTATTGTAGCCTCAAGTATTCTCTTTAAACTGACAAAAATCATCTTCGTATGTAAAGTAGTTTTCGAGATATTAAAAGAATAAACTCAACACATTCGGCTTATTCGGCGATATTATGACAATTTGAATATGACATAACTTTTGAAAAAAAAAATTAAAAAATTGTTTTTCGTTGATATGTGTTCTTTATGGGATCAAATAAACCCTCGCCAAATTGCATTCAAATCGAAAGGGGTCGAGTCCCACTCTTGGTTGACTTGACATGGAATTACCCAAATTAAGTTTTTGTTTGCCGTCGTTAATTTTATTAATATTAAGTTGTTTAGAAAGTGTCCTCTTTTTTCGAACAAATGTCCTACATTTTTTATGCTGGCGTCCTCTTTTTCTCAAAATAGAAATGGCAAGCCTATCCCTTGCAAACCTACTTCGTAGTAAGGGAATGCCGTGGCCCTTAAAATGTTAATATTTTTATAAAATATGTTAAGAATTCGTTCATTTAACTGACTAAAAGTCTGTATGTCTTACTGCACAGAAAAAATATAAGTAGTTTATTATTAATTAAAAAAATTGCTTAAAAATTATTTATTTTAAATTATTATATTAAGCTAAGGCACGAGCTCTATGTGTTCATTTGTCCTTCAAGTTGTGCTGAAAAAGGTCAACAAGGAAAAGAAGGACAAGAAATGAAAAAACAAAAAATGTACTTTGGACTTCAAGAAAAATTCTTGACAAAAGTACGAAAAAACAGAAGTAAGGAAAAAACATGTGAAATCAATTAAAATGGATAATCATTCAAAAAAGCAAACTTCGATCTACCAAAGGTTAAAATACAATTTGGTTTAAGGATTGATGTTTGACTATTGACGTCAGCAGTCGTCGATGGCTGCGAGTGTAAAACGGCAAATCCATCTGAGGAGATCGAGTGGTTGCGATCGAAACATGTCATGGTAACCTGCCGGCCCGGGTTCGAGCCCCGGTCACGGTCAAGAATGAAAGATTATCAATAACAATTTTAATTAATTTTCATGTTGTAAAATTCCTTTCTTCATAAAAATAATTTAATGAAAATTAAATTTAATGAACTTAAGCCTAATTAAAAATGTTGAAAATTTTGATTAAAAACCACGAATGGTTCGACAAACCATGAAATTTTTATTGGCTTAGGTATTATCACATTTATTTTCTTAACAGTTATTTTTTTAATTACTTATTTTCCTATTATCTCTATAATTCAATTTGTGAAAGTACTTATTTCTTACCATTCCCTCCTTCCCACTATATATAGCTTCTTATGCCATTATAATTCTACTTTTTATATAGTAACAGTTGTTCTTGATTCTGTCTTCACAATGGTTTTTGATGTGTCGCCTTGATCAAGGATTTGGCGCTGTTGAAAGAAATTCTGCTTTGTTGAATATTCTGTGTAGACAGAGAAATGGTTTGAATATAGTTCATTTTAATGCTAGGAGTCTGCATGGTTTAAAATTGGATGACGTTAGAAGCACTTTTGAGAACTCTAGTATTGATGTTATTTGTAAAACTGAAACTTGGTTTCATAATGATGTGTCTACTGCTCATTATGCTATAGGGGGATATACCCTATATCATAACAATAGAGGTGAAAGAAAAGGTGGTGGTGTGGCAATATATTGTAAGTCAAGTCTTAAATCTAAATTTGTCAGCAGATCTAGCAACTTAGAACCAGGAGTTGAATTTCTTAATTTGGAAATTTATGATAATGCTACTAGAGTTCTAGTTTCATGTGTGTATAACCCCAATAAAAAATATGATCTTATGCCTTTTTTTACTGATTTTAACTCGTACATAATTGATTATGATTTTTATGTGACTTGTGGAGATTTTAACATTAATTTGTTATGTGATGATAACTATAGGGCAAATCTGTTAAACTGCGTAAGTTCGGCTGGTCTGTCGATAGTTAATCAGCAAATGCCTACACGTTTTTCAACAAATTGCTTCCCAAGCCTACTTGATTTGCTTATGTTATCGGATACTGGCTATTTAATGCTATTTGATCAGATATCATTTGTTTCAGATCATGACCTTTTGTTTTGCTCGCTTAATATTAGTCTTAATAAAACTGAGACATCATGTTTGGTATCGTATAGGGATTTCAAATCAATTAATTATCCCTTATTATTTTCTGACCTTGTTAATAGTAACTTAACTGACTGTTGGTATGAGTCCACAGTAGATAACAAATTGGAGGTATTTCTGGCGACAATACTACATATTTACAATCAACATGTACCATTGCGTAGTTTTCACGTTAGGAAATCTTCATGTCCGTGGTTTAATGCGACTGTTAAAAACTCAATTCGTGAGCGCAATCGAAGTTATAACAGATGGAAAAAAAATTACTCTGCTGCAAATAGGGAATTGTATACTAGAGCTAGGAATCGTGCTAATTTGGTTGTGAGAGAAGCGAAGAAACTTTTTTTCTCGCGGAAGCTAAGCACGTCACTACCCCCTAAACAGCTCTGGATGAATATCAAAAGGTTAGGTGTCCACCCGCGTGAAAACTCAGATTGTCTTTTGGATCCTAACAGTCTAAATGATTTTTTTTCTTTTAACAATCCAAATGATCCAGACTTGTCTACTATTCAGCCCTCTTATGTTTGTCCGAATGGATTTGAGTTTTCCACTGTATCTGATGATGAAGTCTATAGTACTGTGTTGAGCATTCGGTCTAATGCCATTGGTGAAGATGGTGTGTGTTTAAGATTTCTAAAAATAATATTACCCTATGTTGTTGGTTTTATAACACATATCATTAATTATTGTATTACAACTTCCACTTTTCCAAAAGTATGGAAAATTGGTAGGATTATACCGGTTGCAAAAACAAACTCTCCAAAGGTCCCTAGTGACTTTAGGCCTATTAGTATACTTCCTGTTCTTGGTAAAGTATGTGAAACAATAATGTCACGGCAAATGATTGACTTCATCAATACAAATTGCTTGTTGTCACCGATGCAATCTGGGTTTCGCTCAAACCATAGTTGTACTACTGCTGTTATGAAAGTACTTGATGATATCAGGCCAGCATATGATGTGGGTGATCTGTCGCTAATGTGCTTATTGGACTTTTCAAAGGCCTTCGATAGAGTTGCTCATTCACTACTTTGTAGAAAATTGGAATGCTTCTTTGGCTTTGGTCGAAGCGCAGTGTCCCTTATAAGTAGCTACTTATCTGATCGTGTACAAAAGGTTGTTATCGGTTTAAGAGAGTCAGGTTTCAAGGATGTACATTCTGGAGTTCCACAGGGCTCAGTTATTGGACCTTTGCTATTCAGTATTTTTATCAACGATATATTTAATGTCGTCAATTTTGTTAACATTCATGCATATGCTGATGATATCCAATTGTATATATCTAGTCGCATTGGTCTTGTTGATGATATGTGTTACAAACTTAATGAGGACCTTAAAGCTGTTTATCAGTGGGCTATAGCTAACAACCTTATGCTGAATCCGGTAAAATCAGTTTTATTACCCATCAGTAGGATGAAACTTGATTTTAATCAGCTTCCAATTGTTTGCTTAGGCGACACTCCACTTGCATATGTGGAAAAAGTGAAGTACCTTGGTTTTTACATTAACTCAGCCCTGTCATGCAGTGATCATATTAATAATGTAGTACGCAGTGTGTATATGACACTGCGCAATCTACGAATAACCTCTGGTTACACACCGATGGAGATCAGGAAACGTCTTATTGTACAGTTAATTATGCCCCTTATTGCAACTTCTGCGGTGGTGTATAGCAAATTGGACTCGTGCACTCTACATAAATTACAAGTCTCGTTTAACAATGCAACTCGTTATGTATACGGTATTCACAGATTTAGTAGTGTTTCATCTTGGAGAACCATGATTCTTGGTTGTGACTTGGTAGATTACCTTCGCATGCGAAACCTATTATTTCTTCACAAATTATTAAATGATCGATCACCGACATACCTGTTTGACAAAATTTCATTCGGTAGATCGGCCAGGGGTGTGACCTTAATACCCCCTCGTTACAACTATTTAAACTCAAGCAGATTTTTCTTCATCAATGCCATAAAGCTTTGGAACTCGTTACCCTCAAATATAAAACTAATTGTTGACAGACAGAGATTCAAGAAAACTCTTATGGATTATGTTTCACTAAATGGCTAGCCTTTAACTCCATCTTTCTCTTTATTATTATATATTTTTTTCCTCTTTTTTATAACAGCTTAGTAAAATTTTTTTTTAGTATGTACCATTTAATTTTGCTCTAATTTTTATTTTCTTTTGGTTTTATTACTTATTGTTTTGTTCAAAACTTGATTTTATAATTATATTATTGTTACTATTGTTATTATTACTACTATTATTATTATTATTTCTTTTATAATTACTATTATTATTATTACTATTGGTGTTCATTATGTAATCCTCTGGACTATAAAAGAATTTAATTCTTAATGTCCTTATAGCTGAAATAAATAAATAAAAATAAATAAATAAAAATAACCACAATACTAATTATATTAATTAATGTGATAATTGAATCAATTTTTTTTTTTTTTTGTTGAAAGAAAATTAAAAATATAAATTTGATTTAATTAATATTTTAATTGTTTTGATATAAATTTTGAATTAAAATGTTAATTAAATAACAAAAAATCTTAATATATTTTTTCGTTTCAAAAAAAATAATTTTATTGTAGAATTTTAGAATTGTTATTGGAAATTTTCAAAACCTTAGCTTCATCCAATTAAATCAACTAACACATTGTTTGAAACGGCAAAGTTTTTTTGATAATTTTTTTAATTAAAATTAAAAATATCATTTATTGAAAAAAAATATTCGCAATTTTAAATTTTTACAATTTTTAGTAATCTATATAATCATTTTGATAATAGGTGCAAAATCAACAAATTGTTTGCTTGACTCAATGAACTTGGTATGAATTCGGTGATTAGAGACTATTTTTAGTTTATTCGGTTTTTATTGTGTATTTTGGACCGAACCTATTGAAAATTATAAGAATCGGTCAGTAATTGCCGATACCCCCTACCAACTTCTTTTCGGAATAGAGTCTTTGTGCCCATAAACACATTCATCGGCGAGTATTTGACCATAGCAACCATGCAATTACCACTCCCGAAAAATAGCTTTCAACGCCATAACTTCCTTATTAATGATGGTATTGATATCAAATCTTATAGAATTCAATATAGATCCCATGTAAACCCCATCCCTAGACTCACCTAAAGAGAGAAAAATCTCATACAGATGTATTTATTTAGATAATTTTATATGATTTTGACTATGCGTTCCAAAAAGGGTGCACTCTTGAAAACACGTCATATAGTCGCGCTTGACCGACATACTTGATTTAAGTTGTTTGAAACAAATTGAATAACATTTTAGAAAATTTCCATTATTATCACAAATTTTGTGTAAAAATTGGAAATACATAGTTTCCAACAAACATACATTTATGTGTACGAACATTGTATATGTTTTTATCTGCAGTTCGATTTTATCGACTGAAATTTTATTTAATCTTGTCTTTAAATTCTGCTATAATTTTCCACTAAACTGTAAATTGAAATGTATATTTAATAAATATGTATGTCTATTTTCCTGTTCGTTTGTGTTGATTGCAGTCAAGTAAATGATTAAAGATTAAGACGGCCGCTATAAATTCTAATGATTATTATACCTTTTAACTTGATGTAAGGAGGGGGCATTAACAGTGTGTTACCATTTAGCCACAGTAGGAAATTCATATCCATTTAACACGCACTCAGACAATCGTTAAATCTACAGTGTTTGTTTTCATTCATAACCAATCAAGAAATAATAAAACGAACAAAAATTACAGGAAAATAAAATAGTTAAGCGTAGACTCAATGTAGAAGCAAACAACATTATATTTGTCAACAACATTTTGTCGTTACTTTTCAACTTACTATATATTGTCTGTCTAATTGTCTGACAGTGGATCAGAAGGAAAACTTTTTTTAAGATGTTTGTTATCTAAAAACTGGCTATAAATGTTTAGGATAAATTATAAAAATTAAACAAGTAAAAGTGCTATATTAGGATTTCCGAATCTTATAAACCCTTCTCTATAGTACGATAATAACATAAAGTTATATAAATAACGTTCTTTAGATACAAATACAATTTTTGTGCCACGCCACTTCTATTGATAATCAATATGCTTGTACCTGATTAACAAACTTTGGCTCTTGACGTTCACCAGATATACAGAAATCTATAATGGGAAATGCCACGCCCACTTCACCAATCTCAAGCCCATTTGATCGGATGTTTTAAATTGATAACAAAGATGTTTCTACCTAATTTTGAAACTTTTGATCTTTCCGTTCTCCAGATATACAGAAAAAAATACAGAATAGTTAAATACACTTCGCTGTAAAAATCTACAAAGATGTACATACTTAATATTAAATATATTACTTTTTAACACACTGTCCATCTAAGTTTTCATTGAATCAAGCGTCACACGTGAATTGTTCTACAATTCACATTTAACTACTTGCTGTTTATTTTCTTTCTGTTGTTTTAAGGTTTACCGTTAACTGACTACTAAGCACATTACGGAAGTTGTATTTTTTTTTTAATTTGTCCCTTAAGAACCACTAATTCTGATAAAGAAACAAATATAAAAAAATAAACTTTTAATTGACAACTCCCCAGCGGGAAAATAAGGAGCACGGAGGCCTTCTTCGTTTCTGCCGGAGCTATAGCTGTTTTAGCTCTTCCTTTGTAATATTGTGCATACAAATCTTTGTGCTTCATGTATCTGAGTACGTTTTTGTGGTTTTGTCCGATTTCACGGCCGACGGCTCGGCAGGAATAGTTTAACGATAAATTCACATCGATTTTAGACCTTTCCGCTTTACTTTGAATTTTATTTTTGCCCATCTTTAAAATTGTCAATTAAAAACTAATAAATTTCATAAATGGAAAGAAGGAATAGTAAAATCCGAAATTTCAATTATATCTGTTTTATAAAGTAAAGAACCAATTTCATAAGACTAAAAGTGCGTTTACTTGAAGTCTTTGGAACTCCATTCTTAGCTCAAGAGGAGGAATCGCTTCTTTTACGACGGCCTTCTTCATGTACTGCAAACTTTAAAAAGTCACTTTTGCGTCTGAAAAAAATAAATTTAATGTCAAAAAGCAGGTGGTGAAATAAATCTATGAATTTAAACAATTTTTTAATTGCACATATAAATAAGAAGGAGTACTTACTAGAGTTGTCAATTATTCGCCTTTCAACTTTGTTCGAATAATTCAAATAATTGTTTTTGTTCGTTCGATCAAACGATTAAATCTAAAAGATAATTCAATTAATCGATGAGAATAACGAATAAAAAAATTGCATATTTTAAAAAAAATCCATCCGTCCATTCATCTACAACTATGGAAAATCTTTCATATTCTTCATTATTATACCCTCCACCACAATTAGTTGTGAAGAGGGTATACTAAGTTTGTCATTCCGTGTGAAACTTTATTATTTTATTATTCATCTCAGACCCCATAAAGTATATATATTCTGGCTGCTTGAGTAATTCTAAGTCGATTTAGCCATGTCCGTCTGTCTGTCCGTCTGTCCGTCTGTTGAAAACACGCTCACTTTCGAAAAACTCAAAAGAAATAAACAAACTAGGAGTCAAATTGCTTGTAGTTATCCTAAGCAGTTTGGGATTAAATTTCAGCAAAATCGGTTCAGTAGGACCAGAGCTATGAATCGAAATGTGGAACCACCACCTTCAAAAACTTGATAATTTTGTTACAAAAACTAACATAAATGATGCAAAAATGCACGGAATGACATAAGATTTTGCACAAGTCCGTTTTATTCGACTAGAAATGACACTGTAAAAAAAAAAAGGTCGGTCCATAATTTACCCTAAGCCCCATATAAACACTACTCCCGGAAAACAGTTTAGTACGCCTAAAACCGTAAAAAATAATGCAATCATAACAAATTTTGGCTCGTCAAAATTTTATAGGACTATAAATGATACTGTGAAATTTCGTGAAGATCGGTACATAATTTACCCTAGGCCCCATATATGCCCTACTCCCGGAAAACAGTTTAGTCTCCTAAAACCATAATTAATAACAAATCGTCACAGTTTAAGATAATAATAATAAAAAGACATCATACAGATATTACTCCTTAAACATTCGAACTGTCGGTGGAGGGTATCAAAGATCCGGCACAGCCGAATATAGCACTCTAACTTGTTTTTTTCTCAAATCCGCTATGACTTTACTGTTTTTGATGCGCAAAACTTTTCTTCTTAACTCCATTTCGTTGTATTGCTAAAAGGAATCGTAAAACTCTTTATTTTTAAATAATCAGATACTACTTTGGATATTCGAAAGGCGTTTGCAGACCTTCTATCTTCAGCCTACAATTTCTTCTATAGAACAACAGCTGTGTCTCTCTATATATGTTATTCCATTGGAACAAGTTCGGAAATTTTTTAAATTTTCCTCCACTACATCGTTTTTAATTGTAACATTATGACACTTACGCAAATGGTAAAGATATATATAATTTAAAAAAATATATATAATACAAAACAACATTTTCTACTTTCATGATATGATTTATATAAATCAATTCTTTATTTTTTAGCTTATTGTTTATTTATAAGCTTTTCATTCGAGAGTGAAAGATCCCCTTTCTTGAAAAATTTTTAACGTTTGATTAAAAAAGAAAACAGCTGCTACAATTGTTTGTCAAAAATTTGTTTAATAAGAACATAAAATACATTTTTAAAATACTTTGAGTATCCAACACGGTTTTAGCGTACTAAACATTGAGATTAATTACAATCAGGGCTATGGCTACAATATTTTTTACCTTTCCTACATTTTGTTTACAATCACTAAAAACGTGTGAGAATAAATAAAATTCTAGGCTTTTATTTACGGCCTGTTCGTCGATTTCGAACGAAATCTTCGTTCGTTAAAAAAATCTGAAAATATTAAATTCATATAAAAAAAACAAGTTTTATATATAATGTAAAGTTCTGGGCCCGGTTTTCAAAACTACAAGTTACAAATCTACAAGTAAAATGCATAAAGGCTGGGATTTTGAGATCTCAGTTAAACTAGGTTTAGTTAATATGAAAACAGATTTGTGCCGCCATTACTTAGCTTAGTTTTGCTTTGATGAAATAATAAAACAAATCACATTTCGCCGGACAAAACCGAGTTTCAGACTACGTTAAGCTGAGTTTAAACTTAATTCAAATCTTCAAAACTCGGCCTAAAAAATCAACAATGTTACAATTTTTGTTTCAAATGTATTTTACTTGTAGATTTAATTTGAATTTTTGAGAAACAGGGCGCTGTTTGTAAAACAAAATTAAAAAAGTTTTACAAAAGTAAGATAAATGTGTTGGAAAAAGTATTTATTTTTTATATAAAAAAAAAAATTTAAATTTGTATTTTGATTTGTTTTTGTCTTTCTCAGATGTTTTAAATTCATGCAGTATTAATATCCTGATATGGGGAAATACTATTGGGGGATTTAAACGGTAGTCATCTGTCTTAAAATAATAACTTCTGTGTACTAATGATAAAACAATAAAAGCAGCACAAAAAGTGTTTGAACTACATATATATTCAGCCCAATTATGAATACAAATTCCCCTTTCGGCATTTTTATAACTGAATTTACTTAGGAAAAATGGGAGAAGGGAGAAAACTCCCGGGGAATTTTTATTCATAATTGGGCTGATTGTAAAATATTAGGATATTATGACAATGTCATATAGCATACCCAAATGTGTATTACTTTAACATGGTTTTTTCTTAATATCTCTGTTTTTTGGAGACTAAACAAAAAAATCAATACAAAAAACAGTACAAATTGTAAAAAAAACTGTACATTTGCGTACTATTTAAGGTGTTGTGCTTAAAACAGTACAATTGAAGGAAATCAGTACATGTACTGCTAAAAACAGTGCGTCCGGCACCCCTAGAGTAGTTGCAGGGAAAACATAAAAGGGCTACCCTACAAACACAAATCGCTTTTAAAATCAACATTTTTTTTTTGTTATTTAGAGATGCATAAATATAGATTCATCTTATTAAATTAACGACGCATTAGTATTTTGACCGTAAGTATGTAGGTCATGTTTTGCCGGCATATTGTTATTATTTGTTCTGATAAAATTTTTGAGCTTTTAATTATGGTCACAGCAAGATTTCAATATAGTATTGTATATAACATTGTTTCACTGTCATTGTTAATAGGTAGTGGGCGAATGAGTGTGATTTCATGAAAGTGCTTTTAATTTTCGCGGCTAAAAATGGCATAAGTATAGCAAACGTAACTATTTTCAGCAATCAAATTTATTTTTAGAAATACATAGTTTAAACTCAGAGGTGGTATAAAAGTGTTTGCTTTTGATGTTTTCTTCATGTGGTGAATACGCCCTCCCTGAAATCACTTTTATTTGCAAGTTTTGACACTTTAAAGATGACGAGCTAAACTAAAGTTAAATACAAAAATAGTTTGCTAATAAAATTACAAGTAAGAAAGTACAGTCGGTTAAACCCGACCTTATGAACCCTACATAACAGTATTTAAAAACAAATTTTCGAGAGCGTTTCATATTTGGGACTCATAGGCAATCATGGACCCAATAGAACAAAATTATGTTATCAGGTTAAGATTCATATACGAGTTTTTTGTTCCGAATATTTTTTAGATATCTTCATCTATATAAGATTTGTTCGCCTCTAACATGGCGTTTACATTTGCCAGTACTGGCAAGACAGTAGCAATTCATTCAAACTTTTTCACTAATTCATAAACACTTTTACAGCTATTTTGTTTTTGCATTGTTTTGCCAACTAATATGTATATGCTTACTGTCTTGCCAGTACTGACAAATGAAAACGCTGTGTAAGGGTCATTATCACAACTTGGCGTTAGCTGCTATCCGTCAGATAATATATGCTTTTTGCCAGATAACACATTACTATCTGTCAACTTAATCTTAACTTTAGCTAACTTCAAGTTGTAATAATGATTTTAGGAAGGCGCTTTATACGGGACCTATGATTAGTTTTATCAGCACATCATATTGTTATGAAAAAGTAGCTATCGTAAAAGTTAGTGTCGCTAATTTTTATATCAATACTTACATTTATAAGGAAGTTATGGCATTAAAAGCTTTTAGTATTGTGGTTATTTTATTGAATTGCTTGTGGTTTTTAATCCAAATTTTCATATTTTAATCAAGCTAAAGTTAATCAAATTTAATTTTCATTTAATTTTTTTTAATGAAGAAAGGAATTTTACAACATGAAATGAATCAAAATTTATTGATAATTTTTCATTATTGACTGACCCATGGCTTGAACTCACGTCAGGTCGATTTGACATGTTTTGATAGTATCCACACTATCCCCTCAGAAATCTTTGCCGTTTAAATTTGATGAACTTAAGCGTGATGACTTTTTTCGGGAGTAGTATTTGCTTGGGTGCTATGGTCAAATATGTGCCGATTCCAATAAAATTTGGTAAGATGATTACGACTGTAAGAAAATAAGTTTGGACCAAATTTAATCTAAATACCAACATGATAAGATGGTTTATGGGCACTCTATGCCGAAAATAAGCTTGTATGGAAGACATGTGAAATTATGAATCGATTCTCACCATTTTCAATTCGCTTGATTCTTGTGACAGTAAGAACCTATTCCCCAAATTTCATTAAAATTATATCCAAAATTGCGCAAAAGGTTTACAACAGCCATCCAGCCAGACGGACGGACATCGCTAGATTGATTTTAAAAGCACAATGCCATAGCGAATTAATATAGGTGTTATCGCTATGGCAACAAATACAACATAATAGCAAAATTTGTCTCAGTGCCGGATCACACACTTTAAAGCTTAAGCTTTTTAGGAGAGAAGGGAAAAGAGAACTCCATTTCTTTTCCCATTTCACTCAGCTTACGTCAACAATTTGTTTCATCACGCTGAACGTGATAAAACAAATTAAGTTTTAACCAACTTTTATTTAATTGTGACCAATATCTTATATATTTTTTATTGATGTTATCAAAAGCTTTAATAAAACATACTAATCACAACAAAAAACGTGGACTTTTTGTTAACGTCAACAAAACTTTGACATAACATGGGGTCTTCACCTGACATTTTTTTTTGTCATACCAAACGTCAAAGTCTATATAAAAAACTCTAAAATTTCTGTCAGCGTTTTTTTTTATATGAAGTTTGATGTTTATTATGACAAAAAAATTGTCAGGTAAAGAGCCCATGAAGGATTGGACAAACAATGCAAGAGCAAAAAATAGCCATCCAGCGTAGTAATGCCACCTGTTTATTTCATTATTATTTTACAATTAATTTCATTATTTTAATATACAATCAATTTTTGGTCTTAATCTATATTTCCAGCGCTTTAATAGCTTTTCAACAAAATGCATAAGTCAATCTCCTTAAATCAACCCTTGTGCTACTTATTCACCATACAAATTATTCTGGCCATGACTATTACCACATATCTAGGAACTGTAAATGCCAATGCCATAACACCCGAAATACCCACTGCAAGCGATAACGAAAATGAATTAATGATGCCCGAAGAAGAAGCAGAAGCACAAAACTGGTATAAATCAAAGATTCCATTTGGTAAAAGATCGGTCCGCGAAAATGACTACAATGCAAACATGATGGAAAATGGACCGATGGTGCCAGTTGTGGCATTTTTTGCAAATCCCGAAACAATGGAACAACTAAATGAAAGTGATGACATTACTGACGATAATATTTATAATCAAAAGAGAGGATGGAAGAAAATGAATGTTGCTTGGGGTAAAAGGCGTAATGCTGGCATGAATAGAGGTGGGCTAATTTGTTAAGGCTAGATTACACTATCTCACAAGTCTTACGTATTCCATAATACTTTGTGAGATAGAAATCTAATGAGTTTTGTTGCGACTGTCAAAAAATCTAATTTAACATGACAGTTTGTGTTCACACCATCACACAAAATAAAATGCAACCCTGATCCAATGAAAAGTATTATTGTTTAGAAATTTTTCAAAAAACGATGAAGTCGTATGGGATGTCAAACTTTTTTCATAATACTTGTCATTTTCGTGACACATTGCATTCACGCTATTACACTTTGTCATATTACTTGAGTTTTTGGCATGTATTAATACAAAGTATAATAGTGTAATCTAGCCTTTATTAAAAAACAAAAACTTTTATAAAATTTGTAATTTTACAGGTGCAAGTACTACATCTAATTGGGATAACTTAAAGGGTATGTGGGGCAAACGTTCCGCCAACAAAGGTGATCAGTGGAACTATTTGAAAGGTAGCTGGGGTAAGCGTTCCTCTCAGCTTGGCGAAACAAATTAAACAATTGGCTATAACAAGGAACATGTAATCTCTATGTAATGTAAAAAAAAAAATATAAATTAACACAGTAGCTCGATGCGGAACTTTTTTAGCTTAAGTACGTTATTAAATTCTAAGAAAAAAATATTTAACAAAATTAAAAACTTTTCCTTAAACATACATAAATATTTTGTTATGTGTTTATTAGCTTATTTAAGTTTTTTGTTAAACATATTTTAAATAACTTGTCTAAAACAATTTTATACTTAGTTAATATACGGTCGATTTCATCAAGCTGAGTTTTAATTAACTATTACTTTAACTGCCAGTTAACAATATGTTGTCTTAACAGTTAAAGTGATAGTTAATTTTAACTGTCCGGATAATTAATTTAGCTACAATTATAGCAAAAAAGCTGTTAACTTCAAAAAGGTTAAAGGAAAATTAATAATTCACTTGTGGTATAGAAGTTTTGCTTGGAGCTACAATATATGAAAATAAACTAATAGTGGCTGCTGGTATTTTGAAAATAAAACAATATTTTTTAAAATTTAAATATAGAAATCTAAAAAAAAAAATTAATTATTATACAAAAATATACATATAGGTATTTACTTTAAACTAACTTAACAATTAACACATATAAAATTATATTGAATTTAACTTTTCATATTCTTCCCAAAAAGTAATTAGAATTATAAACAAACTTTATAATATATATAAATAATATTTTTTATAATTTACCAAAAAAAAAAAAAAACTAAAATATTCAATAAATAAAATTGCATGAAAGCCTTTAATTATTTCTATTCGTATTTAGTTGAGAATTTGTAATATATCAAAAAAATTTTAAAAAAGAAAGAAAGAAAAACTGTATTAAATTAAATCTTCATATAAATTATGTTTTAATTTTATCTAATAAACAAATTTTCAAAAGAATTATATGATAGGGGAAACTTCTGATGATTTAAAGAAATAAATTAAAAAAAAAAATTAAAAATAATTCAATTAAATTAGAATTTAAATAAAAAGTGTAAGAAAAATCATTAATAATAAATCTGTTATATACTAAAATTTAGACAACATTCTATTTGTGCAAGGCGGATTGATCGAAGGATGCTGAGTCAGGCCTAAAAACGTTAAACTAAAATTTAAATTAAAAGATTTTCATTAATAAACAATTAACAACTAATGTTCAATTATAAAAATGCAACAATAAAAATAAAGACATAAAAATTTAAATTTATAAAATGTGTCTGTTTAAATTCAAATCCATTTGTTTTTAACAAATATCGCACTGGATCCTCTAAAGAGGGTTAACTAAAAATTTATAAATTTTCAGTAGAGACAAAAAACTGTTTTCTCTTTATAAGTACTCTTATAAATACTAAAAAAAGGAATACAATTATAGTTTTTTGGAAAAATACTAGAGAAATAGATCTTAGATATTTACAGTGCGTAGATATGACTACTGTGCATAGAATTTTGAGTTAACTCTCTTTAAAGGAACCAGTGCGATAGATATGTTAACAAATCCTAAAAGTAGTTTTATAAATGCCTGCTCATTAGGTATGGGCTATTAAATCCAATTACACTACATACAACGAAATCTAGTTCTTTCGTGACTTCGAGCAATACAAAACAAAACATTTTTCATGTGTGGGCCCTATATGGGATCTATAAATTACACTGTGCTAGAATTTGATACTTTTTTTGAGACAAGCCGGGCACCTGGCATTTTAGCACAACTTGATGTACGCTGAATCCAACGGTGTTAACCGTTTTTTAGGTTAGCTCTTGTTTTTGAGATATACTGTTATTTCGAAAATGGAGGAGGTTGTACAACATATATTCGCGTAACTCGAAAACGGTTTAGTTTATGAAATTACTAAAAAAAATTCCGCAATAAAATTACCTTTAAATAAAGTTGAATTATTTATAAAATACGCAGTAGTTTTAGAAACATAATTTTTTTTTTTTTTTTGGCAAAAAACATTTCGTAATTTTTATTTGTTAAAAATTCATTAAAAATTGGAAAATGCAGCTATGCTTCTAATTTTTTCCGGACATATAAAAACGAAGTTGGAAACAAAAAAAAAAAAAAGCCATAAATGGTAAAAATGTGTTAACAACTAATAAAATAACTTTTTTTTGGCTTGAGGATATTTCGATTTTCATTGAAAAACATCTTCTGGGCTATAATCTTAAAATTACAAGTAACAAAAAGGAAACAAATAAATGTATATGTATATACAAAATTCTAACGCGTATGTATATAAAAAAACAACAAAACTCTTACATTGAAAAAATTATTAACGAACCAGAAACTGAAAAAGAAAAAATTAATTATTATTATTATGTTGAGTTAAAATCGTCTAATTTTGAACTGAGCTTAAATAGGTTTTGCGGTATGCTCGTTTGTTGACTCTGTTTATTCTCGGGAATTCTCATCCACATCGGCCCTAAAATTCATCCTGGTTGTTGTTTTTATTCTGTGCATCGTCTTTTGTAGTTGTTTTCCCTCTGTAACAATTGTACATTGTCAAAATCAGCAGCAGACTTGCCAGAAGAATTCCAATTAAAAGTGCTAAATCAACAAAAAAAAAGTGCTTAATTGTTCTACAGCAAAAAACAAAAGTGCTAGTTTTGTAACCTTGATTTTTTGAATATTATATGTTGGGGTGTAAACGGGACTACCCGGCCCTGCATGAACGCACTGGGTAGACTGTGGCACAATCGAGCGTTGTCCGGAGACCTCAAGCAACAACCCGCTGAGGAAGGTCATGTCTCGTTTACACTCACACAAACGCTGGTGATATACAAAAACCAACCCTTATTTTCACTTTGAATTTGCGGCTCCTTCAAATTAAAAATCATTCCCTCCTCGGCTGCTCAATTTTTTTATTCCCAATTGCCTCGTTTCATTCCTCTTCAACTCAACCAAACCTTACATTTATTTAAACTTTAGCTTTTTACTTTACTTGCCGGCGTCTGGCTGGATGAAAATTTTATAAGGCAGTGATCAAGGCGAATTCATGTAAACGATGGTATTTTATTTGTTGTTTCGTTAGTCGATATGTCAAAAACACAAGTAACTCTTGACATTCCTCCCTCTAATTTATAAAAAAAGTAGCACATCTGTCCTTTCAACGCCTCCTAAAAATTAATTCGCCTTGATCACTGGCGTTAATAGCACAGCTGACCCACATACTACATGATGGGTTGCCAGATGTCACCATTAAACCCTGTTCCACACGATGGAACAACAGTGGCCGTCCACAAGGGCAAACAAAAATATATGTTTACACCGGCCAGACGCCAACATACCGCCCGCCTTGCAACGGTGGTGCAACATAATCGGACATGTTCTATAAATCGAAATGAAGTGAATTTAAAATTGAACAAATTTTGAAAACGAGCCTTTAAAGAAAGTTCATAAAAATTTTTACCTTTATGTACTTCATAATTTAGGTACCAATTATCTCTCCAAATCTCGTTCGATTTCAATTCCACTTCATTTTGATTTCTGGAACATGCCCGAATAAATACAAAAAAAGTTAATAAAAATCTTACAAGAAATTAATAAAAAAGAAAGGATAAAAAAAGGAGAAATTAATTCAAACAAAAAATAATTGAAATTTAACCATGATAACAATGAAAAAAAAGAACTAATTCGCCCTAAAGGGCAATAAAAATTGACAGCTTCCAGTCTTCAGCATCACTCCTTCTCCTAAGTACTCTCTCAAAGTACGGAAAGCTACGTCGGGCCCAGAAATGATGTAGTAGGCTGTGCAACCAAAGAAGAAGTAAAAAACGAGGGATTTTAGTTTCATATTTGGGGAAAGCTAGTAGTTTGTGTATCGGCCGAGTGATTACGCCGCTTTGCGTCTTTAAATCGGCTACTCACACCTTGCCATCATTGCCCAAATAAACTCGAACAATACGCTCTAAACGCCACTCAGTCAGACAGCCTGGTTCGCTTTTTAGAAACACAAGATCGCCTTCTTTTAAGTCTAGCTGAGGGTGCTGCCATTTGTTGCGCTTATTTAGCTCCTTTAAAAACTCTTGCTGTCACCGGTAAATACTAAGGGGTGAAGACAGCTCTTCGGGCTCAGTAGGGGTAAGCATTGATGTCCCTATCAGGAAGTTGCGGAGGTAAGGGCAGACAAATCTTCAGCGTTTCTGACATAGGGCCAAGAGGGCGTGAGTTGAGACATGCTTCGATTTTTGCCTGAATAGTTGAGGACTCCTCAAACGTGAATTTCAGTTGTCCAGTTGACTTCTTTAAGTGCATTTTCATGCGTTTTACCCCTGCTTCCCATAATCCTCCCATGAGAGGCGCTGCAGCAGGGATAAAGTGCCACGACAATCGCTGGAGGCCATAATTCTCTACAGCCGTGTCACGAAGCTCTTTCTCGTGCTTGGCGAAAATTGCGTCGATTTCTCTAGCGGCGCCAACGAAATTTCTGCCGTTGTCTGAATACGCACAGCTTGGGCAACCACGACGGGCGACGAATCGGGCCAAGGCTGCTAGAAAAGCAGGGGTAGAAAAATCGCTAACAGCTTCTAGGTGAATCGCCTTCGTCGCGAAACACACAAAGAGACACACGTAGCCTTTTGAGATTCTGCAGTATCTGCCGGTAAAACTTTTAATCTCGAACGGGCCAGCAAATCAACGCCAGTATTCGTAAATGGGTGACAAAGGGTAGTTCTTTCTTCCGGCAATGCAGCCATTATCTGATTTTGAAGCTTTTTTTATAAAGAACGCAGACTTTGCAATTACGAATAACTGTCTTTATCAGATTTTTTGCCCGAACGATCCAGCACTCTTGCCGAACGGTGTGAACGAACTCTACACACAGCCGATCTACTGCCATATGCCAAGACAATAGGGTGCCTTTCGTTGTAGAACAGACAAGTACTAGAGCTAAGACGACTATTAGATCGAATAATATCGTCGTTGTCAACAAAACGGTTAAGCGTCAAAATTGGGCTACGTGAATCAATTTTTTTACACGCTTTAAGACAGCTAAACTCCCCTGAGAAGTAAACTTGCTGAGAAAGATAAAATAAGCGATTTCTTACGAACTTCAACTCATTAGCCAAAATTTTCAACGAACCATAATCGACCTTTTCGCGTCTTTTCTTATTCCCTAGGGCAACAAATCGAAACATGTAGGCGATTACGTGATATGCCTAAATAAACTAGAAAACCTGTCTAGAATATCTTCTTTATCCGCAGATCTAGCAACAAAAACTTGAGCTCCTTTCGACTCTTCTGCCGTCTCGAACTCCGCCGCTCCTACGGGCCACGAAGACTGCTCCAACTTGAGCAACTCAGGTCCGTGTCACCGGAGCCCATTATTTTTTAAATCCGCAGGGACCAGGCCCCGGGTTGCTAGGTCGGCAGGATTATCGCCTATAAGGTGGTTTTCTCCACCAGGCTAAAACCATCGTGTAATCGGGGGGACTTGTTCACGTTAAAAGTAGGTACCACACTGTCGACTAAATTTGCCAAAAGAACTGCTCCACATAACTCCAAACGAACTTTATTTTCGAGCTGTACCCTTATATATACTGTAGCCGAATATGCCAACTCAGACGAGTCACAAAACCCGTGAAATTGTACACTAGAGCCAGGCGAATATTGAACCCAACGTGGAAGCTTTATTTTTTCAATATCCGCATAGTTCGCACCAAAATTCTACCATTTCTGCAGAGCCACTGGTTTGATAGCCTCGTCCCACTCGATGTTATCAAGCCATATTTGCTGCATTATAATGCATTCCAGCAAATTCCTAGCGTTTTCGTGGTGCTTTTCTCATCAAGCGACAAAAATAAAAAATTTAGTAGGTTATCATGGTGCAAATTTTTCAAAATTTTTTCAGAATTCGAGGTCCATTTTCTGAGCTTAAGTCCCCCTATATCTAAAATACTAATTAATTCTTCCACCAAAGCATCAGCGATTGAATGAGCACCAACTAGGGCATCGTCCATGTACATATTTTCTCGAAGGATTCTAGCGCCTAATGGAAAACGTCGCTCTTCATCATTAGTAAGGTAGAATTTAGTAGCTTATCATGGGGAAAATTTTTCAAAATTTTTTCAGAATTCGAAGTCCATTTTCTGAGCTTAAATCCCCCTTTATCTAAAATACTAATGGCGCTATTTGCTGCTTGAGAAGAAAACCAAAAATATATTTGATTTGACACACTTCAAGACTCAAATTGAAAAAACTACATGCTAGTCGACGGCATCAATAGAGACTATTTACTTAAAAAGTGAATTTATTTATTTATTTTTTAAATTTACTTTACATAAATATATAAATATGGGAATGCAAATTTGTCTGTAAAATATGTAAAAAAGCTTGAAGTCAAATAAATTTCTTATTTTTTTCTTTATGTCCTTATTATTAGCCAACTGCAGAATGATTCTAAGGGCCAAATATGGGGCACAAATTACACCAAAAGTCACCGTTTTCAGTTGGTAATCAGCAAGTTCTGCACGATCACTACTACGGAACACTATTTTTTGGAAGGAGCTATGTGTGGGAGTCACTAAAATCTGCCAGTACATTTTGGAAATGTCCGCATTAAATACAAACTGAAAAAATCGCCATCTCAAAATTAGATTAACTATTTCAGCTTGCAAAATGGGGCCAGTGTACAACAAGTCATTTAAACTTCTGCCATTTGCCGAAGGACTTTACATTAAAAACTACCCTCCATTTCGTAGTTGTACTTTCTGGCTTAAAAACGCCATGATGGGGTAAATAATAGCCAGGGTCACCTCTAGCATTTTCTGCTTTTTCCATATGCCCTAGAGTATATAACTCTTTTAGGACCTCATCGTACTGTGCGCATTAAAGATTTTTCATTTCTCAGATATTGACAAACAGCTATATGCCTATTGGGACCAAGCGACAGAAAACTATTTTTAAAGGGAATACTAACAGTATATCTCCCTTCAGAGTTTCTAGTGGTAGTAGAACTGTAGATCTTCTCACATTTTGTATCCTCTTCTGATAAAATACGCCTCTCAGACTCTTCTTCTAACTCCCAAAACTTCGACAATTGGTCATCAATCGCTACTTTTGTCATATGAGACACTCTTAGCATTCGAGGGGAAGCCGTAGCAGGGGTTGGACATGTAACAATCCAACCAAAAATTGTTTCTTGAGCCACTAGCGATTCAAAAACACCATGCCTTACTCCGCCACGAAGAATAGAAGGATACAGATCACCTCCTAACAATAAATCTATCTCACTGCTTTCATAAAACTTCGGATCAGCATAACATAATTTGGGCAACTCAATCTCTTTCTGGGGCAAAAATTCATGCGTTGGAATATTACCCGTTACTCGAGGGACAACAAGGGCCTGTATATTTAGAGCCACGTTCTGATCGAAAAGAGAAACAATAGTAAAAAAAATGTCATTTAAGAAGACTTACTAATTATGTATGTATATCTCCGCCTAAACCTGAGACTTCTGCAGAAACTGGATTAGTTAGCAGCTTCAATAATTTTTGTATATTTTCTGAAACAAAACTTTCATCTGAACCTGGATCTATCAGAGCACGAACCTTGTAACAGGAACCAAAACTTATAATGTTTACCCAGGCTGTGGCTTAGATAGCCTTTTTTGCAACAGAGGTATGATGCGATTGAACTACACCAGAAGGGCCGGCAACATTAGTGGACTGTATTTGACTGTGTATATTTTGACAGGAACCAAAACTTATAATGTTAACCCAGGCTGTGGCTAAGATAGCCTTTTTTGCAACAGAGGTATGATGCGATTGAACTACACCAGAAGAGCCGGCAACATTAGTGGACTGTATTTGACTGTGTATATTTTGACAGGAACCAAAACTTATAATGTTAACCCAGGCTGTGGCTAAGATAGCCTTTTTACAACAGAGGTATGATGCGATTAAACTACACCAGAAGGGCCGGCAACATTAGTGGACTGTATTTGAATGTGTAAATTTTGACAGGAACCAAAACTTATAATGTTAACCCAGGCTGTGGCTAAGATAGCCTTTTTACAACAGAGGTATGATGCGATTAAACTACACCAGAAGGGCCGGCAACATTAGTGGACTGTATTTGAATGTGTAAATTTTGACTTTGACTCTGTGAACTAGTGCTTGGCTGGCTTAGATTACTATTGTTACCAGTGTTACCGTCGGATATTTTCAAAAAGTACCAAAAAAAGGGGATATCTACAAAAAAAGTGGCAGCAAAAAGTGGATTTTTTAAAAAAAAGGAGCACATCTTTTAAAATTAAAATAAGTACACCACATTATGTATTTTTTACGTTTTTTTAATATTTATTATACCGGGTCCGCCATCTAACGTTTTTTTTTCAACTAGATCTTATTTCGTGAATGGTAACACTTAGCTCATGTCTGATTTGACAGATAATTAGTTTTATCCTTCCGCTGAACGAATATGGTTGCTGGGAAATATTGCGACATTACTTTGAAAATCATAGTAATGTTGCAGAGCGAGTGCGAAAATTGCGTACGGATTTTGGAAGAAGATAAGCACCGTCAGCTCCGTATGTTCATTATCTTGTGAAAAAAGTGAAAGAAACTGGCATCCTCATCGATAAACCAAAGCGTGAAAACAGTGCGTACACCCGAGATATTGCTGCTGTGGCAGAAAGTGTGCGTGAAGCGCCATCAACATCAATTCACCGTCGTTCTCAACAATTGAACATTTCGCAGATATTATTGAGACAAATTTTGCATAAAGACCTTGGTATGACGCCATACAAAGTCCAATTAGTTCAGGAGTTGAAGCCAACTGACCATCCAATGCGTTTTCGCTTCGCTAAGTGAGCCTGCGATCGACTTACAGAAGATGCCGATCTTACCAAAAAAATCATCTTTTCAGATGAATCTCATTTTGATCTTTGGGGCACAGAAAACCCGCACGCATACATTGAAAAGCCGATGCACCCAAAACGAGTCACCTTTTGGAGTGGATTTTTGTCCAGAGGCATAATTGGGCCATTTTTCTTCGAAAATGAGCAAGGAGTGGCCGTTACAGTCAATGGCGAT
Source organism: Pollenia griseotomentosa (assembly GCA_963931875.1). NCBI lineage: Eukaryota > Metazoa > Arthropoda > Insecta > Diptera > Polleniidae > Pollenia > Pollenia griseotomentosa. Next base: position 128,192,455 of record OZ007562.1, read on the forward strand.
CGTTACCGGGACATGTTGAACGAATTTTTGTTCACAAAAATTGAAGAGGAGGATATTGGCAACATTTGGTTTCAACAGGACGGCGCTACGTGCGACACAGCCGAAGCTACACTCGATGTTTTGCGCCCTGTTTTTTAAGATCGCATTATCAGCCGCAGAGCTGATGTCGTTTGGCCACCTCGGAGCTGCGATTTGACACCGTTGGACTATCATTTATTATTTGTGGGGTGCCGTCAAAGATAAGTGTTACGCCGACAGGCCAGAGACAATTGACGCTTTAAAGGACAATATTCGTGAAGCCATTGGTGAAATACAGCTGCACACAATCGAAAATGTGCTTAAAAATTGGACCGATCGTGTAGGCTAATGCATGGCCAGATGAGGCAGCCATTTGAATGAAATTATTTTCCATTATTAACCGGAAGGATTGTACTTTCAAATAAAAAAAGAAATTTGAGAAAATATTCAGTAGTTTTTTTTTTTATAGCATTTTCAAAAAAAAAGAAAGTTATTTGGCGGACCCTTTAGTTTTAAATGGTATAAAAACTAAAATAAATATTTGGTAAATATTTCTCTCGAGAAGTAATTTTTATTAAATATTTACTTTAATGTTTTGGTAATTCAAAAACGTTTAAGGCTCAGTTAGTCTTTACTTTCTTCTGTTCTGTTACGAATCAGCTGATTTGTTTTTGTTATTAAAAAACCTGTGAAATTGATTAGTTTTTCTGTTATGTTGCGGTTCAGTTTGTTAAAATCAAAAACTTGTTAAGTAATTGTAAGTGACAGCAAAATAAATAATAAAAAATACATATTTATATTGAAATTAAATGTTTTTTGATTTTAAGAATTCATAAAATTTAATTTCTTCAAATGTATGTGCATTAAAGTTATTGAAATTAAACAATGGACGATGCAAAACTAATAAGTTTGTCATAAACGGCTGATAAGTTGCTACAGAAAAAGTAACTATTACAATTTCGTAACAGAACGGCACGGAACCGAACAGAAACAGAAAGTAAAGACAACGCCTTTAAACTTGTTTTCTACCAAACATGTTTTTTTGGATTTGGACACTGTTACAGCAAATAGAATTTATTTATGGAATGTGTTTTATATATACATTTAGTAATATACATATTTCTTATAATATTCCTTCTGAATACATTTTCTTTGATTTATTTAAGACACTAATTGTACAGGTAGACATTTAAAACCTTTTAAGAAATTTATTGCCCATTCCACCAGATTCTTATGTTTTTTGAAATGCTATGGCCGAATATAAGCACAGTTTTCTCCCATCACGTCACATTTATCAGATACACCAATTATTGTAATTTCGGATGATATTTTGTACCACAATTAATAACAAAATACATAGTTTTATAATTTTATTCTACAGTCAACCTAATTACAAAAGTTGTTTGCCCAAGCCCACGATGTAGACAATAAAATTTCTTTCGTATATTTGTTTTGAAAACAAAAACAAATTTTAGTTTTTATTATTGTTTTCAATATAAATATGATGGGAGAAAACTGTGTTCATATTCGTCTTTAGTATTCCAAAAACATTAGAATCAGTTGGAATGGTTAAAAAACTTTTTCAATGTCGTCCTGTGCTACATATTTTATGGTCAGTTTCATGCAAATTTTACAATTAATTGTTCTTAAAACGACTTCCATACTTTCGTAAAATGTCTTAAGCCTATTTGTTACTTAATTTTTGATTAAAGCTAACTTAGTAAAAACACGCCCAGCAGAAGCACTTCTATGTGACAATGTAAAAATATGAGAGATCAATTTGTACAAGTTTGAATATATATATAGGTATATTCATCAAATCTATTTTTCAATGTTCCTATTTCACGCCAAAAATCTTCACCATTCGAAATTTTAAATATGTGTTCATAATTCGTGTCATTTACTTTACTCTTAGACATTTAAATTCATGTATAAATGCATCTGTGTCAGTTATAATATCTTTAAACTCTGAAACTAATTCGAAATAGTTTATATCTTCATTAGGCATTATAAATATTGGGTCTAAATACTTCAATATACTGAGCTTTTTGTTTTTTATATTAATTCTTATCACCAATTCATTACACAATTTTTGGTTAAAACTTAGATTTTACTTTTAATGTCAATTACACAAATTTTAGACAAGTTTTCGGTACACAACAGTTCGGTTTCTGCTTCATGACTTTTATGGAGAGACAAAATACTTTTTTTACCAAATATTTTAAAATTTTTGCTATATATTCTTTTAAATATTTATAGGAATTTTTCCTAATTCTTGATTTAAAAAAAAATATATAGCAAAAAGTTTCAAATATTTGGTAAAAAAAAAGTAATTTGTCTCTTCTGAAAAGGAGTTGTTTTTGAGTTACGAGGTTGCGGAAGAAAACCATCGATATGTGAGATATCTTTATGCCCTTATTCATAATAAATAAAACAGGTTAATAGAAAGTTTATTAAACCGATTTTCAGCTAACCACGCATGACAAGAAAAAAAAATTTCATATAAAGTTGCTTACATATACATATATTAAAACAGTTTTAGCTGGGGGTTACCTAGCATTTACACATGCCACTGCCAGTTCGAAAAACTCAATACACTCACACTTTTTTACTAATACACTCACATTTTTCGCAATGGCAGCCAGGGCTGCCAGGTACTTTTGTCCTTGTCCCCAAAAAATTAAAAAAATATCCCCAAAAATCCCCAGATTCCCAAATCCCCAAAAAACAAAACCTTAAAAAATTAATATTTTTTGTTTGTTTTTTTTTCTGACCAAATTTAAAATTTTTTTTAAAAAAAGGTAAGAAAAATGTTAATAAGAAATCCCCAAAAATCCCCAAATAAAAATTTTTAGTCAAAAAAATCATTTTGTTTTGTTTGTAGGGACTGGTTTCTGTATGTTTTCTTAAATCCTTTTTATGCGATTCCAGTGAGGAATTACAAGCAGAACAATATGCTGTTTTTGAAGACGAATGAGCCAGTTTATAAGAATTTGGAGCTTGTCCAATCGGTTAAAGTCATCCTTATAATCAACAATAAAAATACATATATCCAAATTTATTTAGTACTTCGATCCATCATATTGTATTGTATATACTGCATCATAACTACTAACCAATAGCCTAGCATTTTTTCCCCAATCTTTATTATATGATTTTTCATATTTACTTATTTTTGGGGAATACATTCATATTTGCTTCAAAATTGTCTTTAAAAAATCAAAAATTTTATGTGTTTTCAACGATTTTAGATTCTATTTTAAAATTCTTTTTTTTTAAACACTCACTCAAGAAAAATAACAAGTTTATAAAGTACCTTTTACACACTTAATAAAAATGATAATGTTAATTAGGACCCTTTACACTATATAAGAGTAAGATAAAAGTTTTGCTATTTTTATTCATATATAATAAAAAATAATAAAAAAGTGTAAAATCCCCAAAAAATCCCCGAAATCTTTTTTGAAATCCCCAAAAAAATCCCCAATCCCCAAATGACTTTCCTTGTCCCTTTTGTTCACATGAAATCCCCAACTTTGGGGATAAATCCCCAAGTCTGACAACCCTGATGGCAGCTCCAGTGGCAGCAAAAATTGCATGCGAGTGGAAATTTGGCAATTGCGTGCCATTAAATGACAAAAAGATGAACAATGTTACCCTGTTAAAAATTTAATGCAAATTTACTAGATTATTGTCAAATTTTAATTAAAGTTTTGACTTGATAAATGTATTATTATGATTAATTTTTTGAAACGCGCATTAATAAAAGAAAGTTTGTCAATTATAGAGCATTAGTATTGTTAAAAAAAAGCTTATATAAATAAATGTAAGCCATTCCCCCAAAAATGTGCTTATATGATTAGCTCGGTAGCTCTATTTGGTTTTTTGGTACTTTCTTTTAATTTGAGAAGTAATGAAATTATCTCAAGTTTGCGCTTCGACGACATTTTGAAAATGTACTCGTAGTGGCATATGTAAACACAATAGCAAATGGCATGAGATTCGATAATTTCGAAAAATTTTTCTTTGATAATATGTATACAACAGTGGCATGCTACTACTTGCATGTGTAAATGCAGGGTTATAATAAAACAGAAAGAAAAAAAGTATATTTTCCTAGCGTAAAAAGTATCAAAAAAGTGGCAAGAATCGCAAAAAGTACCACATTTGGGTGCATTTTGTAAAAGTGGCCAAATAGTATCCAAGCAGTCGAAAAAGTGGCCAAATAGTATCCAAGCAGTCGAAAAAGTGGCAAATTGCCACTTTAGTGGCACCAACGGTAACGCTGATTGTTACAATTTCTTACTATATCTCTATGTATTACTGTATGGTATTTCTTATTGCACATAGAACAGCTATTAGGACTAGTGCAATCCCCATACGTATGCACCATAGTAAGACAATTGAAACAAAAACGAAATCTTCTTAATGTTGAAACACGATTCTTATAATCCATGCTCAAAAATTTACTGCAAGCACTAATTTTGTGACACTCTTTACATAATTTACACGAGTCCGAGTCAAATTTTGTGTGATGAGCCTTAAACTGCTTGGCTTTTTTAGCAATATTGTTATTATTTGAAGGGCCTGCTTGGGAACCACTGACGGCTACATTGTTCGCTACTATAATATCAGAAACATTTTCATGAAATCTATCGGTCAGAAAATTATTTAATTCTTCCCATTTGGGAAGCTCTGTTTTATTTTTACCGATTGCTCCCACATATGTAAAGTATTTTCTGAGAGCCGCGACGAACATTGAAAAACAAAAATTGGGTCCCATGAGGCAATATCTACATTATATAATTTTAGAACCGAAATACAATTATTAATTTCCCTTCTGAGCCTTTTTATTTCTGCACCTGAGGATACTTTGTTTGCACCGACACTAATTCTTTTTTCGCCTCTATGGTGTCCGTGGAACACTCATCAAAAATTTTCTTAAACTTATCCCAACTTTTCTCTACCTTGCCTTTTTCAAAATCAAATGCCTCATTGTTATACATATGTTGAAAAGTCTTCTTTTTTCAACATAACCTCAATGTTTACTATTTCCTCTGCTGCCCGAATATATTTCTCAAATGTAGACATCTTTTATTTTCTAATCGAGCTACCGAACAATAAAATATACGAGATGTTTTTAAAAATGAACAAAAAAAAAAACAATAAAAAACAATTGAAAAAATTTTTTTCGCACTGGAAACACTTTTTCTTTTATTTACCCTGCAAATAATAGGACTAGTCCAAACACGCGAGTAAAGTGTAGCCCATAAGGCACTAGGACTAGTCCAAGAGTAAGCCAAACGTAAAAAAAACATGGTCTATTTAACATTGCGATGTCCTAGGGCAGGACCATATAACCCAGCTTTGGATTACAAAGGAGAAGTCTTAAAACTACTCATTGTATACACAAGAGGATTAGTTTTTGGAGATAGCTTGTAGGTATGTTAGAAATAAACGGTTGAGATGAAAAAAAGTAGGGTTGGTCATACATTTGACCCATCTAGAGGCATCCTAGGCACTGTAGGGGCCAAATTAAGGAATTTCATTAAACCATAATATTTGTTGTGGAGCCCCCTTAAGGGGTGGAGATAAAGGGCAAGTATGTTTTCAGAAAATGCTAGGGACATACAACTAATTGCGGTCGGTATTATATTTTATTCCCCTAGGGGCGACTCCTTGGCAGTTATCTAGAGCTGGCAAACAATCGATTGAACTATCGATAGTATCGAGATTATTATTTTTAGGTTATTTTTCACCTGCATCGCCAAATAGTTTATCGAAAATCACTAACATTTAATATATTTAGATTGTCCAAAAATCGCCAAATACGAATTTATATAAAACAAAGTATACTTAAGTAATTTTACCTTTATTAAAGTTTTCTATATTAACTAACTGTTTTTCAAACTAAAATAAAGTTGAGTTGTTTTATTGTTGTTTCAATATACATACCTATTTTCCCAAACGAAAATTTTTATTTTATTTTGAAAAAGTGATTTACTTTCAATACAAATTCAATTTTTTTTTTCATACTATCCAGTGAACATTATTATTCTTAAAATTTTGAAAAATTTAACTTCATATGCAATCGAAAAACAATTGAAAAATACAACTTTTTTAGTGAAGATCCGAATATTGCTATAAAAATGATATTAATCCAAATTATTGCATACTGGGTGTATATTTTAATACATACATATTTGAAGAAATTATAGCTTGTAATAAGGAAAATGGCTGACAATCTAAGCATTATTAAACTTTGTTCAAAATTTGGAATATTGTATACATATATCGAAAATATCGCATGTTGCGGTTATCGATAGTTTGCCAGCTCTACAGTCATCGGGCTTTTTCTTCTAGTCTGTATCAAGGCGAATTCAACTACAGGTGGTGTCGGAACTACAACAATCCAAAAACAACAGAAACGACATAGGGTTTTTTGCATTGCATTGTTAGTGCCATTAGCTCGAAATGTCAACCATTATTAGCAAAACACTAACAAATCAAAACAAATAAGCCCGAACTGTCAAAATCAGATGCCGTTTCGACACCACCTGTAGTTAATTCGCCTTGGTCTGTATTAAATGGTATGTGAATGGAAATAGCGGGTAGGTATATATTAAGCAGGGTTGGTCATACATTTGACCCATGAAGAAGCATCCTACGCGCTGCTGGGGCCAAATTTAAGAATTTCAACCATACAAATATGGCGGTTTAATAAAATTCTTAAATTAAAATAACAATATGATTTCTGGTCTAATAGGATGAATATGTGCCCAATTGTATATTAATCAGTGCATAATACGAAAATAACTGTAGGTTTTTTTGTAACAAAATTATAAATTTTTTAGGGTAGTGGTTCCAATTCTAAACTGCTAAGGATAATTAGAAGCAATTTGACACCAACATTGCTCTTTTCTTTTGAGTTTTTCGAAAGTAAGCGTATTTTAATCAAACGGACAGACAGACGGACAGCGCTTAACCGACTTATACCATGTTCACACGGACAGTAATATTCGTGTTTCGCTCTCTTATTCCTGTTTCGCACCCCAAACATGACTGAAACGACTTGTTTCCCCATACAAAATTTTGAGAGCGAAACAGTTCGTTTTATTTTGAAACAGGCTGCGAAACAGGAAAAATGTACTATCATCTCCAATTTTGATAACACTTATAGTTAGTTTATCTGAACTAGCTCTCAAAAAAAAAAAAAAAAAAAAAATCAAAACAAAGAAAAAACAAAAGTCAGCTTTGTGAAAATCAACAAACTATGTATATAGAAACACAACAGGTGAATTAAACCATGGAAATTTCCTGTGGAAATACGCTAATATTCAAACAGACCAGTGTGTGAGCGATATTTAAATCTAGTTACAAGCTGAATGAAAAACAAAAAGTATGTAATTTAGCCTAACAAATACGAAATTACAAGGAAATAATCTGCATTATTCCGACATCAATGGTATGCAAATACTTAGCAAGTAAACAGTCTCCACCGATCAGGAACTATTATCACAATCCTTTGAAATACTATTCATACATTAAGGCTTGTCATAGAAATCAATTTCGATCAAAAGTGATTTCGTTTTATGTGACGCAAGATACGAAATCACTTTCGATCGGAAATTATTTATGTGACAGGCCTGACTGACTACACAAGAACACAATTTTAATATGTATAATGTGCATACATATCGCACTTTTTCCTCTAAAGGCCATCTCAAAATTTACACATTTTCACTTTTTGCAAGAAAATTATAGACAGTAGTCATTACTACCCACCGTACAAGTCTTAGTTAAATTTCTCTAGTTTCCTTTGTTATATAAGGAATAAGTTTCTAAATTAATCTTAAACGATTTTGAAATCGATTTTGTGGTTCGATTAATTCGAAATAAAAAAGTCGATCGAAAAATCGATTTTGGAATCCATTTACCATTCCCTAGTATGAACCAGAACTAACTTGAAAACGGTTCACCATATTCGGACGAAATCGAAATTCTTATTTTCAAATTTTCTCTCCCCTATGTACTTCTTTTATTTGCTGCTGCGCCAGTAAACTAGATTTAAGCCATAACTTTAATATAGAAGAAAAAAAAACTGTCAAATTGTAATTAAACTAAGCAAAATAACTTCAAAAAGTATCGATTAATTTAATAATAAAAAACGGCATACTCGTAGTGTAACGACGGCCAAGCAGTTAAAAATAGTACCAATTAGTTCCGTTGCTATATAATTCAACTTGGCAGCACTTTTTCATAACCTTTTTAAGAACAGCTGTAAAATTTTTTTGCAAAAAGGCGCCGATCAAACATCAAACATTTTTGTTTTGTAGAATTTTAGCTGTAAAATATAAAAAACAGATAAAATAAATAAACTATTTATATAAAAATATTAAATGAATTGCCTAAATTTATATTGGTAAGTTAAAACTTCGATTATTAATGTACATTGCAATAAAAAATAATCCCAATACTATTCGTTCAGCACGCCTCTAAAACAAAATATTTTGGTAGAGCAAAGTTTGGACTTGAAGCTTAGAGCTTCCAGAGCAAAATATTACCTAAGATGGGGTTCATTTAATATTGTTATATTGGCCATACTAATGTTCGACATAAGCAACAAGTGTCCCTACGCAGAGTCCAACTGGTATTATCTAGAATATATAGCAGCAGCCATTGTGGGACTAAGCATGTTGGCCTGTTTTCTAAAATACTTCTTGTACATTTTGTATACACAACCAGTGCAGGGAACAAGACAGCAAAAAAATCTCATGAAATTTGATGATAATGGTAGGTTTTTTCTAACAACAAAATTAATTTTAAAACAAAAACCATTTTTGTTACAGATAGTTCTTTTATTACTACAACTCCAAAGAAAAAGGAACAATTTGGTGATATTCGCCAGGAACAATATGTGAATAATACTATACTAAGTTGGCATTCTTCGTTTAATGAATGTAAAAAATTTTAATGACATTTAAGATTTAATACTTTATAGATTCCTTTTTCAGCTCGTGGTGCAAATTCTCCTAACTGGAATTATACACGCACTACCCCACCACGTCAAAGCTTAAGTCCCCAACAACAACACCAATTACAAAACGCTTCATGGAATTCATCAATGATAAATAATTCAACATTTAATGCCAGTGCATTGGAAGATACTAGTTCGCCATTTGTTTCTCCATATCAAAAATATGAAAGAGATGAGCAAATTACAGATCATGTTAGTTTGCAGCGTTATTTAAAGTGAGTAAACATGAGCATTTATGAATTGATAAACAAATTTAAGTATATTTTTTTTGTTGAACTTATTTTAAAGCCCGATTTTCAGATACATTTTACTAATGGCTCATTAATATGTATGTATGTATTTTAAAATATATAAAATCTTAATAAGTGTGGGAAGCGCTTTTCGATGACAAATCTTATTAATAAAACATATCCTGAATAGCATAGTTGGGGGTAGTGCACTAAATATTGTTTTAAATCAGCAGTGCACTATCACTAAATATAACTGCAAAGAAATTAGTTTGCACTCTTTTTTACCAGCTTTAGTGATGATTGTTATTTTTTAACTACCATTAAAAAAATTTTAGTGATATTGCAAATTTTTTCACTATCACTAAACGCAGATTGAATGCAAAAATCTGCACTCAATTCAAATAGTGCTGCAAAATTTGGACTTGCAATCAAAAAAGCTGCATACAAATATTGTATCACTAAAATTTAAAAAATGCAACTTTGTATGTTCATGGCTTTTGATTTTTTTTGCATTAGCAAAGAACATTAAACAAAATGAAATTTTGTCAATAACGGTATAATTATTGGCTTCACCACAGGTGGAAAAGTGTATATATAAGTTTGCCATTCCGTTTGTAATTTCTACAATATTGATCTTAGACCCTATAAAGGCCCAACATTTCTTGCTATTGAAATTCAGCCAGATCGGTCCAAAAATCGCTGAGATATGAGCAAAAAACCCGTCTACCTCTTTTTTTTTCCAAAAACCCCATGTTGTTGTATTTTTATTACTTTTTTCTGTATATCTGGAGAACGGCAAGAGCCAAAGTTTCCAAATTAGGTACACACATTTAGGTTATCAATACACATCCCAAAAAAATGTGGGCGGGATTGGAGAAGTTGGCGTGGTACCTCCCATACAAAAAATATCAAAAATTTTATAAAAACCTGATTTTTTGGACTGTCATATGGCGTATGGTTATCCCTTATATATCAAAAGATCGAAAATCTTTAGTAGAAAATATTTTCTGAAAAACTCGGAAAAATCGGTTCATATACGAAAAAGTTTTTTTTTAAATACCCACTTTCGGGAACCATAGATCTTCCCGAGTCCAAGATTTATGACCCAAATAACATGCAAATTTCTTCTTAAACACGTCGGTATATAAATCTGTCAAATCGGTTAAAAATGGCTGGGTTATAATCAAAATACTGAAATCCCAAAAATTGCTCTTTTTATAACCTTCACCACAGGTGGAAAAGGGTTTATATAAGTTTGCCATTCCGTTTGTAATTTCTAAAATATTGATCTTAGACCCATAAAGTATATATATTTTGGGTCCTTATGTGAAGAGAAGTTGATTTAACGATGTGATATGATATGATTTCTTATTTGATGGAACTCAAAAAGCAACGGCGATCACTTTTATGTTGTAGGAAAAAATATGTAGGAAAAAGAATGAAACAAACAGCTTCTGTCTGAAAGCCGCCAAATCAAAAACCAATGTAGGCTAGCAGCCACACAAACAGGAGAAAAAAGCAGCGAAAAAAGCAAACTAATGTGCGAATGGCACATGATTGCGAAGAGACACTCGATAACGACATGAAATATTTTTCATGCAAAACAAACACAACAAGAATTTGTTTTTGTTTTCTATACAATTAAATAATAAAACCACTTCAAAAATTTGGTGCGTTGCCTTGTTACATTTTATATGAAAACCAAAAACAATTTATTTACAAAATTTAAGTATGCACATACATAGGTATATGTATGTACGTATGAATGTATCACAAATGCTGATCTTTTCCTATTAGACCCCTTTCACACTCGGCAAGTTACTTGCGCAAGTCTCTTGCGCAACTCTTGGTTTGTAGACGTTAGCGGTAAGGTCAAAGTAAAGAAAAAAAAATTTTGTACAGACATTGTTGTTGTCGGCAAGTAACTTGCGCAACTAACTTAGCACATAAATCGGCTACTTTAAGCACTTATAAGTGCGGCTTTTTTTGTTCTCTGTGGTTTTACCAGCCAGGGAAAAATTTGATTTTTAGATTAACTTTAACTAGCTCTTCTTTTAAAACAAAGTAAAAAAAAAGAAAAGGCGCAAGTATCATTTTGAGCTTTGGTAAAAAAGCAATTGTCAAAAAATAAAAATATATAAAATAAGAGATTGCTTTTTTGCACAAACGAAAAACAAAAAAAAAAAAAAGCATCTAGTTGATGGGTGCTTTTAAACACTGCATATTCTAGCATAATGCCCAATATGATTGTCGTTCTCACTGTTCTTTATTATTTAATCTTTTTAACGAAATAATTTTAAATAATAGAAACTGGGAATTTTTGTTTCTATTTGAAAACAAACAAACACACATACGTGGTACAAACCATTTTGGTGAATATAGGCCCCTATTACGGTTCACAACTCAAATAAGTTGATTTGTAATTCTTGTGGCATTTTGACAAGACATCTTAAGTCGAGATAAGATAGCAAAAAAGTTTTTAAAAAACAACTTGTTGAAAAAATCATTTTTATCAAACAATAAAATTAACCAAGATTAAATAAAAATTTCGTTTATAATACAAAATTTTAAAAACGTAAACAAAAATGTTTTTTGAATGAAAATTCCTATTCGCTTTAATTGGTTAATCGCCCGATTAATTAACCGAGGTTTTGGTTTAATCGTTTAATAATCGGTTAATTTTGTTATTCATCGGTTAACCGATTAATAAAGTTTTGTTATAAATTAAGTATGTAATTCCAATTAATAAAAATGCAAAAACTATTTATTATTGGAGTCTATAAGTAAAAACAAAAAACAATAATATAACGAACAAAACAATTCTTGAACTAAAAGGAGCAAACAAAAAACTAATTCATAAATATAAAAAAACATATTTTATAATTAATACATAATATTTTTATGCATTTATTAAAAAATCAGCTGAGATTTTTTCATTAATTATTTCAATAGTTTAAGATCTTATAAAATGATCTTTTGGAAAAATAATTTGGTTTAAATGTGTAGGATTTAGGATTCTTCTCTTTAGTTTTGATAAAACTTGACTCGGAAAAAATTCTTTCAACTATCGAAGATGTTGGAGAAATTTAAAGCAACCCATAATACAGATTCAAGAATGATAAAAACAAGATTACGCATTGCACATGTTTACAAAATTCAACTGTTTGATATGACGTCACTTAAGCATATGATACACATTTTTGGTTTCTTGTGTTTCTATATTTTAGCTGTACTTATGCGCTGATTTGACGCAGATGAGCAGAAACATTTCATTTTTAAAAGCTGAATGCGTTATCTTGGTTTCTTTGTATCATGATTCAGATTATCTAATTTCTCAGTCCTTTTCCAGGATTTCTCTTAACATATAACATTTTCCATTATGCCATTATTTCGGCTAATTTTGTTAAAGATAGCTTGTGTTACAATCGAGAGTTTCTTCTATTGTTAGGTCATAACTGAACAAATTTTGAAAACGTGCCTGTAAAGAAAGTCCATAAAAATATTCCTTTTTATATACTTCATACTTTGAGTACCAATTATATTTACAAGAACAGCTCTTAAAAAACGAAAAACTACAGTAATTTTGGCTATAATTGAAATCAAAATCTCGATCGATTTCAATTCCACTTCATTTCGATTTGTATAACATGCCTGATTGCCTCGTTTTCACTTCTTATTTTTCCTAATGAGAGACAAATTTTTCTATCTTTCTATGTATATAAAAATGAAAAATGTTTGTCTGTTTGTTTGTATGTTGGCTTATAGACTCCTAAACTACTGAACCGATTTTCCTGAAATTTTTAAGTAACATCACGTGAGCCCCAAAAAAAAATAGGCTACTTATATTTTCGATAGGGGTAGGGGAATTGGTACCCCCCATAAGATGCCAATATTAAATATCGCATATCTTAAGAGCCGCTGCACACATTTTGTTGAACTTTTGGTAGTAGGATCTTCTGAGCCCCAAAATTGAAATAAAACAGCAGCGGGGGAAGTGGTACCCCCCAAAGGACGCCAATATTTAATATCGCATATCTTAAGAACTGTAATAGTGAGAATGTTCAAACTTTGAAGAAGTCACTCTTATGGTAGTACACTACACTTTTGAAAATAAAAATAAAGCGGGTAGGCGCAGGGGGGAAAATACCTCCCATAGGATGCATATATTAAATATAGCTGAACTGAAGAACTATTAAAGGGAGAGTTTTCAAACGTGGTTAAAATTACTATTATGGCAAACTTTATATTTCAATATAAAAATGGGCGTGGTAGACAGAGGAGGGGCAGGACCCCTCATAGATAGAAATATTAATAAGAGCCGCTGCACGCATTTTGTTGAACTTTTGGTAGTAGGATCTTCTAAGCCCCACTATTGAAATAATATAACAGCGGGGAAAGTGGTACCCCCCGATAGAACGCCAATGTTTAATATCGCATATCTTAAAAACTGTTATAGTAAGAATGTTCAAACTTTGTAGAAGTCACTCTTATGCTATACTACACTTTTGAAAATAAAAATAAAGCGGGTAGGCGCAGAGGGGGAAATACCTCCCATTGGATGCATATATTTAATATCTCTCAACTGATGAACTATTTAAGCGAGAGTCTTCAAACGTGGTTAAAGCAGTGTAGCGAAGCGCACCGGGTTAAGCTAGTCTATATATATATATAAAAATGAAACGGTCCATGTATGTAATCGCATCACGTGAGAACGGCTGAAGCGATTTAGCTGATTTTTTTTCTATGCGATTCGAAATTTTTAGGAGATGACTTGTCAAATTTTAAGTTTTTAATATATTGCCTCCTTTTTATTTCTCATGTTTATTAATAAGAGCCAATTTTAGTACAAACTCGAAGAACTCTTCTTCTATTTTACATTATTAATATGAAAATATTGAACTTCTGGGAGTGTGTGAAACGGTGGAAAAGTACTCATGTAAAGGGGCCCATAGACACCGATGCAGTTGAACCCTTCGTATACGTGTATGATTGATATTCTACTATACATATATCAATCATCATTTTAAAATAAATTTAATTTCGTGAAATTCAAGAAAACCCCTATTTTCTTCAAACGTTTTTTTTTTTTCAAAAACTATTTTAAATTTGTTTTAATTTAAATTAAAAAGAAAAATATATCAAAAAATTAATTTATTTATTTTATTGTTCATTTGAACAACTGTCAGCAGTTAAGTTCATTTCAAAATAAAACCTATTTTGATTTTTTATACTGCATTGTCTGTGTGACGCATACATAAATAAAAATTTCAAATTTACAAACACATGCTGATTGCATGAGCATGATCAGTATGTGTGTATGGGACCCCTGCAAATATGTAATAGCAGAAGTCCAAACACGCCTGTAAAATGTAGCCCACAAGGGACTAGGACTAGTCCAAAAGTAACCCAAACTTATGGAAAAAACATAGTCTATTTAACATTACGATGTCCTAGGGCAGGACCATATAACCCAGCTTTGGGCTACAAAGGAGTAGTCTTAAAACTACTCCACGGTGTACTCAAGAGGATTAGTTTTGAAGTCGTTTAAAAACGAAAACATGTCGTTAAGAAACGAAGACATGTCGTCTCACTACAAACACTTTCACAATGACATGGTTCATGCTTGCATTACCCAGCAAAAACTTTACTTACAATCCTACTTTTAATGACTTCAAGAATTCATTACTTTGTAGCTTTATTCGCCACTTTTTGGATTATTAGTTATATATTAAATAATAACTTTATTATTATATCTTAAATATACAGAAAAATTTGTATTTTCATTATGACAATAAAAATGTCATTATAGTCATAAAACATAGTTTTTTAATGCAAAAACTACACTGCCCCGGTAGACTAGCTGGTAGAGAGCTAGTCTATCAGCACCGAGGTTGCGGGATCAAATCCCGCCAGAGACAGAAAAAAAAAATAAAAAATAAAATAAAGTAAAATAGAATAAGAAAAAATAAAAATAAAATAATTAAAAAAAAAAAACAAAAAAAAAAAATTAAAAAAAAATAAAAAAATTTTTACTTTATTGACTTTGTGTAACTATATATTTTTATAAAAATTTTAAGTATAAAAAAAACATATTATTATTTTTTAGATTATAATAGGCTAAATTATAAAGGATTACTTTTGGGACATCTCGAACAAAAATAAGTACTTCTTCTAGTAGAAAAATAAGTAGTCTGTTCGTCAAGTTCTCATTATTTTTCTGCTTATTTTGTAAGCAAAGTTTTTGCTGGGTAACTCGGACCAGTCCATTTAATCAAAATAGAGCAGGTAGTCCAATATTATTTGCAGGGACCCTTAAGTAAAATTTTGATGCTGTTGAGGTGAATAAAATTTCACTAGCCCTGGAGGCTAGTAAAAATTTTGGCATTAGCGTAGAAATTCTTCACAATTTTAATTCACCATAGAACTTTGCTACCGTTTCACACACTCTCTGATAAAATATAAATTTTTATAAATATGTATTTGAATAAAGGGATATACATATACCGAACTATTATTAATTTTGAATCTTTACACTAATTCGTTGATCTCTTTTTATGAAATTAAACACACTGTCTCCTTTTCACTTCTCATTTTTCAAAGTATGAGGAAATTTAAAGCTAAACTCGAAGAACTAAAATTTTTAACACACTGTCCCCTTTTCACTTCTCATTAGTAAATAGCTTCCGCGCGAAGCCGGGGCGCTCAGCTAGTTTATAATAAAAATCAAAATTAAGCTACTTTTGTTTTCTGTTTTTTTTTTTTTGCAGAACTAAAAGCTCGTTTTTAATATGTCTTCATAAAGTTTCTGGAATTTTCATTTGCGATTTCAGAGCCATTAAATATAGGATTTGCTACAACTTTTAACGACTTTTACTCAAAATAAGAAATCCCCAAAAATCCCCAAATAAAAAATTTAAGTCAAAAAAATCATTTTATTTTGTTTGTAGCGACTGGTTTCGGCATGTTTTTTTAAATCCTTTTTATGCGATTCCAGTGAGGAATACCAAGCAGAACAATATGCTGTTATTGAAGAAGAATGAGCCAATTTTTAATAATTTGGAGCTTGTTCAATCGGTTAAGCCATCCTTATAATCAACAATAAAAATACATATATCCGTCATTTATTTAGTACTTTTATGCATCATAACTACTAACCTTTAGCTTAGCATTTTTTTCCAATCTTTATTATATTGTTTTTCATATTTACTTATTTTTGGGGAAGACATGCATACATGTTTGCCTTATAATATATCAAAAATTTTTTGTGTTGTCAACGGTTTTAGATTCAATTTTTAAATTCTTTTTTTAAGCACTCACTCTAGAAAAATAACAAGTATATAAACTACCTTTTACACACTTAACAAAAATGGTAATCTTAATTAGGACCCTTTACACTATATAAGAGTAAGATAAAAGTTTTGCTACTTTTTTTCATATTTTATATACGAAACAAAGAAAAATAAGCGTGTAATAATCAAAAGTGTAAAATCCCCAAAAAATTCCCGAAATTTTTCTTAAATCCCCAAAATAATCGCCAATCCCCAAATGACTTTCTTTGTCCTTTTTGCTTACATGAAATCCCCAACATTGGGGATAAATCCCCAAGTCTGACAGCCCTGGCTGCTTTCAAAAAATATTTTTTTTTGTCAGTGATGCCACAATAATAGAACTTATTGCCACTTTTCTATTGATGACACTATAATAATCGAAAGATGTAGAATGGAATAAAATGAGATAGAAACATATTTTAAAGATGTTGGTTTTTAGCCCTATGTATGTATGGAAATATGTTAACACCTTCGCAAATTGTGGCAAATTTAGATGTTAGATGTTGATCAGTGTAAAAAGGCTATTATAGCCTATTTCTGATGTGCGAAAGAATTCTTTCTTTCAAACAATTACATTATCATTTTGTTTTGGTTTTAAATGTAGTTGTACGAAAAAAAGAATTCTTTCTCACTTTGGAAATAGGCAGTTGGGTATGTTTTTTTGCGGTTGATGCGTTTCAAAAAAAAAAAACCCGCATAAAGGAAATCCTCATAAAAAAGACTCCATTTTCAAACAAAATGTATGTTTCGTTTCGAAAACTTCAAAACCGTATAACTTTGAATCTTGGTGTAAAAATTACTAATTCTAATTTTAAATTAGACCAAAATCGCATACCTTGTCAAATATTGAAAATTACAAGGTAGAAATGATGTCAATGTTTAAAACGACAGAATAATTATGAAAACTCAAAAAGAATAAAAAGAGTCGATCAAAAAACCGCGTAACTTCAAATCCGCATAAAAACAAAAATAACAAAATAAAAAATAAATATCTGAAAATTACTATGTATATTTGATTTTTATAATAAATGTCAATTGCTACGGTTTCTGCTTAATTGTGTTTATGATAAAAAGAAATCGATCACAATAATATGTTTTAGTGATACATAATGTATTATTCATGTTCGCTTTTCCCATCGACAATGCAATAATAATGCACTATTCCTGATGTATAGTAATAAAATTGCAAAAGTAGTGCATTACTTGGCATACACTTTAGTGCTACATTTTAAAATAATAATGTAGAGCAATATATTGATTAGGTTTAATGTGAAAAACCTAGCAATGCATTAACTTATTTATTGCATTTGCTTTTAATTACATTATTAAACAATTTGAGTTATTTTCCCACAAGAAATTTTAAAAACGTTAAATTCTTTTAGTATATGAACTTCTTTTTCGGTAAAATATTGCACTATGTCTTGGAATATAATCGATATTATTATTCCCTTCACGGAAGGCAAAAGGTTATATATAACTTTGTTTTTCTTTATTATTGATTGGCTTATAAAATTTATATTCTTATAAAGATGATTCCAAATTCTTAGATTTTGTTTTTAATTTTGACGATTTCCGTATTGCAAACCCTTACTTGAATCGTTACTTCTACTTGAATGAAATTCGTTTTATTGTTACAAATAATTTTTAAATTCGCAAGTCGAAGGGCATTATATTTCTTGTTTTATTCTGTTTTTAATTGTATTACTATTTATCTATAATTCTGAACTGAGCACCAATATAAAAATTTCTAAAAATTAAAATATTAAATGTTTCTTATTTCCTTTAGGGACGTTTCCCGCAAAGAATACAGCATGACTGAAATCACAGATATCAATCAAACATTTCCTACTAGTGGTTCAATTAACTCATTTTGGAATTATTGTAATACTGCAGCTAATTTACTGAAAACATCTTTATATCAATTGGCACCATCTCCAGGTAAGTTTTTTTTAATATTTTTTTTTTATATTTTAAGAACATTAACGCATTTAAAACACGCATAACAATTAAAAATTTGGAAAAAAACAATTTTGACCGTTAAAAATAGAAAATATTAAAAAAAACCATATTGACTGTAACACCCAGAGACTGCAAATAACGATCATTTTTCAAATTTAAACTAAACAAATCAAACTAAAAGAGAAGTGTTACGTGCATAAGGAATACACCAAGATAATCCTTGTTACATTTTTTTTTTTTTTTTTTTGAGCATTGTATGTAGTAATACATGGCAACATGTTCTTAAATGCAACCACAAACAAATGACAATGTATTTTGTTCTTAAATGCAACTATGAAGTTGTCACTGCGCAGAGAAAAGCAAATAAAGCAGTTAAAAAATTAAGATGCAAAACATATATGTATGTATGTATGTATGTACATATAATAATACAACGCGGGTAAAAACGTAAGTATGCAATCCATCAACACGGTGTCAATGCTGTTTTTATACATTGTGAACACACGTTTAGGAAAACTGCCAAACCGATTATTTTCTGAATTTTATTTTTTTGCTTAGAAAATATAAAACAATAAGGGAAATCACATATTTGCACAACACAACAACAAAATGTACGTATTTGAAATTTGCTCTATTTTACGGTTCTCGCTTAAGATTAAATAATTTTTGTAGTAAAAAACGTAACAGTCACATAAGGTGACCATGATATTTTAGGAGATGATGCAAGTGTTGCTAATAAAGTCATTTATTAAAAAACGAAAATTGAAAATGATGTCGCCTAAGTTTTTTTGCGTTAAGGGCTCGATATGTCCTCATTTTATTTTTTGGTATTGTACATTTTAATTGTTTGCATCTTATTTGTGTCAAAGAGTTTTTCGTTAGTTCGCCTTATTGCAACACTTTAATATTTTAGGAGTGAGTATAATTATTAAACTATTTCCCGATCAGCACAAATACTACTGATCTTATTTCTAGTCATATGAAACTTAATTGGAACTATTATCAATAGAATATCATGATTCGTTTCGTTTTTAGTCGTATTAAAGTAATTTTCAGAAGTAGGTTTTATATTGGACCCTTGGTAAATTATGAACCGATCATCACCAAATTCGATAGAGTTATTTATAGTATTAAAAAGAAAAGAATTGTACTTAAATTTACTACAATTTCATTATTGGTTCTAAACCATAACCAATAATGAAATTATAAGTGTTTTTCGAGAATTGTCTTTATGATGGTAAATTACACTGGTAGAAATTTACACTTTTTTTAACAAGCTTCGTACTTAGCGTTTTAACCTAATTCGGGTTATGCTAGCCGTTTTTTTTAGGTTAGCTTTGGTTTTTGAGATATACCGTTATTTAAAAAATGGAGGAGGTTGCACAACATAACTTAAAGGAAATTTTTTTTGCGGAATTTAGGTTTTTTAATTTTTTCAATAAGCTAAGCGTTTTTGAGTTACGCGAAAATATGTTGTGCAACCGTTTCCATTTTCGAAATAACGGTATATCTCGAAAACAGGAGTTAACCTAAAAAAAAAAAAAAACGGTTAGCACCATTGGATTCATCGTACCCGAATTAAGTTAAAACGCCAGGTGCTCAGCTTGTCTGGTTTTTCAACTAGCACAGTGTTATCGATCACAGCGTTCCCACTGAAATCAGTTCTACGCACCGGGACGACTCGGAGTTCAAAGAACAACGACCAAGAATTGTCAACTCAGCAACAACTGTCTCAATAATTCAGGTCCCGCTGCTACAAAAACAACAATACAGACCAAGTTTTATAGAATAACAGACGGACAACGTTAAATCAACTGCGCTGTACATGTATCGATTTTTTACGTGTAAGTCTAAAAATAAAAAACAATAAAAACAACTTATACAAGGTATGAGTACATATATACATAACTTGTTGCTTTCGGTGATGGGTATAAAAAAAACAACAACATGGGATTTTATGAAAATAATTAGAGGCAGTCGTCGTTTTTTTGTTGCTATATTAGCCATTTATGAACCCATCTGGCTGAATTTCAATAGCACAATTTAAATATATATATAACACACAAGTCCCCATCATGTCTGCGTTCTTCGGAAACCCCATTTTAACAGACAGACGGTCAGACGGACTTCGTGTTTCGTATTTCGGTGATAGGATAGCAGCAGGAACAAATATATCCAAATCGAAAAAAAAATTACTTAAAACCCAGAATATAAATGGAAAGAAAACCTTTCATCACAAATTTAATAACTCTTACTTTAGACTTTAATGCTAAACAGTGATAAATCTGTTTATTTACATTTATATTAAAATTATCACATTGAAACATCTTCGTTGTCATCTCAAAAAACTGCATTTCTTTATGGTTTTGTGATATCAACTTTTCCCAAATAAATCTCGCTCCATACATTTTTTTTTATTTACTTTAGCTCCGGCCACACAAAATAAACAAACATCAAAGGAGGAGGGAGGTTTAAATATAATTGATAGTAACTCTGAAGTAATAAAAAGAATTTCATCGGAAAGACTTGCACAATACGTGGGCAATTTAAGAACGGTATGGAATCATCATTAAAACAAATTGATGTACAATATAAAACTTAATCATATTTCTTGCTCT
Source organism: Pollenia griseotomentosa (assembly GCA_963931875.1). NCBI lineage: Eukaryota > Metazoa > Arthropoda > Insecta > Diptera > Polleniidae > Pollenia > Pollenia griseotomentosa. The sequence continues at coordinate 128,213,645 of OZ007562.1, forward strand.
ACATTCTCATCCATTTTGCTGTGTTTCTGTTTCTTGTTGTAATTGATAACTTTTTTTTACAAATAGTGGATTTCCTTTACCGTATTGCAACGTTTAACAAAAGAAATTGGAAGTATTGATGAATCATTTAAACAACGCGGTTTCCACGACATGCAAATTGGCGGTATTGGTTTGGAAAGACTTAAGAAAACGGTAGAAAGTCAACAGTTTATAACACTCTATATGCCCATGTTGCCAATGATAGTGCCATTTTTGGAAATGTCAAGTAATCAAGAATATTTAGTACAACGCATCAAGGGTAAGTGAAGTCACTGGCTGCTGCTGGTGGTGGTCAAAAGGTCTTTAATTTATCAGCAAACAAATAAATAAATATTTGTATTAACTTTAATATTTGCATACAGATTTAGCTAAAGGCTCATGTATAGCAGATTATCGTTGGAATTCTGGTTCAGAATATCACGGTCTCAAATGGGATGAACATTTACCTACTGACTCGGCTGTATGTAAAAAAGAAATAACAATCAAATAGTTTTGTTTGTTCAGTCCTTTTTTAGCACAACTTTATTTTCATTTCCCTTTATCTCTGTTTGCTTTTTTTTCCCTCCAGATACTTTTCCATTTGTTTTGTGTTTATTTGGATACTCAACTAATGCCCTTACCTCAAGGCGGTGGTCGTCCTTTTTTCACTCGTTACGTTATTATTGGCGAAGAGAAACGGTCGGCAAAAGATACGGTGGCCTTGGTACAAAATAAGGCTCATTGTGCCATATTGTGTACTAATCCTTTGAAACCAAAATTCAATTTTATTAGTGATGGTGAAATACACAATTGTGCCTATGACCGCAATAATTTATTCTATGTTATCATACAATTCCTGATTTACATGCGCTCCCATCAAGAGAGTAGCTTGGAGGGTGTTAATCTTGGGAAGAGCGGCATTAACATTATGTGTGTCATTGAAGACTGATTTTGGTATAAGTCCTTTGCTACATGGTCTCGTTCGTCTGCTACTGATGCTGCCGATTATGAAGATGACGATGCTGCCGCTGTTTATGAGTGTGTTTTTGTGTGCAAGCAAATATGTGTGTGTGTGTATGGATGTGGGACGGCGTGTGTTTCAATTTTTTTTATATTGATGATAAAAATAAACAAAATATATTTTCTGTATGCTTGAGTAATTTTCTTTCATTCAATTTCATTCGCCTTTTTGTTACTTTATTATGAATATCATTATAACTTGTCCAATTTAATCAGCCTTAAAATAGTTAAAAACATTAAAAATTTTGGAATAAAGTCTCATTTATAGTAAGAAACAAGACATTTGTTTTATTCACTTTTAATTTTTCTTAAAACGTTAAAATTGTTCATTTTTAAAATCGAGCAGTAAAAATTGAAAACTTCTTTTTGAGCCAATTAAGTGAAGTAAACTGTTCTGCGTGAAACATAGAAAGATCTTTCTCGGAAATTGGGTTTTAAATACTGTGGTGGTTTAGGGTATCAAATGGCCGGGCTTGACCGACTATACTTTCTTGCTGCAAAACTTTTTTGTGCTGCTCCCTTTAACTTTTCATAATCAAATTTATTTTAAAGAAATGCTGCTACATTTTCGTCCACTGGAAACTAGCGACTGCTGTCAAAATCGTTATCACATATACTTTTTTTTTTAAACCCTATTTTCCTCTTCGCCTAACAGAAAATTTTTTCTATGGAGACAAAAATGTATGAGAGTCAAATTTATATTTCAAAAATTGCTTAATTCTGAAGAAACCGGTATGGATATTTATTATAAGGAGATCGCATTATACTAATTTTGGAACTTTGTTCATTATACGAAGAGCTTCACTCTATAGAAGTTCGCTATAGAGAAGTTCGAATGCATACATACATATATAAACCGTGAAATTACACGTCTTGTTTGCAAATTAACGTGTATGAACTGTTGCATGTAATTTTACCCGTCACCATCGCTGGAAATATATAAGTTCGTTTGTATATAAGTTTGTCATTCCATTTTTAATTTTACAGTATGGATCCATATGAGAAGCGAAATTGATTAAATTATGTCCGTCTGTAGATTTGTCTGTTTATGTGTATGTTGAAATTTGTTTTCCAAAGACCCCAGATATGATTGTTATAAATTTATATTACATATACCTTGAAATAGTTTTTTGTTGAAATTCAACTAGATCTGTCCACAAATCGCTGAGATATGAGCAAAAACCCACGACCTTTTTTACCCATCAATAAACTTTATATTTTCACTTTCACCTTAAATAAACTATGGTAGAATAGTCAAAATTTACAAAATCGCTTACTAATTGACTTAGTAATAGACTTATAAAAATCTTATTCTTCCCATATTAAGAACTTTGGCACAATAGCGACTATATCATGAGAGATAGGAGGACCAAATTTAGATCAGATATTTGTTATTAGGCGAAGTTAGTAATGGTACGATTTTTATTCATACTACAGTAAATATCTACTTTCAATCTATTTTATTCTTTTATAATGCTAATTTAAAAAAAATCCGTTTAGCGGATGCACTTCTAGTATGTGGTAAAGTAAAAACATACGAACAAATAAAAGCTGGAAGGCTCATATGCGTTCATTGATTGCCAATATAAAAAAAATTTTGTTCAAAAAGGGGTAAAAGGGGCACAGAACTATACAAAGTGATACAAAAGGGGATTTAAAATAAAGGGACAAAGAAAGTGGCAAGACAGTCAAAAAAGGGGCAAAATGCGACTTTAGTCGCATAACGGTAACGCTGGCTACGAATTTATAATTATTAAAATGCAATGCATCAAGTACCAAAAACAATATATACTGGGTAGTCTAAATAACACATATTTTACCACACTAATGACGTTTTCTTTTCTAAAAAAAAGTGTTGCATAAGTGTTACATGTGACTTGGCAACATTTTTAAATGTACCCCTAATTTTAAGAAGTGTTTCATATTTTACGTTAACAAAAGAACACAAATTTCGGCATTAAACAATAAAGTACAATAACCGCAAAGTAAATTTAATTACAGGTGGTGGCAAGACTAAAACAACAGATGTTTTTTGTTTGGCATTGTTAGTGTTTACGGCTCGAAACTTGCCACCACCTTGTACTGAATTCGCCTTGATTTAGTGCTGCACTCATGCCCCTTTAATTAAAATGAGTGTTGAACATGGCATTTTTTTTAATTTTAAAGGGAACCTCATCAGAAAAGAACGCTTTACACTTTTAAAATAACTCATGTTTTTCAGAAAATAACAAAAAAAAAAAAAAAAAATGTTAAAGGCAGAATGAATGCAGAATTTTACTCAGAAAAGAAAACGCCATAAGCTTTGTAGCGCTCATATGTTTGAATTAACCTGCAAGTTTTTGCAATTTTTTCGTTCGTTTAACTTTTTGTGTAAGAGCCAGTTTTAAGAGTAAAATTTTCATATTGCCAAATAATGGTGAACAAAAAGTTAGCGTCGAATTTAGGAATTTAAAAAGGGGAAGTAAAAATAACATAACATGGGTACATCCAAAATAGTCAGTAAAAAGCGTTGCTGATTTATCCCATGGAACATAGGCTTTTGCACGGTATAAACTGTATATATTCTGAAAGTAAATCGTTTTCCGGACAGTTTATACCGTGCAAAAGCCTGTGTTCTATGGGATAAATCAGCAACGCTTTTTACTGGCCATTTTGGATGCACCCAAATTTCTCGGGAACAAACCGAACGATTTTTTGCACGCATCGCTTATAACAAAAATATTAAGCCTATAGTACACGGAATGTAAAAAGCCACATTCGTATGTGGTTCTGACGTAATTTTGTCGTCATCACACATCACGAACTTGCTATTGTGGCTTTGTAGTGACGTCAATATTACGTCAGAACCACATACGAATGTGGCTTTTTACATTCCGTGTACTATAGGCTTAATATTTTTGTTATAAGCGATGCGTGCAAAAAATCGTTCGGTTTGTTCCCGAGAAATTTGGGTGCATCCAAAATGGCCAGTAAAAAGCGTTGCTGATTTATCCCATAGAACACAGGCTTTTGCACGGTATAAACTGTCCGGAAAACGATTTACTTTCAGAATATATACAGTTTATACCGTGCAAAAGCCTATGTTCCATGGGATAACTCAGCAACGCTTTTTACTGACTCTTTTGGATGTATCCAAATTTCTCGGGAACAAACCTATCGATTTTTTGCACGCATCGCTCATTTTGTTCCTAAAATCGTAGTTTTTAATTTGTGTTAACTATTTTTGTATTTTTATTAAAAATATTAGTTATTTTTACTTCCCCTTTTTAAATTCCTAAATTCGACGCTAACTTTTTGTTCTTATTCTGCAAAGCACCATAATTTGGGTATTTTGTTTTCCCGGATTCTAAATTCCCAAATTCGACGCTATCTTGGCTCACGTCTATAAATTTACAAACTAGCTTAAGGAGCATGTAGACGACATGTATTTTACATCTGACTTGTCAACTTGCGGACAGCGTTGCTACAACCAAAAAAATTTTGTAACCAAAATGTAAAAATAAAGTAACCAAAAGCGAAAAAAAGTAACCAAAATTATTTTGTATCAAAAGTACTATTTTGTTCGCACTTCAGTTTAAAAATATGTCTTAAGAAGAAATTGTGTTTGTTTGTATCTTGTAGGCTCATTAGCCGCTGGACCGATTTCGGGAAAGAACAATAGGATATACAATTTTTCAAAATTTTTAGTGGAAGTGGCACTTTCTATACAAAGTTTAAACTTATTTTCGTCATTTTTAAAAATTTGATGAGCTATAGCTTTCATTCTTTTTATATGAAGAGCTCTTACTGTGTGTTATTGAGCTAAATTTTGCGGTAGATCTTTAATATATAGATGATTTTAGCCCAGTGGAATATACTCATATTAAACGGGATCGGATCGGAAGGGCCTTTGACCTTATCGTTTATCTAGAAAAGTTTTTCAGTTAGCCATATGAAGCATGAAGAGTAGCAGATAATGGCCATTTACACTTGATAGCTTCTGATAACCTTCTAAAAAAGTATTGGTTTAAGATGCACAAATACCACACACAAATTTTAAAGGTCAAAAAAGGAGCGGGTAGTTCTTGCTCCAAAACAAAAAATTGGTTATTTTTGTGTTGATAAAAGTAACCAAAATGGAGAAAAAGTACACAAGTACACATTGAGAAAAAAAGTAACCAGTTTTGGTTAAAAGTAACCAAAACGGCAACGCTGCTTGCGGATCTCTAGCTTCCATTTTAATTATACTTAAGCATTCGTCTTTATATTTAACATTAAAGCAACACCGGAAAACGTTTTTTTTAATGTTTTTTAAAAAATATTTATCATTGGTGTTCGAAAAATATTTTAAACTGTACAAAAAACGAAAAAATATCTTGTTTGATATTGTTTCTTTAAGTTCAAAATAATAAGGTTCTCAATTAAAGTTTAATTTTTTCGTACAAAACAAGGCGAATTTATTACAGGTGGTCGAGATTTCCTGGGATGAATTCGCCTTGGTACAAAATAAAATTTTTTCCCATCAGTAAAAAAAAAAAAAAAAAAAAACAATATTATTTTGTACATGAAAAAAAAACCGAAAACTTAAAATTTAACATGACAAAGATAAAAATTATGAGATAAGATTATAAAGATATGTATATTATTTTTTTACGCTGTTAAGCTATTTTTATTGTTTTTTTTAACCGATTTAGCGACTTCGAATAAATTTTAGAGTTTGTTTCTGATGTTGTTTTTTTCGTGAATTTTTGCCATGTTCGCGATAGAAGCGATTTTTTCCTGTAAGTTTCTGGTTCTTTACAGTTTTAACGAGTTATAATAAATAGTAGACTCTGCTATCATGCCGCTGTTAGCAAATTTTTGCGAATTTCCGCTAATTTTGCAATTTTTACCGAATTTTTGCCTTTCCTTATAGTTTTAGGGACTTCCAATAAGTTTTATGTATTATTTGAAATATTAAAATTTTTCGCAAATTTTCGCTATTTTTGCAAACTTTTACGAATTTTTGCGTAGCTTTGTTGCTCAATGAAGCAATCGTCGCAAGTTAAACATTTTCGCTATTTTATAAAACTTTTGCGAATTTTTGCAACGTTTAATTTATTAATGAAATTTGTGCCCATAACTTCTTTTAAATTGCATTTTCATAATAGGGGTGATTATAAATTTAATTAAAATTCACAGTTTAAACTACAAAATTTGAGTTCTCAATGTAAGTTTCTAAAAACAAAAAAAAATGTTTTTCTTTATAAAGCTTTTTTGTAATACATAGTTCTATTCCTTAATTTTTAGGATTGACTTTAATACACTACCAGACTATTATATTGTATTTTCTTGTTACATTTTACCTTAGCTATCCTTTGGATACATAACTGAAATGTAACTCATAGAATAAATTCGAAAAATAAAAATGTTGAATATAATATAAAGTAACCTACGAAAGGAGATAATTCCCAGTTTCTATTTGTTAAAAATAGTTGAGTTAAATACATTCAATTTATAAAGTATCACTATACAGTGTGACACAAAGAATGCTGACGAAGGCCGTAGCGGGCCAGAAAATGCATTACATTCTGCTGGTGTCTAATAATTGTAAATTTTTCTGTACATACTATATACTTCTTTGCTATCCAAAGGATAGCTAAGGTAAAATGTAACAAGAAAATACAATATAATAGTCTGGTAGTGTATAAAAGTCATTCCTAAAAATTTAAGGAATAGAACTATTACAAAAAAGCTTTATAAAATACATAACTGAAATGTAACTCATAGAATAAATTCGGAAAATTAAAATGTTGAATATAATATAAAGTAACCTAGGAAAGGAGATAATTCCCAGTTTCTATTTTTTTGTGTTTCTTAATTTTTTTTAAACTGATAGAAAAAAAAAATATTTTGTACCTTATAAATTTTAGATGAGATTTCGTTAGTTACTATATGTAATTGTTGATCGTAGAGTGCATAAGTCTAAAACCATACTGATGCCTGGCAAAAGATTTATTTCTAAAAGTATTCGTTCTAATCGATCTAAAATAAGTTTTTCGAATAATTTCGATAAAAGTGGTATTAGACTTATTGGCCTGTATGAGTTAGCCCTTGTGGCGTCCTTGTTGGGCTTTGCAATAGCGATTATTTCTGCAACTTTCCATACTTTAGGAAAATAATTCATTGCTATTATAACGTTAAAAATATTTCTTAGGTGGATAAGGCCCTTTATTGGTAGTTCTTTTCATAGTGTGCTTGTTACTCTGTCATAGCTAGCTAGGAGATTTTTTGGAATCAATTCTTGTTTTAATAGGAGTTTAAACTTTAGGTAGAGAAATTTTTTAATGTGAAATTATATTTCGCAGGGTCAAATTTTGTTTGCCCATTTGATGAGAACATTTTTTTAAATATGATCAGCTAATACTTTGCCTTTTGTTTGTAACAGTTAATCTCGAGCCCCAGAATGTGATTCTGGAGTTGAAGTCACCAACAGCAATAAAACGGTTACCAATTGATTTAAAAAAAATTGATATATTCGATTTTAGTATTATTGTGTTTGGGAGGGCAATAAACAGCAGACAACACGAGTGGGTCGAAAAAGTCTTTAATAATTATTGAGGTAGCTTGGTGGTAGTCTTGTTGCGGTTTAAGGTGTACTTAACTGTTTTCCGAGAGAAGGCTTTATATGGGGAATATGGTAATATATCTATTGATATTTACGAACTTTTACAGCGTAATTTCCGGTTTTACAAGACTATGACGTACCAAATTTTATTACAGTAGCATTAGTTGTGACGGTTTTTGGGGCACTAAGCTGGTTTCCAAGTGTAGGATTTATACGGGGCAGTAGTTGGGATCACTCCATGGTGCTGCACCATACATATCGTTTTTAGCGACCAAATTTCCCCAAAAAAAAATCGACCTAATACGAATATAAGGGGAAATGGTAATGGCGTGGAAAAAATTTGTGTTTATTTAGTGAAAGGTTTCCTTGAGCGTAGCCGTCTTGAATATTTATTTAAGATTCTGGTTGTTATTTGCACGTACAATCTAAATATCGCTGAGAATAGAACTGATCACGGGATATTTAATTTTTAGTTTGAAATGTTTTTTAGGGTAGTATTCTAATAATAGAAAACAATACGTCGAAAAAAATTTTATATTTGTATGCGATTAAAAACGACTGCATAGTAACCAGGTTTATATCAATACGCAACACAAAAAAAAAAAAAAAAAAAAAAAAAAAAAAAAAAAACAGTAAAAATTTCAAGTCAATTTCTTATATGTCTTATTGCTACACTTCAGTATACGATTTATGAAATTTTAATTTGACTCAGTATTTTGTAAACATAAATATAATAAATAGAAGGAGTTGTCATTTTGGGTTTTGTTAATCTTCAATATAATTATATCTCGATATATCTCAATGATTTGCCTTCATTTATAGGGGAGGGGCAAACGAGAGTATACACGTGGAAAAACTTTCTGGCCAAAGGAGACATAGATCTAAATGCAAAATCGAATTTGTTCAAATCAATGTGCCGGGCTATGCAAACGTATGGTGCACAAATATGGGGGTTTTCGTTATTTAAAGACGTAGATAAGCTAAAACGGTATTTTGTAAAACAATTTTGAAATTGCCACCATATCTTTTATTCTAGGGGATGTCTGGCACAACTTTTTTTTCGACCAACCTTTACATACATACATATGTCACTTTATCATAAAAGAGCCGTTAGGGAAAAACTAATGCCACCATCGTCCTCAGCAAGAAAATACATAAGAATCAGAAATTTTTATTTAAGAATACCTTTTCCACCTGTACTAACTACAATCTATTTTTATACATTTCACATAAAAATAGGTTGTAGTTATTTTAAAAACAACATTGTTATTTTAACCTAAAATAAATATTTTTTTAAGAAATATCAACATTAATAAAAAAAGATTAACAAATTTAAATGAACTACTTTACTTTTTTTTAATTTTTTACAAATTAATTGTGTTGAGGAAATGTTAGTTATTGTTTGCGAAGAAAGCACACCGGTTTTTGTTCTTTCAACAGCAAAAACAACGAATCATGTATGTACATTAGGGTGGCAATGAAATTAATGGAATTTTTAAATTCCTTAAATTAATAAATGGTCCAAAACTTACATGTTAGAAATGTTTTCCAAAAAGGAGATTGTAATGGCGTGCCCCATTTTGGGGTCAAAGTTAAATGTTGTAATATTTTCTTAATTTAAGCTTTATTTATATTGAACGTTCTTTTTTTGAATGTGGATATGAGATCTAAAGTTTTCAAAGACGACGTTTGTAAAATCTTAGCATGTTTTTTTAAACTCGTTCAATATAATGAACGCATTTTACTCACATGGGTTATTTGTGCTAAAATTACTTTTTTTAATTTTGTAAAGTTTTAAAAGAATTTAGAAATGACATTTATCTTATCGGTTATCAAAAACATAAATAAGTTGAAGCAAAATTCCATCAATAGTGGACTGCATAAGAGTTTTTTTTTAAATAAGAACAACGTATTTTCTGACAGCTGTGATTTTGATTTACGTGAATGCCTGACTTGAGACTTGACTTTACGGTGGATATCAACCACATGGTAGGTTAATAATAAGCACTTACCAAATGCCCCTGTGTGATTGAAGGATAATTTGCACACACACGTAGCAATTTAAGTGTATAATTATACAAAAATTATATGCCCACCCACTTCTTGATAAAGAGCCGGAACTATCTAATCTCGTCTCCCTACCGGCGACTTTGGGCTTAAAGCACAACCGCAACGTGCACCCCGATAGTATCTTTACAAAGAAAAGCAAGACTTCTGTGGAAACAATCATCCTAAAAAACCAAGGCAGAATCATTTGCAACAGAGGATGATTTTTAAGCAGCGTTAACTACGCCCCTAAGAGGCGCAGCATATTCCTCGACGGGGAACGAAATTGACAATGAAAGAGAATTTTATTAAGACAAAAGATAGGTGCGGTGTGACTCAGTGATGGTTTTTGAGTTTTTTGTTTCGGGCCAAATTAAAGATTTAAAAGGACCAAAATACCTTTGATAGGGCCAAACAATTTTTTTAATTTATTTGACTATTATGTTTATATTTATTTTATTAAAGATGGAGATCCACACCATGCATTCTACGCTTTTTCGCATTTTAAGCAGCTGCCAAAAAGGAGAATCTGAGTTGTTTTACGTAGCAAGTATGCGTCACAAGCAGAGCTAGATCAAATCAGCTAGCTGATTTTGACAAATAAACTTTTATTTTTACTTGTGGTGGTGCCGCATGTTTCGGACACAGCGGCACTTAGCTGACTATTTTGACAGCTACCTCAATCGTCAGTTCAACTCACGACTTCGGAGTCGGAGCACATCAGCTCCACCTGCCTGTTTTGGCGAAGCGAGTTGATTCGAAATGTTTCGTCACATAAACTTCAGTTGCCTGTTTCGAACAGCAGCTTCGGCTATCTGTTATTGCACAGCGACTTCGGTCGACTGTTTTCTTAGTTTAAGTCAGCAGTTAGCCTAGCTTTAAGAAATTGTAGTTGGCTCCACCACCGTTTTGTACTCGACCGTATCATCCTAGGAGAACCCGCATAATGTTCTATTTGTTATCCTGCTGCTAGGAATCCCAGAGAACGAGTATATGAATTTATTGTAAAATAAACTTTACTATTCAATAAAGAAATCATAAATTGTTAACCCAAGAATGGTAAAACTCGTTTTTCACTTAAGGTTCGTTGATCCCGTAAGACGACCCTGAACGTAACTGAGCTACCTCAGCCGACGATAAAACTAAGTTACAACTGTTTGACTATACTTTTAATTTTAGCATTAATTTTTACGAAGTAAACTCTTTCAATCGATTGGTTCTTGTTTTTAAATGCTAAATTTTAATACAAGATGGACCGATAGGGCCATGTAAATATCTTTATTTTTGATGGAAATATTTTAGCAGCAATCCTTATATGAGACTAAAGTTTCGCGTTTAAGCTGTTAACTTTTTTAATATACTGACAAGTTCCGTAAAAATATATTTTATTCGACATGAAATCAAACTACATAAGAGAATAAGTACGGAGAAACATTATTTTTGTTAGTTTAATTTTTTAATAACAAATATAAATGTTAAAAAATGAAGTTATTCGTAAAATAATTATATTTGTATTCAATTTTAACAGTACGGAAAAAGAATTTAATAACCCACAATCAGTAACTGTAATAAATGCAGCCAGATCGGTCGACAAATGACTGAGATTAAAGCAAAAGACAATGACTGCCTCTAGTTTTACCTAAAAATCCCTTATTGTTGTTGTTTATTTTTTTTCCTTTTTTTTTTGGAGAAAGGCAAGAGCCAAAGTGTCCAAATTAGATACAAGTATCTTGGTTACAAAAATACAACATTCATCGGGCGGTAGTGAAGAAGCGGGCGTTGCACAAAATTGATTTATTAATATCTAAAGAACGGTAAGAGAAAAATTGTCCAAATTTGATACAAATAGCTAAGAACAACCTTTAAAAATATGGGCGGGATTGAAGAAGTGGGCGTGTCACTTCAGTATATCCGGAAAACGGCAGAAGCTAAAGTTTCCAAATTAAGTGAAAACATCTTAATTTTCAATTCACAACATCCGAGAAAATAAGGGCGGGGTGGGAAAAGTGGGCGTGTCACACAACAGATTTATGTATATCTTAAGAATGGTATTTATATTACTTTCTGTTCTAATCCATAAGGAAGGGTATATAAGATTCGGCATAGCCGGAAATAGCACTCTTACTTGTTTTAAGTCGGAACCTTATTATTTTTGCATTAACTCCTTGCATGGTCATAGTATTAGAACTTACCTTAGTTCAAGTGCATGTCCCTGTACTTTTCGCTCGATAAACGCCTTATGGAATTTGACAATCTCAATTTTTGTTATATTACATATATCTATAAAGAGCGTTTGGTAATAAACTGCGTTAATCTAAACTTAACCATACATATTTAGTTTTTAATGCTTCTAAGTTCTTTATGGGATTTTTGCCAAGGTTTTAGTTAAAAAAATATCTATTATTTAAATTAGATATAAAAAAACATCTGCACAAACAAACAATATTTATTAAATTCGCAAATAGACAAGCATATGAACTATTAAAATAATTTTCAATTGTAATACGTCAGCACAAATTTATACTATAAATACCAGAGCCAAAAGCGAAGATCTCTAGTCTTATTCAAGAGTTGAAATAAATTTGTAAAGTGTTTTAAAACTGATTAAAAAATACAACAAGAAAATGAATATTTTACCAACTATTATTTTGGGGCTTATCTTAGCTTCGGCTTTGGTTGAAGGAAGTAATCCGACTACAACAATACCACGTAGCAGAGGGCAGAGGTTCCCGAGGTTTGGAAAATAAAAAGACGGTTAAATATTGGGGGGGAATTGCACAAATGTTCAAACGTAAATGTTAATGTTATTTTTAAATAAAGATACAATTTAATTACTTGTAACAAAATTAAGATTTTTTTTAAACTTTATTATATTTGGATTTTAAACATAACCCTTTTCAAGGGTCTGTTGATATAAAAAGTCAAAATTGTGGTGATCTGGCTAAAGTTTTTATAACATAAAGTTTTGTTGTTCTTAAGGTAATTTGGGACGATGAATCCAAATCTGCACTTAGTTTTTTCTATCAGCTCGACTTTTCGAGAAATGCCGTTATGTTCAAAACTAAGGCACTTCCGCTACAAATATTGGAAAAGCCATATTAAGATAAAAAAAACTTTTCAAAATTTGACAACACTATTATCTCTAAGCCGCGCTTACATTGGTTTTTAATTTGCCCAATAGTTTCGGAGCTATCGTTGAAGTTTTGAAAAAAAGTACGATTTTCTTTAAAAAAATAAAGATTTTGTTTTTAAAAATTCATAAAAAATAAAAATGCGACAAAAATCACAGTTTTGTTTAAAAAACATTTAGTTAAACATATTTCGAACCAAATGAGCTTTATTTCATTGTAATCGGTGCACAACTTTTGATTTTGTATACAGTTTAGTGAGAAAACTAAATTGATAAAAATCGCGATTTCCATACAAAAGTAATATTTTTTAACATGTGTGTGTTTCCTGCTGTTCTATTTATGGACGTTTTTCCTTCACTTAAAAATGAGGTACATTCACTTAATTATGAATAAAAGCGAAACGCGTTCATCGATTTTTATGATCTACATTCCATTTTGTTCATACATTATGTGACTTTACGTGAAAGTTTTAAGACTTCAACTTTTTCCTGTGTTGGATTTTTCATGATTTAAAAAAAAAATTTGTTTTTTGTTTTACGCAAACAGCCATTTTTTTGGTTATATGAAAATCGCTTAATAAAGAGTACAGTAGACCTTATTCCTTGTTTTAATTTTTTCGAATTTCTATTACGGGCAGCCACCAAAAAAAATTTGAGCGGGATTGGACAATTTTTACCCGTTCCTCAAAGCAGCTCTTTATTTTCACTTGACTGTTCTACGTAGCATATCGTTACTTTAATATAGAAAAGCCCTAACTAACATTCTCCTTACTTTACAGGAGAAGGAAAAGACTTAATAAAAATTGTAGTATCGTAGTTGCGATTTTTTTTGAACGCAGTTTTTTATTAAATTGTTTAGAGAGTTTAATAAAAAACTGCGTTTAAAAAAAATCGCGACTACAAGACTATAATTTTTATTAAGTTTTTTCCTTCTCCTGTAAAGTAAGGAACATGTTAGTAAGGGCTTTTCTATATTAAAGTAACGATATGTATGTCAATAATTTTGTGGAGCCCTAGAAACCAAACGCGTAGGCCGATTTGGATGATTTTTACGTCAATCGATTTGCTTAAAAAATTGCTAATTTAAAAACAAAATATTTAACAATATAATAACAGTTTCATTTAATAAAACAATCCTAAAGCTTTAATCGGTAAAGCCCATACACCATAGTATTTGCAGACGAATTTACGAGATTTTACACTATTTTTAAACGATGCGCATATGAGATTTTTTGTCTTAAAGGGATTTTAGGACGGTCGTTAAATTGTTTACAAATGAATTTAATTTGCAGTAAAAAAATTTTGGGGAAACTTCAATACCAACATAATTATGTAGATGTTTTACGGACACAAAAAGTCTGATTTGGAAAGAAGTTTTTATTGGAAATATGTAAAATTTTAGACCGTTTCTCACCATTTGCATAGTCTTCCGCTTTTGTGCAATAAAAATGTATTTATCAAATTTGATTAAATTATCTACAAAATTGCAACTTGTACTTTGCGCACAACGATTATATTGGCAGACAACCAACTAGACGGAAGGATGGACATAGTAAGATCGCTTCAAAAAGTGATTCTGAGTCGCTTGATATACTTAAACACACATCGTCAAAAACGTATATAATTGATTTTTCCTTATACATATATAAATTTTGAAAGTTTAAAATAACATTTATCTTTAATCACAACCTGCTCTGTCTTACAATTTTCGAGTAAAATTTTAATGTAAAGGGCGAAATTAAACCAGAAAAGCTAAAATTTAGCAACAAAAAATTTGTTTTGCTGCGAAAGCTCTTGTTGGCATCTAAAAAAATTAACATGCATCATGCATCTTAAAAAGCCAAAGTATGAGCTAAAAACTTAAAAAATGCTGCAAAAAGCCTCTTTTAGCTAAATTTTGCAACAAAAAAAAAATGCTCAAAACGGTAAAATATACAAAAATACTACACTACACTAACAAATCGATGCCAAAATTCATAAAAAGCTCTATTATATATTATTTATACCTTCATTGGTCGCGCAAGGAAAACCATAAATATACAATTTATATACAATTTATGGTTTTCCTGTTAATAAGCAACAAAAAGCTTAAACAAGTGAACTTTTAGAAAAAAAACTGAGAATATTTTATCTTAAGGGCCAAAAAGTCCTGATAACGCTGAGAAGTATCGATCTGAGAAGTATCGATCTTACTGCAAAAATTCAATGCCATTGGTAAGCGTTGAGCGAAAACATGAATATCAAAAAGGCCGTGTTATCATTTGAAAATGTATTCTTTTGAACTTTTAGGTTCAAATATGACACCTAAATAACACTTCTTATTCAGTCATTTGGATATTTTCCCCACGAACTTGGGCTCCGAAAGTAATGAACAAGGTGAAAGATTTCACCAGGAAATGGAAAGATGGCGGGATGAACAAATAATGCCGGACTACTGTTGGTTCCTCATTCGCGAAGATCCATCCGAAAAAAACGCAAATTTAAATGACACTCGTCATTTAAATTTAAATTTTTTGAATTTACGCCGAATATAGTGTGTGAGCAATGAAGATGAAAATATTGTCGTTCCACAAAATCCTTAATAAAAACTTTATTTTTCATCCGATTTTTTTCAAATTACGCTTAAAATTTTGGTAATTAAATAAATTTGGTAAAAGAATAAAACATTCCAGATCTTTACTATAACGTAAAAAAAACGAAATAAAAACGAAAAATTTTGAAAAAAACGTAAAAAATAGGCAAATTTTGCCATAACTTAGCCACTTCTTATCAGATAGAAATTTGCGGCATATTGACGGAAAAGGCATTCAATTACCTTTCCATTTATCTCGATCGGACTTTTCGGTTGGGCTCCACAAGGGTTTGAGTGGGACCATAAACCGAAAAACACAAAAGTACCGTCATCTAAAAAACGGTACTAAGAAAAAACAAGTAAGAGTGCTATATTCGGCTATGCCGAATCTTATGTACCCTTCACCATGATAAAATAAGAACAAAAAGTTATATACATAAATAACGTTCTTTAGATAGGTATAAATAAATATTAATTGAGCCACGGCAACTTTTCATTTCGCCATGCCGAAGAATATAAAAAAAACAAAAAATTTATATATGTACCTAAGCCCGTTTCCTCTTTTGCCAAAGTTGATGTTTGAAATTCGTAAAATAACCACATTACCAACACTGTATTACCATAGCCACTGTATGACCGTAGAAACCAAAATTGAATTGGTTTGTATGGTATGTTTTTACTGAAGAAGCGTTAAATTAAAATGTATCGAGTCTATGAGTTTGTTTCTTTATTTGAGCGGCATATCATGTACATGCATTAATGTGTATGTGTATGCGTAAAATTAAACACATTACAAATAAAATCCACCACTTGTAGTGAAGGGTATAAAAAAAACAACAACAAAAACCACATTACCAGCACTGTACTACCATAGCCACTGTATGACCGTAGAAACCAAAATTGAATTGGTTTGTATGGTATGTTTATGTCGTTTTGGTAATACAGTGTTGGTATGGTAATGTCATGTCTAATTGGACCTTTAAAGGAAAAAATTTGAGGCAGTCGTGGTTTTTTACTCATATCTCAGCCATTTGTGGACCCATCTTGCTGAATTTCAATAGCAAACAATTCCGGACCATATGTGACATAAATGTATAATAACCTGGCTCCCATCATATATGGGGTCTTCGGAAAATCCATTTCAACGGACAGACGGACATCGTTAAATCAACTTCGCTCCTCATAAGGACCCAGAATATATATACTTTGTAGGGTCTAAGATTAATATTAAAGAAATTACAAACGGAATGACAAACTTATATATACCCTATTCACCACCTGTGGTGAAGCGTATAAAAATACAGCGTTTTTCGTGTTTTTCCAAATTAAAAATTTGTAAAGCAGTGAAATTAATTAATTAACAACTTAATAATTAATTACAATTTTTATATATAAAGTAAAACCAATTAAAATCAAACAATATTTAAATAATTCAATCACATGCATGTACTTTTATCTCAAATAATTATGTTTCAAATTGTTATGCTGTTATACTTTTATTTTTTACTATCCAAGTGCATGTCCCTGTACTTTTCGCACGATAAAGGCCTTATGGAATGTGCAAATCAAAATAATTTCGCAATAATTTTTCTTATACTATTATATGTATCTAAAGGGTGGTTAAATTTTAAGGGCCGATGTTAATTTTGAATAAAACACAAGTTATTTAGGAAATTATTGTCATTTCTTTTAATTATGATAATATTGGTATGGTTCAATGGAACAAAATATCGGCCAAATGGCCGCCGCGACCTCGGCGGTACACCTCCAGCCGAGGTCCTTTAACTCTTGAATTGTTACTGGCTTATAGACGTACACTTTTTCTATCAAATAACCCCAAAGAAAGAAGTCCAACGATGTCAAATCAAATCATCTTGGCGGCCAATTGACATCGCCACCACGTGAGATAACACGGGCATTAAATTTGTCGCGCAAAAGAGTAATTGTTTCGTTAGCTGTGTGGCAAGTGGCACCGTCCTGTTGAAACCACATATCGTCCACATCTATATCATCCAATTCGGGCCATAAAAAGTTCGTTGTCATCTCACGGTAGCGAACACCATTCACAGTAACTGCCTGACCGGCCTCATTTTGGAAAAAATACCGCCAGATGATGCCGCCAGCCCATAAACCGCACCAAACAGTCACTCTTTGTAAGTGCATTGGTTTTTCGACAATCACTCTTGGATTATCATTCTCCCAAATGCGGCAATTATGCTTGTTGACGAATCCACTAAGGTGAAAATGTGCCTCATCACTGAAGATGATTTTCTTCGAAAATTGATCATCCACTGTTGCCATTTCTTGCCACCATTCTGACTATTGAGTCAATTGCACATTGTAAGCGTGTAAATGCAAGTCTTTATGCATAATGTTCATCAACGACGAGCATGAGAGGTGCAATTGTTGGGCATGAAGACGAGTTGCGGTGGACGGCTCTTCAGCCACACTATCCCGAACAGCAGCAATATTTTCTGCAGCACGAGTTGTACTAGCATGCACTGGTGTTTTCACATCTCCTACAGATCCGGTTTGCTCAAATTGTTGCACGATTTTTCCGGTTGTACGCACATTTGGACGATTGCATTTTGATTTGAACGCCCATATTTCATAATAAGCCTGAATAACTTTAATGCGCTGCTCGATTGTGTATCATTTCATGGTTCAAATTGAGTTAGTCTGAAATTGAGAAATGTCAAATGAAATGCAGGAAAAAACTTGACGTTAAGGTGTGGTTCACATTCAACATCGGCTTAAAGGAAAAGGCATAAGCTTTCTTTTGATCAAAAAAAAAAAAAAAAAAAAAAACATTACCGCTAAAAAAAAATAAAAAAGGTTTAAATTTAAAAAAAAATTTTTAAAAACAAAAAATTTTTTTTCAAAAGATTGATCAAATAGCTATCGAAACTACTTGGGACAAATTTTGCTAATTTTGGATGAGAAATAGAGTTTTTTTTCCCGGACTTTTTCGATTCCCGGGAAAGCGGGACATTTTTTAAAATTTCCCGGGATCCCGGGATCCCGCTCCATATAAATATTACAAAGTAAATTTTGTTATTAATTAATGAAAAAACTTTTATAAAACAACGTAAGGGAACTTGTTTACAAAGAAAGTAAAAGAAATGGTTCAAAACTAAAAAAAATTAATTGAAGATTGAAATAGGAACTTGAATTATTATCACCTCACGCCTTTATTCTCTATTATTATGCTTTTATTCAGTTTTATTATGCTCTGGATACAAGAAAAAAAGATAACATAAACAACAATTTAATTTATAAAACAATAATAAAAACAAAATAAAATTAAGGTACTCAAGATATGGGATCAAAAAGTTAATTAATAAAATAGATAAAATATTTTAAAGAAATACATAACATTTTTCAACGCCTTAGGAAATAACTTTCTGACACACTCAAAACGCTTAAGCTACGGTCACACTTATTAAATATTTGATCAAATAAGCGTAACCCCTACTTTTGTTAATAGTTAGTGAGATTTAAAATGGTCTTAATATTACAAAATAAACTAATTAAACTACTAGACATAGCAAAAAACAGTTTTTTGTAAGATGTGGTATTTTAATCAAAATAAATGTTAATATTAAGCGAAATGATTTTTTAGTTTGGTTGTTGGTCCCGTTTTTTTCGTCAGATATTTGATAAGTCTGACCGTAGCTTTAGTATGTCGTCAAAAAGTATATTCCTGATTTTATTTACTAAGTATCATGTTTCCAAAAAATTTCGTTCATTTTTTACCGAGGTTGGACAAATAGTTAAAAGTGCACCGTTGTAGCATGCTTCGGATTCACAATCAGAAGCAATTTTTTCTTTTTTATAAGCAACGTCTATATCAGTCAAATGTATGTGAAGGTTGATGCAAAAATAGCATCAACCGGACTGCTTCTTACAAACCTCTTCATTTCAATAGGTCCATTTGTAGTCTTTAGGACAATGTCTTTTTCAAGTTGTATGTTGTAGTATCTTACACGAGTTTCCAAAATTTTATTTTATTTCGGTTTCCCCGCACTTCACGGGTATATAAACCAACACAAATTGAAATTGAAAATTTTTGTTTATCACCTAATAAACATATCGCTCCATCATTGCATCATAGTCATATCTCAAAATTTTAAGTAACTTTAGCAAAGTTTTCCTTCATGCCTTCTCGTCTTATATCTCTAACTGAACCGAAGTTATAGCAAAATATACCTTTAAATCGGTACATTTTGAAAACTTTAATCGCATTTTGCCAAGATCGTTTGTTTTTGTAGATATGACTTTGTTGCAATTAAGGAGCGATATGTTTAGGTATCTCCTATTTTTAAGACTTGTTCATGGACAATGAAACTTTACTGCCTGCATCTTATTTTGAATTAATGTACTGTATTAACTCTTCACTTCACTAAATGTAATAATTATTCTGCTTTTAGTAGATTTATTGCATCAGGAGACATTGATTTAAATACATGTACTCACTTCTTGTAATTGATCTAATCCACAACCTATCCACAGATTCTAATTTTTAGAGAATAGAAAACTAAATTTCAAAGTATAAATAGCTAATTTCTGAAATTATGAGGAATTTTATATTTCCCGGGATCCCGCGAGAAAAATCCCGGGAAAACGGGAAATAAAATAATTGAAATCCTGGGAAAAAACCCTAATGAGAAAGAACACCTGTATGGCCAAAATCTCAAACTTTGACCTCCTCTAACTCAGAAACTTTTTGACCGTTGAAAATTTGTGTCTAAGCTACTATCCAATAGGACTAACCTTGGTGAATCCAATTTTATCCAAATCGGAAGAAATCGATTTAAAAATTGGGTCACTTGACATAAAATCCCCCATATGGACGGCCGTACACTCACAATATTCTGTACGTAAAATTAACTGAAATTGTAATATAAAATAAATGAAAGTTCAATTAAAAACCGGTCTACCTATTTTTCATTTATTTTTAACAAAAAGTTCATTTAATTTATACTGTCAAAAATTCAACACCATATTCCGTAAAATCAAATAAATATTCAGTTATTTTGTAAAATTTTACTGTCAAAAATTCAACACCATATTCAGTAAAAACGATTAAATATTCAGTTTTTTATTAAAATTTTACTGTCAAAAAATTGACCCCATATTCAGTAAAAACAATTAAATATTCAGTTATTTTATTAAATTTTCGTTTACTCCACAAAAGAGCCGAATTTCTAAAAAATACCAGACAGACACCTGTCCGCTTGATTTTCTTATAAGCGAGAGAGGGAGAATATTTTTATTTACTTACCCAGTTACACACGTTTGTTTTACTTTTGTTGTACTGACCACGTTGTTTACAGAAGAACTCGCAATTATAAGGCACCAGCAGCATGACCAATTTGGCTTCGCAATTATTTTACTATTAAAATTTGATGTATTTAACTAAATTATTTTAACAAATAGAAAATGGGAATTGCTTACACAAAACAAGCAATTCATTTTTTATAGATGAGTAAAAATTAATTTTTGGTAGTAAAATTATATAAAATAACTGAATATTTAATTGTTTTTACTGAATATGGTGTTGAATTTTTGACAGTAAAATTTTATAAAATAACTGCATATTTATTTGTTTTTACGGAATATGTAGTTAATTTTTTGACAATTAATTTATATAAGATAACTGAATATTGATTTGTTTTTACGGAATTCGCGGTTGAATTTTTGACAGTAAAAATTAAATGAACTTTTCGTTGCTTTAAATTACATTTTTATTTACTTTAACATAAAGAAGAATTTAACTCAATCAACGGACAATATTAACTGCAACTGAAAATCCGTATTAATATGCACTTAGTTTTTTGAATAACTGTTAGAATCAGTTAAAAATAAATTTGCTTGGAATTTTAAATGCTTATTTATTTAAAAATGACTGAACGGAATATTTCTTAAATAAACCACAGTCCGTTACTGTAATAATATTGTGAGTGTACGCATCAAAAATGCAATTAAATTTTAAACAAGAAATATTTTTACCGCCTTTTAACCCTTAAATTATAGCACTAATAAAGCACTGTTATCTATGCTAAAGTTTATGGAGGGCGCGATTCTAGGTTTTAGATTTTGGCTCATTTTGACGCTCAGGACTTATGTTCAATAAAGTAAGAGGTTTCAGGAAAATTTTGGCACCTAAAGAAAAAATAAAAAGTTCTACAGGTCGCAGAGTTAAATGCTTTAAACCGCTGTCAAAAAATCTTAAAAAAACAAAAAAAGTTATGAGTATTTCAACTTTAAAAATAGACTAAGAAATTCATAACTATAACCAAATAATGAGAAAATCCATTTTGGGCCACCCTGTTCTCAATGAAATAGTTGAAATAGGGTTGGAATTTTTTGCACACGAGGTTTACTAGTATTTACTTTCATATGAATAAAATAATATTCACCCCCATTGTAAATAATTTTTCCCTCGTATTTTTCCCCTTTTCACATATTTGCGATCGTGAAAAAATGTAATTCAAATGAGAATAAAAACGTGAAAAAATGTTCACGGGAAAA
The DNA here is from genome assembly GCA_963931875.1 of Pollenia griseotomentosa. NCBI lineage: Eukaryota > Metazoa > Arthropoda > Insecta > Diptera > Polleniidae > Pollenia > Pollenia griseotomentosa. The sequence continues at coordinate 128,235,551 of OZ007562.1, forward strand.
AATTCCCCTTATCGTGAAAAGAGTTTTCCCTCTTAATTTGTTCACATTTCCCTTAGATTTTTACACTTTATTTTTGCTAGGGAACAAAACATGTATGTAAATAGTTCCTCCTATAAATCGAATATTAACGGCTAGAGCCGTTAATAAGGCACAAACCGAAATATTGGTTAACAAAATGCAAAACAACAAGTCGATTGCCTGCGGATTTGTGAAGCTTTTGAAAGACGTGGTGGCAGAATTTTGAAAAATATTTTACTTTGTACATAAAATTTAAAAAGTGCAAAGAACTAGCGTTGTAATCCAACTATCCCTCCAATACTAAATATTTTGCTTTTTTATTTTAACTTTTCTTTAAAATATATACGTGTACATTTTTAAACGAAAATTTCATTGATTTTTAATTTTTTTTTTTTAATCTTTCTTCTTTTTTACATTCACTGGAACTGATAGCGTGAAAAATTTTTCACATGAGATTCACGATTGCTTTTTCCCCTTCGAGGGGAATGTAAATTTCATGAAAACAAAAATTTCACATGTTATTCACGATAGGGGTGATTAAAATCGGAGAACATAAAAAAAATAGTTTTGGCCGCCTTCTCAAAATATGAACCAGTGTGCAACGGTTGCAAAATTTGTGCATTGTTTTTATTTGTGATACTTTGTCAAGGCATTCGTTTTCAATAATGCTTTGCAACATTGCATTTATGAAGTCATTCGGTATCTTGAAATAGACCGAAAAGTGAAAGCATAGTATGCTCAATGTCTAAAACCGCAATAAGGTACATTAATATAAAAGTAGTATTGATAAAAAAAAAAAAATTGTTTATGAAAATTTTAATTCGGATGTTTTCACTAAATTCGTCGTTATTTCCTAATTTTTTATCCGACGATAACAATTTTACGCTTACTACGTTTGGAACAAAATATTATTTAAGATACATGTTAAAGTTAAAGTTTGTCGTTTTTATGTCGGTTACGTCAATAATAATACCAATTTCTAAATAAACTGGTTTTCTACTACGGCACTCATTATAACGCCTAATATTCGTCACAAATAACTCGTATATGAAATTTAAGCTCATTAAATAACTTTGTTTTGGTGAGCCCATGAGTGCACGTCGGTTCCAAATAGGGTGCAATATCGGAAATTCGTCTTTAAATACTGTGATGTATTGGGTTAAGCGATTATAATTGTAGGCTTGTTTTTTTTAATGCAAATCTATATATAAATCGGCAAAGGCAAAACAGTTAAAAACACACCATTTGAAAGGTATTTGCTTCCAGAACTGCAGAATATATATTTTATTAAAATCCGTTCAATATTTTCAGACTTATAAGCGTTCAAATTTGCTACTAATTCAAATACACAAAATTTTTTTTTTTTTTTTTTCAATTATCAAATAATAAAAAATAGGGTGGTCGACATTTTTCAGAAACCTGTTTTGGAATATTTTGACTATATAAATCCTATGTATAAATCGGTGCAGGTAAAACAGTTAAGAACGCTTTCTCCCTTTGTTTGTCAATCGAACCTCTATGGGGAAAATATATCAAAAAGGGGAAATACGGGAAATTGAATTTCTTTCTTTTACTTTTCCGTGCTTCATGTGATAATTTTTAAATTTTCTATAATATTGAACTTAGAAACATAATAATTATAGATGCAGGTTAGTGCGTGAATGCGAATCTATAAGAAAAAATCTTGGTACATTTTGTTTTTCATATAGTACTTTTTAATTTTTGTTAATATTCTACCTACAAAGTTAAAAATAAACAATCATGGTCCTGAGTGAATAAGAATGTCAAAGAGGGAGCTTTTTGATACTTTTTCGTTCTACATCTGGTACTTTGATTAATTTGCGTTAACATTGGACATAGAAACATAAAATTGTGGATGAAAATCTATAAAGGATACTTTTTGATACTTTTTTGTTTTTCAATTGATATTTTCTGATATTTTTAATATTGAACTTACAAAATTAAATTGACTCACGTAGAAGACACAATTTGAACCGAAGGTTGGTCCCTCGCCAAATCGATCTACTGAAATGGAAAAAATAAATGCTAGAAACATGTAAATTCATATATACTTAGATGCACTTGTTTTCTTCATATTAACATAAAAATTTTTGGTCGAATTTTGACCACTAGGCGAACACTAGTAATATTAAATTGTTGAATATTTTTTTTTTAAATAAGCATTTTTTTGTTTTTTAGGTCTATTTTTAACAATTTTTATGGCATATTTTCCAGTTTTTACTGCATATTTAATGGTTTACCTGCTAATTACAATTTTTATATATAAAGCAAAACCAATTAAAATCAAACAAATTTAAATAACTTTATCATTTGTATTTAAATCTCAAACAATTAAGTTTCAAATTGTTATGCTGAAAACAGTTTAGAAATATTTTGCTTAAATTTTCGTGCGTTACTTAAAAGTGGAAAACTATCCAAACGATCTAATTTTTTTTTCACCTGATTATATCTGAAATACAAATTTTCCGCACAGATGATCAGGTTTGTGGGTGTATATTTTCTTATGTAAAAAACTAAAACTCTCATGTTCAGCAGATTATCTAAAGAAAGGTCACATAGCCGAATTGGATATGGTTTATTCCGAATTAAGTCCAGAGCTTTTGCTTTTAATGGAATTAGAAAAACAATTAAAGAACTCTATTCCTGATATTGCTACGTCATCAGAGATACAAGTTGTAATGGTAATGAAAAAAAGAATCGAAAATCAAATTGAATCTGGACTTTCCAATCCTTCAACACAAGCAAAAGTTTCAGCATTTGCCGAAAAGTTGAAAAAAATCCTCTACAAAAGACTTCATATCGCAGTTTGCCAAATTCCAAGCTGAACGCAATGAAGCTTAGCGTTTAAGAATCCAGTTTGAGGAAGATAAATTTAAAAAGGTTGAAAAAGAAAACAGAAAAATTTAAAGCCGAATAAGAACTAAAAAAAACTGAAATAGAAAAAGACGAGAAAATAAAAATTCTTGAGTTGGGTTCGATTCCCGCGGCAGTCAAGAATGAGAAATTATTAATAAATTTCAATTAATTTCATGTTGTAAAATGACTTTCTTCATAAAAATAATCTAGTGAAAATTAAATTTGGGGAGCTTTAGCCAAATTAAAATATCAAAATTTGGATTGAAACCATAAACAGGTTAACAAAATAACCTAATTATTTAAAACAATAGTTATATGTACTTTAAATTAAAAAAAAAATATCAGCACAAACAAACAATATTTAGTAAATTCGAAAATAGACAAACAAATGAACTATTAAAATAAACTAAATTCTAATACATCATCACAAAATTCTACTATAAATAGCAGTACCAATAGCGGAGATCTCTAGTCTAATTCAAGAGTTGAACTTAATTTGTAAAGTGTTATAAAACTGATTAAAAAATACAATAAGAAAATGAATATTTTACCAGCTATTATTTTGGGGCTTATCATAGCGTCGGCTTTGGTTGAAGGAAGTATTACGACTCCAACCAAATCAGGTTACAGAGGCGGAAAGTACATGAGGTTTGGAAAATAAAAAAAGGATAGCAGAAAAAGAGGAACAAATTGCACTTACAAATGTTTGAACACATATGTTAATTTTCAATAAAGAATAAATTTAGAAAATTTTATAAACTTGTACACTTATAAATATTTTGATTTGATTTTCAAGGGTTGGAATTTGAAATTGTGGTGATCAGACCAAAGTTTTGATTACACAAAGGAACAAGAGCTGAATATCGTTTTTAAGGTTATTTGGAAAAAAAATATAAAGTGTTTGTTCTTTAAAAATTCATACAAAATAAAAATGCGACAAAAATCACTGTTTTGGTTTAAAAACATTTAGCTAAACATATTTTGAATCAAATATCGATGCACACCTTTTGATGAAAAGAAACTGAATTATTAAAAATTGCGATTTCCACACAAAAATACCATTTTTTTACTATGTGTGTGTGTGTTTTTTTTTTTTTTTTTTTTTTTTTTTTTTTTTTTTTTTTTTTTTGCTTATTTTTTTAACAATTAAGTGAAGGATCCTCATTTTTAAGTGAAGGAATAACATCCAGAAATATGTGAAGTAATATAAAAAATCTTTCCTAATATGATATAGGAACGCGTAATTGCATTTCATTTTTATTTAATTGTGTATGAAATATTTAACGATCTTTAATGTGATCGTTTTTTTGCAATTTATTTTTTATCGTATGCAACACTTCTTTTTGTGAAAAATATGAACAACAACATAAAACATACTAAAAAAGTACAACAATAAAAATATAATAAAACAACAACAAAAGTAGGTAAAACAAACTATTCATTGTTTGTGGGGAAAAAACAACAACAACATTATAATTATATAATTTAATTTAATATAATTGTCTAACATTAAACGGCTGTTTTAATAGTTTTAAAAGTTTGGCAGCTCGTTAACAAGAGTTTAGCAAATCGTAAGCCAGCGTTGGGTAAGTGTATTATGAACCAACTTTGTGCTTACTTCACGCCACATTCTCATTATGAATACGGCTGTTAGTTTTTAACGCTTCTAAGTTATTTATAAAATTTTCGCCAAGGTTTTAGTAAAAACAATAACTATACTTTAAATTAAATAAAAAAAAGCATCTTCACAAACAAACAATATTTATCAAATTCGCAAATAGACAAACAAATGAACTACAGTAATTTTGACTTAGCTGCACAATCTCTTTTGCACGATTTTTTGTGTAGGTAAATCAGAAATGCAGCTATCTTAAATGTATTTAGCTGCCTTAATGTGCAGGTACGCAATTGTAGTTACCTGCTTAAAAGTGCAGCTAAAATAAAGTGTTTGAAAGAGGAGTGACAACGTTTTTATTAGTGAATTGATAATAACAATGATGCTCAAAAAACCTGTAGTCATTTGTTATGCATTTTTACGAGAGATAGCCAAATTGGTAACAATAAAGTGTGGAACAGAAAAGTCGCTGTAGTACAACGTTAAGAATAGCGCTGCAAGCTGTCAAAAGTTAAAAACGGCAGTTTCAAAGTAGTGTCAACAGAATACGTAGTTGTAGTAGTCGTTTGCGTTGAAGGCCAAAATTCGAAATTTTGAACTTTGATGCGCTACAGAGCGTTCGTCATCTTCAAATACTACTACAACTACTTTATTCTGTTTCAGACCTAAGATTTGCTATTCCTTTCATATAATCGTGGTAAAGTTGCTGTTACCACAACCCATATGCATAAATGTAGGTACATGCAAACAAAATAAATCAATTATAAAGATACCAACTTGTATTGTCTGCGATTTTTGTTTTTATAAACAGATAAAATTGGATATTTATGTGAAAAAGTGGCCACCAGATTTTTTCATGTGTGCAGCTAACTTTAATGTTTTATATTTTTTTTTTTTTCTCATTATTTATTTATTGAATCTTCATATATTAAATATGAACTAACAATAATTAATCAAATCTTAACCTAATACGTTATTTTATGTCCTGCCAGTGCCAGACAAAAATTTTCTTCATCATGGGTTCTGTTCACTTATATAGGTGTTTATCGCTCATCTAATTGGATAAGTGCTGCAGTGTCTCTTCTTCTTAAGCGAGTGTGGCCGCTATCATTTAAAATATTTCGTGCTAGTGGGTTCGGATTAGAGTTTTTCCCGGGATTTACCGTCCCGGGAATTCCCGGGAATTTCCATTATTTTATTTCCCGTTTTCCCGGGATTTTTCTTACGGGATCCCGGGAAATTAAAATTCCTCATAATTTCAGAAAATAGCTATTTATACTTTGAAATTTAGTTTTATATTCTCTAAAAATTAGCATATGTGGATAGGTTGTGGATTAGGTCAATTACAAGAAGTGAGTACATGTATTTAAATCAATGTCTCCTGATGCAATAAATCTGCTAAAAGCAGAATGGGCAGTTCAGCAGTTGATAATTATTACATTTAGTGAAGAGTTAATAAAGTACATTAATTCAAAATAAGATGCAGGCAGTAAAGTTTCATTGTCCATGAACAAGTCTTAAAAATAGGAGATACCTAAACATATCGCTCCTTAATTGCAACAAAGTCATATCTACAAAAACAAACGATCTTGGCAAAATGCGATTAAAGTTTTCAAAATGTACCGATTTAAAGATATATTTTGCTTTAACTTCGGTTCAGTTTGAGATATAATACGAGAAGGTATGAAGGAAAACTTTGCTAAAGTTACTTCAAATTTTGAGATATGACTATGATGCAATGAATGAGCTATATGTTTATTAGGTGATAAAAACAAATTCTCAATTTGTGTTGGTATATACCCGTGAAGTGCGGGGAAACCGAAATAAAATAACATTTTGGAAACTCGTGTAAGATACTACAACATACAACTTGAAAAACACATTGTCCTGAAGATTACAAATGGACCTATTGAAATGAAGAGGTTTGTAAGAAGCAGTCCGGTTGATGCTTTTTTTGCATCAACCTTGTCATACATTTGACTGATATAGACGTTGTTTATAAAAAAGAAAAAAATGCTACTGATTGTGAATCCGAAGCATGCTACAACGGTGCACTTTTAACTATTTGTCCAACCTCGGTAAAAAATGAACGAAATTTTTCGGAAACATGATAATTAGTAAATAAAATCAGGAATATACTTTTTGACGACTTACAAAGCGCTTTGAGTGTGTCAGAAAGTTATTTCCTAAGCCATTAAAAAATGTTATATATTTCTTTAAAGTATTTTATCTATTTTATTAATAAACTTTTTTATTTCATATCTTGAGTACCTCAATTTTTATTTTGTTTTTATTATTGTTTTATGAATTATCCAGAGAATAAAGGCGTGAGGTAATAATAATTCAAGTTCCTATTTCAATCTTCAATTAATTTGTTAGTATTGAACCATTTCATTTACTTTCTTTGTAAACAGTTCCCTTACGTTTTTTTTATAAAAGTTTTTTTTTCATTAATTAATACCAAAATTTACTTTGTATTAGTTATATGGAGCGGGATCCCGGGATCCCGGGAAATTTAAAAAAATTTCCCGCTTTCCCAGGAATCGAAAAAGTCCGGGAAAAAAAAAACTCTAGTTCGGATGCAATTCGAGCCTTTTTAAGTATTTTACTGCATATTTCGTAATCATAGTTTTGACTAATGGAACATTGAGATCCTTGTGAATATTTGAGTTTTTTACATGCCAAGGGGCAGCTGTGATTATTCGAAGAATTTTATTTTGGCGCCTTTGAATTTTTTCTATATTAGAGGCCGAGGCAGTGCCCCATAACTGAATACCATAGCACCAGATTGGCTTTAAGATGGAGTTGTAAAGAAGAAGTTTGCAGTCAAGACTAAGGACAGAGTTTCTACCAATAAGCCAATGAACTTGAATGGCTTTTAGTTTCATTTGAGTTAATTTTTCGCCGATCCAGATGTATACCGAGATATTTTACATGCGAATGTTGAGGAATTATTTGATTATTGATTTTAATAGGAGGGCAAGATTCCCGGCGCAAGGTGAATGTTATATGCACGCATTTTTGCTCATTGACCATTATCCTCCATTGTCTTAACCATATTTCTAGTTGAAATATATGATGCTGTAAGTAACGAGATGCTTCATAACGGTTTTCGTGGACGCTTAGAAAAGCTGTATCGTCTGCAAATGTTGAAGTTTGGGTGTAGTTGCTTGTTGGCATGTCCGAAGTATAAATTAAGTATAATAGAGGGCCCAGGATGCTGCCTTGTGGGACTCCAGCGCCAATGGGCTGAGGTGAACTTAAGAAATTTCCTTCTTTAATAATAAATTGACGACCGACTAAGTAGCTTTCTAGCAGCTTGTGTGTGTTTGCTGGTAAATTTTGCTTCAATTTATGTAATAAGCCTTCATGCCAGACTTTATCAAAAGCTAGCGAAACATCGATGAAGAGTGCTGAGCAATATTTTTTTTCTTCAAATGCTTTTCTTATGACATTAACTATTCGATGAGTCTGTTCGATTGTGCTGTGTTTTCTTCTAAATCCGAACTGATGGTTTGGAATACATCTATTTTCACTTAAAATCGGTGTTAATTTTGAAACTAATAATTTCTCAAACAGCTTTGACATATTTGATAATAAGCTAATAGGCCTATATGACTCAACTTTTGTATGATCTTTACCTGGCTTTGGTATCATAATAACTAAGGAAACCTTCCATTTTTGAGGACATTATTCAAGGCGTAAAATAGCATTAAAAATAAAAAGAATAATTTTCTTTGCTGTGCGAGGTAGCTCTAAAAGCATTTTATTACTGATTTTATCAATACCAGGTGCCTTCTTAGTGTTTAAGTCACAAATAGCCTGTTCGATTTCTCTTATCTCAAATCTGAGGGGAATAGCTGCTCTAGCAGCAACAGGTGGTAAATCTACCGCAATATCGTGAGATACATTTGGTGTAAATACGTTTTTCAAGTGACTAACAAACAGATTTCCTTTTTCAATATCGTTTCTTGCCCAACTACCATTCAAGCTTCTTAATGGTGGCTTAGATATAACTGGCCTTTTTAGATTTTTAGCTGCACGCCATAATGAGTAGTCAGATTGTGGAGTTGCATCAAGTTCCTTAAGATATTTTTCTAGAGAAGCCGTTTTCTGAGTCTGCAGTAACTTTCTTAGCCTTTTTGTGTACTCTTTTAATAAATTCTTAAGTTGCGGGGATCTGTACAGTTGCCACTCTCTTCGAACTCTCCTTTTTTCAGTCAAGAGCCGCTCGACATCTGAAGAATATATTTTAATAGTTTTTGTTTTTTTTGGGGCAAAATTGGAATGTTGAACAGCTAGTTTCAGAAAACTGTCAAAATTGTCAATAGAGCGATCTACGTACTCCGGTGTACTGAGCGGAATATTTTCTGTGCAATGGGCACTGAGAAATTTTTTATATTTTAACCAATTTATTTGTGTGTCTGACGACGCTAAGTAACATGACGGAGATACAATTCTATTTGGGTTCGATATAGTTACAATTGTAGGTGTGTGGTCGGATGATAATTCTAAGGAAGCTTCAACATGAATCGTTTCTGTGGGGATGTTTTTAACCACGCCAAAGTCGATAACATCTGGAATTTTTTGCTGATCAGTAGGCCAATATGTTGGTTGTCCACTCGCGACCACGTTTAAACCCATTTAAGAGATTGTGTTAAACAAAACACGACCTTTTGGTGTTATAAGTCGTGACCCCCAGAAGGTATGTTTAGCATTATAATCGCCAGCGGCGAGGAAACAGGGTCCTAATAATTTATAATATTTATAATATTGGCTTTCTGATATGCAAATCTAGGTGGAGAGTATAAAGAACAAATTACTAAGTTTCGATTTAGCTCTTCAACACAAATAGTCGTTGCTTGCAGATAATCTTCACAATGATCAAACATTAAGTAGTGTTTGATTCGGGCTTTTATCAAAATGGCAGAGCCTCCACAAGCTCTATCTCGAGGGTCCTTAGTATCATATAGTATATAACCATTGATTTTAAACGTATTTCTTTTGGTCAAGTGAGTTTCAGAAACCAGCATGACATCAATCTGTTTATTTTTTAGAAAGTATTCTAATTCATTTTTATGTTGGCGGATGCCGTTTGCGTTCCAAAAACAGATTTTTAAACAGTTCATGGCTTGTTAAGTACAGCTTGCAATAACATCGATTGCATGCTTAGAATTTCCTGCATCATATTACCCATTGTGTTCGTTTTTTCAAGACGACTTCCCAAATTCGACGCTATCTTGGCTCACGTCTATAAATTTACAAACTAGCTTAAGGAGCATGTAGACGACATGTATTTTACATCTGACTTGTCAACTTGCGGACCTCTAGCTTCCATTTTAATTATACTTAAGCATTCGTCTTTATATTTAACATAAAAGCAATACCGGAAAACGTTTTTTTTAATGTTTTTTAAAAAATATTTATCATTGGTGTTCGAAAAATATTTTAAACTGCACAAAAAACAAAAAAAGAAAAAAATATCTTGTTTGATATTGTTTCTTTAAGTTCAAAATAATAAAGTTCTCAATTAAAGTTTAATTTTTTCGTACACAACAAGACGAATTTATTACAGGTGCTCTTAAAAGCCCTGCTGATATTAGCTAAAATCACTGTTGGATGTCAAAATTTTGTTTATTCTCTTTGTTTCTGTTTTGTTTTATTTCTGTTTTTGACATTGTACAATGATTTTACAAAAACAAATTGCTTGTGGTTTTTGTACGAGTTGTACTTGTTGTAGTACCGAGATTTCCTGGGATGAATTCGCCTTGGTACAAAATAAAATTTTTTCCCATCAGTAAAAAAAAAAAAAAAAACAATATTATTTTGTACATGAAAAAAAAAACCGAAAACTTAAAATTTAACATGACAAAGATAAAAATTATGAGATAAGATTATAAAGATATGTATATTATTTTTTTCCGCTGTTAAGCTATTTTTATTGTTTTTTTTAACCGATTTAGCGATTTCGAATAAATTTTAGAGTTTGTTTCTGATGTTGTTTTTTTCGTGAATTTTTGCCATGTTCGCGATAGAAGCGATTTTCTGGATCTTTAAAGCTTTAACGATTTATAATAAATAGTAGACTCTGCTATCATGCCGCTGTTAGCAAATTTTTGCGAATTTCCGCTAATTTTGCAATTTTTGCCTTTCCTTATAGTTTAAGGGACTTCCAATAAATTATATGTATTATTTGAAATATTAAAATTTTTCGCAAATTTTCGCTATTTTTGCAAACTTTTACGAATTTTTGCGTAGCTTTGTTGCTCAATGAAGCAATCGTCGCAAGTTAAACATTTTCGCTATTTTATAAAACTTTTGCGAATTTTTGCAACGTTTAATTTATTAATGAAATTTGTGCCCATAACTTCTTTTAAATTTGCATTTTCATAATAGGGGTGATTATAAATTGAATTAAAATTCACAATTTAAACTACAAAATTTGAGTTCTCAATGTAAGTTTCTAAAAACAAAAAAAAATGTTTTTCTTTATAAAGCTTTTTTGTAATAGTTCTATTCCTTAAATTTTTAGGATTGACTTTTATACACTACCAGACTATTATATTGTATTTTCTTGTTACATTTTACCTTAGCTATCCTTTGGATACATAACTGAAATGTAACTCATAGAATAAATTCGAAAAATAAAAATGTTGAATATAATATAAAGTAACCTACGAAAGGAGATAATTCCCAGTTTCTATTTTTTTGTGTTTCTTAATTTTTTTTAAACTGATAGAAAAAAAAATTATTTTGTACCTTATAAATTTTAGATGAGATTTCGTTAGTTACTATATGTAATTGTTGATCGTAGAGTGCATAAGTCTAAAACCATACTGATGCCTGGCAAAAGATTTCTTTCTAAAAGTATTGGTTCTAATCGATCAAAAAAAAGTTTTTCGAATAATTTCGATAAAAGTGGTATTAGACTTATTGGCCTGTATGAGTTAGCCCTTGTGGCGTCCTTGTTGGGCTTTGCAATAGCGATTATTTCTGCAACTTTCCATACTTTAGGAAAATAATTCATTGCTATTATAACGTTAAAAATATTTCTTAGGTGGATAAGGCCCTTTATTGGTAGTTCTTTTCATAGTGTGCCTGTTACTCTGTCATAGCTAGCTAGGAGATTTTTTGGAATCAATTCTTGTTTTAATAGGAGTTTTAACTTTAGGTAGAGAAATTTTTTAATGTGAAATTATATTTCGCAGGGTCAAATTTTGTTTGCCCATTTGATGAGAACTTTTTTTTAAATATGATCAGCTAATACTTTGCCTTTTCGCTATGAGATCTGGCCCACGTTAAATTAGATTTTTGGATTGGCGGTTGATGGATAATAGCATTGTTAATTTTTCTTATGGATTTCCAAAATGAGTAGTTTGTTGTCTTGGTTGAATCAAGAAGATTTTCAAGATAACTTTTCAGTTTATCTTGTTTGTTCTTTTTTAAAGGATCCTTTAATTCCTTGGTTAGTTTGTTAAACATTGTTTAACAAGTAAGTTGCTTTTAGTTTCTCTTATTATATCGAGTAAATGTCGGCCTTTTGTTTGTAACAGTTAATCTCGAGCCCCAGAATGTGATTCTGGAGTTGAAGTCACCAACAGCAATAAAACGGTTACCAATTGATTTAAAAAAAATTGATATATTCGATTTTAGTATTATTGTGTTTGGGAGGGCAATAAACAGCAGACAACACGAGTGGGTCGAAAAAGTCTTTAATAATTATTGAGGTAGCTTGGTGGTAGTCTTGTTGCGGTTTAAGGTGTACTTAACTGTTTTCCGAGAGAAGGCTTTATATGGGGAATATGGTAATATATCTATTGATATTTACGAACTTTTACAGCGTAATTTCCGGTTTTACAAGACTATGACGTACCAAATTTTATTACAGTAGCATTAGTTGTGACGGTTTTTGGGGCACTAAGCTGGTTTCCAAGTGTAGGATTTATACGGGGCAGTAGTTGGGATCACTCCATGGTGCTGCACCATACATATCGTTTTTAGCGACCAAATTTCCCCAAAAAAAAATCGACCTAATACGAATATAAGGGGAAATGGTAATGGCGTGGAAAAAATTTGTGTTTATTTAGTGAAAGGTTTCCTTGAGCGTAGCCGTCTTGAATATTTATTTAAGATTCTGGTTGTTATTTGCACGTACAATCTAAATATCGCTGAGAATAGAACTGATCACGGGATATTTAATTTTTAGTTTGAAATGTTTTTTAGGGTAGTATTCTAATAATAGAAAACAATACGTCGAAAAAAATTTTATATTTGTATGCGATTAAAAACGACTGCATAGTAACCAGGTTTATATCAATACGCAACACAAAAAAAAAAAAAAAAAAAAAAAAAAAAAAAAAAACACTAAAAATTTCAAGTCAATTTCTTATATGTCTTATTGCTACACTTCAGTATACGATTTATGAAATTTTAATTTGACTCAGTATTTTGTAAACATAAATATAATAAATAGAAGGAGTTGTCATTTTGGGTTTTGTTAATCTTCAATATAATTATATCTCGATATATCTCAATGATTTGCCTTCATTTATAGGGGAGGGGCAAACGAGAGTATACACGTGGAAAAACTTTCTGGCCAAAGGAGACATAGATCTAAATGCAAAATCGAATTTGTTCAAATCAATGTGCCGGGCTATGCAAACGTATGGTGCACAAATATGGGGTTTTCGTTATTTAAAGACGTAGATAAGCTAAAACGGTATTTTGTAAAACAATTTTGAAATTGCCACCATATCTTTTATTCTAGGGGATGTCTGGCACAACTTTTTTTTCGACCAACCTTTACATACATACATATGTCACTTTATCATAAAAGAGCCGTTAGGGAAAAACTAATGCCACCATCGTCCTCAGCAAGAAAATACATAAGAATCAGAAATTTTTATTTAAGAATACCTTTTCCACCTGTACTAACTACAATCTATTTTTATACATTTCACATAAAAATAGGTTGTAGTTATTTTAAAAACAACATTGTTATTTTAACCTAAAATAAATATTTTTTTAAGAAATATCAACATTAATAAAAAAAGATTAACAAATTTAAATGAACTACTTTACTTTTTTTTAATTTTTTACAAATTAATTGTGTTGAGGAAATGTTAGTTATTGTTTGCGAAGAAAGCACACCGGTTTTTGTTCTTTCAACAGCAAAAACAACGAATCATGTATGTACATTAGGGTGGCAATGAAATTAATGGAATTTTTAAATTCCTTAAATTAATAAATGGTCCAAAACTTACATGTTAGAAATGTTTTCCAAAAAGGAGATTGTAATGGCGTGCCCCATTTTGGGGTCAAAGTTAAATGTTGTAATATTTTCTTAATTTAAGCTTTATTTATATTGAACGTTCTTTTTTTGAATGTGGATATGAGATCTAAAGTTTTCAAAGACGACGTTTGTAAAATCTTAGCATGTTTTTTTAAACTCGTTCAATATAATGAACGCATTTTACTCACATGGGTTATTTGTGCTAAAATTACTTTTTTTAATTTTGTAAAGTTTTAAAAGAATTTAGAAATGACATTTATCTTATCGGTTATCAAAAACATAATAAGTTGAAGCAAAATTCCATCAATAGTGGATTGCATAAGAGTTATTTTTAAAATAAGAACAACGTATTTTCTGACAGCTGTGATTTTGATTTACGTGAATGCCTGACTTGAGACTTGACTTTACGGTGGATATAAACCACATGGTACGTTAATAATAAGCACTTACCAAATGCCCCTGTGTGATTGAAGGATAATTTGCACACACACGTAGCAATTTAAGTGTATAATTATACAAAAATTATACGCCCACCCACTTCTTGATAAAGAGCCGGACCTGTCTAATCTCGTTACCCTACCGGCGACTTTGGGCTTAAAGCACAACCGCAACGTGCACCCCGATAGTATCTTTACAAAGAAAAGCAAGACTTCTGTGGAAACAATCATCCTAAAAAACCAAGGCAGAATCATTTGCAACAGAGGATGATTTTTAAGCAGCGTTAACTACGCCCCTAAGAGGCGCAGCATATTCCCCGACGGGGAACGAAATTGACAATGAAAGAGAATTTTATTAAGACAAAAGATAGGTGCGGTGTGACTCAGTGATGGTTTTTGAGTTTTTTGTTTCGGGCCAAATTAAAGATTTAAAAGGACCAAAATACCTTTGATAGGGCCAAACAATTTTTTTAATTTATTTGACTATTATGTTTATATTTATTTTATTAAAGATGGAGATCCACACCATGCATTCTACGCTTTTTCGCATTTTAAACAGCTGCCAAAAAGTAGAATCTGAGTTGTTTTACGTAGCAAGTAAGCGTCACAAGCAGCGCTAGATCAAATCAGCTAGCTGATTTTTACAAATAAACTGTTATTTTTACTTGTGGTGGCGCCGCATGTTTCGGACACAGCGGCACTTAGCTGACTATTTTGACAGCTACCTCAATCGTCAGTTCAACTCACGACTTCGGAGTCGGAGCACATCAGCTCCACCTGCCTGTTTTGGCGAAGCGAGTTGATTCGAAATGTTTCGTCACATAAACTTCAGTTGCCTGTTTCGAACAGCAGCTTCGGCTATCTGTTTTTGCACAGCGACTTCGGTCGACTGTTTTCTTAGTTTAAGTCAGCAGTTAGCCTAGCTTTAAGAAATTGTTGTATTTAGATATTAGTATTAAGAACGACCCATTATCATAACGACTACTGCCGAGTATCCGAGGAAACCGAACCGGCTCCACCACCGTTTTGTATCGTCCTAGGAGAACCCGCATAATTTTTTATTTGTTATCCTGCTGTTAGGAATTCCAGAGAACGAGTATCTGAATTTATTGTAAAATAAACTTTACTATTCAATAAAGAAATAATAAATTGTTAACCCAAGAATTAACGTAACTGAGCTACCTCAGCCGACGATAAAACTAAGTTACAACTGTTTGACTATATTTTTAATTTTAGCATTAATTTTTAGGAAGTAAATTCTTTCAATCGATTGGTTCTTGTTTTTAAATGCTGAATTTAAATACAAGATGGACCGATAGGGCCATGTAAATATCTTTATTTTTGATGGAAATATTTTAGCAGCAATCCTTATATGAGACTAAAGTTGCGCGTTTAAGCTGTTAACTTTTTTAATATACTTGTCAGTATATTAAAAAAGTTAATATACTATAATAATATAAAAAAAACCCTTCACCGAAGGTAAAAGGGTATTTATCTGTGGCATTTTGACAAAACATCTTAAGTCGAGATAAGTTAGCAAAATAGTTAAAAAAAAAGTCGGTGAAAAAAGCATTTTTATCAAATAATAATTTAAACCAGAATTAAAGAAAAATTTCGTTTATAATACAAAATTTTAAAAACGCAAACAAAAATGTTTTTTGAGTGAATTAATTTTGTTTTTTCTTTTTACCCACTCGAGTCGGAAAAAGCCAACCAATTTTAGGGGAATGTAAGAAAAAATAAGCTCACTGTTTATTGTTGGAGTTTTGTTCAAGCTTTGTTTTTGTTACAAGTAAGAGTTTGAGTGTTTATAATTCTTTTTCGCTTTAAGGTTTATTGTGTACAATATTTTTAGCTCTTTTAAAATCTTTTGGGAAAAGGTTTCCTGATGATCTGGCCTAAGCACCCAGTAAAATGCGCATAGAAACTAGCTTTCCCTCAGCAATAAATTTCAGTGTATTTATCAAAAATAAAAATTTTGAATTTAGCACGTCATACAGAAATCTTATTAATTAAAACTATTATGATAAACAACATTTTTTTGCAACTTTTTAAATTTGACTGAAGATTTTTTGTCGAAATAAAGGGTAGAAACTAGAGTTTGCTAAAAGCCGTAAAAATGTGAAACCGCGGTTTCGGCTTTAAAATGATTAAAACCGGTCGGTTTCGGTTCGGTTTTCGGTTTTGAAAATATCCCAATAAAACTACATAAACCCATATATATATGGGACAATCCAAGTCAAATCGGACAGTTTGGAGAAAAATATTTTTTGATTTTCTTTATATTTTACTGCGTTGATGTTCCCTCTCAACAGCACATTTCTGCAAATTTTCAAATTGTTTTGCTTATAGTTACAGAGATATCGAATACTAAAAAATTCGGGTTATAAGAAAACTATGTTCAAATTAATTCTTATAACTCTTTCAATATTATTCCAAATAGAATATTTTTCTTTTTGTGTCTACTATCCAATAAAAAATAGAAAAAAATTTTGCACAATGGCTTGGATGCGATTTTTGGGATTTAATATTTTAAATAAATTTTTTTGTACTTTTTGATTTTCGTGAAATTTTTTTGTATTAAATTATGATTTTTTTCAAATTTTAAGACACATCTGGTTGTGGGATTCAAAAAACTACCATGTTTTCTGATTTTTTGAAATTTTTTAAAAAATTTTCGATTAAACC
This sequence comes from Pollenia griseotomentosa, assembly GCA_963931875.1. NCBI lineage: Eukaryota > Metazoa > Arthropoda > Insecta > Diptera > Polleniidae > Pollenia > Pollenia griseotomentosa. The sequence goes on from OZ007562.1 coordinate 128,252,478, forward strand.
ACTGTTGAGCATTTTTTTGTTTATTAAAAAAACCATGACCATTATTTTTTTATTTTATTAAGTATTTTTTTAAAATTTTTACAACATTTTCATTTTTTGAGGAAGAAAACTTATTAGCTATTTTTTATTGGATAGTAGACAAAAAATATTAGATTTGGACTAATATTGAAAAAGTTAGCAGTATTTATTTAAACATAGTTTTCTGATTCCTCAAAGATTTAACTATGATACAATTTTAATAATATTCTAGTCTTTTTGACTCTTCAGCGCGATTAAAAAATATAGATATGCGCTTCAATTTCTGATTATAAAAGGATTTATTGGCAACACTTGCATCATCTCCTAAAATGTCATGGTCACATAAGGTACCGTAACGATTTTAAAGCAAGAACAATTTTTTTGTAAACGACAAATTTCATATGAAATATGAAAATAATGCTCTCTTCTGTAAAATTTGATTTTTGGCGCTTACATTATTTTCGCGGTTAGGGGTCAATATTTATGTCACACTCTCAAAATATTTTGTAGTTAAATTCAAACGAAAATTCATTTTAAACAACTTAAAAGTTTATTAACAAGGTTTCGTTTAAATGTGCTAAATTCCCATTTCATACTATTGATTAACTCGTCCAGATCGTCAGGAAACTTCATCCGAAGAATTTAGAAAATCTAAAGATATTATACAAATAAAACTGTTGAGAGAATAAGAATTATAAGCCCCAGTTTAACCCGTAACAATATCAAAGCATAAATAAAATAACAACAATAAATAGTGAGTTTATCTTTTCTTACAGTCCCGACTACAATTTTAAAAACGGATTACTTACACTGAAAGAAAAATGCTTCATATATTTAATGAATCATTTTCATAAAAAAATTTTCATTGGTTAAATGAAAATTTTCATTGTCTAAATGGAATTTCATAGTTATAATGAAGTATTTTCGTTAAAATCGTTTCATTGGATTTCGTAATTACGTTAAAAATTTTCATTGAATATATGAAAACATAAGTTTGTCCAAGTTAAACAAAAAATTTTAATTGCGAACATAAAAAAACAATATACAAACATAACTATATTCATAAATTAATACAAAATTATAGTTTCCTTAAAAAAACGTTTAATTGTTAATTAAAAAATGTAAGATTTAATTATTTTATACATCTAATGTTATATGCCATTAAATTTATGAAATCAAAATTTTTTTTTTATAAAAGCAACATATTTCAATAATTGCCTTCATAAATTTAAATTTTCATTATGACAATAAAAATGTCATTATAGTAATGAAACAAAAACTTTCAATCCACTTTCAATCAACTTTGTTATTGTTGTTATGTACAATTTAATCTCATATTTACGCTCTTAATTGAGTAAAAAACGTAGTTTTTTTTATCCAAAAACTACACTGCCGCGGTAGGCTAGCTGGTAGTGAGCTAGTCTATCAACACCGAGGTTGCGCGATCGATTCCCGCCAGAGACAGAAAAAAAAAAATTAAATAAAAAAACAAAAATAAATAATAAAAAATAAAATAAGAAAAAAATTTTTTTACTTTATTGAAAGTATTCATCCAATGAATAATATTCATAGATCTAATGTAATGTTTGATTGAATACATTTTAATGAAACAGGTTTCATTGATCCAACGAAGCGCTTCATAGGTTTCTTTTTAATGCAATTTTTCATGGGATTAATGTCAAATTGCTTTGGTATTGCGAAGTAAATTCTTTCAGTGTACATTTCATTTAAAATAAATGAATTTTACATTAGTTTTAAAATTTTTTATTTATTAAACAGAATATTCCGTAAAAATATATTTTATTCGACATGAAATCAAACTACATAAGAGAATAAGTACGGAGAAACATTATTTTTGTTAGTTTGATTTTTTAATAACAAATATAAATGTTAAAAAATGAAGTTATTCGTAAAATAATTATATTTGTATTCAATTTTAACAGTACGGAAAAACAATTTAATAACCCACAATCAGTAACTGTAATAATTTTATGAGTGTATGATACGTTAATTGAATTGAAATTCAGCCAGATCGGTCGACAAATGACTGAGATTAAAGCAAAAGACAATGACTGCCTCTCTAGTTTTACCTAAAAATCCCTTATTGTTGTTGTTTATTTTTTTTTCTTTTTTTTTTTTGGAGAAAGGCAAGAGCCAAAGTGTCCAAATTAGATACAAGTATCTTGGTTATAAAAATACAACATTCATCGGGCGGTAGTGATGAAGCGGGCGTTGCACAAAATTGATTTATTAATATCTAAAGAACGGTAAGAGAAAAATTGTCCAAATTTGATACAAATAGCTAAGTACAACCTTTAAAAATATGGGCGGGATTGAAGAAGTGGGCGTGTCACTTCAGTATATCCGGAAAACGGCAGGAGCTAAAGTTTCCAAATTAAGTGCAAACATCTTAATTTTCAATTCACAACATCCGATGAAATAGAAATAGACAATAGATTAATGTATATCTAAAGAATGGTATTTATATTACTTTCTGTTCTAATCCATAAGGAAGGGTATATAAGATTCGGCATAGCCGGAAATAGCACTCTTACTTGTTTTAAGTCGGAACCTTATTATTTTTGCATTAACTCCTTGCATGGTCATAGTATTAGAACTTACCTTAGTTCAAGTGCATGTCCCTGTACTTTTCGCTCGATAAACGCCTTATGGAATTTGACAATCTCAATTTTTGTTATATTACATATATCTATAAAGAGCGTTTGGTAATAAACTGCGTTAATCTAAACTTAACCATACATATTTAGTTTTTAATGCTTCTAAGTTCTTTATGGGATTTTTGCCAAGGTTTTAGTTAAAAAAATATCTATTATTTAAATTAGATATAAAAAAACATCTGCACAAACAAACAATATTTATTAAATTCGCAAATAGACAAGCATATGAACTATTAAAATAATTTTCAGTTGTAATACGTCAGCACAAATTTATACTATAAATACCAGAGCCAAAAGCGAAGATCTCTAGTCTTATTCAAGAGTTGAAATAAATTTGTAAAGTGTTTTAAAACTGATTAAAAAATACAACAAGAAAATGAATATTTTACCAACTATTATTTTGGGGCTTATCTTAGCTTCGGCTTTGGTTGAAGGAAGTAATCCGACTACAACAATACCACGTAGCAGAGGGCAGAGGTTCCCGAGGTTTGGAAAATAAAAAGATGGTTAAATATGGGGGGGGGGGGGGGAATTGCACAAATGTTCAAACGTAAATGTTAATGTTATTTTTAAATAAAGATACAATTTAATTACTTGTAACAAAATTAAGATTTTTTTTAAACTTTATTATATTTGGATTTTAAACATAAGCCTTTTCAAGGGTCTGTTGATATAAAAAGTCAAAATTGTGGTGATCTGGCTAAAGTTTTTATAACATAAAGTTTTGTTGTTTTTAAGGTAATTTGGGACGATAAATCCAAATCTGCACTTAGTTTTTTCTTAGTTTCTTTTCGAGAAATGCCGTTATGTTCAAAACTAAGGCACTTCCGCTACAAATATTGGAAAAGCCATATTAAGATAAAAAAAACTTTTCAAAATTTGACAACACTATTATCTCTAAGCCGCGCTTACATTGGTTTTTAATTTGCCCAATAGTTTCGGAGCTATCGTTGAAGTTTTGAAAAAAAGTACGATTTTCTTTAAAAAAATAAAGATTTTGTTTTTAAAAATTCATAAAAAATAAAAATGCGACAAAAATCACAGTTTTGTTTAAAAAACATTTAGTTAAACATATTTCGAACCAAATGAGCTTTATTTCATTGTAATCGGTGCACAACTTTTGATTTTGTATACAGTTTAGTGAGAAAACTAAATTGATAAAAATCGCGATTTCCATACAAAAGTAATATTTTTTAACATGTGTGTGTTTCCTGCTGTTCTATTTATGGACGTTTTTCCTTCACTTAAAAATGAGGTACATTCACTTAATTATGAATAAAAGCGAAACGCGTTCATCGATTTTTATGATCTACATTCCATTTTGTTCATACATTATGTGACTTTACGTGAAAGTTTTAAGACTTCAACTTTTTCCTGTGTTGGATTTTTCATGATTTAAAAAAAAAATTTGTTTTTTGTTTTACGCAAACAGCCATTTTTTTGGTTATATGAAAATCGCTTAATAAAGAGTACAGTAGACCTTATTCCTTGTTTTAATTTTTTCGAATTTCTATTACGGGCAGCCACCAAAAAAAATTTGAGCGGGATTGGACAATTTTTACCCGTTCCTCAAAGCAGCTCTTTATTTTCACTTGACTGTTCTACGTAGCATATCGTTACTTTAATATAGAAAAGCCCTAACTAACATTCTCCTTACTTTACAGGAGAAGGAAAAGACTTAATAAAAATTGTAGTATCGTAGTTGCGATTTTTTTTGAACGCAGTTTTTTATTAAATTGTTTAGAGAGTTTAATAAAAAACTGCGTTTAAAAAAAATCGCGACTACAAGACTATAATTTTTATTAAGTTTTTTCCTTCTCCTGTAAAGTAAGGAACATGTTAGTAAGGGCTTTTCTATATTAAAGTAACGATATGTATGTCAATAATTTTGTGGAGCCCTAGAAACCAAACGTGTAGGCCGATTTTGATGATTTTTACGTCAATCGATTTGTCTTAAAAAAATTGCTAATTTAAAAACAAAATATTCAACAATATAATAACAGTTCCATTTAATAAAAACAATCCTAAAGTTTTAATCGGTAAAGCCCATACACTATAGTATTTGCAGACGAATTTACGAGATTTTACACTATTTTTAAACGATGGGCATATGAGATTTTTTGTCTTAAAGGGATTTTAGGACGGTCGTTAAATTGTTTGCAAATGAATTTAATTTGCAGTAAAAAACTTTTGGGGAAATCTCCATACCAATATAATTATGTAGATGTTTTACGGACACAAAAAGTCTAATTTGGAAAGAAGTTTTTATTGGAAATATGTGAAATTTTAGACCGTTTCTCACCATTTGCATAGTCTTCCGCTTTTGTGCAATAAAAATGTATTTATCAAATTTGATTAAATTATCTACATAATTGCAACTTGTACTTTGCGCACAACGATTATATTGGACGGAAGGATGGACATAGTAAGATCGCTTCAAAAAGTGATTCTGAGTCGCTTGATATACTTAAACACACATCGTCAAAAACGTATATAATTGATTTTTCCTTATACATATATAAATTTTGAAAGTTTAAAATAACATTTATCTTTAATCACAACCTGCTCTGTCTTACAATTTTCGAGTAAAATTTAAATGTAAAGGGCGAAATTAAACCAGAAAAGCTAAAATTAAGCAAAAAAAATTTGTTTTGTTGCGAAAGATCTTGTTGGCATCTAAAAAAATTAACATGCATCATGCATCTTAAAAAGGCAAAGTATGAGCTAAAAACTTAAAAAATGCTGCAAAAAGCCTCTTTTAGCTAAATTTTGCAACAAAAAAAAAAATGCTCAAAACGGTAAAATATACAAAAATATGCACTAACAAATCGATGCCAAAATTCATAAAAAGCTCTATTATATATTATTTATACCTTCATTGGTCGCGCAAGGAAAACCATAAATATACAATTTATGGTTTTCCTGTTAATAAGCAACTTAAAAGCTTAAACAAGTGAACTTTTAGAAAAAAAAAACTGAGAATATTTTATCTTAAGGGCCAAAAAGTCCTGATAACGCGGAGAAGATCGATACATTACTGCAAAAATTCAATGCCATTGGTAAGCGTTGAGCGAAAACATGAATATCAAAAAGGCCGTTATCATTTGAAAATGTATTATTTTGAACTTTTAGGTTCAAATATGACACCTAAATTACACTTCTTATTCAGTCATTTGGATATTTTCCCCACGAACTTGGGCTCCGAAAGTAATGAACAAGGTGAAAGATTTCACCAGGAAATGGAAGGATGGCGGGATGAACAAATAATGCCGGACTATTGTTGGTTCCTCATTCGCGAAGATCCATCCGAAAAAAACGCAAATTTAAATGACACTCGTCATTTAAATTTAAATTTTTTGAATTTACGCCGAATATAGTGTGTGAGCAATGAAGATGAAAATATTGTCGTTCCACAAAATCCTTAATAAAAACTTTATTTTTCATCCGATCTTTTTCATTCAATTACGCTTAAAATTTTGGTAATTAAATAAATTTGGTAAAAGAATAAAACATTCCAGATCTTTACTATAACGTAAAAAAACGAAATAAAAAAAACTTTAATCGCATTTTGCCAAGATCGTTTGTTTTTGTAGATATGACTATGTTGCAATAAAGGAGCGATATGTTTAGGTATCTCCTATTTTTAAGACTTGTTCATGGACAATGAAACTTTACTCTTCACTTCACTAAATGTAATAATTATTCTGCTTTTAGTAGATTTATTGCATCAGGAGACATTGATTTAAATGCAAGTACTCACTTCTTGTAATTGATCTAATCCACAACCCATCCACATATGCTAATTTTTAGAGAATAGTAAACTAAATTTCAAAGTATAAATAGCTATTTTCTGAAATTATGAGGAATTTTTTATTTCCCGGGATCCCGCAAGAAAAATCCCGGGAAAACGGGAAATAAAATAATTGAAATTCCCGGGAATTCCCGGGACGGGAATATCAATATGTTTGGATTCAACAATATAATGTTTAAATAAATTTAAGCTACAACCATAGGTATTGTAATTTATAACAATAACATTTTTGTTTTTAACAATAATGTAATAAAAATAAACATTTAATGTTTTCGTAAAAAATGTTATGATTAAAAAGCAACAAAAGAAATTGTTGAACGCTTTTCATTAAGTTTAGTCGATTTTTTCCAATCAGCCGGCAAAGTCTTGTGCGCACAATAAAAAAGCGTTTTAAAAAATATATAAAAATTTATTATTATAAACTTAATATTTGAACAAAAAGGTGACTTTAATTTTGGTACGGATGTACATATGTATAATTAAATTAATTATTATAAATGTGAATAATTAAATCCAAAGACATTTTTTCATTTGTGTCACAAATTTTCAATAAAAATTATTATGTATATGTACATATTTGCATACACAGAGAATTTTTTATTTGTGTTAAAAATTTTTCAATACCCTGCAAACAAATGGAAGATATCCCCTAAGGCAATAGTTAAGCAATATCCCAAAATTGTCTTCAAAAAGAAAATAATCAAAGTAATTTTTTTGTTTTCTTCCTTTTATAATTTTCGAGAAAATTACGCAACATAAACATAAAAAAAAATTAAATTATAATACGTACATACATATGTACGTCATAAAGGCGCCCGTACACGACATGTTTTTGTCATCTGACATGTCAAATTTCCCACTGCAAAATACATACATGTCGTGTGTTACCTTTTTAACATTGCTTCTGTAAAAGTCAGACGCAAAGTCATGTGACAAAATTTCAATTAGAGCGTGCTCTATTTTCTTCTGACAAACCATCTGACATCAGAAAGCTATGCCGGGAAGAAACCGGCAGCGGCGTCCACTATTGACGGAATCATTAGCCGGCTGAAATTAATTTTTTACAATACCGAGATATGTTTGATCATCTTACCATTGAATAGAATTTATGTGAATATATATATAAAAACCGTTTTATTATAAAATCCTAAATTGGTATCTTTGAATTAAAAGAAAAAAATGTTAAGATGGCTGAACTATTAAAAAATTGACATGTCAGATGACAAAAACATGTCGTCTATATGCTCCTTTAATAAAAAAAATAAAAGTTAATCAAATTTTAAAATCTAAGAAATTTGTTCTTAAAATATTCTGCAAAAGGTAAATATTATATAAATCTATTAAATATTAATCTGTTTCCTTTTCAATTTAGTCAAGATATTTCTCAACCCTGGATGCAACTTTAAAGAAGTGGTAGGGTTTTTCTTCAAAAATATGGTGGAAACTAAATATTTATGTACATTTATTATTTTACTTTATTTTAATTATAAATAATATTATTTATAAGTAAAATTTATACGCATGCAATTATCAATTTAATTTTAAATAAAAAGCTGTGCTTCTTTGTACATAAATGACAATTTTTTAAAATGCAAAATCTTCTTTTTATCATCCCAATGATATTTTGGCGATATCTTCCTATTTTCTAATAAGTGGTTATTTTGAGATATTGCTTGCTAATCATCTAGAAGTATGGCTTTCGTATTGCTGAGAAGTATTGCCATCGAGACACGTTTCTTCCCGAATGAAGTATCTTCCGCAATACGAAATCGATTATTGCCGCAATAATATTTTTCATCCAGGCAATACGTTTGGCAATACATAAGGTGTATTTCTGTGTTTGCTGGGTATATATTCTTACAATTTGTTTTCATAGACGCCAAATAAATTAAAGACGGTTCTTCAAAAACATTATCAAAAAATGTTCAAAATAAATAGGAAATTGTATCTGGTTTACCTCTTAGAGAAATGTCATATCTTCAATACAAAGATGTAAATTTTAAACCACGGATGGTCGCTCACATATGAATGTATGAAAATGATGTTCCAGTGTTTGGAATTGTACATCATATTTATGTTTTTTTTAGGGTCGAGAAATCCATTTATTTTTTATTTCCGCCAGAGAGTGCTTTCGTACACTTTTTAGATTTTGACAAACTGCCTGTTTTTAGAAAACGTAAACAAGTGAGTGAGTGAGAAATTATATTGAAAACCAATTTTCGTTTTTCATTGTTGTTGTTTTTATTAATTTTTTCACTCACTCACTTGTTTACGTTTTCTAAAAACAGGCAGTTAGTTTATTTGTATATTTCCCACACACATAACGAAAGTAATTAAACTTGTTACACGCCTCTTTTAACTTCACTAATCACTTGCCATATAACAAAGTTTGGGAAATCTTATTTATACTGTAATTGTTTTAATCAAAGTACCTGTCGAGTCCTCCATTAACATGTTTTGTAAAAAAAAACAAAGCCGGGACGATTTTTGTGCCTACCTGCTCCAGGCATAACAATTAAACATGTTACTTAAGTTTTTTAAAAGACCGATTAGAGCGGTTTTGTCCGCATAAATTCGTAATATTTGTTATTTTGTTTTGTAAATGGCACCAAAACCGCATTTAAAAAATTTAACGTCAAAATGTCATTGAAAATACATTTTCTGCATTGCCACATTCTTCATAGGAACATATATACTTAATGATGAATAAAGAAGTTAATAATTAAAAAAAGTCCTATGAAAATCTCCATATAAATTATATTCCTCATATAAAGGGTGGTTAAATTTTAAGGGCCGATGTTGAATGTGAACCACACCTAAACGATGGATATACCATCGAGCAACGCACTAAAGTTATTCAGGCTTATTATGAAAATGGGCGTTCAAATCAAAATGAATATCGCGCACTTCGTGACTTTTTCGGTCAATTTAATCGTCCAAATGTACGTGCATTTGGAAAAATCGTGCAAAAATTTGAGCAAGTCGGGTCTGTAGGAGATGTTAAAACACTAGTGCATACTCGTACAGCTAGTGTGGCTGAAGAGCCATCCACCTCAACTCGTCGTCGTGGCCAACAATTGCACCTCTCACGCTCGTCGTAGATGAACATTATGCATAAAGATTTGCATTTACACGATTACAACGTGCGATTGATTCAAGAACTAAAGCCTCTTGACCATTCCAAACGTCGTCAATGGTCAGAATGGTGGCAAGAAATGAGGCCTGTCAGGCAGTTACTGTGATTGGTGTTCGCTTTCGTGAGATGATAACGAACTTTTTATGGCCCGAATTGGAAGATATAAATTGGACAATATGTGGTATCAACAGGACGGTGCCACTTGCCACACAGCTAACGAAACAATGGCTCTTTTGCGCAACAAATTGAATGGCCGTGTTGTCTCACGTGGTGGCGATGTCAATTGGCCGCCAAGATCACATGATATTTCACAGAGTTGGACTTTTTTTAGCTAAAAAAAGTCCAACAAGCTAAAGAATGAGATAAATCGGCACATTAACGGCATATAACATCAATTATGCCTCAGCGTCATCGAAAATTTGGACCTTCGGATGGTGTGCCGCCGAGGTCGTCGCAAAATATATCCAAACATCGGCCAAATATTTTGTTCCATACATATATTGAAAAAAAGGTTCCACAACTGCCTATGAGTCACTCCTGAAGGATTAAATGTATGACGGACATTCATTAGTTTTTCGCCCTTAACATTTTCTCAAATCATACCTTCCCTTTATCTCCACCCCTTAGGGGGCCTTTTGTGAATTAAACCAAAAGTTGTTAACAGATTTAAATCATTTATGGCTTGTTTTGTTTGCAATTTCGTTTTTTATACGTCTGGAAAATTAGAAGCTTAGCTGCATTTTGAAATTTTATTAAAAAAATCATTTTTTCCCAATAATAAAAATTATGTTTCTAAAACGACTGCGCATATTAGAAAAAAGTTTTACCTTTCTTAAAGGAAATTTTATTGCGGAATTTCGGTTTTTTTAGTTTTTTTTTTTTTTTTTTCAATAAGCCAAAGCGTTTTTGAGTTACGCGAACATATGTTGTGCAACCTCCTCCATTTTCGAAAAAACAGTATATCTCGAAAAGCAGAGCTAACATAAAAAAACGGCTGCACCACCTGATTCATCGTACCAAAATTAGGTTAAAACGCCAAGTGCCCAGCTTGCCTCAAAAAAAAGTGTCAATTTCTAGCACAGTGTTTTTAATGCCTTTTTGTTGTTAAGTTCTTTGTGGAATTTCCGCCAAGATTTTAGTACAAACAATAAATATTAAATGATTAAAAGAACATCTGCACAAAAAAATTATTTTTGTTATTTTCGCATATAGACAAACAAATGACTAATTAAAATAAACTGAATTCATCGCAAAATTTTACTATAAATACCAGAGCCAATAGCGAAGATCTCCAGTCTAATTCAAAAGTTGAATTAATTTCGTTAAGAGTTTAAAAACTGATTAAAAATTCAACAAGAAAATGAACATTTTACCAACTTTTATTTTGGGGCTTATCTTAGCTTCGGCTTTGGTTGAAGGAAGTCATCCGGCAATAAAGAAACAACGTAATAAGCGAACGACCACGGCTTTCAGGATTGACCTAGGAAAATGAAAAAAAGATAGAACAAAGAGGGGAAAGAAAAACTTGCACTTACAAATGCTTAAACACAATTGTTAATTTTTAATAAAGATAAAATTTAATTACTTGCAACAAAATTTAGATTATTTTATAAACTTTTTTATATACATACTTCCAAACATATATTTTTTTTTTATTTTAAACATTATCCTTTTCAAGGGTCTGCATTTAAATAAAAAAAAAACAAAATTGTGGTTATCTGACTAAAGTTTTTATTATCGATTCAGTGAATTCGCTAAAATATTGATGGCATATTATGTGATAACTGCGGTGACGATCCGTTCTGAATTATACACGGAAATAAGTTTATTTTTTACTGCCTCTTTTTAGAAAACGTAAACAAGTGAGTGAGTGAGAAATTACATTGAAAACAACAATAAAAAACGAAAATTTGTTTTTGTTTTCCATACAATTTCTCACTCACTCACTTGTTTACGTTTTCTAAAAACAGGCAGTTAAAGTACATAATCAATTTCGTTTCTTAAAACAAGAAAATCCACAATCCAAAAATAATGTCTTGCTTTGAACTTATTTTGTTCGTATTTAGTAAAACTTTCTGAAATAAAGAAACATTTTCCCATGATCAAAAACTTCATGTTTTTGGAAATTATCAAAAGTTTCTTAAAACAAGAAATTCAAAAGTTGGTAGTTTTTTTTTAAAATAAGAAAGATATTTCTGAGTTTAAGCCAGCCCTGCCAGAAGTAAGATTCTACCTTATTTTTTAAGATTTTTTAACCGAAGAAAGATTTTAAGATTTTTTCCCCAAAAACAAGATTTTTTGTTTTGTTTAGACGAAGGTTAGGTGCAATTAAAAAAAACCTTCTTTGTTCCCAGTTGAAAATTCTTAAACTTAATAATGCAACCTTGCGGTTTACTGGACAAAAAAAATACTTAAGGAGCAACCATAATGTGCTTAAGTTGGCTTAAAAAAATATACTAATACATGTTAATCATATGAGGCTAGCCATATTGAACTTAAGGAAACTTTTTGTTAAATTTTATGAAACTGTCATTTGCTAAAGCAAGGTGCGAAACTGATCGCACATTCCGTTTGGAATCAAATGTTTGTTGAGAGACTATTTGTTAATTTTTGACAGTAAGTTAAGCAACGCTATGCATATTATGGTTGGGCCTTTAAAAAGCAACCTCTGTTTGGCGTTCAAGGGTGATTAATCAGATGCAAGTTTTGCGTGCTTTTTATTTTGCAAAAACTGAAAATATTGCAATTCAGACTAAGGTTCAAAAAAATTAAATAATAGCAAAAACATTTAATGGAAAAATGTTTAATCCGAAAAGGTAATTTTAAGTGCATCGAAATACCTTTAAAAAAGCAGCTTATTAAGGGTTTCATGGAAATCAAAAACGTAAAACGAAAGAATTTTTATTACAGAAATCTTATTGAAAAACGACTCTTAAAACTCTCTCGTTTCACGTTTTCGATTTCCATGACACCCCTGTATATCTACATTTATATAAATAAACTTTAAAAAATTTTTAGATTTTAGAGGGATTTTGTAAGAAAAATCCCGCTAAATTGAATATTTAGCGGTTTCTAGCAGTTTTGAAGTCCGATTTGGAGGAAATCTTCAAAAAAAGTTGGCAACAGTGGAAATACATATTGATATGTTTTAAAGTTAATTTTAATAAAAAAACACTTTTTTCCAAAAATAAGATTTTTTTTTCCAAAATAAGATTTTTTTTTGGTGAAATTAAGATTTTTTGCTGAAAATTTCTGGCAGCCCTGGTTTAAGCGCAATTTATTTAATATTAGCTAATACCCGGTGTGCTTCGCCACCCCCATCATAATGAAATAAAAATTTAATAGTTAAAAAATATTATTATACAAAATGGAAGTCAAAGCTGCACTTACATGGGGCCCGCTACTGACATTGTACGTATTTATTCTCCAAATATTTATATGAATATCAAAATTGCATTAAAAATTTGATGGATGTTGTCCAGATACGAACAGTAGTGCTTCAGCTAAACAAGTGTTTTCGACATTAGCATTGCTAAAAAATAAATTTAGGAACAGACTCAAAGTAGAAATCTACAATTCCATTCCTTCTTCTCTTAATTTGTTCGAAGCAGAGATTTAGGAATTAACTTCAATTATAGATTTAATAACAAAATACAGAACGCACATTCCTAAAAAGTAGTTACACTACATTCAGACGGTGATTTTACCATGTTCTTTAAGACATAATTTTTAGTGTTTGTTGGCGAACGGGGTATACAAAATCAACTTTTCTGTTCTCTGTGTCTTTTTTATATTTTCGTTCGTATACATTTGTATTTTTGTTATGTTGCTTTATTTTATTTTTTATTTCAATGTGGCAACATTTCTTTGCAATACAAAACACGGAGCGCATTTAAATTGTTTGTTTTTTACAAATATGCAAGTAAAAAAGAATTACCGATATCGGAGAAAAAATCAACTCTAAAATCAAGATGAAAAATCATCGTTTAAATCTGTTGTGTTTTTGGAAGCAGCTTTTAAAAGGAATTAAAAAAAGACATGATATGTAAATCACGGTCTGAATCTGGTGTTGGTTTTCTTAAAAAGTTTGTGTTAACACATTTTTGACGACGTCTAAATTAGATTGTCGATAGTAATGTACAAATTTAAGTACATTTTTTGGAAATATTGCAATTTTTAGCAATATTAAAGGTATGTTTTAAAAAATTAACTAATGCAAAATAAATAAAATTTGTACTAAATAATATTAAAAAATTGATTAGTTTTACTTTTTAAAGTGAATTTGACTGAAAAAAGTTAAAATTAGAAACAGGGAAAGTTACCTCGAATTAATTCTTACTTTTGGTATCAAAAACCCCACTGTGCGGCGGTATGATAGCAAAGCCTAATAGTTATTAAAATCTTTAAGCTTTAAGTATCAGAAAACTTTCAGGAAAAAATCGCTTCTATCGCGAAGGTGGCTAAAATTCGACAACAATTGCATAATTGGTAACAGAACCTAAAATTTACTTGAAATCGCTAATTCGGTAAAAAAAGGAAAATGTCAGAAAAAAACTTGAAAAAATTAAACAATAAGCTATAATGATGGGAAAGGGGATTCCATAAGTATATGAATTATTGAGAGAATAAGACTATTGTAAAAAGCTTTATTTTTTGTTTGTTTATAAAAATGGGAAGTACTGCTTATTAAAACTTGACTCTTTTTTCGCAGGAGGAGGTGCCACGCCTCCTATTGCTTATGCACCCGTTTCTCATCCAAATTTTCCTAAATATGTTAAAGTTGCTCTTGCACAATATGCATTAGCCAGCTCCAGTTTCGCCGAAGTATATGCAAAACTCACTTAAGATATTCGGAGGGTGAAAAGGATGATGAAAGGCGGTGCAAGCCTTCATCAGTGGTATCAGGTAAAACTTAGATAATATTGGCGACATCCCCCAAAAACTTGCCTGCCAACTACGATGTGTCGTTTGATGCAATAAAGGCCGTTTGCAATGTAAGAAATTCATCAAATCACTCTGCATCGAAAAAGGATGTTTTGAAAAACTTCTCGTATGTATGTGCCCATTGGCCCCATTTAAGGACGGCGATTTTTTTCCGAACCAAAGAATTTTTTTTAAAATTTTTTTCTTAAAAATGTTTAATTAGCTTCTAATAGTTACAGAAACAAAGCGTTTTTAATAAATTTCCTTGTAGTTTATATTTGGGTCCAAATGGGTTAAAATGAATTTACACATAATATTAATGTTTATTAAAAATATATTAAAAGCGTGTACATATAATTAAATTTATTAAACAGCGTTTTCCTAATAAATAAAAAAAAATACAATTAATCTACTTTGTATTGTAGATAGGGCCTTTGGTTTTATAAAATTAGAGTGCAAAAGGACCTAACTAACAAGACTTTTTAAATATTTTAAAATTTTATTTTATTTTGCCAGAATTTATTTTCTCACATCTTTTTTTATAATACTGGTGAAAATCATGCTGATCGAAACTATACCATTAGTTTAAAACAGTTTTTTGCTTCTCCTGTACAATTTTCAAAATGTTAGATAGGGCCGTTTGCGTTTAAGCTAACGATATATCATTTTTTTACAATATTTTATTGTCAAATTTTTTCATTCAAATTATTTTTCTTCCAAAATAAACTTCACCTTTTTTTAATAAAAAAATTAATCTTTTCCAAAAATTGTTTTATTTGTTTCGTATTTTTATTAAAGAATAAAAATAGCAAACGAATAGTACTATAAATTGGTGACCCCTAAAAAGAGCAATCGATATAGAAGATTCGGTTAATCAAGACCAAACAAATCCAAATTTACGGCAAAAGGAATCTCATCATCAGATAGAACTTATACCGATTCAAGCCGCAATTCTAATCCTTTGCAAGTTGATGCTGCTTCAACAATCAAGTTTCCTCCTTTTTGGCAGAAAAATCCCAAAATATGGTTTTATCAAGTTGAAACTATATTCAGCTTACAGCGAATTACATCAGATGAAACGAAATTTCGTTATTTAGTGGCTAACATTGATCCAGGTACACTTGGTCTTGTCAGTGATTTGCTGGACAACGCCCAATCGGGAAACAGGTAAGAGATGTTAAAATCAAGAATTGTCTCTATGTTTTCTGAATCTGATGAGCGGAAACTAAAACGATTGTTAAGTGGTCAGGTCCTAGGTGATCAAAAGCCTTCACAATTTTTGCGCACAATTCAAAATTTAGGACAAGGACAAGTTGGAGCAAAAGTTATGCGTTCCATTTTTCTTGATCAATTGCCTGAAAATGTCCGAGCTATTCTGGCGATAAGTGAACAGGAAGATGTTAACAAATTAGCAGTTCAAGTAAACAATAATGGACTTACGAAGATTTGTTTGCATGATTAATTTTTATCGTCGATTTATACCAAATGCAGCGCATTTTCAAGCTCCACTGAATGCTTATATGAAAGGGGCTAAAAAGAAAGATAAACGGCCTGTTATTTGGACAAAAGAAGCCGTAGAAGCTTTTTCAAAATGTAAAGAAGTTATGGCTAATTTCACACTTCTTGCGCATCCAATCGAAGCCGTTTTCTGAGTAATTTTCTTAGCCTTTTTGTACACTCTTTTAATAATTTCTTAAGTTGAGGAGATCTGTGCAATTCCCACTCTCTTCGCACTCTCCTTTTTTCATTCAAGAGGCGCTTTTTTTTGATGGTTTTGCTGGAATGTTGAACAGCTAGTTTAAGATAACTGTCAAAATTGACAGACTAAGCGGAATATTTTCTGTGCAATGGGTATTGAGATATTTTTTATATTTAAACCAATTTATTTGTGTAGCTGCCGTCGCTATGTACCCAGACGGAGATACAATTATATTGGTGTTTGTTATAGTTACAATTGTAGGTTTGTGATCAGAGGATAATTCTAGGGATTCTTCAACGGGAATCGTTTCTGTGGGGATGTTTCTGACCACGCCAAAATCGATAACATCTGGAATTTTTTGCTGAATTTTTTGCGACAACATTTAAATTCATTTTAGAGATTGTATTAATCAAAACACGACCCTTTGGTGTTATTAGTCGTGACCCCCAGAAGGTATGTTTGGCGTTATAATCGCCAGCAGCATGGAAACAGGGCGTCAATGACTTTTAATATTTATAATATTGGCTTTCTGATATTGCAAATCTAGGGGGTGGGGTCTTTCATAGAGGTGCATTTCGGTGCGGAAAGCTTTCTGTCTGCTATTCACTTGGGAATAGCAAGAGGCGATTCCTCTTCTGAATTTCCCAAGCAGCTCACTACGCCCGGTCTTAAACCACGTACCCCCTGGTAATGTCGCTTAGACACCCGTCTGACGGCAGCTAGAGTGAGAAGGCGCTCAGTTGAGTAACCTGAATGGCATGCTAATACCGATGCGTCTCAGGTAATTAGGTGACAACAAAATTAAGAATCACTGAAACTTAATTGATGTACTATGTCGGTTTAACGACTTGCCTGCCTAGAGGTTGTTGGCAGCCCCAACACTAGGATCGGGTGCTGTGGTCTAATCAACCACTCATCTTAAATAACATAGATTAACGAAACTACACAAATAATAATAAACGAATCGGAATTAACGGCACAACCAATTGGCTATTGAATAAGGACAAGAATCCCGCCTTGCGCAAGTGTGCCGAGTAATGGATAACTATAACCTTAGTATCTTAGGACTTTCAGAAGTAAGATGGAAGGGCCATGGTGAGCTCCGTACAGCATCTGGCCACTACTTCATTTACAGCGGCAATAACAACAGCCATACTCACGGCGTCGGAATCTTGCTGACACACAACATGAAAAGAGCTTTGTTAGAATACAAACCCATCTCTGACAGACTACTTATGGCCCGATTTAAAACGAAATATCGTAACATTGTTATCTTTCAATGTTACGCTCCAACCGAAAACGATGATGATGAAACAAAAAATGAATTTTATGAACAACTAGATATGGAAATTGCACGATCAAGAAAAAATGACATTAAGATAATTTTAGGCGATCTTAATGCTAAAGTTGGCTGTGATAACACCAATTTGCGGTTTATTATGGGAAACCAAGGTCTGGGGGCATCCCGCAACAACAATGGCGAGCGTCTCGTAGATCTATGCGCTTCAAACCAACTATTTATTGGAGGAACAAAATTTCCGCATCGTGACATCCATAAATACACGTGGCAATCACCGGATAGAGTGACACGCAACCAAATAGATCACTTCATAATTAGTAGGAAATTTCTTGGATGTCTTATGGACGTAAGGACTGCCAGAGGAGCTGACATTTACAGTGACCATATACTCCTAATTGGCAAAGTAAAGTTGAGACCAAAAGCATTCTACCACCACAAAGTATCCAGTTACAAATTCAACGTACACCGTTTGCAGGATCCCACAACAGCTGCATCCTTCTCTAACCAGATATGTTCCAAACTTGATCGTAACCCTACATACAATTGGTCAGATATCGTAACGTCATGTCGTGAAACTGCGAAAAACGTCCTTGGCTGCAGCAAACATCATATAAAGCCATGGATAAGTGATACTACATGGAGCGCAATTTAGGAGAGAGGTAAGCTGTATATAAAACTTCAAACAGCTAATGGTTCAACAGAGATACACTCTGCTCAAACGAACTACAACAACTCTGAAAAAATTGTAAAGAAATTGGTCAGAAAGGATAAGCGGCAGTTTTATAATAACATCGCGAGTGAAGCAGAAAGTGCAGCGGTACGCGGAAACTCTAGGGCAGTTTACAGTGCAATCAGGCAACTTAGCGGCGAGAAAATGAGAACGGTATCCCAAATTAAAGACTCCAGCGGAAGACCACTCGCTACAACAGATGAACAACTACAAAGGTGGAAAGAGTTCTTTGAATTTCCCATAGCGCCACCCAACAACCTTGTACCAATTGATGCTCGACTACGACAAAACCCTAGAAGGGATATACAAACAACAGCACCACGTCGTGAGGAGGTTGCAAGTGCGATTGAAAAACTGAAAAACAATAAAGCATCGGGACTAGACAACCTTCCAGCAGAGCTGTTTAAATATACCCCTGCATTGTCCGATTATATCTGGCCCATAATCAATGAAGCTTGGTTTGAAGGCATTATTCCACTGGACTGGAAGGAAGGGGTCATCGTCACTATCCCCAAGAAGGGAGACCTGAGCGAGTGTAGAAACTGGCGAGGCATAACGCTTCTTAATACCATACAAAAGATAATAGCATTCATTATCCTTGACCGTATTTCCCCTGCTGTGGAAGCTAGTCTACGTAAAGAGCAAGCTGGTTTTAGAAGAAACCGATCGTGTCTGGATCATATAAACTCATTACGTATTATCGTAGAGCAATCAATGGAGTGGAATAAGCCTCTGTTTCTAATTTTTGTTGATTTTGAAAGGGCATTCGACACAATAAATCGTGTTGTTATTTGGCAATGTCTCTATAACATTGGTATACCGGACAAAATTATTCAAATTATTCAGATGTTGTACAGTGATGCTCCATATAAAGCTCGATTCAAGGGAGTTGACAGTGAATCTTTCTTTATTAATCGTGGAGTAAGACAAGGATGTATATTGTCTCCGTTACTGTTTCTTCTAGTTTTAGACTCAGTTATGTTGAAAACTAATGCCGAAGCAACAGACGGCATACAGTGGCATCTAAATCAGCGCCTTCATAACCTGGACTATGCTGATGATCTATGCCTGATGTCTCATTCATTAAGTGGCATACAGGACAAGATAAATAGATTATATGAAAACGGTATTGAAGTTGGATTAAAAATCAATTTTCGTAAAACCAAAGTAATGAGGATATCATCCGATAACACCACCCCTATACTGGTAAACGGTAATATAATTGAAGACGTGTCTGAGTTTAGCTATCTAGGTAGCATAATAAGTACAGATGGTGGAGCGGATGCTGACGTAAGAAGCAGAATAAATAAGGCTCGTCACGCCTACACTTCACTTGACCGAGTCTGGCAATCGTCCCAAATATCCAAGAAACATAAGATCAGGATTTTCAACACTAGCGTAAAATCCGTTCTGCTATGGAAGTGAAACGTGGAAAGTCACCAACACGATTTCCAAGAAATTACAAGTGTTTTTAAATAAATGTTTAAGGCGCATTCTAAAAATATTCTGGCCGTTACGAATAAATAACCAAGACCTGCTACAAACTTGTGGTATGGAAGCAATTGACATTGAAATTCGGCGTAGAAAATGGAAATGGATCGGACATACGTTGAGGAAAGATAATAGAGACATTGCTAAGGTTTCCTTTCAATGGAATCCACAGGGATATCGAAGCAGGGGGCGCCCACGAGTAACTTGGCGAAGATCTGTT
The DNA here is from genome assembly GCA_963931875.1 of Pollenia griseotomentosa. NCBI lineage: Eukaryota > Metazoa > Arthropoda > Insecta > Diptera > Polleniidae > Pollenia > Pollenia griseotomentosa. Next base: position 128,272,484 of record OZ007562.1, read on the forward strand.
GAAGAGGAGTTCACAAGAAAGGGGCTTTCATGGGCAAAATATTGCAAATCTAGGTGGTGAGTAAAAGGATGAAATTACTATGTTTCGATTTAGCTCTTCAACACAAATGTTCGTTGCTTGGAGATAATCTTCACGATGATCACACATTAGGTGGTGTTTGATTCGGTTTTTTATTAAAATGGCAGAACCTCCACATGCTCTATCTCGAGGGTCCTTGGTATCATATAATGTAACTGTAACCATTGATTTTAAACGTATGTCTTGAGATCAAATGAGTTTCAGAAACCATGATGACATCAATTTGCTTATTTTTAAGAAAGTATTCTAATTCATTTTTATGTTGGTGGATGCCGTTTGTGTTTCAAAAACAAATTTTTTACAGAAATAAAACTGAAATTTTTGGTGTACAATAGTTGTTTTCTTGACTGAAAAAATTAAATTTTTTTTTTTTAATGTTTACCTCTTTCTTTAAAATGAAAATTGTTTTATTTTAAATTGCTTAACAATTTCTTTAAATTTAAACTCTGCACATGTCCAAGCCATTTTGTTTAAATTACCAATTATTTATCTATCTAACTGGACCAGCAGTTTTATTTATGTTCTACACTTTAAATTTTTATAAGCTTTCAAGCAAAATTTATTTCTGCACAAACTAGTTTGTTTTTTATGTCATTTAATTGGCAGTTTAACTTTGTAGTGGTTTAGTTTAAGTTGGTTAGGTATGTGTGAATATGTATACGATGTATTAGTGTTGTGTTAATATATAAAGGACATTTTGTATACAAACTTATCCATTCCGTTGTTTTATCCTATTGACGCTGTTCTTGAGTTAGTGTTGCCTTTGTGTTTTGAGAAACTTTTTAATTAAACAGATTTAGTCTGATTTATTTTATAAATTTAAGACGCATGTTTTTAGACCATTAATTTTTTTTTTGTGGTTGTTATTGTTGCGAGTTAATGCCAAAGCAGACCATTTCCTTCGTTTACTTTACTCTGTATCAAGTTATGTAGTTATCTTGTATTAAGGGTATGTTTGTGTGTATGTTAACTATTTAAGTCATTTTGTGTTCCCCCCGTTAGCTTTTATTAGTGTTCAAGCGTCAAAAAATAGTGATTTGTAGTTGAAAACAAAGAGAACAACAACAGAAGACCTTTAGCAGCAACAAAAGCCATCGTTTTTCTAACGGCAAAATGGGAAAAAAACAAAAGCTTAATGGAAATATTTTTATAAAGAGGAGTTTAGTGTAACGCCTCTTGTTCACAGGACACGAAATATGTTGTTGTGCTTAAACCAAAAGCAAAATGCACATGTCATTGTATAGGGACTTTTTTAACGGGGCTTGGTATTTGTGCGTATGAATGTTTTTTTTTTGTGGTTAAGATTAATATGGGGGTACCAAAAGTCAAGTAAATGAATTGCCCCAAATGACCGTTAAAAAAGTTGGAGAAATATATTTAGTAGTTAGATAAACATTAGTGATATGGGGAAAGAGTTAATGATATAAAAGCAAAAATTCACGTAAAACTTAAGAGAATTGGAAATTAATTTGCATTTATCCATCGCAATTATCCACCAATCTACAATGGAACTTTTAGAAGTTCACGTTTTCAACAACTCTACACCTTTCAAAATTAAGAGAATTGGAAATTAATTTGCAGCAATTATCTTATAATCTACAATATAACTTTTAGAAGCTCACATTGCTCAACAACTCCACAACTTTTCCAATTGTAGTTCAGAAGGCATTAATTATAATTCAGAATGTTTTAATCCAGAAAGTGTGATTTGTAGTTCCGAAAGCAAACAAGTTCAATTGACTATTTATTTTACAAAAAAAAATTCGTTACTATATAGTAATTCATTGTATAGTGTTGCACAGCACGAGTGCAATCACCCCCAGTTATGGTACTTGTAGCATGATCTATAATTCTATAATTCTTTGTTCATTCATGCCAAGACCTGCAACGTTTGGAGCACGAATGTTGCTTTTGGCATAGGCTTTTATTTTGTGTAGACCAAATGTCGTCAATGGGATGAGAGGCTGGCGTATTTTAAATGAGTTTTCTTTTTTACACTTATTATTTTCTGAATTACAATTGATGCCTTCTGAATTTCAATTGACTAATCTGAATTACAACTGACGCTTTCTAAATTTCAATTGAACAATCTGAATTACAATTGACGCTTTCTGTATTACAACTGGAAAAGGAAGGTATAGATTTTCTTTTGAAAATTTACAATTAATGCATACAATCACAACTACGCGTCAAAATGATCGAATTTTACTATTCTTGTCAACGATTAATTGTTATGACGATGCGAAAATATTGTCAATATTTCAATTCAAGATCACCTCCCAAAGTCTTTAAGATTAAATTTGTGGAACAAGGTTTAGTAATCGACCATCCCGAAAATATTCGCGCTGAAAGCAACGTAGAAGCTGTGCGTGTTGAAAATCTGAAGTGCTACCGCAAGAACACCAGCAACGACGTTAATAGGCCTTAGGACCCTACTTTAATATGCATGAGATTGCTTAAGCTACTGCCAAAATTAACAAAAAGCATTAAAAAAAAAACGAAATCAAAAACATTTGATTCAGTACGGAATGTGCGATCAGTTTCGCAATTTGTTAAAACAAATGACAGTTTCATAAAACTTTACTTGAGTTCAATAGATATGGTTGCCACATATGATTAACATGTTTTCGCGCAGTTGCTTAAGCCAGCTTATACATATTATAGTTCGGCCTTGATTTGTGCCACTCCTTATGTCTTAAAAGTACAGTATTTTTCGTTTAGCTGCACATTCAAGTTTGCACGAAAATTCGTGCAGGTACACATTCTTATTACAAAAATAGATTTAGGTATGCAATCGTAATTTTCAACAATAATAATTTTCGTAAATTACTAAAGACTTTGTGGGATAGTGTAGAACGGCCTTTAGGAACATGATTTAAAAAACGTATTTTTATTTTTTCTCGCTTTACATATTGGCTGTAAACATTTCCTCTCAAGTCTATTATTCATCATACAAATATGGGACCGGGACCAATCGACGCAGTATTTTCTGATAAAAATTATGGAAAAAAACGTATTTTTCGATTTTTTGTCAGCTACACCGTTCTTTAATTCTTGCAACGATATGTATAACAAAAAATGTATTTAAAAACAAGTAAGAGTGCTATATTCGGCTGTGCCGAATCATTGATACCCTCCACTGACAGTTCGAATATTTTATGAGTGCGCTTTATATGAATCTAAATATTATTAATTAAAAAAATGTTATTTAAGTAAAAAAAAAAAAAAAAAAAAAAAACGGCGCCAGCATTAACATTGGTCGCGGTTTCGATCTATATTAAATTATTGACTGGCAAACGAAAGTTTTATGCTTTTTTTAGAATTTTGAACTAGGTTGAGAAAAATATCTTGATTCGTAACAGTTTCAACCGAACTAAAATCATTTTCAGGATCACATCCAAAAATTCTGTACAGTGATTTCTGGTGATAAAAAACATAAATAAGAATAAATTTCAATACAGCATTAAAATTAATTTTCGAGTTTACAGTGAATTTCAGAGGGCTACTTAGTATGGGATCTAATGTAAATTATGGACCGTATACCACAAAATTGCATGACATTTTTTCTGGCAATATGAAGCTAAGTTGAAGCCAATTTTACCGCAATATCTATATCTGCTACAGTTCTAGGCGCATTTAATTAATTTAATAATAATTTATGAAGCTATCTTCACGAAATTGTGCTGCGTGATTTCTAGTCGTATAAAACGAATTTGTGCAAATTATTATTCCTTGCATTATTCCACAATTTATGTTAATTTTTGTAACAAAATTATCATCTTTTTAGAATAGTGGTTCCACATTTTGATTAACAGCTCTGATCCTACTGAACCAATTTTGCTGGATTTCAAACCCAAACTGCTTACATAGAAAATATTATCAGTAGTTTTTACCAATTAAAAAAATTGTTAAAAAAGTATTTCAATTTAATTAATGTGATAATTAAATCAATTATTTTTTTTGTTGAAAGAAAATTAAAAATATAATTTTGATTTAATTAACATTTTAGTTGTTTTGAAATTAATTTTTAATTAAAGTATCATTCAAATAACAAATAATCTTAATTGATTTTTTCGTTTAAAATAAAATAATTTAAGCTTGTAGAATTGTTTGTGGGAATTGTCAAAACCTTAATTAAATCAATTAACACATTGTTTGAAACGGCAAAGATTTTTGATAATTTTTTTAATTAAAATTAAAATTATCATTTATTGAAAAAATTCACAATTTTAAATTTTTACAATTTTAAGTAATCTATATAATCATTTTGGTAATAGGTGCAAAATCAACAAATTGTTTGCTTGATTTTTTCTGTGTAGGATAACTACAAACAATTTGACACCAAATTTGTTCTTAGGCACTTAAAAATAATATTTTGTATTCAAAATAAACATTGTTGACCATAAATCGAATGCTGTTAACCACAATATGCACTTAAGCAAAATGCACGGAAACGATTTTTTTTCTAACAAAATTTAGCCATCATACACAATGCTTTGTATTTTGTGCATGTATGCAAGAAATGCAGTCAAGCGAAATGCAGCTCAACGAAAAATACTGTAATGTTGAGGTTCTAAAAGCAAGCTAATATCTGTTGAATTATAAAAAAAGAATTTAATTTTTTTTGAACGCCCTCGGAAGTTTAGAAAAATTGTTTGTGTGAATTGTTAATTATTTATGTATTCGAAACGATTTTATTGATTTTTTTTGTTGGCAAATGATTTTCTGTATATCAGGTTAGGGGACCTAAAACTAAGGTCTAGCACAAATTATTAACCTATTTATTAAACATATTGACATAACCAACTAAGCCAAATTATACATAGAAGGTGTAAGCAAAATTTAAACACTTAAGTCCTTTTTTAGTGTCCGAATTCGACTGAAACATGTTGAACCGGAATGGCATTTGTATAGGGACTAAGTTATTTATTAGTTAGCTCAAAATATAGTAGGGTATTCAAACGGCTAGCCGTTGTTCGATTAATCGATTAATTTTGGGGGATTGACTGTTCTAATTATTTAGAATTGCTTATTTTCGGTTAATGAATAATTTATGTCGATTATTAATGGAAAATTTGTTTTTTTACAGTATTAATTTTTTTCTTTTTTGTAAAAATACAAGCCGGTTCGTTTTAAATATGCTTTTATTGATTCTTAACTCAAGAACATTTCCTTTGATTAACAATTTTTTAAAATATAGAATATTATTTCCTTCCAATAATTTCTCAAGCTCATGGTCCGTTTTATATAAAGAATATTTATTTAAAAATTATCCAATATTTCGCTATCTCAATGGATAGCTTCTTCAGGGATTTTTTTGATTTTTTATATTTCAAACAATTTTATAAACAAAATTTAATGAAAAAACAAAATTGTCAATTATGAAAATTAATAAAAATAATACACAGGAAACAAAAATTATTCTATTACATTTTTGTAAACTTATTTAATTTCCTATCTTATTCTTATAAATTAAATGTCTGTAATTTTGAGCTACATTGTCCGTATCTGTCTTAAAATTAATTCTTTGTTCCATTGGTATGTTTATAATTTGCAACATTTCTAACATGAAGCGTCGTTTGTAGTTTGTTTCTGTATTTAAAACTGTTGTATTTTCAAAATCTGGTGTATGATTGAAATTGGCACAATGCAATGACAATGCAGTTTTTTGAGAAGATGTATTTTTGTATTTTTGATCAGATCTATGTCCTGCTAATCTAGTTTTTAATTTGTTTTTTGTGGTACCTATATATACTTTACTACATACAGTGTTGGGCAAAATACATGGTTTGCGGTATTTAAAATACAAAATACTTGCTGGTCATGTATTTAAAATACAAAATACAAAATACTTTCAGGTTATATATTTAAAATACAAAATACAAAATACTTACACATCCTGTATGTATTTAAAATACAAAATACTTACCCATCCTGTATGTATTTAAAATACAAAATACAAAATACTTGCAGGTTATATATTTAAAATACAAAATACAAACTACTTATATTTATTGTATGTATTTAAAATACAAAATACAAAATACTTGCTGGATATGTATTTAAAATACAAAATACTTGCACGTCATGTATTTAAAATACAAATACAAAATACGTATTTGTATTTTAAATACGTATTTCAAATACATGTATTTCAAATACTGCCCAGCCCTGACTACATACTTCATTATCCTTACCCTTACAAGGTATCTTGTAAATAATATTAGATTTATCTAATTTTTCTGTCTTATCTTTCATTTTACTGAATAATCTATCCAATGTATTATAAGTTTTATGAGCCATCCTATAATTATTCATATCATAAATATTAGAATTTTGCAATCGTTCTGAAAACATTGGTACATAAGTTAAAGACTTATAAATTTAAGGTTCAGTTACCGTATTTACACTACCTTCCCTATGTCCTTTGTACTGTCCAATCAATTTACAAATCAATTCTCTTGGGAAATTATTATCCCCTAAAATATTTTTGATTCTCATCTTATTATTCCTATGAAAAACTATATCACTAATATTTAAAACCTTATCTATAAAATTTTTGGCAGTATTTATAATAACCCTTCTCGGATGTTTCGAATAATAATTAATAATTCTTCCTGAAGAAATTGGCTTTTGGTACCAATCTACTAATAAGTTATTCTCCTTCCTTATAACTAATGCGTCTAAATATGGAAGTTGATGATTACATTCCCTTTCAATTGTAAATTTAGTATTCGGGTGAAAGGAGTTAAATATGTTTAACATAATTTTTGGCTTAATAGATAATCTTCTAATACATGAATCAAGTAGCACCTCCATAACTATATCCGCTACAACAGGAGAAGCTGGAGAACCCATAGGCAATCCTTTTTGTTGAGAATAAATTTTGTTATTATATTGAAAATATCTACTATCGACTGTATTATTTTTATTAATTTTCATAATTGGCAATTTTGTTTTTTCATTAAATTTTGTTTATAAAAATGTTTGAAATATAAAAAATCAAAAAAATCCCTGAAGAAGCTATCCATTGAGATAGCGAAATATTGGATAATTTTTAAATAAATATTCTTTATATAACACGGACCTTGAGCTTGAGAAATTATTGTAAGGAAATAATATTCAGAAGGTCGAAGAAATAAAGCTAAATAAAATATAGAATAATTTATTTTTAAGAATGTTTAGCAAAAACTTCTACCACAATGATTCAGATGAAGAAGATGGGTTTTTTAAGACATATGAAAACAAACTTCTAAAAGACTTTTAAAAGTATAGAAATTGTTAAAAAAATCAAAAGAGATTCAAGTGGCATAATGGAAGACTACCAATTTTAAGAAAAAAAAAAGAAAAAGAACAGAGAAATTGGATATGCTTTATAACGCTTTACTTTCAATTTCCCCAACGCCAATAATAAGTGAAAGAATCTCTCTAAATCAAGTTTCATCAAAATAAAAGAAAGAAAGCGTTTGAAACTTAAACATTTAAACTGTTTGAAAGGTTATTTTAGAAGATTAGCTTTAATTTGATGCTATTTTTTATTTAAAAAGTTATAAAGAGGAAAACATGACTTACTTTTAAATTGTTGTGACTCTTGTAATAAAATTTTTATGTTAACAAATATAATTTTTGCTCTTATTTGTTAAACTTCTAAATTAGACAAAATTAAAATTATTCAATTAATCGCATAATATTAAATTGTTCGATTATTATTTGATTAAATTTTTACCTTGGATAATTATTTGCGCGATTAATCGATTAATACAAAACATCGATTAATTGAATGCCCTAATATATAGTTCATTTCATTTCTTTCAGTCGCCTATCGTGCCAAAGCCCTTATTCAGAAAGGACAATTGTATGGTCGCTAGATAAAATAATTGGGCAATTTATTTTTTTTTTAATGCTTAATGTGTTTCAGATGGGCATTTAGATGGAGGTCAGCTAAAAAATTATTTATTTATTAGACTCGTATGTAACAAATACAAAATACAAAGTATATCGCAACTTTGTTACCGAGCAATAGTAACGTATCCCTTTAGCGCGTTGCAGGGAAGCAGACTAGAGCCTCTGGCGGTAGCCAAACCCACTATCTTCGCACTGATAGACTAAACTACTACCAACCAACATACTTGGGCACCAACGTAAAAAATAGACCAAATTGGCCCATTCATAAATACTCGATATACTCCGTGCAGAAAAAAAAATTTAAGCTAAGTTTGGTTTTCTAAGCTCAGAAGGGCAGATCGCTATTGATTCTTAACCATTTTTCTATAATTTGTTAAATTATGAACCAATTTCTGTAAAATTCATTTTACAGAATTTGATTCTTAACCATTTTTCTATTACTTGTTAAATTATGAACCAATTTCTATAAAATTCACTTCCAGCTGAAAGCCAGGGTTCGGCTTCCAGCTCAGTCAAGACTAAAAAATTATCAATAAATTTTAATTAATTTTATGTTGTAAAATTCATTTCTTTATATAAATAATTTAATGGACATTTAATTTAATGAACTTTAGCCTGATAAAAATATTAAAATTTGGATTAAAAATCATAAAACAGTTAAACAAAACAACCACAATACTTATTATTGTTACCAGTACCCTTGTTCTGTAACTATAGTGAGAACTTCTCGCATCGAAAATATGTGAAACAAATTATTCCATTGTTTCTCGAAAAGTAAGAAAAAAGTGTGTCTGTAACTCATGTCGAAAACTATGAAAAGAGATTACTTCGTTACGTTATAAATATCATAACATTCCAATCGAAGCCGATGTGACATTGCTGACGTTGCGAACGCCAGTCACACATATCGTTGACGGCGATAACAATTTACTAAATTTGAACATTTTTTACGACGGCGGCGAAAATACACCCGTCGGCTATACCAAATAATGTAAAGTGCGACTTTAATGTTTGTTGTTTGCAAACGAGCTTTAAAAACATTCGTATATTTTATAAAAATGTTAAAAGCAAAGCGGCAACTTTCCTCACAAAAATGTCACAGACACACTTTTCTGTAAATTGGCAGGTTATTTCTTTACATAAAAGCTAGTATTTGCCAAAAAAAGTTACAGCCACAGTTTAGTGAGAAAAGCAGCTGTTTGTTTCGATAAATGTAATTTTTCATATCACACATTAAAATCGAAAAGTTTCTCGACGCGAGAGTTACAGAACGTGGGCACAGCTTTATATTGTATATTGTTACGTTACTGCCTTTCAATAACGTTTTGGTTTATTTCCTTTATAATAAACCGTTTCGAGTTCTTTATTGCAACTTTAATAAAATAAATAAAACACAAACACTTTAAACACTGTTTACAATTTACACAACTTTATTTAGTACAAAGTCACTCTAACAAACCGTAATTTATAGCTTTTATTTATTACCAACTATAATTTCTTCCGCGTTATACGTTATTGACAAAGTCTGAACTAAGAATGAATTAATTACGCTAGTCGCCGCTAGTATTTATACAGCAATTTGGTTGTCTAGAACATTCTAAATGTTTTTCGAAGGTTCGAGGCTTTACTTATTCACCACACTTTAATTTGATGTATGGCAGCGCTAATGTTTACATAATTTTACCTCTTATACTGAAGCTTTTTTAACGGTCATTTCTAGGTCTTTCTGCACATTGGGATTGAAGTGTACTAAATTTTAACATTTTTTAATAACAATGTATACTAGTAAAATTACTTATGAATACAAGATAACTAATAAATACAAGATAACTAATAAATTCAACTAATTCTTAACTAATAATTACAACTAAGTGTTAACTAAAGTTACTTTCGTAACAATATATTTTAGGTAAAAGTTCAAAACAACATCATTTACAAGTTTTAGGAGTATTTGAAAATAATTATTTTGATTCTATGAAAGAGTATTTTTTTTGTTTAAATTATTTGGTTAAATACATCAAATTTTCAAAGTAGAATGATGACGAAAACCATATCGGGCGATTTTGCTGGTGTCTTTCAATTATGAGTGCTTGTGTAAACAAAGGGGAATAGGAATAGTGTAATAGGAAAATTAATAATATTTTCTCTCTCTCTCTCTCTCTCTCGGTAAGTGTTAGAATCATAGTTGCAATTCAGCGCTTTTTAACTGTCGAAAAGGCGCAAACTTTTTCCTTAGAGCTTTTTTTTAAAAGAGCGCTAAATTAGCGCTTTTTTAGATACCCAACATTTTTGTACTTTTATTTGCATACATTACAATCAAGACACATTAAACCAAAACTTGTTTCCGTTTTTTAAATACTTTTAATATAAGGTACTCTGAAATGCATACTATGCACGGAAAGAAGTTTATTTTCTAAAGCAATCCATTTTGTTGATTAAAACAAGAAAATTCAAAAATAATTTCCTGATTTAAACTTGTTTTGTTCGTCTTAAGTAAAACTTTCTTAAATAAAGAAACATTTTATCATGATCAAAAAATTCACGTTTTTGGTTTATGATCAAAAATTTTTTAAAACCAGAAATACAAAAGTGACTTATTTTTATAAAAAACAAAAAAGATATATCTAAAATTAAGCAGCATTTTTTTAATATTAGTCTGATTTTCTTGATTTTTAAATAGAATCGAATTTCTTGCATCGAGAAACAAATGCTCGGGATTTCTTTAAATTTTTCAGAAAATGCTCATGAAAACTTGAATTAATTAATTTTTATTTGGATCGACATGTTATTTTTACATTAAGTTTTGTTAAACTAACTAGTGCTACACGTTTTTATGAAAAAAATGCAGGCTTTTCTTCTGATTTCGTTAAATAAAGAGCAACAAAAGCTGGGATCACACGATTGCCGCAATGCACCAATTTGCATACTTTTTAATACCCCAATCGTGTGACTGCACAACCAATTGGCTCATGTACCAATCAAGGACAATATTGTGCTTACTTTTACCAATCAAATGCAACCCTGGTTCGGCAATCGTGTGCCTGTTTTCCATGCAACCGCGCGTCAATAAAAATAACAAAAATGCACCAGTATTTACTGTGTTCTTGTGCGGCAATCAAACAACACAATACGCACCAATATTTGCCTTTTTTTAATAAATTTACTTTTTTGTGTTTCTTTTAGTAGGTAATGAAGATAAATATTTATTTATTTATTATGCATTTTAATTTTTTTTGATTATTGCTATTACCAAAATATGTATGTTCACAAGCATATTTAGCTGTTCAGTGCGAATATTTTTATTTAAGTTTCTAAGCGAACCTTAACATACGAAATTGTTGAACAGACTTAATTTTTGGAATTTCTTAAAAAATTTCAATAAAAATATTCAACAAAAATTTGTTTAAGTACATACATACACAGAAAAAATTAAAAATTTTCTCTAATCACCAATTTTATACCAAATTCATAGAATCAAGCAACCCATTTGTTGATTTTGCACCTATTACCAAAATGATTATATTGATTACTTAAAATTGTAAAAATTTAATATTTTGAACATTATTTTTACAATAAATGATATATTTAATTTTAATTAAAAAAAATATCAAAAAACTTTGCCGTTTCAAACAATGTGTTAATTGATTTTGACAATTTCCAACAACAATTTCACAAGTTTAAATTATTTTATTTTTAACGAAATAATTTTTTGTTATTTGATTATTATTTTAATTCAAAATTTATTTCAAAACAAAAAAAATGTTAATTAAATCAAAATTATATTTTTAATTTTCGTTCAATAAAAAAAATTATTGATTCAATTATCACATTAATTAAATTTAAATACTTTTTAAATAATTTTTTTAATTGATAAAAAACTACTAATAATTTTTTCTGTGTATAAAATACATATTTAATTTTATTTAATTAACAAACCAACAAGAACTTTCAATCAATTAAAAAAGCTACCACAACAGCTGTTTTCGCAGTCGTCAAGTAAGGCGGCAATTGTTGTAACCATTTCGCTTTGTACCAACTAGCGGCAATTAAATTTGTTTGAAACAGGGCAATCGTGTGATTTCAGAGTATTTTATTGGTCCAATTTCATTATTGTGCGTTAATAAAGCGCAATAAAAATTGTGTCATATTGGTGTATTTGCGGCAATCGTGTGATCCCAGCTAAACACTTAATTTAAGTTATTATAGAATTAAAATTAGTTTTTTTTTAGCTAGCTAAGTAAATTTTATTTCGCTTTTGAAAAGAAGCGCACAACTATGCGCTACGCAATAAGACATACAGAGATGCAGTAAAGTAAGTGAACGAACTCTTAGCAAGTTTTATAAGCAAACATAACACTTCAAGTGCACGCCATTCCCTTACTAGGAAGCAGGTTTGTAAGGGAGAATACTAAAAAAAAAAAATTCAGTGTTTAAATTCGAAAGCAACACTCGTCACTTTTTATATGCATTAAATAAAGCGCTTTATGTGTCAAAAATGTATTGCTTCAAAGTAAGAACTCACCATATTAAATTCATGCCTTCCGTAAGCGATATGGTAAGCGAAACTCTTACATTTCTCCCTTACAAACCTGCTTTGTTGGAAGCTCCATTTTTTATTGGGCACACACATGTTTACAGTAAGAAATTTTTGCCTTGAACGAGAATAGTGCAAATATTTCTTGGCTTAAGACATATTTGCTGGTGATTTAGTAAATAATTCTTTCCGTGTATATTTAAAATTATATTACTTTACTTTTCCTGAAATATCAGAAAAGGCTTTTTAAAAGTGTTATGGCCATTTTCTCAATGTATCGACAAACTGTCTGTTACTTAATGTCAACATAAATTTATTAGACCGATAAACTGTCTGTTAACAATTTTGGGTTTCTCAATATACCGACAAATAACATTGTTTTCAGTTGGCAACACCTCTCAAAATACATGTAAAAGTTGGGAGTCAGCTGATTGAATTTATCTGTTTGGCAAATAAAAGGAAAATAAATAATTGGCAGATGAGTGCTGGTTAGTTTTGCGACAGAATAGAAGCAAATGAGACATTGAGAAAACCGAATTTCTTTAATGTGCAGTTTTTCGTTGGGAAAAAAGATAATCATGTAATGAGAAAACGGCCATTAATGTTTTATTAACACTGCTCGGCAAAAAACCAAAAAAAGTTGGGGTAGAGAACTTGATTATGTGAAGTTAATTGACTTTACCGTGCTGAGTCCAAATAGTTTATTCAATCACGTCTATTTAACCTTTTTTTTTACTGATCTTCATGATTTCATGTCTTATTTTATTCATAATATACTTGGATTTCTGATAAATGATAAAAATGTGTACACACTAATTTGCATAAAAAATGGTCGCCACTAATTAAGAAATAATTTTGAAAATAATCATTTGTAAAAGATCAAAATCGGACAAATCGTTGTCAAGTTATGATAAAAAAAATGTATGTACGTACCATAACCGCCTTATATCGATCGAAAAAGTAGTCTAGCCCTTAAAAAACTAGACATGATAGAAAAAAACTGAAAACGGATTTGAATTTAGCGCTGTAAAATCTTTGTATTTCATGTATTTTTATTTAAAACGATTTTTTTTTTTTGAAGACAAGTGTAATTAATAAAACTTGGTTCTTAAACATTTCATTAAGTTTTTTATTAAAATTTTATTTAGCGCTTTTTGATTGGTGGCACGGTGCTTTTTGATTGGTGGAACGGCGCTTTTTGATTAGAAATATTTCATAACCCTGTTAAGAATTATTCTCAAGTAAACACATATGTTGTCTCTGAAGCTTCTTCCCACTGTTATGTCGCAATTAAATCAAATTGATTCTACATAAAATTTGCGTTGTTGTATTTTCAGTATTTACGTCATTTAGCTTCTAACTTTACCAAAATTTTAAATTTAAGAAAAACATGTTGTTCAAAAGTTATTGTAAAATCCTGTTAAATTAACATGAAGTAACTATGAAGCCAAACCAATACCGAAAAATTAAAAATCAACCGAATAAAAATACTTTAAAATCAAAATTATCGTTTATCTAGCGAATAAAATTTGAATGGCCCTAATCTAGAGTTCCACTTCTAAGTGCACATATTTTATGGCGAGCGTAAAAAAGTGTGCTCCAGTGTCTTGTGTGTTTGTAAATATCTAATGCGGATACGAAATTACACATAATACGAAAAAACAACAGCAAAGTTAAGCCGGAAGTGTTAAATTGTATAAAAGTGTCGTTTACACTTTCTGAACCAATGGTTACTTCAACTCTTCCTTTTGTTATTTGGACTATTCCTGTTAACATCCTTGTGTTGTTGTTGTGTTTGCTGTTGTTATTGGTGTTGCTACCATTTAACCAGTTAGTTGTTATATCTGTTCAGCTATTCTTTGCTTTTAGTTAGTTGATATTTTTAATTTTATAGCCGCTCCACTTTATTAAGTTAACGGGTGGTATTTAAAAAGAGGTTTGCTACCTTTTAGCAAAAATTGTCTCTTATAATTTCGATTAAAAGTAACAAACGCTTGGATATGAATTCTTAATTAGAAAGAAATTGTTGGGAGTGTCCAGTAACGACGCCTCTATAAGACTGTTCAAGCAGCTCACTACTTCCGGTCCAAAACCAAGTATTTCTAAGTATAGCTTTTCAGATTCCTCTGAAAACTAGCTAAAGAGAGAGAGAATTGTTTCAGTACATCTTAACGTTTCAGGCAAATTGGCAAATGACACGAATATTTACAGAAACATGACTGTATCATGGCAGCCCTACCACCAAACAACGAAAGGAGGGCCAGCAACCCACTTTTCCTAAATCCAATTTGCTAAACAATCGCCTAATAAACAGGGCGCCCTATGCTCCAGTGGAATTTAGATAAATATATATATTATGGCCTTAATACTTAATCGTATTAAAGGATTTCAAAATAAAAATAAGTATTTTGTAGACACAACGATGTAACGTTAGCTAAAACATTTTCTCACTTCCTGACAGCACAAGGGTTTCGCGTCAACAGAACTATTTCAATGTGGATGCCCTAACCGAGAAATGCTTATTTTGGATATCGTGCGTTAAAGTGAAGCCAATTTCAGTGAGAATAATCTGCAATGATTGGAACAAATGGTGGAAGAAGTGGACAAGTTCTGTACTGTAAGTCGGGTAAAGCCAAACTTCTCAACCAATTTTTTCAAATATTTAGTATTTAAATAGTCTTGCTTATTGTTATGGCCTGGAATATTTGGCTGTAGCGTAAGTTCGGCTGGTGGGCCAAGTTTTCATAATGCATTCAGTTTTAATCGCCTGTATTAATTTGAGAAAAGAGTTACTTTTATGGCTTTAAAACAGCATATTTGGCATGCAAAATCGTTACAACGTCTCTTGGCTTTAACTCATGTGATACTTAACTTTTTTGCTTTTAGATTTTGCAAGTTCTTCTGGAAATTTTCAGCAATTTCTTAGATTTATGCCTCCAAATCATCATCTCCAACCTTTTTTGGCTGAGCTATCCTGTCACGCACGTTCAAACTGATGGGACATATTCAGTATGATAAGCTTGGAAGAGCAATCGATGTGCTTAACCAAAGTTTGGAAAAGCAAATTCTTACCTAGCGCATATTGTATGAGCGCTATCGTGGATGCCGTCACAGCTAACTTTTTATAGTTTTTTTTTATGATGTTGACATTTTGCTTGAAGATTGTTGCACTAATTTCAGTGAACGTGAGAACAAAAATGTATGTGGATAGTCTATATTAGGAGCATTACGTAACGAATGTAATGTTAATCGATGTATTCCAACTCTTATACAGCTGGAAAAACACCGCATAAGAAGTTTTGGTTTAGAGGCAGTATCAGAAACGATACGCAAACAAGTTAAGTATTCTAACAATGATTTAAACTCTCTTAACAGCAAAAACACGAAGTAGAAAATAAGTACATATCCTGTGTTGGACACTGCATTTGTTGTTTGGACGACAATTTAAGTCAGTTTAATACTCCTCTACAGACCTGGACATTTATGAACGAATAAAGTTTTTAAACAATGAATTTGGCTTGTCAACGATGTTTTAATTTTTTTTATCGCAATTCAATGACACAAGAACTTTGGTGAAAAAAAAACTTTTATTATTAAAAAAAAAAAAAACATTCTAAAGTCTGTGTTCAGTATTATTTACTAAAGTGATAATATGTTTGCTCATACAAACACCAATATCTATTACTAACACGTTTATGCCTTTAAATATAGTTTGCATTTGATGTAATTGCCGCTACCCACCCACAAACTGTAGTTCCAAATTCAATCATAGACCAGAGACAGGCCTCGCATCTATTCCCCTTAAATTTGTTTATTCAACTCTTACATGGATAATATCATCATTATGGCAGGAACCGAACTCATACCAACACAATTACAAACTTTACCGGATGTTGTGGTATTTTAGTGTTGCATTTTTTTATTCTTGTACTTCGTTTTCCTCTTTTTACATTTGTTTCCTGTTCAACATGAGACCTGTCTGCTTTAAAGCCGTGTTGAGGTTGCAGCTCATGCCATTTGGGTTTTCTTGTTGTTGCAGTTGCTGGATTTTTTCATCACGTACAACAAACTTTAATTTTTTTCTGTTGTCATTGTAGTTGCTGTAATTTCTACTACCGTTTTACTGGCTAATGACAAGAATAGCAACAATAACATTGTAAACGCAAATAAAAATGAAAATGTTGCGTATTTTTACAATTTTATAAACTGAAAGTCCAAAAAATAGTCCAGCAAAACAAACACGCAAACAGTAATATACATATACAGACAATGAGACAAGTAAATAGAGAGGCAGGCAGCCAGTCGGACTGACAGACGTAAACAATATCATATTTTGTATGCAAAATTGTGGTGCTTGCGGTTTTAATATTACAACGTTGTGCAAATACAATTGCCGCTCGTGGAGTTGGTTGCGGTGTAAATGTTGGTGGTAAGTGGCAAATATCATTAATAACTCATTTAATTAACAACGCGCACTTAGAACAATAGAACAAAAGTGTTGTTAATTAAGATTTTAATTTTAAAATTTATTTAAAACCAATATATTGGACATACACAGACAAACAGTTGTATTTAATTAAACCATCGTGGTTTGTTTGCCTGAACAAATACAAACACACTCTTTACTAAAAATTGGTAAAAAAAAATTAAAACATAAATTACTGTCAACATTAAAACTCAAATCAAAATCACCCATAAAAGTTTAATAATAGAAAAACTGCAGAAAACTTAAAGCGTTATATCTTCGTTGATAAGCGTTTGAATTGAAAAATAAACCGAAAATGTCAAACTCAAGAGAATTTAATTCGTTAATATCTAAAAAATAAGGATTTAAATAAAAAAATTAGGTCAATCTTTGATCAGTCATATTTTCTTAACATAAAATCGATTTGTCATGAAGAAACTTAAAACCGGTTATATCTGGTATATGTATGTATGAATGTATGTAGCTACATACACAGCATAGTCCGACGTCTTCCAGATATCTGAGAGAAACGTCGATAAAAAAGTCGGAATCGTATAAGAATTCTGTCAGATTTCTGACCCATAAACGTATGAAGTGGTTGACACGAATTCTGACAGACATGTCGTGAGAAATTCTGTTTTTTTTTTGCCGATATTTCTGATTGATATCTGACGGAAATCTAATGAAAAAGGCATGGAAAATTTTGATGAGTTAGCTGAAATTCTTATTGTTTTTTAACTGATAGCTGAAAGAATTCCTTTTATGGCAAAATGTTTAAAAGTATATAATTATAAATTTTACACGTACGTCCTTTTTTTTAATCTTTTTATCTTGAAACAATAAAATAAAATTAAAATTATTTGCAACTTAATGACAATTCTTTATTTTCACAAAAAAAAAAAAAAAAAAATAATAAGTCTCGTTAGACACATCTGTAAGAATTCCGTCGGAATTCTATTAGACCTATCTGTACATAAATTTCCACCGATATATCCATTCGAAATCGATCAGAAATCGTCCAGACAGTAAGTATATTCAATGTCTGACAGAAATCTGAACGAAGTTTTTAAGAATGAAGTCAGACATTTGCAGATTTTATTTATTACTGTTATAACAGTAAAAATTATAAAATAAGCTAAGACCCTAATTATGTAAAACGCAACGCAACGCAACGCCAAAAATTACATTGACAGCAAAAACAAAGTCAAAAATATTTTACAATTTTGCAGTTGTTTTCTACAGAAATTCATATTGAAATTTAAAATTTCAAACGCTGCATATCTTGTGGAGTTGAAAATTTTCAAACGTTTCCAGTTTTTTGAGTGCTTTTCATTTACATTTTTCTACGCGTTAAATCACTTGTATTGTGGAGACAATGCGAAAATTTAAGTTTAAAGTAACCTTTTGTGAATAAAATTCCTAATAATGAATCTATTTCCACACGGTTCTTCCATGAATAGTTGATATTTTTCGTTTGTCAATCCAAAAAGTGGAAAAAGTACAAACATAAGTGTCAATGTAAAGACGTTTCCGCCGAGCTAAAAAATCTGCAATCTTAAGCCAAAAATCTTCAAACCTGCATTTTGGAAATTTTGGGGTATAAAATCTGCAAAATGCAGACAAATTTGCACTTCTGGCATCACTGGGCGTTTGCTTTGGGGCTTTCTCATTCACTGTTGCTGTATTCTTACTTTCCTTGGCTACAGAAGAAATCTCAATTAAAAGCAGAAACGCATTCATAATTTAATGTACATACAACCAATGAATAGTTTTTTTTACCTTCTTTTGTTGTTGTTTTATCATCTTTTAATTGTTGTCTTTTTTAGGCCCGTTTTCACGACTTACCTATAAATTTCGAAATAGTTAACGGTACCTTTAGCACTAGCGAAGAAAAAAGTTACCTTCAACTATTTTTCGTTTTCACAACTTCTGTATAAAATAAACTTAACACTTTTGAAAATGTGGCAATACTAAAGAAAATACCGATTATTTTTGCCAAAATAAAAATACGAACTGGCAACTACGTACATTTTTTACATTCACAAAATATACGTATAATTGGAGTTGCCTTATATAAAAAATATGTAAATATAATATGGCAATCTCAAACCTAAACCTTACGATAAAAGTTAAAGGTATCCCTCACTTTCAGATTAAAGGGAACTTGTGATAATTAAAAACTCATTATCTGTTCGATAACTTCCTACATTTAGCTATCGTTAAGTCGTGAAAACGGACCTGAATGTGTTTACTGTGTTTTATATCGTTCACATTTTTCACACAAAGAAGTGTTGCGTACGATCAAAAATAAATTGCAAAAAAACGATCACATTGAAGGTCGTTAAATATATTATACACAATTATTAAAACTTGAAAGTAGTACCTATATCATATTTTTGAATAGGTGTCGAAATGTTTGTTGCTATGTATAATAAAATCAAACAGAAATGTTAATAGAAACAGTAAAAAAAATTTGTAGAAATTTAAAAAGTTTTCAAACAAGCGTTTGTTTGAAAATATTTAAGCAATAAAATTTTTTCTGTGCATATGCTCCTAAAGGGGGTAATGGAGAAGACAGAAAAAAATTTGTGTACCTAAAAAAGTATATTTATAAAGAGAAACAGAAGAAAAGTAGCACAAAAACGTAAATTTTAGTTTTCTTTGAAATAAAAAATCTAGATTCTAGAGAGTTGAAGTTCTAACTTGAGTTTTAACTCTCTTGAAAAGATTTTATTTTTAAGTTTTGTGTGCAAACTTTAAAAAAAACTTTGTTGTTGTTGCAACTGTATAAACAGCATTGTCGAACATTGAAAGTTTTTAAGATACAAATCAGGTACATATTAGTTTAGATTTTTGGTATTTTTCATAAAATTATGTCTAGATATACAGGACGAATACAGAACATTAAATAAAATACAGAACGCTTTTAGATCTTTTAGTAAAAAATAATTTACACAAAACAGCTCTTTAAAATGAAGACCTTTGGCGAAATTACGGCATTCGATATCGATCGAAATTCCCATTTAACTTGTATTGTTGGTTTGATCGATATCGAATTCCGTTATTTTGGCCCTGTTCTGTAAATTTCCGAACGGATTGTCACCGCAGTTATCACATAATACATATGCCATCAATATTTTAGCGAATTCAGTCAATCGATAACACAAGAGAACAAAATTTAATTTCTTTTGTGTTGATTGGAAGTTTGATGAAATTAATTTACCAATTTGGGGTCGCTAATTTCAAATCTCATTTTTGTTTTTCTTCTTTTTGAAAATTAAAAGTTCAAAAAATCATAACTGTACTCTGCCTTAAGCGCTTTTCATACCACAAAAAAGGCTGAGTAAGTGTTGTTTTCGTTAAAAAACAAAAAAAAAAAAAAAAAAAAAAAAAAAAACAAATTACAAATTTTGTATATTAAAAAATCATGAAAAATCCAAAACGGGAAAAAGTTAAAAGTCTTATTACTTTCACGTAAAATTATATAAACTATAAACAAAATAATACATAGATCGAGGAACGCGTTTCGCTTTTATTCACAATTAAGTGAATGTACCTCATTTGTAAGTGAAGGAAAGAACGTCCGTAAATAGAACAGCAAAAAACACACACATATAAAATACATATAATTTGTGAACAAAATCAAAAGTTGTGCACGGATTTAATGAAATAAAGCTCATTTGGTTTTAAATATGTTAAACTAAATGTTTTTTTAATCAAAACTTTGATTTTTGTCGGATTTTTTTTATGAATTTTTAAAAAAACAGAACATTTTTTTTATTAAATTTGTTCTTTTTTTTCAAAACTTCAACGATATCTCTGAAACTACTGGGCAAATTAAAAACCAATGTAAGCACGGCTTTTAGATAATAGTGTTGTTGAATTTTGAATTTTTTTAACTGAACATGGTGTACTTTTTTTTAAATTTTCCAATATTTGTAGCGGAAGTGCCTTAATTTTGAAAATAACGGTATATCTCGAAAAGTCGAGCTGAAATTTGGATTCATCGTCCCAAATTACCTTAAAAACGACATTCAGTTCTTAATCAACAAAAACCTTGTTCCCTTGTGTAATAAAAACTTTAGTCAGATCACCTCAATATTGATTTATTATATAAATGCAGACCCTTGAAAAAAAGGTTATGATTAAAATAAAAAAAAAAAAATTATATTTGGACGAATATAATAAAGTTTATAAAAAAAATCTAAATTTTGTTACAAGTAATTAAATATTATCTTTATTTAAAATTTACATTAATGTTTAAACATTTGTAAGTACAGTTTTCCTCCCTATTTTACCGTCCTTTTTATTTTCCAAACCTCACAAACATTTTCCTTCTGCTACGTGGTTCTGTTGTAGTCGGATTACTTCCTTCAACCAAAGCCGAAGCTAACATAAGCCACAAAATAAAAGTTGGTAAAATATTCATTTTCTTGTTGTATTTTTTAATCAGTTTTAAAACGCTTTAACAAATTCAGTTCAACTCTTGAATTAGACTAGAAATCTTTGCTATTGGCCCTGGCATTTATAGTAGAATTTTGTGATCACGTATTAGAATTTAGCTTTTTTAATACAGTAGTTTTGACTTAACTGCCTTTTATTTACGTGCACTTTTGACTTAACTGCACAAAATTGATAATTTTTGGTATTATTCTTTATAATCCCATACAAATTCCTGTTTTAAGTGCACTTTCTTTACCTGAACATTTAAGATAAATGCACAAAGTTTTTGGCATTTTAAAATTATTTTCATACAAAAAATTTAAGTAAGCTGCACTTTAACTTAACTGCCCAAAATACATATTTTCTGTAATTATTCTTCAAAATCCTTGTTTACGTGCATTTTGTATACCTGCACATTTTTCATATTCATCTACGATAAGTGAAAGAATTTTTTCCAAGTCAAGTTTTGTCAAAACAAAAGAAAAGAATCGTTTAATTCCTAAAGGCTAGATTACACTATCTCACAAGTCTTACGTATTCCATAATACTTTGTGAGATAGAAATCTAATGAGTTTTGTTGCGACTGTTAAAAAATCTAATTTAACATGAGAGTTTGTGTTCACACCATCACACAAAGTATAAACACTCACACATGAAATAAAATGCAACCCTGATCCAATGAAAATTATTTTTGTTTAGAAATTTTTCAAAAAACGATGAAGTCGTATGGGATGTCAAATTTTTTCATAATACTTGTCATTTTCGTGACACATTGCATTAACACTATCACACTTTGTCATATTACTTGAGTTTTTGACATGTATTAATACAAAGTATGATAGTGTAATATAGCCTTAAACATTTAAACCAAATTACTTTTTTAAAAGATTTTTTTTATAAGATCTCCTTTAATTATTGAAATAAATAATAAAATAATCTCAGCTTATTTTTTTATAAATACATATTTGGCGGATTCACAAGGTAGTCATAAAGTTGTAAAGCCTTATGTCTTTAAATAATTACTAAAAATATATATCGTAGGATTAATATGCAAACCGGCTAAATCCACTTTTTATGTAAATTGAGATTTTGATGCCGTGTGGTAGAGAAAGAAACGCCTCGTCGAGCAGCATGTAGTTTTTTTCTATTTAAGTCTGGAAGTGTGTAAAACTAATTGTATTTTTAATTTTCTATCAAGCTGCAAATAGAAAAAATAAAAAGTTTTTTGTCTCTCCTTTAAAATGTGTTTGAAGGAAGTTAGCAGGTTTGCATATTAAGCCGACGATATGACTGTTGTGGGCTACCGCTTATAATTTATATTTCTCTGTGCAGTGTGACGAATCAATGAGCGCAGCATTAAAATTTTTATTTTGTTTGAAACACAACAATATTTATTTTAAGCAATTGTAAAATATTATTTAAGACATTATGACGATATGACTTGATAGCACACCTTGTGAATCCCCCAGTTATGTATTAATTTAGTTCAAGAATTTTAATGTTTGGTATTTTATTACTTTTTTACTAATAAACTCCAAATAATAAATAATTAATGCATTTCTATATATTGAAATTTCTTAGTTTATGAACAAAACTGTATTAATCGGTTAACCGATCAAAAACAAAATTAACCGATTATTGACCGATTAAACCAAAACCTCGGTTAATTAATCGAGCGATTAACCGATTAAAGCAAGAGGTCGATTAAATGAATACCCTAGTACCTACATTTATGCATATGGGTTGTGGTAACAGCAACTTTACCACGATTATATGAAAGGAATAGCAAATCTCAGGTTAGGAACAGAATAAAGTAGTTGTAGTAGTATTTCAAGATGACGAATGCTCTGTAGCGCATCAAAGTTCAAAATTTCCAATTTTGGCCTTCAACGGCAACGTCTACTACAACTACGTATTCTGTTGACACTACTTTGAAACTGCCGTTTTTAACTTTTGACAGCTTGTAGCGCTATTCTTAACGTTGTACTACAGCGACTTTTCTGTTCCACACTTTATTGTTACCAATTTGGCTATCTCTCGTAAAAATGCATAACAAATGACTACAGGTTTTTTGAGCATCATTGTTATTATCAATTCACTAATAAAAACGTTGTCACTCCTCTTTCAAACACTTTACTTTAGCTGCACTTTTATGCAGGTAACCACAATTGCGTACCTGCACATTAAGGCACTTAAGATAGCTGCATTTTTGATTTACCTGCACAAAAAATCGTGCAAAGGAGATTGTGCAGCTAAGTCAAAATTACTGTAGTTCATTTGTTTGTCTATTTCCGAATTTGATAAATATTGTTTGTTTGTGAAGATGCTTTTTTTTATTTAATTTAAAGTATAGTTGTTGTTTTTACTAAAACCTTGGCGAAAATTTTATAAATAACTTAGAAGCGTTAAAAACTAACAGCCGTATAAATAATGAGAATGTGGCGTGAAGTTAGCACAAAGTTGGTTCATAATACACTTACCCAACGCTGGCTAACGATTTGCTAAACTCTTGTTAACGAGCTGCCAAACTTTTAAAACAGCCGTTAGACAATTATATTAAATTAAATTATATAATTATAATGTTGTTGTTGTTTTTTCCCCACAAACAATGAATAGTTTGCTTTACCTACTTTTGTTGTTGTTTTATTATATTTTTATTGTTGTACTTTTTTAATATGTTTTACGATCACATTAAAGATCGTTAAATATTTCATACACAATTAAATAAAAATGAAATGCAATTACGCGTTCCTTTATCATATTAGGAAACATTTTTTATATTACTTCACATATTTGTGGATGTTATTCCTTCACTTAAAAATGACGATCCTTCACTTAATTGTTAAAAAAATAAGCAAAAAAAAAAAAAAAAAAAAAAACACATAGTAAAAAATGGTATTTTTGTGTGGTAATCGCAATTTTTAACAATTCAGTTTTTTTTCATCAAAAGGTGTGCATCGATTATTATAAAATAAAGCTCATTTGATTCAAAATATGTTTAGCTAAATGTTTTTAAACCAAAACAGTGATTTTTGTCGCATTTTTATTTTGTATGAATTTGTAAAGAACAAACACTTTATTTTTTGTGTAATCAAAACTTTGGTCTGATCACCACAATTTTGAATTTTTTATATAAATTCCAACCCTTGAAAATCAAATCAAAATATTTATAAGTGTACAAGTTTATAAAATTTTCTAAATTTATTCTTTATTGAAAATTAACATATGTGTTCAAACATTTGTAAGTGCAATTTTTTCCTCTTTTTCTGCTATCCTTTTTTTATTTTCCAAACCTCATGTACTTTCCGCCTCTGTAACCTGATTTGGTTGCAGTCGTAATACTTCCTTCAACCAAAGCCGAAGCTATGATAAGCCCCAAAATAATAGTTGGTAAAATATTCATTTTCTTATTGTATTTTTTAATCAGTTTTATAACACTTTACAAATTAAGTTCAACTCTTGAATTAGACTAGAGATCTCCGCTATTGGTACTGCTACTTATAGTAGAATTTTGTGATGATGTATTAGAATTTAGTTTATTTTAATAGTTCATTTGTTTGTCTATTTTCGAATTTACTTAATATTGTTTGTTTGTGCTGATATTTTTTTTTAATTTAAAGTACACATAACTATTGTTTTAAATAATTAGGTTATTTTGCTAACCTGTTTATGGTTTCAATCCAAATTTTGATATTTTAATTTGGCTAAAGCTCACCAAATTTAATTTTCACTAAATTATTTTTATGAAGAAAGTCATTTTACAGCATGAAATTAATTGAAATTTATGGGTAATTTTTATTCTTGACTGCCGCGGGAATCGAACCCAACTCAAGAATTTTTATTTTCTCGTCTTTTTCTATTTCAGTTTTTTTAGTTCTTATTCGGCTTTAAATTTTTCTGTTTTCTTTTTCAACTTTTTTAAATTTATCTTCCTGAAACTGGATTCTTAAACGCTGAGCTTCATTGCGTTCAGCTTGGAATTTGGCCAACTGCTATATGGAGTCTTTTGTAGAGGATTTTTTTCAACTTTTCGGCAAATGCTGAAACTTTTGCTTGTGTTGAAGGATTGAAAAGTCCAGATTCAATTTAATTTTCGATTCTTTGTTTCATTACCATTACAACTTGTATCTCAGATGATGTAGCAATCTCAGGAATAGAGTTGTTTAATTGTTTTTCTAATTCCATTAAAAGCAAAAACTCTGGACTTAATTCGGAATAAACCATATCCAATTCGGCTATGTGACCTTTCTTTAGATAATCTGCTGAACATGAGAGTTTTAGTTTTTACATAAGAAAATATACACCCACAAACCTGATCATCTGTGCGGCAAATTTGTATTTCAGACATAATCAGGTGAAAAAAAATTAGATCGTTTGGATAGTTTTCCACTTTTAAGTAACGCACGAAAATTTAAGCAAAATATATTTAAACTGTTTTTAGCATAACAATTTGAAACTTAATTGTTTGAGATTTAAGTACAAATGATAAAGTTATTTAAATTTTGTTTGATTTTAATTGGTTTTGCTTTATATATAAAAATTGTAATTAGCAGGTAAACCATTAAATATGCAGTAAAAACTGGAAAATATGCCATAAAAATTGTTAAAAATATGACCTAAAAAACAAAAAAATGCTTATTTAAAAACAAAATATTCAACAATTTAATATTACTAGTGTTCGCCTAGTGGTCAAAATTCGACCAAAAATTTTTATGTTAATATGAAGAAAACAAGTTCATCTAAGTATATATGAATTTACATGTTTCTAGCATTTATTTTTTCCATTTTAGTAGATCGATTTGGCGAGAGACCCACCTTCGGTTCAAATTGTGTCTTCTACGTGAGTTAATTTAATTTTGTAAGTTCCATATTAAAAATATCAGAAAATATCAATTGGAAAACAAAAAAGTATCAAAAAGTATTCTTTATAGATTGTCATCCACAATTTTATGTTTCTATGTCTAATGTTAACGCAAATTAATCAAAGTACCAGATGTAGAACGAAAAAGTATCAAAAAGCTCCTTCTTTGACATTCTTATTCACTCAGGACCATGATTGTTTATTTTTATCTTTGTAGGTAGAATATTAACAAAAATTAAAAAGTACTATATGAAAAACAAAATGTACCAACATTTTTTGTCTTATAGATTCGCATTCACGCACTTACCTGCATCTATAATTATTATGTTTCTAAGTTCAATATTATAGAAAATTTAAAAATTATCACATGAAGCACGGAAAAGTAAAAGGGAGAAAACGTTCTTAATTGTTTTACCTGCACCGATTTATACATAGGATTTATATAGTCAAAATATTCGAAAACCGGTTTCTGAAAAATGTCGAATAATCTACCACCCTATTTTTTATTATTTGATAATTGAAAAAAAAAACAAATTTTGTGTATTTGAATTAGTAGCAAATTTGAACGCTTATAAGTCTGAAAATATTGAACGGATTTTAATAAAATATATATTCTGCACTTCTGGAAGCAAATACCTTTTAAATGGTGTATATTTTGCTCAAATCGGTTGACGTACAGAGGAGGAAAGTGATTTTAACTGTTTTGCCTTTGCCGATTTATATATAGATTTGCATTAAAAAAAAACAAGCCTACAATTATAATCGCTTAACCCAATACATCACAGTATTTAAAGACGAATTTCCGATATTGCACCCTACTTAGAACCGACGTGCACTCATGGGCTCACCAAAACAAAGTTATTCAATGAGCTTAAATTTCATATACGAGTTATTTGTGACGAATATTAGGCGTTATAATGAGTGCCGTAGTAGAAAACCAGTTTATTTAGAAATTGGTATTATTATTGACGTAAACGACATAAAAACGACAAACTTTAGCTTTAACATGTATCTCAAATAATATTTTGTTCCAAACGTAGTAAGCGTAAAATTGTTATCGTCGGATAAAAAATTAAGAAAAACGACGAATTTAGTGAAAACATCCGAATTAAAATTTTCATAAACAATTTTTTTTTTATCAATACTACTTTTATATTAATGTACCTTATTGCGGTTTTAGGCATTGAGCCGGACCCGTTTCGGATCCGTAAAAAGGTTAGAAACGGAATCAGTGTAATCGCGATTTGACTGATCCGCTTCTGACCCGTTTCGGATCCGTAAAAAACTTAGAAACGGAATCAGTGTAATCGGACATAAAATCCGTTTTTGGATCCGTTTTTTTTAAAGAATTTCTCCCGCTTGCGGATCCAAAACTGATCCGTTACGGATTCCGCTACGGATCCGTTTTATGAAAACAAACGGGTCCGTAACGGATCCCAATATGATGTCCGTAACGAGTCCGTAACGTATCCAAAAAACGGACATAAGATCCGTTTTTGAATCCGTTTTTTCGAGAGGAATTTCTCCCGCTTGCGGATCCGTAACGGATCAGTAACGGATTCCGTTACGGATAGAAAATACGAAGATGCGGATCCGTTACGGATCCGAAACGGATCTGTTTGGCGCACTGGGAATCTATAAACAATTTTAAATTAAACAATATTAGTAAAAATTT
Source organism: Pollenia griseotomentosa (assembly GCA_963931875.1). Classification (NCBI taxonomy): domain Eukaryota; kingdom Metazoa; phylum Arthropoda; class Insecta; order Diptera; family Polleniidae; genus Pollenia; species Pollenia griseotomentosa. The sequence goes on from OZ007562.1 coordinate 128,300,445, forward strand.
CTTCTAAATAGCTTTGGGTTTCATTTTTCAGAAGTTGTTTAGCTTCTTCGATTGAGGTTGATTTCCATTTTTGTCGAATATGGATATACGGATCTGATGTGCACAACAAAATAGTAATAAGATCTTCATTAGTACAACATCTGGACATTTTTCTTGTGTTATGCTCGCGGAAGAATCTGTAGTCTTTGTTCCTTTTTTCTTGCTCTTCTTCAGATAGATCTCCAATTGGTAGCATATCGTGTTGAACTATTTGTTCCCCATGGTATAAAATTTTATGAACTGTGGTTGGCATATGTCTCCAAGAGTAATTTTTGTTATAGAGAATTGCTGTTTCATTTGCATACTGGCCAAATTTTTTTGCATTTATCTTTCTGCTACATGATATAACTTGTAAAATGATCTGGAATCGTCTTATTAATTCAAAATGTACTCCTGTGATAGATGCTGCAGTTTCTGGATCGGAAAAGAATCTCCTTGCAGTGTTTCCATCATTTGAATTTCCTTCTCCTTGTTTTGGCTGATCAATTATAAGGCCTAGGTGAAGGTATTTTTCTTGAATTTGTTTTTTTGTTTTCTTCCTTTTTTCCACATTTTCTTTGTTTTTTCTCACTGTTTCGCCTAACGGGTTGGCTTAATTGACTTGATGTCTCTTGGCATATGGTACAGCTTGACTAAGACTTTGTTTCGGTTAATGGTTGTGCAACTTTTCCATCGATCATTGTAAGGAACATTTCAAAATTAATTTCAATGCATTGGTCATCAAATTTAAATATTGCCGGTTGAAGTTCTTTAATTTGATCTTTTATTTTTCGAACTTCTTCAGTTATGACATCTTTAGTTTCCTTTTTGTAAACAAACTTTATTGGTCTGCAATACTTTGTTGAAGAGGGAATTTCATTTTTCCATACATCCATTTCTGTAACTCTACTGGTTGACGGCTCTAAGCCAATATAAGTTTTTCTTAAACGTAATGGAACTAAAGATACCATGAATAAGTTAGCATCAGATGAATTTTCTGAATTACATTGCTTGTATTGTTTCTGACCAGAGCTTCCATCACATCCCCATTTAGAAAATAAAGTGATGCTGCAATTTTGAAGTTTTTTTAAACAGTCAGCATCAAGTGTATTTAATACACTTTAATACACAGAAACTAAATCTCGATATGCTGGAAAGATTCCACAATTTTTTTCATTGGTTCGCTTTCGCAGTTCTGTATACTGATTTTTTGTCAGTTTTAAATCCAAAAATAGTGCAAATGCTTCTTTTGGAGTAAATTTCATTTCTTCAGTTGGTGTAGGCATACTTTTTAAAATCCTCTTTGTGCATTTAGGGCTCGCTTCCACTATTTTTTTCAATTATTGCAATTTTTGTTTTCTTATTTTGCGTTGGTTGAATTTGATTCAGAAATGAATCCTTTATCATACTATTCACGTAAAATATAACTGCGTGCTAGTTTTTTTACCACTTACCTGCTCCTCCATTTTTTTAAATTAAGTTGCAATTTTCAGGTTATTAAACTATGTAGTTTATGTTGCGGCTATTTACTAATGTTTAACCTTTTAACTTACTCAGAAATCTAACGTGTTAGTCTATTTATCTCGCCTATTCGTATTGCAGCATCCGGTCACCCACAATAAGTTCATAACAATGGCAATACCTTTACCTTCTCCAAATTAATTGATAACCTGACGTGCTAGATAATTTATGTGGCCTGAATGCTTTATTTGTCGAAAATTCTTTAAGATTCACCTTCTTTAATTTCAGTAATGTTTCCTTGCAGGACTTATTTTTTGAACCGAATATCTTACCTTGGGTCACAGAAATTGCTGTAGTTCGCAAGGCCGTATCCAGATGTGTATACAATGGGGTATAGAAATGCAGGTTAGATTCTGGACTACAAGAGAGTATAGATTTTTTTTCGACGCGTTTTGACGCTCAGGACTTATGCTCTATAAAGTAGGAAATTTCCGGGAAATTTTGACATTAAAAAAAAAAAAAAATTAAATAGTGCTAGAGGTCGCAGAGTTTAATGCTTTATGAGTTATGAGTTATGAGTTATGAGCATTTCAACTTCAAAAATTGACTCAGAAATTCAAAACTATAACCAAATATTGAGAAAGTCCATTTCGGACCACCCTGTTCTCAATGAAATAGTTGAAATAGGGTTGAAATTTTTTGGCTCCCGAGGTTCACTAGTATTTACTTTCACATGAAAAAAAAAAAATTTTAAAATCGGAGAACATAAAAAAAAATAATTTTGGCCGCCTTCTCAAAATATGAACCAGTGTGAGGCGGCCAAAACTATTTTTTTTATGTTCTCCGATTTTAATCACCCCTATCGTGAATAACATGTGAAATTTTTGTTTCCATGAAATTTACATTCCCCTCGAAGGGAAAAAGCAATCGCGAATCTCATGTGAAAAATTTTTCACGCTATTAGTTCCAGTGAATGTAAAAAAGAAGAAAGATTAAAAAAAAATTAAAAATCAATGAAATTTTCGTTTAAAAATGTACACGTATATATTTTAAAGAAAAGTTAAAATAAAAAAGCAAAATATTTAGTATTGGAGGGATAGTTTTTAAATTTTTAAATTTTATGTACAAAGTAAAATATTTTTCAAAATTCTGCCACCACGTCTTTCAAAAGCTTCACAATTCCGCAGGCAATCGACTTGTTGTTTTGCATTTTGTTAACCAATATTTCGGTTTGTGCCTTATTAACGCTCTAGCCGTTAATATTTGATTTATAGGAGGAACTATTTACATACATGTTTTGTTCCCTAGCAAAAATAAAGTGTAAAAATCTAAGGGAAATGTGAACAAATTAAGAGGGAAAAATCTTTTCACGATAAGGGGAATTTTTTCCCGTGAACATTTTTTCACGTTATTATTCTGAATTGAATTACATTTTTTTTACGATCGCAAATATGTGAAAAGGGGAAAAATACGAGGGAAAAATTATTCACAATAGGGGTGAATATTATTTTATTCATATGAAAGTAAATACTAGTAAACCTCGTGTGCAAAAAATTCCAACCCTATTTCAACTATTTCATTGAGAACAGGGTGGCCCAAAATGGATTTTCTCATTATTTGGTTATAGTTATGATTTTCTTAGTCAATTTTTAAAGCTGAAATACTCATAACTTTTTTTGTTTTTTAAGATTTTTGACAGCGGTTTAACGCATTTAACTCTGCGACCTGTATAACTTTTTATTTTTTCTTTATGTGCCAAAATTTTTCTGAAACCTCTTACTTTATTGAACATAAGTCCTGAGCGTCAAAATGAGCCAAAATCTAAACTCGCCTGTAGTCCGAACCCTAACCTGCATTTCTATACCCAATTGTACACCAACCGGCTCCAACCTTGCGAACTACAGCAATTTCTGTGATTTAAGGTAAGATATTTGGTTCAAGCAAGGAAACGGTACTGAAATTTAACGAATTTTCGTCGATTACAACAGTTTCGGCCAAAACAGTTCTGGCACGTCAGGCTATCAATTAATTTGGAAAAGGTAAAAAATTGCTTTTATTACCAATTTTATGAATTTATTGCGTGTTAACGGATGAGGCAAAACGAATAGGCGACAAAAATTGACTAACACGTTAGATTTCTTAATTATTTAAAGTTAAAAGGTTAAACATTAGTAAATAGCCTCAACGTTAACTAAATAGTTTAAATACCTGAAAATTGCAACTTAATTTAAAAAAAATGAAAGTAGAAGGTGAATGATAAAAAACTAGTACGCAGTTATATTTTACGTATAAAATTAGCTTTATGTTACCTGTTATGTGTGAAAACAGGGTTTTTTATTTGTCAAAGTAATGCTTTTACATGTGTGTTTAAAAAAGAATATTTTTTGTTTCAAAGAAGTTGTAAAAAAAGTTTTTTTAAAAACTTCTGTCAAGAGTATAAAAATGCATGCATTCCGAAAGAAATTCAAATGATGGAAACACTGCAAGTAGATTCTTTTCCGATCTAGAAACCGCAGCATCTATCACAGGACTACATTATGAATAAACAAAACGATTCAAAATCATATTTCAAGTTATAGAATGTAGTAGAATAGAATGGTAAATGCAAAAAATGTTGGCTGTAAGCAAATGATGCACCAATTCTTAATAACAAAAAATACTCTTGGAGACATATGCCAACAACAGTTCATAAGATTTTGTACCAAGGGGAACGTATACACTGAAAGAATATTCTTCACAGATCCAATGGATTTTGACATTAATTCAATGAAAAATTACATTAAAATTCAACCTATGTAACGTTTCATTGGATTAATGAAGAATATTACATTAGCCCTCCGTTAATGAAATTTTTCATAAAATCGATCAAAATTTTAATTTGTTTAATGACATAAATTCATTAAATTACTGATTAAATTTTGTCATTTTTATGACCATATATATATTTATGTTTATTATTTCAGCCATTTCAATGTGAGTTTTGAGTTGTGAATTTTTTTTTTCCTGTTTCAAATCATCAAATTAATTTTATTTCGTGTATATATTTCTGTTACATCATGTTATGTTCTACTTGCATAAGCTTACCTTTTAGTAAATTGTATTTAGTTCATTTTCCAGCCCGAAACGACCTTCATCTTGCTTCTTTCCATTTTGCTGGCTTGTACTACTACGAAAATTTTGTGTATTTAAATTAAAAATTAAAGAAAAAAGAATGTGAAAATTGCTTGCTCTTGTTTTTTCTTTCTCGTTGTATGTTTTATTTATTTATTTATTTATTTTTACATTACCAATAACCAACATTTAGCTAAATTCAGTGTTTCGTTATCGTTATGAATTTCTTCATTGATGTTATGAAACACTGAAATTTAAAATTTTTTTCATATATTATCATGTCTATCGCTTAAAATGGAATTAAAAATACGTTTTTACAGCAGTTATAGGAAGAAAATATTTTCTAGTTATGAGTATTTTGAAGTTAGAATACTTTATCTTGTTTTCATTGATTTAGTGACATTTTTCATGGAAAATATGAAGTTACACTTTTTTTCATTAACTGAAAAATATTTGAAAATATTAATTAATAGTTCATTTTAATCTTAAAAACCCTATTGATATAATGTATAACAATTAGTTGAATTTTTCTATTGAAAGAGATATTAAGTTGTCATTAAATTTAATGAAAAACTTTACCAAATTACGAAACTCAATTTCGTAGTGGTAATGAAATTGCTTCATTATTTCTGTAAAATTTCATTCCCGTAATGAAATTTTTCATTGGATTGAAGAAAAAAATTTAATGAAATTGATTCATTAGATTTATAAAGCATAATTCTTTCAGCGTAGTTCAACACAATATGCTACTAATTGGAGATCTATCTGAAGAAGCGCAAGAAAAATGGAACAAAGACTATAGATTCTTCCTATTATTATGACCAGTTTCGACAAAAATAGAAATTAAAGTTATTTAGAAGAAATTTGTTTTTATATTGTTTAATTTAAAGTAGTTTAAGCATTAAAATTTGTTTTTGAATTAAGTATACCCAGCGGTTACTAGAATGAGTAAAGAGACCTAATAGACCCTTATTTAGCAGTCGCAAGCTCTTCATGCCGCATTCAATACTTATTTATTTTTACATAGGCTGTAATTGGGAGCAAGCCCTTCCATACTACCCTTAATATCAACTTCGATCTGCAAGCAGGATATCATGCGAAGCAACTCATTTAGAAGTGAGTATAGAGGCCTTCAAAAAGGCCTGCCACTTGCTGTCCTTTCAAAATTTACCGCTGGGTATATTTGAATTAATTCATAACAAGTTAGAGTGTGCCGAATCTTTGATACCCTCCACCGCCAATTTGAATATTTCAGGAGTGATATCTTTATGATGTCTTTTTATTATTAAATTATCTTTATTAAAAAAAGACATCAGCATTAAAATTGTTTGCGGCTTAGACCTGTATTAAATTATTGACCGACAATCTTGAGTAAAATATCTTGATTCGTAACAGTTTAAGCCGAACTTAAATGATTTTCAGGAGGGGGATTTATATTGGAGCCATGGTAAGTTATGAACCAATCATCCCAAAATTCCGCAGAGTATTGAAATAATTTTTAGCGTTTACAGTGAATTTTAGAAGGCTGCTTAATATGGGACTTAAGGTAAATTATGGACCGTATATCACAAAACTACATGACATTTTTTCTGGCCATACGAGCCAAAATTTGTTATGATAGCATTATTAATTATGGTTTTAGGCGTACTCACTTGTTTTCCGGTAGTAGGGGTTATATGGGGCTTAGGGTAAGTTATGCACCGATCTTTACGGAATTTCACAGTGTCATTTCTAGTCATATTAAACAGTTACATGCCAACATTTGTTATGATAGCATTATGTTTTACGGTTTAAGGCGAAATAAACTCTTTTCCGGGAGTAGGGTTTATATGGAACCTAGGGTAAATTATGTACCGATCTTCACGGAATTCCACAGTTTCATTTCTAGTCCTATTAAACTGTGACGTACCAATTTCTATTATGAAAGCATTATTGAGTACGGTTTTAGGCTAACTAAACTGTTTTTCGGAAGAAGGCTTTATAAGGGGCCTAGGGTGAATTATGGACCGATCTTCACGAAATTTCACAGTGTCAGTAATAGTCCTATAAAACTGTTACGAGCCAAAATTTGTTATGATAGCATTATTAATTATGGTCTAAGGAGTACCCACTTGTTTTCCGGTAGTAGGGGTTATATGGGGCTTAGGGTAAGTTATGCAGCGATCTTTACGGAATTTTACAGTGCCATTTCTAGTCGTATAAAACTGTAACATGCCAAAATTTGTTATGATAGCATTATTAATTATGGTTTTAGGCGTACTTAACTGTTTTCTGGGAATAGGCCTCATATGGGGCATAGGGTAAATTATGGAAGGATCTTCACGAAATTTTACAGCACGATTTCTAGTCGAATAAAACGAATTTAAACTGAACCAATTTGGCTGGATTTCAATTCCAAACTGCTTAGGATAACTACAAGCAATTTGGCACCAAGTTTGTTCATTTCGTTTGAGTTTTTCGAAAGTGAGCGTGTTTTCCACAGACTGACAGACAGACGGACATGGCTAAATCGACGTAAAATTACTCAAGGAGCCAGAATATATATACTTTATGGGGTCTGAGATGAATAATACAAAAGTTTTAAACGGAATGACCAACTTAGTATACCCTCTTCACAACTAATTGTGGTGGAGGGTACATGTGAACATGACATTTTAAGAGATGATGCTAGTGTTGCCAATAAAGTCATTTATTGAAAAAAAAACGAAAATTTAAAAAAAATGTTGCTCAAGCTTTTTTTGCGGTATTGCCTCGATATGGTCGTGCTTGGCTGACTATACTTCATTACTTGGCTCATTTTTGATATTTAGTTAAATTTTTTTATTAAATTAAATCTTTACTCAAGAATAAAGATAAATTTTATTATAATATAACATATAACTTCAAATTTACCTTAACTTTGTAAAGGTTTATAATATAGGGCTATCCATTTCTCGGTTTCAAAACTAAAGTTAAATAAAACACACATTAAGCTATGATTTCGATAAAAAATTTTTTTTTCATTTTACGTACGAAATACAATGTCGTTTAAATGACCGCCTCTAAATTCGTTGCAAAAATGGATCCTTTTGAGATAATTTTCGACCACTTTTTTCAAACATTTCGTTATCTTTCGCGATTGTTGGTTTTTAAATGCCCCAAGGTTATGGGGTTAGTCCACAAAAAAAAATAAATGGCGTCAAATCGCAAAATCTTGACGGCCAATTAACGTCGTCAAAACGTTGTAAAATTACGCGTTGTTGTGTGGCTTGTGTTACCGTGTTGTTGAAACCAGTTCATAATCTTCAATTGCAGGCCAAAAAAGTCGGTTATAATAGGCTCTGAATTGACGGTTACGGCTCTTCCCATATTTTCAGCAGTGCCCACATTGAGATTGTGCACAGACCTGACTATATCTGTAACTCTTCCAGTCCCTTTAAACTTCTTTACAATCTTGCCAATTCCCTGCACAGTAGGTCGACCATAAACACCCCTAATGTTTAAAAGTGGTGACGTTTGAAACACCACTTGTGTAGTAAGTTAAAACTATTTTTCCGCCTTCTTCGGTTATTTAACGATCCATATTCGTAAGTAGCAGATCTTTCACTTAATACATGACACTTTAGATGACAGATATTTAACAATCTTGCCAAACCGGCGGTTTCCAAACCACTAAATGGATAACCCTGTACATATGTAAAAAAAGGTTGGAAATAATTTAAATTTGTTGGCTTTGACGAAACATCTGTTACATTTAAGTATAAATATCAATACAAATTTAAAATTTAATCCAATAAATAACATACTGTATACACATTTTATACATTTATTTAAATGTTAGACCTTAATCCTATCACGGCTGCATACACATATTACATACATACATATACATACATACATATACATACAAACTTCGAAAGATATCTTTAATATATACTTTTACTAACGCTCATACTCTTTTTTATTGACAAATTTGTAAGTCAATTTATAAAAAAACTTGTAAAAAAGTTTTGCCTGTCATGAATACGTTCGAGCAGATATTCAAACATTATATTTTATCTTTTAAAAAGGAAACAGTGGGACTGAGGGATCGCTGAAGATAAAACTATAATAAATATTGACTTGTTTTTATTACCTTTAAAATTGCATTAGTTCAAAAAGTTTCCTTACGTTAAACTTTAATATGAAGTTATTTTAAAGGAACTGTTTTCTAATTACATCGAATAATTTTATTGTGACCTTTAACAAATCCACTGTTCGTTAAAACCATTCAACCAGTCGCTTCCTATTGCCACTTACATTTGAAAAATTATATCATTGTATGTGTCATATGTTTGAAGACAGTAGCAGAAAGTTGACATCAAAAACTTCACTCAATAATTTAATGGCATTATGAAAAAATAATGCGTCAGTGATGGTAATTCTTACAACAAGGGCACTTGTTTTTTGGTACATATTGCATAAACGAATAGGGCTCCTAATCTCCGAGACTATTTTTTCGTTTGCGGGTGTGCATTAAGTTTCTAATTCTTTTCAGTAGTTCTAAGAAATTTCATTTGTACTGTTAGAAATATATTTTAGACATAAGAGTCTACAAAAAATCGATCTTTTAATCAAAATATTTGGCATCGCCGCCAAATGTTATCATCGCATCACAAACGACTTAAAAAAAACATATCGTAAAAAAATGAGTGGAATATAAATTTTGTTAAAAATTCATGTTAATAATTTTTAACATATGCTTAAAATCAGAAGATTTGTGGCATAGCATCAGGGTTGTCAGATTTTTCTGAGATCGCCAAACAGGATGTCAGAAATCGCCAAACGTTAATTTTGTTCAGTTTTTGTAATTTTTTTTTTTTAATTAAATTTTGCATACAAAGAGAAGCTAGTATAATATTTTAGTCAAAAACCGAGAAAAAATACAAAAAAGTCGCCGAAAGTAAATTTTGTTTTGTTTCTGTTATTTTTCTTTAAAAAAACCCATACAATCGAGATCATATATTCAGTTAAAAAACTAAAATTAAGTACACTAGTCTATGAGTTCGTACACTTCAGTCTCATCGATTTCATTACTGGTGTTTTAACCTGCATACATACTAATATAATAAATAGTGACTGAATATAAAATTCACATGTAAGTGGAAAAGTACTCTTTACTATAGTACTTTTCCACTTACATGTTTTGGGCCACAAAACTAGTTTTGCAGCAAAACAAGTGTTTTGCTACTTGTTTTCCCATACATATTTCATGTTCGAAAAACTCAAACAAAAACTAGGTTATCCATTATTGGTGGTTGACAATTTCGAAAAAAGTGACATATTTACCAAAATATAAAGACTTATTAAATAGGTTTATGCAACTCATCAGCTGATTTATTTGTTTGCAGCGTAAAAATAATAAAATAATATTATAAAAAGGTGTAAATTATGTGCTTTTATATACGTACATATATGCACAATGAACATCTGTGTATTAAAAAACAAAAAAGAAAATTTCATGATAAAGAAAAATATTTTTTTTCAACACATATTTTTTTTTTTTGCTTTCATGTTTGTTTACAACATAAATGTCAAATTGATTTCGAAAATTCGAAAACCAAAACCAGTTTTACATAATGGAAACACTTTGACACGTTTTGCCCAAAACAAGTTGTTTTGCTCATAGTGGAAACATAGTATAAAATGATAATGTGATTAAAAGTTGCCAGTTTTTTTTTATATTAGTAATGATAACAAAAAATGACAAATTGTTAAAAAAATCGCTGAAATAATATAAATGGTAAAAATAAGCTAGTAAATCGCCAAAAAAGTCGCCAGGCGCCAAATGGAAAATCCCACCGCCCAACACGTTTCAAAATCAACAGGTTTGGAGAGAAATCGCCATATCTGACAGCCCTGCATAGCATTTGCGATTTAGACTTGAACTTGCAAAAGAGGTATTCTGTAAATTGCAATCACAAGACTCTTGGCGACTTCAAGTCGCAAGAAAATACTGAAGTGAACTGATGAATTTAGACTAAAGTAAACATCAAAAAAACAACAAAGTGATAAATAAATTAAACTAAATATGTCTTCTTTTTATTTGCATCAAAACTAGTGGATTTTTTTTTAAAAATTTTAAATAAAACAAAAAATTTTCAGAGAATTAAAGTAATATTTTTTATTATTATAGAAGGATCTATTATAATTATGTGTGAAACAACATATCGGCCAAATGCTCGCCACGGCTTCGTTGGCATACTTCTATGCGATAGTCCATATTTTTAATGACTATGAGACATAATTGAGGTTCAATGTCGTTATTGTGCCAAATTATCTCATCCTTTAGCTCTTGAATTGTTCTTGGCCTATTGACGTACACTTTTTTTTTTAAATACCCCCCAAAGAAAGAAATCCAACGGTATTAATTCGACTGATCCTGACGGCCAACTAACATCGCCAAGACGTGAGATAACACGGCCATTGAATTCCTCGCGTAAAAGAGCTATTGTTTCGTTGGCTGTGTGGCAAGTGGTCCACCCTGTTGGAACCACATGTCGTCCAGGTCCACATCTTCAATTTGTGGCCACAAGAAGTTCGTTATTCTCTCGCGATAGCGAACACAATTCACGGTAACTTTTTCCTTTTTCGCAGAATTACGGCCCGTTGACGCCGCCAGCCCATAAACGAACTGGGCGAGCACGAACAGGTGTTTTAACATTTCCTATAGACCCGGTTTGCTGATTTGATTTGATTGTGGACAGATTTGGTCGATTATGCTGACCAAAAAATCACGAAGTGCATGAAATGCAATTTGATTTGAACGCCCATTTTCGTTAAAGGCTTCAACAATCTTAACGCGCTAATCAATTGCCTACCTCTCCATGGTTGAATTTGTCAAACACTGAAACAAAGAAATGGCAAATTAAGTTGGTCAAAAAACTTAAAAAAACACGCTTTTAAAGCACGAGCAAAACGGGCGAGTTGATGAACATGCAATAACAAGTTTGGCGATTTCCAGCTCACATGCTATTTGACAATCATGGGAGTCCCAGAAATACCCATATGTTACACATTTTATAAAGATTCCGTTGGACAAAAAGTGGAACATTATGTTACAACAATAACTTTTACCAAAATTATAATTTTCATGATGTTAGGTAAATGACTTTAGTTATGAGGAATATTTAAATAATTTTGAAAACTAGATCCAGTATTGACAAATGAATACAAAGCTCAGCACCTTAGCACATATTTGAATTGGTTGAAAAATGTTTTTCTCTTAGTTCTTTCATTTTTGATAAGATCTCCGTAAGTACGCTTAATGTCCCAGATATTAAAATTTAAGTAAAACACTTTTATATGAAATCAGCAAAATTTCACGACATAAAACTCTCTGAAATTTAAAAAAATATTTTTTTCCCGAATTTTTTTATCAAATAGAAACTCTTCTTATGTATCTAAAAAATTTAATTTTAATCGAGATTTTAACGATATAATACAAAATATTCTACAGGTTTTGCGATCCAAACTGAACTTTTTCTTAATCAAATTGAACTCTTGACGAAGCAAATTTAACTAACCTTTCAAAAGCTTTAATTAAATTTACTTCATAATAAGCTTAAGATTCAAGAAAAGTTCTTGGTTCGTGTGCTAATAAGAACCTACGTACCAAATTTCATCAAATTGTCTCTAAAATTGCGGCCTGGGGGCTGCTCTCTATTGCGATGCGAAAGAAAAATGGTAGCAAATATAGTGGTTGGTACTCTTTAATGAGTTTGCGCATTTGTCTTTCGCATCTTTTCATGTTTTCTTTTCGCGAATCATCACATATTTGACATTGGCGTCTTATGGGTTAAATAAAATGAGTGCAGCGGCCACTTCCCAACGAAACCGAAAACTGCATAGACATCCTCCAGACTTAAAGTTTTTGTTGCTGCATTTTTTTAAATTATGAAATTCTAGGGTTGCAATTTTTTTTTTTTTTATATATTATATATAAATACAAATACACCTACAGCCAATTTTAAGTAAAAAAGTGAAAGATTTACGAAACAAAACATAATTGCAGAGTACATGAAACTGAGTACACCTCTCCAATCTTCTTACCTCTCTCACACTTTAACTCAAGAACTGCGAGCGATTTCGAACTGTTTTAATTTTCAAATAAACAGACAGGCATAGTCAGAAAACCGTTTTTATACACACACCAAATTAGTGGAAAGAGTAAATATTATGCGTTTGTGCTGATGTGTGAGACTTAAAATAATGGTACAAGACCAACCTTTTAGATTACCGATCGACACAGAAGCTCTTTCTAAGTCTATCTAACGATGTCCGCCCGTCTGTCTATGTGAATTTGGTGCACAACATAGAGGTTGCAGTTTAAGAATAATATGATGCAATTTCGAACATACTTTTTATTAATATGTCCAAGAAATCTTCACACTTGGTGAGAAATCGCCGATTGAGAAATTTGCCGATAGTATCGATAGTTCGCCGAAAACAAAACTGTCGATTAATACTATCAATTGTTTTGCAGCACTATCGCAAAACGCGAGATTTTTTTTATTGTGTTCTGAAACTCGTGTGTTTTGCTTGCGATCTGCCATTGATTCTTAAACGAAAAAAATGTATACTTCTCAAATTAAAAAAAAGTACCAGAAAACAAAATAGAGTTACCGAGTTCATTACATAGACACATTTGTGGGGAAATGGTAAACATTTATTTATATCCCTAGGCGAAAGGGAACTAACACTAAATTTGTCACGTAACAGTTCCAAAGTAGTAGGGACCGGTTCTAGCTCTAGCTCTTTATATGAAGAGGACTTGCCACTTGTAACAGGTCATTGAAATTACCTCAATGGACACATTTAATTTCGATTTAAGTAATATCCTTCATATAAAGTAATAGAACCAAAGAGAATCAGCCACTATCCGCACAAAATCCAGTTACATTTACTTTTGTGTCAATTACCTTTCCTCTGGACACATTATCACCAGTTACGCGCAAATTTTGCTGCCACTTAAGCTGCCATTGCGAAAAATGTGAGTATTTAAGTAAAAATTGGTGAGTGTATTGAGTTTTTCGAACTGGCAGTGGCATGTGTAAATACTAAGTTAGGAGCACACATGATTTGTTTGACAACTAGTACGACTGAATAGGATAGTGAATCAAAGCACTATCCCATTCATTTTAATTTCACAATGTATTTTTTTTCGACGGGTCCATGACTGCCTATGGTATACTCCATAAAAAAATTTTCTGAATATACTGTGGCGTAGGATATCAAATGGTCGAGCTTGACTGAAATAATCTCATACTTGTTTTTTTATAATATCTCTACTTTTTACATTTTTCCTTAAAATTTTAATTAATTTCATGTTGTAAAATTCCTTTCTTCATAAAAATAATTTAATGAAAATTAAATTTGATGAACTTTAGCCTAATTAAAATATCAAAATTTGGTTTAAAATATATTTTAATAGTGTCCATGGACACTCCATATAAGTCCATATAAGTGCTTAGAACGTTTTTTTATAACATTTTGATAGCAAAATTAAATATCCTAGCAACTTATCCCTTCAAAAAGCTTAAAAATTTTTTTCCATTTAATTTTTTTCATCCAATTTATAATTTACGTTTAGTTTCATAAAAAAAAAAAAAAAAAAAAAAAAAATTTTAAATGTTATTTTACTTTTTTATATCTGTTTTATCTAATCTAATTTAAATAAAACTAATAACTAATAATGGGATGAAATTGAGCTCATATTAAAGGTATTAAATTTATGACATTTTAAGCCATTGTGGCCAAGAGCTTCTTTAACTTTTTGCTTCATAAAAAAGGGATTTTGGCTGATTCGTTTTATAACTTTTGGCCTGTGTCGCGGCGCACCAGAAGGGATTGTGAGTTAAATAAATGTAAAATTTATAAAATGTTTGAGCAAAAAATGCTAAGTTAAATAGTAAAGGGTTTTTCATTACAAATTTGAAAACTTTGAATTCAATATTTGTGAACGGACCCTTAAACCAGTTAAATCCGTATTCAGAAGTAAAAATTTGCAATTGCTTAAACATGGCAACAACGAACTTCTTACTGGATTGCATTTTTTGCTAAGAAGCTTGTTATCATAGAGTTTTTCATAATACATTTTAATCCGTTAGCTTAAATTTAAAAAAAATCCACCCTTAATTTCTATGATGCCACGGTTTAATTCTCAAGTTGGCATTTTCTATTTGCAAAGCAACTCTTTTTTAACCCTCCACAACTATATCTGAAGAAGGTATACTTATTTTGTCATTCCGTGTGAAAATTTCAATTGCTCATCTTAGACCCCTTTAAGTATATCTATTCTGGGCCCTTGAGTAATTCTCGTCGGTTTAGCCATATCCGCATGACTGTCCGACTGTGGCAAACACACTCACTTTCGGAAAACTAAAAAGAAAACAACAATATTTGTGTCAAATTGTTTCTAGCTATCCTAGCCAGTTTTGGATTGAAGTCCAGCAAAATGGGTTCAGTAGGATAAGAGTTATAATCCAAATGTGGAACCACCACCCCAAGAAATTTATAACATATTGATATTTTAATTAGGCTAAAGTTCATCAAATTTAATTTTCATTTAATTATTTTTATGAAGAAAGGAATTTTTTTACGGCAGAAGAGATTGGGTGGTTGCAATCGAAACATGTAAGAGCAACCTGTCCGTGAAAGCCTGGGTTCAATTCCCGCGGCAATCAAGAATGAAAAATTATCATTAAATTTTAATTTATTTCATGTAAAATCAATGTAAAATTCCTTTCTTCATAAAAATAATTTAATGAAAATTTTGATTAAAAACCAAAAACGGTTCAGCAAAAATAACCACAATACTAAATTTATAATATTGTTACAAAGACTTACATAAATAGTGGCGGAATGCACATACTGATATAAGATTTTGCACAAATTTGTTCTATATGACTAGAAATTACACTGTCAAATTTCGTAAAGATCGGCCAATAATTTACCATAGGCCCTATATAAATCTCCCTCTCGGAAAACACAACCGCAATAATAATTTTTGGCCCTCTCGTGACAAAAATTTTAATATATCATATCATTAGATCGGACTATAAGTGCCAAATATATAACGAAAAATTTTAAAAGGCGACCGCCACGTTGGGCAAACAGTAATTTTTTTTCGGTACCGCTTTGCAAAAATATTTTATATTTTATATATGAAAAACCCTATATGTATATGGGTTACGATTACTTATAAAAACTATGCATATGTTTGTACATATATTTGTAATGTAATGTAATGTATGTTTGTATGTATATGGTAACGTTTCAGTTCTCTATACAGTAGTTTAAAGAGTTTTTAAAGCTTAAATAAAAAACTACGCACTTCTGAACTCGTATACATATTATACTTGCTACAATTATATGTAAGTTTAAAATATGCATATGGTTCTTATGTAAATACAGTAAAAGCTATAGCCATTATAAGTCGGTTAGAATTAAACATAATCTCCTGGATAAAAATTTTAAAAAAGAGCATTTTGCCGCCGCGGAAAAAACTGCTAGAAATTAATTTTTTTTTTATTTTAACTAATACTGTCAAATTTTTCGAGTACACGCCACCAGCGATGCCAGAAGTGCAGATTTATCTGCATTTGCAGATTTTATACCCAAAAATTGCCAAAATGCAGATTTGAAGATTTTTGGTTTAAAAATGCAAATTTTTTAGCTCGATTGTAACATCTTTACATTGTCACTTATGTTTGTAGTATTTCCACTTCTTGCATTGATAAGCAAAATATGTCAACTATTAATGAAGGAACCGTTTGGCAATAGATTCATTACTAGAAAGTTTATTCACAAAAGATTACTTTAAAACTTGACACATTAATATCGCCGGACTTATGTCATTTGAGTTTACACGAAATAAAATGCTTATGTACGTCAGAAGCGTAGGGAAAATCGGACAGATTTTTTAAAATCACCAAAATGTAGGGATTTTTCGCTATATCGCATTTTTATAAAATAAATACAGAAAAAACGTTTTGTTAGTGATATTTTCTTGTCAAAAACGGTTAATAAAATCGCTTAAAAATATATTTCCAGAGTTGTTTATGGTTTGAAAAGTGGGCGACAAAAATATATATGTGCATGTTTTTTCTAAGATATCACTTAATTGAATTTTTAAAAGTAGATATATATCGTACCTATTTAGAGTTTTTTTTCCCAGACTTTTTCGATTCCCGGGAAAACGGGAAATTTTTTTAAATTTCCCGGGATCCCGGGATCCCGCTCAATATTAATAATACAAAGTAAATTTTGTTATTAATTAATGAAAAAAACTTTTATAAAAAAACGTTAGGGAACTTGTTTACAAAGAAAGTAAAAGAAATGGTTCAATCAGGGCTGCCAGATAAATTTGTAAGGAAATCGTCAATTTCCTGAGAAAAAATAAAAAAATCGTCTTTCACGTTTCGAAACATCCTCAAAAAAATCGTACAACTTAAAATTCAGTTTTTTTTTAACAGTTTTTGTTTGATTTTTACAAAAAAAAAACAACATTCAAACAAAAACATAGTTACTTCATACCCAGCTAGCATTTTCAATCGTGTAAGAGGGATTGGAAGTCTCATACAGAGCGTCTTTGATCGTCGACCCCACATTTTTTAATCGTGAAAGACTCCTCACATAGAAAAAACTGTAACACGAATGAGATTTCTCCATAGCACAGTGAAAGACGCTTCTTCATTGTGGGGATCGTTTAAGACATGGCTAAAGATTATCTAACGAGTCTTTAATGTCAAGAATCGTTTCCCAGTAAAAAATTGAGCTAAATGGTAAGCAGTTTTGTAAGGGAGATAAGCACAATACCCCCTTACAAACCTGTTTACAAGACGCATGATTTTTTTATGTCGAACTCCCACTTGGAAGCACTACTTTTTTCTCTCTGCTAAAAAACAATTTGATAACTGATTGCGTTATAAAAAAATTAAATTTTTATGTTCGGTAATATTTCGGAAATGATCGTAATCACATTTTAAAATTATTACAATACAACCTGCTTCGATGTAAAGGAAGCACATAAAACATTGTTCTTGAATTTTTTTTTTAAATAATGATTTTAATTATACACTTACAACCTGCCTTCTTATAAGGGATAATGCGAAGTTATTCAATCATTAAATTTAACTTAAATTCACTTAAATGGTATTCGCTTCGCTGCTGCTTCTTAGGTTAAGTTAAGAAGGGTTATGTGCCCAAGGGCACACTTCCACTCGGAGACCGTTACGGTCCATTGTGAATCACTTCGATGAAAAGAAAAAAAGTAGAAAAGAGAAAAGTAAAGAAAAGAAGTATGAGGTGGATAAAATTCAGAAAATTAGAAAGTTAGTAGGCAATATGAAGAACAATTTCCCTCTCTACAGTCCCCTCAACAGAAACAACCGCACTATTTTCCTGACAAGCCCCAGTAGATCATCCGGATTACATCCAGCGATGCACCCCAGTTTTCGTGAAACCTGTCTCTAGCCACTTCTGTCTGAGACCCTGCATCCTAGGACAATGGCACAGTACATGTTCAATCGTCTCCCGGTCCTCTGAATCATCGCATAATCTGCAGAAGTCCGGTATGGTGTTGTCCCATTTGCCTGTAAAAGCCCTAACGGCACAATGACCCGTCAAGAACCCTATAAGTGTTCTAAGACCACCCCTATCCAATCCCAGTCGAACCCTGGTTGCCCCCGCGTCCAATCTGGGCCATAATGCCCTAGACACCCTGCAATCCACTCTGTCCCCCCAGGATCGGTTACCGTCATCGCGGAATTTTTCCCGTATCACACCATAGTAGTAACATAGGGGAGGCTTTACCCCCTGTCCCTTACCACTAAGTCCAGATTCGAACCCCCTCTCTCGAGTTCGTCCACCACCTCATTTCCATCAACCATGCAGTGTCCAGGTACCCAACACAGCCTTACATTGAATGCCTCCATGAGTTCCCTTAAAGCATTCCTACACCGAGCGACCAAGCACGATCGCACCGTATAATTTGTCAATGCCCTAAGCGCCGCCTGACTATCGACGTAAATTGTCACCGCAGAACTACCCACGATGTGATGCAGTATCACCTCCGTCACCCTCCAGATCGCCAGGATCTCAGCCTGGAAGACACTGCACTCATCAGGGAGTCTGAATGACCTCTTTATCTCGGTGTCCGCGATATGTACACCGGCACCAGTGCCGGCTTCCATCTTGGATCCATCCGTAAATGTAGTTTTCGTGCTTCCAGATCATAAACATTTTTTACTGGGATGAGACTCATGTAGATATTATCTTACAATTCGTGAAATGTTCACCATATAATTGTTGAAAATATGATTTATACAGAGAGTCGTAAAAGATTTATTCGATGATGGTTTGACGAACGATAATCAAAGTGTAACATTGTTGTTTTTGTACTCTGAAAATAATCATTAATAGATTTTCTTAAAACTCGCAAATTACAGCCGTATCTAAACAAAAGCGGCACGCGTTTTCTAGTTTTTCAATAGAGCGGTCTCAACGCTTTGCAATTGGAAAAACCGATTTTGACAGCTCGTTGTATAGTGAAGTTTGCCGATATTATTAATTAATAATGGCAATTCAGCTCTTTTTGATCAATCTAGCGTTTTTATCTCTATTTTTATTTATAATTTGTGGGTTTTATTAAGCAAGAAAGCTATCACTACTGTTCGTTACACAACGTTAACGCTCTTGCTTGGGAATTGCATATCAGCCTTAAAGCTAAGTGAAAGAAAACGTCCCGCCTTCCGCTCTTGTGAAGGTACGGCTGGTAAACATTCCAAGATTTAAAAGCGAACTTGCCAGAAAATTTAATGTTTTATTCAGACTTTGGAGACTGAAAAAATTCGGCACTTTTAAGAAAAAAAATCAGCAAATCGGCACTTTGCTTATTCCGGAACAAAAAATCGTCAAAATGACGATAAATCGTCAAATCTGGCAGCCCTGGGTTCAATACTAAAAAATTAATTGAAGATCGAAACAGGAACTTGAATTATTATCACCTCACGCCTTTATTCCCTGTTATTATGCTTTTATTCAGTATTATTATGCTCTGGATACAAGATAAAAAGATAACATAAACAAAACAATTTAATTCATAAAACAATAATAAAAATACAACAAAAATTAAGTTACTCAAGATATGAGATCAAAAAGATAAAAATAGATAAAATATTTTAAAGAAATATATAAAATTTTTTAACGGCTTAGGAAACAACTTTCTGACACACTCAAAGCGCTTTGTAAGTCGGCAAAAAGTATATTCCTGAATTTATTTACTAATTATCATGTTTCCGAAAAATTTCGTTAATTTTTTACCGAGGTTGGACAAATAGTTAAAAGTGCACCGTTGTAGCATGCTTCGGATTCACAATCAGAAGCAATTTTTTCTTTTTTATAAACAACGTGGAAATTTTTACCTGATTCGTTATGTTATTCTCCAATAAATATAAACAATTTTATCGAAGAATTCTTAAACAACATATCGGACTTATGCCTTTTTCAAATAAACGGATTATTAAATGATTCTAAGAATCTGCTTGATATGGTATTTGTAAATGAACCTAAAGATTGTACTTTGAATCGTCACCATCCTATTACTAGGCCTGAAGATCGTCATCATCCTACTATTGAAGTCAGCTGTTATTATCCATTTTCTGTGAAAACAGATAAAAAACGCAATAATTTAAAAAATTACTGTTTTAAAAAGACTAACTACAGCGATTTAAATTTCTTTTTATCTAATACAAACTGGCTTGAAATTTTGTCATTATCCAGTGGCACTCCGTCAGCAATCGATGCAACAATAAATTCTTTTTATAATACTCTGTTTCATTACATCGATGATTGTGTACCTAAATATGCAGTTCTCAATAAATCTGGCCCTCCATGGAATTCAAGCTCTCTTTCGAGATTAAAGAATATAAAAAATAAGTTTTATAAGAAGTATAAACAAACTGGACGACTGATTGATTACTCCAAATATTCTTTATACCATGCTAAATACAATTTACTCAACCATAACCTTTATAAAAATTATTTAAATATGATGAAAATGAACATTAAGCGCGATCCGAAAACATTTTTTAAATTTGTTAACTCGAAAAGAAAATCCGACGGATTTCCATCTTTAATGAAATACCTAGCCACTGAATCTTCTAATCATATGAAAACAAGTAATATGTTTGCGGATTTTTTTGCTTCAACCTACTCTATGGAGGAATATGATATATCGGAAAGTTATCCATTTTATATCCCTGAACAACAACCTATTTCATTTCCTCTCGTCACTACTGCCAATATGACAACATTATTATTAAAACTAAAATCGTCGTTTTACAGTGGACCCGATGGTATTCCTAGCTGTATTCTTATAAATTGTGCGCATATTATAGCTATACCTTTAACAATTTTATTTAATATGTCTATAAAGCATGGCTACTTTCCGAAATTATGGAAAAAATCTTTTATTATTCCACTATTTAAATCAGGGTGTAAATCGAATATAGTGAACTACAGAGGTATTGCCAAATTAAGTGTCATTCCCAAACTTTTTGAACAATATCTTACTGAAATTTTAAGTAAACAAGTCTCTTCCATACTCACACCTTTCCAACATGGTTTTCGTAAAGGATGTTCAACTACGACTAATTTACTTGAACTGATAACAATAATTAACAATGGCTTTAAAAATGGAAGTTATACCGATGTTATATGGCTCCACGAAAAGCCCCCCAATGAAATAACGCCCAAACGAGAAATGAATTATTCCCCAAATTTTGTTCATATATTTTTAGGTGTTATTTCATATGAAATAACTCCCAATTTTTTGGGCCGTTTTTCATTTTTTTTTGGAATTATTTTATTCCTCATTTGGGGTTTTCAAATTATGAAATAATCTCCAATGAAATAACAACCAACAAATTTTTAAAATTCGGGGCTTGTTTCATAGCGTGCATAATTTGGGTGTTATTTCATTTGTTATTCGGGGGTTATTTCATTTTTTGCGACTTTGCTGTTGGTCCATATTGACTTCATGAAATCCTTGGTGAAACTGACTCTTTTATGAATTTTGGGCATAATTTCATTTTTGTTGCTGATGGGGCTTATTTCATTGGGGGTTATTTCATTTTCATCATTGGGTGTTATTTCATATGAAGTAACGCCCAAATATTGGGGGTTGTTTCGTTTTCGCTTTGGGGTTTATTTCATTTATTTTTCGATGTTATTTCATTCACTTTTTTTGGGTGTTATTTCCTATTTTATGGGGTTTATTTCATTGGGTGTTATTTCCTGGGCGTTATTTCATTGGGGGGCTTTTCGTGGAGCCTGTTATATACACTGATTTTAGTAAGGCTTTTGACAGAGTTAACCACGATCTTCTATTGCATAAGCTGTATTTAATGGGATTTACGAATTGCTGTTTGAACTGGATAAAATCGTATCTTTTACGTCGTGAACAGCGTGTGTGTTTTAATAATACATTATCTAAACATATTATAGTCAACTCTGGTGTTCCACAAGGTAGTCATCTTGGACCAATACTTTTAATACTATATATCAACGACCTACCTACCACAATAAAATTTTCCAATATACTTATGTATGCTGACGATGTAAAACTGTTTTCAAGCTGTGCTGACTCCATTGTTCAACCCCACTTACAACAGGATTTAAATTTATTCCATAATTGGTGCCAAATAAACTTACTGGATATAAATTTAAAAAAATGCAAACATATACGTTTTTCCAGAAAAACTAGACCAATTGGCTGCTATTTTATTGGTGACTACAAATTGGAAGTTGTTAATGTTTTCTTGGATCTCGGTGTATTATTTGACACTAAGTTATCTTTTATTGAACATATAAATATGTGTACTAATAAAGCTCGTTGTGTATTTGGATTTATTAAACGTTGGTCAAAGGAATTCTCGGATAGATCTATAACAAAACAGTTGTACATAGCACTTGTCAGACCTATAATCGAATATGGCTCAATAATTTGGGACCCATATTACAACGTTCATAGTGATCGTATTGAGTCTGTACAAAAACAATTTCTGCTATTCATACTACGGAGCACTTACCCAAATCCATCTACATATCTTCCTCCATATAGAACCAGGTTATTGGAGATTCATTTACCAACTTTAAAAAGCCGCCGAACAATGCTGAATGTGATATTTGTTATCAATCTAATTAAAGGCAATATTTGCTCGGAGTTCCTGTTAAACAGTTTATTTTTTAATGTTCCCCAACGCCCTACACGTTATTACCAGCCGTTATCAATTAAATACTTTCAACAAAATTATGCAAATGCCGACCCTTTTCGTCGAGCATGTGTAAACTTTAATGATCTGTACAGTATTATTGATATAACTTTGGATATTAATACTATCAAACAGAGTTTAATTTTATATTTAAATAGATGATGTTAAATATGTTTTTAAAATTTTGTAATATTTTGGAATTTTTGTCTGAAGGGAGTTAATCCATAGACTAATTAAATAAATAAATAAATAAAGTTTGACTCCTAATAATTAGGTTTTACACACTGAAAAAAAACGTCTATATCAGTAAAATGTATGTCAAGGTTTATGCAAAAAAGCATCAAACGGACTGCTTTTTTCAAACCTTTTCATTTCAATAGGTACATTTGTAATCTTTAGGACAATGTGTTTTTCAAGTTGTTTGTTGTAGTATCTTACACGAGTTTCCAAAATGTTATTTTATTTTGGTTTCCCCGTACTTCACTCGTATATAAACAACACAAATTGAAATTGAAAATTTGTGTTTATCACCTAACAAACATACCGCTCCTTCATTGCGTCATAGTCATATCTCAAAATTTTAAGTAACTTTAGCAAAGTTTTCGTTCATACCTTCTCGTATTATATCTCAAACTGAACCGAAGTTATAGCAAAATATATCTTTAAATCGGTACATTTTGAAAACTTTAATCGCATTTTGCCAAGATCGTTTGTTTTTGTAGATATGACTATGTTGCAATAAAGGAGCGATATGTTTAGGTATCTCCTATTTTTAAGACTTGTTCAGGGACAATGAAACTTTACTGCCTGCATCTTATTTTGAATTAATGTACTTTATTAACTCTTCACTTCACTAAATGTAATAATTATCAACTGTTGCACTGCCCATTCTGCTTTTAGTAGATTTATTGCATCAGGAGACATTGATTTAAATACATGTACTCACTTCTTGAAATTGATCTAATCCACAACCCATCCACAGATGCTAATTTTTAGAGAATAGATAACTAAATTTCAAAGTATAAATAGCTATTTTCTGAAATTATGAGGAATTTTTTATTTCCCGGGATCCCGCAAGAAAAATCGCGGGAAAACGGGAAATAAAATAATTGAAATTCCCGGGAATTTCCGGGACGGGAAATCCCGGGAAAAAACCCTATACCTATTCAACAATACAGTATTCACTCAAAATTTTAAGTTTTTCACTTTTTGGGAAAAGTCGACAGGTATTATTCATATCTACCCGCTGTAAAAATATCGAGATATTTTGCCTACCTTTTGGTAAAGAAACGGTTGATTTTAAAATACTTTCTCATATGCCTTTCATATGAAATTAAAAATTGTTTTGCTTTTACTAAAAACTTTCAAATTTTTAGTTAATACAGTATTGTTGTACAAGTGCGATATGCATTATTTTTTTTGTAAGTTTTGTAGTAATAAACGGTGCGGAGGGAGGTTGGCGCCGTTGGAATTATCGATTGGGAGGATTTGTTAGTCACAGTAGTCGAGTGAGCATCGCGCGTTCGCTTAGGACACATTTTTTAAGGGCAATGATTCTTACGTAATTGCTCGTCGACAATTTTGTTCAAAGTTCATTTTCACTTAAATAGCCACGTCAACAAACAAATCTACCATTACTGGTCTCCAAGAACCTCCAACCCTCGATTGAAACATCAAATACCTTTACATGAGAAAATTGGGTCATTTTTTTTAAATTCTCGAAAAACAAGGCTCCGTTTTGAACAGTGTGTTCAAGTCGACAAATTACATGTGGATGACATATTCTTTAAAAAATAAAATCCATTTCCATTGCATTTCCATTTAACCGTTCAATGCTTTTAATAAAACTTTGTGTCAATTATTACATTTTTTATTTAAGTTTGAAATTATAAATCTGCTATCAGATACCCCGGAATTTTTTTAATTAAATAAAATTTATAAAACATTTATTTCTATTTATTTTTTTTAAAGCATTATGTAATGGTTAATTGTTTTGCTTTGTTGTTTTTGTCATTAAAAAAATGTTTTATTGTGTTTTAAACAGTAATTTTAATTTGCCGTTTTTTCATAATTTGATTTCCGATTTGTTTTTGAAAATATGCCGATTTTTTACTAAAACCATCTGGCACCCCTGGTTGAGATCTTATACAAGTTTTTATAAACTCTCTTATTTTCATCAACTCGCCAACAATATTTTAGCATACAACAGTTAACCACAGATATTGTAGAAATACTTATGGTGACAACAGATATTTGTAAGCAAAAAAAAAATGTTATGACACACTCAATCCAAAACCATAAGCATCTGTTTTTGTTTTTAAGATATGGTGAGTGGGCAAAAGCAAAACCATACAATATCAGTTACACTAATTCTCTCATTTATATCAGTAGTAACAGATAAATATCTGGTGTATCTGTTTTAACAATACTTACTGATACACTCGTGCAGGTCTTTATTTTGTACTTATTTTTTGTCAAAGCTTTAATATACAATTTTGAACATAATTAATTTTTTATTACTAATGTTTTTTTCTATTTTATTGACAATAATGCGTAACGATTTTTGTAAGGGAAGTTTTTTTAACGTGTAGGGAAAGATCGGATTTTTTTTAGCATGTGTAGTATTTTTTCGAAAAATCCACTGGCAACATTGATGTACGTATATATTCATATGTACTTATGTATGTAGAAATATCTTTAATAATTGCAATATTAAGCTTAGTCTAGACGATATGTTGAATCAGCAAATGTATGCTTACACTCATATGCCTAAAAATAATAACAAATGCCTCTATCAGCATATTCAATATGTTAGGTGTCTAGACGATATGCTGAAAATACCAAATTTTTCAAATTCATCATATGCCAGCAAATGATATTTCAACATATAAGTTAGCATACAATTTTTGTGTCTACACGATATGTTGAATTTTGTATGTTGTTATGTATGTTGAGTAATGAGAACATTTGTTTAAAAAATAAAAATTAGTTTGACAATTCTCTTTTTTATTATTTTATTTAAAATTATTTATTAATTATCGCCGTTAATGCAAAAATAAATAGTTTTAGTGTAATTAATACTTATAAGCAAGAGTGCTTTATTGGACTGGGTCAAATCCGCAAAAAATTTAAATATTTAAGGACTGGATTGATCTAAAAATTATTAATAAAGCCCCACAGTTAATTAATTAAGTTAATTTCTACACCTATGGTAAATTATGTGCCGACCAGCAGAATGTTTTATGAATTCGTTTGATACCCACATCACCATAGTGTCTATCCTATTACCATCGTTTAGTATACCGATCTACTCAATCACTATCTGAGTCGATATAAGGATATCCGTCTTTGTGCCCATATACCATGTTCCATGTTGGTATTAAGACTAAATCTGGGTCAAAAAATTTATATTTTAAATCTATAGCTCCCATACAAATACTACTACCAAAAATATTACCAATACCATAACTTCCTAAAAAATGTTGGTATCGATATAAATAAGATAACAAATATTATATACATACATATGTAGATATAGATATCTAGGCGTAAAAAACTCTTATATGATTCATAACCTTATTTTGTTTTATCGCGATCATGATTGCCCATGAGCCCCAAATAAGGTACAGTCTCATATGTGTATTTGTTTGTATATTCTGTGGTACTTGATTATCATATATAACTTATTTTGACCAAATTTTAATAAACTATCATGATTTGTGAGTTTTGGTCGGTAGAGTAATTTTTAGTATTAATAACATAAATTAGACCAAATTTCAATACAATTACCTAAGCTTTTTAACCGGTTAAAGTCCTGCTTTCTACGGGACCTATAGTGAGTTGTATGCCAAAATTGCATCTTGTTATTTCTAGCCATTTAAAGCTAAATTGGACTATATTTTACTACAATATCGTTTTTATACGGTTTTTGGCGTATTTAAATGATTTCCCAGAGTGGGCTTTATATGGAGCATATTTTTTGAAATTGGTTCTTAATGGGTTAATAATTCGGCATGTTTTATGTACCACGTAAAAAGTTATTTGGAAACACCTTTCAGCGATACCCATATTGCTGACATCAAATTTATACTTCAAGAGATACTGGTTAAGAATTTATCAAATTTTATGGTCTACAACTCTAAAACAAAATTCGTTGGCCAACATTTTTATTTTCAAAGCACTTCTTAATGCATTTTTTTGTTCCTTGTTTGCCGATGAGCTAGAAATCTTGATAGGTTATGTACAAAATTAAACAAGTAATGGAAAAAATACAAATTTTTATATATTTTATATGCTAACAAATTTGCCGTATGCTGAAAAGCTTACATTAGACTTTCAACAAATAACATATTTGTCAACATACGTAGAAAATTTGTTGAAAAGTAAAAATATTGTGTCTAGACGATATGCTATAATTGTGAACAAACGTTTGCTGACTTCGTTAACAAATGCCTGTCATATGTTGGTAAGCTTACGTTTGTTGAAAAAATTTGGTGTCTACACGATATGTTGGTGCTGAATGAAAATTTTTCAACATAAATTTGCTGATTCAACATATCGTGTAGACTTAGCTATAGATTGATTAATCTTTACTCAGCCTGAGTAATTAAGTTTGGATATATATTTTAAATGTAAAAATATCCAAAAATTACACTGATCAACAACGTTTTTGGCACACGAATTCTGTATGCTAATTATTACTTTACTATATACAGTGTACATTTTAGTGAAAACTTAAATATTGTGCTAATTATTTTAAATTAAGTATGCAATACTGTTGTAATATGTATATTCTCTCTGAGCGTCCTTATTTTTTCCAAAAAATGTTAGCGGTTCTTTTCCAATGATCGAAATTATAAAAAAACTCCACATTAGTGCAGTCATTAAAATAGCACCGAATAACAAAAGTTCTTTAACAAATATTAATAGTGATTTAATAGTTGAAATAAAAGGATCAAATACTAAAGGTAAAAAAAATAAAATAATTCATCGCATATTACATTTTTTATTTTCATAGAAATGGGACGTGCAAAGCATTGTTTATCTTCAAAACGTGCTTTTATAAAAAATATGGTTTCTGAGCATGAATCATATTCTGAAATAAGAAACTTGATTGGGTGCTCCAAGAAAATGATTGTGAATGCAATAAAATTTACTCAAAAGTCGGAAACACGTGGTCGCAAGCAAGTTTTGCCACCATAAATGGCTAAGCGTTTGGTCAGACAATGCAAGAAGAGCCCGTTTATGCCAGCTACAGAGCTAAAAAAGGAGCTAAGTGTGACCGCAAGTGTTGAAACTATTCGTCGGAGGTTGCGAGACAACAACTTGAATGCCTGTAGTCCTCGAAGTGCCCCTGCTCTCACGTAAGCATGTTGCAAAACGTTTGGAGTTTGCTAGAACTAATTTGAAATGACCAACTGAAAACTGGAGCAATGTTATTTCAACAGATGAATCCAAGGTTGTTTTGTTTGGAGGCAAAGGATCGCGTTCTTACGTCAGAAGACCCCCTAACGCTAAATTCAATCCAAAACTCACAACGAAAACCATTAAACATGGTGGTTCAAGCATTATGGTATGGGGGTGCTTTTCCTACTATGGAGAAGGACCCATATATTGAATCAGAATAATCATGGATAAGGAAGTAATGTTACCATATGTTTCTAAGTAAATGCCGCTTCGTTGGGTGTTTCGGCAAGACAATGACCCGAAGCATACCAGGACAATAAAATAAGATCTAAATCCAATCGAGAACTTATGGACAGATATAAAGAAGGGAGTATCCGAAATACAACCAACAAGTAACGAAGCCCTTTGGGTGGCAGTTCAGCAAATTTGGAATAGAGTTACAAAGGAGAGGTGCCAAAATCTAGTGAAATCGATGCAAAAAAGTTTTGCAGAGGTTATTATCAATAATGGGCACGCAACAAAATATTAATTTCAATATGAGAAGACATCATAAAAAACAGAATTCAAAATTTTTAATTTATTCTTAGTTAAAGTATTTTTTTTAATAGAATAAGAGCTGTAGTGCTATTTTTTTGACTGAGTGTTTTTTAAGTTGTTTAAAAAAGTTTAAAATGTTATATCAATTAAAAAACCAAATCAATTGGTTTTTATTAAATATTGTTTGACAGTCCTGTAAGTATCTTATGACAAGTATGCAATGAAATCAGTTTGACCTATTTACAAATATTTAACGAAAAACTTTTTTCT
The DNA here is from genome assembly GCA_963931875.1 of Pollenia griseotomentosa. Taxonomy (NCBI): domain Eukaryota; kingdom Metazoa; phylum Arthropoda; class Insecta; order Diptera; family Polleniidae; genus Pollenia; species Pollenia griseotomentosa. Next base: position 128,329,541 of record OZ007562.1, read on the forward strand.
ATATACTGGTGCTATTTTTTTGACCGCAGCTGTATATGCAATGAGGGTTTATAAACACAAGCTAATTTGTTTCTGTCACGCACAGATTATGATTTTACCTTATTTTCCGTTAATAATACTATACGTACGGTTTAATTGCATCAAGTTTTCATATAAAAAAGTGTAATATTTTGAGTTTAGAATATAAAAGCCACCACTGCATATTAAACTAGGTTTGATAAAAAATATCAAAGCCAAGGATTGCAACGGCTCAGGTTTTACGTACTTGAAAGAAAAGTTTCCTAAAGCTAGTGACGCAAAAATAAAGGAAGGCATTTACGTCGGACCTCAGATCAAGGAATTGTTAAAGGACAACATATTTTAAGAAATCTGCTTGGAAAAGTTTTAAAAATGTCGCACAAAATTTTTTGGGCAACCACAAAGCAAGTAACTACAAAGATCTGATAGGAGAACTACTTTCGACGTATCAAGCATTGGGTTGTAATATGTCACTCAAAATACACTTTCTACACTCCCACCTGGATTTCTTTCCCGAGAACCTAGGAGCCGTTAGCGACGAACACAGCGAAAGGTTCCATCAGGATATTTCCAGCATGGAAAAACGATACCAGGCAGGACAAATGGATTCTCGAATGTTGGCAGATTATTGTTGGACACTTGCAAGAGACCAGCCTCAGGTCAAAAACTCCAGAAAATCATAGCTTTTATTTTAAAAACACATATTATAAAGTAAAATTGTATGTAAAGTATCGTTATTTTTTTTATCAAATATAAAATGCCTGTCAGAATAAAACTATGGGTGTCAAATTTTTTCTACCTTTGTTTTCCACCTTAGGACGTCAAATTAAAGTAAACTAGACAAAAAAGTTCATGTGATAAATTAAAAGCTCATTTTTGTCAATCAGTGTTATCAGCCGTGTTCTAAAAGTAGCATTCGAGTGAAATTAAAATCAAAATAAATTTTTAAAACTTTTCTGTGTTGAAATTTCAAAAAATATTTCCTTTTTTACACTTCATACTTCGAGGACCACTTTTATTTACCAGAACTACTTTTAAAACTACCAACGATTTCAAAATGCAGAACATGGCCGTTTTCTGATTGATATATAAACATTTTTTGGTCTTTCTAAAGAGATAGCTTCAACTTATATATAAATAGTATTTAATGAAATTAACATGTACTTAAGAATGGCATATATCATAATTTCTAAGTAGGTATTTGTTGCGAAATAATTGATCACAAAGTTTTGTGACGCACGCCACAAAAAGTGAAAGTAACTTTCAAAGTTGAAGTGTGTTTTCCTAATTTTTAGCAAATTTTGCATCATAATAGTGCTGGGATACTATCGATATTTTCAACTATCGATATTTATCGATAGTTAAGATTCCACTATCGATATTACTATCGACTGAATGCGACGTATGTATGTACGCTTGTTATTTTAGATGACAGTTTTTGAAAAATTGATAAGTTCTTTTCTGAAGGAACCGAAGTAGCAGAGACTAAAAGATATTTTATTGCAACTTTCGAAAATTTTCTAAATTGGTTTTGATTCTCAACCCAAAAGGTAATCAATCTAGCGGACTTTTCCTATAATGGTCGTTCATTGTTTAGTCCTATGCTCGTAATTGCAATTGCATTTGGATATTCATTTTTTTTACAACATTACAAAAATATCTGACATTTCAGTCCCTATGTAAACATGTACAAATTTCGACTTAAACGCCTTTAAAGCAGTAAAAAAGCACAGCTAAGAATTCCATACCACCTGCCATTCTTGATGTTTGTATTCATTGCTGTAATTCAGCGCGAATTAATAACAGCAAGTAAAAACTTGCAGCAAAAAACTGTGTATGTATAGCTGCTGTTACATGTCTTCATAGCTGTATTTTAAATAATAAAAATATCGATATTGATATTTTTCCTATCGATATTTTCGATATTTTAAGACTATCGATAATATCGAAAGTACTATCGATAGTTTCCCAGCACTACATCATAAGGTATACAAAATCTATACCTAAAAAAGACGAACCGTTTGTGACGCACGCCTCACAACGCACGCTACAGTTTTTGCAGTACTTATAATAAACCCAATTGTATTTATTTTAACAAAACAAATAATATATATAAACTAATTTTGTGATTATTAAGGAATGTATGAATGCATATCAATTTTTTTTAACGAAATGTATGTTTTGATGAGTCTGCTGTAAGTGCTATTTTAAGCCCATAAAGCACCTAAAATATTGTTCAATTCATGTATAACATGAATAGATCAGAGGTGGGGTAGGATTTGGTAAAAATTATTGTGTTAATGATCATCGAAATAGATATTTTTTAATATAAAAATAAAATTACACATCTAGTCTTATATTGCATTCAAAAAAAAAAAAACTAAATTTTTGGTGTAAAAACTTTCTTAACATAAATATGTAATTAAGGAATTTTACATTTAACATTCATAACATAACATTTGCATATTGTAATTTGATATCGTGTCTTCTTTATTCAAAATCCAGTGGAAAGCATTAATGAGGTGTATTCCTCATCCCAACAAGCATTGAGAACTCTTTATTAGTCCCGCATACTCTCTAAATTGTTTAAATCAAAAAATAAAATATATGTAGCAACTACAGTCCACTGTTACCAAGCACTTATGTATGCGAGTAGCCATGGTTTAATAGTTATTTTTCCTATTTGACAAACCTAAACTTTATCAAAAAGATAAAAAAATACATATTTGTTAAAAATGTTTAAATTGTTCCGGTCATCAATACAAAGAATAGAACGCAAAATCCACTTCACTCCAATATATTTATTTTATTTTTAGTTTTTTTTTTTTTATTTTTTGACGACAAAAAACAAAACATTTTAACCAGAATTCACAAAAGAATGCATTTAATGGATGCATCAAAGTTTTAATAATAACCAGTTTTTAAGTAAAACTGAAAATATAAATGCTAAAATTTTCAAAATGCAGTAAATTTAAGTTTTTTTAAAAAAATGGATTTTTAGGAAATATTAAAAAAATACGAGGGCGCGCCAATAAGTCCATGAAAGTAAATTTTTTAAATATTATTTTTTAACGGAGTTTTCTTTGAGCTGTATACACTTTGCCCAAGGTTTCCTCAATCCAAATAGGTATATCATTCCGCCGAACCATTTCTTCTGATTTGGAAACAATAAATACTGACAAAAGGACGAATGAGGGAGAAATTCGTGACCAAATTCATGGATTTTTGCCATTGAATGCTTAAATAGCATAAAAAGTTTATCTTTATCCCTTTCTCTTTGAATTACGAGGTAGTCTGCTGTTAATGACAGATTATAAAAATGTTAAAAAGGAGTCAACAGAAAGATACTTGTTGACAGAAGCAGTGTCGATTTTTCGATTAAGAGGTGTGAAATTCAAAAAGTCGCCGATTTATTAAACCGACCTCCTAAGTATTTACAGTGTCTTACAATTGGGTAAAAACATATGAAATCAACCGAAAATATTAACATTTCTGACCTCAGCACCTCCAAATTTGATAAGATTTTGTACACATGATCTATGGATCGGCACAATAATATTTGCCAACTTTCAGACACATAGCCTTCCAACTTTCAGAATTATGGCAATTCCAAGTTGGCAAAAATCAATAAAAATGCACTCAGATGCCTTAACACAATTTTTAATATCTCGAAAAGTATTCATTGTACGTTAATAATAAAGGGCGAATTTTAAAGACAAAAACATGCGCCATTCCAAAAAATTTTTTTTTTTATTTTCGATAAAGGATAATGTAAATAAAAAAAGGACTAAAATTTCCAAAGGATATATCTCGAAAATCAATATTTTTAAAAATTTCAAAAAAATATATGTTAATTCTTATTATGTTTTGTACAAGTCTGCCAAATTTCAATGTGGAGTCTTTATTACAACATGAGTTATTAAGAAAAAAGCAGGCGAAGGTTTATGTATTTCATGAAATGTACCAAAATACAAAAAGGTGACAAATTACAAAAAAAAAGGACAAATCAAATGTAACGGAACTTTTTCGACTTTTCTTTGCTTAAACTCTTTTTCTCCATTGCTAAACCTTTAATAAAAAGTACAACATAATGTATTAGCATTATTAAACACTTTATTACAGCATATTATTTCTGAAGGATTCCTATTAAAAAATCTGCATCTGCCGAGTAACGCTTGACTTTAATTTTCTTTTTATCTACAGGTTCAATAGAATGCAGCTTTTGAGTTCCAGGAATAGTACGCAAATCTTTTAAACGAATTTGAAGGAACCGTGCTTCTTCTTCGTGGTCTTTTAGAGTTAAAAACTCGAAATTACATTTCAAAAGATTTTGCAGGCACCATTCATATAATTGTTTTGGAGTAGTTATTTGACCTTGTAATGGACGCTGTAAACTAGCTCGACGTGCCCCTCTCTTTACGGTACCTCCAAGACCGTCACTTGGGCCTTTTCCATGGCTTGTTGCAAAAAAATGCCACTCAGCATTACATCCAAAATCTTTCATATGATAACATAAATTGATAAAGTTCTTTTTATTTTAAACTGGGCAGCACTACCGTCTGAAAAATACGTGATTTTCTTCGGGGTTGTTTTAAACTTTTTTCTCAAAAATACATTCAGGTGGCGATGGAACAGGTGAACAGCTACAGAATCGTGTACAAGACAATCAGATATTATTATGTAGTTTGTATGTTGTGTTTTTCCATCTGATTTAAAATAAATAGCAATTGGGTATAAAGTGGCCTGAGAGTTGTTCCAGTCAAATCCCTGGACTGCATCCTGAATAGTAAAAGAAGCATTTTCTGAAAAATCGCAAACTGCTATATACACATTTTCTTCCAAATTTGATTTTCTTTCGCTCAGATATGCTGCCTGCTGTTTTGCAATAAATGAATGAGGTTATAGAATTTGAAGCTTTTCACACAGGGAATCCACAAAAACGTCGGCTTAGCCAATCATCGTCTCCAAATTATCCCTATCTACACTAACCCATTGTTTATATGTTATTTCATCTATATCATTTTGCTCTAGTAATTGATTTAGTTTTGCTTTTAAATTTTCAATTCCTGGACATTTGTTACATTTACGTAGGTGACACTTTGAAGAAGATGGAATGCATGTCATTTGTTTCAAACAATCTTTGTAACATTAAAGCTGATTATTCGGAACACCAGCAGTTAATTTTTTTAAATTTATAGCATCAATCATTAGCTTCACATTTTGATGCTTTGTACAAACACACACGTTATGAGATCCACTCGCATTTGCTAGAATTATATTCCTCGGACGAAGTTGGCAAAACTTGGAAATACCTATTTTTATTCCATCATGTCGTTCCTTGAATAAGGCGTACATTTCTCTTAAGTTTCCAAGCAAAAGTCTTTTATTTTTCCTAACTTTTGTACCATTTTCAAAAACAGACACGAAATTTTTCTGTCCGGGCATACAGCTGCTGACGTCATCGGATTCATAAAATGATTTTACTAAACTGCGTACTCATCACACCCTTTGTTTCAACCAAATGCTTAACTTTTCGTGCGATATAGTTTGTAACCAGGAATTCTTCCTCAATTTTATGTATTGTCCAGCTTTTTGGTAAAATTGTTAGCAGTTGGATTTTCTCACTATTTTTTGTTAATGTTTTAAACTTTTCTTTTAATTGTTCTATTATTTCGGATTGTGGGCACCGTGGAAAATTTTGTCTTGAATCGAATCACTTATTTTCCTGAATTTTTCATCTATGTACCGTTTTTCATGTAACTTCTTCTTCTTTATCGGAGATTGTTCCAGATACGGTAAAGATTGGTTTAATTTTGAAACAGCAACTTCTTCCGTGTCTGACGCAATGTCATATTCTTCCGTGCCTGACGCAATGTCATCGAAAGTATCTACATTTTCGTTTATGTCTGAACCTTCTTCCAAATTAGATTTCTTCACATGCGAAAATTTTATTCTACATGTCCCACAAATTTTATTTGAGATCGTAATGTTTTTATCCTTAGTATACTGTAGCATCCATTCTTGGACTTGTCTTAAACTTTTATTGCACCCAGTGTGACCGGATTTTTAAAAAGGATTACAGCAAAATGTTTAATTGAATGGCATATTTTTTATTTAAATACCACAACCGAATGAATTGTGCACGACTTTTTTGTATTGACAATAATTATAATTTATTTAAATATTTAGTCTATTTTTTTTTTGCCTTTTCAAACGATCAAGTCACTTCAACACTATAACACTTTGACGTTTAGCACTTATGAAATCTAGTATTCAACTGAAGTTTGACTTAGAGTCTCTGAACTATTTATACTGTTTTTTTTTGGTACAAAAAAATAGATTTCAGGTAAAAAAATAAACTCCTTGCTTTTCTTGAATTGGAAAATTTGCGTGAACTACGGGTCATAAAATGTTTTTTAAATAGGGACTGAATTTGCTACTGCCAATAAGCCGGCCACAGGTCATAAAATATTTGTACATTTTTTGTGTGAACAGGCAATAAATATTTCGCCTAGGTAATAAAGTCGAAAAAGTTCCGTTACATTTGATTTGTCCTTCTTTTTGTAATTTGTCACTTTTTTGTATTTTGGTACATTTCATGAAATACATAAACCTTCGCCTGCTTTTTTCTTAATAACTCATGTTGTAATAAAGGCTCCACATTGAAATTTGGCAGACTTGTACAAAACATAATAAGAATTAACAAATATTTTTTTGAAATTTTTAAAAATATTGATTTTCGAGATATATCCTTTGGAAATTTTAGTCCTTTTTTTATTTACATTATCCTTGATCGAAAATTAAAAAAAAATTTTTTTTGGAATGGCGCATGTTTTTGTCTGTAAAATGAGCCCTTTATTATTAACGTACAATGAATACTTTTCGAGATATTAAAAATTGTATTAAGGCATCTGAGTGCATTTTAATTGATTTCTTCCAACTTGGAATGGCCATAATTCTGAAAGTAGGAGAGCTAAGACACTGAAAGTTGGCAAACGCTATTATTATGTTTAACTTTCCCTTCATACCAAATTTCATCCAATTCGAAATCGGTGCGGTCAACTCATTGGTTGATTTCATATGTTTTTACCCAATTGGTTTTACCTAGAACTAAGAGTTTTATTATTTTTTAAAGTTGGTGCCCGGTAGGCTAGTTGGTAGTTACCTAGTTTATTAGTGTTAGGGTTGTAAGTTCGATTCAAGGTAAAGACTTTCGCCTTTTTTATTACAATTACAATGAAGGTCTATGTTACTCGTTTATTTATGCAAATATACAATTTCCATGTTTTGAGCATTTGTTTTTTATTCGTCTTAGTGGATCGATTTGGCGAGGAATAAACCTCTGGTCCATATGTTTTCTTCAACTCAAGTCCACGAGTGTTTAATTTAGTTTTCTTATTTCAATAATATAAAAAAATCAGAAAGAACATATTGTAAGGTCATAAAAAGTCTCCTCTTAGATATACGTTGACTTCCAAAACGTACTAATACAAAGTTCGTACACAATTTTACTACTGTATTTCAACCATGTACACGTACAAAGTACCGAAACAATGCAACTATGTGTTTTGTTTTTTAAAATGTTTTGAAATGTAAGTGATGCAATGCATAATACTTTTAAAATAAATCTGTATTGCTTGCAAATAAAATGTTAAATGTCACAAAGCATCAACTTTAAAACCGATGCTCTGATTGCTTATTTGATGCGTTACTAATACTTAGCAGTGACGTTTTGGAAGGGTTTGCATTGTATATATATTGTACCGCGGCGTTATGAAACATTATACTTTGTTCTAATACAAAGCAATTGACGTTTTGGAATTCAGCCATTGTTTCTCAATCCGTCTGGACTTTGCATGTTTAATTTTATGTTTCTAGGTCAAATATTAGCACAAATTCATAAAGTACCAGTTGAAGAATAAAAAAGTACCCAAAAGTTCACTCTTATAGTTTCTCATTCATTCACAACATTGCATGTTTAATTTAAGATTTCTAGGTTCAATTTTAACTAATATTCAAAAAGTACTAGTTGAAGACCAAAAAAGTACCCAAAATGTTTCCTCTTATAGGTTCTCATTCTCTCAGGACCCCTGCACTGAAGCTAAATATTATAGAAAACAGAAACTGGGAATTATTTCCTTTCGTAGGTTACTTTATATTATATTCAACATTTTTTATTTTTCGAATTTATTCTATGAGCTAAATTTCAGTTATGTATTTTATAAAGCTTTTTTGTAATAATCTATTCTTAAAATTTTTAGGAATGACTTTTATACACTACCAGACTATTATATTGTATTTTCTTGTTACATTTTACCTTCGCTATCCTTTGGATAGCAATGAAGTATATTGTATGTACAGAAAAATTTACAATTATTAGACAACAGCAGAACGTAATGCATTTTCTGGCCCGCTACGGCCTTCGTCAGCATTTTTTGTGTCACACTGGAAAGTGATACTTTATAAATTGAATGTATTTAACTCAACAATTTATGAAAATAGAAACTAGGAATTATTTCCTTTCATAGGTAACTTTATACTATATTTAACATTTTTTATTTTTCAAATTTATTCTATGATCTAATTTCGTTATGTATTTTATAAAGATTTTTTGTAATAGTTCTATTCCTTAAATTTTTAGAAAATACAATATAATAGTCTGGAAGTGTATAAGAGTCATTCCTAAAAATTTAAAGAATAGAACTATTACAAAAAAGCTTTATAGATAACTGAAATTTAGCTCATAGAATTAATTCGAAAAATAAAAAATGTAGAATATATTATAGAAAACTTAAAAATTATAACAAGCAGCACGAAAAAGTAAAATAAAGAAATTTAATTTCCCGTGTTTCCCCATTTTGATGCTTTTTTCTTCCCATTGAGGTTCGGTAGACAATCTTAGGAAGAAAGCGTTCTTAACTGGTTCGCCTGTGCCGATTTATATAGTGGAAATATTCGATAACTGGTTTCTGAAAAATGTCGAGTAATCGACAGATAGAGCTGCAAAATGTTCTTAACTGTTTTGCCTTTGCCGATTTATATATAGATGTAGATAATGAACAATTACAATTTGTTTTAGCGCTTCATATTCTATTTTTGATATTTCATGAAAGATTTAAGAAAGTTATTTTGTTTCTATGTTTCGTACTTCTTTATTTTCGGAAACTTGTAAAAAAATTTTTTATTACCAGGAATTTCGGGGTATCTTTACGAATTACAAATTGCAAATAAATTAACAATATTTGAATTTTGTTCAGATATTATAGTTCGCAAGTCTTTCATATTTTCTTTTTAAATTCTTGGCATCTGCATCAAATTTTGTTAAAGTCGCACTTTTGGTCGGGAAATAAAGTTTCAACCTCATTTCAAAAACGTTTAAAGAGTATAGGTTAGCTACCTTGGGCAGCCATCGAGAAGACAGGTAACTTGGTTTCTTCATTGGTCGCTTTGTAATACCTAGCGCCAATGGTCATTCTATAGAGCAGTTACTCAATAGGATTGACTGCAGATTTCAACCAATATGTTTTTCCAATGAAAAGAAGAGGCAACCTCAGTTCCTTCTTAGACCGGCCACTCACGTACAGTTTTAACTGTCAGTTTCAACTGTTCAGTTAAAACTGTTCGTATGTGGGTAATAACTGACAGTTCAACTCAACGGTTCAGTTTAACTGAGAAATATAAAATTTTTATATTTTTAACTGACAGTTTCAACTGAAGTGAACGTGTGTGGGGGTTCAACTGTACCGTTCTCAGTTCAATTTGTGTCGTGTATGTACATCTCAGTTAACAGTTAAAAACTGAAGTATTGAACTGCACGTGCATGTTCATCTCAGTTAACTGTTAAGTCTGTCAGTTTTAACTTAACAGTTGAAACTGACACTTTAAACTGTACGTGAGTGGCCGGCCTTAGATTGATTATCCAAACAGACAAATACTGGTTTCCCCAGGTATCTCTCCCTGAATTATGAATTCTAGGACCTAGACACAGAAATTGAGACATGGCAATTTCCGCAGCAGTCATTAAATTTCAGACCCATGCTTTTCGCCCAGTTATAACCGATATAACTGTCCAAGTAAGCCATTGGAAAGTAAACGAATTCATCTTTAAATCTGTAATCCAGACGACAGCCTCGTTTGGAAAGCTTATCTTGTATTTGGTTAACCTCGCATTGATTTTGGAAATATGTACCAACAGCCACTTAAGGATGATCCTCCCTCGAGCCAAACTTTTCACAAGTGATGAAAAATCATCCCTTTAGTGGGATTTTTAGGATATCCCTTTCCGCGACTTGAGGTATAAACTACAACCACCACTTGATCCCCGAAAGTACCATTTGTCAAAAAGCACCTATTCGTTGCACTCCATTTGAGAAAGCAAGCTCTAATCCGACGAAAGTAAAACCTTGGAAGTACAAATTAAAATAAAATTCTGCAAAAACTGAAAGCATTTCCCGCAAGAAATATGCTAACCTGGAGCTCAACCAATAGTCAGTCCGGTGCCGTGACATCGGGGAACACTGACTGCTGTGGCACTAGAGAGGATCTCTGCTCAGAGATCCTTTTGATCTTTTGCGATTGTATTGATTAGATGTTAAGAGCATCGTGAGATTGGGTCGCAAGGCAGGTACTTACGTCAATCAATGGACACATCTGTCATTTTTGTTTAGATGAATTTGATATCTTATAAATAAGAGAGGTAACCAGAACAACGCTCGCAGATTGTACATACTTATATCGAAAATCACGTTTTAGCTTAGAAATGTCAAATGCGATGTTATGAGTCAAAGAATTGACTAACAAACGCTAAACCGTTCGATTTAAACCAGCGTTCGACAATAAACAGTTCGGTTCACAAACCCAAGAAGGATGTGTAGTCGAACACAACCTTACCGTTCGTAACTATTTTCAAGATAGAGCCGATCACTATATAGTGTTCGTTAAAAAACAGAACAATTGTTCTGATGCTGTATAGAAACATTATGTTTTAATGTACTATAATGTACTATAATGTTTATTTTTGTACATTGATAAAACACGAACAGCTTGTGTGTGTATTGCGTAAATGTTTTGTTTGTGTAAAATTATTTTGCTGGCTTTTTGTTTTTTTTCGTATGTGTATTTTGCTTTTGTAAAAAGTGTTTGGTTTTTTTTTCCGGCCAATAGCGACGAACATAAATGAACCGAACCGAACACAATGAAGTTTGTAGTTTAAAAAAAACCGAACGGAATTAAATGTTCTCATCTTTTGTTGAGTTAAAAAAAACATGATTTTTTACACAAACATTATTAGCGTTTGTGTTTTCCACAAATCTACCGAACCGAACACTAAGGAGCGATATCTAGCGTTTATTTCCGAACACTGATTTAAACTCTTTTGAATATTTTTTTCTTTCTTACTTTTAATAAATGTTTTTCATTCCGAAGTAATAAAAAATTTGTGACTTTATTTAAAGTTCTTGTTAAAATTTTTATTGCAAACGTTTTCATTTATATGTTATTTTCTTAAGTATTTTCCAATCGTTTCCTTCTAACGGCAACAAATTTCTAACAAGCCAATTTATTTTGCATTTATGACACCGATTTCCAGTCTTCATCTTTAGTTTTGAGTTTGGCGCTCTTTAGAGTGTTAGTAAATCACGGATTATAACGTTAAATTTAAGTGCATGTGATTTGTGATACTAAATTCGAAATTATAGTTTTTATGTTGAATATCAATAAAAAAGCATTTTATTTCAAAATCCATTTTAAATTGTTACGAGTTTGGGTTTTTATGTAGTGAAAATATGTGACGGAGAAAACAGGAGCATTAACTATAAAAAGGAATGTGTGGGAGTGCGTGTGGGTGTGCCCTTATGATTTCGTATTTAAAAAGTACTTTGTGCATTTGGGTTTTTATGTATGTAAGTTCAAAAGTATCTTGCGCTTCGGAAGTTAGGGTTTCGGAAAAAAATTGGTAATATTGAAACTAACTTTTAAATAATTTTTCAAAGTAAAAACTACAAAGTTTTTAATTTCATTTAAGAAAAAATCTTATTTTTTTTATGTTCTGGAAACCCTAAAAGAAGTTCAGAATTGTTAAAGTTTTTATATGAAAATAATATTGTTATTACATTTTCTATACTCGTGTGATGGCCGAAATTCCGGTTATTCAAAAAAATTACTTTTTTTTAAGCAACTATCCTTTAATTATTCGCTATTGCGGTAGGACTGAAGTACAAAATTTAAAATTAATAAAAATATATATTTCAAATAATTTAGTTTCAGCACTATAGAAACGAATAGTAATAGGTGACTTTGTTTGATTCCTTTTTTTTTAGTTGAACTGTTTATTTTTAATTTTTGATATTTTTAGTTTATCAAATTTAATTTTCATTAAATTATTTTTACTGAAGGAAGTAATTTTACATCATGAAATTTATTTAAATTTATTGATAATTTTTATTCTTGGCTGAGCTGATTCCTTTAATTTTGTTTTAAGTTCTTGATGAAGAACAAACGCTTATATAAGCGATTTGCTGTTTTCACAACACAAGTGATTGAACGAGTAGTAAAATGTATATGAAAAACACTCAAAAAACTGAAAACAGCACATAAAACTTTTTGAAAAATACGTCCCGTCCTGTTAAAACCACATATCGTCCACATCCATATCTTCCAATTCGGGCCACCAAAAGTTCGTTATCATCTCACGATAGCGAACACCTTTCACAGTAACCGAATGAAAAAATACGGCCCGATGATGGCGCCAGCCCATAAACCGCACCAAACAGACTCTCTTTGTGGGTGCATTGGTTTTTCGGCAATCAGTCTTGGATCATCATTCGCCCAAATGCGGCAATTTTGCTTATTGACGAATCCACTGAGGTGAAAATGTGTGAACAAAAAAATCACGAAGTGCACGATATGCATTTTGATTTGAACGTCCATTTTCATAATAAGCCTGATTAACTTTAACGCGTTCCTCGATTGTGTATCTTTCCATGGTTCAAATAGAGTTAAAATTGAGAAATGTCAAATGAAATGCAGAAGATAATTATGCAGATATTCAGCCTGATTACGGTTGGCGTTGGCGTATACGCCTGAGTCGTTTTTTGTAGCAGATTAAAGAACACAGGTTGTTTGTTTATTTAATCTACTACAAAAAACGACTCAGGCGTATACGCCAACGCCAACCGTAATCAGGCTGATTGTTAGTTGTTAGCATGGTTTTTAGAAAACAAAAATATGCTTTTTTCCGAATATAAGATAGATGCAACTGAATTAAAGCATAATTGGTGTTCACAACAAACGATTTGATTGACTTAATCAATAAATTGTTTCCACCGGTTGCATAAAACATTTTCCCGATTTATTAGATAGAAAATCAAAATGATTACAATAACCTCCATTTTTTGTAAGTATATTTATTTAGATATATTTATGTATCGTTTATGCATTCACCCTTATCGTTTTAGGCGAATGAACTTATTTCGTTAAACTCTCCAACCACGATAAGGGTGATTATTGAATTTTATAAAATACATACAAACATACATTATTTACCCGACCAACACAGACAATGTTGAGGACATCGTGGGCCTACTCCCTTAAACGGAGAGAACTGTTGTCGCACCCAAAAGATTTCTAATTAGACCAAGCGGGCAGTGTTGAGGAACTGAGAAAACAGTGGGCTAAATTCATGAGTGGCGAACATGACGAGCTTGAAATACAGCGCCTTTTATAAATCCAAACGAAGCAGCAAGCAATAGGTGGCCTATACTAGTATATCTTAGTCTAGCCAAAACTCCTAGTGACCCCGGAGCTGAATGTAGTGGTAAAATCACTGGTGGAGGAGGAGAGTACAAAGATGACTCACCCCTCGATAGCATCTACAGCCACCGAGTCCAAAATGGATTTGACGGATAAGCTTAGAAGGTGGAAAATAGGCTTTGACGGGACTAGTGATTCATTGGAGTCTATAGAGCGTGCTGAAGAGTTAGCCCACATGTACGATGTTGATCCGGACCAAATATTTTTTAAATATAAAATTTTAACAAATAGAAACTGGGAATTATTTCCTTCCGAAGGTTACTTTTATTATATTCAACATTTTTTATTTTTTAAAATTTAGCTCATAGAATAAATTCGAAAAAATGAAAAATGTTGAATATAATAAAATTTTAATTTATATTATTAAATGTTTCTCTGTCTTACAAATTTGTTTTTTACTTTTGACAGAAAATTCAGTTCATAATTAGTTTAGTACTCACAATAAACAATTGGGACATATAGCTTTTTATACCCATACCACAATAGTGGAGAGGGTACTATGCATTTATGCTGATGTGTGTAACGCCTTAAAATATTGGTCCTAGACCCACCTTAAAGTATACCGATCGACTCAGAATCACTTTCTGAGTCGAACTAGCGATGTCCGTCCGGCTGGCTGGCTGGATGGCTAGCTGTAACCTTGTGCGCAAAGTACAGGTCGCCATTTTGGAGATAATTTGATAAAATTTGGGACATAGGTTCTAATTGGCACAAGGACCAAGCCTATTGAAAATGGGCCGAATCGTAGGACCACGAGGGAAGATAGAGGGAAATTTCTTCCTCTCAGAAACTATCAAACCGATTTTAATGAAATTTAAAACATAGATAGATCCATATCTATATGGACACATAAGCTATACAGTTTTAAAAAATATAGGACCACAAGGGGAGAAAGGGGCAATTTTTGCCTCTCAAACCGATTTTAATGAAATATAAAACATAGATAGATCCATATCTATATGGACACATAAGCTATACAGTTTTTCAAAAATAGGACCACAAGGGGATGTAGGGGGCAACTCACTGCCACTCACAAACTTTCAAACCGATTTTAATGAAGTTTTTAAAAATAGAGAAATCCATATTTATATGGACACATAAGCATGATGTGTTTTTAAGTCTGCTTTCACACGTTTCATCTTTTGATGCTCAACTCCTATGTTTTTAGGTGAGGGAAGAAAGAAGAAAGGGGGTTAGTACGGAGATGCCTGTACTCGGTCAGTACGCTTTGTGTTTTTATTTGTTGGTATATGCGCAACGATGGCTGCGTGTAATTTTTTCTTTTCTTTTTCTCTTTGATTTGCTGTTATTAAAATTATTGTTGTTTTGAACCGTAAAAAGTTGAAACCCGTTGCTGCGTGTGATTATATTGGCATCTTTAAAAGGGAACTGAAAAGAAGTTGAGCATCAAAAGATGAAACGTGTAAATTCAGACTAAGTACTGTGGTGCTGGGTATCATATGGTCGGGCTTGACCGACTATACTTTCTTACTTGTTTTTGGTTGTAAATAGCAAAAAATAATATTTTCATTTGTTGTATACGAATTGAAACTATACTAACAATCAATAACTAGCTGCAATAAATGAATTAGCAAATATATTATAAAATTTATTGACAAAAACAAATTATTGATTGTAATGACTAATGTTCAGTATTGCACCGCATTTAATTTGGTTGTGATTTTCACTATTCGTACTAATTTTTTGTATTTTTTTGTATGATATTAATTATCATAACTAATAAAAGAATTATAAGAATCATATTTCAGTTAGAATTACGTTTTAATATTCATAAGTATTAAAAATCAGTTAGAGTTACACATTTTTTAAAGTTGCAATAATATATAATGCTGCTTGCTCATTATTTTATAACTGCAACCGTTTTCCAACCAGTTTGTTTTCTGTGTGTAAGTAAACGCTTAATTCACTTGATTAAGTTTTTATTTTAATTGAATAATGGAAGAAAAAATTAGCGAGATTTTTGTCTGTGTACGTCTAATATTATTTTTTTTTATTAATTTAATAAAAAAAAATTTTTTAGCACAATAACGAAACTCGTGAAAGAACTCAAATTCAAAAACAAATAACTTGAGTTTTGAAAAACAAATATTTAGTAGCACCAAACAAAATATTAGATGCATAAAGTTATACCAATAAGAATAGTAAATGATTCTACGACAACAGAAATTAATTTTTAAAAATATGTATTACCGTTTATCTGAAAACGAAAAAAAAAAACAATTAAAAAAATTTATAAATAGGTATGCATATAAGATAAAAATTTTATTTGTTTAACATTGTTAATAATTTTCTAACGAAACTCAATAAATTCAGCTGAACAAACATCAGACAGAGTTGATTAAAATTTTGTGCCTGTTTTAACCGGGGAAGTGTAAAAAAATATCAGATGGCCATGGAATTTTAAACGGAAATTATGCAATTTATTAACTTAAGCCCTATTTAATACCTGATCCGTACTTAAAATATTCCGAACACTATAGTAAAATTTGTAAAATTATTAAACATTCATACATATGTCAGCATGTGTTTGTATACCAAAAATCCAAATTTCTTTAAATTACCGTTTTTTAAATAAAACTACCTTGCAACCTTTTGCGTCCCAAAATTACACTAAAAAAGGGTAATTACCGTACACTGAAAGAAAAATGCTTCATATATTTAATGAATCGTTTTCATAAAAAAAATTTCACTGGTTAAATGAAAATTTTCATTGTCCAAATGGAATTTTGTAGTTATAATGAAGTATTTTCGTTAAAATCGATTCATTGGATTTCGTAATTACGTTAAAAATTTTCATTAAATATATGAAAACTGAAGTTTGTCCAAGTTAAACAAAAAATTTTAATTGGAAACATAAAAAACAATATACAAACATAACTATATTCATAAATTAATACAAAACTATAGTTTCCATAAAAATATGTTTAATTGTTATTAAAAAAATGTAAGATTTAATTATTTCATACATCTAATGTAGTATGCCATTAAATTTATGAAATCAAAAATTTTTTTATAATAGCAACATATTTCAATAATTGAAAAAAAAAATTATTTTTAACATTCAAATAACTCTATAGTCTCAATAATTAAAAGTATAAAAATATTTCGAAAAATCATGCCTTCATAAATTTAAATTTTCATTATGACAATGAAAAATGTCATTATAGTAATGAAACAAAAACTTTCAATCCATAAATACATATGTTTTTAGTTTTCTTTAATATGTATATACCTAAATACATATACTATGTACTAAGTAATGAACAAATAAAGGTTCTCCTTTAAAAAAACACACCCTTATTTTAAACTGTTGTCAACCAAATGATGTATACGAAAAAGGTTGCTCTCTTTATGTGGTCTTTTTTTATTATGCGTTAGCCAAAAAAAATAACATTGTTATTGTTGTATATTGGCCTACTGATCATCAAAAAATTCCAGATGTTATCGATTTCGGCGTGGTTAAAAACATCCCCATAGAAACGATCCATGTTGAAGCTTCCTTAGAATTATCTTCTGACCATACACCTACAATTGTTACTATAATGAACCCCAATAGAATTGTATCTCCGACTGGTCACTTAGCGACGACAGCTACGCAAATTAACTGGTTAAAATATAGAAAATACCTCAGCACCCATTGCACAGAAAATATTCCGCTTAGTACACCGGAGTATGTAGATCGCTCTATTGCCAATTTTGACAGTTTTCTGAAACTAGCTGTTCAACATTCCAGTATTGCCCCCAAAAAAACAAAAAATATTAAAATATATTCCACAGATGTCGAGCGTCTCTTGTCTGAAAAAAGGAGGGCTCGAAGAGAGTGGCAATTGCACAGATCCCCGTTACTTAAGAACTTACTAAAAGAGTGTACAAAAAAGCTTAGAAAGTTACTGCAGACTCAGAAAACGGCTTCTCTGGAAAAATATCTTAAGGAACTTGATGCAACCCCACAATCAGACTACTCATTATGGCGTGCAGCTAGAAATCTCAAAAGGCCAGTTGTCTCTAAACCACCATTAAGAGACTTGAATGGTAGTTGGGCAAGAAATGATGTTGAAAAAGGAAATCTGTTTGTTAATCATTTAAAAAACGTATTTACCCCAAACATATCTCACGATATTGCGGCCGAGTTACCACCTGTTGTTGCTAGAGCAGCTGTTCCCCTAAGATTTGAGATAAGAGAAATCGAAAAAGCTATTTGTGATTTAAACCCCAAGAAGGCTCCTGGTTTTGATAAGATCAGCAACAAAATGCTTCTGGAGCTACCCAGCATAGCAAAGAAAATTATTCTTTTAATTTTTAATGCTATTTTACGACTTGAATACTACCCTCAAAAATGGAAGGTCTCATTAGTTACGATGATACCAAAGCCAGGAAAAGATCACTCCAAAGTTGAGTCATATAGGCCTATCAGCTTATTATCTAATATATCAAAGCTGTTTGAGAAGCTCTTAGCGTCCAAATTAACCCCAATTTTAAATGACAATGGGTGTATACCTAACCATCAATTCGGTTTCAGACGAGAACATAGCACAATCGAACAAACCCATCGGATAGTAAACGCCATAAGAAAAGCCTTTGAAGAAAGAAAATATTGCTCCGCTCTCTTCATCGATGTCTCTCAAGCTTTTGATAAAGTCTGGCATGTAGGTTTGTTACATAAATTAAAGCTGAACCTACCGGTTAACACACACAAGCTGTTAGAAAGCTTCTTGGTCGGTCGAAAATTTATTATTAAAGAAGGTGATTTTTTAAGTTCTCCTCAGACAATTGAAGCTGGAGTC
This sequence comes from Pollenia griseotomentosa, assembly GCA_963931875.1. Taxonomy (NCBI): domain Eukaryota; kingdom Metazoa; phylum Arthropoda; class Insecta; order Diptera; family Polleniidae; genus Pollenia; species Pollenia griseotomentosa. The sequence goes on from OZ007562.1 coordinate 128,348,173, forward strand.
CCTCAGGGAAGTATCCTGGGCCCACTTTTTTATCTTATATATACCTCGGACATGCCGACAAACAATTATACCCTAACCTCAACTTTTGCTGATGATACAGCTTTCCTAAGCGTACACGAGAACAGTCGTGAAGCATCTCGATACCTGCAGGATCATATATTTCAACTAGAACTGTGGTTAAAACAATGGAGAATAAAGGTCAATGAGCAAAAATGCGTACATATTACATTTACCTTGCGTCGGGAAACATGCCCCCCTATTAAAATCAATAATCAACTAGTGCCTCAACAATCGCATGTCAAATATCTCGGTATTCATCTAGATCGGCGTTTAACATGGAAATGCCATATAGAAGCAAAATTAACCCAAATGAAACTAAAAGCAATTCAAATTAACTGGCTTATTGGAAGAAATTCTGTTCTTAGTCTCGATTGCAAACTACTACTTTACAACTCTATTTTAAAGCCAATCTGGTGCTACGGTATTCAACTATGGGACACTGCCTCGGCCTCAAATATCGAAAAAATTCAAAGGCGCCAAAATAAACTTCTTCGAATAATCACAGCTGCCCCTTGGTATGTTAAAAACTCAAATATCCACAAGGATCTCAATGTGCCACTGGTAAGGACTATTATTACGAAGTATGCGGTAAAATATTTAAAAAGGCTAGAGTTGCACCCAAATCCACTAGCTCGAAATATTTTAAATGATAGCGGCCACACTCGCTTAAGGAGAAGAGACACTGCAGCACTTACCCATTAAGATGAGCGATAAACACATATATAAATGTGATACAGAACCCGTGATGAAGAAAATTTTTGTCTTGCACTGGCAGGACATAAAATAAAGAATTAGGATAAGATTTGATTAACTATTGTTAGTTCATATTTAATATATGAAGATTCAATAAATAAATAATGAGAAAAAAAAAAAAAAAAAAAAATTGTTGTTATTTTATGACAATTTAATCTCATATTTACGGTCTTAATTGAGTGATGGCAAAAAACATAGTTTTTTATTCAAAAACTACACTGCCCCAGTAGGCTAGCTGGTAGTGAGATATTCTATCAGCGCCGAGGTTGCGGGATCGATTTCCGCCAGCGACTCTGGTTAAAAAAACAAAAAAAAATTGAATATTGATTAAAAAAAAAAAAATTAAAAAAAAATAAAATAAAAAAATAATTTTTTTACTCTTTTGAAAGTATTCATCCAATGAATAACATTCATAGATCTAATGTAATGTTTCATTAAATACATTTTACTGAAACAGGTTTCATTGATCCAAAGAAGCGCTGCATAGGTTCCTTTTTAATGCAATTTTTCATGGGATTAATGTCAAAATTCATTGGTATTCTGAAGAAAATTCTTTCAGTGTACGGAATGTGGGTATACTAAGTTTGTCCTTCCATTTGAAACTTTTTATTATGCATCTAATAGCCCTAGATTCTTGAGTAATTCTAAGTCGATTTAGCCATATCTGTCTGTCCGTCTGTTCAAAATACGCTCACTTTCGAAAAACTCAAAACAAAAGTTTAATCTTGGTGTCAAATTGCTTCTAGTTATCCTAAGCAGTTTGGTAGTGAAATCCGATCAGTAGGATCATAGTTATCAATCAAAATGTAGAACCACCGCCCTTAAAAATTAACAATTTTGTTACAAAAACTAACGTTAAAGGTGCCATAATGTACTTCTAAAACCGTAATAAAATTTTGCTATCATATTTAAATGTGCTTTCGTAAAGATTTGTCCATAATTAACCGTAGGCCCCATATAAAGCCTACTCCCGGAAAACAGTTTAGTACGCATAAAAACGTAATAAATGTCGCTATCATAATAAAATTTTGTCACAGTTTTATAAGACACTGCAAAATTTCGTGAATATCTGTCCATAATTTACTCTAGGCCCTATATAAAGCCTACCCTCGGAAAACAGTTTAGTTCGTTAAAAACGTAATAGCTAATGCTTTTGTAATGGAATTTGGCACTATCACGCTATAAAATTTCTAGAAGATCGGTTCATAATTTTTTATATAATGCCCCATATAATGCTCACTCTTGGAAATTATTTAAATATACCTAAAACAGTAGCATGTTGTGTGTGCCCGTCATATTGGATTTAGAGTGACCACTTAATTTTTCGAGATATTCTTAGCAAGCCCTTTCATTTAATACCCATATTGTAGAAGTGCATTAAAAATAACTAGTCCGCCATGTTGTGCGTGGCCGCCATATTGGACTTATAATGACGTCAGACGGCTTACCATGCATTGTCATCCAACCTAAACATCTGGCATCGTGTATACAACATTTCAGCTCGATCGGTTGAAGATTACTGCTTCAAAATTGAGTTGCAAGATTTCACCCGAACAAACATACATATTACATACATACATATATTGTAAGTTAAATTAAAGCTTTTAAAATACAACCCATTTAAATTTTTTAATACTAAATATATATTTTGCAGTACCGATGGCATCGTTATTAGCAGTGCAGCCAAAATAAATTTTCAGAGGTTCTTCTAATTGGAGAATTCGAATTACTTATGCTTGTAATGAGAGACACCTGTTTTGTGATGGGGGAAGAATTTTTGTTTGTTTTATTTTTAATATAATTCAATATAATTTGTTTATATTTCTTGGAAATGTTTCTGAACATGAAGAAAGTTTTAAGGACGCATATTGTTGCCAGAAAATCGTCATAACACTATTACTTTTATTAAAAAAATCGTCAATGGCAATTTTACTGTATTTTCTTAAAAAAAATCGTCAAAATTACGAAAAATCGTTACATCTAACAACCCTGCTAATAAGTTATATATATACTGAAAATTTTTTTCTGCAACTGTTTGCGATTTACAAAATCAAAGAGACTGAAACTTTTCAAAAGAAAAGAAAATCAAAATCACAATTTTTCAAACAACTGCTGGAAAAAGTTTCGTTCAACTGTTTGTTTTTCGTTTTGTGATTTTGCTTTGACTAAAACTGTTGCTGATTTCTGAAGCACAAGCAGAAGACAAATCAAAAGAAATGAAAGTAATTGCAGTTTTACAACACTAGTTGAATCAATTTCGCTATTCATAAGGACCCAGAATAGATGATCGTTATAGTATCTCAGATCAATATTGTAGGAGTTAATAATGGAATGACCAACTAATATAAACCCTTTCCACCTGTGGTGAAGGGCTTAAATAGTCAAATTAAATGGTCTTAAACACTACTTCCTCTGTGCCGCTTTTCATTTTGCGTTGATTCTATATTCTATGATTTTCAAAATTGAGGTTTCATTTCAATTTTAATAAAAACAAGTTATAGGGCTTTGATACCCTTTTTTTGCGCGTACTAAAGACTTTTCCTAGAGTAGGCTTTATATATGGTAAATTATGGACCGGTCTGCACGAAATTCGACACTGCGGTGTTTTAGTCATATGGAACGAATTTGTGCAAAATTTAAAATCAATCCGGTCATTATACCACCATTTATGTTAGTTTTTGTAACAAAATTATCAATTTTTTAGGGTGGTGGTTCCACTTTTGGATTTATAACTCTTATCCTACTGAACCGATGTTGCTGGATTTCAATCCCAAGCTGCTTATGATAACTACAAGTAATTTGACACCAAGTTTGTTTATTTTTTTTGAGTTTTTCATTGTTTCTCTTGCTGTATGGCAAGTCGCACCATACTGTTGAAACCACATATTCTCCTTGTCTAAATCATAAATTTTCCGCCACAAAACGCTTCGGATTTCCATTGACCGATGATACCTCAAATTTTGGCTCACTTTATTTTTTTCCTTAAGCTTTAAAAAGAGTTTTCGTTTTTTTTGTAACATTATCGTGTATCATTCAAGACGTTTTAGTGCTCTATGAAAAATCTTTTTGATGATACCATTCTATAAAAATTTCCGAATTAATCAATCCAGGGTCCTGATTCTGGCAGTCGTGATCGAGTACTTTCTCGATTCTTAGAACCTGTGATTTAACCTCTGCAGGTTTCTGCTTTGAAATATGTTCTGGGGGTCTATCATGTCAATGGATTCGGTCAAATTTAATTATCTATTTTTTTTTGTCTGCCAAAGCAAAACTAATCAGCTTTCGATTACTAAAACAGTAAATTCCTTCAAAGTTCGTATGTCTACTTAAGCATAAACAGCAATATTGAACAAAATTACGAGTATATCAGAATATTATACCAAAAATGATGATGGTCATAATAAAAACTAGTAAAACTCCTTACAAGTGTCTATTGAAATCTATACGAAAAATATAAATGTGTTTGTTTCTTTGAAAGCACTTGAAGGAGGATACTTGAGTGTGTATGTATGCAAGTACGTTTGTGTACTTGTTCGTATCTTCGTACAATTTATATAGATTTTCAAGTTAACTTGACAGCAAGATGTGCGTGTGTTACCAACAGACAAAGTCTTTATAGTTAAAGGAACTTAAACAAAAGTTTCTTTTATTTGTCTTTAAAAAAAAATAATATTGAATGCTCATTTTGTACTTAAATATTTATATTATAATGGTACTAAAATGATTGGCGGACTATAAGCTCAATATTAATAAAGTAGTTTTAAAAATATGCGCTCCTATATATAAAAATTATGTATTACTGCATATTTAGAATAATTTTCGAAATATCCTTACAACGCCTTCATAAAAAGGACATACACTAATATTAAGACGCAAGTCTTTTACATATTTGTACATGTATATATCATTAACAGGGCAAGTTTTTGTAGGTTTTTTGCTTTAAGATTAAGTATATAAGATTTAATAAGGTTTTGTTTTTCTTGCTAGCTTAATTCCCAATTTTCGTTTTTGATAAATGCACTGAAACTGATTGATGGAGGATAAGCTAATGCCTGATCATCACGAAACCTTTACCGAAAAAACTTTAGAAAAGCTTAAAATAAAAGATATGCAAACAAAACTGTAGAGTGAATGAGAATTACAAACACTCAAAACTTTTGTACTTGTAAAGGCAGAATTAGTCTTTACTTTCTGTTCTGTTACGAATCAGCTGATTTGTTTTTGTTATTAAAAAACATGTGAAATAGATAAGTTTTTCCGTTCTGTTACGGTCCAATCTGTCAAAAACTTGTTAAGTAATTGTAAGTGACAGCGTAACATAACAGAAAGTAAAGACTAATTCTGCCTTAGGTATTTTTAGAAAAATACTTTACATTTTATTTAAGTCGGTGTTTGTTTCTTAAAAATGTTTTGCTCTCTAAAAGGGAAGCATAGGGAAATTTTCGCCCGTTTAAAAGGACACTGTTGAAAGTGCCCTGTAAAATAGGTGACTTCGGTTTATATATGGGGCTATTATTATAACGGTGACGATTGCGTCAAAGAGCAAAACAGCTTCGCGAAAGTTGCGAAAATTCGGAAAAGTTTGCAAAAATAGCGAAAATTTAAGAAAAGTTTTTATATTTCATACAAGTCATACAATTTACTAGCAAAATCTTATATTTATATTTTTTTTTGTTATTTTTATACATCAATTATTTACATGATAGGTACATTTTGGGATTTTATCATCTAGATATTGCATCAATTAATTTAATCGGAATTGATCAAACCAACATTCACGAACAGGTCGATTTGACATGTTTCGATAGTAACCAAACTATCTCTTCAGAGGGCTTTGCATAATTTAACCTAAATGAATGAATAGGGCTAACCGTTTTTTAAGGTTAGCTCTTTTTTTTGAGGTATACCGTTATTTCGAAAATGGAAGAGGTTGCACAACATATATTCCCGTAACTCAAAAACAGCTTAGATTAATGAAATAACTTAAAAGAACCGAAACTCCGAAATAAAAAGTTTAACTTTTCTCTAATAAACGCAGTGGTTTTTTTTAATATGCACTGCAGGGGCCAAATTTAAGAATATCTATGATATAAAAATGGCGGTTTAATAAAATTCTTAAATTGGGCCCCTGCAGATGCTCCAAGATGGGTCAAATGCATGACCAACACCACTTTATTTTTGCTAAAAAAAATAATGCTTCTATATATATGTATAATTAAAGCAAATTTTACTAAATTTTAAACTAAATCGTTTTTAAGTTGCGCGAATATATGTCGTACAACCTTCTCTATTTTCGAAATAACGAAAATATCTCGAAAACAAGAGCTAACCCTAACGGTTAGTTTTATTGGATTCAGCGTACCCGAATTATGTTAAAATGCCAGGTGCCCGGCTTGTCTAAAAAAAAACTGTCAAATTCCAGCACAGTTTTATCAATAAATTTTGGATTAAATTCATGTTGTAAAATTCCTTTCTTCATTAAAATAATTTATTAAAAATTTAATTAAATGAACTTTTGCCTAAATAATATATAAAAATTTGGATTAAAAACACATAAACAGTTCAATCAAATAACCACAATACTAATTTTTATTTGAAATTGCTGAATCCGTTAAAAACAAAAGCAAAATGTCGGAAAATAAAAAAAAGTGCAAAAAATGAGCTATAATGATGAAGAACAACATTTTTGTCAGGTATTAAAAACAGGGCATTCCACTTTTTTATAAATTGTGTTTTGTTTGCGACAAATAACAACTAGCCTTGTTTAAGGGTTGGCAAGGCGTTTTATGTATCTGAAAAAAATGCATCAGAAGGTGATATTTTGTGTGTAGAAAAGAAACACCGTTAATTTATATACCCAGTAAAAATTTTATCATTTTGCGAAGCACTAAATTTACATTTAAAAAAATAAGCGCACAATCATGCGCTACGAAATAAGACATATAGAAATGCAGTAAAGTAAGTGAAAGAACTCTCAACAACTTTTATAAAAAAAAATAATAACATTTCAAGTGCTACGGCATTCTCTACTACGAAGCGGGTTTGTAAGGGAGAATACTTAAGAATAACGGTATCAAAACATTCAGTGTGTAAAGCTCATCGTAACATCTAACAATTTTTATATGCGCTGAATAATGCGCTTTATGCTAGGAACACAACTGGGACGAACGACGAATTTTTGGCCGCGAATATACGTCGCCAAAAATAAAACATATTTGTGTATATGAAAATACACACAATCATGGCGTCGGCCGAAATTTGCAATAGACTTATTTCTATTTAATACGCCGGCGAACGACGAACAAATCAGTACCGGCTGACCATGTTTGATTTTAGTTTTCAAGTATTTTAGTATATAAAGTTACTTTTTTACTTTAATAATTGTTGTTTATTATTTTATCGCATCTTAAATATATATAGATACAAAGAAGATAACTATGAGAATAGTTTTTAATTGTGTTTTTGTTAATGTTTGTGTTTTTTAAGTAAATTTTTTTTATATGGTCACACTATTTCTCTCTCTTTGCACAAACAGAAAATAACTTTTTTTAATTAATAAAGCTGTTAGTTATTCGTCGTTATTGTGCTTCATACGACGAACTTACTCAGCGAATTTTTACTAAAAAATTCGTCGTGTAGGGCGAAATTCGTCGTTCGTCCCAGTTGTGTTCCTAGCATTATGTGTCAAAAATGTATTGCTTCAAAATGGGAACTCGCCATATAAAATTCATGTCTTCCGTAAGCGCAATGGTAAGCGAAACTCTTATGTTTCTCCCTTACAAACCTGCTTCGTTGGAAGCTCCATTTTTTATTGGGTACATATGTTAAAATCTCTGAAAAATCTTCCCATATTGTTTTGTTGGGAGGGGGTGGGGGAGGAAGGAAGGCGAAAAACCGGTAAATGAGTATATGTTGTATCTTACAGAGCCATTATTTTAACATGGCGTTAGCTTATATAAAATAAAGTTGTGTGTAATAATGGAAAACTTTTCGTTCGCTTAGAGCCTCTAATGAATATAGCAATAAAATTGCAAGTGTATCTTGTTCCTATTCAAAAACGAGCCGACTTCTATTTACATCTTTTTTTGAAGTAAAAATTCAGACAAACTGTATGTAGTTCGATGCTGGTAAAATAATACTTTTACTGACTGACAGATCAGTGTGAATTGCTGCATGTTCAAAGCCGGATAATCAGAAAAATACTGTGAAATTGTTCAGGAACCTATAGGGAACAAACAAACAAAAGCATTTTATATTTTTTTATATAGATAGATGCATATTCATACTTTTTTTCCATATTTCTTTGTTTTTTTTTTTGTTTTTTTTTTTTGAACTTTTTTGCTTGTGTATTTCGAAATTATTCGCACATATAAAAACTTACCCTAATTATTAGTATTTGTATTCCATATATTGTTCCACCCAAAATGATGTTGCTTCATGAGTATGAGTTCGCAGGCAAAAATAAATAGAATATTTTTTTATTGATTTTTAATATCATTTTATATGACCTGGCATAAACAGACAAATATGTATGTATAAATAAGAAAAATACATTTGTACACAAATATATTGTTCGTCCGTCTGTAAAATCGTTTGTCTGTCTTAACCTGTATTGGCAGTATGAAAAAATTCTTGCTGTTTGATAACCAAGAGTTCGATTTACAAGATTTCATTATTTTTGAAATAACAACATACTTTCCATTGCGTTAAAAATAGATGATTATCAGGGAAACCAAAAATATGCACTAAAAATTTAGCCAAACTCGAAAATATGCCGTCAAAAATGTTAAAAATATGCCCCAAAAAAATAAAAACTGCACATTTAAAAACAAAATATTCAACATTTGCATTAAAAAAAAAAAAAAAACTACAAAATCATAATCGGTAAAGCCCAACCACCACCAATTCAAAAAGAATTCAATTTGTTCTTACATATTTTTGGATCGAATTCAATCTAAATGCCAACATAATTAGATGGCTTACATACACAAAGAGTCTAATTTGGAAAGAAGTTTTTATAGGGAATATATTAAATTAAAAACCGATTCTCACCATTTACATCGACTTCCTCTATGGTACAATTAAAATGTATTTACCTAATTTGATCAAATTATGCACAAAACAGCAACTTGTACTTCTCACACAAGATTAACATGAACATACAACCAGCCAGAAGGACGGATGGTGTACTAACATATCGGTTCATATTTCTATGTATTGCACGCATCGCCAAAAACGTATGTTTATAATTGCTTTTTCCTTAATTTTTGTTAAATGTAAAATTTGAAAGCTTAAAATAACATTTATCTTTAATGACAATATGCCTTGTCTTCATTTTAGAGCAAAAATTAAATTGTGGATGGCGAAATTGAAGCAACACGTTGGGTATACAGATAGATGTTTAAAACAGAAAAGCAATCTGTTAAGCAGAATTTGGTAATTTTTTTTTTTACCAGAGACATATAGAAAACGAAACTTAAAAAATGCTCTTTTAACTAACTATGCACAAATATGCTGCAAACGGTAAAATATGCCAAAATATGCACTAACAAACCGGTGCCAAAATTCATGAAAAGCTATAAACGGATAGATATATTATTTTTGCCTTCATGGGTCGCACAAGGAAAAACATGCAATTGCATATTTGTGGTTTCCCTGATGATTATTTTTTAAAAGACAACTACTTGCAGAGGACAGTTTCGCAAGTTCCAAGATGGCGATTTTAATGTTTACAAAAAAGTGTTGCAATAAAGTAGACGACGACCTTATATGCTAAGGTTGCGCAGTTGATCCGCTTTTTTTACAAACAACGCAAATATCAATATTCAGGGTGCCATTTTCTCACAACGAGAGACGTTTATGATCGAAAAATTATCTCATATGCGGTTATTTTGTCTTTGAAGCTGATTCCTAATTTCGAGCTGGCAAACTGAAGATAGTTTTTGTTTGATTTCAGGTACATACATTTCATATAAAAAAACTAGCGAATCTTATCAACCCCTTGCCGTTCACAGACCACTTCATCTAAAGGGAAAAATGCGCATTTCGTAATATTTTTTTGTATTATTCTTGCATTAGATAATCGATTTTCGGTGCGAATTAATCAACTGAGTAAAATTCATGAAATGCTCGCTATAATACCAAAAGAAAATTCGTGCGATCAGCACTTTCGAACATAATTAGAGTTCCCACTTTCCCGGGAATTGATTGCGGTATTCCCGGGATATTTTGAACAAAAACTTTTTTCAAACTTCAGTAAATCTTTCTGGGACTCGTGTCTTTAGTTGTTTTGTCCAGAAAAGCTTAAAATTTTTTTGAGAATGGGCTTTATGTAGGACCCAAGGTAAATTATGAACCGATCTTTACGAAATTTTGTGGCACATAAAACAAATTTGTGGCAATTCGTTGACAATCGGAGCATTCCGTAACCAATTTATGTTGGTTTTTGTAAATTTTTTTGGGATGGATGTTCCACATTTGGGTTCATAACTCTTTTCTTCTGAACCAATTTTGCTGGATTTCAATCCCAAGCAGCTGAGGAGAACTAGAAATAATTTTACACCCACATTTTTTTCTGCTGAGTCGTTTGGAGGTTGGCTTTAGAGTTGTGTCGTTCCGGAACGACCTAGTTCCATTGAACGATTCCCTAAAAGGAACGGTGCGGACTTGTTCAATAGTTCCTTTTTTATCGTTCCTCGTTCCGCAATTGCAATCCGTTGAATCATCACATGTGTTTCTGTAGTTTTATTTTTTTTTTGGTTGTTGATTAGTGTGGCCGACTTTTGTGTATTTAGATCGTGACACATACAAAATTTCTAATTAAATCAATTACTGATGTGATGCAAAGCAATATACCACTCGTTTACCACCAGCAGCGGCATTACGCGCAGATTAAAGCAGTTATTATTTTTTACAAACATTTAAGAAATTATATAATTATGATTAATGTAGTCGTTACGCCACAACATGACAACAAACAATAACAAATATTTGTTTATTGACGTTTTTACGAACGACAAAGAAGTTTTATCGTTCCTCGTTCATTCATTGTTCAAAGTAAAAAACAGGAACGATGAACGAAGGGAACGACCTAGTTCCTTTGATCTAACGGATCGGTCGGAACGATTCCACAAAAGGAGCGATTTTGCCCAACTCTAGTTGGCTTGTTTCTAGCAGAGGGACATGGCTAAATCGATAAGAACTAGGACCCAGAAAAAACATATCGCACACTTAATCACAAACAGGCGCAACTCGAAATTTAAAAATGCTGAGGAGATTTCTGCCTCTCCATGCTGGCTTATGAAAAAAATGTACCAGAGTTGTGCCTGTTTATGATTTAGTGTGCGATATGTATACACTTTATGGAGTCTTAGATGAACATTAAAAAAGATTTACATGGAATAACAAACTTTGTATACCTTTCTTCAACACTGCTTATGAGGGGAATAAATCTATAAAAAGTATGTTATGAAATACGGTAAATTGTTTTTCTTCTTCACACTGAATTTATTAAACGGTATCAGAATTCCTAATTCTAATGAAATTATGCTTCTAAAAGCGCCAATGTAAAAATTGTTTTATATCAGTTCAAAAATACGTATACACTGTCAAATCTTTTGTGGCATGTTGAGGAGCCCTGAATATTTTAAGCAAAAAAGAAAAAACGTATTTATGCAACCAATACTTATAAGTAGTTATAACTTTATTTATACATAAATCAACACACACAACAATGCATCCATGCATATATAAAACATTACGATCGTAATACGGTCGAAGTAAAATGAAATTTAATTATACACGTGTATTAGTAATACAAAGAAATAATGATTGTCGGTTCGGACAGTCAGTATTTGTCAGTCTGCTGGAATTTGGATTGAATAAATGAAATAAATACAAAATATATAATTTTAATTTCAAATATGTTGAATATTTAAAATAAAAGTTTCTTGTGGAATACATAGCACAGTGCAACAAAATTCAGGTCATCGCCGCCAAACTCAATACTTACAACGCGAAATATTTTCTGCATCAAATTGTACTAGAGGTCTTCTAAGAATAAAAGTTCGTGCAATGTTTGTAAAATGCCGTTTTAGTATACTTTTGTGAAGAAGTTTAAAAAAAAGGACAATAATTACCCCTTAATATGAGTGTTAGAGGGTTAATATATTCTAAGCAAAGAATGGCCATACAATTGTACTGAAGACATCTGAAATAGTTATTTAGCTCAGAAGTACATTAAGTATAGTTTTTTTGACTTGTACCAAACGCATTTTCAAGAAATTCAAAAATTGCAATGCCCGAATTTTCGAAAATCCGTTTTACATACATTGCACGAACTTTTGTTCTTAGAAGATCCCTAGTAAAATTTGATGCAGAAAATATTCGTTTAACATTTCAACCCTCTAAAGCGCCGTTTTAGTATACTTTTGTGGGGAATTTAAAAAAAGGACAAAAATTACCCCTTAAAATGAGTGTTAGAGGGTTAATATATTATAAGCAAAGAATAGCCATACAATTGTGCTGAAGACATTCAAAATAGTCTTTTAGCTCAGAAGTACATTTAGTATATTTTTTTGACTTGCACCAAACGCCCTTTCAATAAAATCAAAAAGTTTAGTAGCCGATATTTCGGGAACCCGAGCTAACTTTTCAAAACCCTTTGGCAGATTTGCTCTACCAATAGTCTGGTTTCACTTCGCGTTGCAAATATTGAGACTGTTTTTTTTTTTTTTTGTTGCACAGTGTAATAAGAGTAAAAAAAATATATATAAAAACAATATTGAACTTATTGAATAAATACAATTTTTTGTATAAAGTATCAATCTGTAAATAGTTTTTTTTTTTTTTTTTGGAAAAAGATACATAGTCCTAGTTTACATAAAGCATTAAGATAGAGAGAGATATGTAATTAGTTTCGTAAAAATATAAAATTCGTCTTTAGTATTCTTACAACCCTGCCTTCTGTTCTTTAATTTGAAGAGAATTTTTTGCTTCAACATAAATTTTCCTAATGTAAACTTAGTCATATTTACATTATTGTCATCATATTAATAAAATTGTATTTAAATTTCTTTGATATGATATGATATGTAAAAACAAAATTATTAAAAATTCAATTAATTTCTTTGTCAACTCCACGTTTTTTGTTTTAGGGTTTACTCTTTAAACTAACAAAAATTTCGATTGATATTTTACAATTTCATGCATGCAAGGTCATAAAAGTGTAACAAAGGCAATAATTGTTGTTAGGGCTAGGAATTAAAATTGTATTCCTATTCCTTCCAAATCAATGGAAATTCTAAGTTGTATTACCGTAAATGACTTTGCGACTTCTTCTTGTTACTTTAGAAATAAACTTTTTGTTAGTAAAGCCGTGAATTTTCAATATTTAAGGCCCAACCATAATATGCTAATATGCATAGCCTTGCTTAACCTACTGTCAAAAATCAACAAAAAGTCTCTCAAATGTATTAAAAAAAAAACAAAATCAAAATCAAAAACATCTGATTCCGCACGGAGTGTGCGATCCGTTTCACACTTTGCCTAAGCAAATTAAAGTTTCATAAAACTTAACAAAAAGTTTCTTTCAGTTTAATATGGTTTGCCTCATAAGATTTACATGTATTCGCACATATGCTTAAGCCAACTTAACCACATTATGGTTGGGCCTTTAAGTTTCTTTTTTTGACATTTCTGGTCGTTCTTCGTAGTCGAAATGTACTAAATATTAATTCTTATCAGAACACAGAAAAAATTATTGCTGAAATATTTTCAAACAAACGCTTGTTTGAAAATTTTTTTAATTTCTACAAATTTTTTTACTGATTCAATTAAATTATTGGTTATTGGTTTCTAGTTTCCATAATTTTGTATGAAATATTTAACGCTCTTTCATGTTGTCGTTTTTTTTTTGCATTTTTTTATTTGACCGTAAGCAACACACCTTTATGTGAAATATAAGAACAACAACAAAAAACACATACAGTCTATTTTTGGACGCTTTGAAAAAGTACAACAATAAGAAAGATGATAAAATAGCGTGGCGAAGTTTGTAGTAAAAAACAACAAAAACAATAATAGGTAAAAAAACGTTTCACTCTTTTTAAACAACAACAACATTAGAAGAAACAAAATAAATTTTTTGTTGGTTTCAAAGTTGGTAAAAAAGAATGAAAAACAAAATCCCATATTCAATTTTTTAAAAATGTTTAATTAAATACCTACATCAAATACAAAAATAAAATGGTGACGGAAAACATATCGAGTCGGTCTGCTGCCAAGGAAAGGATACAGCAGTAGTGAGTAAAGAAGAAAAGCATTGTGTGTACAAGCAAGACTTGGTGCGCGTCATTTCTTGTGCAAAAACTTTTTTGTTTGATTCAGCAAAATTATTTGTTTGAAATTTATATGATTTTCAGTAAACTATTTTTTTGATTCTGTTAAATTATTTGTTTAAAAAAATCAGTGTTTATTTTCAATAAACGAAATGCAAATATGTAAATTGTTTGAATATGCAAATTTGCTTGTACGACCGATTTCAGACAAATAAAGTTTTAATTCTACAAATTTTTTGTTTGAATTGGAAAAATAATTTTTTCTGTGTATAAATAAGTGGCGCCTTCCGTTAATTAATAGCTAGAATAACCCACTCCTAGTGATACTCTTCGGAATGATTAGATTAAAATTTGTACACAATTAGAACTCTCGCTTCCAATGAGATTTCTTTATGAACGGCTTATCTTTTTCGCTGGCACAATTATTAGTCCTACCTTCTGGAATGATCCGATTTACATTTTTTCATAAAATAGAACAAACGGATGGTGCCAGTTGTATAATTATAGCAATAAATGTTTGTGCACCAAATTATATTTTTGAGTATGATATATATATATGAGTTCCTCTAACTCCCATTGGAGCATAGGGCGCCAATATTTCGTAGTCCTTGTTCGATATGCAAAGGTCGTCAACGAGGGTTTCGGTTTTCCATTTAGAGGCTGTTTAATTAGCGATTCGTTAGCAATTTGTGATTCGGGAATGTGGGCTGCTAACCCTCGTCCCCTTGATTGGTGATAGGGCTGCTATCTACGTGTCTAATCCCACGATGCAACCATGTTTCAGCGGTTATCGCCTACTTTCCTGAGACGTCCTTTCGACCATTCAGGATACATGGTTGTGGCGCCTTCTAACTCTGGCTAGCCTCAAAGCGGATGCTACAAAGCCATTGCCCGGGGGGTACTTGGTCTAAGACCGGAAGTAGTTAGCTGCTTGGACAGTTCAACAAAGGAATCGTCCTGGCCACTCCCAGTGAGTGGCAAATCAGAAACTTTCCACCTCTGCGAAAAGTCCCACCCCCCATAATATGATAAGTATGAGTAAAATTTAAAATGCTCGTCAAAACTTTATAATCAGGAAAACCATAAATATGCAATTGCATGTTTTTCCTTGTGCCACCAATTAAGGCAGAAACAATATATTTATCCTGTTTAGAGCTTTTTATGAATTTTAGCATCGATTTCTTAGTGCATATTTTTGCATATTTTACCGTTTGCAGCATTTTTTTTTTTCATAATTTTGTTAAACAAGCTTTATTTTGCGAAATTCTAGCTTTTTTGTTTTAAATATCTATCTGCATACCCAATCGTGTTGCTTAAATTTTGCCATCTACAAATTATTTTTACTCTAAAATTGCGAGACTTGTGTCATTAAAGATAAATATTATGTTAAACTTTAAAGTTTTATATATCGGGGATTTCATGTCAAGTGACCCAATTTTTAAATGGATGACTTCCGATTTGGATGAAGGTTAGTCATATTGGATAGTAGTTTAGACACAAATTTTCAACAAGATCGGCCAAAAAGTTTCTGAGTAAGAGGGGTTCAAAGTTTGACATTTTGGCCACACAGGTGTTCTTTTTCATCCTTGTAACTAATTATCTATTGGTGTTAGCAAAATTTGTCCCAAGTAGCTTACCCTACAAGAAGACTACCGGTTATTTTACTAGTTATATAACCGGTAGTGTTGACCAATATATTGGTTAAAGTTTCTATTAGTTTATTAAGAGCAAAATGAAAAAACTAACAGAAACTCTTGTGTACATGTGATTTTGCCTCTCTTTCTAACTAATGAATTCCACTCGACTACGGAACATATATCTGTACTGCTTACTCTGCTGCTTTTTATTAGTCAATGATAACCAAAACAGTGGTTAATGCTAACTAGTTAGTCATAACGTAAATATTGGTTAGCACTAACTAGTTATTCATAACGTAAAAATTGGTTAGTACTAACCTTTATAAAAAATAGTATATTATTTTATTTTTCATTTTAAATAAAATTTTTTTTATTGAAACAATTATAATCCGATTATTAGTCAGGAAATTAGGCTTCAGAAAAATAAGTACCACTTATCGCTATTTCTGTGGCTGCTTGGTAACGTTTCACTTCTTGCGTGGGTCTGGAAATGGAGGTAAACGTACGTGTGACCATTTAATTTATTGTTAACAGATTGAGACCAAAAAATCAAATACATACTTGAAAAGTCATCAGGACAAATCTTAAGCGATTGTCCTGGCCAAAGCCACCACCTTTCAAAACGATCGCTTCGAACATGACCACTGTTGTTTCCAGAGAATCCACCACCGCATCCTCTGAAGCCACCATCAGTACGTCCTCCTTAACCACTAGCATTCTGATTTTCCGCTGTTTGCTGGTGCTACTTTTTCTTCATAGTTACAATCTAGTTACAAATATAATTTTTTTTCTTTAACACCAATAATAAATATTAAATTAAAGCAATTCCCAAATTTTATCAAGCGTATGACAAAAATATATTAAAAAATTGGCATTTTTAGAAAGTGTTTTTAGTTGTTCTACTCTAACACACATGTTAGAATAGAAACACTAATGTAAAATTGTTGCAAGTGTGTTAGTAAATAAGTTTTTTTTTTAGTTTTGGTTATGCATTTCTTGTAGGGTAGATAGCTATTTGATCAATCTTTTTTTTTTAAAAATTTTTTTAAATTTTTTTTTAAACTTAAAACTTTTTTTATTTTTTTTTATCCGGAATTATTTTTTTCCTTTAAGGTAGTTTTGGTCGCTTAGTGAGATGCGAGTGGCTTATGTATAAAAAAAAAATAATTTCTAACCTTTAAGCATATGCAGTGTTCCTTCTCAGCCATTGAACTTATTACCTATTGGTGTTAGCAAAATTTGTCCCAAGTAGCTTAGATAGCTATTTGATTAATCTTTTGAACATTTTTTTTATGACTACCAATTTACTCTTTTCGTTGTTTTGTAATTTCAAACTTCACCTGGCTACAAAAAGACTGTTATTATTCAATTAAATTTTGTTTTTTAGTTCTTGGTGTTTTAGTAAATAAAACTGGTAAATGTTTCCCATGTCGTTGATTTCGCTGGAGTCAGCGATATGGATAACGCCTAAGAGTAAGTGCCTTAACGGACATTCTCTTCTCAGCAACACAACGGGCTAATATTTCACCCAATGATATATTTTTGGCAGCGTATTTTAGTAAAGTATTTTTTGCCGTCTCTTCGGAACTACTTGAAATATATTCAAGTTTTATTTGGCACACACTTATGTCAAGCTGGTAGACTAAATTAAGCTGATCCGAAGTTTAATTATTAATGAAACCGTAATGAAATTACGATGCTATGATCCTTACAGGGACAACAGGAAATAATATATATTCTGTAACTTTGGTGAGAACTTCTCCCATCGAAAATATGTGAAACAAAATCATCAGCCATCAGTTTTTTTTGGGAATACAAAATTTACTTCAAAGCAGTTTACGTGAAAATCCGTGACTTACAATACGGAAAAGAGCAGCCTACCTGGGACTTACAGGAGCAATTATTTATGAAATTTTAAAAAAGGATATGAAGTTCCATCCTTTTAAAATTCAAATCGTTCAAGAACAAAAAGAAAGTGACTTTGATTAACGTAAACATTTTTGTGAAACGATGTTGGAGCGTTTTCGCACTGTAAATTACTATTTTTGGAGCGACGAGGCTCATTTTTACTTAAACGGCCACGCCAACAAGCAAAACTGCCGTCACTGGTCTCCAAGAACCCGCAACTCTCAATTGAAACATCAAAAACCATTGCATTGCCCCAGGGTAACTGTTTGGTGTGGCTTATCTACGCATGAGATAATTGGACTATTTTTTTTTCGAAAATTCTCGAAAAACAAGGATCCGTTTTGAACAGTGTGTTCAACTCGACGGAAGACATCTGGATGACAAACTCTTTAAAAATAAAATCCGCATTTCCATTATATCGTTCAATGCTTTTAATAAAACTTTGTGTTAATAATTACGTTTTTTATTTAAGTTTGAAAATATAAATCTGCTACTAGACACCTTGTATTAAGTTACAGAAGTGCACAATATACATATATTATTAAAATCTGTTCAAAATTTTCAGAGTTGTAAGCGTTAAAATTTTCCACTAACACATGTGCAAAACATATAAATAAAAGAATTGTTTTTTCCAGTTATCAAATAATGAAAAAACACTATGCAACAAGCAAAAATTACCTGAATAACCACTATATTTTTTTGATCCGCTGTAGTCACCTAACTGCAAAAAACATAATTTTTTAAAATTCTATAGTAAAGTTTTTTTTAAAAAATGTTTTTCTCTAAAATTTTAGATTTTTGAAGAGGCTGCTCCATACATCTTATCGTAACTTTGGAACGACGTACCCGATGTTGTTATGCAATCCGTCAAAACATTTTAAATTACGCCAGATTTAAGTTAATCTAATATCATTTTTTAATTTAGCCATTATTTTTGGAGTTATTGAGGCCGAAGTGGCAAAAAGATAATTTGTTTTGGTTTTTTTATAAAATTTTTGAATTCAAAAAATTCATAAAGAATTTAAATCAACAAATACTTACCACTTTTAGTACTTAAGCTCAAAGCTGCATGTATTAGAAGTAAAATCAATTTTATTTCATTAAAATCCATGGACAAATTCCTGTTTTATTCCCGATAAACTGAAAGTACCTAGTTTTGACCTTTTTTATCGCAAATTTGTGTAGATCTAAAAATCACAAAGTTTTACCTTTTTATTACACAATATTTTTTTTTATCCTTTACTTTAATTATTTTTTCATGAAGCTGCATATAATAGAAATAAAATACAATTTTTTATCGCAAATTTGTGTAGATCAACATGTTTATTTTAGGTTTGCAACATCTTGCTCGACACAAATTTGCGACAAAAAATGTTAAAACTAGGTACTTTCACTTAATCGGGAATAAAAAACGAATTATTCCATGGATTTTCATGAAACAAAATTTTTACAAAATATTTACTCCAAAAATAATGGCTAAATTAAAAAATGATATTAGATAAACTTAAATCTGGCATAATTTAAAATGTTTTGACGGATTGCAAAACAAAATCGGGTACGTCGTTCCAAAGTTACGATAAGATGTATGGAGCAGCCTCTTCAAAAATCTCAAATTTTAGAAAAAATTTTTTAAAAATAAACCTTGCCATAGAATTTAAAAAAATTATGTTTTTGCAGTTAGGTGACTACAGCGGATCAAAGAAATATAGTGGTTATTCAGGTAAAGAAAAAACTTTCCATTTGTTGCATTGTGTTATTCGACATTTTTCAGAAACCGGTTTTAAACAGCAAACCAGTGAAGAACGCATTTCTCTTTTGTTTTGTTTTGTGTGGTATAAGAATAAGAATAAGAATATTTTAGGGGTACTTTTTGGTACCTTTACGTTAAACATCTGGTACTTAGATTAATTTTGGTAATTTTTAGACATAGAAACATAACATTAAATGTGCAATGTGCTGAGTGGATTACAATCTATAAGAGGAAACTTTTTGATACTTTTTTGTTTATCAATTGATATTTTTTATATTACACTTACAAAACTAAATAAACTCACGTGTAAGATAAAATATGAATCAAAGGTTGGTCCCTCGCCAAGTCGATGCACTAAGACGGAAAAAATAAATGCTCGAATGATGTAAATTCATATATACTTAGGTGTACTATGTTTTCTAAATATTTAGATAAAGATGTATGGTCATATTTCGACTATTATTCAAACACTAGTCTACATAAATTTATATATTATAATTTTATTATTTTTGGAGAACAATTAATCCCGGAAAATACAACCTCTCCCACAGTTATAACTATTAATCATATATTATTATGGCCAATACTTTCAGCTATAAGTGTTTATATAAATCCCATCTATTAAATAGTAAACTTTACTAAACATTTTCCCAGTTATCACAGCAGCTGAAGTTTTTAGTTTAACTTTTGAGTTTAACAAATAAGAGCAACTCAATTAAATTATTTAATTTAGCATTGTATAAACATTAGTTCTTCTGGTTTGTTAAGTGTCTTAAATTCTGTGGCATTATTTTTGAAACTTACAGAAAATTATATAGCTAAAGGGCTTTTCTATAAACATTCAGATTAAGATAAAATTAAACAAAACTAAAACAAATCTTAAATCCGATTAAAATCTAGTAGCCCAAAACTACAGACAAGTGGGAGAAGAAAAAAGTAGAGTTTTTTTTTAGTCTAGGTTTACACGCTTCAACTTTTGATTCTCAATTTTTAAATCTATGGAGCCAGAAAAAAGAATCAAAGGGGTTGGAACGGAAATGTTTTGGTTGCATGTAATTTTTTTCTTTTTTTTTCTTGTTTTGTAGCATTTATAAACGAAACAAGTAATAGTGCTGTATAAAAAAATATTAAAAAACAACAACAAGTGATTTTATGTAAAAAATTAGAGGCAATTGTGGCTTTCAGTCATTTTTTGACCAATATGGCTGAGTATAACGGACAGTTGTGTGACCTATTATTTCTTGGGTCTTCGAAAACCCAATTTCAACAGACAGACGTATAGAAGGACATGCGGACATCGCTAAATCATCTTCGCTTCCATAAGGACCTAGAATATATGTCGTCACCAGCGTTGCCGTTTTGGTTACTTTTAACCAAAATTGGTTACTTTTTTTTCCAATGTGTACTTGTGTACTTTTTTCCATTTTGGTTACTTTTTTCAACACATAAATAACCAATTTTTGGTTTTGGGACAAGCTTAAACGCTCCGCTTTTTTTAACTTTATAAATGTTTATGGTATTGGCGCTTTTAATACTGTTTCTATCCACTTAAAAATGATTTTTCTAGAATATTAAACTGTCACAAACTATCAGCTTAACAATACAAAGCGCCTATTAGACGCCCATACTTGGTATGCGAGAATGGTATCCATCATACCATCAAACTCGAGTAATAGCGAAAAATTCGTGTATGTCAGTTTGATATGTTAAAAATTCAAAATTTTTGATTTTTATGTATGCCATCATACCATCGTACTCGTGTTATAGCAATTCTGTCATACTCAGTAAAAACTTAGGGTAAACATGACTTGGTAAGAGCTCGCTTTTTTAAACGGTTTTATTTAGAAATATGATCTATATTTTCAAAAATAAAACACATAATAATTGACACAAAGTTTTATTAGGAACATTGAACGATAGAATGAAAATGCGGATCTTATTTTATAAAGAGCCTTGTTTTTCGAGAATTTTCGAAAAAAAAATGGTCCAATTATCTCATGCGCGGCTAAGGCACACCGTGCGGCAATATAATAATTTTTGATGTTTCAATCGAGGGTTGCGGGTTCTTGGAGACCAGTAACGGCAGTTTTACTTGTTGACGTGGCCGTTAAAGTGAAAATGATCCTCGCCGCTCCAAGAAAGGGATTTACAGTACGAAAACGCTCCAACATCGTTTCACAAAAATTATTGCGTAAATCAAAGTCACTTTCTTTCAGTTCTTGAACGATTTAAATTTTAAAAGGATTAAACTTCAGATCCTTTTTTAAAATTTCATGAATAATCGCTCTTGGAAGACCCAGTGAGGCTGCACTTTTCCGCATTAAAAGTCGCGGATTTTCACGTAAAGTGCTTTCAACCAGTTCAATGTTTTCGGAAGTGCTTAAAGATCGACTGGGCCCTGGCCGAGGGGCATTCATAGCCGCAGAAGTTGGGCGGACTCTCCCACCAACGAATTAAATTTACACTCGGTTTATCACGTATTAGCTGAATACCGAACTTCGAACAAAATTGTCGAGCAATTACTCTTAAAAAATGTGTCCACAGCGAACGCGCGATGCTCTCTTTTTGAAATAATCGTATTTAAAAATATAAATTTGCCACCAGAAACCCTGTATATACAACCTTCACTACTTTTAATGCTTCATAGGTCTAACTGAAATAATTTTCTAGGAAAAACGATTAGGTGAAATATCTTTCCAAATCCAGCCCGATTAATATGATTCTTACTATTTTCACTTGGCTGAAAGCATTTATATATCTGTGCTCACAAGCAATAACAGTTGAAGTCGAGTAAGGAAAAATTTTACTTATAAAATGCTATAAAATTGCTTACTTTAAGCTTAATAAAAATTCCCTGATTTTTGCCAACGGTTTTTCAATTTAAAATGCTCTACTGAGCACTTGCCGAAATCGATTTAAGATAATTTAGCTCAATTTTGCGCTTTGATACAGGAGAGCTTAAGAACTTCTACTTGTAATAGCTACTTATGAAAAAGGTTAAAAGCTCTAGCTCAAAAAGTTTTTCAAATAGACGGAAATAAGTGTAAACTTGGTATATGCGATGCCGGTCCCACGAAAAATTGTATAGCCTATTGTTTTTTCCAGACCATCGGTAACATAGTGTCAAAATTTTATGAAAATCGGCACAGCGGCTTAGGCGCATTTAATACAAAATAATTTTGGTTACATTTTTTCGCTTTTGGTTACTTTTTGATTTGATTTTGGTTACAATTTATTTTGGGTCGTGGCAACGCTGGTCGTCACCTAAAATACAAAATAACGTAACAACACTTTTTACAAGTTTACAGGGGAAGAAAAAAAACTTTTCAAAATCAATAACAACAAGGTGTATGTGGCATTTGAATTTCTTTATTAAAGTCGCCATTTTTGATCGCAGGGGTCTAAAGCGGCTCATACACTTGCAGTAAAATTGTTCAATTTTACATAGTGTACAATTATATCGCGTATGTGTGTGTGATATTCAAAGGTGGCGCAATATATTGGCAACAATCGAAAGACTTTTGATTTTTATTGCACAACGAAAAGAAGGTGAAGTGTGTTGGCAACTTTGTACAATGCTGTTTATGTTATTCCTATAGGTTATGTTCACCTTTTTATTGAATTAATAAAGCCATTGTGCGACTTATTGCATAATATAGGACAAAATGAAAATAGCATGGCGAATATCATATACAACAATATTGCAAGTGTATGGGCCGCTTAAATTTTTTTTTTGATCATGTAGTTTAACAAAATTTAATTAAAAAGTTAATTTCATATATTTTGATGATGTGTTGTTTTGTATTTTAAGTTACGATATACTTTAAAGGGTCTCAGATTAATACATTAGATATCACAAACGGAATGACAAACCACCTGGGGTGATGGATATAAAAAGTGCGACAATATTGGCAACGATAAAAAGGAATTGAAAATACATCGAGCAGCAAACATTGAAGCGTGTAAACCTAGACTTACATATTGCTTAAGTACTACACTGTTATTATTAGTTTTTCCCAAAGATGCTGCTATTTTTGTTTTTTTTTTGTTATATTCACACAGATCAAAAAGTACTTATTCCGTCTACACTTATACAGTAAGGGAGAAGTTTATAGGGCTACCATTTAAAAAAGAAATTTAAGGGAAAGGAAGTGCTTGAAAGAATGATCTATAACTTCTTTATATAAAAGAAAAAGAAAGCTCAAGTACCGCCTATTTTTCGTTGAAATAAAAAGTTTACCAAAAATGTCACATAAAAATTATTTTCTGAGTCGATCTGCGATGTCCGTCCGTCCAGCTGGTTGGTTGAGTAAATTGGTACATACCTACGTTTATTGTGATAAGGACGAAGTCTATTGAAAATGGTGATAATCGGTACATAATTTCACATAAACCGCATATAAACTTTTTTCCGCAATAGTCTTTGTGCACATAGGCTAACTTACACTGAAAGAAAAATGCTTCATATATTTATTGAATCATTTTCATAAAAAAATTTTCATTGGTTAAATGAAAATTTTCATTGTCTAAATAGAATTTCCTAGTTATAATGAAGTCTTTTCGTTAAAATCGCTTCATTGGATTCGTAATTACGTTAAACATTTTCATTGGATATATGAAAATATAAGTTTGTCCAAGTAAAACAAAAAATTTTAATTGGGAACATAAAAAAACAATATACAAACATAACTATATTCATAAATTAATACAAAATTATAGTTTCCTTAAAAAAATGTTTAATTGTTAATTAAAAAATGTAAAATTTAATTATTTCATACATCTAATGTTATATGCCATTAAATTAGTGAAATCAAACATTTTTTTATAAAAGCAACATATTTCAATAATTGCCTTCATAAATTTAAATTTTCATTATGACAATAAAAATGTCATTATAGTAATGAAACAAAAACTTTCAATCCACTTTCAATCAACGTTGTTATTGTTGTTATAGACAATTTAATCTCATATTTACGCTCTTAATTGAGTAAAAAACATAGTATTTTTTATCCAAAAACTACACTGCCCCGGTAGGCTAGCTGGTAGAGAGCTAGTCTACCAGCACCGAGGTAGCGCGATCGATTCCCGCCAGAGACAGGAAAAAATAAAATAAAAAAAAAAATTAAATAAAAAAACAAAATAAATAAAAAAAAAATAAAATAAAATAAGAAAAAAATTACTTTATTGAAAGTATTCATCCAATGAATAATATTTATAGATCTAATGTAATGCTTCATTAAATACATTTTAATGAAACAGGTTTTATTGATCCAACGAAGCGCTGTATAGGTTCATTTTTAATGCAATTTTTCATGGGATTAATGTCAAAATTCATTGTATTGCGAAGAAAATTCTTTCAGTGTATAATGCTGGTATTTAGATTAATTTTGGCTTAAAATTCAAGTTGGTTATAAGTTAAGGAATGTTGCCGTTGACATCTAAGGCAAATGTAAAACTAAAGGTTTGAAAATAAACTTTTACTTAAATTGGAAAATTAAACAAAACTTAAAGTAAATCCTCGTCTGCAATTTGCTTTGCTGTTTTAAAACCAATTATTAATACTTTCTTAGAGAGTTATTCTCAAACCGATCGATCAAATTCTTTAGACATTTCTGCCTTCAAGTCAGTCTTCAGAAACAAATGTCACGTCTTCAGAAACAAATGTCACGTCTTGGCTTGGGGAAAATCTCTGCACATGTTTAAGGAGAATGCTACAGTTTAATGAGGATTATGCAGGAGTAGTTTCTTTTTGTTCAAAAGCTGTGTTTTCAACCGAATTTATTATTGAGTTGTTAACTCCGTAATTTTACCTTAGCATGCACCCATGATGTTAGGGCAGACGTCCCCATCTAAATTGAACGAATACTTAAAAGTAGTTTAATCGGCAGTATTTTTCCAAGCAGTGGTAACAGCTAAAGATAATTACAACTTGAATATGGCGGCATTTAAACGATGTCTAACAAACACTTTTGTTTTGTTTTTAGGCGGTCGGTTTAGAGAAGAAAGAGAAGTTACCAATCAGATACGAAATGAGTTTGCATGTTTGGGGCTGTTTTACGATATATTTTCAGACCTGCCTGTTTAATTCATTCTCTTTTAAACATGCTACCAAAAACCTTTCGCATTTTCAAGATGTCTTTTCAAACATGTCTGTTTTTATGTATAATTGTCTAATCTTTTTTAAATACATATTAAAAAGCGTTCGTGTTAGCTTGGCCGCCTCTCTTTCTTTTCTAACGCGATCGCCTAAAAACAAAACAAACGTGTTTCTTAGACGTGTCTGAAAAGACAACGTATAAATTCCCCTTTAAAAAACATTTGATGTGGACCTCTGGTCTTTTAGGAAGAACTTATAAGCCTTATTGGAAACTCTCCAAAGCCGATATGGGGCGATCGTCTACATAACAATTACGGCAGAGTTTCATGTTATGTAAATATTAGTGATTTTCCCGGGACAAAAAACCGGGATCCCGCACATTTTTCGGGAAAAAAAATCCCGGCAAATTTGTGCGTGAATTCCCAGGATTTTTTTCATTTAATTATGACAACTTTACTGCTGATATGTATGATTGTAAATAAGTGTTGTGATGAACAAGATCTTATTAGCAGTTAGACAAAAAAGTTCTTAAGTCAAAAAAACGCATTTTGAGTTTTTGATTGCCTTTAAAGCAATTTTGTTTTCTCTTTTGTTTCGTTTAAATCACTGTAGTCTCGCACAACTACTTCTAATCTTTATAATCTGCTCTTAGAAAAAAATTTGATGAAATACACCAAATAAATAGTTTTCAATTTAACAAAACGAAAAACTACAGTGTCTGACTGAAGACATTTTTGCCAAACGCAAAAGAATTTTGCATCGATTTGTATTGAGCGCGAATTCCCGTAATCCCGGGAAATTTAAAAATAAATCCCGCTTTCCCGGGAAATGAAAAAGTCCGGGAAAAGAAAAACTCTAGTAAATAGTCATATCTAAGCAAGGTATATTTACACAAGGTAGACTCATTTGGGAGTGTAGACATGCTGCTCTATAAAAGGAACCATGTTGTCAAAATTGTCTTCATATAAAACAAAAACAATTTAACGCACACATGTACAAATTTTGGCTCATATACACGCAATTTGACGTTGGGGTTCCAACTATGGGTAAACAGCTGACAAACATATGGGCCAACGAGTTTACCTTGTGTAAATATACCTTGATATCTAAGTCTCCATAATGACAAAGTCATTAGATCCAAAAATGTCAAAACTTTAGCTAAATATTATATTATCACTATTTATTTTCCCTCGACTTTAAAGACACAAAATTTAAAATGGTCATCATAAACTAAACATGAACATGAAAATTTTGAGTTTAAAGATACAATAATCTATGGAGAATAAAACAACGTGCCCATAAGTTATGTAAATGATTGTATGTATTCATTTACGTGTATGAATGGACGAATGTTGTTGTAGATGTAAAAGATATACGTTTATTAGTATACTTACTTCATAGTCCTACCAGGAATAATCTGCCATCGTACACATACACATGTCCTCCCTGTACAGTTAGAATAAAGGAGAGACCAACACATACACATGCACTAGATGGATGGATGGCTGGTTGGAACAGTATGCTTTCTGTTGTTCAACACAACAGCAAATATACAACTACGGTTTTAACATCTATCCCTGCAAGCATTCTCCAACGAAAACCAGGTAAGAAAGAGAGCCCGAACAAAACCTTATAGTACAACAATATTTAGAAACAAATTTTCGAGAGACCCTCGGGCAATCCTGGACCCTTCAGAACAAAATTATGCTATGAGGTTAAGATGCATGTAAAAGTTCTTTGAGCTAAATATTATTTGGATATCTTTCCATAAGATACGGTTGATACTAAGATAATTAATTGGCACAAATACTAATACAAATCCGGAAAGAAGTTTGTACTTAGAAAGAAATAATTCGCACTAAATTAAAGTTTCTTCCACTTACTTAAATACAAATCGTACATAAAAATTTAAGCACGAATAACACTAAAAAAGAGCTTAAACAGTCCAAAATGCGATTACTTTTCCTGACCCTTTTCAAAATAAGTATTATTTTGCTGAAAGTAAAACAACAAAGTGACAACTGAAGATGAGTTGCCAGCAGCGAAATCATTTTATTTTTTTAATAACTGTTTATATTTTTTATTGTATATTTCGACATGTGTGGCATTGCCTGATTTCGCTACTGGCAACTCAATTTCAGTTCAGTTGCCATCCGTATCTATTCTTATTCTCCGGGATCTATTCTTAAGTTAACAACCAATACCCTGCAGCTTAAATCGTTATTAGTGAGGCTTGGACTAGTTTATGTTGTTGTATAAACAACAACACTACACAAGTTAATAAAATCCGATTAACTACTTGGTCGTTGCAGGAACAACAACAGCAACAACAACTAGACAACAACACAAGAAGAAAAACGTAAATTTTTGGTTGGTTTTGGGGTTGACAAATTATTTTCATCTTTAAAAGAAAATTAAGAGGTGGAAAATTCCCGAATTCTTTTTGCTTAAACTATTTAGTTAAATAGCAATGCAGATTGATGACACTTGCAAAATATATCTGATTCTAACAACGTAGAATCTTTTTTAACTAAGTTAAAATATAATCTGAACGACAGAATATGCCTTCTCTACATATCACAGAAAGCCGGATTGAAAATCAATATTATAAAGATCAAAGTTATGAAAATAAATTATGAAATATAAGAAGAAGTTGGAACATTCGGTTACCTAGAACTAGTGAAGACATTGGGACGCTGCCTCCTGAGACATTAACACTTTGCAAGTTTTTGTAATACGTAAATGTCTCCAAAGAGCTTTACGAATGTCGGCTGAAACACGTCAAATACCGTTGTGTATACAAATACAGAGAAGGAAATGGAACGGGATCTGACACACACTCCGTAAGCCATTGTCCAATCTTGCCAGGAATGCTATCGAATGAAAGCCGCAGAAGAGGCCGACCAGCACGGTTTGGCGTAGGCAACTTGATAGCGATTCTAGAAAAATACATAAAAGCTGGAGTGATGTTAAAACTATTGCGATGAACAGATCTGAATGGAAGAGGCCTTATGCTTAGGGTTGCCAGACGGCCTGGACTGTCCAGTTTTTTTGGGTCTTGTCCAGTTACCAGCTCAAATACAATTTGTCCAGTTAAAAAAATTTTTTCAATATCAAATAATATTTTTTTTTTTATTTTATTCTAAATATATATAAATAAAGTGCAACATTTATATACATATCTAGATAAATTGATTTCGTTTGGTTTTTCCCATCCCAATTAGCTAGGCTTTTTGGGAAAGTACTTAAAATATTTTTAATAATCTACACACACAAGATAATGTCATTTTGCATTTTGAAATTCTAAAATTTGTTTTTGTTTTAAATGTAATTTACTATGCGAATGTTAACGTTCGAAATCGTTTAACAGGCTGTAAATTTTGATGAAAGTTTAAAACAGTCAGTCTTGTAGGCATCTAATAAAATTTAACATGCATCCAAATAGGCTTAAAGAAGGTGAAATATGTTCTATAAACTTTAACAGCCGTATTCATAAAAAACTAAAATAGATTTGAAATGCATTATAAGAAAAATTTGTATGAAAATTTTGCCTTAAACCACATTTCACAATATGCTCAAACAAATCGATGCCAAAATTCATAAATAACTCTAAAACGGATAAAAATATTGGTCCCTATTATGAGTTACATCCGACAAACTATTTCCGCTGGCTATCGAACATCAACTTTCGAATATACGTTACATATTTTGAATCGACAGCACTGTTGAAGATTGTGCACCGAATATTTCTACGAAAATGCAAATAACGAAGTGTAAATTAATTTAAAAAAACTTGTTGAGAACATAATTATTTGTAATTTTTTTTTGTGTTCTAATACCAAACACCACATTCTTTATCCGTTAGGTTCATTTTATGCAAGTCCAACGTCGTAAACAGCTATTTGAAAGTCTCATTATCCTTATGGAATAAAATTCTTTTTTGACAAAATGAGTTGCAGCAAAGTTCAGCATGTAAAAAAGTGGGATAAAACATCACTGAAGCTAACTTATTTGAAAACAACCATAATTCCGTCTTGGTCACGTTTAACTTTAATTTTATTTTTGAAATTTGTAAATAAAAATTTTTCATTTCAAGTGACAGGTGATAGAAATGTACTACTGTGAATAAACTAAATCACCATCAAGGCGAATTCATACAAGGTGGTCTTGGCTTGCTACGTAAGCAACAGCTGAAAACTAACCTTGTGTCAAAATGATATGCTGTTACTTTTGTTGACATTTATATTTACATGTTTGTATGTTAGTGCACAGCTAATTTGTTTACTGCAGGGTTGTATTATTTTGACACAACGTTAAAGTAGTTTACAGTGTTGTATCCGTTTTCAAAATAAGACCACCTTGTATGAATTCGCCTTGATCACCATAATAAATCATAACTAGGGATGAGATTTTTATGCACTAAAAAATCGAAAATATGCGCATAAAATATGCACTAAAAACACCAAAATATGCATTAAAAAAAATAAAAAATATGCTTTAAAAAATTTAACATTTTTAATAAAATATCGTTTTTTTAAATTTATTTAAAAAAAGGAAATAAAAAATTCAGTCTATTGTCATTCATAAATCAATATTTTTTAAAACTTAATTTATTTATTTTTTTTTTTGCATAAACAACTGTAACATTTTTGGCGAGTAATTTCCTTACGTTACAGCTATTACACACCAAAAATGATACAGTAACAGTTTAGTGAGAAAAACATGTTTGTTTCAATTTATTGTATTTTTGTTTCAGTTCTCACATTTCAATCGAAAAGTTTTTCAACGCGGGAGTTACAGAATATGGGCACAGAATACCAAAGTTGCCAAAAACGGAGAAAATTTCGATCCGAATCGAAACGCAGAATAGGGGTCAATATTATCTAATTGGCTTCTAATTTCCTCTACAACTCAGTGTATCCCATGTACCAAGCAAGTCACATATGAACAGTTTTTGATAAAATATTTTAAGCCCATTTAAAAATAGAAGGATCTTTTGTCGAAATTTTGAAAATCTTGTATTTTAAGCAGAACTTCAAAAAAATTTATTTATTGATTTAAATTTTTGTGGAAGATTTTTTTTTGTGTATTTGGGATTTTTTTGTAGCACTTTTTTTTATTAATATAAGTTGTTTTTATTTGACCTTTTAATATACGTTTAACATCAGACGCTTCAAAGAAATGAACAATAATTTTTCGTGTTAAATATAAATTATTATTTATTTACAAGCCCAGATGATGATACTTAAAGAGTATCGAAATATCGGCAACTTTTAAAAATAAAATTTATTTTCAATACTGGCCTCGAGCTTGAAGAAAAAGCATTTTTATTTATACTTTTTTTTATAATATGGAAATTCAATAAATATATCACTCAAAAATGTTAAAATATGCATTGAAAACCAAAATATATGCAAGAATATGCAAAAACAAATCGATGCCATTTTAACGCAAATTTAATGATTCGATCTTAGACTATCGACAAAAAAATATGTATTTGCATGGAAATCGCATCCCTAATCATAACCAATCAAAAAGTATTTTTTTTATTTTTGCTGACGATATCTAATATGACGTTAGACAGAATTTTAATTGTTACGAATAAAACAATAAAATATGTATTTTTAAATTGTCCAGCTATTCTTTCAAAATCCATGTGAGTTTTTTACATTGTCCAGTTATTTGAATTTTGATTTCTGGCAACCCTACCTATGCTGCTTATAGGAACACGAGGGGAAAACGTAAAACTAAAAAGTTTACAATTGCTTTAAAAATAAAGTATTTTATGTAACAGTAAAGTATGACGAAGTAGTGACATATTGGGAGATAAATGAAAAACAATCTACCAAATGATTGTAGGGACTATTGGCTGCTACACCTAAATAACATCCATATATAAAACCCTATACATTGGCAATATGCTTGAGGTACAAAGTGTGTATGTGTGTCCATGTGCGTATCTGATTGTATGTCTCTGACCAACATTATTGTGGTTGTACTATGGATAATGCAGATATGGCACTTGGGTACACTCAGTGTCAATTAATATTTTACAACAACAACTGAAAGAAAACAAAACTGTTGTAAATCCAAACGCATGCAATACAAGGTGAGTTGTATACACATGAACAAAGTCACTAATATTTATACTAAGCTACTTTGTTATAAGAACCTGGTAGGAAATTGTTGCAGGGGAATTTAAAGTTTGAATTTTTTTTTCTTTTTTTAAATAATCCTGCGAAGCTCTACGCTTGCCTGCAGAAGACCAGAGTCTCCGGCGGGAACCGAACCCGCAACTCCGGCACTGCTAGAGTAGCTCACTACCAGCTAGCTTACCGTTTCACTTTAGTGAAATTAGTAAAATGTAAAATGTATTCCAGGACCGATCAATTAACTTGGAATCTGTATTTTTTTTTTAATTATGAACATTTCTAGAAATGTAATTGCAGTTGACAAGACTTGCAATACATTTCGGTCAATCTTTATTTCGCTAAGGCTATAAAAAAGACGCTAAAATAGTGAAATACACCCTTAACCCCCAAATACCTGAAATTTAAATATGTAGTTTCATATTTATTTGTCTTTTCGCATCAAAGTTCTGACTAGAATGATTCCTTCTTCCACACTATCTCAATCATTCAATTCAATTGGTACCGTTATACTGAGAATTGTATACTCATTAAAATTTTTTGCATCGTAACAGTGTGAAATAAATAGGTTTTCTTTAATACTTATTTATTTTCATGACCGTCTGTAGGCGGTCTTGGGTGTTTGAGGGTTAAACTAGATTTTGCAATACCAGTGCCCATATTCTGTAACTCTTGCGTCTAGAAACTTTTCGATTGAAATGTGAGAAATGAAACAAAAATGCTATAAAATGAATCAAACAACTGTTTTTCTTTTTTAACTGCGTTTGAAAAATTTTTGGCGAGTAATAGCTGTCACGTAAGGAAATTACTCGGCAAATTGCAGAAAAAGTGTGTCTGCAAAATTTTTGTGAGAAAGTTTCTGCTTTGAACTGTCAAATAAACTCACGAATAAAAACGGGTTAAGAAAACATTATAACACTAGAAATATATTAAAAATGAAAATGCAAAGAATAATAACACGGAAGACGTAAGTATTTTGTTCTTGGCAGATTTTTTTATTGTTTAATTATTTTGCTTTTAACATTTTAGAAAAAATATGTAAACGAATGTTTTAAAAGCTATTTTGTATTTTTCAATTTTGTTAAATTTTGTCATGCTGTTTGGTCTTTAAAAACGAGTTGCAGACACTCTTTTTTCTTACTTTTCGAGAAACGATGGAATATTTTGTTTCATATCTTTTCGATGTGAAAAATTCTCACCACAGTTGCAAAACATGGGTACAGGTCGTTATTAAAAAAAATTGATATTTCGAAATTGTATTATTTTAAACACACTGTTTCTGTTTTGCATTCGCCAATAAACAACACAAACTTATTTCGTACAAACATTAATTTTTGTTTTGTTTTCAATTAATGCAGACAACGATAGTGCTGCAACAAATTTCCTAGCTATTTGTTTAAAACGGAGAAGATATGTATTTAAAATGAAGGAAACAAATTTTGAGGAAAGAGTGGTTTAAACAACGAGCAGTTTTGTGCTAAACAAATTTAATTTTAAGAAACTTGTTGTTAAGTTTTATGATACTTTCATTTGCTTAAGTAAAATTCGCTGATCGCTCATTCCGTGCGGAATGATATCTGTGGCATTTTGACAAAACATCTTAACTCAAATTTAAAAAGTTGAAAAACATGTTGTTAATCATACGAATTTTCATTCAAAAACCATTTTTGCTTACGTTTTTAAAATTTTGTATTATAAATGAAATTTTTCTTTAATTTTGGTTTATTTTATTATTTAATAAAGATAATTTTTTCACCGATGTTTTTTTAAAAACTTTTTTGCTATTTTATCTCGACTTAAGATGTTTTGTCAAAATGCCACAGATATGTTTTTTGATTTTGTTTTTTTTTTTTTTTTTTAATGTAATTGGTGAATCTTTTAGTTAATTTTTAACAATTGCTTAAGCCAGTTCATGCATATTCTGGCTGGACGTTTGAACGTTTATACGTCTTGGAAACCAATTTCTACTGGGGTCGTTCTGTGATTTTTATGTTATTTTAACATTCTTATATCTGTTTGATTGTCGCTGTTGTTTGTTTGGTCATCGTTACCGAGTGCATTCTAGTTAATACAGATTTTACGGTTAACAGTAGAAATCTTTTCTCATGTTGCTGGTGCAGTATCTGCAGCCAATAGAATTTTGGTTACACAATTTGTATGTGTTTTTATAAGATATTTGTTGTTAATGTTGCTGCTGGGTTATTTTTGGCATCTTTTATACATATTTGTGATTCTGTTGTTGTTTTTGTTGTTTTTATCGTATCACATGTTTTGAAGGGCATACCTGTGTGCAAAAAAGGGTGAACAAATCAGTGTCATGAAGTTCGGCCTATAAATTAACGTTAACGAATTTTCATGAAATAATTAATAATTAATTAATTAATAATTAAATGAAAAAAATACTAAAAAATATTTCAAAGAAAGCAATAGGACAATAAAACCACGGTTCTGCATGTTAAAAAGACTTTAACTGTTGGATTACCGAGCTTCTCCCATTTACCTTATTGAATTGTGAGAAGCTTCTGAACTTCAATGAAGTAGAACTTGTGTCTTTGCGAAGTTGTCTGTAGAGGACGGTAAGGTTACATAACTTTAGTGCAAATATAATTGCACACAACGTTTACTTTCAAACATACTCACTTATTTTATCCTTAAGTTTCAAATCAGGCAATTTGTATGCGTTTGCAATATAGACTCTGTCCCTGTAAGCTTTTGTTATCGCAAAACTTTGGAAAAAAGAGTCGACATATTTTTAAAAGGATAGCTTAAGCATACAGTACACGGAATGTAAAAAGCTACATGCGCATGTAGTTCTGGCGTAATTTTGACGTCACTACAAAGCCACAATAGCAAGTTCGTGTTGTGTGATGACGACAAAATTACGTTAGAACCACATACGAATGTGGCTTTTAACATTCCGTGTACTATAGGCTTAACTAGGGCAACCAAAATAAAGCAGTAAAAACAGTTTTAAGTCCTTAAGTCTAAGCCAGAGATAAATATTGCGAAATATATTGCAGCTAATGTCAGAATTATGTTATCTTTAATGTAGACAGCACTTTTTTTTTTAAATTTATTGCCGGCAATTTATGTTGCAATAATTGTTAGTGCATGTTCGTTGACAATTATTGCTAACATAGTAAAAATATGAAATTTGGTTGTCAATTGAAAAAAGAAACAAAAAGAACAAAGATAGAAGCGAATTGTGTGGGAAAGAAATTAAGTTTGTGAAATGTTAGGAAATTATAATTGAAGTAAAAGAATTAAATAATTAAAAATAAACAATGAAATAATATTCCAAAAATTATTTTGTTAATATCATTTTTTTCTTATTCGATCTTTATTATTTACATTTATGTATATTATTAATTTGTTTAAGCTTGAGTTCTTTTTTATATAAAAATATCAATTTTATTTTAACAAAAAAAAAAAAAAAAAAAAAAAATAAAAAATAAATAACTACTAATATTAATGTTTTTATATAAAAAAGACCTCAAGCATTAAAAATTTAATACATATAAAATAATAAAGTCGAATAAGTAAGAATTTAAATTAATAGAAATAATTTTTGCAAAATGGCGTCAGTTTTTACACTGCACCTTTTACCATGATTTTTTTCAAATTATGAGTTGACATAAATACGTTTTCCCATGCCTTTAAGATAAGCTGAGCAATAAGAAATATTACTGTGTTATTCTGCCAACGTTATTGGAAAATTGCTGAGATATTTATCTTTAGTGTAGACCTTTGCCAATGTTCTGTAACTCTCTCGTCAAGAAACTTTTCGATTGAAATGTATAAAATGAAACAAAAATGCCATATAATGAAACAAACAGCTGTCTCACTAAACTGTGTCTGTAACTTTTTTGGCGAGTACTAGCTGTCACGTAAGGAAATTACTCGCCAATTTACAGAAAAAGTGTGTCTGTAACATTTTAGTGAGAAAAGTTCCCGCTTTGAACTGTCAATTAAACTCACGAACAAAAATGGGGCGAGATACAAATTTAACAATAAAAAAACGATTAAAATGCAAAATGAAAAGAATAATAATAATAATATTTGGTTCTTGGAGCTTTTTTTTTAATTGTTGAATTATTTTGCTTTTAATATTTTTATAAAATATTCGAATGTTTTAAAAGCTCGTTTGCAAACAACAAACATTCAAGGCGCACTTTACATTATTTGGTATGAGCGTCGCGACGGTTGCATTTTCGCCGCCGTCATTGAAAATTGTTCAATTCTAGTAAATTTTGGTCGCCGTCAATGATATGTGTGACTGGCGTTCTCAACGCCTGCAATTTAACATCGGCTTCGAGTGCAATGTTGTGACATTAATAACGTAACGGCGTAATCCTTTTTGATAGTTTTCGACATGAGTTACAGAGACACTTTTTTCTCAATTTTCGAGAAACGATGGAATATTTTGTTTCACATCTTTTCGATGAGAGAAGTTCTTACTAAAGTTACAAAACATGGGTACTGGGGTTAGAAAAAGCGTTTAAAAACATGAAAATAAGCTGTTAAAATCACAAAAAAGCAATTTAAATTTATTGTCTATTTTTCACTTTATTCGTTTAATGTGTTGTTACAGTAAATTATAAACTGATGCGATAAATTTTCGGAAAGAAAACTCTGTCTATTTGGAGTCAGCACGTTCTTGTACATAGAGAAGTTCTTTCTACGTCTACAGATGTGAAGGGAGCATTTTTAAAATTGAGTATTTGCTGTGAAGTATATTTTATACGATTGGACTCACAATTCCGGTTGCCCCCAAAATTTTTAATTAACTCTGTCCCCTTTATCTCCTGGAACACCGGACATTTTTCTTACTGTGTCCATAACTATATTCACTTGGAAAACCAATGAAAGATTTTTTGTTTTCAACTTTGTTACAACTTCGTGTAAAAACCCAAAAATTGCAGAAATGAACAAAATCACTTTCATTCCAATATATACAGAAAAATTATCAATAGCTAAAACTGTGTGACTGCTGAATTTGATCGATAGACTTAAACAAGCAAATAATGAAATAAATTGATAAAAATGCTTAAGACCAAAAACTTAAGCACATAACAAATATATACAACAATATAAAAAGTATGTTACAGTACCGCTAAGAAGGAGTAACATAAAAATCATGTAAGAAAGTATAGTCGGTGAAGCCCGACCATATGAAACCCAACACCACAGTATTTAAAAACGAATTTACGAGAGTGTATGGCCTTTCCACTCTTGTGGTGTGGGTATAATAACATACATAGATAATATGGGTTGTTGGGATGATATTGTACAAGGGAAACACAAAATATTACCATACCGTTAAACGATTCTTTTTAACCAGAGTTGTTACAGCACAAAAAGGGTTATTTTTTTTTAATATTTATAAAAAAAGTATCCACATCAAAAAAAAAATATATACGATTTTTGCAAAAATGTATTAAATAAGTTTTTTTTTCGTATGAAAAAATATCTTAAAATGGCAAAATAAGTAAAAAAAGCCTATATTGCAAAAATAACTAAAAAAAAGCCGATATAGCCAAAATAAGCAAAAAAAAAAATCCCTTAAACGGCCCATACACTTGCAATATTATTGTATATGATGTTCGCCATATTATTTCCATTTTGTCCTATATTATGCAATAAGTCGCACAATGGCTTTATTCATTCAATAAAAAGGTGAACTTAACCTATAGGAATAACATAAACAACATTGTACAATGCTGCCAACACACTTCTCTTTCTTTTCGTTGTGCAATAAAAATCAAAAGTCTTTTGATTGTTGCCAATATATTGTGCCACCTTCGAATATCACATACACATTTGCGATATAATTGTACAATACGTAAAATTGAAAAATATAGCTAATTTTTTTTTGTTTTTTAGTGATCGGAATTTGTTTTCAATTAAAAACATTCTATCTTGTAAACCAAAAAATAACCATTTACATAACAATTGTTAAAATAATTTGCTTAAATAACATTTAAAACTATAACAAATTATAAAATATTGTTTTTGTTTTACATGTAAGCTAAGCGAACGAAGTCTTCATTCGTTATCGACGAACAGGCCATTACTTAAGCGGTATTCACTCTAATGTTGCAACTGTTTGTTATTGCAATAATTTCGTCATTGGCAGTGAGCGGTATTTTAAGCAACTTTGCCAATGCTGTGTGTATTTTGTTGTTGGATTTCAAACCAAAGCTACAATATCTTTCATTTGCACTTTCGCAAGACCAATTGCGTCAACCACTAAACTCCGCTTTTATTCTTAAGATAATATATAATTGAAAATGGTGTACTTTGATACATCATTTTCCAATGTTTCTTTAAACGAATCATTTGGGTTCGCTGCATCGGGCACAGGTAACGGACGCTTAGGCTAACATTACCAAGGCGCCATGTTTATTCGGCTTTGACGTTGATTTGTCTGGTGGGTGGGTCTTCGTTGAATGAATAAATTTTTCATCGCTAATAACGATTTGGTACAAAAATTGCAGTTTTTTTAACCCTTCACCGAAAAGGTATATAAAAGTTTGTCATTCCGTTTGAATTTCTACAATATTGATCTAAGAGCCTATAAGCAATAAATATTTTGGGTCCTAATGAGAAGAGATGTTCAAATCCGGTTGTCCGTCCATCTGTTGAAATTGGCTTACTGAAGACCCAAGATACGATAGGAACTTGGTTGTTATATAATTATGTCACATCTGCTCCTTTAAATTTTTCTATTGAAATTCAGTCAGATCGGTGCATAACAAATATATTAAATAGGTATGAGCAAAATCCCCGGCTACCTCTAATTTTACCCATAAATCCCTTGTTGTTCTTGTTTTTATTCCATTTTTTTTTTATATATCTTGAGAACTGCAAGAGCGAAAATTTCCAATTAAGGTACAAGAATCTTGGTAATCAATACACAGCCTCTTTAATAAAATGGGTGCGATCGGAGAAGTGGACGTGGCATTCCCCATACAAACCCTTAGTCTGAGTTCATACGGCTCTTTCTTTATTGAAAAGATTGCTACTTTATAGGCGAGAGGGGCGAGGGGAAATGAAACGAGTACACACATGCCTGTACTGTCTTTACGTTTTGCTTTCTTATTCGTTGTTTAATTTTGTTTTTGTTTTCATACGCACGACTATACAAAATAAAAATCATGGCGTCGACATGACATGAATCATTTGAACACCAATTCATGTTCAAAGGAGAAAAAGGAAGAGTCTTTTCAATAAAGAAAGAGCCGTATGAACTCAGACTTATAAATTTTTGTATATTTCGAGAACGGAAAGAGCCAATGTTTCCCAACTACGTACACACATATCAGTTATCAATACACAACATCCGAAAAAATCTGGCAGGGATTGAGAAAGTGGGCGTGGCACAAAATAGATTTATTTATATCTAAATATTCATATTTCTACATAACTTTATGTTCTTATCGCACCATGATCAATGGTACAAAAACTTCGGCATAGCCGAATAAACTTGTTGTAATAAAAACGTCTTGCAAACGAATCGAATTTGTGGTTTGAATCACTATGTGAGCTTTTCTTGAGCTTAATAACAATTTAAATAGATTTCTCAACTCAATTCATAGCCAGCCAATTTTTTTGGCTGATCTGGACGGTCTTTGTCTTCCCTGTCAAAATCATGACTTTTGACTTCGAAATCGATAGAACATATCTAGAAAAAGCTACGATGAGAAGTCGATGTATTTCAGCTGCACTTATTTTTAAATCAAAAAAGTTAAAAAACAACTTTCCGCAAATGATGACACAAGTTCGACATAAAAAAGAAGCTGCTGTTTACACTATTTCGTTCGATGATTAAATACGAATAAATAACAAAATGCCATTTGCTTATGCTGCTTATGTACCAGTTATTTTCTTCTTACCGTCCAGAAGTACCTAAGAAGACTACTTCAAGTCGGTGAAAATTAAATTGCTATGTATTTTGTTTTTGTAAAATGTGTAAATTTTGTTTTAAGTGGAAAATAGAAAAGCCTCGACATTTTTTCTTTCCAAAAATCATCGAAATGCTTGTAGGGATATTACAGTTTCATACATTTGTAGTATGATTTGATTTTGCAAAACACGGATTACGTAGCATCAAGCACCAATATTCGTTTTTATCTATCTTAGTGATATTGTCTAGATGCACTCCACATTGTTTTTCAGGTAATTATAGCATACAAATATGCAGATATACTTAAATATATTTGTGCATATCCATATATGCTAACAATATTAATATTAACTGGAAGTCTAGTTCCAATATCCATTCACACACTAACACACACACACACACACATACACAAAACAAACAATACAAGTGCAAAAGCAATAATAACAAACTAAGAAAATTGGTATTGAATAGATTTTCTAGTTTTTACTTCTGCATTCGTTTACTTGTAATTTAAATTTTTATTTTTGAACTCATTGTTATTGCACTACTTGGTCTTCAGTAAATACTGAACAAAAAAAAAACAAGAATATTTGATTGCAAATATTAAAACTGAACTACATATTGGCAAAAATTAAGGTAATTTGAAAATTTCTTTAAATTTCAAAATAAAAGTCAAGTAAGACAATACATTCAGTTCTATAGAAATTATTGCTTCAAAACCAATAAACACGAAGTCAAATACCATTTTCAATTGTTTGGGTTTAACATTTGAACTCAAATTGATAATGATTTGAATTTAAACATTTGACCTATAATGTTTTATCAATTTGATATCAAATTGATATCGAATGTAGTTTTAAAATCAAAAAATAAACTTGAAACATTGAAAAATACCGATTAAAGTTAAATCTGTTTTACAACTAAAGAAAAATTACATATGTATTAAGTGAAGTGAATCCGCCTTTAGAAAACCTCAATTTCTAAGTCTGTGTTCATACGGCTCTTTTCTTATTGAAAAGATTGCTACTTTATAGGCGAGAGTGGCGAGTGGAAAAGAAACGAGTACACAAATGCCTGTACTGTCTTTACGATTTGCTTTTTCATTCGTTGTTTAATTTTGTTATTGTTTTCAATATCAAAAAAGCACACATGCAAACGCACGACTATACAAAATAAAAAACATGGCGTAAACATGACATGAATAATTTGAACGCCAATTCATGTTCAAAGAAGAAAAAGGAATAATCTTTTCAATAAGAAAAGAGCCGTATGAACTCAGACTTACGAGAACATATAAATTATTTGTGAGTAAAAAATTAATTGCAGTGACTAACACTCAATTTTCGAGAAGATTTTTTCCCCTATTTTTGAAACATGTCTTTTTTAGTTTGACAGCGAGCGGGGGAGAGAAGTAAGCAGGATAGAAAAAAGACATGTATCGTATTTTCTGTGTTTTTTTTTTGACATTCCTCTTTGCACTTAATTTTGTTTTTTAATTTATGTTGTATTTTTATTTCAAAATGACAATTGCTTATTAAAATATAGAAAAATAAAAAATTTAATTTAAAACAATTCAAAACATGCATGCATATATAAGGTAAACAGAAAAGAAATCAAACAAAAAAAGAAACATTGTGAAAATTTAACAAGTTTTTGGAAGTTTCTTTAAAAAAGAACTCCAAAAAAGACATGTCTTTTAAATCATCGTGAAAATTAGGTGTAAGAATGGGAATAGAAATAAAACGGGAAAGTGATAAAAATATCAGTTGGTTGAATAGTCGTGTGCTACGCAGAGTCTTGACAATCATCGATTGCCAAAAATTTCGTGCAGCAGAGCCGCAGTTGGGCGATCTACTTCAGCTGTTTAAAGAAACTTGATTTAACTTATGTAAAATTCTTTGCAAATACCATCTAAATATCACCAACTGATGAAAACATCGTCTGGTGGAAGTTAAGGAATGTTTCCTCAATATCCGAAAATACCTTAATGACAAAAATATCTTATCACTAAAAGAAGTTCAATAAAATTTTTAACATAAATCAGCAAACATTTGCAGTTGTTGATTTATATTTGTAATAAAAATATCAAAAGCGATTACAGCTCTACCGTCGAAAGTAGAAGATTAAGGCATGACATCAAGATTGGTTTACCTTTTTAGTGCTGATATTCGGGCATGTTCTACAAATCGAACTGAAGTGGATTTAAAATAAAACAAATTTTAAAAACAAGCCTGTAAAAAGAGTTTATAAAAATATTCCCTTTAATATACTTCATACTTTGAGTGCCACTTATCTTTACAAGAACCACTGTTAAAAACAGGAAAAGTCATTTTGTAAATAATTGAGTTCAAAATCTCGTTCGATTTCAATTCCACTTCATTTCGATTTCTAGAACATGCCCGATTACCTATTTTGAAGTGAATGATAAGTTTTACATAAAAAAAACTTTATTTTCTCGCATATATTTTAGGTTTTTGATTGCTTGATTACCTGTTCATTATTTTAAGCCTTTTCGACCTAACCTCGTAAATAACCCTTCAATGGCTTTAAATGTTTGCAGAACACATTTACGTATTTTTATTACAGTTTATATAAATATCTTTAAAATATGTAACCTAAACAAAAGATGGGTGAATAAATAATCGATTAAAATGGATGACATGTTTGGTTCTTTTAACATCAAGTGGGGAAAAAGTGTCAAAGTATTTTGCCACGTAGAATTTGCTGTGCAACGTGCAACGCCAGTTGGTGAACGATTTAGTTACTCGTTTCATTTTTCTCTTAATTCCAATTTCTGCTTTAAATTCTTCTCCAACGATGATCCACTTAATATTACAAGCCATTGAGTTAAGAGACACTAGATAAAGATGATATGGATAATTGTTTTTTTTTTATTCGAGGATTTAAATATTGCATATGTACACATGAGTTTGAAATCTGATAAATAAAAATATGAAAAGACATAACAGAATCATAAGTCGATGATAGGTCTGACGGAGATACACTATACAAGTCTAGTGTTCAAGTCTGGCACTGCATAAATGAAACTTGTGACACACACTGTACGAGTAAACTGTACAAATTTTTATTTTAAATTTATAAGCGCAGATAAAAAAGAAATAATTTTTTCCTTCTTTAGGTTGCCCTCAACCTTTTCATTGATTTTTGAGTATTTGATTTGTCCATTGCTGCTTTTAATGCGCCATAATTTTGCAATTATTTGCATAATTCGCAGAATATTTTTTCCGCGCACGTTTTTTGTTGTCAATTCTTTAAAAATTGCGGTAAAAATTAACGTTTTTAACATACACTACACAAGTTCACTGCACAGTTTTACAAACTTGATCAAATATTAAAATCGTTTTGATTTTTACTAAGTGCACTGCGTAAATAATTAAAAAAATACCGCCATACGCTATAAAAATGTGCTGTATACAGTGCCATACTTTAGCACTGGGTTAAGTAATTAGTTCCCGTTGTGTTACCATGTCTCACTGTCTCCCAGACGCTTTCTTTTACCTGGCTGCTAACATATGTATTTCTCAGCCAACTGGTTGATTAAATAAGGGAGTGGATCGCAAAGAAATCAGTGTCAGAAAGACTGGTTTTTTCTTTAAGGGTTCGCTGACCAAACAGATTAAGTTAGGTCTCCAAATACCAGACGATGACAGAGAAAATGTTGCGTCGTTATGGCAGCAATAAATTTAAATTCAAATTTTATTTAGGCAAAAACAATTAAAATTGTATTAACAATTTATTTTATTTTATGATCCAAGACCTTTAGCCGAAGCAAATAAATAATCTCACATAATAACACAGGTCAACAAAATAGAAACACCCTACAATTGCTGGAAAAAAAAACAAAACTTATTTGAATTATAAATTAAATATTCTCAAGTAAAATTAATAAAACTTGTTAAGTATATAAAACACCCATGTCGCCACAGTCATTGCAGGTGAAGTCTAGTCTCTGGGCGTGCTTCCCAAAGGCCAATAGCCAGCTATAACCGGAATTATGATCCTGCGGTTAGGTCTTGATAGCTTAAACGCCTGCTAAGTCTTTTTGACTAGCGACAATATGAAAATCTTCGAGATTGGAAAACCTTTGTCACATATTAACACTTTATAGTTCAAGGTGGTGCCTGAATGCGTCAACGAGTTGGCTATAAAGTTTTCATGTGTCCCCCTGTGCCCAGTTACCGATTTAAGGGTAACCACTTTATGCCTCGCCAAATTTTCCCGAGGCGCCCGGCATTCTTGTACTATTCTCGAAGTGATAAACACATTCTCTGCGGGTCTTATAGCCGCTTTAGTAT
Source organism: Pollenia griseotomentosa (assembly GCA_963931875.1). Classification (NCBI taxonomy): domain Eukaryota; kingdom Metazoa; phylum Arthropoda; class Insecta; order Diptera; family Polleniidae; genus Pollenia; species Pollenia griseotomentosa. Next base: position 128,392,086 of record OZ007562.1, read on the forward strand.
CGTTTATAATGTGGATATTCCAGCCAGAATTCTCGCCATAGGTCACCCTGGTAAAATTTGTTAGCCAAAATTCTAACGGTGAAGATGTGAAATAATCAACGTCTGCTTGCCAATTTTTCTTATACAGAACTCTAGCATGGCCGATGTTGTAATCTCCCCATTTTCAAGGCTAGTTTAAAGCTTTATTAATAATTTTAGAATTTACTGCCTGTTCATCGATTTGCGAACGAAGACTTCGATAGCTTAACTTACGTGTAAACAAAAACCAAAAATAGTAATTTATAATTTGTATAACCTCCTCAACAATCAGTACTAAGTTTATCACTCCGTGTGAAACTTTTTTATTATTCATCTCAGACCCTATAAAGTATAAATACTCTGGCTCCTTGAGTAATTTTAAGTCGATTTAGCCATGTCCATCTATCTGTCCATCTGTTGAAAACACGCTCATTTTCGAAAAACTCAAAAGAAATGAACAAACTTGGTGTTAAATTGCTTGTAGTTATCCTAAGCAGTTTGGGATTGAAATCAACCAAAATCGGTTTAGTAGGATCAGAGCTATGAATCAAAATGTGGAAATACCACCTTAAAGAATTCGAAATTTGTTTACAAAAACTAAAATAAATGGTAGAACAATGCACGGAATGATATAAGATTTTGCAAAAATTTGTTTTATTTGACGCTGTAAAATTTCGTAAGGATCCGTCCATAATTTACACCAGGCCCCATATAAACCCTACTCCCGGAGATCAGTTTATTACGCCTAAAACCATAAAAACTAATGCTATCATTGCAAAATACGTCACGATTTATAGGACTAGAAATGAGACTGTGAAATTTCGTGAAGATCCGTCCATAATTTACCTTAGGGCCCCATATGAACTCGACTCCCGGAGATCAGTACGCCTAAAACCGTTATAAATAAAGCTAACAGAATAAAATTTAATATTTCACAGTTTTATAGGACTATAAATGACACTAAGAAATTTCGTGATGATCGGTCCATAATTTACTATAGGCCCCATATAAAGCCTACTCTGGTAAATTTAATAAATACGCCTAAAATCGTAGCAGATATAGATTTTGCGGCCAAATTTCTTCCAATTTAGCTTCATATGGTCAGACAAAATGTTATGGAATTTTGTGATTTACGGTCCATAATTTACCTAAGATCTCATTTTTAGCAGCCTTCTGAAATTCACTGTAAACGCTTAAACTAATTTCACCACTATATTGAAATTTATGTTTTTTATTACCAGAAATCACTCTGCGAAATTTTGGAATTTTGGCTACAATATAAATCCCCCTCCTGAAAAAATCATTTAAGTTCGGCTTAAACTGGTAAGAATCATGATATTATAAATTTGTTAAAAAAAAAAGCCTAAACCCTTCTGATTGTCGGTCAATAATCAACTAACCAACCAATTTTTTATGCTGATATCTGTTTTTATAAAGATACATTAATAATAAATAGACATTATATAGATATCACTCCTGAAATATTTGAACTGTCGGTGGAGGGTATCAAAGATTCGGCACAGCCGAATATAGCACTCTAACTTGTTGTTTTATACGTATGTAGGTTAAGCGAACGAAGTCTTCGGTCGAAATCGTTGAGCAGGCCATATCATTTTTAAAATTGTTGTATTTTTGTCTACGTTTGACTTAATGAATATTTACAAAATTATTGCAGTTTTATAATTATGAGCACCCAAAAGTGGCTTAAAAGCTGTCATTACAATTATTAATTGGTCTCTATCTCTTCCTTAATAAAGGCTAGATTACACTATCTCACAAGTCTTACGTATTCCATAATACTTTGTGAGATAGAAATCTAATTAGTTTTGTTGCGACTGTCAAAAAATCTAATTAAACATGACAGTTTGTGCTCACACCATCACACAAAGTATAAACACTCACACATGAAATAAAATGCAACCCTGACCCAATGAAAAGTATTATTGTTTAGAAATTTTTCAAAAAAACGATGAAGTCGTATGGGATGTCAAACTTTTTTCATAACACTTGTCATTTTCGTGACACATTGCATTCACACTATCACACTTTGTCATATTACTAGAGTTTTTGACGTGTATTAATACAAAGTATAATAGTGTTAGTGCGGTTGCAGTTAGGAATTTTAACATCCACGACTTTTCACACTTTAAATTTTTTTAAAATATTTCTTTCGTTCCTGATAGTTTTTTTTTAAGAAGAAAGTCAGTACTTAGTATTGTCCTTGTACTGTTTCAGTCTTCGGATTTCCTTTTGTCGCAAAATTTTTGAATCAAAACGGGTTATCCATTTAAATAAAACACATATAAAGTTATTATTTCAATGAAACTTTTATTGCATTTTATATTTTATACGTACGAAATACGATGGCATTAAATTTCATCTTATTTCGTATGGGTTTTGAGGAAGTTTTTGTCCACTTTTTCGCACATTTCGGGTGGTAACTTGACGAATGTTGGTTTTCAAATGCACCAACTTTAGTGGATTATCTAGCGGCTTCAAATCGTTCTAAAAACTTCGCTTTCAATAAAGCCAGAATCAGTTGGATTGTGTGGCTCTTGGCACCGTCTTGTTAAAACCACTTATCATCTAGTTCATAATCTTCAATTGCTCAGTAAAATATGTCGGTTGTCATACGGCCATCTCGCCCTGAATTTACAGTAATGGTTCTTCCGATATTTTCACGAGTCTGACCACATCTGCAGCGCTTCCAGTTTCTTTAAATTTTTTATAATCTTACAACATGAAAATTAATAAAAATAGTTATTGATAATCTTTCATTCTTGACCGTGGCTGGGGCTCGAACCCTGGCCGGCAGGTTACCATGACATGTTTCGATCGCAACCACTCGATCTCCTCAGATGGATTTGCCGTTTTACACTCGCAGCCATCGACGACTGCTGACGTCAATAGTCAAACATCAATCCTTAAACCAAATTGTATTTAAACCTTTGGTAGATCGAAGTTTGCTTTTTTGAATGATTATCCATTTTAATTGATTTTACATGTTTTTCCTAACTTCTGTTTTTTCCGTACTTTTATCAAGAATTCTTCTTGAAGTCCAAAGTACATATTTTGTTTTCTCATTATTGTCTTTCTTTTTCTTGTTGACCTTTTTCAGCACAACTTGAAGGACAAATGAACACATAGAGCTCGTGCCTTAGCTTTAACAATAATTAGTTTTGTGGTTATTTTGTTGAACTATTTATGGTTTTTCATCCAAATTTTTAATATTTTTAATTAGGCTTAAGTTCATTAAATTTAATTTTCATTAAATTATTTTTGTGAAGAAAGTCATTGTCATGTTGTAAAATTTCTTTCTTCATAAAAATAATTTAATGAAAATTAAATTTGATGAACTTAAGCCTAATTAAAAATATAAAAAATTTGGATGAAAAACCATAAATAGTTCAACAAAATAACCACAAAACTAATTATTGTTTTTTTATAATCTTGAAAATTCCTTGCACAGTAGGTCGATTATTATTATGCTCGAAAAGTTTCAACGTTTGAACCATAACTTCTGTAGTAAGTTTAAACTATTTTTACGCGTTTTGCAGTTGTTAAACGATCCATATGGCAAATTATTCACTAATAAATGACACTTCAGTTGACAGATATTTGACAGCTAACATCTTTGCCCGGCCGGCGTTTTTGAAACCACTAAATGGATAACCCGGTAAATACTAAGTTTTACAAAATCTCTATTTTGTGTCAGTAGTTCTATAATCAAACATAGTTCGTTTTTAAATAACAATCCGTGCCCATGTTCTGTAACTCTGGCATCGAGAAACTTTTCGATTGAAATGTGAGAAATGAAACAAGAATGTCATGAATTGAAACAAACAACTGTTTTTCTCACTTAATTGCGTCTGTAACATTTTTGGCGAGTAATAGTTATCACGTTAGGTAATTACTCGCCAATTTACAAAAATATTTTCCTGAAAATTTTCTGTGGGAACTTTGAACTGTCAAATAAACTCACGAATAAAAACGGGGCGAGAAAAAAATTTCAACACTAAAAAACATATTAAAAATGCAATGAATAATCGTGGTTATTCCAAAATACGTGTAGAAGAAGTGAACATTTACATGAAAACAAAACCAAATTGACAAAAATTGTTTTTGTTTATCATACAAAATTTACAGTTTTTAAAAGAGAAAGAAACGCGTTATAACTCTCGCGTTAATTTTATTTTAGAAGTGTAAAGATAACAAAAACAATTTTCGTCACTTTGGTTTGGTTTGGTTTTGTTTTTGTTTTCATGTAAATGTTCACTTCTTCGACGCGTATTTTGGAATAACCACGAATAGTAATAATAATTTGTTCTTGTCACATTTTTTCATTGTTTAATTATTTTACTTTTGAAATTTTTAAAAAATATGCGAATGTTTTCAAAGCTCCTTCGCAAACAACAAACATTAAAGTCGAACTTTACTTTATTAGGTATAGCCGACGTTTGTATTTTCGCCGCCTTCTTTGAAAATTTTTCAATTTTAGTAAATTTTGGTCGCCGTCAACGTTTAGGTGACTGGCGTTCACAACGTTTGCACTTTCGCATCGGCTTCGAGTAGAATATAATGACATTTATAACGTAACGACGTAATCTCTTTGGATAGTTTTCGACATGAGTTACAGAGACACTTTTTATCACTTTTCGAGAAACGATGAAATATTTAGTTTCACATCTTTTCGATGCGAGAAGTTCTCACTAAAGTAACAGAACATGGGTACTGAAATAGGTTTTCCATGTACTTTAAAAGTATCTTTGCTCGTATAATTAAAGCGCTGTAGGCATTTCTTTCTCCATGTGCAGATATTTTACAAATCATAATCTAGTAAGCGCAAAGGCATTCTCTGGTATTATTTTTGCTTTTAAAAAATGCCAAAAACTTTTTGATTCATGTTTTTATTAACAGCACTCTTATATCTACACTTCAACAACTTTAATTGTCTATGAAACTTTCGTATTAAAAATACAGGCACGATTTCGTCAATGTTGTTCGTAAATGTAGGTACATATATGGATATAAAGCATATTTATCAATGTATCCAATCATATATTGTCACCAAGTTGAGATAAATTTGTTTAAATAAAAAAGGAAATAAGACAAACCGTTAAGCTTATATGAATGTGTGTGTGTGTAAGTGCTTGTAAAGATTTTTGTATGTTTAGCCAAAGAAAATAAATTAATACAATTTATCATTTCTTTTCTTCTCTCTCTCTTTTATTTAAGATGTATGATGAGTTTTACGAGTATGTACTTTGCCATAAACAGGAATAAAGTATTCATTCATGTACATACAGATGTTACTGTGTATTCTTTACGATTGTTTCATGGTGAAGATGCACGTATGTATGTATGTATGGCATTAGTATGTATTTAAATGAATCATTTCGAAAAGAAGTTTGATTTATTCAATTAAATGCTAACGAATTTAAACATAAACATACATATAACGGGTATCCCAAAATAAACGTCATCTCATGTTGTAGTTAAATTGTTTAACGGGCTGTATGGCAAGTGACATCTTCTTGTTGAAACCACAGCTTGGCAATTTTAATACTCTTTAATTTCGGCCGAAAAAGTTGTGCTACATGTTGCGGTCTCAAACATAATTTACAGGCACTGCTTGTCCAGTCTTATTTTTTATTTAATGCCCTCCTTCATTTCGGAATTCGCAATAAAAAGTGAGACATTACGGCTTTATCGGGGACTACTTGTGCGGTAATTTAGGCGATAACCAAGCCTTCTAGATGAAATTGTGCTCCATTACTTGAAATACTTTTTATAAAAAAAACCAACATCCACTGCTTTGACAATGTAAACACGTTGTATCGTGCAGCGCTTTTTTTTTAGTAACCCTTAACTATGAAACTGTGTTTTTAGGGGTTGCCAACACTTAACTGCACAAATGGCGGAAAATTTTAACTTGCGATATTTTTTAAATACCCTTTATTAATAAAACTGTAAGGTAAACCCCGTAAACCTTTTAATGTTTGGGAAAAAGTCGAATGCTTTCGGGTACGACTCGAAAGGATCCCTATTAGGATCTGACAGACATGTTCTTCTTAGGTGTTACATCCTCCCGGGAAAAACATCCAAATTTCGAGTTCGAGGTGTTCACCAGATCACTTTCTGGTGCCACGGGGGCAGTAACCCCCGGTGAGTGCAAGGCACCGATCTGACTATTGGTTGTGGCCTCCATTAGTATGTTCCTTGAGGGAAATACTTCCTGCCTTTCGGGAAGATTGTTTTTACGATACCCTTGCTCTTCCGATGGAGGGTTGCTCCTCAGTAATTTCTCACCTTCCGATAAGGGAGCGCCTTTTTAAAGTGCGAACGTAGACAATGGTTCAACTAAGAAGAACTTCAACTAAGAACAGCTTTTTTGACTTTTCGGGATCAGGTGGTGCCTGTGGTTTATGTCCAAAATCGCGGAAAGAGGGCTGATTTTTGCCATTGTGAGAAACCCAGTAACAACTTCGCCTACTTTTTCAAAATGAATAGCGTCTTTTACTTATTATTCAGTAACATTTTTCAATAACACTTCTATAACTACTTTTTTCTGGATGTATTTAGGTAAAACAAATTAGAGTGTTATATTCAGCTGTGGCGAATCTTTGATACCCTCCACCAACAATTTTAATATTTCAGGAGTTATTTCTATATGATGTATATTTATTATTAATTTATCTTTAAAAAAACTAGAGTATCCAATTATTCGACTTAATCGATTAATCGATTTTTGAATTTTAAAATTGCTCGATTAATCGAATAAAGGCTTTAAATTGCCCGAATTACTCGAATAACGCGAAGAATTCGAATAATTTGATTTAATGGGAAAAAACAAACATCTCTATTTGAACGCATACTTTTTTTTTATTAATAGTTATGAAAAAATTTTAAACCAATATATTGGCTGACTTCTAAAACGTACTAATACAAAATTCGTACACAATTTTACTACTGTATTTCAACCATGTACACGTACAAAGTACCGAAAAAATGTAACTATGTGTTTTGTTTATTAAAACGTTTTGAAATGTAAGTGATGCAATGCATAATACTTTTAAAATAAATCTGTATTGCTTGCAAATAAAATGTTAAATGTCACAAAGCATCAACTTTAAAACCGATGCTCTGATTGCTTATTTGATGCGTTACTAATACTTAGCAGTGACGTTTTGGAAGGGTTTGCATTGTATATATCTGTGGTTTTCACGAATAATCGCGTAAGTCGGTTTTTACCGAAATTGAGATAATGATGTCAAAGTGCTACATTTTGCATTAGGTTTTTATAAGTATTAAGCTTTTTAGAATATAATGTAGTATTATTAATTTTTTTTTGCTAAAAACAACTTCAGTTAACTGTTTAATAAAATATTTTGCTATTATAACGATTTATGTCGACATACATCGCCAAAAATTGTAAAATTGCTGAATATGTTTCCAAATAAAAAGCATATGTGATGTTATGTTGTTATTCGTGCAAAAAATATGAAAGTATTTTTAACAACTTATATGTACATGTGCGTTTATTGTTGACTTCTTTAGTTGCAACAACAGCAGATGAGCGGTTGTTTGTAATTTTAAGTCCATACGTTGTGCTATAAGTATCAAAAACTCTGAATATGTCGCCAACTTGTGTGCTAAAAATAACAACGTAAGTCGTCATGTGTGATTAAAATGATAACATTTATTTTCACAAAAAAGAACTTATGTGGAGATATGATGTTATATTGCACACACTTAATGAGTCAATCAAACATATGCATTTTTAATCCTTTTACAGATTGTGATCCTGTGAGGATTTTTTCATGAAAACTATGTATAATACGTAGAAAGTCACTGTTAAGAGGATAGTAAAGAAAAAAGTTTAAAAAAGCATCTACAGAAGCCGCAATTGAAAAAAATAATTGTTTTTGCTCTCCTGAAAAGTTTGGTTTTATAACTTACGCGATTTTTCGTGAAAACCACAGATATATTGTACTGCGGCATTCTGAAACATTATACTTTGTTCTAATACAAAGCAATTGACGTTCCGGAAGTCAGCCATTATTTCTTAAAATCGAGTGAAATTGAAATCAAAGGAGATTTCCCGTTAAATTTTTTTAAAAATCACCGCAGTTTTTCCTGATTATAAGAGAAGTTATGGTAAAGACACGAATTCAATGTATATATATATACAAGAGAATTTTTTTTTTATAAACTTGTAAAACAGGATCATTTTTTAAATTCCTTTGATTGCAATTACACTCGAATGTATTCGGTATCCAGAACATGGCTAATAACTTATTTATATTTTTTTGTAATCCCCTTTTAATTACCTTTATTTGTAAACTCTTCTCTAAAGGTTTGGTTTATTTACTTTTTAACGTATTACAATTTCACGACAAAAATCAGACACTTCGTTTTCAAATAAGGACACTTAGGTTTTTATGACGGATCTAAGGATAATTAAGGATATTAAATGCCAACATCCAGCCGATTAGAAGATACGAGGTAAAAAAAAATTACAGTCGGGTAATAACAGGCAACCCATAATCTGACAGTACATGGTTTGCACATTTATAACTGCTGATGAATTTTTTTTTACGAATTTGACGTTTATAGTCAGCGTTTAAAAAACTGCAGTCAAAGTGAAAAAACTGCCATTTCTTCCACTTCTTCATTTTTCTTTGGCCAAAAAAACTTTTGCTTTTACTTCTGATTCATTAACAGCCTGTTCATCGATTTCGAACGTTAACGTTTTCATAGAAAATAACATTTGAAACAATAACAAATTTTAGAATTTCGTAGTGCTTTTTCTGATTACCCAACACATCGACCCCTTTGCGCGAAAATATCGTATGTTACAAAAACCAAATTTTACAGGACAGCCATTTTTCTACTTTTCTCTGCTTTCGCTTGCAATATCAAAATGAAAATATACAATCAATTTTTGGAGCAACGAAGTGGAATTCGCCTACAATATTTTGTCAGGTAACGTCTCTTTGAATGTAGAACAAGATTGCATCAAAAACTCAATTTCAAAAAAATTGGCATATACGATAATTTCGCGCAAAGGGGTCGACATTATTTTGTAGACGAAGTTTTTACTGGGAAGTTCGGCCTGTGTATGGTTGCCTAGGTGCTGTTGCTATTCAACAGAAGCTGTTGGTTTTTTATATAGCAGTGAAGGGATAGAGAGCTCCGCTTTCCAAACGAGGGGAAATTGTATCACTTTTGACCGATTATACACTTAAATTGCAACCTGTGTATGAAGGGGTTAAAACAGGTTCTCATGTAAATCTGTTTCCACCTTTGTCTAAAATACTAATCTTGACCTCATAACATAATTTTGTTTTGTCGGATCCATGATTCCCAAATAGTGACACTCTCGAAAATGTGTCTGCATATATAGCGTGATGTCGGGTACTCTTACTTGTTTTTATTGTGTGGTTAAAATGGAACGATAGTAAACAGAAAGAAAAACACTCGGGATAAATTAAGTTTTCATACTTACTTTGAGTACGAGTCGTACTCAGAAATTCAAGTACGAATAAAACTAAAACGTACTTAAAACAATCCTAACTAAGATTGCTTTCAAAAATCAATCCCAGAATTTATTAAAATAAGTACAAAGTTCTTAAACCAAGTAAAAAAAAATTAAACTTTTCGTTGGTCTTATCTAATTTAACTTATTAAAGTTTGTGGCAGACACTACAACAACAATACACAAGTAGTTAAAAAACGATTTGCTTGTTGTGTGTAGAAATAACAAAAAACACAGAACAAGACGAAAACATTATTTTCATGTTTTAAAAGTTAAACTGAGAAGTCTTGCTTTTCATTTAGTTTATATTTTCAGTTATATATGAACATAAAATTTTTAAAGTATAAACCTTATTGGGAATGATGCTGGTGTTTTATAATTGAAGTTGTAAAACGGGTAAGTAAATCAATCATAATAAAATGCTCCTTCTAATTTCACTTTTAATTTATTTCTAGTACTAATTCGGGATTGAACTAACCTTTTAATACCTGAATCAAGCGCATTTTGAGATTGATAAAATCTTAGTTTAAAATCCATCCATCTTATTTTCGGATTATTTCAAGTACGAATTCGGGAATAATTGAATTAATCTTCAAGAAAATCCGTTCTATTAATACCGCTTCTGATTGATTTGAGTACGGATTGATTGCTTTTTGCGTTTTTGCTTGAGCGTATTTTGTGTTTTTTACTCATACTTTAAGAGCAATATGTTATAGTTGAACCAGGAATAATAAAATTTGGATTGGTTAGCATAATAGCAATAACTTGAACGTATACAACCGTCATATGGTTGCGGTTGCCTTATTAAGGATAGATTTAACAATGTTATGGTTGCAGTGACAATAATGTGCTTACATTAAACATAATATGTATGCAAACTTACCGTTAAAAATACACTTGACTTAATGGATACATATTTGTTTCTGCGTAAAGTAAGATCCAGATTTTAATTTAAACAAACGTCCCTTGTGTTTCGACCTTGTAGGCTTATTCACTACCTTACTCCTGCTGTTGGACATTCTGGAGACTTAAGTCGAATTATTCGTGTAGAAAATACAAATTTATTTTCCCACTTTTTTTCAAAATCGGTTACTATGCGACCTTGTATCGGAGCGAAATATTATTTTGTTTCTAAATACAAAAGTAATGATATCTACGAGGATTGTTTAAAAAATAAACTAAATAAAAGCTCTAAAAATATGATCTTAGATGATATAATTATTTTAAGCTTAAGATAATTCAGGTATATATCTTTTACAGTTAACCAGTATTATGTCTTCAGAGTCGAGGCCTGCATAAATGTATTTGAAAATCAAACACGCAACAAAACTCAAATGTAAAAAACATTTGTGTACAATCGCAATGACTATGCATAACTGTTCGTACTCGTACTCGTCGCGCAATTAAAAAAGTGTTATTAAGGTACAATAATTCAAAGAAATACACTCTAAACACACACTCCAAACCTGCTTCTTTGAAAACCTTTTAATACAGTAATTAATTTTTGCGTATATTCTTAGTATTTGAAAATTACCTCGTCCATTCTACGAGAATTTGTGATATATACTTGTGAGTCGTAGGCATACAAAAAATTGCTTTTGCGAAAATATTGTTGCAATATTATGAAAAAAATAAACATAAAAAATATTTTGTACTTACAAACGTATCTTAAACTCACATTAACCCATTTACGCCCGCTGTGCCAATTTGGGAACACTTCATTATTTCCGGCTTATGACAAAGTTTTTGACATTATTCAATATATGTTTACCTTATTGATAAACTAAAATTTCAGAAAATTCTATAACATCAAAAAAAATTTTTTTTAAAATTTTTTTTTTTAGTGACCGTAGTGCCAATTTGGGTACACCTCTTTAATTCCAAAAAAAAAAAAAAAAAAAATTTTTTTTTTTTGTTTTTTGTTTATATGTAATGAATTAAATAATAAAATAAACAATATTTTATTTTTTGTCCGGTAGTTTTTGTTTGGGCTTAAATGGGTTAAAAATATAAAGTTTGTGTGTGTATTTTTCGATTCCACTCTCATTTCTGTGTGTATTTTGTATTCTCTTGGTAATTTTTGAAACCATTTTTTTTATACCTATACTTAGTAAAGCCTTTTTTTGCTTCTTCACGTTCGCACACTTACGTTTATTCTCCGTCCACAGTATTTGTTTGTGGCAGAGACACTACAGTATAGAGTTTGAAAAATTTCAATGATTTGAATGTGTGCTCAAATGAAATTATGTAAACTTGTACTTTAAAGTTCTCGTATTAAGCGTTTACAGCAGTTCCGCACTTAGAAATTTGCATAAAATGAAACGTTACATGTCAAAATTTAATAACAGTACAGGTTGAAAAACCATTAAAAATAATATGCGTTTCAAAGAAAAATACACGTTTGTTGAAGCGAAATCCTTGAAATCTTTGTGCTCACCAAACTTTTTACTGGGTTATATTAATATCTGTTAAACGTTTGAATCTCTTCTTTCAAAGCATCAAATCAAAATAAACAATATATTTCTTTTATATTGTTTTTCTTGAAAAGAAAAAAAAAAATTACGAATTGAGAAATACGTTTGTTTCATTTCACAAGAACTTTTTTCAGAGTTTGAAATAAAAAGCGTTTTTTTCTGTTTTCAAGCATTAACTGTACAACGGAAATGTTAAAGACATTTTCGGTTCGTTACTTCACATAAGCATGTGAATTTGCTTGTGTTGTATTAGTACCCTGCAACTAAATTGGTTACTAGTTAGTTCTTGGACTAGTTTATTACTAGTTGTTAGGTGTCTAAAAATGAGAAAAAGATGACACAATTTTTACAGCACAGCTTTAAACATGAAGCCGTTTGTTGTTGAAACAGCAACAACAGTACACAAGTTGTTAAAAAACATTAAACTACTTGTTCGCTATAGGAACAACCACAAGACTACAAAAGCAGATAAAAAACACTAAAAGAAGAAAAACGTACATTTTTGGTTGGTTTAAGAGTTGACAAACTATTTTCATGTTTAAAAAAAAATAAATAAAAAGAAGAAAAATTCCCAAACTCTTTTTGTTAAGATTATTTAGTTAAATTTAGACTGTGAAATGACAAAAAAAAGACAAAAGCCTATCGGGGCATTTTGCTGGTTTCATTCTTAGAGTTCCTTCTGTGTAAACAAGGGGAAATTTAACAAAAGTGTAATAGGAAAATATTAATATTCTCTCGCTCTCTTTGGTTCCAGGGGTAAGTGCTTAGAATTAGGCTGTTTTCCTAAACGTACACAGAGAAAACAGATTCGTGATCACAACCGAATTTGGCGGCAATCGAATTTCGTCGGTTGCATGTACTATCACACAATTCGGTTCCAATTACTGAAAATTTCGTTGCTTAGTACAATATTGTTGATAGCAACATTTAAATTTTAGTACACTATCAGTCATAACAACAGATATTGTTAGTTGTTAGTATGATTATTAGAAACAAAATTGTGCTTATACCCGAATATATGATAGCTGCAACTGAATTAACACATAATTGGTGTTCATAACAAGAGATTTGATTGTCGTTATCAATATTTTTTTTTTCACCGGTCAAATGTAGCCCATAAGGGGCAAGGACTTGTCCAAAGGTAACCCCAATGCATAAAAAAATGGCTTATTTTACAGTACGATGTCCTAGGGCCCATCCAGCTTGCATTACAAAGGAGAAGTCTTAAAACTACTGCATGGTATACTCCAAAGGATTAGCTTTGAAATCGTTTCAAAACGAAAACATGTCGTTAAAAAACGAAGACATGTCGTTTAAATGCAAACTCTTCTTAATAATACCATGGTCGATACTTGCATTGGACCAGCCCAGGATCAAAATGGATCAAGTAGTCCAATATAATTTGCAGGGTGCATATGTGCATATGTTCATACCTATAAAAATACGTAAATTACTTACCCCCATTTATTAAGTTTTTGCACATTTTCCATTTTTTACCGAAAAGATAATTTTAAAATATAAAATTAAAAATTATTTTATTCTATCAAATTTTTTGACAAAAAATTTAGTAAGCAATTGGTGCTTTTAACTATTTTTTGGTTGTGAATTCCGAATAATAATGTTTTCATTTGTTGTAATCGAATTGAAGCGATACTAACAATCAATAATTAGCTGCAATAGATGAATATACATTTTTATTACAAAATTTATTGACAAGAGCAAATTATTGATTGTAAAGCCCAATATTCAGTATTGCCCTATATTAAATTCGGTTGTGATTCTTACCATTTGTACTAATTTTTAGAACTAAATTAAATTAGTTATCATAACTAATAAAAGAATTGAAGGAATCATATTTCAGTTGGAACATCGTTTTAATAATCAAGAGAATTAAAAATCAGTTAGAACTATACATTTTTAATAGTTGCAATAATAAATCATGTTACTTGATCAATATTTTATTGCTGCAACCGTTTCCCAACCAATTTGTTTTCTGTGTGTATGGTCACAATGTCTTAATACCTTATTGACACAGTGTTTATGCATTCCCTGCAGATAATATTGAACTACGTGAGCCATTTTGATCAAATGGACTACTTACTCCATGGACTGGTCCAATGTTATGCAAGCATGGACCATGCCATGGTTAAAAAGTGTTTGTAGTAAAACGACATGTCTTCGTTTTTAAAGGAAATGTTTTCGTTTTTAAAAGAAGTTAAAACTAGTCCTCTAGAGTAGGTCATGGAGTAGTTTAAAAACTAATCCACAAGGAGTATGTATGAACATGGAGTAGTTTTAAGACTACTCCGTTGTAATGCAAAACTGGGTTATATGGTCCAGCCCTTGGACATCGTAATGTTAAATAGACCATGTTATTTCAATACATTTGGGTTACCTTTGGAGTACTCCTACTTCTTTATGGACTACTTTTTACATGCATGTATGACCTAGTCTCGTTAACTGTAGGGTTGTGTACTTACGTTGTTATCGACATTGTATTGTATGTGTTTATGTTTTGCATCTAAATTTGTTGAACTGCTTTAATTGCTTTTCCCTGTGCAGTGGCAACTTTAAAGTTGCATATAGGAACAACCATTGTCCAAATGCTAATGGTTGCATTGAAGAACATGTTGCCGTGTATTACAACAATGCAATAGGCGTTTATTCTAATAAAAATGCATATTATAAGAAGCAATAATAAAGTGAAAAAATATTGAAGGGAATTGTAAAATTTTGTTTTACTTTTATTGGTACTTATACTGTTAATAAAGTAACTAATTTTAAACTATTATAAAAATACATCAAAATGAACTAGTTGAGCTCCTGTGACAGTTTGTTAAATGAAAAAAAATGGTAAAAACTCACCAGTATACTTCTAGTTATATACTAGTTAATTTGTCTGCAGGGTATTTGTATATACTACATGTACATATGTGTGAATGTGAGTTTGAAAGATTGAGAGCGAATGTAATTGGTATAAAGATAAGACATGAAATCTAAATAAGATGAACAATGACATAAAACCAAATAAAGAAATAAATGATTCCCTTCTTACCATACGTGTAACTTTAACACCCGGGTTTCTTTACTAACTTTAATTTCCTAACGTTTCCCATTTCATTGTTTATATTTTTCTTTTTTTATTCATTTAATTTTCTTTCGTAAATGTGTTTTGCTTTTTCCGTATAACGATGATTTTCATGTTAATAACCATTATTGTTGCTTAATTTATTCCATTTCCCGTCATGTTTTACAACTTGAGTTGACATTAAATTTAGTACATATTATCAAAAATCGTTTTTTATATTGAAGTCACAAATAATAAATAATGGGGTGCTTTAAATAAATTAGAAAATTTCATTTTAGGCCACAAAACAATGTTGTGGGCTAGAAATGTGTAAAACAAATTGGATGATTAAGGGTTTGTAAGGCAAAGGATTAAGATGTATTGGTAACACAAATAAGTTCTTCCTTTTTTTTTTGTTTTCTTATCTCTTTGTAAAAAAAACCTTTAAAGGAGGCAATAGATGGATTTCGGTTTAAACGAATTGTTCATTTTTAAGGACCAAACCTGCATCGAGTAGATACAATGCTTATGCAAACGCCCTCGTTTATAGCATTTTTTGTACGTAATGTCCTGTTTCTAATAAAAAGCAACAGCACACAGAGACATGAGTTAGCAGTAGGTTACGCGCAAAAATTAAATGCTTCCCGCGATTTACATAGACTTAACCCATTTTTCGCCGACTGGTGATTATAATCACCAGCACTCTAACTCTTGTTTTTTGTTGCCACATTTTTTTGTTCTGTCAGTTACTTAAAATCTTATTTCGCTATTATGTTGTCAGTTTACTTGGTGCGGCGAAAAATGGGTTAAATTGCAGCCACAACGTGCTGCTTAAGGGCGCCCTAGCCAATAATCGACTTCTTTGGGCTACTGGTTCCCTTGAGATGTGGCAATTACAAGTCCAAACAAGCTTCAGTTATTGGTTCTCTGTCATATTCTGGACACATTTCGTTGAATTTTCTTTTTAAATGATTCAATTGTACCTTCAAAGCTCTTGTGTTACTGATTAAGTAGCTCTATTTCCAAAGCTTTTTCATGGTTTTAATTTTAGTCGCGCTAAAATTGGCTTTTAAATTATTTGCCCAGTCCGATGCAAAAGCCCTTATTCTAATATCGTTGAAGCAGCTATTCAGAGGCGTTTGACTTTTTAAAGGTTGGGTTTATTGCGCAAACGATTTCCTTGCTTTTAAATAAATCTAAATGCTTTAAAATAAAAAGGAAGCAACCTAGCCGTTTCACTTTGTTGTACAATTTGACCAAGTTGCATGGCCAATTAAATTTTATTTAATTGTCGATTAACTAAGATATCAAATTGGTATGTATGATATTGTATAGTTCGAAGTTACGAATATCGGAAATCAAGTTGACTCTGCAAAATTAATTTCTTAATATAGTTTAAAAGTTCGCTGTACCGACTTACTAGTTTATTTAACTTATCATGATTTCTTTTCTGTCAAGAATATTCAATGTATGCTACAATTCAAGGGGGCTTATGCTACATTCCAAAAATATATGCAAAAATGTGAAAAGTTGTCGTCTTCCTTTCAAAATATGTTGCACAAATAAATGGAAAATATGTTCCATATCTTGCACCCAGTTATAGTATATCAGGGTAAGATAATATTTTTTAGCTGCATTGAGTACTTTTTTATGTTAGTGAGTCTTTTGCGTATTAACTTTATTCTTGTGTTTGCGTAAAATTGGTTTTATGTGGCGCAACATTTTTTACAGCAGGTGACTTTTATTTTGGAAAATCAGTGTTCTCAACGCGTGTTATCAACCAAACAAATTGAAAGATGAAAAAAATTAACTACTTTTTAAACATGCACGCAGAGAAAAAACATGTTAAAATATGGTCACCTCCAACAACACTATTTTTAAAGAATATTTTGAACATATTATTTTTAATTTAACCACATTATTGTCAGCGACAACCATATTATGGTTGAAATAGTCCTTCAACAATAAGCCACAACCATATTATGGTTGCCTCTAATCATGTTATGTTTAAACTTGAGAATAATTTGTTTCAAAATTAACAATAGCATTTTCCTTTTTTTCAAGAGCAACATGTTATGGTTGAAAACCAACCATGCTATTATAAGTGTTAAACATATTTTAGTTATTATTAACCATTACATGTTTGCAGGCAACCATAATATGGTTGTGGCTTCTTGTTGGAGAACTATTTTAAAACCATAATATGGTTGTCGCTGACAATAATATGGTTAAATTAAAAATAATATGTTCAAAATTTTCTTTAAAAATAGTATTGTTGGAGGTGACCATATTTTACCATGTTTTTTCTCTGCGTGTGCGTGCAACATGAAAGAAATATTACACATATATAGGGCATCATTATACCCACACCACAATAATGGAGCGGCTATTTTGCGATTGTTTTAATGTTTTTCTTTAAAATATTGGTTCTAGACATACGTTTTCGCATAACGATCTAATCAGAATCACTTTTTTAATCGGTTTAACGATGCCCGTCCTTCCGGCTGGCTGGATGTCCATGTTAACCTTGTGCGCAAAGTTCAAGTTGCAATTTGATGAAATTTGGTATAACGGTTCTAATTGCCACAAGAACCAAGGACAACGGTGATAATCGTTTTATAATTTCACAAAGCTCCATACAAGCTTCTTTCCGGAATAAAGTCTGCGGACATCAACCAGCTTATTATGCTGGCATTAAATTAAATTGGTATTGACATACAATTTGGCAGCAATAACTAACGATAGCTAATATGTCACGTCAAAATATTGTTTGTAGGTCCAAAATTAACCATAGGTTCCATACAAACCCCCTTCCTAAAATCAGCCATATCTATAAATAATGTCCTGTGGTTTGCATTGGGAATAAAAGGCCTCAAAAATATGTGGTTTCGTTAATAGTTAAAGATAAAGCGACTGCTTGGTGTACCTACCCAATAAAAAATTGAGCTTCGGACGAAGCAGGTTTGTAAGTGAGAAACGTAAAAGTTTCGCTTACTAATCGCTTACGTAAGGCATGAATTTTATATGGCGAGTTCCCACTTTGAAGCAATACATACATACTACTATAGTGAACTTTTGTGAAAGACCCCAACCCCCGCAAACAAATCTCATATAAATAAAGATATCTAAATAATATTTGGGACAAAAAACTTTAACATAAATTTTAACCTTATAGCATAATTTTGTTCAGGCGGGTCCATGATTGCCCATGGGTCCCAAGTAGGGTGCCCTCTCGAAAATTGTATACTGAATATGATTGACAGAAGTCTTAAGCTTTTGATGGAATTCATTTTGTGTGAGGAGACAAATTCCACAGATAAAGCTCACATTGAGTTTTTATTAATGCTGTTAACTTTATTATGCTTTTCTGTTCATGGGCCATTACTTTGAATGTTATTAGAATTAATTCTTTAGTTTTAACAAAGAGGAGAGTATTTAACGCAATCTTATATTAAAATTTTGCTAACCATTATAAAGATTTATTAATAATTTTATTTAACTGTAAATTGTTGCAATATTAGCTAGAAAAAAGAACATAAGCAATTACTTTTGCGTCGTGCTTCATAAAGACAAATCAAAATGGCCAATAAAGATGGTAATGTTGTGTAATTCTAAGCAGGTTCACTGTGAACAGGGCTGCCAGGATTTTTTTTCCTTGTCCCCAAAAAATTTAAGAAATATCCCCAAAAATCCCCAAATGAAAAAACAAAACCTTAAAAATTAAATATTTTTTTTTGGTTTTTTACTGACTAAATTAAATTTTTTTTTTTTAAATAGTAAGAATAATTTTAATAAGAAATCCCCAAATAAAAATTTTCAAGTCAAAAAAATTATTTTATTTTGTTTGTAACGACTGGTTTCGGTATGTTTTTTAAATCCTTTTTATGCGATTCCAGTGAGGAATTACATGCAGAACAACATGCCGTTATTGAAAACGAATGAGCCAATTATAAGAGTTTGGAGCTTGTTCAATCGGTTTTAGCCCTCCTTAAAATCAACAATAAAAATACATATATCCGTCATTTATTTAATGCACCGAAGTCATCATAACTATCTACTACCCAATAGCCTAGCATTATTTTTCCCAAACTTTTTTATACTGTCTTTCATATCAACTTATTATTGGGGAATACATGCCCAATAGAAAATTTTATCATTTTGCGAAGCACTAAAGGTACATTTAAAAAAATAAGTGCACAATTATGCGCTACGCAATAAGACATACAGAAATGCAGTAAAGTAAGTGAAAGAACTCTCAACAACTTTTATTAAAAAAATAACTTTTCAAGTGCTACGGCATTCCCTTACTACGAAGCAGGTTTGTAAGCGAGAATACTAAAAAATAACTGTATCAAAACATTCAGTGTGTAAAGCTGATCGGTACATCTAACAATTTTTATATGCGCTTCATGTTTCAAAAATGTATTGCTTCAAAGTGGGAACTCGGCATATAAAATTCATGTCTTCCGTAAGCGCAATGGAAAGCAAAACTTTTGTTTCTCCTTTACAAATCTGCTTCGGAGGAAGCTCAATTTTTTATTGGGTATATATTTGCTTGAAAATTGCCTTTAAAAAATCAAAAATTTTATGTGTTGTCAATGATTTCGGTTCTATTTTTAAATTCTTTTTTTTTAACACTAACTCAATAAAAATAACATAAGTTCATAAAGAACCTTTTACACACTTAACAAAAATGGTAATCTTAATTAGGACCCTTTACACGGCATAAGAGTAAGATAAAAGTTTTGCTCCTTTTTTTGAACAAAGAAATATAAGCGTAAATAATAAAAGAAGGGAAAATATATTAAAAAAGTGTAAAATCCCCAAAAAATCCCCGAATTTTTTTTTAAATCCCCAAAAAAATCCCCAAATGGCTTTCTTTGTCCTTTTTGCTAACATGAAATCTCGATCTTTGGGGATAAATCCCCAAGTCTGACAGCCAAGACTGTGAAATGGAATCGCTGAAATACCTTTTGTGCATAAGTTTTAACTCTTTGACTCTTTGACAAATTCACAGCAATGTTGTTTAATAATGTAGGAAAAAATTAGCGTGACTCTCCTTTAATGTTGCCAACACTTAACTTTCAAAAATGCAATATTTTTTTAGTAAAAATGGATGAGAAGAGAAAGAAGAAGAAATGTCTAAACAAAATTTTTTACAAAAATGCATTAATATTATTAATATTCTTTTTGGCACAAAAGTTGTTTCTTATTTCTTACATGGTTAAAAATATGACCAGTTTAATCATTCTTAAGATGACCACAACCATATGGTTATGGTTGAATCAGCTCTTTCCGTGGTCATTGACAAAATATAATTTTCCTTAATACTTTTTAGCAGAACTACTAAACATAGAATATTCCTTATCTCTATCCCATGCACTGCCCTAGTTTAAGCCACATGCAAATACATTATTTTCCATTGACTTGAAATATGTAGTGCAGTAATTTCAATTGAATTTTTTTTTGTTTTAATTTTGATGGCCAAAAATAAATGGCACACAAATCTCTGTTACATTTTGGATTATAAACCATTGACATTGCCTCTTACAACATAAAGCTCGCTGGTTGCAGTTGCTGGCATTTGCTACTCCATGACAGATCAAACAATTTTCATTCAACATTTAATGACAACATATGCCCATCAGATATTTAAACGTGCGGATATATAGAGACAGACTAGAGAGTTGCGAATGCTTATCAGTAATACTCCTTTTTATGCCGAAGCAAATCAATGTAAATCAGACCACATTACAATTCCCATATATTATGGATAGTTGCATGCGAGGACTGTGTGTGAAATTAAGGGAAATTGAAGAATGTTATAGATTTTTTTTTAAATCAATCAAATCTTACTAGGGTTTTTAAAAGTATGTATCGCGTTTTTTTATTCTAGTTAAAGAAAATACAAAAAAATATTCTTCATAATCCTAAAAGAATTACACAAGTAAAAAAAAAAAATGTTTGGTGTCTTGATATCGTTAGAGGGTTTTATTAGTTGTCCATTGGCGACACTAAAAAGACTTCGCATTTTTTTCCTGCATGTTGTTTCGGATCTACGGCCAGTTTTAAATATTGGTTGTAATACAAAAGTTTATTTTCGTGATTTTTGGTCTTAACGACTCATTTCTATAAATAAACTGATTTTAATACCATGTTGTTTTTGTTAAGAAATTGTTCTAATTTTGGTTTATTTGTTGTGAATACACAGAAAAACGTTCAGAACATCTATAGCATATTTTATAAAAGGTGTTTATTTTTCATACTTTAAAACGGAAATTAGGGTTGAATACAATCCCTGAATACTCCAGATTGTATGTAAAGTATGCTATGAACACTTGCGACAGTGTGGCAGGGGTTGAAAAAGCCGTATGAGGTTCGGAGTGCCTATGCAATCGAAAGAACCAAAAATATCACGTTAATGACAGCTGCATCTGCCGGGTTAGTTTGCAAAGCATTAACCTTAAAAAATGATCTATACAGAATCAGCTAAAAGCCCCTTTTCTTATCATTCACAAAAGAGCCTGTCTTAACAACTTATTCAATACAGGACCCAGAGACACAGAAAAAATTAAAAATTGTCTCAAATTACCAAATTCGTAGAATCAAGCATACAATTTGTTGATTTTGCCCCTATTACCAAAATGATTAAATTGTAAAAATTTTAAATTGTGAACATTTTTTTTCAATAAATGACATTTTTAATTTTAAAAAAATGATCAAAAAACTTTGCCGTTTCAAACAGTGAGTTAATTGATTTTATTATATACATATAGCTCAGGTTTTGACAATTCTACAAGTTTAAATTATTTTATTTTAAACGAAAAAATCAATTAAGATTTTTTGTTATTTAATATTAATTTAACTGAAAATTTATTTTAAAACAACTAAAACGTTAATTAAATCAAAATTATATTTTTAATATTCTTTAAACAAAAAAATATAATTGATTCAATTAGCACATTAATTAAATTTAAATACTTTTTTAACAATTTTTTTAATAAATAAAAAACAACTGATATTCTTTTCTGTGGGGAACCAAAACTTTATACCCAAGCAAAATTAAATGACTTGATAAGAGATTTTGAATTACCTAACCCCAGGTCTACACCAAAGAAAAATAACTAAGCAATCTGACAATAACATCGGCAGAAGGGCATGGGAAAACGTATTTATGTTAACTCGTAGTTTGAAAAATCAAGGAAGAAGATGCCTTGTAAAAAGTGACGCCATCTTTCAAACATTTTTATTGTTAATATAATTTTTTTTTTTGTTATTCGACCTTTATAATTTATATGTAAATTAATTATTTAAGCTTAATGTCTTTTTTTATATTAATTTTATTAAACATGTTTTTTTTAAAGACCTCAAGCTTAAAAAAATTAATATAAATTTTAATAATAAAGATCGAATAAGAAAAAATGTATATTAATTGTAAAAAAGAACAAAAAGAAAAAAATAAAGAAGGAAGGATAATGAATTTCCACGCAACCCAACCGAAAAATCAAATAATTAACACTGCTAAAAATTTCATCTCCAGGATTTTACACATAAGCGATGAACTTTTTCACACTAAAAACAAAAATATAATTTTCAATATCCTTAAAAGCAATAGTTTCCCAAATAAACTTATATCAACACTAATAGAAGACACAATTACGCAAATAAAGAACAAAAATGATAATAACCCCACTAATATAGAAAAAGAACAAAAATATTTTTACAGTGTAAAATACATCCCTGGCCTCACTGATAATAAAAACATACGAACGTCAATAGAAACAAATAATATAAGCTTTGCTTATAAACCCAATGAAACACTCAGCACTATATTCTCTGCAATAAAAACTCCAATAGACAAACAACAACAAAACAACATTGTGTACGAATTACAATGTAAAGGGAATAACGAACAAAGTTGCGAACTCATATACATTGGAACAACAAAACGATCCCTTGAAACTAGAATGGGAGAACATATGATGGATATACAAAGGAAAAAAGAAACGACAGCATTATCAACACACATCTTAAATACACAACATAAAATTGATTTTGAGGGGGTGCGAATACTAGATAAAGTAAGGGGGGACAAGAAGAGATTTACAATTGAAAGTCTAAGGATACAAGAAAACATAAAGAAAACGATGAATATCAAAGAAGACACTAACAATATTAGCGCAAATTATAAAGTTGCAATTTCTAAATCGTTACAGTGATACTTGGTTGTAATATGTGTTTAACTTTAAATTTATGTTTTATGTTTAATGTTACATGTAAAAGAAGAAATTTAACTTAATGTGAAAAGCTCATATTGTAAGTTTAACTTTTTAATGTAATTTATTTGTATTTTTGTTAATTTATATATTTTTTTAAAATTTTAAATAGACGCTCCCTTGAAAAAGTCGACAAAAAATCGACGAAACGTCGGGAAAACTGTAATAAAAAATTGCTTTTTATTTACATTTATTAACCTTAGGCCCTATTAGCTTAAATAAAAAACAAATCAATTTAACAACAAATTGGCCAAATATCAAAAATAATAAAGAAGCAAATTGTGTGGGAAAGAAATTATGTTAGTGAAATGGTAGCAAATAATAATTGAAGTAAAAGATTTAAATAATTAAAAAAAAAAACAATAAAATATTTTTTTTTTTAAAATAAGCACTAATATAAAATAAATAAAATTGCAAAAATAATTTTTATCAAAGTTTCTCTTGGGATTCAAAAATTTAATTAACAAGGTTTCGTTTAAATGTGCTACATTCCCATTTCACACTATTGATAAACTGAAATTTATTGTTGAAGGGATAAGCTATTCCTATGCGCATTTCACTAGTTGCTTAGGCCAGATCGTCAGGAAACTTCATCTAAAGATTTTAGAAAAACTAAAGATATTACACATATAAAACTGTTAAGCGAATAAGAATTATTAGCCACAGTTTTACTTGTAACAATATCAAAGCTTAAACAAAAACAATAACAATTAACAGTGAGTTTATCTTTTCTTACTGTCCCGGCTACAATTGGTTGATTTTTTGTCAACTCTAAATGTAGTTGTAAGTGGGAAAAGAAAAAACAAAAATAAAAACAAATTACTTTATTTTATTTTGCCAGTTCAGTTTTATTTACACTGCCACATGCATATTAGTTATCAAAGTTTTTTTTGGGATTCAAAAATTTAATAAAATAAAGTAATTTGTTTTTATTTTTGTTTTTTCTTTTCCCACTTAATAGAAAGCAATAATTGTCAACGAAAATTGATTAACAAATTAACAATTATTGCAACATAAATTTCCGGCAATAAATATGTACAAAAAAGTGCTGTCTACATAAAATATTGACATTTGCTGCAATATATGTTCCAATATTTGTCTCTGGTATAGATGGGCAGTAAAGAATCTGCAGGGATATTTTTGAGAGATTTTTATATTAGCGTCAGGTATAAAAGTGACGTTCTGTCGCATAGAGAGCAATAATTGCTACTTTGTTTTCATTTGGAAAACGAAATGGTTCTTTCTTAATACCAGCCAAATAAATGAAGTATCTTTATAGACAAGTCTGAATGAAGCCTTAAGTTTGTCGTCTTACACAATGGCAACAAATATAGTTTAGTTCCCAGTGCTCACTCAACAAAATCAAAAGAAGAATATCCAAATATTTCCATCGTAGTGCACTACCTCCATTGTCATCTTGGTAAATTCCCAGAAAATCTTGACTTTTGTAGCGAAAAACAAGGCGAGTGGTTTCACCAGCACCTCAACGTGCTTGAAACGATACCCCAGTCTAGTCATCTTCATTCGAAAGAGTACGTGTAGAGTAATTTCGAGCAGAAATTGTCTGTAAATACTGTTGTGTAGTGTATCATTTCAAGATCACAGATTTGGAAATTTTTCAAATTGAGCGAAGTTCGAAAGGATTTTAGATTTTAGATCTCTTACACATTCGGTATTCAGTAGGAATATTAAAATATTTTTACAATTTAAAATAAAAAATACAAAAAAACAAGTAAGAAAGTATAGTCGGTCAAGCCCGACCATATGATACCCAGCACCACAGTACTTAAAAACACATCATGCTTATGTGTCCATATAAATTTGGATTTCTCTATGTTTAAAAACTTCATTAAAATCGGTTTGAAAGTTTGTGAGAGGCAGAAATTGCCCCCTACATCCCCTTGTGGTCATATTTTTGAAAAACTGTATAGATTATGCGTCCATATAGATATGGATCTACCTATGTTTTAAATTTCATTAAAATCAGTTTGAGAGGCAAAAATTGCCCCTTTCTCCCCTTGTGGTCCTATTTTTTTAAAACTGTATAGCTTAAGTGTCCATATAGATATGGATCTATCCATGTTTTAAATTTCATTAAAAGCGGTTTGATAGTTTCTGAGAGGAAGAAATTTCCCCTTATCTTCCCTCGTGGTCCAACGATATAAGAACCTATTACCCAAATTTTATCAAGTTATCTCCAAAGTTGCGACCTGTACTTTGCGCACAAGGTTACATGGACAGCCTGCCAGCCAGCCGGACGGACATCGTTAGTTCGACTCAGAAAGTGATTCTGAGTAGATCGGTATACTTTAAGGTGGGTCTAAAACCACAATTTTAAGGCGTTACACACATCAGCACAAATGCATAATACCCTCTCCACTATTGTGGTGTGGGTATAAAAAAATCATTCAAAATGGTTTGTCAAACATCACCCTCGTATAATTTCCATATAAATATCTTTATATTCATACGCACACCGCAATATCTATGAATCCATACACACACCAAGACACACACACATACCATTATTACTTCTCGTTACAATATTTCAATATATTGAATAATATACAAGATCTTACCACTTTACTTACCGTTATGGTTTTCCACAGCAAACACCAGAGTTTCAAATTTAAAATGGTATCTGTTTTTTATTTCGATTTTACCAACGCAATCATCGTCATCAGCAACAACTGATGGAACATTAGTATCCTGAATTGGCTGCTGCTGATTCTAATCGAGATATATCTTTATAAACGTACAAACATTTTATGGCCACATTCTTTCACTAAACATTATTACAAACTCCCCCAACAACTTGAACATTTCCGTCATACCACTTATACGATTGTTGTGTGTTGTTTGGTTATGGAAGGCAACATTTCATTCACCCTTTTCACATATATGTTCAGTTTTTTTTTTGTTTTTTGTTCGGTGCTGTTTTGTACTCAACGCATTAATATTTACTGGCAAATTCGTGTGCTTACCTTCAATTGGATTTTGTGCTTTGAATTTCTAATACTGAGCAACTTTAATGAAATTCAATCATCAACATCCAACGTACTGTTGGATTTTCAGTTTCTTGAAATTTTTGGTAATTTCTGATTACATTTAAGAAAAGTGTATCATTTAATTGGCTTAGTTTTATTCGCGTGCTACTTGAAATAATTATCTTGTTTAATTATGTGTTTTTTTAATTATGATTTGCTTAGCTCATTTGCCTTCATTTTAATGTTTAATTTAAAAAAAAATCATCTTAAATTATGTCTGCTTAGATTTTGATTATGATTTTTTTCTTTAAGCGAACATACATGAGCGGATTAGATAAGACTTTTTACACCCTTCTTCGCCTTTAAAATTTAATGACATGTCTGTTTACCTAAAATTAGCTTTTTGTTTGGAGAAAAAGTCATAACCAGGGAAACCGGAAATATGCACTAATAAAAGTGTTTTATACGCAGAAAATATGCAGTAAAATCTGGAAAATATGCTCGAAAATTTGTGAAAAAAGCGCCCTAGGAAAAACCAAAAATGTGCCGTTCTCCAAGAAAAGGGACCTAGGACTTAAGAGTGGATTCTGGTGCCTAAAAGGGTGTAGAATAAGATGAAATGATTTAGATTTCTGATAAAAATTTATTTACACCATAAAAACGTACAAAACGAACTTGGGAAAAATCAATAAAAATGAGAAACACATAAAAATTTTACTTTTTTAATTGCGTTTTTCTCAAAACTTAATTTTCACACACTAGGTCCCTCTTCTCGGAGAAGTTCACAAATGGCCGATTTAATAGCAAACATCTAACGATTTGAGGCTACTTTACACTATTATACTTTGTACACAGAAAAAATAAAAATGGTTTTCAATTAAAAAATTTGTGATATTAATTAAAAAATTAATTAAATTTGCACCAGTAAACAAATTAATAGTATCAATTAAGCCAGCTAATAGTATTAATAAAACATTTAAGTCACCTGATTATATGTTTAATTCACTTAATTAAATTTTTAATTAAAACTGATTTTACTTTTGATTATTGCTTTAATTGGTGGAAAATTTTGGAGAATTTTTTCTGTGTATTAATACATGTCAAAAACTCAAGTAATATGTAAAAGTGTGATAGTGTGAATGCAATAAGTTATGAAAACGATAAGTATTACAAAAAAAAAAAAAAAAAATTAATGTCCCATACGAATTTATTGTTTCTTAAAATTTTTCTAATAAATAATACTTTTCATTTAACAAAAGCAAATAAAATTATTATTTTATGTTTGATAGTGTGAATGCAAACTGTTATGTTTAATTTGATTCTTTGACAGTCGTAATAGAACTCACTAGATTTCATACTTACCAAATAGTACGAAATTCACAAGACCCTTTAAGGTCAGTATACCGACATTTTTACATCTTACTTGTCAACTTTTCAAGTGCATGTCTGTCAAATTTGTGTGTTTCAGAAGGTAAATAATATTTGGTCACATACGTAAATGTTACTTTCTTCTGACAAAGTCTTTATTTTTTTCGCATAGTTTTTGCAGAAACCAAAATAGTTCTCGGTTTCAAAAAAGCGTCCTGCCGCCACAAAAATGTCTACATGCGCCGTAAAAGAGTTCGGCCTAGGTAGATCGAGCGGTTAGTATTCGACCAGTTTTAGAGGGTTATTTTAGTTTTGCCCAAGTCGAATATTTTAAAATGTGCATTTTTGAATAACGAATAAACCAGTTATTTTGGTGAAATAAGCCGGTTAATTTTTAGTAATGAGTAATTTATATACGTTTTCCTTACTTTTGTTGGAAATGTTCCCGTAATTTAAGTATTTTTCTAATTATATATTGGGCAAACTTAAACTTTTAAAGAAGAATGTCAAAACAAAATTAAACAACAGTCAAAAAACATTATGAGCAATGTAGATTCAAATCGCTTATTTAAGCGTGTGTTCTTTTAACAAAAATCAAAAACAATTCAAAATGCTACAAAAAAAGGTTCAGTTTAAAAAATAATTAGCAATTTAACAGTATTCTAAATATTTTATTTATTTTTATAAATAAACTGATTAAAAAGACAATGGTGCTAAAAGGGCCTTAAAATGATTAGTTGCAAAGGTTCTTCAACTTCGAGACTAATAAATCACTTAATATTTTATGAGTCCATAAGCTTGACATAAATATACGCCAAGTAAAACTTGACTCTGCTCCAAGTAGTTCTTAGGAAACTGCAAATAATACTTTACTTAAATATGCTGAAAAAAATGAAATTTTGACAGAAGACTTTACGTTTGACTTGTACAGAAGCAAAATTTAAGACACGAAATTTGACAAGTCAGATGGAAAAAACATGTCGTGTACGCGTAAATTTAGCAAGATTTTATTTAAATAACAGCGTTCTCGTCCCCAAGAGCCCCCAAATAGGAGATTTTTTTTTGTAATTGAGGAAACAAATTTCGTAAAAATTCCCAAAGGATTTTATCGGCAAAAAGTAGTTTTTTCCCCGGGGATTTTTGGGAAAAACATGTCATTTGTGCAATGGTAAAAACAATTTTCCCAATTTAATTTAAATTTAAGTCTTTTTTGGCCTTAAGTTTTTTGCATTCCAAGATACTGGTGGTTCAAACCTTTTCAAGAGCTTTCGGAAATAGTTTTTAATGTGCGTTCTGTACCAAAAAGGAACGTTTGCGTTGAATGAGTCTTTTTTTTATAATGAATACAACCAAAACAAAAATTCGCCAAAGAATGCAGTATGAGTTATAAAAAACTCTTCTTAGCATAAATACCAGTGTTTTTAATGTTCTATGGTGTTCTTTTTAACATTCATGAGGGAATGGGCAAACAGAAATTTTTAGCAACGACCACAGCACGAATAGCTTGCGTGTGTATTGTGTAAATTTTTTTTGCTGTCTTTTTGTTTTTTTTTCGTATGTGTTGTTTGTAAAAATTTTTTGGTTTCTTAACCAGCCAAAAGGGCGCTAAACACAACTGAAATGAACAAACATTAATGTGCTAAACCGAACACAAAGAAGTTTGTGGTTAAAAAAACAGATCTTAAAAAATTTCTCCATCTTTTTGTTGAGTTGGAAAAGTAGAGTTTTATTTTTGTGTTCGAAGATCACAAACACTATTAGCGCTTGTGTTTTTCAACAAATCTACCGAACCGAATACTTAAGAAAAGCAAATACTGTTTTTTTTCGAACACTGATAAATACACACTTTAAATATAATTCAGTTGTCGTGATAAATCTATTCTATCTTCTCAACATATTTGTATACCCTTCACCACAGGTGGAAAAGGGTATATATTAGGGTATTCATTCGGTTAACCGTCAATCGGTTAACCGATTAATTACTACCCGATTAACTGATCGGCTAATTTCAAATTGGCTTTTTTCGATTAACGATTAAACCGGTTAATTTCAGTCGTTTAACCGATTAACCGATGTAATAAAATTTTTAATTTTTTGTAGTTTTTAATTATTTGTTTCGTCTCATATACAAAAGGTGTGTGTTTAGAAAATATGATATCAATATATACAAACAAAGGTGTTCTGTGATCTTCATTTCAACCCATTTTCCGCCGACTGATTTCAATGTTCAATCAACAGGAATGTGGCGAAAAATGGGTTAAATATTTGATTGCCAACACCTTTTTTTGTTTCACGTACTTTTTATATGTATGTGTTTAGTTATTCCCAGCGGGAAAAAGAAGGAGTAGGAAGGCCTTCTAGAAGGCCTCTGTACCCCTTCTTTTGGATGTACAAGGCCTTCTTGCTCCATTCCATACTCTTATTTTTATACCCTCCACCACAATTAGTTGTGAAGAGGGTATACTAAGTTTGTCATTCCGTGTGAAACTTTTGTATTATTCATCTCAGACCTCATAAAGTATATATATTCTGGCTGCTTGAGTAATTCTAAGTCGATTTAGCCATGTCCGTCTGTCTGTCCGTCTGTCCGTCTGTTGAAAACACGCTCACTTTCGAAAAACTCAAAAGAAATAAACAAACTAGATGTCAAATTGCTTGTAGTTATCCTAAGCATTTTGGGATTGAATTTCAGCAAAATCGGTTCAGTAGGACCAGAGCAATGAATCAAAATGTGGAACCACCACCTTCAAAAACTTGATAATTTTGTTACAAAAACAAACATAAACTTTATTAATCGGTTAACCGATCAAAAACAAAATTAGCTGATTTTTGACCGATTAAACCAAAACCTCGTTTAATTAATCGAGCGATTAACTGATTAAAGCAAAAGGTCGATTAAATGAATACCCTAGTCTATATAAGTTTTTCATTCCGTGTGTAATTTCTATAATATTGATCTTATACCCTATAAAGTATATATATTCTGGGTCCTTATGAGGAGAGATGTTGATTTAACGATGTCCGTCTGTCCGTCCGTCTGTCCGACTTACGTGTGAAATGTGTTTTCCGGATACTCCAGACATGATAGCGACTAGGTTGTTTTACATTTATGTCTTATATTTCTTGCTATTGAAATTCAGCAAGATCGGTCCACAAATGGCTGAGATATGACCAAAAAACCACGACTGCCTCTGATTTTGCCCAAAAATCCCTTGTTGTTGTTGTATTTTTTTATTTCTGTATAGCACAGCCGAATATAGCACTCTTACTTGTTTGATTTTAAAGTTCTATTGTTTTAATTTTAAGGATCAATGGCTACTTTTGGTGATAAAAATTGCTATTTTGGGGATTTTGGGGGATAATAAATTGAGAATTGGGGATAACGTATAAAATGAAACTTTGCATTCCATTTTTTTCGTTTTGTAGGTGCATTTTCTGTGAATAAGTTCACATTTTTATTTAAAATAATATTTTTTATTTATATTTGCATCCGTTGCTCTTTAAAAATAGCTTTCATGGTCCCGCTCTTGTAATTTATTCTGCCAAAGCGACAAATTTACGTTTACAATACGGTATTTTTTGTCCATTATCAAGAAATTCATAGTTGCATATTTTGGTACTGAGAAAATTTTGCCAGAATCGGGCCACGAATTAGATTTTTATATTTAATATTGTCAAAGCCAAATAGATCTCGTAAGTACTAGATCTCGCTTTAGTGTAAATTTACTATTAAAACACTTTTTACGTTCATCAAATTCTTTCGTTACTTAATTTTCACTTTATAGATTTTTCCAGTCCATAGTTTTTAACATCTATTTAACTTTATTAAATAATAAAGTTTATTACGACAATGAGTTTTCGTTGTCAATCTCACATTTTCTATTGATTCCATTTACTTAATCATTAACATTTTTATTCGAGATTTTCTCTTAGTTTTCCTTTGGTTGTATTATAATATCTTTGGTCATTATGCTTTTGGAATTCGTTCAAATGATTTTCACACCTTTTGCCTGATTTAATATTAAACATTAATGCTACTTCACAATTGGGTTTTGTAACACATGAAAATTGATAGATTATTATATTGCCCTTTGTATTTGTAGCAGATTACATTGGCATTAGGTTAAATTACTCATGTACATTTAAGTACGTACTTAAACAGTACTAACTGCATACAATCATACATTACTTATGAAGTAATCTAATACATTTAATGAATTGTATTGACCATATGACACTTAACAAGGCTTAGAATTTGTTAATAAATTAAAAAAAACTTTTATATGTTGGTATCAAATAAATATGCAGGGCGGCACATAAGTAACGTTATGATTTATTAATTAAATAACTTTTTTCTTTTGGATTATAGCCTTTTCCACAGGTGGAAAGAGCATAAGCAATTTTTTCATTTCGTTTGTAATTTAAACAATATTAATCTGAACTCCTATTCTCCGTCCTTCTGCGTAGCAAAGTTATTAAGACGATCTCCGTCTGTCTGAGTGTATGTTGAAATGGGTTTTCCAAAGAAACCAGAAAGGCTGAGGACTTGGTTGTTACTTATTGCTGTCACATATACTCCTCTTAAGTTTGCTTTTGAAATCCAGCTAAGTCCGTCAACAAATGGCTGATATATGAACAAAAATCCACGACTGCCTCTAATTTAACCCATGAATTCCTTGCTGTTGTTTCTATCTTTTATTGTTCTCTATATCTCGAGAACGGCAAGAGCCGAAGTTTCCAAACAAAAAACAAGCATAGAGTTATCAATACACAAACTCTCTAAAAAGAAATGGGCGGGATTGGAGAAGTGGACGTGACATTTGCCATACAGAGACACAGTTTTCTGTATACCTGTAGAACGGCAAGAGCCGTTCCCAAATTAGATACAGCACCTTGGTAATCATATACAACATCCGACAAAATTAGGGCGAGATTTTACGAGTGGGCGTGGCACATCCCATACAACCCCATTAAAGATGTCTGTATTTTGGGCAAAGATTATACAAGAAGGCGTGGCACTTCCCATACAGGGAAATCAAAGTTTCCTGTATATCTGGAGATGGGCAAGAGCCAAAGTTTAAAAAATAGGTACAAGCTTCTTGTTTATAAATTCACAACATCCGACAAAATGTGGGCGGGATTGGACAAGTGGGCGTGGCACAAAGTTGAATTATTTATACATATTTAAAAAACGGTATTTATATAATTTTCTGTTATTTTCGCAACATGGTAAAGGGATTATAAGATTCGGCATAGCCGAGTAAAGTACTCTTATTTGTTTCATTTAACGTTGGGATTTATTGAGATTAAGAATAAAGTTTAAAACATGTTCACATTATATTATTCAGATAATATCTTTCAAATGGTGCCTAATGTTTGCCATAACTTCTTCTAAATAAAGGGAATAAACCTGTTTTGGTGGTATTCCCTTTATAATAAACCTTTGAGTTCTTTTATTTGCAAATCTAAATAAATAAACACACTTCTTCAACTTAACAAACTTTATTGAAATTAATTATAATGTTCAGAAAATGTATCTATTATTGTAAGTACCGATCTGAACCGTTTAATGTCTCCGATAAAACTATAACAAAACATTTATGAGTTAGCCTGTATGTATGGTTCACAACCAAAAGTAGTAGTAGAGTAGTAGATTCAAGAACCTTCTAGTTGATTCCAGAACATTCTCTTCAAATTATTTTAAATTCTACACATAACATTGATATTTTTAATTAAGCTAAAGTTCATCTGTTGTGCTGACGAAGGTCAACCAGAAAAAGAAAGACAAAAAGTGAAAAACAAAAAAAAAAATGTACTTTGGACTTCGAGAAGAATTCTTGACAAAAAGTACGAAAAAACAGAAGTAAGGAAGAACATTTAAATCAATTAAAATAGATTATCATTCAAAAGCAAGTTTCGATCTACCAAAGGTTAAATACAATTTGGTTTAAAGATTGATGTTTGGCTTGACTGCCAGCAGTCGTTAATGGCTGTGAGTGTTAAACAGCAAAACCCTCTGAAGAGATTGAGTGGTTGCGAACCATGTAAGGGTAACCTGTCTGTGACACCCTGGGTTCGATTCCAGCAGCAGTCAAGAATGAAAAATTATCAATAAATTTTAATTAATTTCATGTTGTAAAATTCCTTTCTTCATAAAAATAATTTAATAAAAATTAAATTTTTTTTAGCCTAATTAAAAATATCAAAATTTGGATTAAAACCCATAAGCTGTTCAAGAAAAACAACCACTGTACTAATTATCCACAATTAAATCTAAAGTCTACAATACAGTGGAGAAAATAACAATATAAACTAAGACGATATAAATTATAATGTACAAGATATTATTCTGAGATAAATCGAATTTCTTAACAGTATGTCCATCTTAGTGGGTTCAAATGTACCCACTGTTCAACAATTATTCAGAGATTTTGGTTGCCCCATATTCTGCAATTTTTGTATTCAAGTGAACATTGAGGTGAGTATGGACCTTATCGCTAATTGTTCGATATGATAACTTTCAGTATAAAAATGAACAACTTTGGTGCTTTGTTCTGTCCTGAGTCTTTCCATCATAAATTTCCCAAGTTTTTTAATTCTTTATTCTGAAATAGAAACATAACACTTATTAAATCATAACGTTACTTATACGCCACCTCGTACATGTTTGTATTAATCTTTTAAACAAATTATATTTTTATTTTATTTTCAGTATGTATTTCTATCGATTTGAATATTTAAAATACTTGAAAAAGTATCGTCTTCAATGGACTACAGTGAAAGTGAAAATTCCCCTTGAATTTTTTTTTTTTTTTTTAAACTAAGAAGTCCCAGTGTGTCAAAGGAGGTTTATTTGTATCAAAAGTAATTTATATGTATCATAATCATTTACTCTTATATAATATTGATATCAAGCGTGTTTTTCTACGTTATTTTCCGAGTATTAAGACAGAATACTGATCCGAATCTTTGATAACTTCCACCAAAAATTAAAATTTTTTGGAATTGGAATTTGGCTTTAATCAACCTTAAATTTCAATCCAGATCAGTTTTTAATTCATTAACAAATTTAAAATACCTTCTTTACTTTCATTAACGGCACATTTCCCAAGTTTAGTTATAATAAACTATTATTATAACTGTCAAATAACATAGTGTTAACTGACAGCTGATGATAACTGATGAAATAGACCGTAAATATATTTGAAATTAACTTAAAACATCTAATGGGTGTTTGTTTAAAACCAACAATTTACGATTCGCGCAACTTTTAGACGTCTTTGTGATTTTTTTTCTTAACGGGGTTTTGTCAATAGGCAAAATTGTCCCATGCGAATTGCGACCAATCCACAACAGACCCTACGGACTCCATCACATCTAGAACAAGTAAGAACGTAAAGATGGTCAATACCCGACCAGATGATAAACATCTAATTAAAACATCTTCCATAGTATTTAAAAAAAAAAAAAAAATTTGAGAGTGTACCCTATTTTGGACTCATGGAACCACCGCAACAAATTTTTTTTATAATATTAAGATTTATAAAAAAGTTCTTTGTGCGGAATATTATTCAAATACCTGCACCTATACGCAAAGAAAAAACATGGTTGTGGTAAACATATTTCAAGAGCAATATGTTATGATAAGAATTATGGTTGTAGTCACCATATTACGATTAATATTAAATCATATTATGACCAAATATATTCGTAATATTACATCATAATATTTTTCCCTTTATTATATTCTTATCATGATAATCATAATAAGATAAGAAGTAATAATGTTAATCATAATAGGATAAGAAGTAATCGTATTATTATCATGTTAATCATAATAAATTAAGCAGTAATCATATTATGATACAGTGGTGCTGTCACAACAATAAGAAATAAATTGATATTTTTTTGCATCGATTTTTTATTTTGTGGCACTTTCCAATTATTTTTAATGTAAATACAATTTTTAATTTCTTTGCACTTGTTTTTTTTTTTATAAGCATATATTTTTAATTGTTTAACCACTCACTCAAAATAATTCAAATAATTCCATAGGCATATTCAAAGCAAACGACACAGCTTATTCATTATTATTTTACAAATGGCGCTAACATAATATTATTAGAGTAAACATATATTGTTTGCTTCTTAAGCATACTATGACTACACGTATAGAAAGTTATCATGTTATGACTATTAAATATCATGAAATGGTTGTGAGCAATATTTATTTGTTAGAAAAATAATTATTTTTCTGTCAACAATACTCAAATTTATAATTGCGATAAACATTGATATGTTTACAGCAACTATAAAATTGCTGATATTAAATAAAAATAAAAATTTTTTGTGTACGACAACAATATATTGTTACAATAAACATAGTGTAGTTGCCGTAACAATATCTAACGATATTTTTTCTCTGCGTGTATATGAGTTTTTTTTTATCTTTATGTGACCATGGAGAGGCGGTATTTATAGGACCTATGTTGAATTATTGATCTACCAACTAAAAATAGACACGACATATTAGCAATCGTCAAAGTTGCTGTAGTCAAATTTATTTCAGTACCATCATTTATACACTCATAAAATTATTACAGTAACTGATTGTGGGTTATTAAATTCGTTTTCCGTACTGTTCAAATTGAATAAAAATATAGAAATTTTACGAATAATGTTATTTTTCAACATGTATGTTTGTAATTAAAAAAACAAACCTCCAAAAAAAATCATGTTTTTGCGTATTTATTTTGCTATGTAGTTTGATTTTTGTCAGTTAAACTATTCAATTTTAATAAATACAAAATTTAAAAATGAATGTAGAAATCATTTGTTTTAAATGAAATGTAAATTATCCGTTTTTTAAATGAATTTCAAGTTGTTTAAAATGAATGAATTTGACTACATAATATTTTGAGTGTAGGGAAGCTATGCCATTCGGTAGTAGTTTTTGTATGGGAGTCATGGCTAAATATAGAAGGCCATTAAACTCCTATTCAGAAAAGAAGTTTGCATGGAGGCCATGTGAAGTTATGGGCGGATTCTTTTCATTACATGGCTAGAAACCAGCGTGCTAGCCGTACGGATAGACATCGGTAGATCGATTCAAAAAGTGTTAAAGATTCGATCGGTATACCAAAAGTGGGCTTAGAACTAATATTTTAAGGTGTCAAACACATCAGCACAAACGCATTATACTCTATCTCTACTATTGTGGTGTGGGTAGAATGAAGCGGGGGTTGGCGTAACGGTCAATGTATCTATCGGGTGTTTTTTTTACAGGTTTGTTTTTCGAATAGAGATAAAACTGGCATTTTGTGGTCAAATCTGGCAACTCTAATGTCATTTATGTTCAGTTTGGTTTGCCATTTCATCATGAACAGGTTGACAAAAGAACAACGCTTGCAAATCGTGCAAATTTATTTCGAAAATAACGGTTAAGTTCGCGAAGTTTACCGCAAGCTCCGTCCATTTTATGGTCGACATAATCGTCCATCAGAGCAATTTATTCGGTTAACCATGGATCGTTTTCGCACTACGTTTACTCTATGTGATAATACGCATCCGCAGAGACGTCGAACAGTGCGCACCGAAGAAACAATTGCCGCTGTAGAGCAAAGTGTTGAAGAGGACCCGAATGAATCGATTCGCCACCGTGCACAGCAATTGGAGCTTTGTCCATCAACTTTATGGAAGATTTTGCGCAAAGATCTTGGCTTGCGACCTTACAAGATCCAGTTTGTGCAAGAATTAAAGCCGCGAGACCATGCAAAGCGTCGTGATTTTGGTGTATGGGCCGAAAATGAGATTGATCTCGATGCTGATTTTCATCGCAAAATTTTGTTCAGTGATGAGGCTCATTTTTGGTTGAATGGCTACGTCAACAAGCAAAATTGCCGCATTTTGAGTGAAGAGAATCCACATGAGACCCTTGAGACGCCATTACATCCACAAAAACTGACTGTTTGGTGTGCTCTACGGGCTGGTGGAGTCATTGGGCCATACTTCTTCCGAAATAATGCTGGAGAGGCAGTTACCGTTAATGGAGACCGGTATAGAGCCATGATAACCGACTATTTTGTTCCCGAATTGGATGGCATGAATGTGGATGAGTTCTGGTTCCAACAAGACGGCGCTACATGCCACACAGCGCACGCCACAATCGATTTATTGAAGGAAACATTCGATGAGCGCATAATTTCGCGGAATGGACCTGTCAATTGGCCACCAAGATCGTGTGATTTGACACCATTGGATTATTTTCTTTGGGGATATGTGAAGTCGCTCGTCTACGCCAAAAAACCAGAAACGTTAGGGGAATTGGAAGCCAACATTCGTGGCGTTATTACCGACATACGGCCCCATATGCTCGAAAAAGTGGTTGAAAATTGGACCTGTAGAATTGGCTTTATTCGAGCCAGCCGCGGCGGCCACATGCCTGAAATCATATTTAAACATTAATGGCATAAAATTATCCTTCCAATAAAGCCAAGTTGATGGTCATTAAAACGATTTTCTTGTGTTTTATTTCAATTCGAAGTTCTATACCAATGAAAAAAACACCCGATATAATCAGTGATTTTTTGCTTGAAAGTACAGATGATGTGAATTCACAATGGATCGCATTGGTCTCCGAGTGGAAGTGTACTTTTGTGAGCATAACCCTTCTTAACCTAACCATAGATGACGTTGATTCGGGCAAGCTGTGGTTTTAACATGTTATTTTGCGACGACAACCACCAACTTATTGAAATCGAAATTTGCCGATAAGTTGACTTCGTGAAATGGATCAGTCGATTGGTAATTATTACCTGTGGGACTAAATCAAATCACTGATTTATGCTGATAAACCAGCAAAAATTGACCTCTTGTAGGCTAACATGGTTCTTGCTCCTCGTGACATACGGCTTGCAGTGCTCGAAAATGTCGCCTAAAATTTTGCGCTACTTCGTCAAAAACTGCGGCGCTCATACACCCAAAATAATTTTCAAATGTTAAGGCTATTATTGATTTTCCAATAAAAAATTATTTTACTAAATTTTTAGTTTTTGTGTTAACTTTTCAAATTTGCAGGTGTCTCCGACTTAAAGAACACTCTTTAACTATCATGCTTTTCTAATAGACCAACTGTCGCAAATAAATCGCCGTGTATTAGAAAGAATGGAACCAAATAATCATGTCTCCTGTCCCTGAACTACAATAAAAAATCTTTACCCCACTACATAATTTCAGTAGCCACGATAACGCTTATGTAAACGAACCATTTGAAACTTTTGCTTAATTTTTTTTTTCTACAAATTATTAAAGATTGTAACTTGTGACATGCAAAGCAAATTAATTTGAGGTGCAACTGGAGACCAGGTAATTTCCAATAAAAGCGAACAACACTGGCAAGAAAACATATGTATGTATGTATTTATGTAAATACACACATATACACGAGAAGCAAAGCACGCCCCAGGCTAACATTATACATACCAGACATACTGGCATAGATATATTTAGGCAACAAATTTAAAAATGTATTTAGTTTATTTCCTTGTCCTTTTGCCATTTCTTCATTGTTTATGCCACAATTTTGCAATTGTTTTCCTAATTTCATTTAATTATTTTATTCTCAGCTTCAGTCTAGAGTTTTTAAATCCTAATTGTGCGATACTTGTAGAATAATTGCTTTGAGACTTGTGTCAGAATATAATGTGTAAAAACAAAGACAACATTTATTTTATGACATCATTAAAAGTGCAAAAAATTTTTATGAACTTTAAAATTTTTTAATTAAGTCTTTTTTCTTGTTTCTAATTCTATTGTGTGTGTGTTAAAAGGGTTTCTCATTTTCCATATTAATAATAGATATTTAATAAATTAATGTGAGAATATTATGACAATTATTTAACTATGCAATATAACGTACCTAATAAAGGCCTGCATAAATGTTGCTAAGAAACACAACAAAAATCGTCTGTGTTTGCAAAACGTTTGTGTACAACCATAATAACAAATGCTATGTGTTGTGACGGTACAAGATTTCAAAGAAATACACTCCAGGTACTACTGGTTTCTTTTAAAACTTTTCAATAAAGCAACAAATTTCTAGACTCTTTGTATTAGAAAATTACCTCGTGCAGACTGCGGGTATTTGTGATGTTGTCTTGTCTGTCTTATGTGGCGAACGCATACAAAGAATGGTTTTGGAAAATACCCTGCAGACAAGGTAACTAGTATTTAGCTAGAAATATACTGTTTGGTCTTTACTTTAAACTAGTTGCACTTTGGATTTTGGGTTGTCATTATAGAATCCCAACTATTTCATTTTTAAAATAGTTTAAGGCCCGTTTTCACAACTTACCGATAGCTAAAGGTAGGATATTATCGGCAGTATAAAAAGTGTTCCATTATTACTACTTTACTTTAACCTACCAGGTAGGGGGAACCTTAATTTACTTTATCGCTCACTTTAGGTACAAGTAAAGTTTTAATAATGGAACACTTTTTATAAGGCCGGTTAAAGTCTACTTTAAGCTATCGGTAAGTTGTGAAAACGGGCGTAAAACTAGTTGCATTATTTATAGAACAAGTACTATTTAAAGCAAAATTAAATTTAACTATACGGTTTGCTTTAAAACCCAAAGCAGAACAGCAGTGAGAAGAAGCTTCAGACATTAATGTTTTAAAGAACAATTTTGATTTTTAAATGAACTGTTAATTTTTAATTTTTGATATTCTTTAATTAGGCTTGAGTTCATCAAATTTAATTTTCATTAAATTATTTTCACTGAGGGAAGGAATTTTACAACTTGTTTTAATTTAAGAATAGGTCTTAAGACTTAAGGCCCAACCATAATATGCATAGCCTTGCTTAACCTACTGTCAAAAATTAACAAAAAGTCTCACAAATGTATTTAAAAAACAAAAACAAAACAAAAAAACATTTGATTTCGTACGGAATGTGCGATTAAAGGCCCAACCATAATGTGCTTAGGTTGGCTTAAGCAAATGTGCTAATACATGTTAATTATATGAGACAAACCATATTGAACTTAAGGAAACTTTTTGCTAAGTTTAATGAAAATTTCATTTGCTTTAGCAAGGTGCGAATCTTATCGCACATTCCGTACGGAATCAAATGTTTTTTTATTTTGTTTTTGTTTTTTTACATATATTTGAGAGACTTTTTGTTAATTTTGGACAGTAGGTTAAGCATTGCTATGCATATTATGGTTAGGCCTTAAATTCGCACCTTGCTTAAGCAAATGACAGTTTCATTAAACTAAGCAAAAAGTTTCCTTAAGTTCAATATGGTTTGCCTCATACAATTTAATTAACATGTGTTCGCACATTTGCTGAAGCCAATTTAAGCACATTATGGTTGGGCCTTTACCTGCGGAACCAGAGAGCGAGAGAGGGAGGGAGAGTATTATTATTATTTATTTTGATGTACTTAACTAAATAATTTTAACAAATAGAAATTGGGAATTTTTTCCGTCTTTTTATAAATTATTTTATTTTTTAATCATGAAAATAATTTCTTTACCAATTTTTCTCCGCACCAACTAAATTGATAACATAATAACGAAGTAAGGTTTTAAGTAACGGACAGAAAAAAAACATTGCAACAAAAACCAAGAGTAAGAGTGCTGATGATGATTATAATCACCTGTCGGCGCAAAATTGGTTAAATTTGAAACCAACCAAAAAGTATGTTGCTCTTCTTGTGTTCTTGTTGTTTCTATAACAGAAAAGTTACGTGTTTTTTATCATCTTCTTTTCTACAGTTGTTGTTGCTCCTTCAACAACCGGCGCCACGTATAAAGCTACAACAACTACCCTAGAGGGAAGCGAAATGACACCAAAGCAGTCCCGTGATAGGTCTTTGGTGGTAGAGACCGGTTCTAGTTCTAACACTTTATATGAATAACCCCTATCACTTTTACATGGGGTTGTCATTGGAGGGGGTCAATTGACACCATTTGACCAGTCACAGATCTATTCTCAATGAACGTGCTTAGTGTCAGTTACTAAAATGTAGTATTATTTCAATTAAACAAGTGCTAGAATTTAATTCAAGAACCCAATTTTAGAAAGTATCAAAAAAAATGTGTCACAGCAACGGTGAAGACTGTACTGTAATTAATTACTTTGTCTACCTTTTTGTTCTTCATAAACCAGTTAAGGGATTGGTTCTTCTTTCACTGGTCATGAGTCCTTTCTTTTTGTACTTGTTCTATTTTCACAAATCCCAGGACCAGTCTGTTGGACCAATTGACACCAATTTCCCGAAGGGTAGTAACAAACTAGCCTTAATCTTATCTTTAAGGATTTTAGCTGTTGCTATAATGATATTATAAATAAATTCAAAATGCAATTAAAATATTATCAAAGAAATAAATATACAAAATAGTTTGTACATTTAACAGTAATAAGTGTTTGAATTTAAACTAACAACATTATTTTCCTCTTTTCCAAAAGCAACATACTATGGTCGAAAAACAACCATGCTATTGTAAGTGTTAAACTTATTTCTATTATTATTAACCAAAACATGTGTGGAGGCAACAATATTATGGTTGTGACTTTTTAATGGAGGACTAATTTAACTATTCTTTGGTTGTCGGCGATAACAATATAGTTTAATTAACCATAAAATGTGTCAAAATTGTCGTGAAAAATAGTATTCTTGGTGGCGACCATATTGGCAAATGTTTTTTAACAATAGACATGGTCATTGTGCCAATAATAACCTATGTACCAAATTTCAACAAATTATTTCCAAAATTGCGACCTGTATCTCTCGCACAAGGTTGACATGGGCAGCCAGCTTGCCTGCCAGACGGATGGACATAGTAAGATCGAGAGATATTCTGAGTCGATCGGTATACTTTAAGGTGGGCCTGGGTCCAATATTTTAAGTTGTTAAAAACATCAGCATAAACGCATAACACCCTCTCCACTATTTTGGTGTGGGTATAAAAATAAAGAACGTGTGTATTTTTTATTCCCA
Source organism: Pollenia griseotomentosa (assembly GCA_963931875.1). Taxonomy (NCBI): domain Eukaryota; kingdom Metazoa; phylum Arthropoda; class Insecta; order Diptera; family Polleniidae; genus Pollenia; species Pollenia griseotomentosa. The sequence continues at coordinate 128,434,818 of OZ007562.1, forward strand.
CTCTAATTTCTGCGTGTATTTTTCATTTCGTTGCTAGTTTTTGGAAGTAAATCAATTATTGTTTGCTTTTACACGCTCAGTCAATTACGTTAATTGGCCGTCTACACTTCTTCTCAGTATTTATTAGCAACAGAGATACTACAGTATCTCCCTCTAGTTACATAGCGACGTCAGCTACACAAATAAATTGGCTAAAATATAAAAAATATCTCAGTACTCTTTGCACAGAAAATATTCCACTTAGCACACCGGAGAATGTGGATCTTTCTATTGCCAATTTTGACAGTTATATTAAACTAGCGGTTCAACATTCCTGCAATACCCTCAAAAAAACTTATAATAATAATATATATTCTACAGATGTCGAGCGCCTCTTGAATGAAAAAAGGAGAGTGAGAAGGGAGTGGCAATTGCACAGATCCCCCCAACTTAAGAACTTATTAAAAGAGTGCACAAAAAAGCTAAGAAAATTACTGCAGTCCCGGAAAACGGCTTCCGTGGAAAAATATCTTAAGGACCTGGATGCAACACCACAATCAGAATACTCATTATGGCGTGCAGCCAGAAATCTAAAAAGGCCAGTTATCATGAAACCACCATTAAGAAACCTGAATGGAAGTTGGGCAAGAAATGATAATGAGAAAGGAAACCTGTTTGTAAATCATTTGAAAAACGTATTTACCCCAAACATATCTGACGACATAGCGGACGAGTTACCACCTGTTGCTGCTAGAGCAGCTGTTCCCCTAAGATTTGCTACCTCGCATATCAAAGAAAATTATTCTTTATATTTTTAATGCTATTTTACGCCTTGAATACTACCCTCAAGAATGGAAGGTCTCCTTAGTAAAGATGATACCAAAGCCAGGAAAAGATCACACAAAAGTTGAGTCATATAGGCCTATTAGCTTATTGTCTAATATATCAAAGCTATTTGAGAAGCTCTTAGCGTCAAAATTAACCCCAATTCTAAATGATAATGGGTGTATACCTAACCATCAATTCGGCTTCAGAAGAGAACATAGCACAATTGAACAAACCCATCGAATAGTAAACGCCATAAGAAAAGCCTTTGAAGAAAGAAAATATTGCTCCGCTCTCTTCATCGATGTTTCTCAAGCTTTTGATAAAGTCTGGCATGTAGGCTTGTTACATAAATTGAAGCTAAACCTACCGGTTAACACACACAAGCTGCTAGAAAGCTACTTGGTCGGTCGAAAATTTATTATTAAAGAAGGTGATTTTTTAAGTTCTCCTCAGCCAATTGAAGCTGGAGTGCCTCAGGGAAGCATCCTGGGCCCACTTTTTTACCTTATATATACCTCGGACATGCCGACAAATAATTACACCCTAACCTTAACTTTTGCTGATGATACAGCTTTTCTAAGCGTACACGAGAACAGTCGAGAAGCATCTCGATACCTGCAGGATCATATATTTCAACTAGAACTGTGGTTAAAACAATGGAGAATAAAGGTCAATGAGCAAAAATGCGTACATATAACATTCATCTTGCGTCGGGAAACTTGCCCCCCTATTAAAACCAATAATCAACTAGTGCCTCAACAATCGCATGTCAAATATCTCGGTATTCATCTAGATCGTCGTTTAACATGGAAATGCCATATAGAAGCAAAATTAACCCAAATGAAACTAACAGCAATTCAAATTAACTGGCTTATTGGAAGAAATTCTGTTCTTAGTCTCGATTGCAAACTACTACTTTACAACTCTATTTTAAAGCCAATATGGTGCTACGGTATTCAACTTTGGGGCACTGCCTCGGCTTCAAATATCGAAAAAATTCAAAGGCGCCAAAATAAACTTCTTCGAATAATCACAGCTGCCCCTTGGTATGTTAAAAACTCAAATATCCACAAGGATCTCAATGTGCCACTGGTAAGGACTATTATTACGAAGTATGCGGTAAAATATTTAAAAAGGCTAGAGTTGCACCCTAATCCACTAGCTCGAAATATTTTAAATGATAGTGGCCACACTCGCTTAAGAAGAAGAGACACTGCAGCACTTACCCATTAAGATGAGCGATAGACACCTACATATGTGAACAGAACCCGTATGAAGAAAATTTTTGTCTGGCACTGGCAGGACAGAAAATAAATTATTAGGATAAGATTTGATTAATTATTGTTAGTTCATATTTAATATATGAAGATTCAATAAATAAATAATGAAAAGAAAAAAAAAAAAAAAAAAAAAAAAAAAGTATTTATTAGCAACAGAGATACTACAGTATAGAGTTTCAAATGGAATTATGCAGGCCTTATTGGAAAAAAGAAATTTCGATTTTGGAATTTTTCTGAAGTATGTTTTAGACTTCTAACCGACGATCGTGCAGTTTGCTCAAAAATGCTTTCCATCGTCGTAAATTCACCTCATCGCATCATAAAAGAGTTCATGCAACCAACCGCCGCGGAATTTATAAAACAAAAGATATTTGCAGCATCCGCCAGGTTTTTTTAAAATTCTTTCTATATCATTATATTAAAAATTTTTTGGAGAATAAGTCGAATATTATGTCGTCGACCAAAAGCCTATGTTACTCAACGTTTTGACTAGGCATTTTTTTTTTTTGAACAAAATCGAAACGTTTGAACAAATACGAAACATTCATGATTTTTGATGTGGGAGAACGTTTGGCACGACCACTGTACAAAAAGCAACAATAATAATCAAAATGGCATTATTTATATGCTGTGTTGTAAAACATCTTTGTGCGAACAAATGTTCGAACAACTCTGTAATCATCAAAATCAGTCTTTGAGAGCCAAATGCATGTGTGCTCAAGAAATTGCTAATTGTTTGCAAAAATCGATGGCTCGTCAAGATTGTATGTAACAGATTTATATGCTTGCAAAGCTTAAAATTTTTTTCGTCAGTTTTCTGCCAGAGCTCCGAAGAATAATTTGGCTGATAAACTGGCTGGAAAAAACTTAAGTTTTCGGAATTCTTAAAAATTTAGCCGGGATTTTTGGTTAATTTTTCTTCCGAATGGGAACCCTTATTTAAATGTGAGTATATGCGTATGTGTGTTTGTGTTTTTTTTTAAAGAAAACGTGTGCATAAAATTTAATTAGAGTAGAATTCGTAAAAGAAATATAATTAATTAAATTACATTCAAATAAGAAGAATGTTTTCAGTAAGAGAAGCAGTTTAAAAAAAAAACTTTTTTTAAAGACTTGAAATTTTTGAGACAAAATTGAGTGCTTTTTCATTCATCACGAATTTTTTGACATATTTTTAGGAACTAAAGAAACCAAATATAAGAAAAGAAGTTACATTTTCTGTTGCTCAGAGAGCTTTTTTAAAAAGTTTCTTGAGCTATAGGTAATTTTTTAAATTTGTATTTTGTTATTTAAAATTCTTTAAAATAGACGTTTCTGTTGTAAATTTTATCAAATGAAAAACTCTTATGTGTAAAAACAGCAAATTAATTTATATCTGTTCGTATTATTATTATTTTTTTTTTTTTTTGATAACACAATAAATGTTTGTAAGTAGGTGGGTTAGTGGGGTTGGTCATACTTAAATTTGGCCCTTGCAGAGCGTTAAATGTATGAACAACTCCACTTTATTTTTCAGCTCAATCATTTATTTTTAACATACTAACCGCTATCTCTATTCCTTAGGGACGCTTCAATACAAAATGTTCAATATGGACTAGAAATATATTGAAGAAAAAGTTCCATAACTGCTCTAGGGGGGCGGAGAGACAAACTTGCCCTTTGTCCCACTTCTTAGAGGGGCCCCAATACAAATATTGCGTTATATGAAATTCTTAAATTAATTACAATTTTTCGTATTTTTTGAATAAAATCAAAAGTTGTTGACATATTTTAATCATTGAAGGCTTGTTTTGTTTGAAACTTTTTTATATGTCTAAAAAAAAATTAGAATCATAGCTGCATTTTCCAATGTTTAATGAATTTTTGACAAAAAAAAAATTATATATCTAAAAGGACTGCGCATCTAAGAAAAATCCTTTATATAAAGGTAATTTTATCGCGGAATTTCGGATTTTTTTTTAGTTATTTCAATAAACTAAGCCGTTCTTGAGTTACGGGAATATATGTTGTACAACCTCCTCCATTTTCGAAATATCTCGCGGTATATCTCGAAAACCGGAGCTAACCTAAAAAACGGTTAGCACCATTGGATTTAGTGTACCCGAATTATGTTAAAACACCAGGTGCCCGGATTGTCTGTTTTTTCAACTAACACAGTGCAATAAGTGTTCTAAAATTTTCCAAAAAATCCTTGTGCAAATGACCTTTAAAAAATTAAAAATGTTGTTGGCAAAAATTGGTACTTTTATACAAAATTGGTAGACATTTATGTAGGGAAGGAAACCCCTTTTTTCGGCGTGTTGGAAAAATCTTATATTTTATTGCCTGTGTTGGAACTTTTGAGATAATTTTCTGGCATCACTGTATCTATACGAAAGCCAGACTTCCAGATAGTTAACGTTTTTTTTTGTATTTAAAAGTTTCAGGTATGTGATAAAAATGATCGATTCTAAACGATCATTTTTAGCAGTCGTGATACATTTTGAGCGACTTTAACAAACTATTTCTGAATTAAAGTCATAATTTTTTTCAAAATACAGTTTAATTAGCATATATAATGTAACATTTTAAAAATATGGAAACAAATGTAATAGAAATCAATTTCTATTGATATTTTTGATTTAGAATCGTTTTCCATCACTCACCTGATAAACTATCGTTCTCTTTTTCATTCTTTTTGCTAATAACGGTTAATAGATCTGCTCTTCATGAGTCCAGAAACAAATCAGATGCAGCATATTGATGCAAATTAATAAAAGTTAGAGAGAGTTTGGGCAATAAAGCTTGTGGTTTTCATGTGTTTTTTTTTTTAACTAGAGAAAATAATGGCTTCAAGTTGCTATAATAAGTCTTTTTAAGCTAATCAATTTTACGGCGGCATGAAATAACCCCCCAAAATATAACCCCCCAAAAAAATAATGAAATAACCCCCCAAAGCACAACAACAACGATTTTTGGGGGGTTATTTCTTTTTGTTTGGGGCTTTATTTCATTTTCTTAATTGGGGGATTATTTCATATGAAATAATTCCCCAAAAAATCATTATGAAATAAAGCCCCAATATATATTTTTGGGGATTATTTCATTTTTAAATGTATTATGGAAACCTGTTTTGGCGTAAGGACTTTCTCCTCTATGATATAACAAACACCGCCTTCGTTAGCAAAAGCTTTTCTGCATAGCCAGCTTTCGGCCGGAAAATTTTCTGCTCTATGGTATACCAAACACCGTCTTAGCTAACTACAGCTCCTAAATTTGGGCTTCCACTAGGCCTAAGGCCGTCTATGCAGAAAAGCTTTAATTAGCGAAGCCAAAGGCCGGCTATGCAGAGAAGATTTAGTTAGCGAAGCCAGTATTTGTTATACCACAGAGTAGAAAATCCTTGCGCCCGGCCGAAGACCGGCTATACAGAAGAGCTTTAGTTATCGAAGCCGATGATTGGCATATCATAGAGAAGAAAATCCTTGCGCTTGGCCGCAATCTATCTATCGCATGATTCTTTAAACCAAAACTGTACAGAATTTGGGGTCTTATTTCATATGAAATAAGCGCCCAAAAATTAGGGTATTATTTCATTTCTGTTTGTGGTGTTATTTCATTTCGTTGGGAGTTTAATTCATTTTCAAAATTGGGGGCTTATTGCATATGAAATAAGGCCCCACACTTTGGGAGGTTATTTCATTATTTTTTTGGGGGCTTATATTTTGGGGGATTATTTTATTTCATGCCGCCCAATTTTACTGTGTAAGAGTCTGCCTTAATTATAGCAGTTTATAATTCACAATTCTTCGGATTTTTAAAAGGCAGACCATTAGAGCTATAGACATTTTGCTTGGTCGTTTGTTTTATTTGGCTCGCTTTGGGATGTTCATAAATTATCCATTTTTAAAGAAACAAAAAGAAAAAAAAAATCAAAACGGATAATCTCTTATTAAAAAACCACAAAGGAAAACTAAATTTTTATATAAAAAAAAAAAAAAAATACAAAACTTTCTTTTTTAATTTTTTCAATTTATTTTTGGTTTGCTGCAATTAATTTTTTTAATCAAAACACATAAATTAAAACGTTTTTTAGTTGATACAATTAATTTTTAATTGTCCAATATACGTCATTAAAAACTTATCTAACCTATCGTTTACAGGTGTTTTTGAATTAACAAATACTAGCTCGCTAGAGAATAAGACATCAGGCAAGTTATCAATCCCGTGCACATGAGGGTTAAAGACCCAGATTTACTTATAAAAACGAAAAAAAATGTTCCCACTTACTTGAAAAGGTTAATGATTTTTTATGCAGAGCATCTGCAAATTAGATTTATTGGATTATATTTTGAAAAATACATAGGAGATGATGACAACAGTGAAAAAAAAACATTTTAGAAAGTTTTGAATGCAGCGAATAGTAAAGAAAACGCTAATTCGATTCAAGAAAATAATTTTCTTTAAAAAATGATTTACAAGTTTTTTAAATTATTCAATGCTCTGTTATAACTAAAGGCAAACATCCGAAGGAAGGAAACGTGCTTTCATATTGACAGGATTATTTTGGTTTAAAATTAGACGTAGGCTGTCAAACGATTCTGTTAATGTTTATTCTGTTCTAAAATCCTATTTTCAAAGAAATATTTGGTAATATTTTGTTTAAATAATTTGACTGTTGGCTTTGCATATAAAGATCTGAAATATTTTTTATTTTTACTAGCGTTTAATGCATTGATAACCTTATTTAATAGATCTCATGATTTGTTCAATAAATACAATTTTTTTTTGCACCGTTTTATATTTAGCGGAAATGTCCGGCAAATACCGGAAAATTGAAAACAAAATCCCGCTTTCCCAGGAAATGAAAAAGTCCGGGATAATAAAAGTTCTTGATTTAACCAAATTAATTTTTTAGAATCACGATCCTAAATATAAATAAATTAATTTATATTAAAATTTTTTGTGTCTTCTTTTCAAACCCCTTTCAAAAATTACTTAAGCTGCTCCAATTATATGTCTGCTCTCTTTTACTACATATTTATAAATTACCCAGAAAACTTTTATATCCATTTATTGTGTTTAACAACTTAAATATTAAAATCTCTTTAGACATTCCTTATGTCCCTTAATCCGATTCATTAAAAAATTGTTGTTTTGTTTTCTTTAGAATCTTTTTCGCATTTCTTCGTATGTTTTTTTCTGTATTTTAAGTCAATAACTTATTAAACCTTATGTGGCCTAGCATAATCTTCAACTTGTTCCTTCCAACATCCAAAGTTTCCTTTATTAAGTCAACAGGATATCAACAGAAAAAGAAATGGTTTACTCCCCTTTAAGGCAAATTCCAGTTTTTTTTTTTGTTTATTGAATTTATTATTTTTTCTTTAACGTTTTTTTGTTTTTAATTTTTTTTTTTTTTTTTTTTTTGTCTTTCTTGCAAACACCCATTTTTATGGTTATAAATCTTTTGGTTATTTAAAGGCAAAAATAAACTTGAAAATAGGAAAACAAAATTGTTTATAAACTCTGTCCGTCCCTGGGTTTTGCATGTTTGAGTATTTCTTTTAGTATTTTGAATTTGATTTCAATTTTGTTTTTTATTTTATTTTTATTTCCTGTCTTCTAGTTTTGATTGTATTTATGAAAAAAGAACAACATATTTTTTTATTGCAATTTAAATACACTTGTTATAAATATTTTTATACAAGTAAATGTATAATATCCCAGCGGCAAAAAAATTTGTAAAGAGGCCTAAAAGAAGGCCTTATTAAGCAGACACAAGCATTACTCGCTACATTCCGCACTTATTTATTTATATTGTACACAGGTTGTCGTTGGCCGCAAGCGTTCCTTACTCCCTTCTTTGAAAAGAAATTCTTCAAGGCTTTCAGATGAAGGACTTTAAAAAGGCAATATGAAGAATGTCTTTTTGCTTCTGTTATTTGCGCGTTTTGTATAAAAATATAAAAAACTATAAAACACGTCGTTTATGTCGATAGAATGTTCGCTTTACTAATAAAAATAAGCAAACACAAAGCTTTTTAACAGCTGATACGTAAAAAAGAAGGTAAATTTTAATTTTATTTGGTTCATCCGCAACACAACCGCAACACAACAGCTGATTCGCAACGTATACGTATACGAAAGAGAAACGAGAGCAAGAAAAAAAATATAAAAATACTACTTCTCTCCCTTCCCAAAGATGGGATAAGAAATGTCACTAAGAAAAAAAAAACAAAAACTTAACAGCTTCGTTTCTTCCTTCTAAAAAAATTTTCTTAAAGAAATTCATACCTTCCAGAAGGCAGGATATCATAAGAGACGAATCTTTAAAGGGCACCATATACTTATCAAAATACTCATCAAGCGCTATAGTACTATAAAGAGTAATATAAACCTGACAAATGGATTATCAAACACCCACTTTGTTCCCTTTTTGTGTTCGCCAATAAACAACACAAACCTATTTCGTACAAACATTAATTTTTGTTTTTTTTAATGAATGGCAGACGACGACGTTGCTGCAGCAATTTTGCTCGCTATTTTTTTTTAAACAAAGGAGAAATAGGAATGGGCATAAAATATCGATATATCAAAATACCGATATTTAAAAAAAACCAATATATATCGCCGATATTTGAAATACCGATGTATCAATATATCGATATTGAAATACGACTATCGATTTCGATATGTTTTAAAGTCAGTCTTCATTAAAAACTCAAAGTTTTAGCCGTTTTTCAAACAATATGTTTTTTAAGAACTGGCATCACTACATGCATCATTTGTTTTTTTAAACTAATATGAAGATCTAAAATGTTTGGCATTTATAATAAGCAGTGCCGGATACAAGAAGCATATTGACGGGAGAGCACATAAAACAGAGAGTGCTCCTGATGTCCATATCTGATGATTACTGGTTTGACTTAAACAATCAAAACCATTTCTGGGCTTGTTCAAATTTAAAGGTAAGTTGGTTCTTCCATGACTTATTTACTTCCATTTAAATTTTTCGTAATTTACTTTTTTTTAGATTTCATATGGTTTTTTTGTATTCTTCCCTTTCTTTTTTTTTTGTAATTGAATTTTTTGTTTTGATTGAATTTTTTGTTTTTATTAATTTTTTTTAAAATAAAATGAAACAATAAAAAGTTACAATAATATAAATATGTATGTACAAAGGTATATACAATTTTTTAATTTGGTAAAAGTTTCAGCAAAATACGTTCGATATATCATTATATCGATATTTTTGAAATAATAAATATCGATACTCTTAAAAAATATCGATTCGATATATATCGATATATTTTTTCAATTTGCCCATACCTAAGTAGAAATAAAAAATAAGGGAAAAGAATAATGAGTAAAGAATGGTTTAAGCAACGAGTTGTTTTGTGGCAAACAGTGCTGTTTGAAAAACTAGAATTTAAGACTCAAAACGATTTTAATGCTTGTTCTTCAACGTCTTTTATCAGCAAAATTTTCGCTAGGTTGATTACATTTAGCACTAGACACCACAAAAAGTTTGACAAATATCCAACATGTCTGCCAAATATTAAAAACTTTTAATATTTCTACAAACATGCTTCAAATGTTTATCCAAACAGCAAACACCCCAATTAACAACACAATATGTTTGTGCAAACGTTATATTTTGACAGGTTTGCCCTTAAGTGAAAATGTGTTTGTATGTTTGACACCGACAACGCTTGATGGAAAACCAAACCAATTTAGATTCAAAGGCGAATTTACGTACACGAACAAATTTGTCTTGATGTCACGCATTTTGATAGTGTATGGTGCTCTTTAGAAAGGGGTAAAGAGGCCTTCATAAAGGCCAGCCACTTGCGGTCCTTTCAGTATTTACCGCTGGGGTGTATTTAAAAAGAATTATTGTGAAAACATACATAAAAACATAGAACATTTACAGTTAAAAATTTTCAAGCAATAAACAATGTTCGTTGTTTGCTCTACATCACATAGTAAAGGATTTTGGAATAAGAGGACATAAATATTTTAAACGAAAAGCCTGTGGGCAAATTACCGCCTTTGATATGAATCGAAATTACAATACTATATAAATTAGAAATATCCATCTATTTTGAATGCCATAATTCTTGATCATTTCGAATAAAACATTCTGATTGTGAAAATAACATTCATTCGCTACAGCTACAAAGTCAAACAGCTCCATTTATTTATAAAACATAGATTTTCCCGTAAATTAAAGATTTTTATCTTTCATTTGATATCCATATTGGTAGGAAAAAGGTTCCACATTTTTTATACTTTAAACTCTTTTCAAAAGGATATGCAAACTATTAACATTAAAAAAAAATGAACCAACGCTGTGTGCTAAAAAACAATCAGCTTGCTTCTTCAAAGCTCAGCATATGAATAAAACTTAACAATAATTTTTTTTTTGGTCCTTAATTCCCGCTCGGATCTGAGATTTTACTTTGTAAATAACCCTATTGATTTATTTTTTTAAAAATATAGTTTTTAAAAGTTTACGCCCAGAAAGAAAAAAATTCGGAATAAATTAAGTTTTTTATACTTACTTTAACCCATTTAAGCCCAAACAAAAACTACCGGACAAAAAATAAAATATTGTTAATTTTATTATTTAATTACATTACATATAAACAAAAAACAAAAAAAAATTTTTTTTTTTTTTTTTTTTTTTTGGAATTAAAGAGGTGTACCCAAATTGGCACTACGGTCACTTTAAAAAAAAAATTTTTTTTGATGTTATAGAAATTTCTGAAATTTTAGATTATCAATAAGTTAAACATATATTGAATAATGTCAAAAACTTTGTCATAAGCCGGAAATAATGAAGTGTTCCCAAATTGGCACAGCGGGCGTAAATGGGTTAAGTACGAGTCGTACTCAAAAATTCAAGTACGAATAACACTTAAACGTACTTAAAACAATCCTAAATGGGATTACTTTCGAAAATCAGTCCCGGAATTTCTTAAAATAAGTACAATATTCTTAAACCAAGTAAAAAAAGATTAAACATTTCGTTAGTAGTGCCACTCTGAGAGTAAAATTACAAAATGAGCGTTCTAAACTCATTTAATTTATCAAAGTTTGTTGCAGACACTACAACAACACTAAACAAGTAGTTTAAAAACGATTTGCTTGTTGTGTGTAAAAATAACAAAAAACACAGAACAAGACGAAAACATTATTTTCATGTTTAAAAAGTAAAATTAACAACTCTTGCTTCTCATTTAGTTTATATTTTCAGTTATATATGTTCGTTAAGTTTTTAAAGTAAAAACGATATCGGGAATGATCAGTGTTGCCAATTTAGCCATTTAGTGGCTAGATTTAGCCATTTTTCACCCTGTTTAGCCATAAAAAAATCAGTTTAGCCATTAGCCATTTTTTTAGCCATTTTTTAACTTGTTTAGCCATAAAATTATTTTTTGCCGTTTTTCTTTTAAAAGAATAATTTTTATTTTATTATAAAAATTTATAAAAGTAAAATAAACATTATTTAAACATAAATTAAATCACAACTTTTACAATGTTGAAAATCGCTATAAACTATAATTATGAAAAATCTTTCAAAAAAAAAAGGAAAACAATTCCAATATTAAATTTATAAAATGGATCAACACAAACGTCGGTGTTTCTTTCTGGTTGCAAGAATTTCAATAAAGAGATGCAGGCGGCAACAAAATTTTTTTTGAAATTTCAGAATTGACTATAAAGTTGCTCTCATTTACATGGTCTAATGCTTAAGTAGAGAGGGTATTTAGCCAAGTAAACATCGTTAAAAGTAATTTAAGAAATAGGTTACATTTAACAACCGTTAATTCGATTTTTTTTAATTAGGTAAATATTTCTACCGTAACAATAAAATGTTTTTACCAACACCACAATAGTAGAGATGGTACTATGCGCTTGTGTTGATGTTTGCAACACCTTAAAATATTGGTCCTAAGCCCAACTTTTCGTATACCGATTGACTCAGAATCACTTTCTGAGTCGAATTAACGATGTTTGTCCGGCTGGCTGGCTGGCTGTCCATGTAAACCTTGTGCAAAAAGTACAGGTCGCAATTTTGGAGATTATTTGATAAAATTTGGTACAAAGGTTCTAATTTGAAAATGATACCCTACTTATAGTTGGGGTTGACCGACTATACTTTCTTACTTGTATTTTATTGTAGATCTGGACTCAAAAGGTAGGGTAAATATTGTCGTGATTATGATTTACGTTTAAATTATTTAATTCCTATGAGATGAACAATAACGAATTTATCGATGATTTAATTTTTTAAATATCTATCAAAATATTAATTTACGTTTATTCTTATTTATCAAGTTGATCTTAACTTACAATTTCATCGTAAACAACTTTAAATGAATTATTTCTGTTTTGTTATTGAATTTTAATGTGTTTTATTTAAAAAAGTTTTTAGCCATTTTTTAGCCCATTTTTAGCCATTTTTTAGCCATTTTTTTCCGTAAATTTAGCCATTTTTAGTCAACAAGTTTTGGCAACACTGGGAATGATGCTGGTGTTTTATAACTGAAATTCTGTAAGGTGTAAAACGAGTAAGTAAATCAATCATAAATACGAATTCGGGTTGAATCAACTTTATAATTCTTAAATCAAGCGCATTTTAAGATTGATTCAATCTTAGTTTTACTTACATCAATATCGTTTTCCGATTATTTTAAGTGCGAATTCGGGATTTACTACACAGAAAAAAATAAAAATTGATTTCAATTAAAAAATTTGTGATATTAATTAAAAAATTAATTAAATTTGCACTAGTAAACAAATTATAGTATCAATTAAACCAGTTAATAGTATTAATTAAACGTTTAATTCACTTGATTAAACGTTTAATTCACTTGATTAAATTTATAATTAAAACTGATTTTATTTTTGATTAATGCTTTAATTGGTTAAACATTTTGGATAATTTTTTCTGTGTATGGATAAGTTAAGTATTTCGCACTTGAATAATCCGTACTTGAATCAATCTTTCTGTACTTGATTCAAGCAAATCTATTCTCACCGTACTATTAATACCTCTTCGGATTGATTTGAGTACGGATGGATTGATTTTTCTTGTCGGTGCAGCTACTTAAATAAATACAAACATCTAAAATTAAAAAAAAAAAATTAATTTAAGATGAGTTTCTAGTGATTTCTAAACAAACTTGTATTACAGTCAAATCCCGATAATTTGTAATCGCAAGAGACCGGCTATTTCTTACGAATTGTAGAGGTTTTCGATTTAGCTGGGTTTCGATTTAACAGGGTTAATTTAAAATAAATACGAATTAACGGGGGTTTTCAAATTATTTACTAAAACGATAAAAAAAAATTTTGTTCAAAATAAAATACAAAATAAATAAAATAAATACATAAAATAAAATAGCAAATTCTATAAACCTAAAGATTTTTCAAGCTCTGGATAATCAGGAAGTTTTTCGCGCTTTAGCTTACTGCCTGAAGATTTTTGCATAATAAATTCTCTTTTTTGAAGGATTGAAGTAAGATGGAGCAATTTCAAATCGCTTAGCAACGTAAATTTTTTTTCTCCACTGTCAATGGCTGCAAAAATATTTTTTTTTTATTTTGCTTAAAACTAAAAGTTTTTTGCGAACTATTTAAGTTATAATGCCAGGGTATCACACAATTTTTGGAGCTTCAACCACAAAACCTCGTTCGACCTAAACCTTCGTATAGGAAGGCGACAGCTTCCAGAATCCGCTCCAGAGTATTTTGGTCTCCACCAGTAAACGTCTGAGTTATTTCCTTGGTACTCCACCAGTAAAACGTCTGAGTTATATGTGGTTCTCCACCAGTCACATTGAGTTAATTTTGGTTCTCCACCAGACAACACGGCAGCAAAAATATGCTGATTTTGTAACACCGACAGAGTTTTATGCGTGCGCTTTGACAGTTTTCTTAATTATTCATGTAACAAACATATCTTAAGAAAATAAACACACACAAAAGCAAAAACCCACGCAAAAAAAAAAAAAAAAATTGCGGTAAACAAAAAATCATTCTTTCCACGTTTCTGTTGTTTTTATTACGAATTATAAGTGGTAGTTAGCAAACAATTACGATTTAAAAGAGCTAAAGAAGATTTTATTTAAAAAAAAATTAAGAATTAGCGAGTGGACTAAAATGTATACATTTTAGTATATGGAAATATATGGAAATTTTACGAATTAACGAGATTTTTTCAAGGGACCAACAGTTTATTACGAATTATCGGGAATTACGATTTATCGGGGTACGAATTATCGGGATTTGACTGTTTTATTTTTTTTATTTTTACTAAAAATGACCCTGTTTTTTTTTCTTCATGGTTGAATATTTTAATATACAGTGGGTATTTAAGGGTTAAGGAAGACAATATTGATAACACAATGGAGCAAGGTTTTTGTTAATTAAGAACTTAATGTTGTTTTTAAGGTAATTTGGGATGTCGAATCCAAATCTGCAATTAGTTTTTTTCTATCAGATCGACTTTTCGAGATATACCGTTTTGTCCAAAATTAAGGCACTTCCGCTACATGGAATAACTTGAAAACAGTTAATCATATTCAGTTAAAAAAAAGAGATCAAAGCTCGACAACAATATTATCTCTAAGCCCTGCTTAAATTAGTTTTTAATTTGCCTAGAAGTTTTAGTGATATCGTTGAAGTTTTGAAAAAAAAAACAATTTAAAAAAAAATATTTAATTTTGGTTTTTTAAAAATTCATAAAAAATAAAAATTACAGTTTTGTCTAAAAAACATTTAGTGTAACATATTTCGAATGAAATGAGCTTTATTTCATTATAATCGGTGCAAAACTTTTTTGTTCACAATTTACTGAGAAAATTGAACTGATAAAATTCGGGATTTCCATACAAAAGTAAAATTTTTTTAACATGTGTGTGTTTTCTGTGCTGTTGTATTAACCCAACAAACACGAAGTCAAACCTTTGATATGAAATGACTTTATCATTTGACATCAAACACAATTCTCAAACGTTTTTCAAATGTTTGATTTTAATATTTGAATTCAAATTGATAATGATATGCAAATAAACATTTGACATCAAATGTTTTATCAATTTGATGTCAAATTGGTTTCAAATGTTGAATTCAAATCAAAATTAAACTTGGCAATTCTAAAGCGAAAAATAATTGTAAACATTAAAAATAACGGTTAGTTAAATTTTTCCTTCATGGTTAAATGTGTTAAACAAGTGAACGATTTATTTCTTGTGAAAAATAAAAATTATTTGTGAGTATGTAGTTACAATGATAAAGAATACGAATTAAGAAAAAAAAATAAATAAAACAGGAAAGTGAAGAAATTATAAGTTTGTTGCATGATCGCGGTGCTACAATCCTCAAAAAAAAAATAAAATATTTTTATTAATGTTCCACATTGTATTATAATCCACATTTGAAAAACTTTTTAGAATTGCGTTTGAAAGCAAGGCATTTTTCAATTTGAAAATAATTTCCCCTTTTTGTTGAGAATGCTATGATTTTCAAATCATTATCAAACGTTTGTCGTTTGATTTCAAATCATTTTCAATTTATAATCAAACCTCCGTCTTTGTTGGGAATGTACGTTTTTTCCTTCACTTAAAAATTAGGTAGCTTCACTTAATTGAGAATAAAAGCGAAACGCGTTCGTCGATTTTTATGATCTATGTCTCATGTTGTTCAAAGGTTATGTGACTTTACGTGAAAGTAATAAGACTATAACGTTTACCGTTTTGGATTTTTCTTGGTTTTTAAAATTACAAAATTTGAAATTTTTTTTTGTTTTTTTTTTTTTTTTATTTTACGAACACAACAAAGAAGAGATTTGAAAATCTCTTAATGAAGAGTTAAGTTATGATCTTAAACTTTTAATTTTTGAAAAAAGTCAAATATACGAGTAAAAAATGTAAATTAAAAATGCGAGGTGATGGAGAAAAACGGAGATTAGATTTAAAATAAGCGACCTCAAATTAGTGAAAAATTGCCTTGTCTTATCATTTCAATTCTTTTTAAATAATCGGGCATGTAATTTAAAAACGAACGAGATTTTAATTGCAATAACATACATATTTACAAAATGACTATAGTTATTTCTGTTTTTAAGAGTTGTTCTTGTAAAGATAACACAAGCCAACAAGGTTTTGGACTAGAGCCACCAAATATCTTTTCGGGGGTTATTTGGTGGGCTGAATTCGAATCTTTTATTGGTTTTTCACGTCAGATTTTCGAGATACAAAAAAATTTTTTATTCGTTTCTAACATTAAAAATCACTAGTTTATTTAAAAATCGGTGAATTTTCAAAAGTGAATAGCGTTATTTGAACGTCGCTTGTATTTTGTTGGTTGGGTTTTACGTATAAGAGTCTAGCAATAGTCTTCCAGCATGCTTTTGTCTTAAAATCCTTGATAAATTCTTTCAATTTTCATTAAATCTTGGTGAGCACGGTCCCAATGCTTGCGCTCACTGCACCTAGTTTTTTTGCGAATGAAGAGTATGCATGACATTGTCGGTATCCACAGTTCGTCCAAGTTTCTGACTGCAAAACCAAAATAATGTAAATATGCATATTTTAATGATTATGATATTGCATGTCCTGTTTTTCCAACCAAATATTCACCACATACAAAGCAGAAATAGCTTGAATCAGTAACACACGATCTACCTGACATGCTTAAACATGCTTAATTGTGAAATCGTAGTGTCAGTATTGCTTTACAGTATTGCCAGCATACGATAAAAAATTTTTATTTTTATGCCAGATTCAGCGAACCCAGATTAGTTAAAAAATAAAAAACATGCTTCGTTTCTGCAGTCAATTTTTTTTTTCAAATTTGTAGACCAGTGTAATTGATACTCAAAGTATGAAGTATATAAAAAGAAAAAGAAATTTTTATGAACTTTCTTTTGTGGTCCAACCAAAACTCACGATGTTAATTGTAAATAGAACAAAACGTTTTCAGAAAATTATCTTAATATTTTTTATTATGATGGAACGATCTTTGACAATTATGTGTAAAACAAAATATCGGCCAAGTGCTCGCCACGGCTTCGGAGGCATACCTCTATCGGATGGTCCATATTTTCAATGACTGTAAAACATAAGTGAGGTTCAATGTCGTTAATTAATATGGTGAATTATCTCATCCTCTACCCCATGAATTGTGGCTTATTAACGTACACTTTTTTTTTTAAAGAAAGAAGTCCAATGGCGTCAAATCATATGATCATGGCGACCAATTAACATCGCCACGACGTTTCGTTGGCTGTGTGGTAAGTGGCACCATCCTGTTGGAACCACATATCGTCAAGGTCAATATCCTTAACTTCTGCCCATATCGCCATATCGAACACCATTCACGGTATCTGCTTGGCCGACCTCAGTTTCGAACAAGTGCCGCCAGCCCATAAGCCGCACCAAACAGTCACTCTTTGTCGATGCATCGGCTTTTTAACAATCACTCGTGGATAATCATTTGCCCAAATGCGGCATTTCTGCTCCTTAATGAATCTACTGAGGTGGAAGTTGCCTTACTTCACTCCTGTCAGTTCAACCCACCGTTCGGAGTGTTGACGAATTTGAGTTTGAATTTCTCAAACATTGAATCAAATAAATGTCAAATTAAGTTGTTCAAAAATCATGACGTTAAGGTTTTTATGGCTGGACCACCCTTTAGAACATGCCCGTATGTCATTGATTTTTTTATATACAAACTGAGAAAAAATAAAAAGTCGTAAGAAAAGGCCACATATTTTAAAAAAATATGAATATGAGGAAAATGTAGAATATTGTATAGTTTCTTAAAATTAAAGAATTTTATATTCTGTAGACATAATTTCGTGGTACTTGCATCAAACATATTCACCCTTATCGTGGTTTTTAAATTTAAAGTACTCCTGCGACGGTTTGGTAATAGATTAAAGAGAACGTGGACTTATTTCCTTTAGGCCCATTTTCACAACTTTTCGATAAATATAGGTAGTGGTCAATTATTACAACTTCACTTAAACCTACCCGGTATTATTAACCTTCCTATAACTTAGCGCTCAGTTACGGTTAAAGTAAAGTTGTAATAATAGAAAACTTTTCATACGGCCAATAAAATCCTTACTTTAGCTGTCGGTAAGTTGTGAAAACGGGCCTTAATTTATTATCTATTGCAGGCGTATTTTAAATTCGTGAAACACGATAAGAGCGAATAGTAATTTCGTAATTGTTTATATTAAATAAGTACATCATTTCTCATTATAGGGTTATAAAATTCTAACATACCCAACTTATAAACATTTGGAAATATATTTTTACATACATATGCATTTCCTTTTGGTATTAAAATCATAACGCCAAAAACATAAAGGATCATATCAAAAGGTAAAAAGTATAGAAAAAAAAATCGAAAAAATAAAATATAAAAAATTGCAAATAATTCACAAACATATTTCATATGTTTATGTTTGATTCAACGCCTCCAGCTGATGTGTATCGTTTTATGAATATTTTTATTTAAATCAGATTTAGTATTTATATTCATACACATATGTACATGTATTTGTTGATGCATGTGTGAGTTAACACATAAATACTTACACACACAAATATACAGTACAATAACTCTCGTACTGTATATGTGCCATTGTAAATTTACTGTGTTTCTTAAGAATATTAAAGTCGAAAAAAAATAAATAAATAACAACTAAGAAAGTATAGTCGGTCAAGTCCATATGATACCCTACACCACAGTATTTACAGACTGTACCCTATTTGGACAGTCAATGAAATATTTTATCGTTACTTTAACCATATTATTTTCTCAGGCAAACTTTAAGAAGCCACAACCATATTATGGTTGCATCCGAAAGTAGGTTCCAAATTTCCTTGAATTTCTTCAAAGCTGCGACCTGTAATTTTCAGGCTTAGTCAGATAGCCAGACGGACATCGTAAGATAGCTTTTAAAAGTGATTCTGAATAGATCGATATGTGCTTCATATGTACATCAGCAGAAGAACAAAACACCCTTCCCACCTTTGGCGCTGTAGGGTATAAAAAGATTTTGATATACTCGTATGAAAAATTTTGATAAAGAAAATGTCTATAAAGAATTATTGAAAAGATATATTTGTGTATGTATGTAAATGTGTTGTAAATATGCAAAAGTTGCATGTGTATTTGATTGAATATTATAATAAATATACAGGGTAACCTATAAGAAACGAAGGGGTTTAATGGTCTTTAACTTCATTGGTTTAATATGATTTTCACCTATTTGCTTAGAATATTGTTAGGAAAACTCGGTAAATTGAAAGTGGAAAGGTGCACTAGTTTCAACAACAAACGAAACAATTACATTTCAAGTCGAAAAAACCACAACCAATTGTAGTCGCGTATGTAAGTAAAGATAAACTCACTGTTTATTCAGGAGAAATGTCAAATGCCAAAAAAAAAAAAAAAACAAAAATTTTTAGAGTGGCTACACAGCACAGAGCAAGTTCACTTTAAAATGTCATCAACAAGCGAACTTCTTGCAAAACTTTAATTTCTCTATTGTTAACTAAGGGCTGCCAAGTAGTTAATATTTAACGTCACCTGTAGACAAATTACATATTTGATAATACATTTTTTTTTATATAAAAAAGTGATATTAATGTTAAATTCTACTTTTAAAATGATAATGTATAGCAAAAATTTTTATTTGTTTTTTATTTTTTATAATACACAGAAAAGCAGTAATAAAAAAAATTTTTATTTTACTCGGTAAATTGATAAAAAAACTCATCCACGGTAACACCGGTTTTTCATTTGTCATTTTACTTGTTGCTAGTGTCAAAGATTTATATGCAAGCAAATTCGCTTGCAAGTTGAGCTCCCTACAAGAAATGCATAACCAAAACTAAAAAAATTACTAACACACTTGCAACAATTTTACATTAGTTGTTCCACTCTAACATATATGTTAGAATGGTACAACTAACATTTCCCAAATAATGCCAATATTTTAATATATTTTTATCATACGCGTGTAAAAATTTGTGAATTTCTTACATTTAATATTTGCCATAGGTATTAAAGAAAAAAATCGATTAAATTAATTATTTAATTTGTAACTAAAGTAGCGAGATAAAAAATTTCTATAAAAAAGTGACACCGCCAAAAAGTTGTAATCGGAATGCTAGTAGTAAGGAGGGCGTACTGATGGCGGCTTCACAGGACGTGGTGGTGGATTCTTAGGAAACAACAGAGGTCATGTGCGAAGCGGTCGTTATGAAAGGAGTGTCCGTTTAACGGCTAGCGGTCATTCGGGTGGCCAGGATCATCGTTTAAGATTTTGTGGTGGTAATAAAGGAACAAATAATATTATTTAAAGTCCTGATGACTTTTCAAGTTTGTATTTGATTTTTTTTACACAAGTTGTTATAATTTATTTATATTTATAAATTTATTATAATAAATTTAATTTAAAAAGAAAAAAATGTATTATTTTATAAAGGTTAGTACTAACCAATATTTACGTTATGAATAACTAGTAAGTGCTAACCAATATTTAGGTAAAGACTAACTAGTTAGCGTTGACCATTATTTAGGTTATCATTGACTAGATACAAGCAGCAGAGTAAGCAGTACAGATATATGTTCCGTAGTCGAGTGAAATTCTTTAGTTAGAAAGAGAGGCAACATCACATGTACACAAGAGTTTCGGTTAGTTTTTTAATTTTGCTCTTAAGAAACTAATAGAAACTTTAACCAATATATCGGTTAACACTACCGGTCATATAACTAGTAAAATGGCCGGTAGTCTTCTTGTAGGGTTGCAAGTACCAACAATGTGCTGGTGTTAGTAAAAAAGTGTGAGTGTATTGAGTTTTCGAACTTGCATGTTGTAACGGGGGTAAGCTTTAATATCGTTGCAAATAAGACTTGAGTGTTTGTTATTATCATTCGCTTTACAGTTTTATTTGTATAATTTCTTTTACTTTTCTTAAGACTTTGGCAAAAGGTTTCCTGATGTTCTAAGCAACCATTGAAATGTTCATAGAAACTAGCTTATCCACCAACAGTAAATTTCAGTGTATTTATCAAGAATAAAAATTGGAAATTTATCACATCATAACAAAATCTTATTAATGAATTACAATTTTTTTACTCCCGAAAATAACTTTAAACAAAATATTAATTTTTTTTGAAAGCTGGCGATAAATTCTTTTAACGCGGCGGCAATGCTTTGTCAATAAGCAAAATTGTAGAGCATGTAGACAACGGAAGACCCTTAGGTAATTTAATATCTTCAGTTACACTCGCTTAATTGTACATATTAGCGCTAAATAATATTCGTAAGGGTTTTGGTGCTGGTCAATATCGGAAAGATGTTGTTAAAAATGTCTTGATGCCACCTGTTAATAAACACCCCCAAATGTTCAAGTGAGCATACAGAGGGTCAAATAATAGACATTTTGGGTAAGGCAATAATTCGGAAAGCACCAATTTTTATTGGCCGCCTTCTGTTTTGGGTTTAACTACTTCAGATTTTTTTACATAAAGGATATTTGTAAAAAAGAAAACGTGTACACATGAATAAGCCACAGATAATATGTATTCCAATTATAGAAATTAACTTCAGAAGAAGCATTAACTCTAGCAATCTTGAAAACAAGTCATGGAAAGCATCTTAAAAATAACGCATAGTGCAAAGCTAAAAAGAGGCGAACTTACTTAATTCTCCATTTGTAATTAATATAGTGTGTAATAGAGCGACTCACCAAAAAAGTTCTATATATACCCTCCTAAAAATAAACCTTGGACTTTTTTAAGATGACATTTTAAATATTTCGGCTCCAGCTTTGCCTCTCGTGAGCTGGACCATTTTGAAAAAGGGTATATTTTTGCATGTTTTGTTAAGTTGAGAATCTGTTTCCTTACCAACATATACAAATAGGGTATCGTAAGAAAGGTTTTTTAACATACAAATAGGGTATCGTAAGAAAGGTTTTTTAAGGCGCGTCCAACTGTAAATACAATCTCTCCAAAGACGATCATCCATGTCCTTTTTTTAAGGTTTTTCTGTTGTTTGTAATAAATATGCCAAATTAACATATTTTAATCTTTAGTTGAATTAATTAAATACGTGTCTCAGCTTTTTTGAAATTCGTGCTAGTTCGCGTTTTGACAAAAATACAATGGGGTGGTAACCCTTCGTTTTAAATAGGGCAATATGGGTATCAAATTTTTTCTTTTGCCAAGTGCATCATCTTTGTAGGTAAATAATTTAGATTTTTGCAAATAAGGATACATTTTACACGGTACTCTGGAATAAATATAAATGCAATTTTGTAGTAACTCTCATATGATAGCGGATTAAGTTTCTAGATCATTTATGGATGTAAATAGGACCAAAGAAAGAAACAAATAAATGATCCACGACTTAATTTTTTTTTAGTTTGCGAAAAAATATGCCGCCAAAACGTCGTGGATCATTTCTTTTTTTATTTCTTTAGTCCTATTTTCATCCATACATGATCTAGAAACTAAATTCGCTGAAAAACCTTTCTTACGATACCCATTTTGTATATGTTGGTAAGGAAACAGATTCTCAAATTAACAAAACATGCAAAAATAGACCCTTTTTCAAAATGGTCCATCTCACGAGAGGTCAAAGCTGGAGCCGAAATACTTAAAATGTCATCTTAAAAAAGTCCAAGGTTCATTTTTAGGAAGCTCGCAATTTGCTTCCATACAACGTGAGTCGCTCTAGTGTGTAATAAGTGCTATTTAACTGACTTTAAAATAAAAAATTTTAGACTATTTAGACCTCTTTGTTTCTATTGTGCCACCATGTACAAATATATGTATTTCCATATTAATATTTTTTTTGGCAATTGATTGTAACTCTAGTATTCATTTGGGACACTAAAAAACATTTTTCGTGGTAGATATATGTTTTTTTTTAGCTGCATGAGAACCTTCGTAATCAAAAACTATGGTTTGACAGCTGAGAATGTCAAGCTGCGTTGACAATTCTGTTCAGTAAGGTTTGGCAAGTCACCATGAATCGTTTAATGCTAGAACAACGCTTCCAAATTGTGGAAATTTGCTTAAAAAAACTTTTCTAAACTTTGCGAATCTCATTTCGGGTTAAATGACTACCTCAATGAGCAAAATTGCTTATTTGGCATGCAGACAAACCTCGAGCCGTTAAATAATCACTATTACATCCATTCGAAAGGCGCTTTACACGCTTTGTCGTTACGGCGAATGGCAAGCGTTATCGAGCCATGCTGACTGAATTTTTGTTTCCAAAAATTAATCAGCTAAACACCAAAAACGTTTGATTCCAACAAGATCTTGCGCATCTTGCTGTAGAGCGCTTTTATCAATTGATTTATTGCAAAATCAATTTGGTGATTGCTTTGTTTTCCGAAGTGGTCCTCGTTCATGCGATTTAAAGCCTCTGGATTAGTTTTTATGGGGCTATGTTAAGTCATTGTTTAATGCCGACAAGCCAGCAACTCTTTAAGCATTGGATGCCAATAATCAAGCCACCATTGACACCATACGGCCAGATTTATTGGAAAAAGTGGAAAAAGAATAGACTGATCGAATGGACTATGCAACTCGTAATCGCGACGGACATAGAAAATAGAGAATAGAAAATAAATCCAGAAAATTATCTACCAGATTATCATAAGTAAAAAAATTTTATCCAACAAAATTTCTTTCTTGTATTATAGTACGTTTCCACTTACATGTTTTGGGCCACAAAACTAGTTTTGCAGCAAAACAATAGTGTTTTTCCATACATTTTTCATGTTCGAAAAACTCAAACAAAAACTAGTTTTGCTCCAAAACATCTCGAAAATCATGAATACAGCTCTGGGTTATCCATTATTGGTGATTAACAATTTCGAAAAAAGTGACATATTTACCAAACTATCAAGACTTATTAAATAGGTTTATGCAACTCTCTAGCTGATTTATTTGTTTTCAGCGTAAAAATAATAGAATAAAAAGGTAGTTAACTATGTGCTTTTATATAAGTACATATATGTACATCTGTGTATTAAAAAACAAAAAAGGAAATTTCATGTTAAAGATAAATATTTTTTTTCAACACATATTTTTTTTGCTTCCATGTTTGTTTACAACATAAATGTCAAATTGATTTCGAAAATTCGAAAACCAAAACCAGTTTTACATAATGGAAACACTTTGACAAGTTTTGCCCAAAACAAGTTGTTTTGCTCATAGTGGAAACATAGTATTATCATTAAAAATTCTATACAAATATTTTTTCAATATAAAATATTGTTTTAAATATTAAAATTTCCCTTTTCTGTTTTAGTATTTTGTTTGGTAAAAAGTTAACCTTCTTAAAATACAGACGAATATAAAGTAAATTTGTATTCCCGAATTAAAAAACCTCATCCGCACTTTTTATGTCATATAAATTTTCAAATATTTATCTACAATCAATCATTTTTTTAGACCAACACACATGATTTTATGTGTTGTGCAAGTAAATTAATACCCTTTGCATATAAAGGGTGGTTAAATTGTAAGGGCCGATGTTGAATGTGAACCACACCTAAACGCCAAGTTTTTTTCCGAATTTTATTTGACATTTCTCTATTTCAGACTTACTCAATTTGAACCATGGAGAGATACACAATCCAACAACGTGTTAAAGTTATCCAGACTTATTATGAAAATGGATGATAAATTTCGAAGAAAATCATCTTCAGTGATGAGGCACATTTTCACCTCAGTGGATTTGTCGATAAGCAGAATTTCCGCATTTGGGCGAATAATACTCCAAGAGTGATTGTCGAAAAACCAATGCACCCACAAAGAGTGACTGTTTGGTGCGATTTATGGGCTGGCGGCATCATCGGGCCCTATTTTTTCCAAAATGAGGCCGGTCAGGCAGTTACTGTGAATGGTGTTCGCTATCGTGAGATTTTTCTTGAAGTCCAAAGTACATTTTTTGTTTTTTCATTTTTGTCTTTCTTTTTCTTGTTGACCTTTCTCAGCACAACTTCAAGGACAAATGAACATAGAGCTCGTGCCTTAGCTTTAACAATAATTAGTATTGTGGTTACTAACAAAAATGTACTTTGGACTTCAAGAAAAATTCTTGACAAAAGTACGAAAAAACAGAAGTAAGGAAAAACATGTAAAATCAATTAAAATGTATAATCATTCAAAAAAGCAAACTTCGATCTACCAAAGGTTAAAAATACAATTTGGTTTAAGGATTGATGTTTGACTATTGACGTCAGCAGTCGTCGATGGCTGCGAGTGTAAAACGGCAAATCCATCTGAGGAGATCGAGTGGTTGCGATCGAAACATGTCATGGTAACCTGCCGGCCGCGGTTCGAATCCCGGCCACGGTCAAAAATGAAAGATTATCAATAACAATTTTAATTAATTTTCATGTTGTAAAATTCCTCTCTTCATAGAAATAATTTAATGAAAATTAGATTTCAAAAAAGTTTTTGTTTGACCAAGAAAGCGAATCTGTATGGGTATTATTTATTTTTGCAAATTTTGACCAAAATTATAACTTTTTTCTTTAGTTTTTTTTTTTTAAATTCTAACTTAAATTCTTTTTTTATATTTTCTTTACAAAAAAGCGTTTCTTGACAGGTTTTTTGCATACGATGAAAAACTTGACAGGTTGCATTCGAACAAGTCACTCGCAATCGGCCGCGAGTTTCGGTCTTTTTAGTTCATTACTTGAAAATTGTTTTTTTTGCAGTCGGGTTTCTTAAATTTTTTTTTATTTATTTGATTTAACAATTTTTTTTTTTATTAAATATTTCACATTAAAAAGGTTACAATTGCAACCAAACTTGCTACCTTAAGGGCACTTTACACTATCATACAAGTCTGACGTATTTTGACGAAAATGCTTCCCTGATCTAATTATTGTTTCAAAATTACACTTATAATTTAGTATCTTTTTGTCGCTGTTCCCCTTCAAAACCCACCCTATGCAAATACCTTGTTATTTAACCTTAAACACTCGCAATAAAGCTGCCTGATAGTCCTTTATCTGTTAAGTCCGTCATTAATACAGCAAAATATCATAAACAAGAAAAATACGCATACTTTTTCTATTCAAGGCTACTGTTGGGTAAATAATACCAGGGACTTCAAATATCACCCATATACTAATGGCAATTTTATAATTTTCCTGACAACACTGTGAATTTTGATGCCGTTGTCAACAATTAAAAATGTAGGCATCACTGTTTTATACTCTGAAAATTCATATCAATCGAATTATTGTTTAGAATTCAGAAATGTTATTTTTGTCTGAAGATTTCCGAAATACTACTAAAGGGTGTTTTTTTAAGCCCGATAGAACTTGAAATTGTAAAAAATAACACAAAAAATTAAATTGTAATCAACATTTTTTTATTCGAAAGATCAATACGTGACATTAACATTTGAAAATGATTTCGGGCATATGGGCACCGCGGCTGTTCTTGACGAAGCGCATTCTGGACGTCCAATTTTGGGCCACTTTTTCGAGCACTGCTGGCCGTATGTCACGAATAACACGAACAATGCTGGCCTCCAAGGCGTCAGTTGTTGCTGGTTTATCAGCATAAACTAGTGACTTCACGTAGCCCCACAGGAAATAATCGAGAGGTGTCAAATCGCACGACCTTGGAGGCCAATTGACAGGTCCATTTCTCGAAATCAACTTATCGCCAAATTTTGATTTCAATAAGTCGATGGTTGCGTTCGCCGTAGGGCACGTAGCGCCATCCTGTTGAAACCACATCTCCTCCGGATCAATGTCATCCATATTTTCAAACAAAAAATCTTTGATCATGGTGCGGTAACGATCTCCATTGACCGTAACTCGAGCTCCGGCCTCATTTTTAAAGAAATAAGGTCCGATGATGCCACCAGCGTGAAAACCGCACCAAACGGTGCATTTTTCTGGATGTAATGGAGTCTGTAGGGTCTCTTGTGGATTGGTCTCGCTCCATATGCGGCAATTTTGCTTATTAACAAACCCGTTAAGCCAAAAATGCGCCTCATTGCTGAACACAATTTTGCGATATAAGTTGCGCGAATCGACGACTGATTTTCAAAGTAAATTTGGATAATTTCGTAGCGTTGTTCAAGCGTGAGTCTATTCATGATGATTTGTCAGAGTATACTGAAACGATAAAAAAAAATATTTCATCAAAATTTAATTTTTTGTGTTACTTTTTACAATTTAAAGTTCTATCTAGCTTAAAAAAACACCCTTTACGATCTAGATAATCGAATTTCTAAATCACTTCTGTAGCCTTCTAAGGGAAAGTCTGATTTGATTTAGCGAACATCACTGAACCACAGAGGAATATCAGAAATTTGCTGACTTATTTGTTGATTGTAAAATACTTGCATTTGCGCACAAAACATTCCTTACCAGGACCTCTTTTAAGGTATATTATTTACCGTTTAGTGACCAAGATTTTCCTGACACTTTTTTAAGAAATTAGTTTTCAAATACTTTAAGCAGAAGTTTTTAAACAATTTATTTCTTTAGATTTCTTTTTCGAAATTATATGATAAAAATTCTAGTCCAAGATCCAATCAGTTAAGAATAACTTTCTTCAGTCGATCTGATACCATTTTCACACGGACAGCGATATTCGTGTTTCGCTCTCCCATTCCTGTTTCGCGCCACAAACATGATTGAATCAACATGTTTCGCAACACGAAATTTTGAGAGCGAAACAGGTCGTTTCATTTTAAAACATGCGGCGAAACAGGAAAAATGTACTATCATCTTTAATTTTAATAAAAATGATCATTAGTTTATCTGAGCTAGTCTAAAAAAAAATCAAAACAAATAAAAAAACCAAATAAAAATTGGTGTTTTGTTAAATAAAATTAATGGATAATTATAAAATATTAATATTAATAAAAGTATTAAAAAATATATTTTTTTACTACCGTGTTCATAAAAATAAAACAAGTTTGAAATGTGTTTTATACTACATTTACACCTACGCAAAATCCAGTATTATGAGATTTCGAGCCAAATCTAGTTGTTTTTGACTAGATTTCCCATACAAAACAAAATCTACTTCGTGACTAGATTTCGACGAAATCTACTCAAAATCTAGTAGTACTTAATGATGCAACTATGGTTTTTTTAAATATAGCACTAAAAAATACTCCCCTGCACAAGAAAAAATGACATTTAAAAAAAAAACAAAACAAAAATTGTTAAAAAAAATTAAAAGGTTTTATAAAAATTGTAAATAAATAAAAAATAAGAATAATATTGATAAAATAAGCATCGTTGATTATAAAAAAGGTAATGCAAATTGTTTAATAAACAATGTTTAATGTATATTTCTTTTTGTGTTTGTATGTGTAACGAAAAAACTTTTAGTCAGTTGTTTTGTTAGACCCGTTTCAGACTCGGCAAGTTAGTTGCGCAAGTTACTTGCTGACATCAACAAAGTCTGTACAAAATGTTTTTTTCTTTACCCCGACCTTACCGCTAACGTCTACAAACCAAGAGTTGCGCAAGTCTCTTGCGCAAGTAACTTGCCGAGTGTGAAAGGGGTAAACGCACTAGATTTCAAAGAAGATTTTTAATCAAATCTACAAGATTTCGGCCTAATGTAAATGTAGTATTAAGGCAAACTTTCCATACAAATTTTTCTTAAAAAACATTTCAAATCTATAATTTTTGAATACGCCAGTTAATTTTTACTTTCTTTTTTTTTTTTTGTATCTATTTTAAATAAAACAACACTAACAACACCATAAAATTGTCAAAATGAAACTAGAATGAATCGTATGAACAGCATGTTTAGCAATATAGTTTCAGAGAGCCAGACGAGTGGTTTATATCGTCATATAAACATAGCATGAGTATAGCTAAAGGCTCAACCAGAATGTGCATAGTGTTGGTTAAGTAAATGTGCGAATTCATGTAAATCTTCTGTGCCAAACCATTGTTAAATTTTATAAAACTGTCATTTGCTTAAGTGAAGTGCGAAACTGGTTGCATATTCCGTACGGAATTTGAGAGGCTTTTCGTTGATTTTTGACAGTAGCTTAAGCTTGTTTATGCATATTCTGGTTGGACCTTTAAGCTGGCAAACTATCGATAGTCGCAACATTCGATTTTTTCGATCGTTTCTAAGGTTCTGGTTGGACCTTTAAGCTGGCAAACTATCGATAGTCGCAACATTCGACTTTTTCGATCGTTTCTAAGGTTCGCTTTAGTTCTGAATGACAACTTCACTAGACCAAATAAATATAAACCTTAATGAATTAAAACAGAACAACTTCGTTTCTCCCTTTTTAAGGAACTTCTTGAAGAAGGCAGTAGCCAATGTGTAATGAATATTTTGAAAGGTCTTTTTAAAAGAAATGTATACCTTCCAGAAGGCATTTTTCAGAATGCAGGATAAGAGACGAATCTTTTAGAAAAGAGTTAAGAGGCCTTCAAAAAGACGTGGCACTTATGGTAAACAAAATTTATGCTTAATAAAATGTTTCTATGACGTGCTAAATTCCGAATTTTTATTTTTTATAAATACATTAACATTTATTAATTAGTATTGTGGTTATCTTGTTGAACTATTTATGGTTTTCAATCCAAATTTTTAATAATTTTAATTAGGCTTAAGTTCATTAAATTTAATTTTCATTAAATTATTTTTATGAAGAAAGGAATTTTACAACATGAAAATTAATCAAAATTGTTATTGATAATCTTTCATTCTTGACCGTGGCCGGGGAAAGCTATTTTTTATGCGCATCTCACTGGTTGCTTAGGCCAGATCATCAGGAAACCTTGTTCCAAAGATTTTAGAAAAGCTAAAAACATTATACAAATAAAACTGTAAAGCGAATAAGAATTATAAACACCCAAAATTCTACTTGTAACAATATCAAAGCTTAAAGAAAACACCAACAATAAGCAGCGAGTTTATCTTTCCATACAATCCCCTACAATTGGTTGGCTTTTTTCCGACTCAGTACGCCTAAAACAATAATAAATGATTATATTATAGGGCTATTTGGTCCAATTCAGTTAAATATTAGTGGAAATTATACTGGTGAATTTTGTAATGACAAGTTTGTTATTAACATAATAAATCGCAATCTCGAAAAATATATTTATACTGCATTTCAATAATTTTTTTAAACGTTTCTCAAGTAAAATTGGAAAATTGTACATTTTACGTATAAAATGGCCTTTAAAAATCAACCTTCTTTAAGATTTAAAATCATCGAGGCAACAGAATTCAATTTGCATAGTATTTTTTTTTGCTAGTTTTTTAAAATCGTGTGTTGATTTGATCCTTTATTCCCTATACTAAGCACATCTTACTGGTGAAGAAGTTTAAACAAATTTTTTAGGACCAGTGATGGGCAACAAAAATATAATTCTAAAAAAAAAATAACAAAGCAATAGCATAACGTTTTCGTTGATGTTTTTGTAATTTTAGTTAAGTGCCAAACAAGCCACACAAATAGCTTGACAAGCACACTCTTCGTTTTCGTTGTGTGTTCGCCAATAAACAACATAAACATATGTATGTCGTACAAAAATTTTTAATATTTCTACAAACATGCTTTAAATGTTTGTCTAAACAGTAAACACCCCAATAAACAACAAAATATTTTTACAAACGTATACTTTTGATATGTTTGCCAAGCAATTTGTGTGGTTTATTTTGCCATTTAGAAACAGTGAAAGCAAAAAGAACATTTTCTAGTATATACATCTGTCGACATGTCACAAGTCGAATTTTGTGGCCCAATCAAATTTTGTGGCCCATCTCTGTTTTAGACCTTTAAAATCTATTTTGCTTTTCCATCATTTTCCATCGTTTTGTTTTAGGTTTTTTTCATATTAATATTGTTTCTTTTCTTTTTTTTATTTTTTGCTCATATTTGTAAAATTTTCCACTACATTGTCTTGGGAAATGCCGGTGCGGTGGTGCTGCTTATTTAAGATGTCCTGACATTGTTACAAAGAATGATTGCATTATCCAGGTGTTTGTTTTAGACACACACACAGCCACACGTATAATATATAACAAATGTTTATTTAGAAAGTATCTTTACAATGTTGGCAGAAATGTTAGAAGTCATTGCAGAGATGGAAAAATTTAGGAGCGGGGAAAAATTGGTTTTAGTTTTTGTTAAATTTTAAGAAATGTGTTACAAAGTAATTTTGAAGCTTTTAAATACAAATCGTAAGACTATTTTTCTTTTTAATAATTGAAAGACATCGATGTCGTTTTGCTAAACTGGATAAAATCTTATAGGAAAGACCTGGCAAAACAGTCTAGAACTTAAAAACATTTTTTGAAATTAAATTAAATTAATGGAAGGGCAAAGTCTGAACAAAGAACATTTTAAAAATATTATCTTAAATTTAACCATATTATTGTCACCGACAACAATATTATGGTAAAATTAGTCCACCATCAAGAAACCACAACCATATTATGGTTGCCTCCGAACATGTTATGGTTAATAATAAATAAAATATGTTTAACACTTGTAATAGCATGGTTGTTTTCCAACCATAGCAAGTTGCTATTGGAAAAGAGGAGAATGATATTGTTAACTTAAGAACAAATTATTTACATATTGAACCATAAAATGTAAACAGGCAACCGTAATATGTTTGTGGCTTCTTGATGAAGGACTAATTCAATAATAAAATTGTTGTTGGTGACAATAATATGGTTAAATGAAACATAATATGTTTAAAAGTTTCTTTAAACATATCTTTTCTCTGCGTGTAGTCTTGTAATGTCACAATTAAATATTTCAACTTTATATCTGGACCCATTATCCATGCCGTTACAGACCAATGCTCCCTTTAAACGAGCCTATTGTTTTCGGTGCAGAATCCCTGTAATCATCTGATCCGATTTCAGCGGCTCACAATACTGAGCATTACCTCGCGCAATAAATATTGGCGTTGGTTCGGGTGATTGTCGTAGTTAGGTTAGGTAAGGTTAGGTTAAAATGGCCGGTCACAAAGACCCTTAATAGATCGTTTTGGTCCCTAGTGCTACCACTATGTACGATAACCCGTAAACTCCACATAACTCTGGATACCTTGCACGTTTCGGTGTTTCCCCAAACCACCTCAGACTTCCTTTCGGACAAATCCTGCTTTTTGCAAACATTCCGAAAATGCTGTTTGAGTGGTTTCCTGTGACTATGTCAGTTTTTCATGAGTTCTGAGGGAAGCTTAAGTAAGCAGGCGAAAACTCTCGTAAATGATTTTTTTTTTTCGAAACAAAAGGCACAAACCATCTGTAAAAAACTTATAGCCCGTTTACATTTCCATCGAAATCTAGGAGATTTGATTTGAAATCTTCCTCAAAATCTACATTGTACTTTTTTGGTATAAGCGAGATTCAGTTTTCATAAGTCCTCGTCGATATTATGAAACATTTTCTGCGAAACATTTAAGTTTGATGATGAAAGGGGAAAGACGCATTAAAAAGTGTACTTTTTTTCGTGAACAAGTTTGTGTGAGTTTGTAATTGAGAGAAAGAAAAAGAAAGAGAGAGGGAGACAAAAAATGCTACAAAACAAAAGTTTCATTGTATGGACACGAATTCAGTTTTAAGAGATAATTGAAGCAAGTGTATGCAGCAAATGTTTCATAATATGGACGAGGATTTCCAAAACAGCTGACTAAAAGTTTTTTGTGCAACTCAAACTTCTATACAAAAGAAAGGGCATTTTAAGATTTACGTCACCTTGTAATTATTTGGTCCATTTTTTTACTATTTTCTAAAATTTTTGTATTTTTTTTACAAAATTACATTTTATTTTGTTTATTGTATAGTGTAGTAATTTTTAGTACTTTATAAAAAAAACATAGTTGAATCACTTAATACTTCTCGATTTTAAGTAGATTTCGTCCAGCCATGATTTAGGTTTTGTTTTGTATGGGTTATCTAGTCAACGCAACTAAACTAACTACTAACTGCCTGTTTTAGAAAAATAAAACAGAATTTCGTGTAAGAAATGATATTGAAGGCAGCAATAAAATAAGAAAATTGGTTTTTGTTTCAATATAGTTGCTCATAAGAAATTGTGTTTTTTTATTTTCTAAGACGAGGCAGTAAACCGTTTTTTTAATTCACCGAAATTTAACAGAAAGTTTGCTTGTTATATTTTTTTTACCAATTTTCTTTCGTCCTGCAGCATTTTTTCTGATTTCATGTTAAAGTAAAACACATTTTTCTTGCAGTTCGTGCCAACTGGTTGCCTCTCCTGTCACTTTAGATTTTTGGTTATACAGTATTTCATGCTAAGTTCATACCATTTTATAAGCTTTATTTCTTTTTTTTTTTTTGTTCAGTTTGCTTGAAACATCTGAAAAATTTTTAGGAAAGTTCATTATTGTACTTGAATATATTGGTCCTTTCCTTTGGCTAAGCCGGATGTATGATTTTGACAAATTTTCTTAAACGCAAGAGCATAAAAAATTCATTGTATTTACTTCCGGTTCGTTTAGTCATCTTTTCGTTTATTCTTTGTTCAAATCGACCTTGAAAGCAATGGAAACTAATGGAACATTTTATTAAGCTTCAGAGCGATGTCACATGATCGAAAGGCAAAGAATTGCAAAATTTAAAAATAAAAACATTGTAGAGAGAAAAAAATGAGTAAAAGGCATGCAAATTTTGTAATAATTAAGTTTTACATAATAATTAATAATAATTAAGTTTTACATAATAATGCTATGTTCATACGACGATATAAACCACTCGTTTCGCTCTCTGAAACTAGTTTGCCAAGCATGCTGTTCATTCTTTTTTAATTTTGACATTTTTTTTGTGTTGTCAGTGTGCAGTGTTGCCATTACGATACGAAATATACATTTTTCGTATCTTTTGATGACTTCAGGTACCATGTGTAATCCTTTTAAATCGTTACGCAAAATGTACAGAAATAAAATATTAGAGAATTTTTTGCCAAACAAAACTTATTAAGACTAACCGACTCAATGCTAATACAATAGCAGCTTAATGAATTGTGAAAGAAAACATTAACAGCCGTATTTATAACAAAAAGTTAGCCACAGTTTGTACACTACGTACAACGAACTGCTAACTAGAATGCCGATTAAGTCTAGCAGCTTGTAAGCACAGAGTTTATTTATAACAAACTTTTGTCCATCTGCTAACTAAAAAAAAATCAACTCTGAATTTTAATGATGCCACGTTTGAATTAATCATCGCTGGTTTTGTCATTTTTTTGTAAATTTTTTTTGTTTTTTCCTTCACATATAACAAATTTAAAAAGTTTTTAACATTAATATAAAAAAAGAAAGAAACATAAAATAAAACAGTAACTAAAATAAAACCAACCAATTGTTTAGCATTAAACAGCTGGCAAACAAGTTGGCAAACGTTTGGCAGCTGGTTAAAAAGAGTTTCGCAAATCGTTAGCCAGAGTTTGGTAAGTGTATTATAAATAAACTTTGTGCTAACTTCATGCCAAATTTCCATTAAAAATACGGCTGTAAGGATCTAGTAGTGCAAAGTTGTTCTGAGGAACTTTTTTATTTTCCGAAACTTTATACGAACTTTTTGATATAATGGCCTTAGTATAAACGCCTTAACTCGTATATTAATTTTTACAAAAATTAATTTGTTTTGATAACATCCAAACATTATATTAATTTTAAAGTTCGCTTACTGTGTTTTTAAAAATTAAATACCAACAGCCGTATTCATAACAAAAAGTTAGCCACAGTTTGCTCACTACGTACAACGAGCTGCTAACTAGAATGCCGATTAAGCTTAGCAGCTTGTTGGCACAGAGTTAACTCATAATGAACTTTTCTCCATCTGCCAACTTTTAATAAATCAACTCTGAATTTTTATGATGCCACATTGTATTACTCAAAACTGCAACACGTTTTGCACTAACCATCGCTGAACTTGTCAATTTTTCCTTTTCACACATAAAAATTTTAAAAAGTTTTTTAAACTAAAATAAATTAAAGTAAAAGACAGTAAATTAAAAAAAAAAACATTTAATAAAAAAATAACCAACAAAACTGTTTGACATTAAACGGTTGTTTTTCACAAGTTGGCAAACGCTTGGCAGCTCATTAACAAAATTTAAGCAAATCGTTAGCCAGAGTTTGGTTAGTGTATTATGAATAAACTTTTTGCTTACTTCATGCCAAATTTTCATTATGAATACGGCTGCTAATATTTATGACTTAAATGAATTTATATGATATCATTTTCTATCATCATATTCATATCAATATTCATTTAATATAAAATAAAAATGTTAAGTTAATAAATGTGAAACGTTAAAAATGGATTTTCAAATTTTTTTCAATATGTATCTTCTTGGGAAAAACTGTATCTTTTTGGTAACCAAAATGTATCTTTCTCGAAATTTCACTGGCAACACTGTTAGTGTGAGTTATTTAAAATAGATAAAAAACGTAATTAAAAGTAAAAATTTTATTATTTAATACTTTTATTAATCTTAAAGAAATAAATACTCAAGCTCGAGGTCATAATCTTATTTCTTTGAGATTCTATAAAGAAAAGGTCGAATAAAAAAACCAACTTTTATTACTTTTATTAATATCTATCTTCTATCTATATCTATATTTACATATATATATATAAAAGAAAGTGGCGTTAGTTACTACGTTTATAACTAAAGAACGGCTGGACCGATTTCGATGATTCGTACCAATTCGGAATGCAAAAAAATCTAAAATAGGTGGCGCCATTGAAAATTACTCAGTATGAATTAAATCGTAAACTCTGCATTTGACGATGTGATGCTCCCGATAGGTGGCGCTGTTGTCGTGATATTTAAATTTTTTTATATTGACGGTAGATAGCGATGGGGTAAACTTATTAACAAAATTCTTCGGTATTTCCTTTTTTATTATTATTTAGAAAATCCCGAGCAGCGCCGGTACCAAACAGCTAGTTATTTTATAATTATCACTTTATATTATTAAACATCAATTTTTATTTTGTTTTATTTTCTTTGTTTTTATTTTTTTGAGAGCCTGTTCAGATAAACTAACGATAGTTGTTATCAAAATTAGAGATGAAAAATGAAACGACCTGTTTCGCTCTCAAAATTTTGTATGGCAAAACATGTTGCTTCAATCATGTTTGGGGCGCAAGACAGGAATGGGAGAGCGAAACACGAATATTTCTGTCCTTGTGAAAATAGTACAAGATTAATATCTTTATCAGGCTTGGGAGTTTTTAATTACCAATTTTAACTAAAAATACATTTTGCAATTGGCAACTAGCAATATGTAGTTATCAATTAGTAGGTATTGGTCAGTTAATAATTACTGTAATTATTAAAATGCAATTGCAACTACATAATTGATAAGAAAGTAATTTTAGCAACTTAAATGGTGACTATTTTTATACCCTCCCCTACAAGAAGAGAATGAGCGAGTTGCCACTTTTTTCACGTTAGTGTTAAGAAAATGATAGAATGAAATGACGGAAATCAAGTTTTCTATCATTCTCTTAACACCAACGTGAAAAAAAGCTCATTCACCACAATAGTTTGTGAGGAGGGTATACTAAGTTTGTCACTCCGTGTGAAACTTTTTTATTATTCACCTCAGACCCCATGAAATATTTATATTCTGGCTCCTTGAGTAATTCTAAGTCGATTTAGCCATGTCCGTCTGTCTGTCTATCCGTCTGTCCGTCTGTTGAAAACACACTCACTTTCGAAAAACTGGAAAGAAATAAAAAAAACTGGGTGTCAAATTGCTTGTAGTTATCCTAAGCAGGGATTGAGATCCAGCCAAATCGGCTTAGTAGAATCAGAGCTATGAATCAAAATGTGGAACCACCACTATAAAATATTGATAATTTTGTTAGAAAAAC
The DNA here is from genome assembly GCA_963931875.1 of Pollenia griseotomentosa. Taxonomy (NCBI): domain Eukaryota; kingdom Metazoa; phylum Arthropoda; class Insecta; order Diptera; family Polleniidae; genus Pollenia; species Pollenia griseotomentosa. The sequence continues at coordinate 128,471,828 of OZ007562.1, forward strand.
TAACATAAATGATAGAACAATGCACGAAATGATATGAATTTTTGCAAATGTTCGTTTTATTCGACTGGAAATCACACTGTGAAATTTCATGAAGATCGGTCCATAATTTACCCTAGGCCTCATACAAACCCCTTCTCCCGGAAAACAGTTAAGTACTCCTAAAACCGTAATAAATAGTGCTATCATAATAGCATTTGTCGGTCAATAATTTAATATAGGTCTAAGCCGCAACCAATTTAAATGCTGATGGCTGTTTTTATAATGATAAATTAATAATAAATCGACATCATATAGATATCACTCCTGAAATATTCAATTTGTCGGTGGAGGGTATCAAAGATTCGGCACAGCCGAATATAACACTCTAACTTGTTTTTAATTATATGTTACAAAAAACCATTACAAATTATATTCTAGCTTAACTTAGCCAGAAATAGCAATTTAGACCTTTAGCCCGTTGCAGTGAATCAAAACAGAATCTCCAGCGGGAATTGAACCCGTGACTCCTACACTTGTAGACTAGCATACCAGCCGGTTCCAAGCTCGGGTAGTGGAGCGTCTCAGCAACTAGGAGAATGGTCGTTTTCAAATTCCCTTTGAAACACTGGGCCCCAAAATAAACGGTACCCTCACTTTGAACAGCAGTTTTTGATGTAGGCCAATAAACCATACAAATAAAAAAGAAAATTATTACAGAACCGATAATTATCCATAAACATATGGAAAATCTTTCCCCATGAATGCAGTTGTCAACATAGAAGATCTAATGACGGGGAAAAAATGTCTTGTTCTCTTTTTTATTTTGCTTAAAACTCATATAAAAAATTGTACAAAGCAAATCAACAAATAAAACTAAAACCTTAACGCCCCATATTTAAATCATCTTTAAGGGTTTATCATCTTCTTTATGTCATTTTCATTGGCCTCTATATCTAAATTGCTAAATTTTGAATGTGTCAGATATTGTATCTCGTTTTCCAGCACACCATAAACTTCTTCGATCGGCAAAGTTATTTCCACCTCATTGGGAGTCAATAGTTTACGGGCGTCCTTACGAAAGTTTTCCACACTTTTCTTCATATTTTCATGGGCCAGTATAAAACTTTTCAGCACAATAATATCACTTTTTTTATTACGACGTAAATATTTTATTTCAATTTTATCAATGTCGGCAATCAAACGCAAGAGTAGAAAATCCGCATAACGTTTCTTTACCTCCAGTTGGGTCAACTCATCAAACCAATGGACTGTACGTGTATTCGTCATTATAATTATTCCAACAAATATGATTTTTACCAAGATAACACACATAATTAGCATTACGGCAAATTGCTCCAATTCTTGGTAACAAAATTGAAAAAAATTTTTCCAATAGATCAAGTCCTTATTATTTTGCTTGAGCTCAAAGTGCAGGAAGCCGATTAGGATCAGAGTAAAAATGGATGCAAACCAAATACAGGGATAATAATCTTGGAACACATCATAACATTTGCGTAGAATTTTTCGAAAAATTTGCATTTTGCATTAAAAAAAAATATATATAATAAATTGTAAATAAGAAAACTATTTATTTTTTTTTTTGTTTTTTAATAATTTAATTTTTTTGCCAATGTTTTCTATATTTATTAATAAATTTTGATATTTTTTTAAAGTTTTTTGAAAAGTATACACAAAATTTTGTTGAAATATTGAAATCGTTTGGGAATCAACCCACAGGAACTTTCAAATAAAATATATTTTTGTTAAATTTATTAAAGAATGTACCCGAAAAATATTAATTTAATGCAGTTTTGGGGCAGCCTTTAAAAATTCAATTTTTTCTTGTACAGCTAGATTTGTTTTAGATTCTAAAGTCTCCAATTTATAATCCTAAATTTTTAATTAAAACACTAAAGCATAGTAAATCTTTCTTATGAAGATAGTGTATATATTTCTAATGAATATATTGTAAATTCAACTCTTGAGAGAAAAATAAAAGCTTTCTTTCATTGTATTGTGTGTAAATTTAAAACTTTAAAGTCGTTTTATGTTAAACTAATTTTTTGAGTTATGACGATGTTGCAGCCTTTTATATATTTTTTATTTATGACTCTATAGCATTTTTATAAACCACCAACAACTATATTAAGATGGCTTTATATGGGTAAACACATGTTGAATTTGATGTTTTTATGTTAAGTATTAATAAAAATTAACAAAGTACCAGTTAAAGAACGACAAGTTGTCATGAACATATAACTAGACCCGCAAGTAAAACATGTATAGACTGGATATTTAGCAATTTCTCCAATAAAATATTTGTTCATAGTGTTGAAAATACTATATCTGATCACAATTTTCTTAGTTGTGGTATTTATCTTGACATCGGACTCGATGAAAATATAACTCTGTGCAGGAAAAAAATTAACTATGAAAAATATGGGTTGATTTTAGATAACAAGCTAAGGGCAATACATGATGATCGACCATCATCTGATATATGTGAGAAATTTGTACAGATTTTAAAATCTGCTGTTTCGGATAGTACAGAAACTGTGTCAAAATCATGCAATATACGGTATAAAATGGCTCCTTGGATGACCGAAAATTTATATAGTTTAATATGCTATAAAAATAAACTACTTAAAACAAGAAGGAAAAACAGGGACAGGTCGAATATCTGTGAACATATAAAAAACATAAGTAAAGTTATACATAATTTTAATAAGAAACTCAGAGATGACTATTATTTACACAATTTGAGATCTTTTGGAACAAATGTTAAAAAAACATGGAACTTTTTAAACAATGAACTCGGTCGATGTAAAAATCCACAAAATGAGTTAATAAATGATGATGGCAACAGTATTTTAACAGATGAGGATAAGGCTAATGCTCTCAATGCATATTTTTCTGAATGTAGCCATAAATTAGTTAATAATATAAAAAGTTATCCCAATGATAATGTTAATATGTTTAGAACCTTAGTACCTGAAAGCTGTTATTGGAATTTAACTCCAGTTTGTCAAGGTGATGTTGAAAGCATAATTGAATCACTTAATCCGTATAGGGGTGTTGGTTATGACAAAATTAATGCATTAATGTTGGTTGTTAGAAAAACTTTAGTTTCTGATATACTTGTTGAGATTTTTAATAACATGATTGCAACTCAAAAGTATCCAGATATTTTAAAGATTCATAAAATTGTACCTATACCTAAAAAAACAATTTCAAAGTATCTGTCGGACTTTCGACCTGTTTCAGTGTTATCAATCATTGATAAAATTTTTGAAAAGATTATATATAATCAATTGACAAATTATCTTCATTCAGGAAGTATTTTATATGAATGTCAGTATGGATTCACAAAGGGTTCAGGAACACAGGAAGCAATAGTAAATGTCATTGAATATATTTGTGATGGTATTGATGCTGGTTTTAAAGGTGTGGCTGGCGTAGTTTTTGACTTTTCAAAAGCATTTGATTTAGTTCAACATAATATATTACTTAAAAAATTGAAAAACATTGGTGTAGCGGATGAAACGGTATTTCTGTTTAGAGATTATCTGAATAACAGATTTCAGTATGTACAAATAAAGGATTCAAATAGTAATTTATTACCTGTTTATTATGGTGTTCCTCAGGGGAGTGTTCTAGGACCGTTACTTTTCAAGATTTATATAAATGATTTGAAAAACATAAATTTTTATGGAAAATTAATAATGTTTGCTGACGATATTTGTTTGTTTACAATTATAAGCACGAAAAGGTATTAAGAACACAGATAGAATATGATGCTGCAATATTAGCGGAGTTTACTCGTTTAAATAAGTTAGTACTTAACTCAGCGAAGACAAAATTTATAAGATTTCGGCCTCATGCCAATAGAAATGAAGAAAAAATGGCTGTTCACGTGGATGGGTCTCTTATTTATGAATCAAATGTTGTCCAATATCTAGGAATACAATTAAGCTATAACTTACGTTGGGAAGCCCACATAGCAAAGGTCAAAGGGAAAATATCCGCAGCAACAGGAATATTGTATAAATTTAAGAACAAACTCAACACTGAAGTTAAATTAATGATTTATCATTCTCTTGTACACTCGAATCTAACATATTTGCCACAAATATATGGATGTGGTACGTCTACCTCTTTAAAAAGTTTGCAATCAGCACAAAACAAGGCTCTTAAAACAGTCTTTAACCTACCATTGCGTTATTCTACACTGAGTTTATATAAATACAAGGCTATTAATATCTTGCCAATCCGAGGTCTATACAAACAACAAATGCTATTGTACATATTTAAAGCTTTAAGAGGATTAAATCAAAAATCAGTTAAATTCAACGTAAATATCACAAGAACAGGAAGAAATACGAGGCAAGCAAATAACTTGCAGATTGCAAGATGTCGCATTGATTTAACTAAGCAACGTATTACGTTTGCTGGACCAATTGAATACAATAACTTACCGATAAGATTAAAAAATATATCGGTGTTATCATCCTTTAAAAGGGAACTTAAATTTTACTTGTTGGGTAACCTAGAAACACTTCTATTATAATCTAAAAATTTTATAATTATAAATATGTATAGTTTATTGCGATATGTATGTAAATATATATATAAATAGTGTAAATAAGAATTAAGGTATTTAACAAAATGATATAGCCTCTACAAAGCCTATATGGCGCTGAGGCTTTAAGTATGAAATGGATAATATTTAATTGTCAATAAAAAAAAAAAAAAAAAAAAAAAAAAAAAAAAAAAAGTACCAAAAAGATACCTCTTACAGATCCTCATTTACTCAGGCCATTGCCTGTTTCATTGAATGTTTCTAGGTGCAATATTAACGAATACTAAAAAAGGAGTTGTAGAACTTAAAAGTACCAAAAAGCATCTCCTAACTGATTCTTATTTAATATTGTGTTTTTAGGTCCAACATAACGAAAATTGAAAATAACCAGTTTAAGAAAAACATATTTCTCCTTATAGGTTCTCATTCATTCAGGATCCTGCACCCATAATTTTATGTTTCTAAGTTCAATACTATAGAAATTTAAAAATTACCGCATGCAGCATGGAAAAGTCAAAGAAAGAAATTTAATTTCCCGTATTTCCCCTTTTTGATTTAAATACTGCAGTAGGAGCCCATAATTAAATACGTTTATGTTAATGAATGGAGCAAAAGGGTTTCTAAAAAAGTAACAAAAATGGTACGATTTTTACCCTTAAATGTTTGAATGTCGAAAAAGTACTAAATTTATACTCGTATTTTTAAGATAAGCTACGAATTTGGTATAATCTTTTTTTGATTATTGGTTTAAAAGATAGATGGAATGACAAAGAAGTTCCAAAATATATGTTATACCCGTTTACTCCCTTAAAGGCACGAATTTCAAAAAAGCACTAGACACCAGTCCGATTATTTTTCTAATGAACAACGATAAGTATTAAGTTTTTTTTGTATCTCTTTTAGTTTTGGAGATGTAATGTTACCGAATGAACCTGTTTTTACCCCCAAAGATTAAAAAAAAAAATTATATTGTTTACTACTGTAAGTAAATAGCTTTCAAATGGTGTATTTTTTTTTGGCCAAATTGGTTGACAAACAGAAGAAGAATGTGTTCTTAACTGGTTAACCGTCGCACAGTGGCGCCATTTGAGTTTTTTCGTTGCAAAAATCATATCTTTTGACCCAAATAAGATAATTGAACAGTTTAAACAGCATATGATAGATAACTGTTCAGCCTATGAAATGAGCGTTTGGAAAGGGTGCTACGCTCTGTAGGGGCCTAATTATGGGTTATCAAAGTTAGAATTAGTAGAAAAATCAATTTTATGGTAACTAAAAAAAATTATTTTTACATTTTTAGATTGTTTTTATTTTTTTTCTTTAGGGTTTTATGTTTTACATTATTACATTATTTTTTAAATTTTCTGTAAAATATTCATGGAAAGTTCTAAGTCCATAAACAAGGCCAAGGCTTCTTCGGAATGTGTGCGTTTGTGGGCGTGGGAATGCTTTCCTTAATCCTTTTTAGTCGCAGTGTGCTTGCATCAGCAACAGATTTGGTTATCTGCGACCTAACTCTTTCACTATCCTTTGTATATTTAATAGACAGCGCGTCCGATAATTGCTTCGTGGTCAAATCATTGGTGGCATCGGCAAGTTTCCTCTCTCTTGTGCAAATTGAACACTCCTCAATACTTTTTTTTGGCCTTCCGTTTGCTCCTCTGGTTGATGTGGTGGGTTTATCTACTGCCAATATATCCAGGATGGTGTCTTCATTAAGCCAGTCCTCGTATTTGGAGTTGAAGTTATGAATGGTTCGATTAGATTTCACCCATTTTGCCTTAATATTTGCATATATCAGATAAAAATTATTTTTTATAATTTCGCTTCTCTCAATATTTCCGTATAAGCCATCAAGTTCTTCTAAAGCAGCTTCCGTAAAAAACTTTGGTGTGGTTGACTTTCTAAACAGTTCAAATAATTTTAAATTGTTCAACGCCATATTTTCAGTACTTAAATTGTTTAATGGTTTCAGTAATTGTTGCGCCAACTTTCAGTCGTAGACTAATCCAGGCATTATGCTTATTTTGCAATATATAGGCTTATGCTACCATGCCTAAAAATTTACCTGCACGTGTCCAAATAAGATTTGTGCCTACCTGTAGGGACCATAAGTCAATATTGTTCTTGACCATTTGTACGCCAAAGTATTGTTTAAGTGAGGTACGTACCTGCTAATTTCAATGAGTAGTTTTTTTCAAACTATTAGATCATACTACTGTCAGTCAAAACATATAAGGGATGGACGCCATACAATTTCTGCAACCATGTCTTTTTAACCTTTTTTACCTCCAGAAGCCAAACGGGCACGTACGGGCAGATAAAACCTTTTGAATTATGTAAAGAAATAATCAAAGAACAGGTTTTGCAAATATGGCATATATAGAAAAATATAGATTTTTTTATTTTCCGTCAAAGTTGAAAAATAGTGAAAAAACGAATCGTTTTTAAATAGTGATTTACCAGGAGAAACACAAAGCAACAAGTTAATTTTTTTTTTATCATTATACATTTAATAAATACATCAATCAATACAAACAAAAAATAAGGCGATTCGTTACCTATTTTTCGTGATATTACATCTGAAATCGCAACAAATTTACTAAAAATTGTGTGTTTTTTTGCAACCTCGTTTGCTCTACGGGCGCCACTGTGCGTCGTTCGATTAATCGAATAATTTTGGGCGATTAACTGTTCGAGTAACTTAAAATTGTTAATTTTCGATTAACGAATAATTCGAATAATTATGTCGATTAATCAAAAATTAGTTTTTTTACAGTTTTATTTTTTTCTTTTATTTTTTTCTCTGTATGGGAATAATTTATGTATTTTTAAAAATGTTTAGTACAGACTTTTACCTTAATGATTCATAAAAAGAAGATGATTTTTTTTTGAAACAAATGAAAACAACCTTCTACCAGACCTTAACTAGACTTTTAAAATTGATAAAAAACAAAAAGAGATTCAAGTGGTATAGTGGAGACTACCAATTTTTAGAAAAGACAAAAAAAGAACAGAGAAATTGGATATGCTTTATAACGCTTTACTTTCAATCTCTCCAACATCAACAATAAATGAAAGAATCTTTTCTATATCAAGTTTTATCAAAACAAAACGATGTCTAAAACATGTATATTTAAATTCTTTTTGAAAGATTATTTTAGAAGATTAGCTTAAATTTTGGCGCTATTTGTATTTTAAAAGTTTTCCTGTTTGAGGACATGAATAGAGTTTTTTTTTTCCCGGACTTTTTCGATTCCCGGGAAAGCGGGAATTTTTTTTAAATTTCCCGGGATCCCGGGATCCCGCTCCATATAAATAATACACAGTAAATTTTGGTATTAATTAATGAAAAAAAAACTTTTATAAAAAAAACGTAAGGGAACTTGTTTACAAAGAAAGTAAATGAAATGGTTCAATACTAAAAAATGAATTGAAGTTTGAAATAGGAACTTGTATTATTATTACCTCACGCCTTTATTCCCTATTGTTATGCTTTTATTCAGTATTATTATGCTCTGGATAATTCATAAAACAATAATAAAAACAAAATAAAAATTAAGGTACTCAAGATATGAAATCTAAAAGTTAATTAATAAAAAAAATAAAATACTTTAAAGAAATATATAACATTTTTTAATGGCTTAGGAAATAACTTTCTGATACACTCAAAGCGCTTTGTAAGTCGTCAAAAAGTATATTCCTGATTTTATTTACTAATTATCATGTTTCCGAAAAATTTCGTTAATTTTTTACCGTAGTTGGACAAATAGTTAAAAGTGCACCGTTGTAGCATGCTTCGGATTCACAATCAGAAGCAATTTTTTCTTTTATATAAACAACGTCTATATCAGTCAAATGTATGTCAAGGTTGATGCAAAAATATGATCAACCGGACTGCTTCTTCCAAACCTTTTTCATTTCAATAGGTCCATTTGTAATCTTTAGGACAATGTGTTTTGCTAGTTGTATGTTGTAGTATCTTACACGAGTTTCCAAAATGTTATTTTATTTCGGTTTCCCCGCACTTCATACCCGGGAAAACCAACACAAATTGAAATTGACAATTTTTGTTTATCATCTAACAAACATATCGCTCCTTCATTGCATCATAGTCATATCTCAAAATTTTAAGTAACTTGAGCAAAGTTTTCCTTCATGCCTTCTCGTATTATATCTCCAACTGAACCGAAGTTAAAGCAAAATATATCTTTAAGTCGGTACATTTTGAAAACTTTAATCGCATTTTGCCAAGATCGTTTGTTTTTGTAGATATCACTATGTTGCAATAAAGGAGCGATATGTTAAGGTATCTCCTATTTTTAAGACTTGTTCATGGACAATGAAACTTTACTGCCTGCATCTTATTTTGAATTAATGTATTTTATTAACTCTTCACTTCACTAAATGTAATAATTATCAACTGTTGTACTGCCCATTCTGCTTTTAGTAGATTTATTGCATCACGAGACATTGATTTAATACATGTACTTCTTGTAATTGATCTAATCCACAACCAATCCACAGATGCTAATTATTAGAGAATAGAAAACTAAATTTCAAAGTATAAATAGCTATTTTCTCAAATTATGAGTAATTTTTTATTTCCCAAGATCCCGCAATAAAAATCCCGGGAAAACGGGAAATAAAATAATGGAAATTCCCGGGAATTCCCGGGACGGGAAATCCCGGGAAAAAACCCTAGACATGAAGTACCATTTGATAAATTGTTGCTAATTTTTAGTAAAATTTATAATTAAAAAAATATAATTTTTGGTCTCATTTTTAAACTTCTGAACTAGACAAAATTAAATTTATTCGAATAACCGAATAATATTAAATTATTCGATTAAATTTTTACCTCAAATACTCGATTAATACAAAACATCCATTAATTGAATACCTTTATACATAGATATATAAGATTTGTCGAAAGTATATATTCTTTAAAATTTTTTTCTTAATATTTTGCCTTCAGCTATTCTGTGGCATTGTTGGCAAAGATTTCTTCAATTGTACAAACTTGTCTCTAAAATTGTACTATTTTTAAACCTTTTTGTACCAAAACAATCTTTTTACAATATTCTGTGGTATTAAAGATGTTTATGCAAAGGCTCCGCGATCCCACAACTTTCTTACTCGCTTAAATAAATGAACTGACAACTTTGCACGAGTCGCAACTTATTTCGATACGTTTAGATTTTTCCGCAAAAATAAAATATATGCATAGACAAAATTCTCGTCAATTTCTGTTCGATTAAACCATTAATCAAAAATAAAATCAGTGTAAATTACAAATTTAATCAAGTGAATTAAACGTTAACTTAACACGTTAAGGAACACCCCATACAAAAATCAGGCATCCCATCAGCAGGTTTGAAGCGATTTGAGGTATGAATTCATACTTAAAACCTGCTCCTTTTGGAGCACATTTTTTACTAGGAACGTTCTTCGACTAGTTGACTCTTTGTATGTCATTTTGAAGGCGTTAAGGTGCAAAAATTTGGGTGATTTAAGGTTTAAACAGTGTAAGAGAGTAATGTCAATGGTAATCTGCCAAAAAACAGTTTTTGCAAAAAGGTGGCTTTTACCACGTTATTTGCGGCTGTGCTTTAATTATTAAAAATCGTTAAAGCTGTACAGAATCCTACGAAAAAATCGCTTCTATCGCGAACATGGCTTAAATTCGCGAAAAATTGCAAACTTTGAAACAAACCCTTAAATTTATTTAAGCGCGGTAAATCGGTTTACAACAAAATGTCGAAAAAAACCAAAAAAAAAATTGCAAACATTGCAAAAATTCGTGTAAATTTTTATTATTTCAAACAAGCCATAAATCTTTTTAAAATTTTCTAAGACTATAAGAAATGTTAAAAATTCGATAAATGTGGCAAAATAAGCGGAATTTCGTAAAAATTTGATAATAGCGGCATCAAAGAAAAGTTTAATATTTATTGAAAATCGTTAAATCTGTAAAGAATCAGAAAACTTACAGGAAAATTTGCATCCATCGCGAACATGGCTAAAATTCGCGAACTTCTGGTAATAAAGTCAGTTTAATGGAATCTTTGCTATTCCTTATAGTTTTAGGGACTTTTAATCAATTTTTTGGCTTTTTTGAAATATTAAAAGTTTTCGCGAATTTTCACTATTTTTGCAATTTTTTTTAGTTCAACATTGTTATTATTAAAAAATTAAACAGAAAAAAACTGTTTCAATTTATATCGATGCCAACGTTATCGTTGCGTACGGCATACCAAAAATACATCGACGCTTATCGGTTAAACTTGATATTGATATTGGGCATACCGATTTGCAACAATCGACACAAAACGATATCGTTTCGTATTGATGACGCTAAATAGAATAAGGGTTAATGACTTACTTTTGATTGCGTTCATTTTGGGACATCCCAAATAGTGCTTTTAGTTTTTTTTTTTTTTTTTTTTTTTGATTACTCAACTTATTTCTAAAACGCTTTTTTGCTATTTAAAGAAATATTTTATGTATTTTGTATTGGGGCTTAAGTCTGTCCGCTAATAAGTCGACCTTGTCTAAATGTATCTTTACCTTGGATGTGCCGGTAAGGACCAGAAAAGGACAGTGATATCGGTTATAACTGCCCACTGGGTGGCAGGGACTCATGGGGTCGTGATTATAATGACAACTGTAGAAGTTGTCATGATGGGAAGCGGACCGTTCTTGTGTCGGCTGCCTATTAAACCTTACCACCCCATGTCCTTGTGGTAGACATGAAAAGATTTACTGTCAAATCACTGACATGACCTTGTAATAAAAAAGCAGAATTAAATTTGGGTTTATTTAAAACTTTTCTACAACAATTGTTAATGTTTTTACTTCTGCAAATTCATACATAACACAAACATATAAACACAACAGCATACTTTTACATCTCAAAAAAAAATAATAATAAAACAGCAAAAAGCAATATTATACATACTATAATGCTCTTAAATACACGTGCTCTTAAATCCGTTCAAATGAATCTTTACATCCTGTGAAATCTGGCATGAGGTGTTTGTCCTTTTTTAATTTCTGCCTGACATCAGGCAATAGCGGATTAAATGATTTTATTTGTCGTGGATGATACTGATGACGATTTCCAAGGCGATGAAAATGACGAACTGGACCTTTTTTTTTTGCTACCGCATGATGACGTTGATGATGTACTGGTGGTAATGCTAATGGTTTCTGTTGGTAGTAGTGCTTGTGTATTGTTATGGGACGACGACTGTCACGCCAACGTTGTCGTTTGCGTAGTTCTTGAATTTTTTTTCGTTTAATCGCGTTCACTGTTTGTTTGACTCCAAATACCAAATGAAGAGCAGGTTTGATGATAAAACTCAAACCGATAAAGCCAATGACACCAAAAACTACCGGAGATATGAGCGAGAACAGAAAGACGGCTAAAGTGAAGGGATTGATGATGGTAAAGAATGCTATGAATTTAACAAAGGGATAAAGGACGTGCTTTAAGTGGTTGAGGTATTCCTTTTTCTTTTTCTTGAATATTGTATTTTTACGGAGAATATATTTGATTTTTTTAAGCGGCGCATGGGATTGAGGCAAATACGGGTTTTTCGTTGTAGTAGTGACACGATTATAGTAGTGATCGTCATCATGTTGGGAATAGTAATGTAAAGGACTTTGTGTTGGACTGGCGAAGAGTATATGAGCAGGATGTGCCTGCAAGGAAGATTGGTGTTTGACGGGTTTCTTCTGCTTGCGCTTCTTTTTCTTCTTATCCTTCATAGGCTTTTTCTTTTTCCTTTTCTTTTTCCTCTTCTTCTTTTTCTTCCTTTTCTTTTTATCCGCTTTGCCTAGACTTTCGGCATTTAACTGGTGCATTATGTGCTGCAATTGCAAAGCATTCTGCTGTTGTTGTAATTTTAATTGCTGTTGGTTTTGCTGCTGCTGCCACTTTTGTTTCTGTTCATCCAGTCTTAATTGTTGCAAAATACTAAATTGACTTCCTTGCACCTCTTTCTCGATTGCAGAGTTACCTTTGCGTAATTCTTGAACTTCCTTCATCTCAATTTGTTCACATTCTCTTTTTTTAGTTTGTTGTAGAATATTTTTAAAATTATTTAACATTTCGTCATTATGGCTGTCGTTTTGATTGCTGCCGCTACTATATACAGTTCCTATGCCAACTTCATCATCTTGTGCACCACTGGCGGAACATTTTTTTGGAATATTTTTAATAACACCAACTCCCTGCTCTCCATTCACAGCTGGAAATTTTTGTAATTGAAATATAGTTTCTTTTGACAACTTCGCGCCATGACTTTTAATAATTTTTGTAACATGCCACATAAAGCAAAGCTGCACTAACCACTCTAAATGCCTCATTTTGCTGCATTGGTTTTTTGTGTGTTAGTTTAATTTTCTGGTTTCTATTTGGTGCAATTTTTTTGTCGACTCCTTTAACAAATCCATTTAATTATTTTTTTTTTGTTTGAGATACATAATTTTTGATTAAAATTTTACTTCCGTTGTTGGCAAAGTTTTGCGTGCAACTGCTGCCACTGTGTGATTTTGTTTGAATAGTTTGTTTTTTTGGTTGGTTGCTTGTATGTTAAGTTTGTCTAACAAATCTTTTCATTTAGTTTGTCCAGTTGTATGTATGTTTTGCTTAAAGTAATTAAAGATTGTCTATGTGTGTAAGTTTTGAAAGTGTTTAATCTTTTTTTAAAAGTTGTTACATTTCTTATATTTTTTCCCTTTTCTTTTACGGTGTTCGTAAATTGTTGATGAAACAAACATGGGTTTTGAGAACAAGTTGCCATACTTGGTTTTTGATTAAAGGGAAGGAAATCAGGACTGATGTAATTAATGAAAATAATAAAGTATTTTATGGCCGTTTTCTCCTTACATGATTATCTTTTTTCCCAACGAAAAACTGCACATTAAAGAAATTTGGTTTTCTCAATGTCTCATTTGCTTTTATTCTGTCGCAAAACTAACTAGCAATCATCTGCCAATTATTTATTTTCCTTATATTTGCCGTAAGGATAAATTCAATCAGCTGACGCCCAACTTTTACATGTATTTTGAGAGGTGTTGCCAGCTGAAAACAATGTTTTTTGTCGGTATATTGAGTAACCCAAAATTGTTAACAGACAGTTTATCGGTCTAATAAATTTATGTTGACAGGCAGACAGTTTATAGGAACATTAAGAAAATGGCCATTAGTCTCCCATCTCGACCACAAAGTAGACTATAAACTGGACTGTAGACTTTACAATAGAATATACTATAGACATAAAAATAGACATCAGTACTATGACAAGTTTCTTCGTTTTTGACTCCATGACACTTGTAATCATTGTGATGTCAACCTTAACATCACTTGGCCAAAGTGGCATCAGGGTCAAAATGAAATTATGTCATCAATGGGATGACACATCGGCATCACAGAAATGACGAACATGTCCTCAGTGCGATGACGCAGTAACATCGGAGAAAGGACACATTAGCATCAATTTAATTACAGTTTGTCATTTACTTACCCGTTGCATATGTTTGTTTCACGTTTGTTGAATTATGACATTTGTTTACAGCAACACTCTCAATAATTAGCCACCAGCACCATGACTCATGTGGGTTTCGTAATCATTCTACTTTAAAAATTTCATGTATTTAACTAAATAATTAAAAAAATAGAATATAGGAATTTTTGCTTCTTATAATACATTGTAATCATGAAAATAATGTTAATAATAATATACAAAATGTGGCATCGAATTGATGTCACTATATTCATAAAAAAAGATGACACGTAAAAAATAAAAAAATTGTACGAAGACGTTAGTCATTGGATTGATGTTACTTTTTGCATCATTGATGCCATTTGTAGTAACATTGATGTCACAATTCTGATGTTAGAGCATCATCAATATGAAGATCCATTTTTCTATCAGTGTATAGACTGGACTATAGACTATACTATAGACTTGTTTATAGACTAGACTATAATCTATACTATATACTGTACCATACACGAGACTTTTTTGTTGAACTCTTTATACCCACATCGCAATAGTGGAGAGGATATTATGCATTTATGCTGATGTGTGTAAAACCTTAAAATATTAGTCCTAGTAGTGGTCAACCTAAAAGTATACCGATCGACTCAGAATCACTTTCTGGCACATAAGATATATATTTTTTAAGAAATAGGACCACGAGCAACATGTACGATATAAGTTAGTACTATTCTGCTTTCTAATTGTAGGTGTAGTCATGTTCTATGTACTGTTAATCTTTGTGCATACAAACACAATGTGTTCCACGATTTGATTTAGATTTACTACCGTAAGTAACTCCTGTGTCGAGCCACAACCGCAAAAAAACACTTAAGCGACAAAAACAAAGAAGAGAAGATTTTTTATTTTATTTCTTAAAAATTTTATATGAACGTTGTCGCTTGAGATAAAATGGATTTTGCAATAAATCGTAACGATACCTTATGTGAACATGATATTTAAGGAGATGATGGAAGCGTTACCAGTTAAGTCATTTATCAAAAAAAAAAACGAAAATTGAATATGATGTCGCTTAAGCTTTAGTGCTGGCAAAGTATTGAGTAGTACTTAGGTACGATTATTTGCACTTTTTTGAGCACTCAATTTTCAAATTAGTTACTTAATATTAAAATGAAGACTTTTCTGAATAAAGCTCAATAGAACGTTAAACGGTTTTTAAAAAAATGTAACACAAAAAAAAACAAGTAAGAAAGCATAGTCGGTCAAGCCCGACCATATGATACCCTACACCACAGTATTTAAAAATACATCATGCTTATGTGTCCATATTAATATGGCTTTATCTATGTTTATAAACTTCATTAAAATCGGTTTGAAAGTTTGTGAGAGGCAGAAATTGCCCCCTAGCTCCCCTTGTGGTCCTACTTTTGAAAAACTGCATAGCTTATGTGTCCATATAAATATGTTTTTATCTATGATTAAAAATTCATTAAAATCGGTTTGAAAGTCTCTGAGAGGCAGAAATTTCCCCTTATCTTCCCTCGTGGTCCTACGATAGGCTTGATCTCTGTGCCAATAAGAACCTTTGTCCTAAAGTTTATTAAACTATCTCCAAAATTGCGACCTGTACTTTGCGCACAAGGTTACATGGACAGCCAGCCAGTCAGCCAGCCTGCCAGCCGGACGGACGGGTGTTACACACATCAGCACAAATGCACCACTATTGTGGTGTGGGTATAAAAAAAAAATTAAAATGTATTAATAAAATCAGTGTTTGTCTTCTTTAAAGTATTGAGTATATTGAGTACCCGAATGAAACTTACTGAGTATTATCAAGTAATGAAAATTAGTAAAAGTTGCTAGCACTATTCTTATATCCCCCATGTTCTGTAATAAACTACGTCAGGTTATAGCATATTTCCCCATGACTACGCCTTACCCTTTTTTCAATACATGATATCCGTATGTAACTCCATCTTCAAGTTTAAGAGTTGTTCCATCTTGTTTGCTAGTATTGCATGGATATTTTTCTCCTGAATTGTCGGACGGATATCACTGTACTGGATCTCTGGGCTCTATTTTTCTTAAAAAATATACAAGATGATTCTCGTAGTGTAGACTTGTAAGCAATTTCTTCGGAAAATTGACATCATGTTAATCCTAGAACTGCATCTTAATCATCTGTTCTAGATGAGCAAACCATGAAGATGGTTCGAATTTGCAACTCTTGAGAGGAGTATCCTACGACCGTTTCTCCGTCCTCCTATATTTCGCATCATTCTAGAAAATGCTCTTACAAATTTTGAGCCTTTTGGAACGGATATTCTATGGAACTTGAAATTAAACCGATTATCAAATACCACGCCAAGGTAATTTACTTGATTAAATTTTTAATTAAAACTGATTTTATTTTTGATTAGTGTCTAAATTAAAAAAAAATTCCGAGAATTTGCTGTATGCAGCTTTAAATCCACTGATTCTAGCTTAATGTAAATGGTTCTAAATCTTTACTTCTTTTTAATTTCGGCCTTAAAGTACACGAGCGACATCATCAGTGATCCCCATTTGTTTTGCTGCTTTTGGTAATTTGAGTATGAATTGTCCTCTATTTTCCTCAATAATAGGCCCACACTAGTATTTTGACCAAAACCAAACTACAAACCAACTACATAACTTATAATTTTACTGTAGGTAACTCTGTCCTATTCTATTCCACTTGTGGCCATCCAAACCACAAACAACTTTCGCATTTACCCAAAGAATTACACATAAAAAGTGAAATTATTCTCGTACTTGTAACATGTTTTCAAGTTGTTTTAAATGACCGATGACCTTGTTAAAACAAACACAACTACCAACAAAAGCAGCAACAAACAAATAAAAGAACAATCATAAAAAAATAAAAAAACATAAAATATATTAAATCAAAAAATACAAACTGTTCCAAAGTGTGTTAATGTGTTTGTTGCCTTTGTTATTTTTTGCGTTGACGGGTTTTCTTTGATTGGTCTTTGTGGTCAACTAAAAGAACAATAAACATGACCAATTGTTTAACTGAATATTTGATAACAAGTTTGCTGTTGTTTACGGAAGAAATCAAGAGAGAAGCACTTTCAATGATCACAAATAATTTTATGGGAATCTTTTGTGACTTTTTTCTATTCTTTGGAGAGTTGACTAAATAGGACCTTAAATATTTTCATATCTACATAGTAAATGTGACAGATAAATATTTGTTTTCTTTAACATTTTCTGTTTAACAAAGTGTATTTTAAAAATGTGCACCACAGAATTTAAGGAATAAATAAAATTTTTAGAAATAAAAAAGAAAAACCACTTGCTTGCATTGAAATATAAATATTTGCACAATGTTCATATGTATGAACACAGGTGTAATTAATTATAAGACCACTGTAGAGTAAGGTTAAAATTAGGCATTTTACATTTTTATTTTGGTTACAATCTACAATAATTTTTGCCATTTCGTCTTAAGAACGACTTATGTGCTGTTTGCAGAATACAAGTTGTTCAATAACTTATATGAAAAACACTCGAAAAACTTAGTGCTTTTCATATAAATTTTACTACACTTTCAGTCACTTGTGCTATGAAAACAACCTAATGAAAGAGCACAATTTTGTTGGTCCTGTTACTAATTTGGTCAGTGCTTGCGATATACGTAAATACTTAAATCAATATACGTTTGAGTGTATGCACAATTTAAACCAACAATCAACGTATGTCCAACTAAAATTTATTTTTTGTACAAAGATTTTTTTGTATTAAATGTATTTTCAATATACAAATGCAAAACATTGTTTGAAATATATCCCAGTGAATATTTAAGAAAACTTTTCTTAAAAAAACTTACTGCCTGTTTTTTAAAATAAAATAAAAATTTTCGGTTGGGAATTTTTATTGAAACAACATTAAAAAAAACTCAAATTTGTTTTCAATACAAATAGATAAGCGAATATTTTTATTTTAGTTTAAAAAACAGGCAGTTATTGTATAAAATAAGTGAGCAATAATAATAATTTTTGAACTTTCAAAGGAAAAAGCAACTCCAAGAAAAACTTTACATATTTCCATAAAATCTTTTTTAATCCTTGATTTTTTTTTTTTGGCAAAAATATTTGTTATTGTTTAATTTTTATTTTGAGCAGAAATAATTATTTTTTTTTTAATTTTAAATTTTTGTTTTTTTTTGGCAGACATAATTCTTTTTTTTTTTTGCAGAAGTAGCACATTGAAACGAAAAAGAAGAGTTATGTCTGCAAAAATAACTATTTTTGCAATTTTTTCTGATTGTTTTTTTTTTTTGCAGAAATTGATTTTTTATTTTCGTTTTCATTGGCTGACTTTTATTTTGTTTGCAAAAATAAAGTTATTTTCTGATTTTTATTTCTTTTTGCAAAAACAATTGTTATTTTTATTTAAAATTTTATTGTCAGACATTATTCTTATTATCTAATTTTTATTTTTTGCAAAAATTTATTTTTTTTTAATTATTATTTATTTTTGGTAGAGATAATTGTTATTTTTGTTTTCAAAAATAATTATTATTTTCTGATTTTTTTTTGTTATTTCTTCAAGCAAAGACGGGTATTCCCCTTATTTTTGCTTATTTTGCTTGATTGTAATCAAAATATATATAAAAGTAAGTATTCCTGTACAAATTTGAAATAACGATACCTTGCTTTTTGTAAACTGTCGCGATTATAGAACCTGCAATGGTAAAAATTAAGCTGTCGCAGTAACCGGACCGTCGCGATTACGGGTAGTTGCGAATACCGAGCAAGCACTGTATATCATAAATGCACCACATATTCATACAATATAATAAATAAATAAAAACAGGAGAGGAAAGGTTTAAAGTTTGCATTCGGTGCCGGAACTGTTTTCCTCAAAATGACCTTAAAAAGTGTTTTTTTTTTTATCAGTACAACATGTCCATAGCGTAGTGAGATGAAGAAATTTTGTAAAATAAAGTTATTACCCTAATTTACATACTTGTACTTAAAAATGTTTTTTTTATTTCATATCGCTTGGGGTTTCGATTTTCCTATAAATTACAATATTTGTAATTAGCATTATTGCGGTTAAGGTTGTCGTCAGTGTCATTTTTTGTTGTAGATTAAAGACCACAGGTTGTAAGTTACTTACATCTATTACAAAAAATAACAAAGTCGTCGACGTCAACGACAACCGTTATAAGGCAGACATTTTTTTTATTATTATCAGTAGATTTTTATTATAATTTTTTACTACTCTAAAATTGCTTACTGGGTTTTCATTTTTGTCAATGTTCCATAAACAACACAAATACATAAAAAAAATAGGAAAACTAAATAAGTAAACTACAAAAATAAAATGAGTTTATTCCAATTCTGATTTAAAGTAAAAATAAAATGATTTAAAGAAGAAAAAAAATTTTTGTACAAAAAAAAAGAAAAAAAAACTAAAACCTATGTTTACTGAATAGAGGTAAAAAGCAGATTTAGGACAAAAAAAAAAACAGAGATTTAACCATTTTTTTAATTTTTTGTTGTTAGACAAAAACTAATCTTTTAAAGGATTAACATTTTGTATAATATAATTTTCTGGCAAAATGGACATAAAAGTATTTAAATTTTCTTAAGTTCTGTACAAAAAACAGAAGTAAGGAAAAACATGTAAAATCAATTAAAATGGATAATCATTAAAAAAAGCAAATTTCGATCTACCAAAGGTTAAAATACAATTTGGTTTAAGGATTGATGTTTGACTATTGACGTCAGCAGTCGTCGATGGCTGCGAGTGTAAAACGGCAAATCCATCTGAGGAGATCGAGTGGTTGCGATCGAAACATGTCATGGTAACCTGCCGGCCGCGGTTCGAATCCCGGCCACGGTCAAGAATGAAAGATTATCAATAACAATATTAATTAATTTTCATGTTGTATAATTCCTTTCTTCATAAAAATAATTTAATGAAAATTAAATTTAATGAACTTAAGCCTAATTAAGAATATGAAAAATTTGGATTAAAAACCACAAATAGTTCAACAAAATAACCACAATACTAATTTTTGTTCTGTATAAATTTAATACAATAGTTAAAGTTCTTATAAGAAGTCATTTCATCATGTGCTTAACTTTATAGCCCATACGAATTTTATTAATTAACACCCTCAACCGCTAAAATGTACAATGTGGATTTTTTCAATGACCGAAAATTACTGTTATTTTTTTTATTTTTGAAGAAGAAGAAACTTTTACGCGAAATTTCCTATTATCTAATAATTGTTGCTGATGTACATACATACATTTTGTTGATTACCCATTAACAATATCGAAAGTAACTCAAATCTAGTTTACAAAAAAAAAAAAAAATATTGAACATCTATGAAATTTTTAAAATGTTATAAAATATGACAATAGCTTGTATCATTAAAAATTAATTTGTTATGAAATTCCTTTATTGAATTAATTATTTAGAAAACAATAGAACAAAAAAGTTTCAGGGTCCAATTGAGAATTAAGAATACATTTTACATGTTTTATGACAGGAATATCTTTATGTAATTCACGTAACTACGTAGAGAAATAACCAATATATTGTTTTTATTAAAAAGGACCAGGGAAACCGGAAATATGCTATAAAAAAGCGTTTTCTGTGCATTAAATATGCGGTAAAAACTTAAAAATATGCTCTAAAAAATTTTAAACTTATGCGCAAAAAAGCATTGCTTATTTGAAAACAAAATATTCAACACTTGGAAAATATTTGCATTAAAAAACAAGCTTAAAATCAATCATCAGAAATTAAGAACCGAAAACTTAAAATAAAAAGTTTTCATTGAAAAAATAAAAAACTTTTACTTACAAAATAATTTTTTTTTATCAGAAAAAAAAAAGATATTTATTTTAAAATATTGTAATACAAAATGTATTTACAAAGTGACCTCAGTACTACAACAATGAAACAATAGAAAAAACAACAGGCACTTTGTTGCTAGAATTGAGACGGCAAATGTCAAAATGCCGTATAAAAAAAAGTAAATAAACAAAAAAAATGACGACAACCGTCACACACGAAGAAAATCACTACAAACAGCTGTGCTTGTGAGGTCACTTTATTAGTACATTCTGGTATAATACATGAAAAGAAATTAAAATCAAAAACTTTTCTTTTTGTACAATATTTTTTAACATTTAAATGTTATTTAACTTTGACATTCTGATGTTATTATTGATATTTGTCATTATAATTTCTAAAACTACGGTAATTTTCAAAAAATGTATTGGGAAATCTCCATTGATTTCAATTTCACTCGATTTAGATTTTCATAACATGGTTGTATATGCACTTTTTTATGTGGTTTAAATTAATATATATGTACTAATGCGAAACAGAAACATTGCATTGTAAGTGTTTACGGCATGAAATGTCAACCTTAGAAAAACATTGTGAAGCCAAAATAAATTGGTTCGAACTGTCAAAGTCAGCAGGCTTTTCGCTGCCACCTGTAGCGAATTGGCCTTGGTATATGCATAATTTTGTTATATGACACAAGGCCCTAATTATGTAAATTGCAACGCAACGCCAAAGAATTACATTGAAAGCAAAAACGAAGTCATAAATATTTTGTAATTTTGTTGTTGCATTCTACAGAAATTCATGTTTAAAATTTTCAACGTCGCAAGCTATGAGGCGTTTGAAATTTAAAAACGCAATTAGAATTTCTGTAGAAAGTAACAACAAAATTACAATTGGAGGATTCACAAGGTGTCATAAAGTCATATGTCCTAAAATAATAACATGAAAAAAACGACTGTTGTGAACAACCCTTCATAAATTAGTGTGCTATTTTGAATTTAAATCAACTGACTTAAAACAAAAATAAAAAATAAATATTTTTTATTTTAATATAACATGATAACACACCTTGTCAATACCCCAAATATATTAATGACTTTGTTTTTGCTTTCAATGTAATTCTTTGGCATTGCATTGCGTTTTACATAATTAGGGCCTTAATGTTACGTTTCCTTGCTTTTTATTTTTTTGCATTCTAAAAAATATAAAGTAAAATTTTACTATTTCTTTTATAGATAAGTGTATTTTAAAATTGTCCAGTTATTTTTAAAAAATCCAGATGAATATTTTTTGTGCAGTTATTTGTCTCTTGGTATTTGGCAACCCAAGGTGGGACCAAGGAAGCCGCTGCACGGAAGAAGTTGCTGAGATAAGGGTTGCCAAGGATAAACCACCTTTTGGAACCCATATATTTTTTCATACAATATTTATTATATTTTCTGTTACAATTTGCAAAAAAACCTCATTGAATAAAATTTAAACTCTTTTTTATATTTTAATACTTGAAATAATTCTTGTCATTATTTTCCTGTAACGAACACGGAAAAGGTGGAGTATACCCCCGAATAAATTCGTTACAAAACTATTTGTCCTTTCTATACCTCCCGGTTGTTGTCCGCAAACAGCTGGAGTAGTATCTGTAGGTGCAGACAATACTCAAAGCTTGCTTCGAGCAGATCCCTAATAGATCGCCGATGTCTAGCTTGTTATCCGATGCGCGGAGAACCATTAACCCTCAGCGTATAAGACAAGCCCTTGACTAGTTAATATTGACCAATTTGGTGGATGGGATTTAAACACAAATCGGAAAAAATTATTTCCTTACTCAAATCTCTGGGTTAGGGGTTGCGTTTTTCGCAACCTGAAGTAAAGTTTGTCCTGCCGCCAATGGAGACTAGATAACAATGATTAAGTAAATGGTCTAATAACCATGTACTGCAACCTGTGTGTTGGTGTCTTCATACGGGGGAGCTTGTAGATTTATTGTGTCAACTGGGTTTGTGAAGCACTGTGAGATTTGTCCTAAAGAATGGCACTCACATTAATAGTCTGAAATACATAATTTCTAAATATTGGTTTCAATTATTTGTTTTTACTTATTCCTTTTAAATTACTTTCTTAAGAAAAAAATATTTTTCATTTTTGAATACGAAAATCGCATATTTGTTTAAAAAACATTTGAATTTTCTGCGATTACGATTCTTGCGGTATGGATAAAAAAAAAGTTTGTAGGTATAGGTATTGAATTTTTAGTAACAACCAAGTTTATTGAGGTTCTTTGAAAAGTACACTAAAGGAAACCTTTTTCCAAAGACTTTGGAAAAACTAAACATATTATACAAACAAAACTGTAAAGCGAGTGAGAATTACAAACACAAGTCTTTCTTGCAACGCTATGAAAGCTGTTAAAAAATGGACAAGAGTTGTAAAAATACTTTGATTTACATATTTTTTTTTATTGAATATAAAGAAATATTTAATTATTTCACTAATAATTATGTTTTATTGAGTGCTAATTTGCAAAGCGCAATTTTGATAAATTTTTTCACTGAATCAAATAAAAAGTTTGTTGAACTAAAATAAAAACTAAAATGTTAAAAATTTTCTTCAGATGTTTTTTTTTTTCTGTGTGCAAAAATAACCTACTAGAATTAAGTAAACTAGCTATTGATAAGTAAAATTTGAAATGACAAAAGCTTCTCCCACATAATTCAGTCCTTTGCACTCAACCCTCGTTGAAACAAATATAGATTTGATTGTATAACATCGATGTTTATTGTATTCAATTTAATGACAAAATAGATGAGGGTGAGAAGAAACCCTCTAATGTCCGTGTATATAATTGTATTTGTATGTGTGTGTTTGTTTTTTTTTTCATTTTACTGAAATATATATAGTTGCTGTATAGCTTATTTATTATTTTCCTTAATAACTTTTATTTAATAAATATTTTAATTAAAAAGCAACGTGCAAATATGGTATATTTCCAATTTTATTTACCTTCAACACACCTGTTGCTAAGGCGACTACTTGACGCGTGATTTTCTATTAAAACAAAATAATTAAAATGTTTGTGAGGGTGTGTGTTAAAAGTGTGTTTTTTTCTCTGTGTGTGAGTGAGGATAAAATTTTTCCTATGAATTATGTCAACAGTAAAATGGATCGTGTTACTGACTCACGTTGTTTTGCTTGACTTGACACCTTTTTGCAAAACATCAAAAAAAAAAAAAAAAATAAGAGTGAAGAGTGAAAAGTTAGTAAAATAATTTTGTTGAAGCTTCTGATGAATATTAAAAAAGTGCTATATTTTTTCTTTTATTTATTTAAATTTCCATGGCAATAAATGAACGCGAGATGAAAGAAAAAAATTCAACATTTGAAAAATCTTTTGAAAATTGATTTTCAGTTGGCCATAATTGCTTTTACCTTCATTTTTTTTATAGTTTTTTACGGTACAACCTGACATCTTATTGAGATGACAATGAAGGACTTGTTCTGCTTCGCTTAAAATTTCTAGTAACACTTTGAAAATTAAGTGTTTGTTGGTCAGAAATTCTAATGAAAGGTATTCATCGTAATTGAAGTTTATTTTTATCAACAATTAAATTTCTCCATAGTGACAAATGAAGAGTTTTATTAAAATTTTTTTGAACTTGCAATTAATGTTGTAAGGAAACACTTTTCAGTTTAGAGGCCAAATGTAATTAATACCTAAGCAAATGGCGATATCAGATTGTTAAAGTCAACTATTTCTAAAGATAGTGGGGGTCAGAAATTTAAAATATGCAAAAACGGTAAAAAAATATGCTTAAAAGTATGCAAAAATCTCGAATAAACTTATGCTTAAAACTTTTTTTAAAAGCTAAAATTGTTGTCAATTATGTAACACTTGATTGCAAACCGACAGCTACTACTCAATAAAACAAGTCAATCAGTTTGCAATCGGTTGGCTAATCGCCGCCACTTACCCCTCACTCATACTTTATTTTGCCCAAAAGCCAAGCCGGAAACGGGAAAGCCTAGTAAAAACTGAACAAAAGATAATAAGCGGAGTTCAATACATGATACAAATATACAAGGTAGTTCCACATCTCTCTCACAATATTTTTTTTGAAGTTTATCGGAATTATAAACTGCAAGTTTATAAAAATACAATAAATTTCTTTTTGGAAGTATTACAAATTATCCATATTTTATTTAGATTTAAGTTTGATTGTGTTAATAAATTTTAAATAAGGCCATATGCATAATACCAAGCCGAATTCTCTACACGTGGCGGACATTTTGAACCGTAAGCACTAACAATGCAATACAAAAACCTTTGTTATTTCTGTAGTTTTTGTATTGTTATACAGTAATTTTGACTTAGCTGCACAATATCCTTTGCACGATTTTTTGTGCAGGTAAATCAAAAATGCAGCTATCTTAAATGTATTTAGCTGCCTTAATGTGCAGGTACGCAATTGTGGTTACCTGCATTAAAGTGCAGCTAAAGTAAAGTGTTTGAAAGAGGGGTAACAACGTTTTTATTAATACATTGATAATAACAATTACGTTCAAACAACCTGTAGTCATTTCTTATGCATTTTTAGACGGAACGAGATAGCCAAATTGGTAACAATAAAGTGTGGGACAGAAAAGTCGCTGTAGTACAACGTTAAGAATAGCGCTACAAGCTGCCAAAAGTTAAAAACGGCAGTTTCAAAGTAGTGTCAACAGAATACGTAGTTGTAGTAGTCGTGGCCGTTGAAGCGCAAAATTCGAAATTTTGAACTTTGTTGCGCTACAGAGCATTTGTCAGCTTCAAATACTACTACAACTACTTTATTCTGTTCCAGACCTAAGATTTGCTATTCCTTTCATACAATCATGGTAAAGTTGCTGTTACCACAACCCATATCCATAAATCTGTGGTTTTCACAAACCTAAAACTTAAAAGAAAATCAACATAAATAAAACAAAGATGAATACTCGAAGTGAAATGACCCAAAAAAAATTAAGAGAAACAAAGCAATGTTTAACTCCTGAAAACTCTCCGAAAATACCACGATTGACAAGCATAGTTGCCAATTTAGCGCCTTTGGCGCTAGATTTAGCGCTTTTTACCTGTCGAAAAGGCGCATATTTTTTCCTTAGCGCTTTTTTTAAAAAGAGCGCTAAATTAGCGCTTTTATTGATACCCAACATTTTTGTACTTTTATTTGCATACATTAAAATCAAGACACATTAAACCAAATTTGTTTCCGTTTATTAAATACTTTACTCTGAAATGCATACTATACAAGGAAAGAACTTTTCCATTTCGTTTCTTAAAAAAAGAAAATCCAAAAGTAATTTCTTGATTCTAACTTATTTTGTTCGTATTTAGAAAAATTTTCTTAAATAAAGAAACATTTTCTCATGATTAAAAAATTCACGTTTTTGGTATATGATCAAAAATTTCTTAAAACAAGAAATACAAAAGTAGCTTATTTTTATTAAAAACAATAAAGATATTTCTGAAATCAAGCGGCATTTATTAAATATTAGTCTGATTTTCTTGATTTTTTAATAGAATTGTATTTCTTGCATCAAAAAACAAATGCAAGTGATTTTTTTAAATTTTTCAGAAAATGCGCAAGAACACTTGGTTTGATTCAATTAATTTTTATTTGGATCGACATGGTAACAAATCAGTCAAAAGTTTCTTATTTTTATATTAATTTTTTTTAAACTAACTAGTGCAACACGTTTTTATGAAAAAATTCAGGCTTTTTTTAAAAAGCAACGAAAACTTGATTTAAGTAACTAAAGAATTAAAATGGATTTTTTTTAGTTGTATTTAAGTAAATTTTAGTTCGCTTTGAGTTATAACTTTTTGCTTAAACCAGGCAACACATGTTTACAATAAGAAATTTTTGGCTTGGACGAGAATGGTGCAAGACTTTCTTGGTTCAAGTCATATTTTCTGGTGATTTAGTAAATAATTTTTCCGTGTATATTTGAAATAATATTACTTTACTTTTTTTGAAAAAACAAAAAAAAAAAAAAAATCGGGGTAGAGAACTTGATTTAATTGACTTTACCGTGCTGAATCCAAATAGTTTATTCAATCACGTCTAGTTAACATTTTGTTTACTGATCTTCATGATTTCATGTCATATTTTATTCATAATAAACCTGCATTTCGCAGGTTCGCATAAAAAAAACTAGACATGATAGAAAAAATTGAAAACGGATTTGAATTTAACGCTGTAATATCTTTGTATTTTATATATTTTTAATTAAAACGATTTTTTTTGAGAGCCAGTGTAATTAATAAAACTTGGTTCTTAAACATTTCATTAAGTTTGTTATTTAAATATTATTTAGCGCTTTTTAGCGCTTTTTGATTGGGGGCACGGCGCTTTTTGATTAAAAATAGTTCACAACCCTGTTGACAAGTGATGATAAAACTTTCATTAGAGAGCTAATAAAAGAGAGTGAGAAAATAACTTCGCAAGTCATTAAGAACTCAATAAAAGAATGCGAAGAAAAACATTATGATTTTATAAATAATCTAATAAGAGAAAGTGAAACTCGAATTCTCTCTGAAATTGAACACAAAATAAACAATATACAAATTCAAATAAATAATATTAGTGAAAGAGTAAATGATTTAGAAACTAAGCGTTTAAGAGTCGACCAAATGAACGATGAAATAATTGATATGAAGAGAAAAATGTTAAGACAAGAAAACTCTGTTGTTGCTAGTGGTATCCGAATTAGTGGTGTACCCTGCTATGAAAATGAAGACCTCAGCAAGATATTTAGTAACATATGTACATCTTTACAAATAAATACACCAAAAATTGAAAATATTTACAGACTTAAAAAAATATATAAAAACAATAGACCCTATGATCCAACGGATGAAGTTATAGTTGTGAAACTACAGTCGCCGTTTGAAAAAAATTTTGTACTCAAGTCAATTTCTAAATATCGACGTGATAATAAAACTACATTATGCTTAAAAAATGCTGGGTTTGACAGTAATCAGCCCATTTATGTCAACGAAAACCTTACACCACATAACCATCGAATATTCAAAGCAGCACTCAACATCAAGAAACAAAAAAAGATTACATCTACTTTCACACTGCGAGGTCTCGTATATATAAAGAAACACCATTCTGATGAACCTATCTTAATTGAATTTCCTGAAGAGCTGACAAATCTTTTTCGTGAATAGTACTAGCTGTGAAATGTGTTGTATAATCGATAATCTTATTTGCATTTCTCTATTTAATTTTATTATGTATCCTCAGTCTTTACTTTTTTATTCTTGTCTAATAATATCT
The DNA here is from genome assembly GCA_963931875.1 of Pollenia griseotomentosa. Lineage (NCBI taxonomy): Eukaryota > Metazoa > Arthropoda > Insecta > Diptera > Polleniidae > Pollenia > Pollenia griseotomentosa. The sequence continues at coordinate 128,500,075 of OZ007562.1, forward strand.
GCCTTAAACATATGTTTAATGATGATTTGTTTTTTCTGTTGTTACCATAAAATATTAAATGTAAATGATGAATGTACATTTAGTTGCGTTGCACTAATAGGTATAAATGTCAAATATTATGTATGAACAACTTGGTTCTAGGGATAGTAACTTAATTATGCTTAGAATCTTAGCTAAACAGAAAAAGGGTTTTAGCATATGTCACATTAATGCCCAAAGCTTGGGCAATAAGTTGGATGAATTTCGTTATTTATTCGAAAACTCTGAAATTGATGCAATATGTGTTTCCGAAACCTGGTTTTCTAACAAAATGAGCGATAACTTTTATGGTGTTAATGGATACCGTGTTTTTCGGTCTGACAGATTTAAACATGCCGGTGGAGTTGCTATATATGTAAGAAATAATATATCATGTAAAATAAATTCAATCTACAATGAACCGAATGATGTTGAATATGTATTTATTGATGTCAACCACAATGGAACCACACTGCTTCTTGGTTGTGTATATAGGCCGGCAAAAACTATAAAATATGATAAACTTGTTAATCAACTAGAGCTTTTATCAGCGTCATATCCTGAAGTAATAATAGCTGGTGATTTTAACTGCAATCTGCTCGTTGATGCTAGTCTCACTACTGTGATGTCATCATTTAACCTTTTTCCCGTTAACAGAATTAGACCTACTCACTTCACAAGTACTAATAACACCTTACTTGACCTATTCTTCGTCAGTAATGAAAAAAAGGTTCTACACTATGATCAACTAACGGCACCAGCCTTTTCTAAGCATGATCTCATTTTTGCAGTATACGACTTTGCCAATGAGAAGATTGCAACAACATTTTCTTACCGCGATTTCAGAAATATTAATATCTTGGACTTGGAATCAGACCTTAGCAATATTCTATGGAATCAAATTTATTGCACGTCGTCAGTTGATGAACAAGTATCGTTTATAAATTCCAATATCTTGCACCTTTATAACAAACATGTTCCCCTAAAAACTAAGACAATTAGGAACAGTGAACGGCCATGGTTTAATAATGATACTAAATCGTTAATACAGCGTCGGGATAATATGTATCATATATGGAAACGATACAGGACACCAGAATATCTTGAGCAGTATCGTCTAGCTAGGAAAGCTGTTGTGACTAAAATAAAACACGATAAATCTGTGTATTATTCCAATAAATTCAACAGCGCTGTTAACACAAAAAAGACGTGGAAAATAATACGCGATATTGGAATTGGTAAGACAACCAAGCGTGAAGATGTTGTTGATGTTAACTCGCTTAACGAATCTTTCGTAAATATCCCATTGCCAACAGTAAACCCTGGTTTTTATACTCAAACGTCGCCATTTGATCCATACGTTGCTAAGTTTAGTTTTAAGTGTCTTAATCTAAATGATGTTGCAGATGGCTTCCTTCAAGTCAAATCAAACGCAATCGGTCTGGATGATATTAACCCAAGGTTCATAAAGCTTATACTACCAGGGATAATACACCCTATCAAACATCTCTATAACACAATTATAACCACAAGTACCTTTCCGACGGAATGGAAGTATGCCAAAATCATTCCAGTACCAAAAACAAACAATGAATACCGCCCGATATCCATATTACCATACATTTCAAAAGTTTTTGAACGACTTATACATAAACAAATCGTTGAATATATAAATCAGTACAGTTTATTAACGGATCGTCAGTCAGGTTTTAGATCTCAGCATAGCTGTTTAACCGCCCTAACTGATGTAATCGAAGCCATAAGAAGCAACTTAGATGATGGGAGAATTTCATTTTTAGTCTTGCTCGATCATTCAAAGGCCTTTGATACGGTTCACCACTCTATACTGGGTTTCAAATTATCTAATATGTTCAATTTCTCCACAACTGCCGTTAGATTGATGTCATCATATTTAACTGATAGATGGCAATACGTCTCTAATAAAGGCCTTCTCTCTAATCCTCTTCGCGTGACTAGAGGTGTTCCGCAGGGTTCCATACTGGGACCATTACTGTACTCGATCTATGCTAATGATATACCAAAACAGTTAAAATATTCAAGAATGCAGATGTATGCTGATGATATACAGCTGTACCTGGATAGCTGCAAAGCATCCATCTTCACTAGTGTTAAAAATCTTAACACTGATCTAAATAATATTTTCCTCTGGGCGACTGCAAACGGTTTACGAATTAACCCGGAAAAGTCAAAATGTATTATAATTTGCAAAAACTCAGTCAAAATCGAGTCAAGAATTGATGTTGTCCTGGGTGGTAGCAAAATTGATATTGTTAAGTCTGCAAGAAATCTTGGTGTGGTTTTCAACAGCACACTCACTTGGTCAGATCACATCAACCAATCATGTGGAAGAGTGTATAGTATGTTAAGGTGTTTATGGGCAACACAGTATTGCACACCTTTAAAAATAAGACTACTCCTGGCTAAAACATACTTACTACCATCAGAAATCTTTTGCGGTTGTAACTCAAAAGACACTGCTAAACTAAACACAACGTTCAACAACATTGTACGTTACATATTCTCCTTGAGGAGATTTGATCATGTTTCTCAATACTCCAGTCGAATATTTAATGTCACCTTTATGAACTACTTAAAGATAAAAAACCTTGTTTTCCTACATAAAATTGTAACAACGGAACAACCAAAATATCTTCATGATCGCTTAATATTTATGAGGTCTGCAAGGGGAAATGGTATCATGCAAATTCGACATCGAGACACGGCATCTGAAAGACACTTTTTTATATTAACTATCCGTCTCTGGAACCAACTTCCCTCAAACTTTCGTACTATTGGCAACGCAAATAAATTCAAACAATTACTTCAACATTTTTACCAAACTTAATCTGCTGCAAAACAGTAGTAACTTCTATGAACATCTCACAGTATTTTTTCTTATGTTTCTTTTTCATCTATTTTTTATTTAATGTTTCTTTTTTTCCCTCTATCTTAAATTATTAAATTATTAAATTTCATATTATTATAATTTTTTATCAACATAATGTTTAAACCAACGATATTTTTTATTGATATAACTTCCGGATTCTGATACTGTAAATTATAAGATATTATATCTTGTTGTATCCGAAATTGCAAACTTAATAAATAAATAAATAAATAAATTTTACGAATAATCGCGTAAGTTATAAAACCAAACTTTTCAGGAGAGCAAAAACAATTATTTTTTTCAATTGCGGCTTCTGTAGATGCTTTTTTAAACTTTTTTCTTTACTATCCTCTTAACAGTGACTTTCTACGTATTATACATAGTTTTCATGAAAAAATCCTCACAGGATCACAATCTGTAAAAGGATTAAAAATGCATATGTTTGATTGACTCATTAAGTGTGTGCAATATAACATCATATCTCCACATAAGTTCTTTTTTGTGAAAATAAATGTTATCATTTTAATCACACATGACGACTTACGTTGTTATTTTTAGCACACAAGTTGGCGACATATTCAGAGTTTTTGATACTTATAGCACAACGTATGGACTTAAAATTACAAACAACCGCTCATCTGCTGTTGTTGCAACTAAAGAAGTCAACAATAAACGCACATGTACATATAAGTTGTTATTAATAGAAAAATTTTCAAAAAATACTTTCATATTTTTTGCACGAATAACAACATAACATCACATATGCTTTTTATTTGGAAACATATTCAACAATTTTACAATTTTTGGCGATGTATGTCGACATAAATCGTTATAATAGCAAAATATTTTTTTTAACAGGTAACTTAAGTTGTTTTTAGCAGAAAAAAATTAATAATACTACATTATATTCTAAAAAGCTTAATACTTATAAAAACCTAATGCAAAATGTAGCACTTTGACATCATTATCTCAATTTCGGTAAAAACCGACTTACGCAATTATTCGTGAAAACCACAGAAATGTAGGTACATACATGCAAACAACTTGACTTGTTTGCGATTTTTGTTTTTATAAACAGCTAAAATTGGATATTTATGTGAAAAAGTGGCCACCATATTTTTTCATGTGTGCAACTAACTTTGATCTTTTATATGAAAATATTTTAAAGCTGCCCAAAAATATGAAAAATGGTCAGGTATACAAAATGCACGTAAAGAAGGATTTTGAAGAATAATTACAGAAAATATGTAATTTGGGCAGTTAAGTCAAAGTGCAGCTTACTTGGATTTTTTGTATGAAAATTATTTTAAAATGCCAAAAATTTTGGGCACTTATCTTAAATGTGCAGGTAAAGAAAGTGCACTTAAAAAATTAATTTATATGGGATTATAAAGAATAATGCCAAAAATTATCAATTTTGTGCAGCTAAGTCAAAAGTGCACGTAAATAAAAGGCAGTTAAGTCAAAACTACTGTAGTATTGTCTCCACTTGGAGTAATGCGCCTTGTGTGATACCATATGGCACACAAAGATTCAAGAGTTATCATATTGGACCTAACGAAACAAAATTATGTACGATTCATATAGCACCTTTATCGTTATTGGCGAAATACGCCTGCGACTGTTTGGTAATAGATTTAAGAAAATGTGAACTTATTTCTATTACCAAACAGTCACAGACGTATTTTAATTTCGTCAAACACGAAAAAGGTGAAGAGTTCTTTATGCCATCTATATAAGATTTTTTTCGTCTAAAAGTGGTTTTATGAAGCGGATTTTTATGGAAACTTATGGAAACCACCACAACATTTTGCCATGACATTGCATCTTTTACAAAAGTTCTTATGTTCAAATTGTTTATCACGACCATTATATACACCAATACATTTATAAGGAAGCTATAAACTTTAAACCTATGTAGTTTTAGGCGTAGTGTTTTATACAAACCGATTTGCACCATTTTTTTAAGTGTACTTTGTACGTCACAATATTGAGTACAATGCTTACATGGATTCTGAAAGCGATTATGAGGGTAGAGTAGTTACGTCGAAACACACATATTTTGATATTTGTATTTGCGGTAAATGGCTTTGGAAGCTCTTACAATTTGTTGTTGTTTCTTTGCAAAGTAAGCAGCAAGCATTGTTGTAACCGCGATTTGATTGGCTGGTGTGCTCTCGTCGGTGGTAAAGCACTAAACCTTTTTTGTTAAAGCTCGCACATTGTGCATATGAACTGGACATAACTGCTTAGACTCAAGACTCAAGAGCCCATAATTTTAAGTGTACCACACATATGCACAAACTTTTTCGCATTAAAACGGACTCACTTATGTGTAGGAGATTTTCATGCACTAAAAAACCGAAAATATGCGCTTAAAATATGCACAAAGAAATCTAAAATATTTTTTTTTTTTTTTTCTCATTATTTTTTATTGAATCTTCATATTTTAAATATGAACTAACAATAATTAATCAAATCTTAACCTAAAACGTTATTTTACGTCCTGCCAGTGCCAGACAAAAATTTTCTTCATCACGGGTTCTGTTCACTTATATAGGTGTTTATCGCTCATCTAATTGGGTAAGTGCTGCAGTGTCTCTTCTTCTTAAGCGAGTGTGGCCGCCATGGTTTAAAATATTTCGAGCTAGTGGATTTGGGTGTTGTTCAAGCCTTTTTAAATATTTTACTGCATATTTTGTAATCATAGTTTTTACTAAAGGAACATTGAGATCCTTGTGAATATTTGAGTTTTTAACATACCAAGGGGCAGCTGTGATTATTCGAAGAAGTTTATTTTGGCGCCTTTGAATTTTTTCGATATTAGAGGCCGAGGCAGTGCCCCATAGTTGAATACCGTAGCACCAGATTGGCTTTAAGATGGAGTTGTAAAGTAAAAGTTTGCAGTCGAGACTTAGGACAGAGTTTCTTCCAATAAGCCAATGAATTTGGATGGCTTTTAGTTTCATTTGAGATAATTTTGCCTCTATATGGCTTTTCCACGTTAAACGGCGATCTAGATGAATACCGAGGTATTTTACATGCGAATTTTGAGGCACTAAATGATTATTGATTTTAATAGGGGGGCATGTTTCCCGACGCAAGGTAAATGTTACATGTACGCATTTTTGCTCATTGACCTTTATCCTCCATTGCTTTAGCCACAGTTCGAGTTGAAATATATGATCCTGTAGGTATCGAGATGCTTCTTGACTGTTTTCGTGCACGCTTAGAAAAGCTGTGTCATCAGCAAATGTTGAAGTTTGGGTGTAGTTGTTTATTGGCATATCCGAAGTATATATTAAGTATAAAAGTGGGCCTAGGATGCTTCCCTGAGGGACTCCAGCTTCAATTGGTTGAGGAGAGCTTAAATAATCACCTTCTTTAATAATAAACTTTCGACCGAATCTAAATCTAAAATATGCACTGAAAAAATAAAAAATATGCACAGAAAACTTAAAAAACTTCCATAAAAAATCGTTTTTTAATTTTATAAAAAACAAAATTATAAAAAACTAGCTGTCCCGGCAAACGTTGTTTTGCCATAAACCTAATTTCAAGTAAAATAAATTCCTCTTTCTTTCACTTGAGCGCTTTATACCATAATCGGCGTTGAAAAAAAAACAATAGCTATTTATTTCTTTTCGTTACATATTCAAAAGTTAAACATACAAAAGTGATGTATTTTTTATCCTGAAGTATGAAAATCAAACAGAGATAATCAATTTTTATTGCATGGGGTCTTCACCTGAAAATTTGTTGTTATACCAAACGTCAAAGTCTATATAAAAAACTCTAATATTTTTTTCAGCGTTTTTTTTATGAAGTTTGACGTTTACTATAACAAAAAATTGTCAGGTGAAGACCCCATGTTAAGAAGAGCAATTGGGTGTACGATTTTTTTTTGTCAGTCCGTCTTTAGCAAACACAAATAAGCTCGATAGCTTGCCGACGCGAGAACATGTCACGTAAAATTGTCCGTCTGAAAAACATGGTGTGCCCAAATCTAAGCCGCAAACAGACGTCGTTGTGACTTATTGATTGTCATTGCAAATGCCAATCTAAAAGAAAATTTGAATTAATTTGGGACGTCTGTGGCAATCATCGGAGTTCGTGGCAGCAAAACATTTTCGTCTCGGAATTTACCATTCAAAAAGGTAGCTTCGATAAATTTTTCATCAATTTGTTTACGACCAATCGTGTGCAAAGCCGAAGTAGAATAACCGGAGAAAAAAACGTTTAATAAAGATACATAAACTTATCAAAAGAACCGTTTAATTAATTAAGAAGATATTGGATGGGGGTGCTTTTACCCGTTTACCTTTTTTTTACGCCGTAAATGTTAAAATGTATAGCCTTTAATTCCTTCAAGACTTGAAACTTCCATCGGATAATTAATTAAGAAGACATGGGGAGATGAAGCTTTTACCCTTTTTGCCCTATTTTACGCCCTAATTGTTGGAAATTCAAGAACATGTATATCTTAAAGTTCCTTTAGATATTACAGTATCTGCTTGCCAAATTTAAAGAATACCGGTTGATTAGTTAAGAAGATATAGGGAGGGGGAGCGTTTGCCTCTCTTGCCCAATTTCACGCCCTGAATAATAAAAATTATAGGCTATAGTTCCTTCCAGATGTAACACTATTTGCCTGCGAAATTTCAAGAAAATCGGTTAATCAGTTAAGAAAATATTGGGAGGGGGAGCTTTTACCCGTTTTGCCCTATGTTACCCCCTTTTAGCGATAAAAAATATATACATTAAGATCTATTCCGAATGTCATTGTACACATTAGGCATTACGATTTGGTAACTTTTCAGGTAACAATAAAAAATCATAATATGGATAATGAAACCCATTTTGTTGAAATTTATATGGTAATAATATATAGGAAAATCTAAATGCAATATCTCTGGAACCACTGGGCCGATTTCGTCCAAACTTTACATAAACCATCTACAGACTATCCCCAAAGTACCGTGATAGTTTTCGTTTAAGTCGAACGACCCGCTTTCGCAGTTAGTGGTGACATCAAAGTGTACACTTCTTTTTATATATATAGATTTAGTCTATTGTTATTCAAATATCTCTAAAACACTTAAAATAACTAATTTAAATTTTTGTTTATTTTTTTTTAAATAAATGTGTACTGTTTTATTAAAAGTAAAACTTTGTTTTGTACTTGAAGGATGCCAAAGCATTTTGAAGATTTTTATTTTCAGATCCCACTTTAGTTCAAGATCAGAACTTTATTTTATTTTTTGAAATCATAAATTTTTTTGCAAAACGTTTTGGATTTTTTTTAAATCGTCGGGCTATTTTTCCTTATCAATATTAATTAATTTGACTTTACTATTAAGTGAACTAAGTCCCTCCTGATAAGTTATTGTTTCACCAATATATCCGTAATTGAAAAATACAAATTATAATTGACTTCTGATGTTATTTAAATTGAATATTTCTTTTATTTTTTTAATTGCATAATTATCGGTATCAACACGCAGAGAAAAGACATGTTTTAATATGGTCAACTCCAACAATACTATTTTTAAAGACAATTTTAAGTATATTATGTTTCATTTAACCATATTATTGTCACCGACAATCATATTATGGTTGAATTAGCCCTTCATCAAGAAGCCACAACCATAAGATAAGTATACTTATGTACATACATATGCACTGCACTAGCAAGATTTTGAGATTCACAATATTTTATAATAAATTCATCGGTGGCTAATATTTATAAATCCATATTTCTTGAAGCTGGAGTTTTTTTTTTTCTTATTAAAAAATATGTTTTTATTATACCCTTCACCACAGGTGGAAAAGAGTATATATAAGTTTACCATTCCGTTTGTAATTTCCACAATATTGATCTTAGACCCTATAAAGTATATATATTCTGGGTCCTTATGAGGAGAGAAGTTGATTTAACGATATCCATCCGTCTGACCGTCCGTCTGTCCGTCTTACGTTTGATATGTGTTTTCCGGAGACTCCAGACATGATAGCGGCTAGGTTGTTTTACATTTGTGTCACATATAGTCCAACATTTCTTGCTATTGAAATTCAGCCAGATCGGTCCAAAAATGGCTGAGATATGAGCACAAAAAACTTGACTACCTTTTAATTTTTTCCAAAAATCCCTTGTTGTTGTTGTATTTTTATTATTTTTTTCTGTATATCTGGAGAACGGCAACAGCCAATGTTTCCAAATTAGATACACACATTAAGGTTATCAATACACAGCATCCCACAAAATGTGAGCGGGATTGGAGAAGTGGCCGTGGTACCTCCCGTACAAAAAATATCCAAAATTGTATAAAAACCTAATCTTTTGGACTGTCATGACCTATTTTTTCTGAAAAATTCAGAAAAATCGGTTCAGATACGAAAAAGCTATGACAAAAATAATTTTTTTTTTTTTAAATACCCACTTTCGGGAATCATAGATCTTCTCGAGTCCAAGATTTATAAACCAAATAACTGGCAAATTTCTTCTTAAACACGTCGGTTTATAAATCTGTCAAATCGGCTAAAAAATGGCTGAGTTATAATTAAAATACTGAAATCCCAAAAATTACTCTTTTTATACCCTTCACCGCAGGTGGAAAAGGAAAACTTATTGCTGAATTATTTTCAAACAAAAGCTTAGTACAAACGATGGTCAGATCTTACAATATTGGTAAACAGCGTTGCTTAAATTGCATTAAAATTGGCTAAAATGTCTTACAACTGTGTGACTTTGTAAGCTCATTTGTATATGCAGAAGTGCAAAATTAATGCATCTGACAATCGCACCATTGTCAGAAAAATATTGCTGTTGGCAACGCCTGCTTACAATATTGTAAGATCTGATCATCGTCTGTACGAAGCTTAACGCTTGTTGGAAAATTTTTTTTAATTTCTATACTTTTTTTTACTGATTCAATTAATATTTTTGTTTGATCGTGTGCAACACTTCTTTATGTGAAATATAAGAACAACAACAAAAAACACAAACAGTCTATTTTTGGACACTTTAAAAAAGGACAACAATAAGAAAGATGTTAAAAAAACCAAAACGTTTTTGGTTGAGTCAGCAAAATAATTTGTTTGAAATTTATATGAATTTCAGTAAACTTTTTGTTTGATTCAGTAAAATTATTTCTTTTAAAAAATCAGTGTTTTTTTCAATAAACGAAATGCAAATAAATTGTCTGAATATGCAAATTTGTTTGTAGGACCGATTTCAGACAAAAAATGTTTTGATTCTACAAATTTTTTGTTTGAATTGGAAAAAGAATTTTTTCTGTGTAAGTTTGTCATTCCGTTTGTAATTTCTACAATATTGATCTTAAACCCTATAAAGTATATATATTTTGGGTCCTTATGAGGAGAGAAGCTGATTTAACGATGTGATTTCCCTCTCCCCCCTTTTTGCAATTGTTTACATTTTTTAGCATAATGCCTAATATGATTTTCGTTATCACCCTTCTTTATTATTTCATCTATTTAACGAAATAATTTCAACAAATAGAAACTAGGAATTTTTGTTTCTTTTTGCTACTTTAAAACTCGCCAAAAAAGATAAATCTATGGTACGACAACAGTGCCTATACAAAACTGTGTTGAGTTGTGAACCGTAAACGGGCCATATTTCATTTTAATGATATTTAAACAACGTTCCTTCATGGTTCAGTTGTCTGGGGGGTTTGTTAAGGTTAGAAACTGTGAGTCCCCTGGTTCGAATCTTGGTTTCTCATATATAAAATTTTTTTTTAATTTTTTTATGTTCTAAAAAGGATTTTAAAAAAATTTACAAGTTTTCTCTTTTTAAATTTTATTTATAATGAAGTTTAATGTATTGTATTAATGTATGTATATGTAAAAATTATTTAGTTTTTGTCTAGTTGCTCTGTATTCTGCTCGCACAATGGTGAAGGGTATATAAGGGTACTTTTTTTTATTTATCTATTCACCAAAATATAAAAAATCTTTTAAAATAAACTAGTGTTTGCCTTATGGTCAAAATTCGAACATACATTTTAGTATACATAGTACATCTAAGTATATATGAATTTACATGTTTCAAGCATTTTTTCGGTCTTAGTGGATCGATTTGGCGAGGGACCAACCTCCGGTTCATATTTTATCTTCTACGTGATTTAATTTAATTTTGTAAGTTCAACATAAAAAATATCAGAAAATATCAATAAAAAAGCAAAAAAGTATCAAAAAGTCTCCTTATAGATTGTCATCCCCTCAGGAGATTGCATGTTTAATTTTTCTATTTTTATTATTAACGGAAATTAATCAAAGTACCAAAGAAAAAAAGTACCAAAAAGCTCCCCTTACATGTTCTTATTCACCCAGCTCAATGTATAATTCTATCTTAATGTAGGTCGAATATTAACGACAATTCAGAAAGTACCATATGGAAAACAAAAAGTACCAAAATTTTTCATCTTATATGTTCTCATTCACTTAGAACCCTGCGCCTATAATATTATGTTTCTAAGTTCGATATTATAGAAAATTTAAAAATTATCACATGCATCACGGAAAATTAAAAAAAAGAAATATATATAGTCGAAATATTCGAAAACCGTTTTCTACAAAATGTCGAATAATCAAGCACCATATTTTTTTTTTTTATTTGATAATTGAAAAAACAAATTTTGTTTTGTATATGTGTTATTAGCAAATTTGAACGCTTATAACTCCAAAAATATTGAATGTATTTAATAAACTATATATTGTGAACTTCTGTAAGTTAATATTCAAATGATGTATATATTGTTCAAATCGGTTGATAAACAGAGGAGGAAAGTGTTCTTCACTGTTTTGCCTTTGCCGATTTATATATACTAGTGTTCGTCTAATGGTAAATTTTAATAAATAAATTTTTATGTAAATATGAAGAAAATATAGTTCACCTAAGTACATCCATCTTGTTGGATCGATTTGGCGAAGGACCAACTTTCGGTTCATATTTTATCTTCTATTTACGTGAGTTAATTAAATTTTTTAAGTATAAAAAATATCAATTGAAAAACAAAAAAGTTTCAAAAAATCTCCTTTTAAGATTTTCATCCACTCAGGACATTGCATGTTTAATTTTATGTTTCTATGTCTAATATAAACGAAAACTAATCGAAATACCAGTTTCAAAGCGAAATATTGCCAAAAAGATCCTTCTATACATTCTTATTCACTAAGGACCATGCATGTTTATTTTTATCTTGTAGGTCGAATATTAACCAGAGTTCAAAAAGTACCTGATGAAAAACTAAAAGTACCAACATTTTTCAACTTATAGGTTCTCATTCACTTAGTAACCTGCACCTATAATATTATATTTTTAAGTTCAATAAAGAAAATTTTCACATGAAGCACGGAAAAGTAAAAGAAATTTAAATTCCCGTATATCCCCTTTTTGATAGTTTTTTCTCACCATAGCGGTTCGGTTGACAAACAAAGAAATAAAGCGTTCTAAACTGTTTTGCCTGTGCCGATTTATACATAAGATTTGTATAGCCGAAATATTCGATAACCGGTTTCTGAAAAATGTCGAATAATCGACCACCCAATTTTTTTATAATTTGATAATTGAAAAAAACAAATTTTTTATTTATATGTTCTGCAATTGTGTTAGTAGCAAATTTGATCGCTTATAACTCTAAAATTATTGAAGAGATTTTAATTAAATATAAATTGTGAACTTCTGTGAGTAAATGCCTTTCAAATGGTGTATTATTTTAAATCGGTTGACATACAGAGGAGGAAGGTGTTCTTAACAGTTTTGCCTTTGCCGATTTATATATATAGAGTTTATTCAACCTTTTCTAAATTAATATTAAATTTTTTTAAACTTAAAAAAAAAAAAAAAAAAACAAAAACAGGAAATTTGGATTATTTAATAAAATATGGTAGCACAAATTTTGATAATTCCCATAAACGTCAGAACGTTAATATGGCGATAAAAAGTACCTTCTGTATTTGTATCATGGTTCAATATAAGTCTAGCAAAATAGCAAATGCAAAATATCGTTACACTTTAATGAAGTGTAACGATAACGATAAGAGCTATGGCAGATTCGAAAGCAATTTAATATCTAAATATTTCAGTCAATACTGAACGAATAGGAATTATTTTTTGAGTGTTATAAAGCATTAATTTGAATGTCACAATACTAAAAAAATAATTTCGATTCGTTCAGTATCGACTGAAATAAAATGGCTTTCGGATCGAGAAAGTACTCGATCACGAATGCCAGAATTAGGCCCCAGCTATTGTTTCTTAAAGATTTTCTTTGACAGCAGAAAATAATTATAGTTATCAAGCAGCTGTAAATTTCGTGTTTTGCAACAAGCGTTACAAACTAAATAATAGAGGTTATTCACAGTTAATAGAAATTATTTACAATTGCATACATTTGCAATCTAAAATGCACAAGATCGTGAATTGGGCTAATATAACATTTAATGCTATTCGCGGCGCTACGGTTGATAGCCGGTATTACAAAGTAAAAACATACAAGTAGTATAATTTTCAATTTTATTAAAGTTTCAGAGTTTTTTTTTAACATATAAGAGAAAATAAATATAAAAATAATCAAAATAAAATAAGTTAATTCGAATTGATACATATTTTCTTGCAACTACACTAGTCGGCATAAGTATTTTGACTAAACATTTTTCTGACTGTTGGACCTAGCTTAGCTTAGTGTCGTCAAATAACGGTGCGAAAATGATGCACTAAACAAAGATTCTAGTTTTAGCTCTTTCCATGCGAAATTTTATTATTGTTTTCTTTTGCATTCTCTTTCTGCTGATAATAACGTATGGAGACAACAAATTTTTGCTTGGCATAAGTATTTTGACGGTGTCTTTGTGGCTTTTTGTTTGCATTTTTGATCACGTTAAAGCAGAACAACTTCTGTATTTAAGTTTTATTAAAAATAAAAATAAAATAAAAATTTATTAAAAGGCGTTAAAAACCATGGGTAAAACGGCAGAGTTGAGTTTGGTTACCAGATCTTCGATAGTAGCAAAGTTTAACGCTGGAACGGCAGTAAAAGACATTGCAAAAGAGTTCAATGTTTCGCGTCAAACTGTGCACTATCAAATTAATAAGTTTAAAAAGCTTAACGCCGTAAAAACCAGGCAACCAGGCAAAACGTAAAACAACGCACACTGAAGACCGAGTCCTTCTACGAGAATTTAAAAAAAATTGTTTTCTGAAGCCTTAATCTGCTGCAGATCAATGGAATTTGACGGCCAAGAACCCAATCAGTGAGCGCACTGTGAGACGACGTTTAAAGAAAGCAGATATTAAGACAATTAAAGCTAAGGATGTGCCGTACATAACAAAGTCAAACAAGCTTAAAAGACTGGCCTTCGCAAAGGAACATCTGCACAAGCCAAAGGAGTTCTGGAGAAGCGTTCTATGGACAGATGAAAGCTCCTTTGAGTATAACTCATCCAAAAACACATTTTTGTAAGATTGCCAAAGGTAGTACGTCAAAAGAAACGACCAGCTTGTCAAAAAGTGAGCCATCATGGCTCTGTCATGTTCTGGGGATGTGTTGCGTATAATGGGCTGGGTGACTTGGTTCCTGTCACCGGCTCGATGAACCAAAACCAATATTTGATTACGCTTAATGAAAATGGTTTTCCTTCTGGTGAAAAGCTTATTGGGGAATCATTTATCCTGCAACAGGATAATGCCCAGTGCCACAAAGCCCGGATGATTACTAAGTTTTTGAAGGATGTTGGTGTTAATACTTTAGACTGGCCACCTCAAAGTCCAGATTTAAATATTATAGAAAACGTCTGGTCTCTTTTGAAACGCAAAAGAACAGTTTCGTTAAATAAAACCAGAGAGGATACCATTTCTGAGGTCACTTCCCCATGAAAAGAGATATCTCCAGAGATTCTTAAAAATTTAGTGGATTCAGCGCCTTCAAAAAGTTATTGAAGCCAAAGGAGGATATATATTTTACTAACTTCTTCATATTTTATTTTCTTTGGTTAAGTTTAAAAACTGTTACCTTGGTATTACATTCTTGTCAAAATACTTAAGCCAACACACAAAATTACAAATTAATTTACATCTTTTTAAGTTTTTATGAAAAAATATTTATTTGCTTATTTTTAAGTTTGTATAAGTTATAAAAAAAATTGAAAAAATAAATAAAAATTTTTAACAAAGCCGCTTAAATATTAAACGTAATAATGCACGATTTTTATTTCGTCTAAATACTTATGCCGACTAGTGTAAACTATCTTTAAATAAAAAATAAATCAGTTTTTATTAAAAATTTAATTAAGTGAATTATCAACAACATTACTGCAGAAAATGTTGCTAATATCAAAAATATTTAATTACTAATTTGTTAACTGGTGCAAAAAAGTAATAATATTCTGATGGTATAGCTGGCATCAAATCTTTTAGATCCATTCACAAGACTGAATTTGAAGTTAGCCATTATGTAAAGGTTTTTGCTCAGGAAACCTGTGTTATATTTAATTAGGCTGGGTAAGTTCTTGTATTGTGCATCAAAATAAGAGATCTCAATTGCGCAACTATTGGATCATATTTGGCTCGACCAGTTCTAATGCGAATGAGTTTGGCATCATTATAGTTTTTAAATAAATCGTTATTTAAGTACATGACTACGGGCTAAATTTTTACCGCCGCTTATTTTTAACGTTTTCGACATTTCCAACATTTTTTTAAACTGATTTTGCGGTTTGAAATACATGTAAGGAGAGATAAACTCACTGTTTATTGTTGATGTTTTTGTTTAAACTTTGACATTGTTACAAGTAGAACTGTTGCTTATGATTCTTATACGCTTAACAGTTTTATTTGGTTTAATATCATTAGTTTTCTAAAATCTTTATGGATGAAGTTTCCTGATGATCTGGCCTAAGCAACCACTGAAATGCGCATAGGAATAGCTTATCCCATCAACAATAAATTCCAAGTGTTTTTATAAAGAATAAAAACTGGGAATTAAGCACGAATAACAAAATCTTTTAAAGTTTCAAATAAATTTATGGCTTTGTTTAAAACTTTGCAATTTTTCGCGAATTGTTTCCATGTTCGCGATATAAGCGATTTATTCCTGTGAATTTTCTTATTCACCCCTATCGTGAATAATTTTTCCCTCGTAATTATTCCTTTTTTCACATATTTGCGATCATGAAAAACTCCCATGAAAAAAAGGTAATTCAAATGAGAATAATAACGTGAAAAAATGTGCATGGGAAATAATTCCCTTTATCGTCAAAAGATTTTTCCCTCTTAATTTGTTCACATTTCCCTTAGATTTTCTCACTTTATTTTTGCTAGGGAACAGAACATGTGTAAGTAGTTCCTCCTATAAATCGAATATTAAGGTCTAGATCCGTTAATAAGGCACAAACCGATATATTGGTTAACAAAATGCCAAACAACAAGTCGATTGCCTGCGGATTTGTGAAGCTTTCGAAAGACGTGGTGGCAGAATTTTGGAAAATTATTTACTATGTACATTAAATTTAAAAGTGCAAAAAACTAACGTTGTAATCAAACTATCACTTTAATACTAAATATTTTGCTTTATTATTTTAACTTTTCTTTAAAATATTTACGTGTACATTTTTAAACAAAAATTTCATTGATTTTTAATTTTTTTTAATCTTTCTTCTTTTTTACATTCACTGGAACTGATAGCGTGAAAAATTTTTCACATGAGATTCACGATTGCTTTTTTCCCTTCTAGTGGAATGAAAATTTCAAGGGAACAAAAATTCCACTTGTTATTCACGATAAGGGTGATTGTTTACTTTTGAAGCGATTTTTTATATTGTTTCAGCGATATTTTTAACAGTTTGTCATTTTTTGTTATCATCACTAATTAAAAAAAATCTGGCAACTTTTTTTCACATTATCTTTGTTTTGTTATCATTTTAAGTGAATTTTATATTCAGTCACTATTTAATTCTAAAGTACTGCCCGTCTATACCAGGGATTATTATTGCGACATATATTGCCACAAATGTCAAAATTATGTTATCTTTAATGTAGACAGCATTTTTTTGTACATATTTATTGCCGGCAATTCATGTTGCAATAATTGTTAGTCCGTTTTCGTTGACAATCATAAAACCTCAAATTTGGTTGTCAATTGAAAAAAAGAAGCAAAAAAGAAAAATATAAAGGCAAATTGCGTGAGAAAAAAATTTAATTTGTGAAATGGTAGCAAATTATAATTGCAGTAGAAGAATTTAATAAACACTAAAATTAAATTAAAAAATTATTTTTATTAATATATTTTTTTTCTTATTTGACCTTTATTATTAAAATTTATATTAATTTTTTTAAGTTTGAGTTCTTTTTTAGAAAAAAATATTAATTTTACTTTAACTAGAAAAAAAAAAAATAATAAAATAATTATTTTTTAAAAAAAAAAACGACCTCAAGCTTAAACAAATTAATACACATTTAAATAATCAAGTCGAAGAAGAAAGAATTTATATTAATAACAAGTTAGAGTGCTATATTCGGCTGTGCCGAATCTTTGATACCCTCCACCGACAGTTCGAATGTTTAAGGAGTAATATCTGTATGATGTCTTTTTATTATTATTATCTTAAACTGTGACGATTTGTTATTAATTATGGTTTTAGGAGACTAAACTGTTTTCCGGGAGTAGGGCATATATGGGGCCTAGGGTAAATTATGTACCGATCTTCACAGTATAATTTATAGTCCTATAAAATTGTGACGAGCCAAAATTTGTTATGATTGCATTATTTTTTACGGTTTTAGGCGTACTAAACTGTTTTCCGGGAGTAGTGTTTATATGGGGCTTAGGGTAAATTATGGACCGACCTTCGCGAAATTTTACAGTGTCATTTCTAGTCGAATAAAACGGACTTGTGCAAAATCTTATGTCATTCCGTGCATTTTTGGATTATTTATGTTAGTTTTTGTAACAAAATTATCAAGTTTTTGAAGGTGGTGGTTCCACATTTTGATTCATAGCTCTGGTCCTACTGAACCGATTTTGCTGAAATTCAATCCCAATCTGCTTAGGATAACTACAAGCAATTTGACACCTAGTTTGTTTATTTCATTTGAGTTTTTCGAAAGTGAGCGTGTTTTCAACAGACGGACAGACGGACAGACAGACGGACATGGCTAAATCGACTTAGAATTACTCAAGCAGCCAGAATATATATACTTTAGATGAATAATAATAAATAATAAAAAAGTTTCACACGGAATGACAAACTTAGTATACCCTCTTCACAACTAATTGTGGTTGAGGGTATTAAAATAATTTTTGTTTTTACACTGCACCTTTTCCCTTGATTTTTTTCAGATTATGAGTTAACATAACTACGTTTTCCCATGCCTTTAACATAAGCGGAGCAATAAGAAATATTGCTCTGTTATTCTGCCGACGTCATTGCCAACTTGCTGAGATATTTATCTTTAGTGTAGACCTAGGGGTATGTATGCAGGTAAAAACTCCAGTTATGTAATCGCCGAGGATGAAGTGTACGATCTTATAGACTTGTGTATTTAATTTTAGTTTTTTTATTTAAGTATATGATCTCCATTTTATGTTTTTAAAAAGAATAACAGAAACTAAACAAGATTTACTTTCGGCGACTTTTTTGTATTTTTTTCTCAGTTTTTGGCGATTTTTGACTGAAATTAATATTTTTTTTTAAATGCAAATTTAATGAACTGCAAATTTAATGAACTGCGAGCAAACAAATTTTGAAATTTTGTTTTTGTTTTAAATGTAAGTTGAACGAGTCACTTTTGCGCTCGCGTTTTACAAACAGGCAGTAAAAAACAAAATTGACGTTTGGCGATTTCTGACATCCGGTTTGGCGATGGAGCTCAAACGAAACTGACAGCCCTGTTGGGTTAAAAAAAAAAATAAAAACAAAAACAAATCGCTTTATTGTTTCCGCAAGAAAATCATAATAAAGCAACTTGCCTGCTTAGTTTTTTTCAGTGTTCGAAAATAAACATTAAATATCGCTTCTTCGTTTCGGTAGATTTGTGGAAAACTCAAACGCTAATAGTAATTTTGTAGTAAATCATTAAAAAACATAACGCTACCCTGTTTGTCATCTTCTAGCTCAAAAACAATACTGTTCTTATCCAAAACAACAAAAAGATGAGAACATTTAGTTCTGTTCGGTTTTTTTTCAAAATCACAATCTTCATTGTGTTCGGTTTAGCTCATTAGTGTTCGTTTGTTTCAGATGTGCTTACAAAAACAAAAAACATACATATACGAAAAAAAAACAAAAAGCCAGCAAAATTATATTACACAAACAAAACATATACACAATACACACACAACCTATTCGTGCTGTGGTCGTTGCTACAATTTTTTGTGTGTTCGTTTCTTTAGCAATGTAAAAAAGTAACATTATTGAACATTAAAACATAATGTTTTTCTACAGTACAACTACAATTGTTTTGCTTTCAACAAAGAACAGAACACTGTATAATGTTGCGAATGGTATTAAGAGTTTTTAGAGATGGGGTTTATGTAAGACCTAAAGTAATTTCCGGCCCTTGCGGAACACAATTTTTCCACAGTATCTTAAGGGTGTTTTTTTGAGGACCAAAAGAACATGAAATTGTAAAAAAGTAACATAAAAACTTGAATTATTATCAAAAAGATTTTTTATTCGAAAGACTAATTAATGCACGCAAAGAAAAAACATGGTTGTGGCAAAAATATTCTAAGAGCAACATATTATGATAAGATTTATGACTGTTGTCACAATATTACGATTATTATTGAATCATATTATGACTAAATATATTCGAAATATTACATCATAATATTTTTCCCTAATTCATATTCTTATCGCGTTTATCATAATAAGTTAAGAAGAAATCATATTATGATACAGCACCTTTCATAACAACACAATTTAAATTAACATCTTTTTTTGCATCGACTTTTTATTTGTGGCTTTTTACAATTTTTCTTAACGTGAGTAGTCCAAAGTGTACGTATCATGGAGAAGTTTTTCCGGCTGCGGCATTAATATGGTCAGACCAAGAAAGAGTATTATTAAAAATGATACCCAAATTTTTGGTTGAGTTTACAACTTGAATTGGTTGATTATTAATAGATACTGTACCAACAAAATTTGGGTATCATTTTTAATAATACTCTTTCTTGGTCTGACCATATTAATGCCGCAGCCGGAAAAACCTACTCCATGATACGTACACTTTGTACTACTCAATACCTTACCCCACTCAATATTCGTATTTTGCTTGCCAAAACCTATCTTATACCTACTTTGTTGTATGGATGTGAAGTGTTTGCCAACCTTGATTCTATTACTAAGAAAAAACATACCGTGACTTATAACTCCATAATAAGATATGTTTTCAACTTAAGAAAATATGATCATATCTCAGCATTTGAGAAACGTCTTTTTGGGGTTAACATTATTGATCTTTTGAAGATAAGAACTTTGTTACTTTTTCATAAAATTCTTTTCACATGTGAACCAAAATACTTATTTAACAGATTAGTCCCTACTCGATCTAGAAGATATAATGATATGATACAAATCAGATATAGAACCTCTTTCTCTGAACATCATTTTTATATTTTTGCTATACGTCTTTGGAACGAGCTACCGCCAAATCTACAATTTATTAGTAACGCTTTGCAATTCAAAAAAGAAATTTTTAAACATTACAATTAACCATAATTGTTTTTGATTTGTCTTATAATTGTATAAAGTATGCTTGTATTGCTCTTGCTTTTTTTTTTTTTTTTCATAATTTTTTAAAATTTTTTATAATTTTTTACTATTTTTTTTGTTACTTATTATAACATTATTTTAAATTAAATTATATAATATTTTTTTTATTGTAATAATTATGCTAATTAACATTGTAATAATTCTGTGCGATAATAATAAGATTCTAAATCTTGTAGCACAGAAACACAAATTAAATAAATAAATAAATACAAAGCGAAGTTTAATATTAGGCTTGCAAAAGAGCAAAAACAAAATATCGTAACACTTTTATTAAATATAACGAGATCTCTGTGTGTTTTGTTGTTGGATTTTACAAAAGAGCTATGCTATTTTGCATTTACACTATTGCTATTCTATTCCGCTAATATTCTTATTTTTTAATTTCTTTAAACTTATTTTTTTTTTTGAATTTATCTTTAAATTGCTTAACCCCTCAATAACAAGTAGTTGTACTATAATATGTTTTCAAAGTTATCATTATTTAGTTGTTAGAAAAATAATTATTTTTCTGTCAACAATCTTCAAATTTATAATTGCGATAAACATTGATATGTTAACAGTAACTATAACATTGCTTATATTTAATAAAAATATAAATTTTTTTGTGTACGTCAACAAAATATTGTTACAATAAACATAGTGCAGTTGCCGTAACCATGCCCAACCATATTTTTTATCTGATTGTGGCATTAACATTTGAAAAGGACTTCGGGCATATGGACACCGCGGCTGACTGTAACGCGAGCACCGGCTTCGTTTGTGATGAAATAGTGTCCGAAAGTGCCACAGCACTAAATAGTGCATTTTCCTGGCTGAAGTGGAGGCTGTAAGGTTCGCTTGCCGATTGATCTCATTGCAATGACTAGCAGGATTGTGTGCGCCATAAAAAAAAAACGTAGTCGTGCATTACTTGCGCGAATCAATTTTAATTTCAATAATTTGGCTGCGTTGTTCAAGCGTGAACCTATTCATGATGATTTAGCAGAGTATACAGAAGATAAATGGCAAAAAGGAAGCGCAGTTGGACAGTTCGCTTGAAAGCTAACCCTTTTTGAAAGATCTGTCGACACTAAAAAAAAAATACTTTATTAGAAAAGTTATTGTCGCCATTATATTAACACCAACACCATTATAAGTAAGTCTCTGTTGGGATCTGACAATTTTTAAATTGTACCAAAATTTCGCTAAAAATAAAAAGCATACATAGTAAGAAAAATTAAAACACTTTTTTACTCAATAAAAACAAAAAAGTATGAAAGTATAGTCGGTCAAGCCTGAGCACCCTACACCAGTATGGACAATCATGGACTCGCCAAAACAAAAAATTATATTATGAGGTAAAGAGTTATATAAAAGTTCTTTGTGCCGAATATTATTTAGATATCTATATGAGATTTATTTCCCCTTAAGTGATTTAAGAAGGGGGGCTTTTATAAAACTTATGGTTAATTTTTGACCTAGCAGCACAACATTTTATCATGACATAGCAGCTATAATTATAGTTATTGTCGCTAATTTTTATATCAATACCAACATTTATAAGGAAGTTATGGCATTAAAAGTTATTTTGGGGAGTAGCATTTCTATGGAAAGTAATCGTCAAATTTGTACCGTTTCCAATAAAATTTGTTAAGATTCTTTAGTTTGAAATAGAATAAATTGGGCCAAATGCTATCTAAATACCAACGTAATAAGATGGTTAATAGGCAGAAGCACTCTTCCGAAAATAAGTTTGTATGGGGGCCATATGAAATTATTGACCGATTCTCACCATTTTCAGTATGCCTTGTCGTTATGTATTGAAGCCTATGTACAAAATTTCATCGAATTACCTAAAATATAGCTTTCCGTACCTTGCGCACAAGTTGACATCGAGTAACAATCAGCTGGACGGAGAGACATCAGAAAGTGATTCTAAAGCAACGGTTACACTTATTAAATATTTGATCAAATAAGCGTAACCCCTACTTATGTTAATAGTTAGTGAGATTTAAAATGGTCTTAATGTTACAAAATAAACTAATTATACTACTAGACATAGCAAAAAACAGTTTTTTGTAAGATGTGGTATTTTAATCAAAATAAATATTGATATTAAGCGAAATTATTTTTTAGTTTGGTTGTTGGTCCCGTTTTTTTCGTCAAATATTTGATAAGTCTGAGTAGCTTAAGTCGAACGGTATACTATTTATATTTTTTAGTGCTATACACAAACGCATAATACCCTCTCCACTATTGTGGTGTGTGTACACAAAACTAAGAAGAAGCAAAAATTTATATTTGTATGTATTTCCCTTTTTTCTCAATGGCAGACAGTAACGTAGGCGCTTGGTTGGCAGTGCCAACACAACAATATACAAAAGTGGCAATTTGGAAACACTTGATCCCAGGCTTCCTACAGGGATACGAGTACATAAACTTATGTGTGCATTAGGGTGACCGTTATTTTATTTTTTCGTATTTTCACTTGGGAAACCCCTTAGATTGATTCCAAATTAGAAAAAAACAATATATATAAAATTTTAGATCGTTTGCATAGTTATTAGGCGTGCCTTGAGCCCACAAAGTTTGCTAAAAATGCTATTTTTCTCACTATGGGTGGCTTTAAGTGTTCATAACTTCAGTAATATTTATTTTAGAGAAAAACCTTATTCACAAATATTCTAGGGCTATATCTTATGAACAATGTTGCTCTGTATTAGTTTTCTTTAACATTAATATTTAATCCAGAAAAAACCAAATTAAAAAATAACACCGAAATTTTCACATATCTTCGCGTTCTTTGCCTGGTGATTACACTACGTGACAAATTTTCAAAAAAGTCGTGACCAAATGAATCTAACAGCTAATGTTTATCTAAAATTTTCCCCTGAATCTAAATATGAAGTCAGAATTGTCGAAAGTGGAGCAGTTTTTGAGATATTCCAAAATAACCGTTATTTGTGTTTTTAAAAAAGATGATGTGAATGAAATGCAAATATCTTTAAAAATTTTGAACGGACTATGTATTTCTTTCTTTTTATTGAGAGGTTATAAAATTACTAAAATAAGAATGGGTTGCTAGAGAAGTTTGGTCAAGAAATTACAGAGTTATAGGGGACAAAATTCAAGCTTCATTGAAAATTTTATGATTCTGTTCAATTTTGCTCTTTTCAAGTTTTTCTTTTTGATCTAATGATTTAAAAATCCTAATGTTTTATTGCATGCGACATTAGATTATTTTAGACATATGTAGATTGGTACAAAAATGACAAACCTACAGAAGATTTAGTAAATTTACCCACATAGAAATTCAATAGCTTTAAGCTATTTTTAATATTTATTTTACTAAAAATTTAGTTTTGTGTATGCATTTGTTGTGTTTTTCTTTGGTTTGATACAAATCGTAAAGTGGGTTAATTCAATTAATCTTCTGTAACCTTGTAATTTTTTTACCGATCTGGATCCTATTGGACACAAATGTTCGAATTGAATAGGCTAATGTCGTAAGTGATAAAACTTAAAAAATTTTATTTTTTGGTTTAAAAAACAATAACTTGAAAAGAGCAAAATTGAACAAAATCATAAAATTTTAATGAAGTTTGAAGTTTTGTCCACTAGTTAGTTAGTTAGTTAATTGTTCTCTATTTTGAATTCATTTTAAGTAATCAAAATTGAACATACGACTATGACATGACGTCGCCTGTCGGAAAAGGTTGTAATATATATCACAAATATTGTTTTATATTACATAAAAATTAATAATTAAATTCAGTTATTAATATCTTCCTGTAGCCTATCGCATTTATAATATAGCGGGATAAATATTTAAAATTGTCCTTACCATTAAGAATCAACTCATTTTCTGTTACGATAGTTTTTTTTTAAGTTTTGGAATCTTATTTGTCCTAATATAGGGCATTTGGCTATAAAATGCAGAATGTTTTCGGTTTCGTTTAGATTACATAAGGAGCATATACGGGGTCTGTTTTGCTGAAACCTTGTACTATTCAACTCAATTAATCACATCTAGCTTTGAATATATAACCTAATTCTGTGATATTTGTGATTTCCAAATAGGATTGCGGCTCTATGTACTTTTGTCCACTATAACTCTGCCATTTAATGACTCATCTTCACAAACGACTCATGGTTATTTAAGAAATTTTATAACCTCTCAATAAAAAGAAAGAAATACATAGTCCGTTTAAAATTTTTGAAGATATTGCATTTCAGTCACATCATCTTTTTTAAAAACACAAATAACGGTTATTTTGGAATATCTCAAAAACTGCTCCACTTTCGACAATTCTGACTTCATATTTAGATTCAGGGGAAAATTTTAGATAAACATTAGCTGTTAGATTCATTTGGTCACGACTTTTTTGAAAATTTGTCACGTAGTGTAATCACCAGGCAAAGAACGCGAAGATATGTGAAAATTTCGGTGTTATTTTTTAATTTGGTTTTTTCTGGATTAAATATTAATGTTAAAGAAAACTAATACAGAGCAACATTGTTCATAAGATATAGCCCTAGAATATTTGTGAATAAGGTTTTTCTCTAAAATAAATATTACTGAAGTTATGAACACTTAAAGCCACCCATAGTGAGAAAAATAGCATTTTTAGCAAACTTTGTGGGCTCAAGGCACGCCTAATAACTATGCTAACGATCTAAAATTTTATATATATTGTTTTTTTCTAATTTGGAATCAATCTAAGGGGTTTCCCAAGTGAAAAAACGAAAAAAAAAATTGTCCATATAACTTGCGGTCACACTAGTGTGCATGTAGTAAATATGTTACAAAAAAAAAAAAAAATTAAAAATTGTCTCTAATCGCTTTTTTATACCCTCCACCACAATTAGTTGTGAAGAGGGTATACTAAGTTTGTCATTCCGTGTGAAACTTTTTTATTATTCATCTCAGACCCCATAAAGTATATATATTCTGGCTGCTTGAGTAATTCTAAGTCGATTTAGCCATGTCCGTCTGTCTGTCCGTCTGTCCGTCTGTCCGTCTGTCCGTCTGTCCGTCTGTCCGTCTGTCCGTCTGTTGAAAACACGCTCACTTTCGAAAAACTCAAAAGAAATAAACAAACTAGGTGTCAAATTGCTTGTAGTTATCCTAAGCAGTTTGGGATTGAATTTCAGCAAAATCGGTTCAGTAGGACCAGAGCTATGAATCAAAATGTGGAACCACCACCTCCAAAAACTGGATAATTTTGTTACAAAAACTAACATAAATGATGCAAAAATGCACGGAATGACATAAGATTTTGCACAAGTCCGTTTTATTCGACTAGAAATTACACTGTAAAATTTCGCGAAGGTCGGTCCATAATTTACCCTAAGCCCCATATAAACACTACTCCCGGAAAACAGTTTAGTACGCCTAAAACCGTAAAAAATAATGCAATCATAACAAATTTTGGCTCGTCACAATTTTATAGGACTATAAATGATACTGTGAAATTTCGTGAAGATCGGTACATAATTTACCCTAGGCCCCATATATGCCCTACTTCCGGAAAACAGTTTAGTCTCCTAAAACCATAATTAATAACAAATCGTCACAGTTTAAGATAATAATAATAAAAAGACATCATACAGATATTACTCCTTAAACATTCGAACTGTCGGTGGAGGGTATCAAAGATTCGGCACAGCCGAATATAGCACTCTAACTTGTTTTAAATTTAATTATAAAAACGATCAAAAAACTTTGCCGTTTCAAACAATGTGTTGATTGATTTTGACAATTTCCAACAACAATTTCACAAGCTTAAATTATTTTATTTTAAACGAAAATTTTTTTTTATTGTTTAATTATTTTTTTAATTAAAAATTTATTGTAAAACAACTAAAATGTTAATTAAATCAAAATTTTATTCTTAATTTTCTTTTAACAAGAAAAAAAAAAAATAATTGTTTCAATATTCACATTAATTAAATTTAAATACTTTTTAAATAATTTTTTAATTGATAAACAACTACTAATAAGTTTTTCTGTGTAGTATAGCATCATGAACAAAAATAACCAATAATGCGATTTTTAGTAGTTCTGGTCACGGCTGGAGATATGTAATTAGAAATTGTATTATTGAAAATAAAAGTGAGTGAATCCACCTCAAAGTTATGATAAAACTTCGTGGATATTTTTTTTTAATTTAACCAAAAATTGATGAATTGTACCAGTGTACCAATATTGTTTCGATTGTACCAAAATCCCATCAGTAATGTAAGTTTTGACGTTAAAAGCTATTAAAATTTTATCTAAATACCAATTAGGTAAAAACAAAAATAACTTACGATTTCAGATTAAATAAAAACTCTCAGAATTTTCTAACTTTTCTTTATAAGAAATAAACACTTCTGGCAACATTTCTCAAAATTAAAAAATCGAAAAGTCTAAGTACTTTCTTTTAAACTGGTTTACCTACTAAACGTGAGGTTTCCATTCTTAAAACCATAATTTTATTATATTTGTTGTTCATGATAAACGTTTTCTCTTATTACAAGTTATTCAATTTAATTAGTTCACAAAGTTACTACAGAAGCATTCTGCTATAAAGCGTCAACAGGTAAAACCTGTTTAAGTAATTATTAATTTTTTTTTTATATTTTTCTGTGTTGTTACTTAATGGTTAAAGGTTCGAAAAATCACCTGGGGTTGGTTTGTAACTTTAAAACCCACAAAAATCAATTAAGTTTCATTCATTGCCAGACTACGCAAAGGAGTCAGTTAATAACCATTACTTATTTACCAAAAAACCGCGCAAATCTTAAATATTCCTTCGTTGCTGTGCGAAAAATATTTAATTAAAGATTGCTTATGCAATAAAATAATGAAAATAAAAATCAAAATTTAATATTACACATAATCACATGCTTTTACATACATATTAGTGTTAATAGCCAAACATATATGGTATATATGTTTATGTGTATAGAATGTATACATGTATGTATGTGTGTATATATATATATATTGTATATGCATATATAATATAAGCATATTTTTACATTTTATGTAACACTTGACATATCATTGAGTGTTTATTCATGTGTTTATTCGTTGTTATGAACAATCATGTTAATAATTCCACGAATATACAAAGACATGTAAAACTGTATACAGTATTGGGTGTATAACTTTAAAACGAGGACTTGTTGTCGAATTTTTAGGGTTCATTGTGAAATAAATTGTAAAACTTCATGACCACTCTTTTCTAAATACCTTTTCACTTATCTTTCTACATGTGCCCCAGCGTTGTCAGAATGAAGCGTTATCGCTTTATGCCTAGTCACATAGTCCGGACGTATTTTAAGCAATGCTCGCTTCAAAGGTATTATTTCGGTAAATTTCCTCTGTTATCGTCTCTAACCCAGTTGTGAAGCTGGCTTATTTAAAAAAAAATTTTGAATGAAGGTTGTCGCTTACGATAAAATGGTTTTTGCTATAAAATCGTAACAGTACCTTATGTGACCATGTCATTTTAGGAGATGATGCCAGTGTTGCCAATAAAGTCGTTTATTAAAAAAAAAACGAAAATTGAAAACGATATCGCTTAAGCTTTTTGCGGTAATGCCTCGCTATTTTCTTTCAATAGAGACAATTTTGAAAACTCCTAAGTTACAATTGCAATTAACACCAAGGCCACATCCTTCTCGCACATGCAGACGACATAAAGATTGTTGGGAACATCAAGACAACGTCGAGGTAGTAGATGAAGTTATAGACCTCTGATGAGCCATAAACCTGAAGAGCGATGTCATCTCTGAAATAAAAGGAAGGATCGTGCTTGTAAACATAGCCGTCTCTCGAAGGACGAAAATAACACTTTACAACACACTAATACTACATGTGCTTCTATATGACACCGAGACATGGGTACTTACAAAATTCGATGAAGTATAAGAGAGATTCTTCGTAAACTTTTGGGGCCTATCTGCGTGAATGGAGATTATAGACGTCAAACTGTACGAGCTGTATTCCGACTTGAGTGCAGTTAAACGAATCAAACTACAGCGTTGGCTAAGACATGCAGGTCGTATGTACGTACGCTCCAGCCAAAAGGGCATTAGATGACAACGACCACGGAAAGCGCTGACAGGGAAGACCGAGGCTCCGGTGAAACGATCCAGTGGAAGAAGATGCAAAAAATTGTAGGCAGTAGGTACATACAAGTCGAAGTGCTTGGAGATCGTTTATAAAGCAGGCCAAATAAATTAAATTAATTGCTGCTATTTGCCACCGTTTGGATATGGCTGAATGCTCCCAATGATATGTTAGACCTACTCGAGTTTGACAACAATGATCAGGGAGAAATGCCTCCAAATCTGAATCTTTCAAAAAACTCGGTTTTAAACCAAAATTTGTTTTTTACACTATTTCGTTCAACGACTTAGCAACAAAAGTGAGGACTTTAACCCTCCAAAATGTCATCTAAGTTATTAAAGACACACACTATATCTTAAAGAAACGCCATCAGTTGTGAATGCTTAAATTATACCACAAAAAAATATTCGGCCTCATTATAAACTAAACTTCTTTCTTACGTTTTTTATTTAATTTTCGATTTATTTTCTTTAGCAATAAATAATTTGAAAACTTAAAAAGAAGACCTTCCTAATCTACCAATTTAGCAAAAGGAACAAATTGAATAAAATAATTGTAGAAATTTCCTTGGAATTATAATATTGTAAAAGAAAAAAACTGAAGGCAACACGAAGGGGCATAAAGAAACGTGTTGCTATTCACGATGCTGAATTTTTATTTTTTACTCCGAACTGATACTCTTTGATATCTCAAGTGTAAATAAAATGTATTGGTTGGTATGTTAAATACAAGTACACATGCATAACTATTCACACGTAAGAAACGTGCCAAATAATATTTTATATCCTTAAACCTGTGGTGGGAAACACACATATTCACGATCAAATGTTACTCCTATTAAAGAATGCATGTGTTAGTGATGTTACGAGTATCAATTTTTAATATTAGTGAATACGAATAGCTGCGCCTATATTCGCCGAGTACGAATACAAAAAAATTAAACTAAAATTAAGCCCCACACCAAAAATTAGAAAAAAAATCTGGCATACTTCTAAATGTATTTAACATTTTTAGTCCAAATTTTTAATATTTTTAATTAGGCTTAAGTTCATCAAATTTAATTTTCACTAAATTATTTTTATGAAGAAAGGAATTTTACAACATGAAAATTAATTAAAATTGTTATTGATAATCGTTCATTCTTGACCATGGCCCGGTGTAAGACGGCAAATCCATCTGAAGAGATCGAGTGGCTGCGATCGAAACATGTCATCGTAACCGCCGGCCAGGGTTCGAGCCCCGGCCACGGTCAAGAATGAAAGATTATCAATAACAATTTTAATTAATTTTCATGTTGTAAAATTCCTTTTTTCATAAAAATAATTTAATGAAAATTAAATTTGAGGAACTTAAGCCTAATTAAAAATATTAAAAATTTGGATTAAAAACCATAAATAGTTCAACAAAATAACCACAATACTAATTTATGTATTTAACATTATTATGGCATTCCGATGAATGGATTTTGAAATGATCAGCTTTGCACCTCCAGTTCTGAACGTTTTTAAATATGTATAATCACATTATTATTATTATATAAAGGCCATAAGCAACGCGACTCAAAGGATCTTTTGTGCAGCCCAAGTGTTCACTAAAGTAGATTTAGGCTACAAATTAAGCCAACTATTCTAGACGGTGAGCGATTGTAAGCTTCACCTGAAGTCTTTAAGATAACTCCAAAGAACTCTATCCTGCTGTGAACTTATACTTACATTCTTTTGGATTTCGCTCTTCTCACTCTTTTTGCGCTTTGGTGATATTGCATTGTGAAAAATCAGTCAACTCAGTTTAAAAAAAAAACTCAGCTAAAAATGTGTCTTTCAAATTCTAATACGAAATAAGCTCCAAGTAAGCATTATTGAAGCATAAGATAGTGATTGTTCACACGCTTCAAGTTTTAGTCGTCTAGTCTTCCGTTCTTATACATAAGGGAGAAAAAAACAAATGGCTTTATTTTTTCCCTTCTTTCGTAAAAACTCAAAACAAGAAGCGTATGAATCAGCACAGATTTGCTACAAATATGTAGGAATTATTAGTATGTCAACTACATATTTGACATAGATACTTATGCCATATCCCACCGCATCTATATAAATTCGGTGATAATATGTATTATATTAAAGAGCTTTAAATGAAAAAATTAAAATTTTTGGATTTTAAACGTAAGCCCCCTATGTGAACTTAACTTTTTTTTAGCATAAGGGAACTTTTTGCGTATTTAACTGCAAAAAATATTAAATACTTTCTTTTAAAAAATCAATATTTTTCATTCAACTAAACTTTTTCTTATACCATTGTATGTAAAATTTTAGCGTAACATTCTAGTAGAGAAAATCTGCAATATTAAAATTACTTTAAACTTTAATAATAAGATTTCTGTATGACGTGCTAAATTCCTAATTTTTCATATTTGATAAATACACTGAAATTTATTGTTGAGGGAAAGCTAGCTTCTACGCGCATTTCACTGGTTGCTTAAGCCAGATCGTCAGGAAACCTTTTCCAAAGATTTTAGAAAAGCTAAAAAAATATTATACAAATAAACCTTAAAGCCCATAAGAGTTATAAACACTCAAAGTCTTACTTGTAACAATATCAAAACTTTAACAAAACACCAACAATAAACAGTGAGTTTATCTTTTCTTACATTTGGAAAAGGTTTCCTGACGATCTGGCCTAAGCAACCAGTGAAATGCGCATAGAAGCTAGCTTTCCCTCAACAATAAATTTCAGTGTTTTTATCAAATATGGAAAATTGGGAATTTAGCACGTCATACAGAAATCTTAATAAAAAATTTTGTATTCCCAAAAATAACTTTAACTTTTACTTTCAATTCTCTTTCTAAAGCTAACATTTTCATAACTTTTACGGCTTCAAGTATTCGGTGAGGTTTACTATCGATTGTTATTTATGGGTTTTCTATTCCCGAACAAGTTTATGACTTCTATTTATTACATTTAAATACTGTATACTTTGATGTGTAATGAATGTGTTGTTGAAAATAACAATAAGTATTTACTGCCATAGAGACACAGATATGAAAATAGTTTATTTTTTGTACAAGGTGGCGCAAAAGTTGTCACCCGATGTTCTTTGACTGTAATTTTTGCAATAAATTAAAAACTTTTGTATGTATTATGTTGTTTTGATTTCTAATTTTTTTTCAATAAGCAGAAAGAAAAATATCGGTCAATTGGCTGCCGCCAGAATTGATGACCATACGAGCCCGCCTTATGATATTTTTATCACTCTTCCCGGAACTTCCGGTGATAGGTTCGGGCATTTCTACAGGATATGCTCTTTGAGGACTTGAAGAGACTTATGTGTGGTTTATAGAACACAAGCGCCGAACTCGTCCGTTCAACTTATATTTAAAACAAAAACAAAATTTCGAAATTTGTTTTTGTTTTAAATGTAAGTTGAACGGACGAATAAGGCGCTCGTGTTCTATAAACTACACATTAGACTTATTGACATTGACTTGTGATATCATGAAAAATTTTAAATCGGTCGATCTTAAAGGCCAGTGCAAGTCACCATAATGAAAAAAGGCGACCTGGAAATGCAGCCCTCATAATTTCGGTTGAACAATGTGCACTATGCGCCGTTGCTCTATCCTGTTCTCCAGCTCCAATAAGTCTAGCTGAATTAGGATAAAGTCGTTGAACATTGCTTTGTGGCGCTCGTCGTTTATCCCGCGGCGTTTTGGAAAAAATTTGTTCCGATGGCGCCTCCAGCGTAAACAGCACCCCAAACAATAGCTTTAAGCTAGTGTAACGGCGGCGTGGTGAAGTGGTTCAAGTTCAAACATCATGGTTTTGAAGTTAAAAAAATTAAGGGGCTTCTCAACCCCACTCCAAATAATCCATCCAAGAAGCCCCTTGAACTTCCCTCCCCGCCCAACAACAGGTTGCATCCTAAGACAATCTTACCTGCTACAACAGACCAATCATCTTCTTAGCTGGAACCGCAACCGATTATCGAAACTGATACAAGGCAAAATAACAAAAGACTTAAACGATATTCCGAGAACTAGGACAGTGTAATTGTACATTGCAAGATGCGAGTACAATTGCAACAAAATCGTGTAATATGGAGAGGCTTTTTGGAAGCCGTACGCTCCTAATGGAGAAAAAAATGGTCCATTGTACTTTATATGCGGGGTTGAGATGGAACTGGGCCTCGTGGGAAGCAATGGCTCCATTTCTTATATTTTAAATCTGCTAACTTTACAAATGTCAAAGCAGAAGTGACATTTAAGTCCGTCTTACACCATCACACAAGTCTTACGTATTTTAACAAAATTTTCTGATCTAATTATTGTTTGAAAATTTTCGAAAAACAAGAACAACTTATCATGACAGGGTTGTATTTTCCTAAAAATACGTATGACACGTGTGATAGTGTTATTCCAAAAATTTAAAAATCTTCTGATAAGGTGATTGATGACTTTTGCGCCACCTTGTGTTTTTTTTTTATTTATTCCACTAGCTATTTTCCATTCAACAGTTGCAAATTGTGTAAAAAACAACTTATAAAATTATAAATATGTGAAAATAATTTGCCGTAGATGGAATAAAAAGAAAATAACAAATAACTAACTATATAACTAAAATTCTTAAATTTGTTTTTGTTTTAAAAGTAATTTTCTATGCGAACGTTGACGTTCGAAATCGTTTAAAGAAAAAAAGGGGAATATAAATCAATTCTTAAATACACATAAAGTGATTTAACATCTGAATAAACATAAAAAAGAATTTAAGATGATATGAAAATTAAGTTTTGCAACTTTCAGAAAACTTAAAGCAAATAATTTTACTAGGATATATTTTTATTTATTTAAAATTTTTTTATATGTTTGTTGGCTTAAAGTTACTCTTTCAATTTGGCCTCGAAAAAAATAACGCCATCACAAATTACGGCTTATGCGTCTATTGAGCCTCCTCCACAAGCTAACAAACGAACTGAACCTTCGCATACGAAGCCGAAACTTCAAAAGTCAGTCCTTATAGTGCTGGGATACTATCGATATTTATCGATAGTTCAGATTTCACCATCGATATATCGATATTACTAATGACTGAATGTTTGTACTTAAGTGGGAAAACTTTAACTAGTTTTTTATCAGGCTACAGTTCGTTGTTTTTATCACTTTAATGAACGTATAAGACTTATGTATGTACGCACGTTATTTTAGCTGATAGTTTTTAAAAAATTGTGATGCTGATAAGCACCTTTCTGAAGGAACCAAAGCAACAGGGACTACAGGATATTTTATTGCAACTTTAGATAATGTACTAAATTGGATTTGATTCTCAACCCAAAAGGCAATCAATCTAGCGGATTTTTCCTCTAATGGTCGTTCATTGTCTTATACTATGCTCGCAATTGCAATTGCATTTTTATTTGATTTTTTTACAACATCATAAAACTATCTGACATTTTAGTCTCTATGTAAACATATAAAAATTTCGG
Source organism: Pollenia griseotomentosa (assembly GCA_963931875.1). NCBI lineage: Eukaryota > Metazoa > Arthropoda > Insecta > Diptera > Polleniidae > Pollenia > Pollenia griseotomentosa. The sequence goes on from OZ007562.1 coordinate 128,534,377, forward strand.
CATAAAGTTAGTTAGTAGTAAAAAAAGCACAGCTAAGCAATCCATACCACCTGCCATTCTTGTTGTTTGTATTCATTGCTTTATTATTTATTATTTTTTGCGGCAAAAAACTGTGTGTGTATAGCTGCTGTAACATGTCTTCATAGCTGTATTTTAAATAATAATAATATCGATATTGCTATTTTTCCTATCGATATTTTCGATAGTTTTAGACTATCGATAGTATCGATAGTTTCCCAGCACTAGCTCCTTAAAATAATGCAAATTAGTTTTTCTGGTTCTTCACCACGATGCAAAAATCTAGATTAGAAATTATTGGCTAAAATTGAGCTCCGAAATAGGGCGACCGGATTGACTTTAAGAAATAATTACGGTGACGCACGTACTGCTTTCCCACCCAGACCATTTTCACAAGTCTCCAATTTTTTTTATTTAATTATTAAAAAAAAAAAAAAAACAATTACAATGTTGCAAATACAATTACAAATTTCACTTTATTTACAAGGCAATAGTAACGTAGCCCGTTGTAATGAAATACACTACTAGATCCACCATAATAGTTATTTCATTTATCATAAAAATCAAAGTGATAAGAAAATAATGTGTGAAAAAAGGATAAGGCTAGTGGCAAAGCAATAAACTTGCCTTTGCATTGATATGGTTTAATCTGAAAAAATTTTCAATGCATTAGTATAATTAATGCATTTGTCCCAGGTCTGCCTAATTTATCTCAATATGCAAAATTTTGGCAGATACTTGGTTAAAAGTTATTTCTTGCACAAACAAATTGCTAAAAATTTACTAACTTCTTTTAAATAAAAATTAATATTTGTGTGTTCATACTAGAGTTTTTCTTTTCCCGGACTTTTTCATTTCCTGGCAAAGTGGGATTTATTTTTCAATTTCCCGGGCTCCCGGGTATTCCCGCTCAATACAAATCCATGCAAAATATTTTTTTATTAAATTTATTTGAGCAATTTATATTTCTGAGACCAATTATTTAAGTTTATAAATGCATTCAACTTTTTTATTTCTGTGGCAAAAAGTAAAAAGTGCTTAATGGAACCTTAAAATTTTCATGTTCAAAAGTACATAGGGCCAAAATTTCAATTATTTTGTAGGAATTTTGAAAGAGTTATAGCAAAATGGTATTTTGGTTATCTTTTTTCAATGTACAATAACTTCCGATATGTGACATTAGGAGTGTTAAGGAATTAAAACTTAAAAAACTATAACCGCAGAGAACTGATGATTATAATAAATTCGGAGTAAATTTCCAAAAGCCACCTTAAAATTTTTAAATTGTTCTCCTATAAAACAAAACGGAAAAATTCAAAGCCAACCGCATTTATATAAAACCAAAAAAGTTAAATTCTTCAAACAAATGCTTACAAAATATATCTGTTAAAATAGGATCTTAGTTCAGAATAAGCATTTACAGAATCGTTTAAAAGCCTATTTCTAATTTTTATCAAGACGATGATAAAACACGTTTCCTTTCTACAGATGTTTGTCTTTACAGCCAAACGAACATTATATTCTCTATAGACACTATCAGTTTTTTCTTTCTTACAGAATAAAATCCAAAAAATCTTTTATGCAGATGCTCTGCATAGAAAATCATTAAAATTTTTAAAGCAAGTTGGTACAAAATTTTTCGTTTTTAAAAAATAAATCTGCGTCTTTAAACAAATTAAATATTCTGTACATTTTCTTCTTTCGAAATTTCGGAGCATAAAACATTGCCTTACTTATCGGAGATGACTTGACATATCTGTGGCGTTTGGCAAAAATGTCTTAAGTCTGAAACTGTAGTTAATCGCTCCTTCATTGCATTATAGTCATATCTCAATATTTGAAGTAACTTTAGCAATGTTTTTCTTCATACCTTCTCGTATTATATCTCAAACTGAACCGAAGTTATAGCAAAATATATCTTTAAATCGGTACATTTTGAAAACTTTAATCGCATTTTGCCAAGATCGTTTGTTTTTGTAGATATGACTATGTTGCAATAAAGGAGCGATATGTTTAGGTATCTCCTATTTTTAGGACTTGTTCATGGACAATGAAACTTTACTGCCTGCATCTTATTTTGAATTAATGTACTTTATTAACTCTTCACTTCACTAAATGTAATAATTATCAATTGTTGCACTGCCCATTCTGCTTTTTGTAGATTTATTGCATCAGGAGACATTGATTTAAATACATGTACTCACTTCTTGTAATTGATCTAATCCACAACCCATCCACAGATGCTAATTTTTAGAGAATAGAAAACTTAATTTCAAAGTATAAACAGCTATTTTCTGAAACTATGAGGATTTTTTTATTTCCCGGGATCCCGCAAGAAAAATCCCGGGAAAACGGGAAATAAAATAATTGAAATTCCCGTCCCGGGAATTCCCGGGAAAAAACCCTAGTTTTGATATATTTTTTGTGGAAATATTTAAAAAAATTAAAATCACAACTATGTGCCAGTTCGAGAAGCTAGTGGAAGAGCTTGTAAAAAAATCTATCACTAGCCAGAAGATTTTGCAGAGTCTCTTTTCCTTATAAATTAAATATCCCTTTCGATTAAACTAGAGAAGCTGGTGTTGTTTTTTTTTTTTTGGAGCTAAAATTTTGATGTGTGTTCAGTGTACACAGGCAATTACACCTGGAAATGCTGCTTTTCAAAGAAATGCAGTTTAGTCTCATTCTTATCAGCATCCGTCATGTCGAAGTTTATCCATTGTGGACAAAGTTCTCTCTCCATGACTTCCAGAGTCTCGGACAAAATTTTTGAAACTAGTGACTGGGACAGTGCAAAGTTGAAATAATTTCCAACGCTGAGCTGGTACAGTCTCTGGGCCAAAAACAAACGTTCCCTTTTTTAAATGAGTGTCTATTATTTCCAACACATGTTTAAAAGGTTTATTCAGCCGAAAATAACTTTCAGTTTCAGAATCAGAAATAAAAATAATTTTTATTTAAACATAATTTTTTTTTTTACAAAACATTTTTATGTAACTTAAAATTTTGCACAAACTGCACAGAGTTTGTTTTCTTGTCAAAAAACAGCAACAAAATGAATCAGCTGGTTCTTTTATTAGAGATGTTTGCTGTATTTTATTAACATTTTCGATAAATAGTCAACGGCGTCATAATACTCTTACAAAATACCAATTTAACATAGAACTGTTGTTGTCTTTGATAACAATTGCTGTTGCCTTTAAATTGCCGTTTTTATTGCCGACGCCAAATAGAATAAGGGTGATTAATTGTAGTTGTAAGTAGGTTAAGAAAAAAAACCAAAACGAAAACAATAACAACTTCTTCTATTGTTCTCGCAAAAAATTAAGCATGTTGCCAGTTTAGTTTTTTAACAAAATCAAAATAAAAAAACAAAACAAAATCTTGTAAATTAAAGATTTTGTATTCCCAAAAAAACTTCTTTGACAAGTTATTTATTTTATAGGAAATTTTGCGAAAGTTTTCAATTTATATTTAAAAAAAATAGCTATTTCGTAGAATGTTTTACGAACGATGCCATTACTATATTTATAAGATTTGTTATTTTATAGGAGATTTTGTAAAAATTTGCTACTTTATGGAAAGTTTTTCAAGCATTTGCTATTCTATTGGAAGCTTTAAGAATATTTTCCTTTTAATAAAGAAATTTTGCTCTTTGATATTTTTTTTATGAAAAGTTGTGTAATTCATGCTGTTTACATAGAATTACTTTAAATACTAATGAGCTTGCCGACAAAGTGGCAAAAGAAGCCCATAGATCTCCACTCTTAACAACCACCAACTTTAACATTAACGACTTGAATGGGTTCTCAAAATCTCACCATCTTCAAAAACATAATGTCTTTAACTCAACATCTGATTGGTACAAATCAATTTACAGTGACAAATTAACCATTAAAAATTTTCTGAAAAAAAAGGAATGCTTTAGGCAGAAAAGATTACATAAAATTCGAACGAATCCGTTTGGGACATTCTAATATCTCACACGGTAACCTAATTAAGTTATCAACCCCACAAATCTGTAATTGTGCCATTCAGTCAACCAAAATCCTTAAACACATCCTTACTTCATGTCCCAATTTTCAAACTCAACGATATCGCCACCTAAAAACCCAATCAGAAGCTTTGTCATCAATCTCTAATCCTACGCCTGAATCCATTCTGAATATAATATCATTTTTTAAAGATTGTAAAATATATAACCTTATATAAAACTAAAATGTAAACATTAAAATAAAAAGAACTGTATAATTGTCTTGTAGAGCCTAAGGCCTTGTAGCCATGGCCTCGTTATTCATTAGTCTATAATTTGTAATTATTTTCTAATGCTATAAATAAATAAAAAAATAATAATTTAAATATTTATTTCAAACAATTAATTTACTTATATAAATTTTCTGCTTATTTCTACTAGTATCTCAAATATTTCCGAACGAGCTGTTAAAGTCTGAGTAGAAAATGTAATCAAGAGTAACCTGGAAAATGTGAAATTCACACTGTGTGTATATAATTAGAATTATTTCCATATCACATACATATAGCAAGTTAAAATAGAAAACGCTCTCAATGACTTTTCATTCAGCCTTATTACGGTTCTCGTTGTCGTTAACGACGGTGTCGTGGTTTGTAACAGATTAAAGTAACACACAACCTGTGTTCTTTAATCTACTACAAAAAACGACTTAGTCGTTTACGACAACGACAACCGTAATAAGGCTGATTAAAAAAAAATCCTAGAACTGAGTTATTTTCCTAAGTAATTTTGAACCGTACAATTTTATAGTCCTTTAGAGTTTTAGCAATCGATATAACAAACTCCATCACGTTCGCTCGTATAATTGCATAGAGAGATGTGTAAATTTGACAGACAACCAACCAAATACAAATGCAAACAGCAAATAAGACATTTGTAAATTATAATTTTGTTAAAATCTAATTTTACGGCTGCGAAGTTTAAATGAATGTTTGGTTGTATATAAGAAATTCAAAATGAAATCCATCATACATGCACGTCATCATCATAATCACCAGCAAAAGCAGTAGCATTGAAAACTTTACAGCATGTCATACAACATGGCAACAGGTTATAAATGGAAATACACGGAATATGTATTCATACTTATTTGAAATGCCAAACTATGTATAAGAAGTGACAGTGATGTAAACTTATGTATGACAGCATCAAAACACACTACATATTAGAATGGAAATCTAATGATTACACAGGCCGGCAAAATTTGAAAAAAGTCGAAACCCTTGGAATAAAGTTTTGAGTTGCGCTCATCTCCATCACATCAGGTTTTCGCGATATATTCGCTAAAAGTTTTAAAACCCATATTTTTCGTCATATTCCATATTGCGGGAATTTCTTTAAAAATCTGATATGCCGTCTAAAAGTCCTACCAGTAACCTTTAAAATAAGTGTTAAACCTTGGTTCCTGCTCCGAGATATATTAACCTGAAATTTGAGAAATCCGATTTTTGCTACATTCATGGTAAATTCGTCTTTTTTTTTGTGATTTATATACCCTTCACCACAGTTGAAGTTTGTCATTCCATTTGTTATTTCTACTTTATTGATCTTAGACCCTTTAAAGTTTATATATGCTGGTACCTTAAGCAAAGTTGATTGAACGATGTTTGTCTGTTCGTGTGTACACGCAGAGAAAAAAACATGTTTAAATATGGTCACCTCCAACAATACTATGTTTAAAGAAAATTTTAACCATAATATGTTTAATTTTACCATATTTTTGTCACCGACAATCATATTATGGTTAAATTAGTCATCCATCAAGAAGCCACAACCATAAGCATTTTATGGTTAAATATGACAATAATTTGTTTTTAAGTTAACAATAGTATTTTCCTCTTTTTCAAGAGAAACATACTTTGGTTGAAAACCAACCATGCTATTATAAGTGTTTAACATATTTTAGTTATTATTAACCATAATATATTCGAAGGCAACCCTAATATGGTTGTCGTTGACAATAATATGGTTAAATTAAACATTATATGGTTAACATTTTCTTTACACATAGTATTGTTGGAGGTGACCATATTTAAACATGTTTTTTCTCTGGGTGTATGTTGAAATGTGTTTTCCAAAGACCCAAGAAACGATGGGGACAAGGTAGTTATGTATTTATGCCACGTATATCACGTTTAATAATGCTATTGAAATTCAGCCAAAAACCACGACTGTCTCTTATTTACCTATAAATCCCTTGTTGTTGTTAAAGCCTTCACCAAAGGTAAAAGGGAATCTAAAAGATTGTCATTCCGTTTGTAATTTTTACATTATTGATCTAAGACACTATAAAATATATATATTCCGGGTCCTTATGATGGGCGAAGTTGATTTATTAATTTCCGTCTGTCTGTTAAAATGGATTTTCCGAAGACCCCAGAAATGATTGGGACTTGGCACTTATATATATATATATATATATATATATATATAAATATATATCACATATGGTCCGGAATTGTTTGCTATGGAAATTCAGCCTGATCGGTCCAAAAATGGCTGAGATATGAGCAAAATACCACGACTGCCTCTAATTTTATCCAAAAATACCCTGCTGTTGTTGTTTTCTTATTTTATTTTCATGGATATCTGGAGCACGGTGAGAGCAAAGTTTCCAAATAAGGTACATGTACCTTGGTTGGCAATACACAACACCCTACAAAATGTGGGTGGGATTGGACAAGTGGGCATGGCATTTCCCATACAAATATATTATATATGTATGTATACCTGGAGAACGGTGAGAGCCAAAGTTTCCAAATAAGGTACAAACATCTCAGTTGTCAAAAAACAGCATCCTTACAAAAAAAATCTAAAATTTAATAAAAACTTGAAATTTAGGGCTGTCATATGACTTATGGATACGCCTTTAGTAGAACATATTTTGTGGAAAAACTCGGAAAAATCGGTTCAGATACAAACAAGTTATGACCAAAATATAAATTTTCGGGAACCATAGATATTCCCGAGTCCAAGTTGTATCACCAAAGTAATTAGAAAAATTCTTCTTAAGCACTTCGGTATATAAATTTGCCAAGTCGGTTTAAAATCGTTAAGTTTTGAGCAAAATAGTCAAAAAATGGGGTAAAAAAAACATGAAAATTTTTATAAAAACTAAAATTTTCGAGATGTCATATGACCTATTCATGCGTCTTGGATATCAAGAGATCGGAAATCTTTTGCTGAAAATCTCGGAAAAATCGGTTCACATACAAAATAGAAATGACAAAAATATATTTTTTTTTTAAACTAAAAATCTCTCCGATTACACTACGTGACAAAATTTCAACAAAGTCGTGACCAAATAAATCTGACAGCTAATAGGATCCTTTATGTAACATTTTCCGCTGAATCCGAATATGAACTCAGAATTGTCAAAAGTAGAACAGTTTTTCAGATATTCCAAAATAACCGTTATTTGTGTATTTAAAAAAGATGATGTGACTGAAATGCAAATATCTTAAAAATTTTTAAACGAATTATGTATTTCTTTCTTTTTTTTAAAAGGTTATAAAATTTTTTAAAATAACCATGGATTGCTTGTGAAGATTGGTCAAGGAATGACAGAGTTACAGGGGACAAAAGTTCAAGCTTCATTGAAAATTTTATGATTTTGTTCAATTTTGCTCTTTTTTTTAAACCAATCATTTAAAAATTCTAATGTTTTATTGCATGCGACGTTAGATTATTTTAATATAAACATTTTGCGCCCAACAAGACATAGATTGGTATAAAAATGACAAAGCTACAGAAGATTTAGTAAATTAACCCACATAAAAATTGAAAACTTTCAAGCAACTTTTAATATTTATTGTTACTAAAAATTTAGCTTTGTATATTTATTTGTTGTGGGTTAATTCAATTGATCTTCTGTAACTTTGTCATTTTTGCACCGATCTGGATCCTATTGGGCACAAAATGTTCGTATTGAAATAGGCTAGAATAGGCTTTTTTAAAAACAAAAATATCGGATATTTTGGAATATCTGTTCTACTTTTGACAATTCTGACTTCATATTCGGATTCAGCGGAAAATTTTACACAAGGATTACGTTTCAAACGCATTTGGTCAAAAAATTGTCACGTAGTGTTATTATTTCTGTATATCGGGAGTACGGCATTAAGTTCAAGCATCTCGGTTTTCATTACACAATATCCCACAAAATGTGGGCAGGATAAGATAAGTGGGCGTGGCACAAAATAGATTTATTCATACCTAAAGAACGGTATTTATATAACCTTCTGTTCGTATATAAGATTCGGCCGAATATAGCACACTTGTTTTTTTTATAATTTTGAATTTATTTTTGTATTTGTTTAAGAATTTTTTTTATTTTGTTGTCCTGTGTTATTTTTCCCATTTTTATAAAATCAAAAAAAAAAAAAAACATATGATATTTCCACTGAAAGGTGCTTTTGTGTTAAAAACAAAATTGTACATGCAATTAAAAATATTTCATGATAGTAGTTCAATGTTAAAGATTTAAAAAAAAATATTCTCTTATATTTTTGATCTTATCTATAAATAAAATTTTTTTAATTCCGCTATTGAAAGATATTGTGGTAAAACAACAGTAAAAAGTTTGTACCTTTTAAACATCGCTGTACTCCTAGACAGAAAAAATAAAAATTGATTTCAATAAAAATATTTGTAATATTAATTAAAAAATTTTTTGACATTAACAACATTTTGTTTTGATAAAAGAAAACGATTAATATACTATAATTTATAATTAAAACCGATTTAACTTTTGATTGAAAACAAATGCATCAAGCCCTAATGACACTACATTTTTAATGCATTGTTCAAGTGTTGGTGAATAGTGCAAATATAATACTACATTTACACCTTAGCAAAATTTAGTACTTACGAGATTTCGAGCCAAATCTAGTTGTTTTTGACAAGATTTCCCATACAAAACAAAATCTACTTCGTGACAAGATTTCGACGAAATCTACCTAAAATCTAGTAGTACTAAATGATGCAACTATGGTTTTTACAATATAGCACTAAAAAATATTTCCCTGCACAAGAAAAAATGACATTTAAAAAAAAACAAAACAAAAATTGTTAAAAAAAATATTAAAAATTTTTATAAAACTTGTAAAAAAATTAAAAACACGAATAATATTGATAAAATAAATATCGTTGATTATTAAAAAAAAGGTAATGCAAATTTTTTAATGTATATTTCTTTTTGTGTTTGTGTGTGTAACGAAAAAACTTTAAGTCAGCTGTTGTGTTATAAAAACAAAATCTCGCTAATTTAAAAAAAGTACAATGTAAACGCACTAGATTTCGAAGAAGATTTTAAATCAAATCTACAAGATTTCGGCCTAATGTAAATGTAGTATAATGTAATAGAAAATTTTACCAAGTGCAAAGAGTTCAGCTGTATTAAAATTAATATCAAACTGTCAAAAATTTTAAAAAGTTGTCGATAAAATATGAAGTTATGGCAAAAAAAAACTGTAAAATTGTTCAACTTAAAATTAACATTTCAAGCTTGAAATATAAAAAGTGTTGCTGAATCAGCGTTTTATGGCTAATTCAGTGATTTACCTCTTTTTGTTTGTTGTGTTTTTATGTTTCCCATAAAAAATTGACAACATCTAATTATACATATAAACAAAATCATAACAAAAGAAAAACTACAAAAAAAATTTTGTTTACAAGTTTTTATAGTTTGCTCTATCCAACATTAACTGTTTCTTTCTATCAATTCAATGAATAAAAATGTAGTGTCATAAGGTCTTAAGCGAATATTGGGTTTCTTACATCCTTTGCCTACAAAATTCAAAGTCGTGCCTGTTCCGAAAGGCAAAAAAGAAAAAAAAATCGTAACAAAAATCTCGTCCAGGTTATTCTTGTGGATACTATAATGTCCAAGCCCGTATTAAATGCTAGTTACCCATATAAGGGGAAAAATGATAGACATTAGTGATGATACGAATATCAATTTTTAATATTCGAGAACACGAATATCTGCGCCAATATTCGTCATAACAATAAATTAGACAAGCGGTTTTATTTCTATGTTTTGCTCTGACTTAAAAGATTCTATAAAAAGAAATTTAAGATCTTAAAGTTTAAGAACCGCTGAAATTTCAAAATTATTTTTTCAGCAGTTTACAGCAAAAATTTGTTTCAGATATTTCGTTGGATTAATATGAAATATTCAAACATTAACATTATAGAATTTTTATCTTGGGATCATTAAATTAGCTGAAAAACTAAACTGGCAACATGCTTTATATTTTGTGAGAGCAATAAAGCAAGTTGTTTTTCTTTTCATTTCGTTTTTCTTAACCTACTTACAACTACAATTTATGTTGGAAGAATTCCAAACAATTGTGGAGGGGAGTGCAAGAAAAGATAAACTCACTGTTTAGTTGTTGTTTTTGTTTATGCTTTGATATTGCTACAAGTAAAACTGTTGCTTATAATTCTTATTCGCTCAACATTTTATTTGTTTAATATCTTTAGTTTTCTAAAATCTTTGGATGAAGTTTCCTGACAATCTGGATTAAGGAACCAGTGAAATGCGCATAGGAATAGCTTGTTAGCTTAAATTTCAGTGTTTTTATCAAAAATAGAAATTGGGAATTAAGCACGACAAACAAAGCCTTGTCTATTAAATTTCTGCCACTCAGAAACTATGAAACCGATTTTAATGACATTTATAGACAAAGATAAATCCATATTTATATGAACACATAGGCATGATGTACTTTTAAATACTGTGGTGTAGGGTAGGTACATGTAGTCGGGCTTGACCGACTATACTTTTTTACTGGTTTTTGTTATATTAGTGGGATAGCAGTCTGAAAAAAAAGTTCGTTATATCACCGTGCCATTTATAACTGATGTATATTTTAGTTCAATCAGGATTTCATAGCAATAGAACTTGTTACGGTCAAAAGGAGGCAAATAGATTTAACTACCATCAGAAAGCTAAAAGTGTCCTCTTTAACCCCAAAAATACTTTTGGAACTTTAGTGCTTTTCATATAAATTTTACTACACAATCAATTGCCTGTTATTTGGAAAGAGCACATTAATTCTTTCCTTAAAAACATTGCGTACAGTTATTTTGTCTCAAAAATGGAAATTTTTAGAGGGCCGTAAGGTAATGAAAATAAAAAGTTAACATCACTGGTTGTTGTTATTGTTGTTAATGTTAATGTAACAAGGCGACTCGTACTCATACCAATTTAGTTCGTCGTTGTCTCATCGAGTGGACAATGACTAATTGAATTCAAATTTTGCATTGCAAAAGCATAAGAATGTCTGCCTTTTGATTTTGAGCAAGTGTGTTCAGTGATGCCAACTTTTTGGGAGCAAAAAGCACTATTTCGGACAAAAAAAAACGTAAAAACACTAATAATGATTAATAAAATTTAAAAAATGGCTTATAGTGGAAGGCCAATGTACGCGGCATGCGGCAATCAGCTGTTTAGTTTTTCGTTTGAAATTTTTTTTATAGTACCAAGTCTTAATTTTTTTGATATGTGTTTTTTTTTTTTTTTTTTTTTTGTATTAACATTTCTGTAAACATTGCTAACATTTTCACAATGGCAATGCTATTGCCACCCGTAGCTGCATGCCGCGTACATTGGCCTTCCAATATAAGCCATTTTTTAAATATTATTAATCACAAACCAAGTTGCATTCGGCTCTGCCGAATATTATATGCCTCCAAAATTTAAAAAAGGCGACGGCGTTGGTAGGGGATTTTCGTTTAAAACTAAATAATAAATATATTTACATGTGTAAGTAAACATTTTGAAATGAATTATTATTATTATCTTCAATAAAAATGATATCTTAATCATTTGGATCATCACCGCTGAGTTTTAAATTCAAACTTTGAATTGACCATAAAACAATTTTAAAGTAATACAGTGCGAGCTCGATTTTCGTAGCTCGAAAAAAATCTGGCCTGTTGCAATTACCGAAAATTTGCAATGACCGAAACATTATTTATAAAATGACAGTCCATATTTTAATAAAAAAACATTATAAGGGAAATCACGATGGGTATTGCAAAGTGTGCAAACGATGCAAATGCGTGCAAAAATGCACACATTTGCACAACACAACAACAAAATGTACGTATTTGTAATTTGCTCTATTTTACTTCGTTTGCACTAAAAAACCATGAGCAAAATAAGTAGTGCATATTTGCTCAGTTGCAAACAAATGTAAGCTATAACATTTGACATATTATGCCATGTTTCCACGGTACGTGATTCGCTCTCTATTCATGCTTCGCATGCCAATCATGAACAAAGCAACTGCTTCGCCATACAAAATTTTGAGAGCGAAGCAAGTAGATTCATATTGAATCTACTTGCGAAGCACGAAAAATTACTCTCTTCTCCAATTTTTATCGCAAGTTTATCTGAACTAGCTGTAAATATCGATTGTTTCAGAGTTGTCAACTCGGTGCGTTTCGCTCCATTTTTGGTGCTTTTTTAAATTATTTCTGCGATAACAATAATGATGAAAATATTAACTTTATTAATTTGGAGTTATTATAATAAATTTTTGATCTCTTTTTAAAATGTTTTACGCAGAATTTATTAAATTAATTAACAAAAATGTATCATCTCGTTCAAATGAATGCAAACATAAATACTATCCCCCATATTCATAAAAAATATTTTTGATTAATAAAAGGTTTATAAAACGAATTTTCTATGAAAATTTGTTTAATAAACCTGTCATAAACATAAACCCAAAATATTTTTTGTGAATATGGGGGTTTGTATTTATGTAGAAATTAGTTTAATTTGTTTTATAAAGTTTTTGGTTTTTCTTTTTTAACTATGTTAAATACGATAAATTTTGAACTATTGTTAATTTTGAATCCTTAAGCTTCGTACAGACGATGGTCAGATCTTGCAATGTTGTCATTAAATTTGCCTAAAAATGTCTTGCAACTGTTTGAACATTGTAAACTCATTTTCATTTGGCAGATGTGTAAAATTAATGAATCTGACAATGGTGCCATTGAAAAATGACAACATTGTAAGATCTGACCACCGTCTGTACCAAGCTTTACTAGATATTTATAGTTGATCTCTTTATAAAAAAAATTTGTATATATTTTATGTAATTAAAAAATATGTATCTAGTACATATGAATACCGAGTCGAATTCAACAGGGTAAACTCGTCGCTACAACAATTACAACTCTTACAAAAACAACAGAAGTATACATACTATGTAATCAATTTTAATAAAAGTTTCACACAAAATGAGTTTTTTTCTCAAAAAATTTTAAGTCTGAGTTCATACGGCTCATGTCTTATTGACAAGATTCTTCCTTTTTCTTCTTTGAACATGAATTGGCGATCAAATGATTCATGTCATGTTGACGACATGTTTTTTATTTTGTATAGTCGTGCGTTTGCACGTGTGCTTTTTTGATATTGAAAACAATAACAAAATTAAACAACGAAAAAGCAAAACGTAAAGACAGTACATGCATCTGTGTACTCGTTTCTTTTCCCCTCGTCCCTCTCGCCTATAAAGTAGCAATCATGTCAATAAGACATGAGCCGTATGAACACAGACTAACATCGACAATTTAATGTACATAATTAAAACAAATAAAATAAAGAAGAAAATTTTTTGACAAATTGGACTTAACACCTTATGAGCAGTTGCTCTTAAGAGTACCCTGTTGAATTCGCCTTGAATGAATACAAACAAATTAGTTAGTGTAGTTTTTTTTATGTTTGTTAAATTTTTTTTTTTTTCCTAAAAACTCTGAACTGTAAAGACTGTTAAATTGTTTTACAGTAAAATCGTTAAAAAGGAAACAGAAATATTCCAAGGGGTTAACTTTTTCGAACTATTAAATTTTCTAAGCGGTATTTAATTGTAAAAAATGCAATAATAAACACATTCTGCTGTATTTTTAATATAAAAATATTTTAAATAAAAAAGAAATTCTAAACTTGCTGCGTTTTTTTCTCCATTTTGGTGCGTTTTGAAAATGCAAAGTAAACAACACTGATTTGTTTATTAAAGACAACTGTCAATTCGAAGCAAGTAGATACGTCGTGTAAACACCATGATTCATTAACATGATTCAGAGAGCGAAGCAGGTGATTCAAATCGTCGTGGAAACATGGCATTAAGCGCCATATTGTTTTTAAGGAAACTCATAAATTGAATATTTTCGTTGGTTTTAACATAAAATAGAGAATTAAATTGAAATAATTTAAAAAGAAAAATTTATTTTAATTTGCTTGTGTATAATTGTAAACAAATGCAGATTTTTTACAGTGCTGCCAGATTGTGGCCAGAAGTTTTTTGTGTTGCCAGAATAAAATTTTCTCTAAAATAACACATTTGCACAAAAAATAGAAGTGGTATGCTCACGATCAATCATAATATGCACTGCAAATTTACAAATTGCAAATTTGCACAATTACCATCGTGATTACCCTTTATATTTTATCGTTTAAATAAATCTAAATTAAAATCGTGCAAAGTTTAATAAAACAATTGGCATATGACATTATCCAATTATTTTGACCTATGTACGCTTTTGAATATACAACACACATAAGGTGCAAAATAGAAAAAACATGTTAAAATATAAAATAAAAAAAAATTAACATGAGCGGCGCTGCCTTAAGAGTGTCAGTTTCAAAGACCGAAAAAAATTTTATTGATATGACAAATATAAAAAATTAAGCTACACCGATTTCGTTATTGAAAAATCCTAATTATTGAAACAAAACTCATAACTAATTATGCTAACTTTACAGCACTCCCGCAGTCAAAGTAGGCGGTACATTGTGATCAAAATTTGTAATTACATGTTTTGAAGTGCACACAAGGTGTGCTATCATGTTGTATTGTCATAATGTTCTAAAATCTTACAATTGTTTAAAAATATTGTTGTTGCTTTGTAAAAAAAAAGTGTCTTAAATTTATAAAACTTTGCTTGCTATGTTTATTGTGCTGTCGTAATTAATCAGAAGAAACCTGCGCCGAGCAACTGAGCCGAGCGGCTATGATTTTGTAGCCGTCGCCGTTGATGGTAAAGTTTTATCCGGCTAATATCCGAATTTAACCTGCGGCTAGCATTTTTTGCAACAAAACACTTGCGGCGTCAAATTGGATCGGCCTAGGACTCTAATGTTTGGTAATCAAACAAAATAAAATATTTGTAGTTTGCGTCTGAAAAATGGAAAATAGTCAGGAAAGATCTAATTTAATTTATTAATTCATGGATGAGAATTAAAAAACATTTTGATTTTAGGTAAATATTTATTTTTTTTATATTTGTTTTAATTCAGCTGACTTAAATTCAAAATAGCACACTAAATTATGAGGGGTTGTTCACAACAGTCGTATTTTTTCATGTTATTATTTTAAGACATATGATTTTATGACACCTTGTGAATCCCCCATATATGTATATTAAAAAACAAGTTTTGGCCGAAATATACAACTCTGCTATGGTGCACACTAAAACGGTTAAGATATAAAAGAAAGAGGTTCACCATGTTTTAATTGTATGCTCTGTTCTTAAATATTTTATTTCGCTATTTTTTGTTATGTAAAAAAAATCATTGAAAATTATATTTTTTATTGAAAAAAACTCCAAAAAAAATTTCAAGAATTTCGTCGTATCGACAAAGCTTAAGCATCGGCTAAAAACTTATGAATAAATCAATTGTAATCATCTAAGTATATGTAATCACATCGATGAGAATGGCTGTGAGTGAGTGAGAAATTATATTGAAAACAAAAACAAATTTTAGTTTTTTTTTTTTTTTGTTGTATTCAATATAATTTCTCAATCACTCACTTGTTTACGTTTTCTAAAAACAGGCAATAATTCTTCTAAATTTTTGTAGATATTGAAAAGCTTACCTTATAACAATCAATAACTTTTCTCTTACCTGCTTAAAAATTCTTTAAACTTTATTTAAATATTATTTTATTTTTCTATATTTCTCTTATGTCATTTTAACTTTCTATTTTTTTTTTATTTAATTTTTGCACATTTTTAATAAAAACAGGCCATATTTTGTGGAAATTTACCATCTGTAATTAATTACTTTTACTTTAATTAACAACAAAAAAAGATTTCATTTCTTTCATTAACTTTGCTTTTAGCTAAGAAACTTTTCTTCTTCTTATTGACTTTGCTTTGGTTTTCTAAAATACTACACAAACAAACTCACATTCCAAAAAAAAAACCCCGATACTCAATGCTGCCCACCACCACGGCGATTTTAACAACTTAAAATCAACAGAGACTGCGCTGTCGTTAGCTCTGCTTTTTATGAACAATTTTCTATCATTGTTTTTACAAGTACGCGTTCAACTTTTTGCTTAAATTATTTAATAATATTATATAATGGTGTTTTAATTTTATTTATTTATAAGAATTACAAATGTTTTAACACTTTTTACTCTCTTTTTAATTGATTTTAAGGAGTATTTTTTCAAGACGTCCACGCACTTTGTAAATTTTTAGAAACTAAAAAGACGAGGAAAAGGAAATTAAGAAAATGAGAATTAAGAACAACCTGTTGGGAGAGTAAAAGAGACAGCACTATATGTTAAAGGGAAAAATAAGTGCTTTTATAACAATAAGTCATTTTGGTGAGGGAAATTATTAGGTCATTTTTAAAAGATTAGAGGGGAAGTAGAAAAAGTTTAGTTTAGTTTTATTTTTATTGACAGCTGATATGGTTAAATGCTAATAACACAGGCCTGCAAAATTTGGAAAAAGTCTTCTTAAAAAAATACAAAAAATTAGATTAAGTCAAAATGATAAAAAAAATAACGAAAATGCCATCAATATAGCGAAACCCCGGACTTTTTAAACTTAAGGTTAAGATATTTCAGAGAAGGAACAACACATTACAAAGACTAAACATTTTTTTAAAGGTCTTTGGTAGGACGCACATGGGTTGAAAATTTAATTTTATCGCCTAAAAGTCCAATTTCGGTTATCGCCGATTTAATGCCATTTTAATGACATTTGATAGCAAACATATTAAAAATAAGGTATCGAAAAACTGCTGTTGTTGAGAAATTTAATGTCGAAGTTAAACTTTTTTATTTTATTAGCATTTAGTATGAAAATGACTTTGATTGAGATTTATAGAATGTCAAACCTTAAAATTACAATTTTTTTACTCATATTGAAATTCCTTTCAGTCATTTACACTGTGGAAATAATAATTTTAATGTTTGACATTCCATGTATCTGACACCCATTTGTCTCGAATATACCACTATACTTATAGAAAAATATCCATTAATAAATATATTTTTGACGAATTTTTGTAAAGTTCAAATATCCAAGGTTACCAGTTGTAGAGGCCCACAAGTCACTTTCCCGACCCCCCTATGGACTCTTGTTTTTTCAAATAAGCACAAAAGCTGCCTGGCTATGACAGTTCCAAGAATTGCATTAGTTGCAGAATTGATTTTCAAAAGAAAACATTATACGTGTTATTTTTCAGTAAAAAAAGATATATGGGATTAAAGAGGACACTTTTAGCTCTCTGATGGTAATAAATTCTCTTTGGCCCCTTTTAACCTGAACAAGATCTATTCCTCTGAAGTTCTGATTTAACTAAAATATAGAACCTGGGAAAACATTTAATAATACACACATCAGCTATAAATGGTACAGTGATACAACGAACAATTTTTTTGAAGACTTCTATCCCACTTATATAACAAAAAATTTCAACTAGAGTTTTTTCCCCGGACTTTTTCGATTTTTTTAAATTTCCCGGGATCCCGCTTGATATAAATAATACAAAGTAAATTTTGTTATTAATTAATGAAAATAACTTTAATAAAAAAACGTAAGGGAACTTGTTTACAAAAAAGGAAAAGAAATGGTTCAATACTAAAAAATTAATTGAAGATTGAAATAGGAACTTGAGTTATTATTACCTCACGCCTGTATTCCCTATTATTATGCCTTTATTCAGTATTGTTATGCTCTGGATACAAGATAAAAAGATAACATAAACATAACAATTTTATTCATAAAGCAAGAATAAAAACAAAATAAAAATTAAGATACTCAAGATATGAAATCAAAAAGTTAATTAATAAAATAGATAAAATACTTTAAAGAAATATAATGGCTTAGGAAATAACTTTCTGATACACTCAAAGCGCTTTGTAAGTCGTCAAAAAGTATATTCCTGATTTTATTTACTAATTATCATGTTTCCGAAAAATTTCGTTAATTTTTTACCGAGGTTGGACAAATAGTTAAAAGTGCACCGTTGTAGCATGCTTCGGATTCACAATCAAAAGCAATTTTTTCTTTTTTATAAACAACGTCCATATCAGTCAAATGTATGTCAATGTTTATGCAAAAAAGCATCAACCGGACTGCTTCTTACAAACCTTTTCATTTCAATAGGTCCATTTGTAATCTTTAGGACAATGTGTTTTTCAATTTGTATGTTGTAGTATCTTACACGAGTTTCCAAAATGTTATTTTATTTCGGTTTCCCCGCACTTCACGAGTATATAAACCATCACAAATAGAAATTGAAGATTTGTGTTTATCACCTAATAAACATATCACTCCTTTATTGCATCATAGTCACATCTCAAAATTTTAAGTAATCTCAAACTGAACCGAAGTTGTAGCAAAATATATCTTTTAATCGGTACATTTTGAAAACTTTAATAGCATTTTGCCAAGATCGTTTGTTTTTGTAGATATGACTATGTTGCAATAAAGGAGCGATATGTTTAGGTATCTCCTATTTTTAAGACTTGTTCATTAACTCTTCACTTCACTAAATGTAATAATTATTAACTGTTGCAATGCCCATTGATTTAAATACATGTACTCACTTCTTGCAATTGATCTAATCCACAACCCATCCACAGATGCTAATTTTTAGAGAATAGAAAACTAAATTTCAAAGTATAAATAGCTATTTTCTGAAATTATGAGGAATTTTTTATTTCCCGGGATCCCGCAAGAAAAATCCCGGGAAAACGGGAAATAAAATAATTGAAATTGACTGGAAATCCCGGGAAAAAACCCTAATTTCAACCCATTACTAATAATTGTTTACAAAATTTTCAAAAATTAAATTTTTTCTAAAATGACGTAAGATATTTTTTTTCAGCAGCATGAAACAACAGCAATTACCATTTTTTTGGATAACTTATTTCGATAATGTTTGCTATCAAATGTCATTAAAATGGCATTAAATCGGCGATAACCGAAATTGGACTTTTAGGCGATAAAATTAAATTTTCAACCCATGTGCGTCCTACCAAAGACCTTTAAAAAAATGTTTAGTCTTTGTAATGTGTTGTTCCTTCTGTGAAATATCTTAACCTTAAGTTTAAAAAGTCCGGGGTTTCGCTATATTGATGGCATTTTCGTTATTTTTTTTATCATTTTGACTTAATCTAATTTTTTGTATTTTTTTAAGAAGACTTTTTCCAAATTTTGCAGGCCTGTGTTATTAGCATTTAACCATATCAGCTGTCATTAAAAATAAAACTAAACTAAACTTTTTCTACTTCCCCTCTAATCTTTTAAAAATGACCTAATAATTTCCCTCACCAAAATGACTTATTGTTATAAAAGCACTTATTTTTCCCTTGGACATATAGTGCTGTCTCTTTTACTCTCCCAACAGGTTGTTCTTAATTCTCATTTTCTTAATTTCCTTTTCCTCGTCTTTTTAGTTTCTAAAAATTTACAAAGTGCGTGGACGTCTTGAAAAAATACTCCTTAAAATCAATTAAAAAGAGAGTAAAAAGTGTTAAAACATTTGTAATTCTTATAAATAAATAAAATTAAAACACCATTATATAATATTATTAAATAATTTAAGCAAAAAGTTGAACGCGTACTTGTAAAAACAATGATAGAAAATTGTTCATAAAAAGCAGAGCTAACGACAGCGCAGTCTCTGTTGATTTTAAGTTGTTAAAATCGCCGTGGTGGTGGGCAGCATTGAGTATCGGGGTTTTTTTTTTTGGAATGTGAGTTTGTTTGTGTAGTATTTTAGAAAACCAAAGCAAAGTCAATAAGAAGAAGAAAAGTTTCTTAGCTAAAAGCAAAGTTAATGAAAGAAATGAAATCTTTTTTTGTTGTTAATTAAAGTAAAAGTAATTAATTAAAGATGGTAAATTTCCACAAAATATGGCCTGTTTTTATTAAAAATGTGCAAAAATTAAATAAAAAAAAAAATAGAAAGTTAAAATGACATAAGAGAAATATAGAAAAATAAAATAATATTTAAATAAAGTTTAAAGAATTTTTAAGCAGGTAAGAGAAAAGTTATTGATTGTTATAAGGTAAGCTTTTCAATATCTACAAAAATTTAGAAGAATTATTGCCTGTTTTTAGAAAACGTAAACAAGTGAGTGATTGAGAAATTATATTGAATACAACAAAAAAAAAAAAAAACTAAAATTTGTTTTTGTTTTCAATATAATTTCTCACTCACTCACAGCCATTCTCATCGATGTGATTACATATACTTAGATGATTACAATTGATTTATTCATAAGTTTTTAGCCGATGCTTAAGCTTTGTCGATACGACGAAATTCTTGAAATTTTTTTTGGAGTTTTTTTCAATAAAAAATATAATTTTCAATGATTTTTTTTACATAACAAAAAATAGCGAAATAAAATATTTAAGAACAGAGCATACAATTAAAACATGGTGAACCTCTTTCTTTTATATCTTAACCGTTTTATTGTGCACCATAGCAGAGTTGTATATTTCGGCCAAAACTTGTTTTTTAATATACATATATGGGGGATTCACAAGGTGTCATAAAATCATATGTCTTAAAATAATAACATGAAAAAATACGACTGTTGTGAACAACCCCTCATAATTTAGTGTGCTATTTTGAATTTAAGTCAGCTGAATTAAAACAAATATAAAAAAATAAATATTTACCTAAAATCAAAATGTTTTTTAATTCTCATCCATGAATTAATAAATTAAATTAGATCTTTCCTGACTATTTTCCATTTTTCAGACGCAAACTACAAATATTTTATTTTGTTTGATTACCAAACATTAGAGTCCTAGGCCGATCCAATTTGACGCCGCAAGTGTTTTGTTGCAAAAAATGCTAGCCGCAGGTTAAATTCGGATATTAGCCGGATAAAACTTTACCATCAACGGCGACGGCTACAAAATCATAGCCGCTCGGCTCAGTTGCTCGGCGCAGGTTTCTTCTGATTAATTACGACAGCACAATAAACATAGCAAGCAAAGTTTTATAAATTTAAGACACTTTTTTTTTACAAAGCAACAACAATATTTTTAAACAATTGTAAGATTTTAGAACATTATGACAATACAACATGATAGCACACCTTGTGTGCACTTCAAAACATGTAATTACAAATTTTGATCACAATGTACCGCCTACTTTGACTGCGGGAGTGCTGTAAAGTTAGCATAATTAGTTATGAGTTTTGTTTCAATAATTAGGATTTTTCAATAACGAAATCGGTGTAGCTTAATTTTTTATATTTGTCATATCAATAAAATTTTTTTCGGTCTTTGAAACTGACACTCTTAAGGCAGCGCCGCTCATGTTAATTTTTTTTTATTTTATATTTTAACATGTTTTTTCTATTTTGCACCTTATGTGTGTTGTATATTCAAAAGCGTACATAGGTCAAAATAATTGGATAATGTCATATGCCAATTGTTTTATTAAACTTTGCACGATTTTAATTTAGATTTATTTAAACGATAAAATATAATGTTTTTTTATTAAAATATGGACTGTCATTAAGTTTTAAAAACAATGGTCGGTCATTGCAAATTTTCGGTAATTGCAACAGGTCAGATTTTTTTCGAGCTAAAAATTGGACTTTTAGCCGATAAAATTAAATTTTCAATCCATGTGCGTCCTACCAAAGACCTTTAAAAAAATGTTTAGTCTTTGTAATGTGTTGTTCCTTCTGTGAAATATCTTAACCTTAAGTTTAAAAAGTCCGGGGTTTCGCTATATTGATGGCATTTTCGTTATTTTTTTTATCATTTTGACTTAATCTAATTTTTTGTATTTTTTTAAGAAGACTTTTTCCAAATTTTGCAGGCCTGTGTTATTAGCATTTAACCATATCAGCTGTCAATAAAAATAAAACTAAACTAAACAATTTCTACTTCCCCTCTAATCTTTTAAAAATGACCTAATAATTTCCCTCACCAAAATGACTTATTGTTATAAAAGCACTTATTTTTCCCTTTAACATATAGTGCTGTCTCTTTTACTCTCCCAACAGGTTGTTCTTAATTCCCATTTTCTTAATTTCCTTTTCCTCGTCTTTTTAGTTTCTAAAAATTTACAAAGTGCGTGGACGTCTTGAAAAAATACTCCTTAAAATCAATTAAAAAGAGAGTAGTTAGTTAGTTAGTTAATTGTTCTTTATTTAAAATTCATTTCTTTTTTGTTAACATTGTTTAGATGTTTATACTATAAATAGAACATACGAATATGACCAATGTCGTCAGTCGGGTAGAGATAATTATTTAAATTATAACAATTGTGTTTAATGTTTGATTCAGATTAATAATTATATTCATCAATAAGCTGTTTTCTATAACCTATTGCATCTATAACAAACAGATATATATTTTTAAAGTTTTCTTTTGCATTGTTTAAGATATTTATTAAATCATTTTCAGTTATGGTGGTTTTTTAAAATATTGGTAGCGAATTTCACGTAAAATTTGACAGCTGGCTATAAAATGTAGTATATTTTCTGTTTCGTTTGTGTTACATAAAGAGCATAAGCGGGACCTCTGCGTCTGAAATCTTGTTCCATTTAGCTCAATCAGGTCGCACCTGGCTTAAAAGATATAGCTTATTATCGTATTATTATTTATTTCAAAATATGTTTGTTGCTCCCTGTAGTTGAGTATTGAATAAAAACGGTTTGTTCCAGTAGCTTGTTGTAAGTAGTTTTCTCTTTCTTTTCTTTTAAGCCCAGTTAGTATATCTAGTCTAAGGCGTTCCCAGTCCTCTCTTGAAACGCATTCAGAAATTTGTATCGAGCCTACATCATTTGCTAATTTTTCAATGTGTTTATACCAATACGATTTCTTTTCTATAGTTAGTTTGGTTAGCTTACATGGTAAGTGGTTACTATTATAATCAAATAAAGTTTTTATAATGTAACTCAGATGCAAATCAAGTGTGTATATATAATTATTTTCTATACCAGTTTCCAACATTAATGCGTATGTTGGAGTAAATGAGGACAGTTTAAGTATCTTTTTTAAAAAAAGCGTTGAAGTTTGTCCACTTCTTCAAATAACGAATACCCCCATACTTCGGCACCATACGACTGGATTTCACGACACACTGATTGGAAAAGATTCCATTTTGCCTTTAAACCGATTTCTTTTTTTGCTAAAAATTCTTTCCAAGTGGCGTTAATATTGTTTTTTGCAGATTTATTCCTTTTTTCTATGTGCCTTCTAAACGAAATTTTAGGTGATATTATTACTCCGAGATAAGTATATTCATTTGTCACTCTAATAGGTTCCCCCTTAAATAGCCATTTTTCACGGGCAGAAAGTCTGCCCCCATTTCTCAATACCATAATTTCAGATTTGTTCAAATTAAGTTCTAGATTCCAAATTTCACAATACGTCTCTAGCTTCTTAATCATAGATTGCATTGTGTTGATATTATCTGCCAGAATCACAATATCATCAGCATACAGTAAAAGTCTTATATTTTCAGTGCCTACCGTAACACCTCCTTCTATATGATCGTGTAAATCATTGAGATACACCGAAAAAAGCGTTGGAGATAACACACATCCTTGTTTCACGCCAGACCCTGTTTCAAACTCCTCTGACAGTTCCTCTCCGTTCCAAACTTTAAATTTTGTATGGCTGTAAATACTTTCTATCATTTGAGACAATTTTGTTGATACGCCAATGCTTTGCAGTTTATATATAAGCGACTTCCTCGATACTTTGTCAAATGCTGCTCGAAAGTCCACAAAAAAGCATATAATTTCTTATTTTTATTAACTTTAAGATGAGCAATCGCTGCTAAATTGTACCAGCTTGAAATTCTGTTATTTTATTGTGTTTGTGTAGCCATTGGTTAAGTCTAGTATTCAAAATACTCATAAATGTTTTTGCTACTGTATTCATAAACGCTATTCCACGATAATTATTTGTATTCTCCCTTTCTCCCTTTTTAAAAATTGGTAAAATTATACTGTTTGTAAATGTTTCATCTAATTTTGACTTTTCGTATATAATGTTATAGGAGATCGCTAATTCTTCCAAAAATCTATCAGAGGCATTTTTGAGAAATTCATAACTTACGCGATCTTCTCCTGGTGCTTTATTATTTTTTGTTTTTGCAAGTACATTTTTAATTTCGATGGTGTTTATTGGTCGATCAAGATCATAATCAGAGTAAAACATTGCTGCATACATAATATTGTTTGACGTTTGTGGTGGATTTAACAACTCGTAGAAGTATTGCTTGAATTCATTTACATGTATTCCAGGGTTTGTTTGTCTTTCTACATTCTTGATTTCCTTTACTAGGTTCCACCAGTCTTTGTTATTTTTTACAAGATTTATTATATTTTCTATACGGGAAATAAAATAATTGAAATTGACGGGAAATCCCGGGAAAAAACCCTAATTTCAACCCATTACTAATTACTAATAATTGTTTACAAAATTTTCAAAAATTAAATTTTTTCTAAAATCACGTAAGATATTTTTTTTCAGCAGCATGAAACAACAGCAATTACCATTTTTTTGGATACCTTATTTCGATAATGTTTGCTATCAAATGTCATTAAAATTGCATTAAATCGGCGATAACCGAAATTGGACTTTTAGGCGATAAAATTAAATTTTCAACCCATGTGCGTCCTACCAAAGACCTTTAAAAAAATGTTTAGTCTTTGTAATGAGAAGGAACAACTTCTCTGAAATATCTTAACCTTAAGTTTAAAAAGTCCGGGGTTTCGCTATATTGATGGCATTTTCGTTATTTTTTTTATCATTTTGACTTAATCTAATTTTTTGTATTTTTTTAAGAAGACTTTTTCCAAATTTTGCAGGCCTGTGTTATTAGCATTTAACCATATCAGCTGTCAATAAAAATAAAACTAAACTAAACTTTTTCTACTTCCCCTCTAATCTTTTAAAAATGACCTAATAATTTCCCTCACCAAAATGACTTATTGTTATAAAAGCACTTATTTTTCCCTTGGATAGATAGTTGTGTCTCTTTTACTCTCCCAACAGGTTGTTCTTAATTCTCATTTTCTTAATTTCCTTTTCCTCGTCTTTTTAGTTTCTAAAAATTTACAAAGTGCGTGGACGTCTTGAAAAAATACTCCTTAAAATCAATTAAAAAGAGAGTAAAAAGTGTTAAAACATTTGTAATTCTTATAAATAAATAAAATTAAAACACCATTATATAATATTATTAAATAATTTAAGCAAAAAGTTGAACGCGTACTTGTAAAAACAATGATAGAAAATTGTTCATAAAAAGCAGAGCTAACGACAGCGCAGTCTCTGTTGATTTTAAGTTGTTAAAATCGCCGTGGTGGTGGGCAGCATTGAGTATCGGGGTTTTTTTTTTTGGAATGTGAGTTTGTTTGTGTAGTATTTTAGAAAACCAAAGCAAAGTCAATAAGAAGAAGAAAAGTTTCTTAGCTAAAAGCAAAGTTAATGAAAGAAATGAAATCTGTTTTTGTTGTTAATTAAAGTAAAAGTAATTAATTAAAGATGGTAAATTTCCACAAAATATGGCCTGTTTTTATTAAAAATGTGCAAAAATTAAATAAAAAAAAAAAAAATAGAAAGTTAAAATGACATAAGAGAAATATAGAAAAATAAAATAATATTTAAATAAAGTTTAAAGAATTTTTAAGCAGGTAAGAGAAAAGTTATTGATTGTTATAAGGTAAGCTTTTCAATATCTACAAAAATTTAAAAGAATTATTGCCTGTTTTAAGAAAACGTAAACAAGTGAGTGAAATTATATTGAAAACAAAAATATAAAACTAAAATTTGTTTTTGTTTTCAATATAATTTCTCACTCACTCACTCGTTTACGTTTTCTAAAAACAGGCAGTTAATATGCAAAAATAAAATTGTATGAAAGATTTTTTCATTACTAAAAGATAATACATATTGAACAAAATTTGTCTATGTGATTTTTAGTCTTTTAGAACTACTAGTTAACCGTCCTGGCCTCGCTAGGAGGCTATTTACTAATGAGAAGTGTAAAGCAGGTGTGTCTTTGGTTCTTCGAGTTCCTCCTATAATTTTCTCATATATAGAAAAATGAGAAGTGAAAATGAGGCAAAATATTACAAACTTAAATTTTTCGAGTTTTACCAGGAATTAGTAACTTTTTTTCTCTACACAAAATTTCCTGAAAATTTCTAATTGAGCAAAAAAATCAGCCAAATCAACCCAGCCATTCTCATCGATGTGATTACATATACTTAGATGATTACAATTGATTTATTTATAAGTTTTTAGCCGATGCTTAAGCTTTGTCGATACGACGAAATTCTTGAAATTTTTTTTGGAGTTTTTTTCAATAAAAAATATAATTTTCAATGATTTTTTTTACATAACAACAAATTGCGAAATAAAATATTTAAGAACAGAGCATACAATTAAAACATAGCGAACCTCTTTCTTTTATATCCTAACCGTTTTAGTGTGCACCATCGCAGAGTTGTATATTTCTGCCAAAACTTATTTTTTAATATACATACATATATATTCTATATTAGAGGTAACACTTGTAATTACATGTAATTACAAATTTCGATGTACCGCCTACACAGAAAAAATTATTGCTGAATAAATAAAATGATTGTTTGAAATTTTTTTTAATTTTTACAAAGTATTTTACTGAGTCAATTAATATTTTTGCTTGATTTTTATTTAACCAACAAAAATGTTGACAGCTATTCAAAAATATAATATACGCGTTATTGGCTTCA
Source organism: Pollenia griseotomentosa (assembly GCA_963931875.1). Taxonomy (NCBI): domain Eukaryota; kingdom Metazoa; phylum Arthropoda; class Insecta; order Diptera; family Polleniidae; genus Pollenia; species Pollenia griseotomentosa. The sequence continues at coordinate 128,561,461 of OZ007562.1, forward strand.
AGTTTTCATAACTTTTTATGAAATATTTAACGCTCTTCAATGTTGTCGTTTTTTGCATTTTTTATTCGACCGTAAGCCACACTTCTTTATGTGAAATATAAGAACAACAACAAAAAACACATACTGTCTATTTTTGGACGCCTTAAAAAAGTACAACAATAAGATAGGTGATAAAATAGCGTGACGAGGTTTGTAGTAAAAAAACAAAAACAATGCCAGGTAAAAAAAACGTTTCACTCTTTTTAAACAACAACAACATTATAAGAAACCAAATAAATTTTTGATTGGTTTCAACGTTGGTAAAAAAGTTAAATACATCAAATAATACAAAAATTGAATAATGAAGAAAAACATACCGAGTCGAGTCAGGCTTTAGCCAAGGAAAGGATACAGCAACAGTGAGTGATGAAGAAAAATATTGTGTGTATAAACCAGTGCTCGAAAATAAACCGTACATTATTTAGTGTTCGGCTCACACACCCAAGAACGATATCTATTTTTTTAGTGTTTGTGTAGACATACACAACCCTTAATACCGTTCGTAACTATTTTCAAGAAAGAACCGAACATTATATAATGTTCTGTTCTTCGTCAAAAAACAGAACAATTGTAGAGGTTCTGTAGACACAGTCTTCTATTTAATTATATCTTCATGTTCTTTAGTGTTTTTTTTTTAATTACAAGTACATACAAGTTTGGGTTGCCAGATGTATTTATTTTAAAAGGTATTTGAATGTCTCGCGCGATATATAGATAAAATAAAATATGTAACTCTACTTTAAACTATTTTTAATTTAAAAATAATTAGTTATGTTAAAAAAAGCAAATGAAATGTTTATACATACAAAATAAGCAGTTTAAAGTAAAAATGAAACAAAATTATTTTTTTTAAGTATTAAATTCATTGAGTGCGTTTATTAAAAATTAGAGAAGTTTAACAAAAAGTAAAAAGATTATAAATGCAATTTATGTTTTTTATACAGGGCTGCCAGGTACTTTTTTCCTTGTCCCCAAAAAATACCAAGTTAAAAAACAAAACCTTAAAAAGTTTATGTTTTTTTTGGGGTTTTTTTTAGACCAAATTTAAAAATTTTTTTAAAAATAATAAGAAATCCCCAAATAAAAATGTGTTGTTAAAAAAAATTATTTTATTTTGTCGCTACAAACTGGTTTTGGCATGTTTTTTAAATACTTTTTATGCGATTCCAGCGAGGAATTACAAGTAGAACAATATGCTGTTTTTGAAGACGATTGTGCCAATTTCAGGGTTCAGAAAATACACACATCATACACACAATGTACTGTTCAGTAGCCACCAGCACATAATTTTATTTACATAAAAATTATGTGTGTTTTTTTTAAATTTTCAACGGTGCCGAACACATCCACGATTGTGTTCCACTGATAGGATGGTACCAAATTTGGTACAATCGAAAATTCATTGGTACACTGGTACAATTTTTCCTTTTTTGGTTCAATTTAAAAAAAAAAAAAAAAATACCTGTTATCATTTCTTTGAGGTGGATTAACTCACTTTTCTTTTCAATAAAATTTTTAATAACAGACGTGAACAGAAACACAAAAAATTTTTTTATTAATGTTCGGATATTATACTAATACATAAAGTACATACAAACATAAGAATATATACCGGTATCCCTGTAGAAGCCTAGGATTAAGAGTCTCCAAATGGCCACTTTAGTCGATTGTTTTGGTGAAACTGTCAACCAAGTGTCTACATTTTGGCCTGCCTTTTCGAAAAAAGAGAAATAGACAAATTTTAACTTTTTCTTAATTTATATACCCACACCACAATAGTGGAGAGGGTATTATGCGATTGTGCTGATGTGTGTTACACTACAAAATAATACTTTCTGAATCGATTTTACGATGTCACTCCGTCCGGCTGGCTGGCTGGTTGTCTGTCCATGTAGCCATCTGCGTAACACTGCCTTTACACATGCAAGTAATGGCATGTCACTGCTGTATACATATTCTTTATTTTTTTATTTATTTATATATAAGGACAAAGCCTACTAAAAATGGTAAGAATCGGTCTATAATTGCACGTGACCCCATAAAAAGTTCTTTCCGGAATAGTGTTTGTGCCTATTAACAATGCTATTACGTTTTGGTATTTGCATTAAATTTTAACCAGACTTATTTTATTGCATATTTGTCCATATTTGATGACTACCTTATAAGTGTTGGTATTAATATACAAATTGGCGACAATAACATTTACGATAGCCACTTTGTCAACACAAAATGTTGCGCTGGTGCTGGATCCTAACATGGCGTTTACATTTGCCAGTACTGGCAAGACAGTAGCAATTCATTCAAACTTTTTCACTAATACATAAACACTTTTACAGCTATTTTGTTTTTGCATTGTTTTGCCAACTAATATGTATATGCTTACTGTCTTGCCAGTACTGACAAATGTAAACGCTGTGTAAATTAACCACAAGTCCCATATAAACCCCCTTCCTAATATCACTTAAAGGCTAACAAATCTTATATAGATGAAGATATCTTAATAATAGCCGACACAACACAAAAACTTTTACATAAAAATTAACCTCATAACATAATTTTGTTCTGGCAGGTCCATGATTGCCCATGTGTCTAACTCTCAAAAATTTGTCTGTATATACTGCTGTTTTGTTTTTGTTTTTAAATAATAAAAAAGTGTTATGAATTCTTACTATGCATGCTTTTTTATTTTATTACAAAATTTTGGTACAATTTATGTCAATTTGGTGCAATTATGCCAATTGAGATGGTACAATTTAAGAATTGTCAGATCCCAACACTGTTGTGTTCTGTTTAAATATTTGGTAGCGTACACGGACATGTGTAGTTCTCGTATTTTATGATCGAAACCAGAGCTGCCGTTTTTGGTTATTTCTAATTAAAAGTGGTTATATTTTTTTTCAATGTGGAGATGTGAATATTTTTTTAATTTTGGTTACGTTTTCCTAAAATAATAATACGTACGAATATGTGTTTCTTGGTACAATTATTTACGAGCTCGAATAATTTGTGCTGTGTACTACGATTTTTCATTATTCGTTACCAATGAACGAAAGTTTTTTATAATCTCTTTCAAAACAGCAACTAAATAATTTTTTTAAGATTTTTGCTAAGAAAATATTGCCAATTGTAATTTTTATATTAAAAACGCCATGTTCTGAAATCGTAAACAAATGAAGTTTAAATCAATGTTTCAATTATTTTTTTTAAATGAGCTTAGTTTTTCTTGATTTTAAGAGAAGTAAAGATAAGTAGTACTTAAAGTAGGAAGTGCATAAAATCATCCGGAATCGATTTCAGAAAATTACTGAAAAATTACACAAAAGTCGTTTCATAACTTGAAAATAAGTTTATGGTTCTGAATTTAGGTTATTTCCAGAAGTATATTTATATACATATTTGAAAATACACGTAGGAAGTTTAAAGATTTTTTAAAATTACATTGATTTATCAATATAATTTTAAAATGTATTGAATTTTCTTTAAAAAATGGCTGTAAGTTTAAAGAAATTTGAAATTTTACTGTTTATAACTTGTCGGTATGTTTATTTATTTAATGTTTTTTCAGATAATTATTTGGTAAAAAAAAAACTTTTGACTGTCAGTCATATACTTCTTCTCCATTGAATGTATGTACGTTACGAAAGGCGAAAGGCAGTAATATTTTACAATGATTCACAAAATATTTGATGTATTAGAACAATTTTGAAAAATTTTTTTATAATAAGAATTACAAATCTATATAATAAAAATGAAATGTTGTCTGTTGCTGATCGCATAACTTGAGAACGGCTTAACCGATTTGGACGATTTTTTCTTTAAAATGATCGCCATGGTCCAACTTAGGTTCATGCGGAAAGAAATTTATGCTCCACCTACTTTAACGCCCACTTTTTTTGATTTACCTAAAATCAGAAAACGGCTCCATCGATTTGACTAATTTTTCTTTCAAAGGTTCGTATTAATCCATTTTAAGTTTTCATCGAAAGAAAAATTTACTACGCCTACTTTTACGCCCACTTTTTCTATTAAGCGCATAACTTGAGAACGGACGAATTTTCCTTTAAAATCATCGCCATGACTTTTTTCGATTTACCTAAAATCAGAAAACGGCTCCATCGATTTGACTAATTTTTTTTTCAAAGGTTCGTATTAATCCATTTTAAGTTTTCATCGAAAGAAAAACTTACCACGCCTACTTTTACGCCCACTTTTTCTATTTATTTGACCGATTTGGACGATTTGCTCTTAAAAATGTTCGCCATGGTCCAACTTAGGTTTTTAAGGAAAGAAAATATTTCCCCGCCCACTTTTTAGCCCACTTTTTTCGATTTACCTACACGATTACGAACACAATGGGTAATATGATGCAGGAAATTCTTAGAATGCAATCAATGTTATTGCAAGCTGTACTTAACAAGCCATGAACTGTATAAAAATTTGTTTTTGGAACGCAAACGGCATCCGCCAACATAAAAATGAACTAGAATACTTTCTTAAAAATAAACAAATTGATGTCATGATGGTTTCTGAAACTCATTTGACTTCAAAAAATACGTTTAAAATAAATGGTTATATACTATATGATACAAAGGACCCTCGAGATAGAGCTTGTGGAGGTTCTGCCATTTTAATTAAAACCAGAGTCAAACACTACCTAATGGGTGATCATCGTGAAGATTATCTTCAAGCAACAAACATTTGCGTTGAAGAATTAAATAGAAACGTAGTAATCTCATCGTTATACTCCCCACCTAGATATTCAATATCAGAAGGCCAATATTATAAATATTTCAAATCATTAGGACCCTGTTTCCTGGCCGCTGGCGATTATAACGCTAAACATACCTTCTGGGGGTCCCGACTTATAACACCAAAGGGTCGTGTTCTATTTAATACTATTACTAAAATGGATTTGAATGTGATAGCGAGCGGACAACCAACATATTGGCCTACTGATCAGCAAAAAATACCAGATGTCATCGATTTTGGCGTGGTTAAAAACATCCCCTTAGAAACGATTTATGTTGAAGCTTCCTTAGAATTATCTTCCGACCACACACCAACAATTGTTACTTTAATGAACCCCAATAGAACTGTATCTCCAACTGGTTACTTAGCGACGCCAGCTACACAAATCAATTGGCTAAAATATAAAAAATATCTCAGCACCCATTGCACAGAAAATATTCCGCTTAGTACACCGGAATACGTAGATCGCGCTATTCTTAATTTTGACAGTTTTCTGAAGCTAGCTGTACAACATTCCAGTATTACCCAAAAAAAAACTAAAAATATTAAAATTTATTCCACAGATGTTGAGCGTCTCCTGTCTGAAAAAAGAAGAGCCCGAAGAGAGTGGCAATAGCACAGATCCCCTCAACTTAAGAGTTTGTTAAAAGATTGTACAAGAAGGCTAAGAAAGTTACTACAGATACAGAAAACGGATTCTCTGCAAAAATATCTTAAGGAACTTGATGCAACTCCGCAATCAGACTACTCATTATGGCGTGCAGCTAAAAATCTAAATAGGCCAGTTATCTCTAAGCCACCATTAAGAAACTTGAACGGAAGTTGGGCAAGAAATGATAACGAAAAGGGAAATCTGTTTGTTAATCATTTAAAAAACGTATTTACCCCAAATATATCTCACGATACTGCGGTCGAGTTACCACCTGTTGCTGCTAGAGCAGCTATTCCCCTCAGATTTGAGATAAGAGAAATCGAACAGGCTATTTGTGACTTAAACACTAAGAAGGCACCTGGTATTGATAAAATCAGTAATAAAATGCTTTTAGAGCTACCTCGCACAGCAAAGAAAATTATTCTTTTTATTTTTAATGCTATTTTACGCCTTGAATACTATCCTCAAAAATGGAAGGTTTCCTTAGTTACCATGATACCAAAGCCAGGTAAAGATCATACAAAAGTTGAGTCATATAGGCCAATTAGCTTATTATCAAATATGTCAAAGCTGTTTGAGAAATTATTAGTTTCAAAATTAACACCGATTTTAAGTGAAAATAGATGTATTCCAAACCATCAGTTCGGATTTCGAAGAAAACACAGCACAATCGAACAGACTCATCGAATAGTAAATGTCATAAGAAAAGCATTTGAAGAAAAAAAATATTGCTCAGCACTCTTCATCGATGTTTCGCAAGCATTTGATAAAGTCTGGCATGAAGGCTTATTACATAAATTGAAACAAAATTTACCAGCAAACACACACAAGCTGCTAGAAAGCTACTTAGTCGGTCGTCAATTTATTATTAAAGAAGGAAATTTCTTAAGTTCACCTCAGCCCATTGGCGCTGGAGTCCCACAAGGCAGCATCCTGGGCCCTCTATTATATTTAATTTATACTTCGGACATGCCAACAAGTAACTACACCCAAACTTCAACATTTGCAGACGATACAGCATTTCTAAGCGTCCACGAAAACCGTTATAAAGCATCTCGTTTCTTACAGCATCATATATTTCAACTAGAAATATGGTTAAGACAATGGAGGATAATGGTCAATGAGCAAAAATGCGTGCATATAACATTCACCTTGCGCCGGGAATCTTGCCCCCATATAACAATCAACAATCAAATAATTCCTCAACTTTCGCATGTAAAATATCTGGGTATACATCTGGATCGGCGATTAACGTGGAAATGCCATATAGAGGCAAAATTAACTCAAATGAAACTAAAAGCCATTCAAATTCATTGGCTTATTGGTAGAAACTCTGTCCTTAGTCTCGACTGCAAACTTCTTCTTTACAACTCCATCTTGAAGCCAATCTGGTGCTATGGTATTCAGTTATGGGGCACTGCCTCGGCCTCTAATATAGAAAAGATTCAAAGGCGCCAAAATAAAATTCTTCGAATAATCACAGCTGCCCCTTGGTATGTAAAAAACTCAAATATTCACAGGGATCTCAATGTTCCATTAGTCAAAACTATGATTACGAAATATGCAGTAAAATACTTAAAAAGGCTCGAATTGCATCCAAACCCACTAGCACGAAATATTTTAAATGATAGCGGCCACACTCGCTTAAGAAGAAGAGACACTGCAGCACTTATCCAATTAGATGAGCGACAAACACCTAGATAAGTGAACAGAACCCGTGATGAAGAAAATTTTTGTCTGGCACTGGCAGGACATAAAATAAAGTATTAGGTTAAGATTTGATTAATTATTGTTAGTTCATATTTAAATGTATGAAGATTCAATAAATAATATTGAGAAAAAAAAAAAACCTAAAATCAGAAAACGGCTCCATCGATCATTAGTAATCAGCTACCGAGCGAAGCCGGGACGGCCAGCTAGTTTGAAATAAAATTTACACACAAGAGAAAAAAGTTTTTATAATATTTTGGTTATATGTAAATAAGAAAATATTTACATAAAATGCATTTCGCATATAGCCAATCGTCTTAAATTTCGCCAAAATAATCGCCATATCGCCAAACGTCGACAAAAGGATTAAGAAATCGCCACATTTGACAGTCCTTCCAAAAAATAAAATTTTTTTTTTACGAAAATAGTCTCAAATAAATAACAACTTTTAATTAAGTTTCACGTTATTTTTTTAATATGTAAAAGAATTAAATTTCTTGTTTTGTTTTCTTGATTTATAATTATTTTTTTACTATAAAGTGCTAATAACCTTTGTGTTGCAATGATTTTAATGATTTTCTTAATTAATATATTAATTATAAAAAGCATTTTAAATTTGGTTATATTTTTTTACATTTGGTAACTTTTTCAAAAATTTTGGTTGTAAAAATTGTTTTCGTTGTGGCAGCACTGATCGAAACACACTTTAACCACACACCAACGAAAGTAACTAAGGTCGTGTACAGTGTTACCGCCGGATATTTTCAAAAAGTACCAAAAAAAGGGAATATCTACAAAAAAGTGCCACCAAACAGTGGATTTTTTAAAAAAAGGTACACATCTTTTAAAATTAAAAAAAGCACAAATAACGCTTTTTTTCTATTCATTATAATTTTAAACAACATTTTATAAATGGTATAAAAACATAACAAAATACTAGAAATCCTATAACAAAAACAAAACTATAAAACTGGATTTTGTTATTAATTGTGGTACAAAACATCTTTCGAAATTACAACTATTGGTGTATCTGATAAATGTGACGTGATGGGAAAAAATGTGCTCATGTTCGTCTTAAGAATTCCAAAAAATATAAGAATCAGTTGTAATGGTTAACAAACTTTTTCAATGTCGTCCTGTGTTATATATTATTACTTCTATACTTTCGTAAAATGTCTTCACTTGGAACGCAATCTTCAAGGCTAGTATCTAACCAATTTAAAGATAAAAGCATAGATTCGCAAGAGTTTACTTTTAGCCTATTTGTTTCTTTATTTTTGATTAAAGCTAACTTAGAAAAAAACGCTCAGCAGAAGCACTACTGTGTGGCAATTTAAAAATATGAAAGCTCAAGTAGTACAATCTTGAATTGTATATATTAATCAAATCTATTTTTCAATATTCCTATTTCACGCCAAAAATCTTCAGCATCCAAAATTTTAAATATGTATGTGTTCATAATTCGTGTCATTTACTTTACTCTCTACAAATAAATTGATGTATTGAAAAAATTTTTTAAATATACCTACGTACATTGTACCTACGTTTGTATGTATTTCTATTTACCATGAAGGAAACCTGGGTGCAAGTGTCTCCAAGTCATCAGTTATGTCGACTATTTTGGTGACATTGTCAACGAAGTGTTTACACTACACTGCATTTGCCACTATATTTGGCTTTTATACGAAAAAATTTTATTAGTAACAACTGAGAAGTACAATTCCTATAAAAGTTGAAGAAATAATAAAACAGATTGTTATAATTTCGCATTCGTACCAAAAGTGTAGACTACATTTACTAAAATGTATTTACTAGTGATTCTCTGATTCCAATGTCTACATGTATTCCCAAAGGAACTACCTATTCAGTAGTACCAATGTCATAACTAGATTTCCAATGACACGCACATGTTAAATGTCTATAGTAAATAACATTGTCTGGGGTATAATAAGTCACTGGTACTGGTGACTGTGTCAATAGTAAATCAGTACAGCTTCACTAGTGACATTTCCTGCAGGGTAATTATTCGCAAGATATCCATAAAATGACCACGCATGTCAAAAAAAAAGATTGCATACAAGCTTGCTTACATATACATATATTAAAACAGTTTTACTTATATATTAAAGAAAGAAAATAAGTATCTTTTCCTAACGTAAAAAGTACCAAAAAAGTGGCAAGAATTACAAACAGTATCACATTTGGGTGAATTTTGTAAAAGGGCCACATAGTATGCAAGTAGTCGAAAAAGTGGCAAATTGCTACTTTAGTGGCACTAAAGGTAACGCTGGTCGTGTACGTGTATGACAAAAAAGTAGATGTACGATAGAGGGGTTCGATACAATAAGGTCGTTTACGCAGGGTTACCGTTGGAAATTTTCGAAAAGGGTCACAAAAAGGGGATCTTAGAAAAAAAGGATCATAAAAAGGGTATTTAAAAAAAGGGTCAAATATATTAAAGGCTAAAAATAACGTTTTATTTAACTTTTAGTTTAAAGATAAGTAATGTTATAATTAAAAAAAAAATATTACAAAAAAAAATAAATAAAAATGATTAATTAAAAAAACTCAACAAAAAAAACTTTTTATATTCATAAAAGAAACAGTTCATAACTTAAATTATTAAAAAACAAAGTATAAATAAAACTAAAAAAAATCATAGGAATTTGAAACCCTTTTGTAAGACGTTTGTTTTTGATTTGTACTCTACATTTATTTTTAATTAAATTAATTTTCATAAAAGTAATTATTAATAAAAAGAAATCAACAAAAATAGAACAACTTTTTATATAAACTTAAGATATAATTCATTACTTACGGCCAATTTTACCAAGTTCAGTTATAATTAACTATCAGTTATAACTGTCAAAAACGTATTGTTAACTGGAAGTTAAAGAAATAGTTAGTTATAACTGAACTTGGGATAATTGGCCATTTAATTCTTAAAAACAAAATAACTAATAACACATTAAAAAAACAATTCATACGAAAGGTGATCAAATACCTTTTGTTTCTGATTTGTACTTTACATTTAACTTTAATTAAATACATACATTTTTTTTATTTTAAAATACATACTTAGTACATATTACTTTTTAGAAATGTTGGTTCTATATTTTTTAATTAAATCTTCACTTGGTCCAATTTTCCAGCTCAGCTTCGAACAAATTAAGAGACGAAAGCATGGACTCACAAGTGTCCACATTTAGTCTATTCGAAAGTTTATTTTTCAGAAGTGCTAATTTAAAAAAATGCGTTCAGCGCAGGCACTGCAACAACTTGATATAAATTTGAATATAATTTTTTTTTGTTAAATCTATTTTTTAAATTTCCGATTTCAAACCAAAACGTTTCTGCGTTAGCTATTTTAAATATGGCCTCATAAGTTTTGTCGTTTACCTTACTTTCTAATAGCTTAAACTCGTTAATAAAAACCTCTGGTTCCGTAATTATATTATTGAATTTGGTAACAATTTCAAAATAGTTTATATCTTCGTAAGACTTTATAAATACAGGATCTAAGAATCTTAAAAGTGTTAGTCTCTTATCTTTAATATCGATTCTTGATGTAATTTCATAACACAATTTTCTGTAAAAATTTAAAATCTTGGTTTTAATTTCTATAGTAGTACTGTTTGGAATCTTTTCACCACATATTTGGACTTCGGCGTCATGCCCTATATATATGTTAAGTGTATCCTTAACATTTACAATATTGTTAAAATCAATATTTTCAGTTTTTGTTTCCAAAACGCTTTTTCTTTAAAAAGTTTTTAAAAATTTCTAGTAAAACTTCCTTTGTTGAGGAAAGTAAATATATTATTTGGGAAGCTTCACTTTGAAAATTTAAATTTACAGCCAATCCCACGATGTCATTTAAAACAAAAGCAATTTCTAAAATTTGTTTTTGTTTTAAATGTTATTTTCTATGCGAACGTTAACGTGTGACATCGTGGGATTGGCTGTTAATTTATTCATAATTTCAAGAATGTAGACTAGAAATTTTAAATAAATTTTATTAGTTTATGAAAGTCCTTCCTGTATATTGCGTATTTTCTCCATATTGGATGCGCATTTTTCTTCAAATTGCGCTCGTATAAAATAATGTTGCAGTACTGACCATCATATCTGGTTTCACTTATCCTTAAAAGCTTATGTTTTGGCACATCGAAAATATTTTGTAGTTCTCAAAAATCATTCTGTCTTTTCGCGCTTTTGATATATTTGAAAATATTTCTCAGCGTCTGCTCTACATCTTTTGGAATACATATTAACGATGAGCAGTTTATTAGGTTGATTGAATGGCAAACACATTCAATATGGAAGAAATGTGGGATTTTTCTCTTTAGCAAAGTAGCTACGCCATTATTTTTGCCAACCATTGACGACGCATTGTCAGTAGCAAAACCAATAAAGTTTCGTAATGGGATTTTGTTATCTTCTAATACTGCCAGTACAGTATTGGCAATAGTTTCGCCAGATCCATTATTTGGCTTAAGTAAGCGAACGAATTTGTCAACAGTTTTTCCTTTGGTCTTATTAAATTGTCTTACAACAATTACCAAACACTTTTCAGTGGAAATATCAGTAGTTTCATCGATTATAAGGCTGAAACTCTGACTTTTCATACTTTGGATCATTAGGAGTAGACCTTCTTTACCAAAAAACTGGGCAATTGTTTTTGCATTTGTGCGGCAGCATGTTACCTGTAAATAAAATTAAATAGTATTTTAAAATAAATATTTTATTCTTAAATTTAAAACGTATAAACAATACCAACCGACTTTGCAACTGCAGAATCTGGATAGATTTTTGAATTAAATTTTGGTAACTTATCCATAGAATAAAACGATTGGTTGCAATTTATCGTTCTCAAAACAAGCTTTATTTCAGCTATTGCTAAATTTTTCCGGAAGTTTGTACTTCTCGTTGGCAAAAAATTTTCTAGTTGCATGGTATTTGGTTCATAAGACTTTTTAAAACGGTCCACATGTTTAGAGGTTTTAGAGTGGCGCTCTAAATGACTCTTTTGACAATTTAACAATTGTTTGCAGACAATACAGATGGGCTTTTTAGTTACCAAGTCCAGTTTGACCCACTTGTATTTCCTCTCCCACTCTTTAGAATATTTACGCATAGTTGTTTTTTTTTTTACTAAATTTTTTTGTGGTATCTGATTCATCTGATGATGATATAATTTCTTCATCGGAACTTAGTTCATAACCTGCTACTTGTTGGACATTGCTTGACGATGATTGGTGCTCATCTTAACTTTTTGACTTTAACACAAACCTTAAAGATAAAAAAGTAAGTAGAAATAAAATTTGTTAAAAGCTAAATACTTACTTGTCCATATGTATTTTTGGTAATAATTGGTTTTTTTTTCATAAAAAAACTGATCATTTACTTTCAACGCAACAATTGTTCAGCAGAACTTGGCGCACTTTTATTTTTAGACGCAATTGAACGTTAATAGCCTTTTCACACTTGTCAACATTTAACATTTAACATCAATTTGCGAAGATGTTGGAATTTTCCCATAAGAAATACATAGGGCTAAAAATCAAAATTTTTCAACATCTTTACAGAATGTTACTATATCATTTTGTTCCCTTTTACATTTTTGGATTCTTTTAGTGTCATCACTAGAAAAGTGGCAATAAATTCTGTTATTATTGTGGCATCACTGACAAAATGGAAGTTGCTTTGAAAGCAGCGTTACCATTTCTCAAGTTTTTCTTTTTTTGCAAGCCTTATTTTGCTTAAATTATTCAACAAAATGATTGAGAAATACATTTTGGTGTTATATTTTAGAATGTTGCCACTTTTGTAGAAAAAAAGTATTTAAAAAAAATAAAAGTTTTTTTTTCAGAAATGGTGACATTTTTTATTAATGGTAGATGTTTCAAGTGTGAACGCGTATTTCACATTTTCAACATCTTCCATGCGTTCCTCCGAAATGTATGCAAGTGCACAAAGGGTATAAGTTACAAATGAAACTTAAAAGTATATAAAGGCTGTTTGCTATGACACATATGTCAAATACATATGTATGCATATAAAAGCTGCTTGTGCCATAAACTTTTTTGCTACTTACAAAAGTTGTTACAGCAGTGTTGCCAAAAAAAATATAAGTGCTTTTTCTAAAAAGGATTAAAAAGTGGCACGAAATAGTCAAAAATGATACGAAAGGGTAATTGAAAAAAAGGGTCATAAAAGGTATCAAGAGAGTTAAAAAAGGTAACGGTTACGCTGGTCGTGTACGTTTAAAAAATAAGAACATGATCGATAGACATGTTCGATTGTAGGTTCGAATGTAGCTATACTTTAAGTTCGTGTACGGAAAAAATAAAACACATGAATGATAGACAGGTTCGATTTTAATATGTGTGTTTGCGTGAAAAAACTAATACGTACTGCATAGCAACCGCTGAATAGGCATTATAGCAATGATTTCTTGCTTTTTTTGTATATGTTTCTTACCAAAGCAATGATTGACGAACGAAGCTAAGCAATGGTATAAATGGCAAAGCCAATACGCTGTGTATTACTTGAATGATTCAAAACCAGCAGCGAATGTGTGTGGCTGAGAAATTTTGGTTGTATGAAAGCAAAAGTGTGTATTTGATGGTGTTCATAAAATGCGAATTTTTTGCAATCACACAAAACCGTTATCTGATGTGATTCAAAGTTTCATCGTCAGTTTAAAACATTAGTTGCAAATATTTCTTTAACAAGTGAAAACATTGAAAACAATAAAATAAAAAAGTTTTGTTTTAAAAAATTCGCAACTTTTAACGTCGAAACCAAAAAATTTATATGTCTCGTTAAAACCTGCAAAAAAGAGCCGATTGCAGCAAGTAATGGAAATCTTAAACGGCATTATAAACTGGTGCATGACATTGCAATTGATGGAGTCGATATACTTCCAAAGGGTATCGCAAAAAAAAAACACACTAACTAAATTTAGCACTACTTTAAACAGAGAAGAGTTCTTAGAATGTTGCATTGGACTAGTGCCCAAAAATAAAAAAGCCGTTTCGTATTTTTGGCGATAAAGATTTTTTTGAAAAAATTATAGAGCCCTACGTGGAACATTTTAAAATGACCTTAAACTCAAAAAATATTTCAAATATTCTTGGTGACAGCAGTCAGCAAATAAAAACAGCCATGGCAAAGATAGTAGAAAACAAAATGATTTGTTTAAAAATTGATGTCGCAAGTCGGCAAGACAAGCACATTTTGGGGCTAAACATACAATACATACGTTATTTTAAAATTTACTATAGGTAAGTTTCATCTCCTAAGGTTTCATCTTGCTCGTTTTGTTTAAACCAAAAATAAATTTTGCACACAGGTATAATTCAACTTAATAAAAAACACACAGCCAAGTAATTGAAAGAGGAAATAATGAAATGTCTTGAAGAATACAATATCGACATAAAGCAAATTTATTCTAATACTACCGACAATGGCGCCAAAGTAGTCAAAGTGTCAAAGCTACTACAAGAATTGCAGGATGATAATTTAACGACGGCAGAAGATTATGAATATGATAATACAACAACATATGACGCAATTAACACCCAACTTTCGTCAGTATTTTCAGTGGTTCGTTGTGCAGCGCACACGATACAACTAGCGGCATATGATGTCATAAAAACTATGGAAACGGAAATCAAGGATGTGCGTCATATTGCAAAAAAGATTAGAACTACCTTAAGAACGGCAAATCAGGATATAAGCCTACCGTGTATAGATAATGCAACTACACAGAGAAAACAGATTCGTGATCACAACCGAATTTGGCGCCAATCGAATTTCGTCGGTTGCATGTACTATCACACAATTCGGTTCCAATTACTGAAAATTTCGTTGCTTAGCACAATATTTTTGATAGCAACATTTGAATTTTAGTACACTATCAGTTATAACAACAGATATTGTTAGTTGTTAGTATGATTATTAGAAACAAAGATGTGCTTATACCCGAATATATGATAGCTGCAACTGAATTAACACATAATTGGTGTTCATAACAAGAGATTGGATTGTCGTTATCAATATATTTTTTTTTAACCGGTCAAATGTAGCCCATAAGGGGCAAGGAAATGTCCAAAGGTAATCCCAATGAATGGAAAAATGGCTTATTTTACAGTACGATGTCCTAGAGCAGGACCATATAACCTAGCTTGCATTACAAAGGAGAAGTCTTAAAACTACTCCATGGTATACTCCAGAGGATTAGCTTTGAAATCGTTTCAAAACGAAAACATTTTGTTAAAAAACGAAGACATGTCGATTCACTGCAATCTCTTTTTAATATTGACATGGGCCATATTTGCACTACATTGGACCAGCCCAGGATCAAAATGAATCAAGAAGTCCAATATAATTTGCAGGGTATAAAAAAAATAATACATACATACAAACCTATAGGAATACGTCAATTACTTACCCCTATTTATTAAGTTTTTGCACATTTTCTATTTTTTACCGCATAAAACTATTAAAATATAAAATAAAAATTATTTTTATCTATCAAATGTTTTGACAGAAAATTTAGTAAGAAATTGGGGCTTTTAACTATTTTTTGGTTGTGAATTCCGAATAATTATATTTTCATTTGTTGTACTCGAATAAAAACTATTCCAACAATCAATAATTAGCTGCTATAAATGAATTAACATTTTTATTACAAAATTTATTGACGAAAGCAAATTATTGATTGCAATGACCAATATTCAGTATTGCCCTATATTAAATTCGGTTGTGATTCTAACCATTTGTACTAATTTTTAGAACTAAATTATATTAGTTATCATAACTAATAAAAGAATTGAAGGAATCATATTTCAGTTGGAACATCGTTTTAATAATCAAGAGAATTAAAAATCAGTTAGAACTATACATTTTTAATAGTTGCAATTATAAATCATGTTTCTTGATCAATATTTTATTACTGCAACCGTTTCCCAACCAATTTGTTTTCTGTGTGTAGATGGAATTCTACATACGATATGATTACCTCCATATTAGGTCTTAAAGAGTATATAAATGAACTCGATGACTCTACAAATATATCCGTCAATTGGATATTTGTGGAAAGTTTTGCAACTGCATTTAAACCATTAGCTGAATGCACAACACATATGCAGAAAGTGCAATATCTTCTTGGGGATTTTTTTCGCGACTGGTTGGAATGTGAGTTAGATCTACATGATATGATCCAAACAAACTTGTATGCGGAGGCTTTACATAAAGCAATGGCAATAAGAAAACTTAGGCTTCTTGAACACGACACCTTCGTCGCAGCATTATATTTAGATCCTCGCTTTAATTTTAAAGGAACTCCACTACTTACCAATTTTGTTTCGTAAAACCATAAAATCCAAAATCTAAAAATTAATTCTTGATTTTAACTTAATTTGTTTGTATTTAGTAAAATTTTCTTAAATAAAGAAACACTTTGCTTAACTTTTGGCTTGAACAAGAGTAATGCAAAATGTTCTTGGTTCAAGCCATATTTAGTAAATAATCCCTTTCCGTAAAGAGATAGAAAAAACACAATATCTTCCGTCACGCGTCACCTCTGTGTTATCGATATGATCTCTGTATCGGAATAATCGAATGTTGGGTTTCAAAAAAAAATTTAACATTTTTGGTTCTCTATTCTGTGCTGAGCATTTTCATCGTACAATTCGCAGGATTTTTAATGTTTATTCTAAAAAAAAGAAACAAAAACTTATTCACTTGTTTAATAATAATAAATCATATTAGAAAACCGTCATACGTTTTTCTTTCCATATATCAAAGTTCCTCTTGAAAACGTATATTTACAATTTAGTGCGAAATGTATGTAATCATATAAATTTTTAATTTTCTTTTTTGGAATTTATTACACAAATAACATCGTTTAATTTATTGATACTAATATTTGCTTGATTGCATAAAACTTTCATAAAGTTAGAGAATTAAACGTTTAACCTTTATCGTGGTTATAATAAAATTTACATTATCGCGAATTTAATAGTCAAAAGGATTCATTTTAATTAAATATTACATGTATTTATATGATTTTGTAACTAAGCGACCTTATGAAATTAATAGTAATAGAAAAAAAATTTATTTTGCATAATAATAATACAAGTTAATTAAATTTCCATTGCTTTATCATGAGTTCGTTTAGCTATGTTAACACATATTGAATGTTTGACGTCCTACACGTAACCACTAATTATATTAAAAAATTGGTTGCTTTTTCAAAACGCTTGAGGATCAAACATCATTTAACAGTTTCTTAATGCCATTTTTAAGTAAAGCTTCGTACAGACGGTGGTCAGATCTAACAATGTTGTCATTTAAATTGCCTTAAAAATGTCTTGCAACTGTATGAACATTGTAAGCTCATTTTCAGTTGGCAAGTATGTAAAATAATTGCATCTGACAACGGCACCATTTGGCCGCGTGAATAAAAGGGTAGCTATAGCTAATACTTGAAATGAATACTTTGAAGTTTAAACTAGCTTTGAGGTGAATAAAAATTTAAGTTAAAGCTAGTACTTAATACTGACTAGTAGAAACTAGTTTTTCCAGTGTTGACTCAAAAAATGTATGAATAAAAACGAGTGAATGCTTAAAAAGACTAGTTTTTGCTTAATTTTTATTAAGCTTATGATTGGGGTGTTGAAGTTTGTGTTTTGCTACGATATTTAAAAAAAATTTATTTTTATTTAAATATTAGGATGTATGTTACATTTTATGAACGTTGCCCAAAGAAAAGAATATCTCCTAAGGACAGATCCTGAAGATTAATTCAAATTGTATATTTTTCTGAAAAATACCTAAAATGTTAAAATCTCTGTAAATGTCACAAATGCATTTAAATATGTACACATGTTACAGTTTACCAAAGTAATTTTACTTAATTTTTAAAATATTTTATATGTAAAACAAGTAAAACAATAATAAATAACAATCATTGATATTGCCACTAAGTTTTTTTTATGATATACCCCTCAAAGCTCGGTACAGACTTTTGCCATAGAAAGTCTGTGTTGCATTTTTTAAATAATATAAAAAAAAATTTTTAAAAAGAAATATGTATAAAAAACATATAAATATACAAAAATATATTTATTTATAAATTTTCATATTATTCGAATGTGTATTCTAAGCCAAATTACAATCCTCAAAAGCTTTTATACTAATTATATTTATTTATGTTCGCAAACAAACTAAAACATTTACAGGGAATTTTTTTATCAATACACAGTACTTGTTCAACGCTTCAGGACATTTTTTTTTCTAATATTCTTATATTTTTTTAAATTAGATTAAAAAAATTTAATTTTTGCACTTTGTAATTAATTAAATTTAATAGTTGCATTTTCCAGCGTTTGCTTCCCTTTTTAAGCATTCGCTATCTAGCACTAGCAAAGAGTTATTCACACTTTTTGTAGTTCAAACTTTTCAGCAAAGCTAGTACTGAAATGTAAAAGCTAGTACTTAGTACTATCTAGTATAAACTACATTTTTATTCACTCGACCCATAATCAGAAAAATGACAACATTGTAAGATCTGACCACCGTCTGTACGAAGCTTAAGACAAAAAAAACTGTTAAAAATAAAGTTAAAGTTTAATTAATTTACTGGTCATGCTTTTTTGGATTATTTCGTCAAACATTTTAAAGGTCTGAACATACTTTTAGCTACCAAAAAAAAAGTTTTACAATGTTTTATTTTAAACTAATTTTTACATGTGCGATCAAAATTTTTTTTTACAATATTGTTTATAGGCTTTTTATACCATGTTCACACGCCATTCCAGTTTCGCGGCCCAAACATGATCGAAACAACATCCCGGTGGCGAACGTCATGGTGATGATTCATTATGAAACATACTGACAATGCTAAATCATCAACGACATTTGCTGAATTTTCTTAGGCGTCAAACATGAATTTTTTAAGCAATTGTCCAAAATATCATAGATGACCAATACTGATTTTGTTCGTTAGGCTTCCGCGTATTAGTGAGTCCTAAAGGACAATATTATCGACATTCAGACAATGTTGGCAAATTTTAATATAATTCAATGCGGTGATAAACAAGAAAATAGCATACATACATAAATTAATCCGTTATTCAACCATTGACGAATAAAAGACAAATTTCAGCAGAGTTCAGTTTTTATCGAGTGATAACAGACAATGTCGATTACTTTCAACTTTCTTTTATACATTGAATCTTTCATAAAAATGTCTGCAAAACTGTATTTACCAGTGTCTTTGTCGCGTACTTTCATCGATATTTCGATATTTTCATAGAAATTGCTCCTTGAGACCCAGTTTGTCAGGAGGAATCATAGATGAAAATATCAATTTGACAATGTCACTCAAAAAATGCCACCGGGATGTTTTGCCATACAAAATTTTGAGAGCGAAACAGGTCGTTTCATATTGAAACATGCTGCGAAACAGGAAAAATGTACTATCATCGCCAATTTTGATAACAATTATCGTTAGTTTATCTGAACTAGCTCTCAAAAAATATTAAAAAAACAAAATAAAAAATGATGTTAAATAAAATAAAGTGATAAATTTAAAATAATAATATTAATAAAAGTATTAAATAATATATTTTTAATTTTTACATACATTTTAAATGAGTTTTAAATAAAATCACACAAACAACACACAAAAAATGTTAAAATGAAACAAGAATTAATCGTATGAACAGCATGTTTGGCAATCTAGTTTCAGAGAGCGACACGAGTGGTTTATATCGTCGTATGAACCGCCAAACTTCAATTTTGTTCAGTTTTCGTAACATTTTTTTTTTAAATTAAATTTTGCATACAAAAAAAGCTATTAAAATATTTCAGTCAGAAAACTGAGAAAAAAAATAAAATGTCGCCGAAAGTAAATTTTATTTGGTTTCTGTTATTTTTTTAAAAAAACATAAAATGGAGATCATATATTCAGTTAAAGAAACAAAAATTAAGTACACAAGTGTGTACACTTCAGCCTCATCGATTTCATTACTGGTGTTTTGACCTGCATACAAACTTTTACAATTAAATTGGGACTGAATATAAAATTCACTAAAAATGTTAACAAAACAAAAATCATGTGAAAAAAGGTGCCAGATTTTTTTTTTTTAAATTTGTAATGATATCAAAAAAAGATAAACTGTTTGAAAAATCGCTGAAATAATATAAATAGTAAAAATAGCCAAGTAAATCGCCAGTTATATCAAAAATCGTTAAAAAAAAGTCGCCAGTAGCTAAATGGAAAATCCCATCTCCAAACACGTTTCAAAATCGCCACGTCAAAATCGCCATATCTGACAGCCCTGTCTACCATCGAACATGTAGAAACTATGAAACACACGTTTACATTGTTCCCATCTAACATCTTCCATCAAACAAAAATGTCACCATATAAAAAAAATCAACTTTTTTACAAAAGTGCCAAAATTTTAAGGAAAACACAAAAATGTATTTAAACCTAATTTGTTTAAAAAATGTTAAACAAAAAAAAAAATTTTTTGAAAAAAAAGGAAAAACTTGACAAATGGTAACGCTGCGTTCAAAATAAACGCCTTTTTGTCAGTGATGCCACAATAATCATAGAACTTATTGCCACTTTTCAAGTGATGACACTAAAATAATCGGTAGATGTGGAATATAATAAAAGAAATAGGAACATCTTTTAAGGATTTTGATTTTTAGCCCTATGAATTTCTTATGGGTGAATCGTTACTCGTAAAACTGCTCTGAGTAGAGAAGCAGCTCGCGTTCGTTGTCTTTATTTTTTAAGGTCAATTGAGTCGCTCTTGTTTGTCTACTTTTCGTGCGTTTTGCATTGCCACCTCGAATTGGTTAATGGCTTGGCTTCGCATAACTGTACCGGGTTACGGTTTTTGCGGTTGCCACCATTGACTTTATGCAATCGTTAGTAACCTCAATGTTTAAACGTGTTTGTCTAGTGGAGAACCATTAATACCTCAATGGGACTGGTGGAATTTTACGGTTTCATGTCTGGCATTTTTGACGAGTTAATTAGTGCAGCTTCTGGTCCGAATTCAGCAGCTTATAAAAGATAGAACCCTTCTGGCCCAATCAATACTAAACAATTTTCTTGCCGACATTGATGTTTAGGTTTTGCAGTTCCTTTAGCTGGTTACCCTAGCTTTTAAAAGCAATTCTTGCGTTTCGGTTCGTTAAGTTGGATACATTTTGTATCCCCAGTAACTTATTTCTATAATCATCAAGCAACTTTAAGGAAATGCGAAATAGTCTTTCGGCTTTAACACGTTTGATAGACAATGTCAAAAGAACGTTAAAGGTTGATCAATTTAGTGGTCACGCTTTTTTCGGATATAAAATATTTGTTAAGGATATAACTTAAGCTAGGGTTAGCAATTGATGTGCTGCAAAGCTAGTCATTTCCGATCTAATCAGCAGGTGCCTACTGGTTTTTGTTCTTGAAGATATTGGTTTCCGTGACACCAGCTGGGACTCTGGCCTGTACAAATGAAATCCCGGAGACCATCTTTTTATGCTGATGGTTAGATCACGTTTGAACAAAACTGTTTTTGCAACATAATTTACATTACCATGTTTTATGGAATTCGGATTATAAAGGGTGTTTTTTTAAGCCCGATAGAACTTGAAATTGTAAAAAATAACACAAAAAATTTAATTGTTATCAAAATTAAGATTTGAAAATGATTTCGGGCATGTGGGCACCGCGGCTGTTCTTGACGAAGCGCATTCTGGACGTCCAATTTTGGGCCACTTTTTCGAGCACTGCTGGCCGTATGTCACGAATAACACGAACAATGCTGGCCTCCAAGGCGTCAATTGTTGCTGGTTTATCAGCATAAACCAGTGACTTCACGTAGCCCCACAGGAAATAATCGAGAGGTGTCAAATCGCACGACCTTGGAGGCCAATTGACAGGTCCATTTCTCGAAATCAACTTATCGCCAAATTTTGATTTCAATAAGTCGATGGTTGCGTTCGCCGTATGGCACGTAGCGCCATCCTGTTGAAACCACATCTCCTCCGGATCAATGTCATCCATATTTTCAAACAAAAAATCATTGATCATGGTGCGGTAACGATCTCCATTGACCGTAACGCGAGCTCCGGCCTCATTTTTAAAGAAATAAGGTCCGATGATGCCACCAGCGTGAAAACCCTACCAAACGGTGCATTTTTCTGGATGTAATGGAGTCTGTAGGGTCTCTTGTGGATTGGTCTCGCTCCATATGCGGCAATTTTGCTTATTAACAAACCCGTTAAGCCAAAAATGCGCCTCATCGCTGAACACAATTTCAGCGATGAGGCGCAATATAAGTTGCGCGAATCGACGACTGATTTTCAAAGTAAATTTGGATAATTTCGTAGCGTTGTTCAAGCGTGAGTCTATTCATGATGATTTGTCAGAGTATACTGAAACGATAAAAAAAAATATTTCATCAAAATTTAATTTTTTGTGTTACTTTTTACAATTTAAAGTTCTATCTAGCTTAAAAAAACACCCTTTATGTGACCAAAGCTTTAAAACAAATACCACTCCTGAACATCGCTTCCATTGATATAAGTTCCTTTTAAACGTTGGTATTGATAGAACATTTATGCATAAATAACTTTTGTGAAAAATTTCGAGGCGCAAGGTCCCCTCACGAAAACTACTTGATAAAATTCAGTACAAATAACTTTAACCCGAATAACAAAATTTTGTGTTAGTATAATCCAGACCGTTTGCTCATAGCTTCCAATTGCAGTCCGAAAGCCTTTGTTTGAATTCTCGCAACACTGAAAAAATTATTTCAATGCGTTCAGTATCGACTTAGAAAGAATTAAAA
This sequence comes from Pollenia griseotomentosa, assembly GCA_963931875.1. Lineage (NCBI taxonomy): Eukaryota > Metazoa > Arthropoda > Insecta > Diptera > Polleniidae > Pollenia > Pollenia griseotomentosa. The sequence continues at coordinate 128,584,489 of OZ007562.1, forward strand.
ATAAAATGGTTTTCGAATTGAAAAAGTATTTGATTACGACTGCCAGAATGAGATTACTGAAGTCATTTAGATGACTTCATTCTGCTTGCATACCTATCAGTGTGACAAGAACTTAAAATTGTTTGCAGCTAAAACTTGCATTATACAAAGCCAGAAAATTTAAGTACAACTTTTCGCTTTTTGACTTGTTTGACAGCGACTGTTAAGATTGATTAAATCAGAAGTAAAAGCAACAGTTTTTTTAGGTCAATGACAAATGACAAAGTGAAAGAAATGGCAGTTTTTCTTCTTTGGCTGTAGTTTTTTAAACGCTGTCTGTCATAGCCCACCATTCGGAGACTTAAGCCTCAAACTGTTTGGTCGAATATCTCTTTTGGGGCAAGATCTGTCTCTCTAACATTGATTTCAACAGCATTCATTCCTTTATTAAATCAACCGTTGAGAATGTCAACAGCCAGGAAACACAGATCCCTTGGGAGACGGTTAAACTGGACCCACGTGAGCTGTGTTTAATTGCGGCTGCCAATGGAACCTAACCTTAACTATAAAGGTTTCTCTCTGTTCTCGTCGTTTTTCACAAAAATTACAAAAACATTAACTGGTTTTTGCTCTGCTGCTATTGTTATTTCTACAAAGAAAAATAAGCTAAATTTCTGCTGTTTGTACATACATCATGTAAGTTGCCCATCGCTAGTTTAAAAACCTTCACATAAATAAATATTTAACCAAACTAATAGTATGTTCACATTTGGCTTTTTAAACGCGTTTAAGCAGTTCGAACTTGATTAAGCTCTAATCACTTCAAAATCGAGATGATTACCCATACATTGAAGTGATTTGTTAATCACTTCAAATTGACATGATTACAACTAAATCACTTCATAAATCACATAGAATCCACTGAACATACCTCAAATGTAGAATCGCCAACATGATCGTGTACAACCGGCCAAGATTTCTGCTTAATGTATTTATTTTTTTCCTTAAATAATTCATAAATTTTCACAATTTCATCATTAAAATGATTAAAATAATCTTCTAATAACTTTATAAAAGTGTTTTTATCCATTTTTAATAATTTAAAGAAATATAAATTTGTTTGTTGTTTTTTGTGTGTTTGTTGTGTGTGTTTTTTTTAATCATCTGTCATCTTAATCATCTTAAATGTAATGTGAACGGCTTTGATTAGCTAAATCAACATTTTGCTTAAACGCGTTTAAAAACCTATGTGTGAACTTAGCATAACGTTGTCTAATTTTACCAACAACACAATTTTATTAAAACAAAAATGTTGCACTAAACACTCTATATTGGTTTAATTGTGATTATATCGGATTACTACTCGTATTAACGAAACTATAGTTTCATCTATTGTAGAATATTTCTCATCGGTTTTTGTATTTGGGCTTTAATTGTGTTGAGCTTAAAATTCAATAAACATTAATGTCATCAATACATTTGCACATAAAAACAAACACTTTCAGGTAGTCATTTTTAAATTACTATTACTAGCATTTTGTTAAATATAATTTCTATTTAATAGAACAAATTTGCCTGCAGAGCACAGACAATATTTCATAAATATTTTTATAATTGTAATGCAATAGATTTTATTATAACTAGATATTATAAATTATATATTTAAATACTTGTTAAGCCCGATGCGCATTGCTACCCCCAATAAAATAAGATTAGTAAAATTCTTTGAAAACAGGTTTGGTGTATTGATAACAAAAGCGGTGCGTTAAATAACCCCAGGAAATATGGCCCCAATAAGAAAACGAAGAATGGCCGCAAAATTTTACATGAAAAACAACAACACGCCTATTTGGGGCAATTTTTTTGTTTTTCTTTGGGGTTCTTTTTCAAATTTTCGTTTGAGTGTTTTTGCATTTTAAGTGTAATAAAAATTTACCCAATTTGAAGAAATGAAAAATGGCCGCAAATAAAATCACAATTTTTACTTTGCGGCTATTTGCCATTTACAAATATAAAATTCAATTTTTTAGTAAAATTAAAAATTACCTCGAACAATTGTATACATATTTTATAGCCTATTTCCGATATGCGAAAGAATTATTTCTTTCGAACAATTACCCAGTAAAAACTTCGCCTACGAAATAATGTGTTAAGTAATCAGGAAAAAGTAAAAATACTACTTCCAATTCTACTGAAAGAACCAGTGAATTTTACAAGGGATGTCCCAAAATGAAGGCAATTTTATGTAAGTCATTATATTTTACTTACATACATCTGAAAAATAAGTAGTTATATAAGTAATTATAGCAGTTATATAGACGAAAGCTACTAAATAATGAGTGAAAGAAGCTATTAATTTTAAAAAAGTAGACAAAGTTTTTACTGGGTACATTTAAAACAAAAACAAATTCTAAAGCTTGGTTTTTGTTTTAAATGTGCTTTTACGAAAGAAAGAATGCTTTCGCACAACGGAAATAAGCAGTAATAAAATATAATATAAAAGTGTCTAGGGATAGTACCAAAAACACGAATTCCTATACCAAAGCGGAGAAAATCCTTGCCAGCTAAGCCGAGATGCTTAATTTAGCGAAGCCGGTGTTTGTTATACAAATAGAATGCTTTCTATCGTGCGACTTTTAAAATCAAAGCTCTATACTTAATTTTTCGGGATGTTAAAAGTTAGGATTTTGAAATTGTGGATTTTTAAACTTGGGATTTCAAGTTTCGGGCATATGAACTCAGCCCAAATTTTTAATTTAACTTTTTTGTGTTGTTTTTAATTTTTTTTGGGTTAAAATTCATTTAAAATTTTGAGGTGAATTTTCATAATGAAGAATAACGCTAAATTTTAGGTCATATTCATTGTTTTAGGATTATTTTTCCTTTTTTTTTGGCGTTATTTTCATTAAAAAAATGAGGTCATATTGCATTATGAAAAATAGCCCAAAGTTTGGGGTCAATTTTCATTTATTTTTTGGGGCCATCGTTCCTGGGGCCATATTTTGCAGCGCCGATAACACAGCAAATTTCAAACCTTCTTCTGCTACCCTTCTCCAGATATTTAGACATTTAAACTGTTCTTGTATGAAATTTTCCACGCACACTTTTCCAGTTTCGCTTGTGTTTTGACAAATGTTTTGTATTGATAACGAACCAAACAACATGTTCCAAATTTTAAAGCTTTTACTATAACCGTTCTGTAAATAGCAGATCGTACATGTCTATTTGGTTTTTTACCATACTGCCAAACTGTAACCAAAAGTTAAAAATAAAGAAACCAAAAGCAATAAAAGTAATTAAAATATTTATGTCTAAGAAACACTTTTGTTTGCACTTCAGTTAAAAAATGTTATGTATAGGTATACAAAATTTTGACAGTATGTTACTGATGGTCTGGAAGGTACAATAGGCTTTATAATTTTTCTACACTTATTTTTGCAAAACTGCATGAGTTAGAGCTTTCAAACATTTGAAGAATCAACAGATTATAAATCTATGTACATTATAAGGTTTCATATTGCCGCAGTAGGAGAAGAGAAAAGGATACCTCAGATAGTGGTTATTAATAACAGTACATATAGCTTATATGGCTTAGTTGATAATTGGTTGCACAAACAATCATTATAAAGTGAATGAAAAATAATGTAACTGCTGAATGCATCAATACCATACACAATTATATATGTCAAGAAAGCGGAGCGTGGTTCAAGTGTTGCTTTTAAATTTTTTACACATACTGCTTGCAATTTTAAAACAATTTATTTTCTAGATATCATGCAGAAAACTACATTTAAAGACAATCGAAAAATAAGTTCATTGAAATTGTAATTGATGTTTTCTTGAACGTAATTTTTTTCTAATGCTAATTCCGCAAATCTCTACGCTTGTCTGCAGGAGACCAGAGTCACTGGCGGGAATCGAACCTGTAGCCCCGCACTGAAAGACCAGCTTACTACCAGCTAGTCTACCGGGAAAAGAGAAACTTAAATCAATTGTTTCAATTTTAAAAATTCAGAGTGAATTGGCAAAAAAGTTTGAGGTTATTAAGACTCATTGAGAAATAAATAGCCAATGTTGGCAGTGCTGCCGTTTTGGTTACTTTTAACCAAAATTGGTTACTTTTTTTCTCAATGTGTACTTGTGTACTTTTTTTCCATTTTGGTTACTTTTTCAACACAAAAATAACCAGAACTACCCGCTCCGCTTTTGTGACCTTTAAATTGTGAGTGGTATTTGTGCATCTAAAACTAATACTTTTTTCATCTACTTAATAATTATTGTTTTAGAAGCTTAAACTTTAACAGACTATCAAGTGTAGATGGTCATTATCTGCCACTCTCATGCTTCATATGGCTAACTGAAACACTTTTCTAGATAAACGATAAGGCCAAAGGCCCTTCCGATCCGATACAAACAAATACAATTTCTTCTTAAGACATATTTTTAAACTGAAGTGCAAATAAAATAGTACTTTTGATACAAAATAATTTTGGTTACTCTTTTTCGCTTTTGGTTACTTTTTTTTTACATTTTGGTTACAAAATTTTTTTGGTCGTGGCAACGCTGAATGTTGGTACAAACTAACTAAAACAGCAACGCTCCCGCATATTGGTTATGCGTGTGGTTTTTGTGCTGGCATCTTCATATGAGTAGTGGCATGCTATAGCATGCTGGCTTCTTTTGGAGCTATTTAAATGGGTATTTAAATGCCGGGTAACCGGGAAATACACTGTAAGTGCTGGTTCACACTATTCAAGTTTAAGTCATCTAAACTTGAGCTCTTAGGAGAGAAGGGACAAGAGAATGTCATTTCTTTTACTCTCTCTCCTAAAATCTTAAGACTTGAGGGCTAAAACTTGAAGAGTGTGAACCAGCACTAAGTTTCAGAAAAATCGGTTCAGTAAATAAGGAGTCTATAGAGAACAAACACGCAAACAAGCGCATTTTTATTTTTATGTATATAGATATAATTTATATATTTTAGCTTGGAAAATTTACTAATTTGGTTGTTGTTAAATTTATATTGTCATTTATCCATGTAATAAAAAACTAATTGTAGGGGTAATGAGTTTAGTTTATAATTAACTTGAAATATATTTAATATACACAAGGATATTAATAAATACAGTATGCATTAGTAAAACAGAATATTAAGTATGTATGTTTTCTAAAGGCTTTTAATTTAATTTCGCTTTAAAATTTTTTGTTTTGCGTCGATATGTTATTAATGTTGGATAAATGTTTGCATTGCAAATAATTCACATTTTCTCATAATTAACTTATTGTAGACGGCAAAAGAATCTGAATTGCTTAACAAGTATTGGAACTAAAGTTCCTAATCGTGAAAAATAATATTTAAAATTTTTTGTAAATTAAAGATGGATAAAGTTTGCACCAAATCCTCTGCAGAGTTTTTAACTTCAAGATGTTGTTATATGAAATGATACTGACTGCCAGCTTTTCGATTTCAAAAGAAACACTTTTAAAGATTTATCCGGGGTAAATGAAAGGTTTGATGGTCAGAATAAACTTCAAAAATTACAAAGCATAGGTTGTTCGTCTTGTTGAATAGATAATTTTGTAATTTTTAGAACTTCGATTTTATGTTATTGGTAAAAATAAATTTAGGTAAACAACTTAAAAATGAGGGATTTGCAACAGAATCCCGCAGCTAAAACACATCGTTTCCTTAAGCAATTGGATTCTTTATACGATTCAGTTTGTCAAAAATGTTAAGTGCGGTTAGAAGCAGATAAAAACCACTCAATGAAAAATTATCTTATTTATTTACATTTATGCACAGATGCTTTAAGACAAATGAACGAACTCCTAACAAATTTTATAAAAAAAAAATAGCTTTTAAACGTCCACGCCCTTCCCATACTGCAGAGCAGGTTTGTAAGGGGTGATATTAAAAAACATCTGTAACAACAAAAAACTTGACGTGTAAAACGGAAACGAGCCGGTTTTTATATGCGTTGAACAAAGTGCTTTTTATGTCAAAAATGTATTACTTCAAAGTGGGAACTCGCCACTTCATGACTTCCTTCTAGCATTTTAATGCCGTTCTCATTGAAATACAGCATATACCTTTTAATTATAAACAAAATTATTTATGTTGCAAATGTATGACCGGTTAAAAAAACCCTAATAAAATTCAAACTATGGGTCTATTACGGATGACAACTAAACTAAAGTTGAGTTGCCAGCAGCGAAATGGGGCAACGCCGCTCATGTTAATGTATAAATAAAAAAAAAAAGATGGTATATTTAAACATGAGTGGCGTTGCCTGATTTCGCTGCTGGTAACTTAACTTTAGTTGTGTTGCCATCCGTAATCGACCCATAAGTTAACTGTGTTAACCTTCGTCGCGACGCGTCTTCTTACTGGAACCAAATGGAATAATGTGCTCTTTTGATTTACTCATAAAAACCACCAAAATTCTTTGATCGCTGAACAAACTTAAACATTTTCTGAAAAAGTTACGAATATTGCAGAATAAGTTTGTGATAAAATATGTTGCATAGATTAAGGGTTAAACCTTGTTATGATATTGCAATTATCAGTTATAACAACAATTTGTTAATAATTGAGCTAATGTAAACAACTGCAAAGCAAAACAAGAAAAACAAAACCTTATGATACAATTAATAAAACCATTTGAATTGATAATGAAATTTGAGAAAGCAAAAGTTTAATAAAATTGTCAAACATAAAACGTTGATACTGTCAAGTTTCAAAAATTTGCGTGGAACACGGCTGTGTATTTGTTAAAAAATATAACTGGCACTTCATGCCTGTTACCGTTCATAACATACTAAAACATGGAAAGGACATAATTGATGCAGCAGTATATCGTATTGGTATGCTCTCTGAGGAAGCAGAATAAGCCCGTTATAACGATGACGAGATGTATAGATAAATGTGTTTCGGAAAGTGCAATTGCACTGTAACAAATTCTGATGTTTTCCATTGCTTGCAGTATCTGATCTGTATAGAATATTATAAGACGAACCTCGGCATGCTTCTTTTATTTTTCTAGAAAGCGTATGTACAAATTTTGAAGACTTTTGTTTTGATTGGATTTTGCGAAATCATTTAATAACACATCATGTATAAATGGTACGGTGATACAACGAACCATTTGTTAAAGACTGCTATCCCACTAATATAACAAAAAAAATTTCAACCCATTATTGATAAAATCTTGCGTGAAATCATAATTTAATTCTAATTAAATTTACAAAAATTTTTTTTTTTTTTTTAAACATAAAAATATTATTTCCAGCAGCAGTTTTTTGAATACTTTAGTTCTAATATGTTTGCTATCGAATGGCTTCAATTTTTGAAATCGACGGTAACAAAAAATTTGACTTTTGAGCGATTAAATTCAACTTTCAGCCATTGTGCGGCGCACAGTGTGGCAAATTTAAAAATAGCGGTCAAAAGTCTATAACTTTTGACAGAGGCAGAATTTTCTAATACGTTTTTTTGTTTGTTTGAAAGGTGACTTATTTACCTTTATTTTGGTATATAAGTTAATATATTAGGGTGCGGCAGAATGAAGTTATGATGTCTAGAAAACTGATAGTTGTTTTCTTAAGAATAATCCTCCTTAATTTGAGTAAGAAATTTATTTTTTGGAATATGTATATGAAATTTATAGCAAAAAATTGAGTATTTTTTGTATTGTATAACAATTTTTACAGTAGCATTACGTGAGCCCCGAAAATAAAATAGGCTTCTTATTTTTCGATAGGGGCAGGGAAAGTGGTACCCTCCATACGATGGCAATATTAAGTATCGCTTATCTTAAGAGCCGCTGCACACATTTTCTTTAAGTTTTTGCAGTAAGCCACGAATTTAAAATAAAATATCAGCAGGGGAAGTGTTACTCCCATAGGACGCCAATGTCAGATATCGCATATCTTTTGAACTGCGATCGAAACATGTCAGGGTAACCTGCCGTGCAGGGTTCGAGCCGGCTACAGTCAAGAATGAAACATTATCAATAACAATTTTAATTAATTTTCAAGTTGTAAAATTCCTTTCTTCATAAAAATAATTTAATGAAAATTAAATTAAATGAACTTAAGCCTTACTAAAAATATTAAATTTGGATTAAGTAATATTTTATGTTTATATTTATATCTGTTTTTGCTGGACATTTATAAGCGTTTAATTGGATTCCGGAAGGTCATTTGTACGGGAGGTACGCGAAAAAGTGGACGTCCAAGTCTTGCTAAAAAAAATTACAGTATACAAAATTTCATATAATACCTTTGAAAATTGCGACCTGTACTGCAAATAAAAAAACTGCTCGTGTAAGAAATTTATTTCAAGAATTTATAAATTTTTACTGGAAGTTTAAAGCAGGAAAGATATGAAAAATAAAACTTTTTATGTATTAAAAAATGTTCAGAATTGTCAAAAGACAATGCAAAATAATAAACAAATGCGTTCATGAAGCAAAAACTAAATGATTCTTTCAAAATCTTGGGAATAATTAAGATAAAGTTTTTTTTTAAGTGAATGGAAGTATAGCGTGTTTTGTGAAAATCAACTACTTTCACTATTAAAAACATTTTTTGTCTAAGCATTTTGTAATGGGTTTGCTTAAAAATAATTTAAAATGTTAAAAAAAACTCTTATGCTTCCCCTTCCTGTTTTTTTTTTTAGCGAATTAACAAATAGTTCGCCTTAATTTTCTTCTTCTTAAATTCCCTGTAATCAGTGCTCTTATTAAAAAAAACAAAAGTTTGCTATTTATTATTCATACGAATGTAGAATGTTAAACAAAATATTAGGAATCCTTGTTGAAAACAGAGTTAAGGTGTGTTCACACCAAACAAGTTATTTGACAAACAAATTTCAAAAAAAAGTACGTAACCACAACATTGATCCACCATTAACATGCTATTAAACTATTTTTTTTCTGATTTACTAAACATTATTACAACAAAAAAATCGTTGTCGAATGTTTTAATAAACTTTTAAGTGTTGTTTGATCTAGCAAACGGTATACAAAATTCAAACAAATTTTAATTAAAAAAATGATTACGTGTGGGCGTCAAATATTTGTTAAATGTGACCATAGCTTTAGCAATAATTAATTTATGAGTACTTGTAGATGCGAGAAAGTTAAGTAGAAATATAAAAAATACAATAATAAAATGAGAATTTTTTTTTTTTTTTTAAAATTTAATATATAAAATCGACATTAAAACACATAAACTTACGTTTTAATACTCGACAGTAAATATACACATCTTTACAGTCGGAAGTAAAAAGTTTTAAACTTTTTTAAGAAATTTACGGGAATTTATACACAACTGTTTAAAGCCAAGAAAGACACTTTTAGGTAACCGAAATCGTATTCCGTGAACCAATTTCGATTTGTTAATAAAAATGGCCAAAGCAGGCAGGTAAGTTTTAGTAGGCAGCCAACACGGGAACGGCTCACTTGGGTAACCAGTGACCAGTGACCAGCTATAGAGCTAGATTTCTCTATTTGCATCCCTGCAGCCTCTTACTGTTTCGATTTCCTGCAATGAAGAAATATTGATCTTAAACGTATCTTAAATAGAGCATTCAAATAGCACAATTCTGTCCTCGAAAAACGTTTGATACTAATATATCTCACATCATGAGATTAAGGCCGGATTTTTGAGATTTGGATTAAGTTTAAAATTAGTTCAACGTAGTCTGAAACCTAAGCTGTTCCGTCAAAATGTTGTAGGCAATCAAACTTGGTAATAGCGGCACAAATCTGTTTTCATATTAACCATTAACCAGCTTAACAGACCCAATGGAACATTTTAAAAAGATAGCAGACAGAAATGCTGTTGAACGAACTCTTAACAAATAATATAAACAAAAGCTTTTAAGGGCCACGGTACTCCCTTACAACGAAACAGGTTTTGTAAGAATATTAAAAGAATAATAAAAAATAACTGTACCGCCAAAAAATTGAGTTGATAGTATATGCATTGAATAGAGCTTTTTTGTATTAAGAATGTACTGCTTTAAAGTGGAAGCTTGCCATATAAAATTCATGCCTTCCGTAAGCGAGATGGTAAGCGAAATTTTCTTGTGTTTCGCTGACAAACCTGCTACAGTTGAAGCAAAATTTTTCATTGGGAAAGTAATCCTACTGTAATCGTTATGTTCCAGGCCCAGTCTCGTTGCATTGATTCAGATTCACCAGCGACACTTTATGAATGATGTTCTAATTTGGCCCTGCTAAACCTTAGAAGCACTTTGGTATTACTCGCTTCATATCTGCGTCATGGAGTTCTGGCCGAGGAATAAATATTTTCATTCTACCCTTCTCGATTTGTCGTTTCTTTATCACTTAAGCTTAATAATAGTCCGGCAGCGAGCCATTGAAATGCCAACTAGGTTTTCTAGCAGAGCTGTAAAATATTTAATTGCAATTGCATAACAAAAAGCACTTTAGGGCGCATAAAATGCTAAGATATGGTATGACTGTATTGCATTTTGGTCTAATAAAGGCTTTTTTATTAATAGAAATCACACTACCAAATTTTTTAATAAGGTCGAATAGGAAATCACCTCAATTTAATACAACTTATAACTAGTATTCCTGAAATAAATCCCAATATTTTATTTCAATTAGATCAAATTTGATTTGATATGTCTTTTTGAAAAAGCCCTCACTATAGTTGTGTTTTCTGCGGAATTTTTTAAAATCGCATGATATTTATTGCAATTGATTAAGTTTCAAATTAAGAAGGAGAGTTGCAAAATCGTTCGTTACAAAATTAAAAATACGAGATTACAATTGGGTTTTAAAGTTCTTTTGGCGCTTTATGAGAAGAAATAAACTAATTGTATCATTGCCTGTCCATGGAAAAACATAAAAGATGACACGCATTGATACAATTAGCACATTTGTTCTCCTAAAGCACCAACAGAACTTTTGAACTTAATGGTCATCTCGTATTATTAATTTTGAACGAACGAGTTTTGCAAGTCAACTACTCATTTGCAATACATTGTGATTGCATTCATTGCAAACTTGAAATTTTTTTAAATCAAAGAATAAAATAAGTCTGGATTAAATCATTTTGATTTCAATCTCAATTGATTGCGGCTTGGTCTAGGAATATATATTTTGTCTATATCGTTTGTAGTGTGGCCTGGAACCCATGCCTAATTAACGCTTTAGAATGTTTCGCAATCTCGCTTAAAGAGATGTAGAGTTCTACCGTTAACTTTGATGTCGTGCAAACACCCGCAGTGCCGGTAAACAGAGCAAAATTACATTCATCTAAAAAATGTTTGTTTAATTTAATTAAAATTTTTTGTTAAAATTAAAAATTTCAAGGGAAATTTTTATTTCAAAGACATTTAATAAATTTTTTGTAAAAAAAAAGATTTCCATTAATTTTAAACATTCTCCTATGACACACAAGTTTTTTTATCTTGTTAAATTTCCTTTTTTTTTATTTAATTTAACGCACAAAATTTTACCAAATGTTCACATATTCATAAAGAAACTACAATTTGCGAGAAATTATTACACCATCTGCTTTGTAGCACAAACTTGCATTAAGTTTTGCTCTAACTTTGACATCTTTTGAGCGAATCGACAACGAAAACATAAGCAGTGGTTTCTAGCGCCATCTTATATTATAGCTTCTAGTCTCTAAGGATTCGCAGTAAATGTATCACAATTCTTCGTTGATATTTCTAATCTGATTTCGCTAAGTGTTGTAATTTCGTTAATATTAAATAAATTGCTGATATCAACAATTTTGAAAAACGAAATTGAACTATTCACCATTTTTCATTCTACACTGTAAAATGTGAGTGTACACCAACATGCAACTGACTGACTGACTGACGCACAGTTGCACAAGTTAAAGAAGTGAAAACGGCATAAACTACTACTAAATGGAAGGAAGCAGTAAAACAATTGTATGAATAAATGTTTCATGTACATTATTGGTATGTTTATGCCAGAGCTTTTAAGGAATTAATTATTTATGCTGATTCCTTGCTATTCAAAATTTTGTTTTTTTGTATCTCCTGCTATGAACAGTTGAAAAAGAAAAAAATAAACTTATTTTATTAAAAGAAAGTTTGCCTTTCATGTTTAATAAATAAAGATTTTGAATTGATTTAAAAGACAAGAAATTAAATGTTTAACAATATGAAAATGAGAAAATAATAATTTTTTAGAATACGCAATTTACCGGACTTTCTAATGGGAAAATTAATATTTTGTATATATTTTTTTGAGTGCCAGAAAAGTCAAAAACTTTAGCATGGCAGTCCAAATAAAGTCCAAATATTACGAAGATTAATTATAAAACAACAGAGCATAGCCCCACGACTTCATGCGCTTTCGATTTGAACTTGACATGACCATAACGCCAGCAGAGCAACGGTATTAATTTGTTCACGTTCTTGTATGTGGCGAATACGTGTGGATGTTCATGCTTTGATTGACCACAATTTTTGTTGTTGTGGCGTTTGGTTGTATACAGAAAATACATTATATGGCCAACATCATGGCGCACATGGATGTTAAGAAGAATGTTTAGGCAACGATGGCTGCACGTGGACCAGTGTTGCCAGTGAAATTTCGAGAAAGACACATTTTAGTTTCCAAAAAGATACACTTTTTCCCAAAAAGATACGTTTTGAAAAAAATTTGAAAATCCATTTTTAACGTTTAATATTTATTAACATAACATTTTTATTTCATATTTGAATGCATATTGTTAAGAAAATGATTTCGTATAAATTCATTTGTATATATATTTAAGTCATAAATATTAGGTTCATACATATGTAATTTTTAAAAATACATACTTTAAAATTAATTTTATGTAATTAACTTTGAATGTTATCAAAACAAATTCATTTTTGTAAAAATTAATATACGAGTTAAGGCGTTTATACTAAGGCGATTACATCAACGTTCATATAAATTTCCTGAAAATAAAAAAGATGTTCATATTTCCTCAGAACAACTTTGCACTACTAGTAATCATCGATTCAGGTGGAGCGTACGTTGCAAACACTAAATGTTTTCTTTCGCCATTATTAAGAGTGTACAAAAAAGCTTAGAAAGTTACTGCAGACTCAGAAAACGGCTTCTCTGGAAAATATCTTAAGGAACTTGATGCAACTCCACAATCCGACTACTCAATATGGCGTGCAGCTAGAAATCTCAAAAGGCCAGTTGTCTCTAAACCACCATTAAGAGACTTGAATGGTAGTTGGGCAATAAATGATGTTGAGAAAGGAAATCTGTTTGTTAATCATTTAAAAAACGTATTTACCCCAAACATATCTCACGATATTGCGGCCGAGTTACCACCTGTTGTTGCTAGAGCAGCTGTTCCCCTAAGATTTGAGATAAGAGAAATCGAAAAAGCTATTTGTGATTTAAGCCCCAAGAAGGCTCCTGGTTTTGATAAGATCAGCAACAAAATGCTTCTGGAGCTACCCAGCATAGCAAAGAAAATTATTCTTTTAATCTTTAATGCTATTTTACGACTTGAATACTAAACTCAAGAATGGATGGTCTCCTTAGTTACGATGATACCAAAGCCATGAAAAGATCACACCAAAGTTGAGTCATATAGGCCTATCAGCTTATTATCTAATATATCAAAGCTGTTTGAGAAGCTCTTAGCGTCCAAATTAACCCCAATTTTAAATGACAATGGGTGTATACCTAACCATCAATTCGGTTTCAGACGAGAACATAGCACAATTGAACAAACCCATCGGATAGTAAACGCCATAAGAAAAGCCTTTGAAGAAAGAAAATATTGCTACGCTCTCTTAATCGATGTCTCTCAAGCTTTTGATAAAGTCTGGAATGTAGGTTTGTTACATAAATTGAAGCTGAACCTACCGGTTAACACACACAAGCTGTTAGAAAGCTACTTGGTCGGTCGAAAATGTATTATTAAAGAAGGTGAATTTTTTAAGTTCTCTTGAGACAATTGAAGCTAGAGTCCCTCAGGGAAGTATCCTGGGCCCACTTTTTTATCTTATGTATACCTCGGACATGCCGGCAAACAATTACACCCTAACCTCAACTTTTGCTGATGATACAGCTTTCCTAAGCGTACACGAGAACAGTCGTGAAGCATCTCATTACCTGCAGGATCATATATTTCAACTAGAAATGTAGTTAAAGCAATGGAGAATAAAGGTCAATGAGGAAAAATGCGTACATATAACATTCACATTGCGTCGGGAAACATGCCCTCTTATAAAATCAATAATCAACTAGTGCCTCAGCATTCGCATGTCAAATATCTCGGCATTCATCTAGATCGGCGTTTAACATGGAAATGCCATATAGAAGCAAAATTAGCCCAAATGAAACTAAAAGCAATTCAAATTAACTGGCTTATTGGAAGAAATTCTGTTCTTAGTCTCGATTGCAAACTACTACTTTACAACTAAAGCCAATATGGTGCTACGTTATTCAACTATGGGGCACTGCCTCGGCCTCAAATATCGAAAAAATTCAAAGGCGCCAAAATAAACTTCTTCGAATAATCACAGCTGCCCCTTGGTATGTTAAAAATTCAAATATCCACAAGGATCTCAATGTGCCACTGGTAAGGACTATTATTACAAAGTATGCGGTAAAATATTTAAAAAGGCAAGAGTTGCACCCAAATCCATTAGCTCGAAATATTTTAAATGAAAGCGGCCACAATCGATTAAGGAGAAGAGACACTGCAGCACTTACCCATTAAGATGAGCGATAAACACATATATAAATGTGATACAGAACCCGCGATGAAGAAAATTTTTGTCTTGCACTGGCAGGACATAAAATAAAAAATTAGGATAAGATTTGATTAATTATTGTTAGTTCATATTTAATATATGAAGATTCAATAAATAACTAATGAAAAAAAACCATTATTAAGGCTGCTATCAAGGCGAATTCACTAGAAGGTGGGGTCAAGTCAACATATGGTGCTTTTTTCGGTGGTCGACTTGACAAAGTGTGTTTGCAAACTAATTTTTTAATTAGTATTGTGGTTATTTTGTTGAACTATTTATGGTTTTTAATCCAAATTTTTAATATTTTTAATTAGGCTTAAGTTCATTAAATTTAATTTTCATTAAATTATTTTTAAGAAGAAAGGAATTTTACAACATGAAAATTAATTAAAATTGTTATTGATAATCTTTCATTCTTGACCGTGGCCGTGGGAAAAAACAGAAGTAAGGAACAACATGTAAAAGCAATTAAAATGGATAATCATTCAAAAAAGCAAACTTCGATCTACCAAAGGTTTAAATACAATTTGGTTTAAGGATTGATGTTTGACTATTGACGTCAGCAGTCGTCGATGGCTGCGAGTGTAAAACGGCAAATCCATTTGAGAAGATCGAGTGGTTGCGATCGAAACATGTCATGGTAACCTGCTGGCCGCGGTTCGAGCCCCGGCCACGGTCAAGAATGAAAGATTATCAATAACAATTTTAATTAATTTTCATGTTGTAAAATTCCTTTCTTCATAAAAATAATTTAATGAAAATTAAATTTAATGAACTTAAGCCTAATTAAAAATATTAAAACTAATTTTTTATGTAAACTTACCTTTTTTACTAGCAATCAGCCTTATTCCGGTTGTCGTTGTCGTAATCGATCAAGTCGTTTTTTGTAAGAGATTAAAGAACACTGGCTGTGTGTTACTTTAATCTCTTACAAAAAACCACTTGATCGATTACGACAACTGGAATAAGGCTGAATATTTTTGACAATCCGACCACAGAAGCAGTGTTTTTGTGTAGTTGACCTCACCTTTTAGTCAATGTGCCTTTGCTGCTATTGTGTTAGTATTGAGTCGGCTACGATGATCAGTCTTAACCCATTTAAGCCCAAACAAAAACTACCGGACAAAAAATAAAATATTGTTTATTTTATTATTTAATTCATTACATATAAACAAAAAACAAAAAAATTGGCACTACGGTCACTAAAAAAAAAAATTAAAAAAAAAATTTTTTTTGATGTTATAGAAATTTCTGAAATTTTAGTTTATCAATAAGGTAAACATATATTGAATAATGTCAAAAACTTTGTCATAAGCCGGAAATAATGAAGTGTTCCCAAATTGGCACAGCGGGCGTAAATGGGTTAATAAGTTTGAGTTGGCTAGCAATTTTCGAATGTTTTGTTTGTGTAAATTTTGCGTACAGATTCAAAAGATACGAAAAATGTCAGGATTATACATGATACCTGAAGTAGTCAAAAGATACGAAAAATGTATCTTTCGTATCCTAACGGCAACACTGACGTGGACGAAACATTAGAACATGAACAGTCTACACGAATTCTACACGAGTAGAATTCATGTGCGACATGCTCTTCGTACCAAGCTGATGGATAGTGGAGACGGGTAGTAATGATATTGTTCTTGAGTAAATAGTAAAGTCATGTTTTTTATATTAATACTCGACTAACTAACTCGACTATTTTGATTGATAATATTCATACATATTATAGTTACTTAAGGCCAGTTTACACGGTAATACAATGTTTTACGACTTTGTAGAATCAAAATATGATGAAATTCTCTCCGTGTTTAAAAGAAAAAAATAAAAATCTTTTGTAAGTATAATTCATGTTTACACGGATGATCAAAAATAATAACAAAAAAACAGATGGTTGCAGTTTTAAATTTTTACAAAAACAACATGAAAATTTCCTGAGTTGATTTTAGTTGTTTTTGTAATTGTATAAAAATGCTACCACCTTCCATATACTGCGTTAAAATACACCTCTGGTGGGATGAGAATGCATAAGTTTCTAAAATGGTCTAGAAAAAAAGCATTTACCGACCGCTTGCCAGATTTTGTATTCGTATTCTCTCTTACTCAATACATTTTGCTTTTACATGATAAGATTTTTCTCATTCTACATAATTTTTTGCAATGTCGTAATAAATTGTATTACCGTGTAAACTGGCCTTTAAACCATATTTTTATCATCTGCAAACATATGGCTAAATAAGTTCTACATTAGGAAACAACAACTAAATATGGGTTCCCACGGTCATGATTTTATTATTTATATTATAATTTTTTTTGTAAAATTTCTGTTACTTTATTAAACGAGTTGTCCGTGGCCATATCAAAAAATGTGAACATAGTCAATAGTCTAAGCGCGTGATTTTAAATTGATCCAGAAGTTCCAACAAACTGGCTGAGTAAAAAAAATTTCAATAGCATGTTTTATTAGCTTGTTTAGACAAATATATTGACAGATATCGTGAAATTGTATCAGGCGAATTTAATGTCGCTTCGATTGCAGCATTTGGGTTTCTCGTAGTCCATCTACATAACAAATTTTGACATAACAAATTTTGACAATAGATTAACATAAATAGATTCCTACCAGCTATAGACAAATTCTCAATTTGCGCTGCGTCGACACACGCACTGTTAATGTCGTTAATGAATTACTTTATTTACTACAAACACTTTTCCACTGAGGAACCCAATTATTTTCCCCATGAAGTTGAGCTTACTTACTCCACTTACAGTTTTTTTATACCCCCACCACCACTAGTGGAAATTAAACTTTTTTATTATTCATCTCAGACCCCATAAGGCTCCTTCAGTAATTCTTAGTCAATTTAGCCATTTTCGTCTGTCTGTCCGTCTGCGAAAAACTCAACAGAAAAGAAAATCTTTGGCTCAAATTGCTTGTATTGAAATCCAGAAAAATCGGTTCAGTAGGATCAGATCTATAAATCAAAATGTGGAACCACCAGCCTAAAAAATTGATAATTTTGTTACAAAAACTATCATAAATGGTGGAATAATGCACGGGATGATAAAAAATTTTGCACAAATTCATTTTATTCGAAATCATACCGTGAAATTTCGTGAAGATCGTTTGATAATTTATTCTAGGCCCCATATAAACCCTACTCCCGGAAAACAGGTAAGTACGCCTAAAACCGTAATTAATAATGCTATCAGTATGTAATTAGTAATTTGGTATGTCACAGCTTTAGAAAACTAGAAATCATAATGTATAATTTCATAAAGTTCGGTCCATAATTTACCACAAGCCATATAGGACTAGAAATCACACTAATAAATTTCGTGATGATCGCTACATAATTTACCATAGGCCCTACATAAAGTCCCTTCTGGAAAATTTATTAAATACGCCTAATACCGTAGCAGATTTAGATATTGTGGTAAAAATGTTCCAACTTAATTTCAAATGGCTAAAAAAAATGTCATGCAGTTTTGAGATATGCCGTCCATAATTTGCCTTAGATCTTGTATTAAGCAGCCTTTTGAAATTCACTGTAAACGCTAAAACTGTATTGAAATTTATGTTTTTAATACCAGAAATCACTCTATAAAATTTTGGGATGATTGGTTTATAATTTACCATGGATCCAATATAAATTCTCCTCCTGAAAATCATTAAAGTTCGGCTAAAACTGTTACGAATCATGATATTTTACACAAGCCAGTTCAAATTTCAAAAAAAAAAAAGCATACAACCTTCTGATTGCACAGTGCAACAAAATTCGGGTCATCGCCGCCAGCCTCAATACTTGCAACGCGAAATGAAACTAGACTATTGGTAGAGCAAATATGCCAAAGGGGCTTGAAAAGTGAGTTCCTGAAATATCGGCACATAAAGTTTTTGATTTTTTTTTAAAAGGCGTTTGGTCAATATACTAAAGGTCATTCTGAGCTAAAATACTTTTTCAGATGTCTTCAATAGAATTGTATGGCGATTCTTTGCTTAGAATATATTAACCCTTCTTAACTTCCACACAAAAGTATACATACATTTTAGAGGGTCAAAATGTTCCACGAATATTTTCTGCATAAAATTTTACTAGGGGTCTTCTAAGACCAAAAGTTCGTGCAATGTATGTAAAACGGATTTTTGAAATTTCGGGCATTGAAATTTCTTTCTGAATTCATACATTTTTATACTCCTGATAGAAGTTTTTTTAAAAAAAAAACTATTTTTTACAACTTCTTTGAAATATAAAACACAAATTTTTTTAAAGACAAATTTAATCTAATGCATTGCTTTAAAACATAAAAACCCCTGTTTTCATAATATACAGGCAATAAATTAACAGGTAACATAAAGCTAATTTTACTCCATTTACCTGCTACTTTCATTTTTTTAAACTAAAATGCATTTTTCAGGTATTTAAACTATTTAGTTTATGTTGCGGCTATTTTCTAATGTTTAATCTTTTAACTTTAAATTATTTAAAAGTCTAACGTGATAGTAAATTTTTGTCGCCTATTCGTTTTGCAGCATCCGTTCACACGCAATAAATTTATAAAATTGGTAATAAAAGCAATTTTTACCAAATTAATTGATAACCAGACGTGCTAGGAACTGTTTTGGCGTAAACTGCTTTAATCGTCGAAAATTCTTCAAATTTCAGTACCGTTTCCTTGCAGGAACCAAATATCTTACCTTAAATCACAGAAATTGCTGTAGTTCGCAAGGTTGGAGCCGGTGGGTGTACAATTGGGTATAGAAATGCAGGTTAGGGTTCGGACTACAGGCGAGTTTAGATTTTGGCTCATTTTGACGCTCAGGACTTATGTTCAATAAAGTAAGAGGTTTCAGGAAAATTTTGCCACATAAAGAAAAAATAAAAAGTTCTACAGTTCGCAGAAATTAATGCTTTAGTTAAGAAGATAAGCTAATACACAAAACTTATTCTGTCAAAAAATTTTGAAAAACAAAAAAGTTATGACCATTTCAACTTTAAATTTTGACTAAGAAACTCCTAACTATAAACAAATACTGAGAAAGTCCATTTTGGACCACCCTGTTCTCACTGAAATAGTTGAAAAAGGGTTAAAATGTTTTGGCTCCGAGGTTTACTAGTATTAACTTTCATATAAATAAAATAAGTTTAAATTGGAGAACATAAAAAAAGAATAATTTTGGCCGATTTCTCAAAATATAAACCAGTGTGCACCGTCTGTATTAAGCTTAAGGTCGGGAGTAGGAATGCCAATCCCGGGATTTTCGGGACTTAGCGAATCCCGAGTCCCGGGATTTAAATTTTTTAATCCCGGGATTTTCGGGATTTCGTCAATCCCGAAATTATTAACTTAATTTTTTTGTTTTACCTTTTTTTTTAAAAAGAAATGCATTATGACATTCCGCCATGAGAGGATAGTGAACAGAATATTGATCTTTAATATTTATTTGATTTATTCTGTTAATACTGTCATTGAAAACGTAAGAAAGTAGTTAAACTTTGTTATTTTTTTTCAAGCGTGTCCAATAATTTTAAAGAAATTTTAACGTGAGAAGTGCTGAAAATAATTAAATAAGAAAATTTATTAAAGAAAAAAATGTTTTTGAAATGCACAAAACATTTCACTGGTGCACCAAATTCAAAATTTAAACTTAACTCTTTACAGGCTTAAGATTATTAAGATTATTAAAGAGAGTTGACATCGAACCTACGGTAATTAATGGAGCGATTTCGCAATATTAAGTAATGTATTTTATACACTACATAATTCCTACCGGAAGTGGTGGTGGGTATAAAAATGCGTTTTTGTTAAAATAAGATTTAAATGGTTAACTAAATAAATTGATTTTGTTAGTTAATTTCGAATTCAATTTATTTTTTATTTTAATTCATTTAATAAAAATTTTAATAGAATCTTACAAAAAATCAACTACTATGTTGCTTTGTTCAATTAGAATATTAATTATTATTTTTTTATTTAGGTTGAATGAACTGAGGTAATTGAATCAAATATAGCTTTTATGGTAATTATTTTTTTATTGAGTCAAGTAACACATTGTTTAAAATCGTACGTTGTTTTTTTTCATATATTGAATTAAATTAGTCATTAAATAAGAAAAGTCACAACTTAAAATTTTTACAAATTAAAGTAATATTTAACTTTAAAATAATAAATTAATTATAAAACCTTCGTTTTTAAACTTCTTTTAAAGACGTTTTATTTTTAAATAAATATCTATAAAAAGAATTTATCTCTTAATTTTCAAAAATCCCGAATCCCGATATCCTGTAAGATCCCGGGATCCCGGGATTTGATTTTTTGTAATCCCGAATCCCGGGATTTGCGAAAACCAGTTCTGATTGGCATCCCAAGTCGGGAGGTAATATTTGGCATAAACAGTTTTTCTATGCAATGTTTGTTCCTTGTTGTAAATTGTCCAAATATGGAAAATATTTTACTTAGTTCCCATTTAAGTAAAATCCGAAATAAGTGCTTTTACCTTACAGTATTCACGCTAGACGTTCTAGGAATAAGATAATCGGTGTAAACACTTTCTTTCTAGAAAGTTTGTTTATTATCGATGCATTACTTCATCTAAAATACGTAATATAAATAAATTTATTTAAATTTAATAACAAATTGAATTAACTCTTTTATAAATTTTCCCATAAACATTCATTTGTTATATAAAACAAGTTGTTGTTATAAGCGACAAAATGCTTTAAGGATACAAGTAAAATCATTTATGTTCACATAAGTGGTATTTGTATGTGTTTGTGTGTCTCTCTGTATCTGCATGTTTAAAAGTATAAATGTATTAATGTGTTTTTTCATATGGTTTTTATTTGCTGTTGTCAAAACAACGCATGTCTATATGAATGAACGAACGCACTAACGAACGAATGAAGAACAACAAATAAATGAATGAGTGACTATATAGACTATATGTCTATGTATCGATAGATGAACGTGGTATGAATTTGTGTGAGTGTGCGTGTGTATAAGTGTTACACATACAAACGTCAAACAAAATGTATTATTGTAGATCAGCGTTTATGTTGCTGATGTGTTGCATAGACGTTTATACTTTTACGAGTTTCTATAATTTTTATTTTATTTTAAAAATGAAATTTCGCTTACACTCAAAAAAAAAAAAATTAAAAAATCCATGCCTTATATGTACGAAAACTGTCGTACATCGAACGAAATCGTTTGTAATTTCGCACCAAGAAATTCTTTAGTACAATTTACCTAAGTACGAAATGCTTTGGTAAAATACAAAATATGTTTTTTTATTATTTCCGAAAAAAATTGTGTATTTTACAAAATATTTTTGTAAATTGCATCAAAGAACTTGTATTTTCGTTAATTAAGATAAATATTTGTATTCTCTTATGGCCAATTTCACCAATTCTATTTAAATATCAATTCATATTTAAATATGCAGCCATGTCACAGAGTACAATTCCGTTTGGAAACGGAATTCTTTCCAAATTTTGGTGCTTCAAAAAATTTTCGGAATGATACCATTTTTGTTTTCCTAAACGGAATAGGAGTTTTCCGTATCTGAAAGGCCAAAAAACTATCAAATTACACTTTCCATAAATAAACCAATATGTTTTCTTCGACTCCGAACGGATCTGTGCCAATCTGTGACATATAATTTTATGTTTACTAGTGTTCGCCTAATGGTTAAAATTCGACGATGAATTTTTATGAACATGTGAAGAAAACATAATACATATAAGTTTATATGTATTTACATGTTTCGAGCATTTATTTTTTCATCTTAGTGCATCGATTTGGCAAGGGACCAACCTGCGATTCATATTTTATCTACCACGTGAGTTAATTTAATTTTGTTCAATATAAAAAATATCCGAAAATATCAATTAAAAAACAAAATAGTATCAAAAAACCCCTTTATAGATTGTCATCCACTCAGGACACTGCATGTTTAATTTTATTTTTCTATGTTTAATATTAACGAAAATTAATGAAAGTACCAGATGTTGAACAAAAAAGTACCAAAAAGCTCCCCTTTCATGTTCTTATTCACCCAGTTTAATGTATAATTTTATCTTTATAGGTCTAATATTAACAAAGTTAAATATTATAGAAAATTTAAAAATGTTTGTATGCAGCACGGAAACGTAAAAGAAAGAAATTTAATTCCCCGTATTTATATAGTCGAAATATTCGAAACCCGGTCTCTAAAAAATGTCGAATAATCGAGCACCCTATTTTTTTATTATTTGATAATTGAAAAAAAAAACAAAGTTTTTACATTTGTGAAAGTAGCAAATTTGAACGCTTAATACTCCGAAAATATTGAACAGATTTTAATAAAATATATATTGTGCACTTCTCTTAGTAAATATCTTTCAAATGGTGTAAATTTTTTTCAAATCGTTTGACATACAGAGGAGGTAAGTGTTCTTTTGCCTTTGCCGATTTATATGTAGATTTGACATGAAAAACGAGTTATAAACATAAATTGATACTTAACCCCGGGTCTCCACGTAGCAATATTTATTGCGGTAAACGTCAAATTTGATTGCTCCATTAAATTTGCGACGTATAGACCCACCGCATATTGCCATGAGTGGCAATCTATTGCGCAATGATTGCTCTTCTGATTGCATGAGCAATTATTGCTTAGCAATCTGCTGTCAAATCAGTTGTAATTTATCTGACATTTTATTTCTCTGTACTGTTGTTTATTTATTTGTGTGATTATTTATTAAATATAAATTTTTTTCAAATGCAAACAAACAAAAAAGTAATAAAAATCACAGCTGCGACAATTACAATTAATTATTTTATTAAATTAATTTATTAATTGAAAAAATAAAATTTAACAACCACTTGAAAACACAACATAAAACATTTGTTACAAATACAGCCACAAAACATTGGACAACTACTCGCGGTGAAAATTGCAAATTTATGGCAAAGCAATTTCAAGTGTTCTCCAGCAATATAATCAGCAATTATTGCTCCATTGTTCTGTCATTGTTCTGCCGACGTTTTTGCTTGTACTTAGCAATAAATATTGCTACGTGGAGACCCAGCGTAAATAAATTGGTGAAATTGGCCGTTAGAAAATTATTTTGATTATTCTGTGAAAATTAAAAATTTTGTATTAAAAAAACTATGCAAAAATAAAAATCAAAACAAAAATTCGTGAATGTATTTTTCAAATCAGATAGTTGTTTAAAAAAACTCATTGATTAAAAAACTTTATTTCAATTCATTGAATCGAATTATTTTCAATGGACTTTGAAAAAAAAAATATCGCAGCTAATAATAATGGGAAAACAATAGTGTACGAATGTTATTGAACAACAATAAGTTCTCACCGAATATTTACTTTCGTAAAATAAAAAATTGCTAAAGTAAACTTTTATCGCATTAAATGCGAAACTTTTGTAAATAGTACAAAAAAAGCAGCTACGAAAGTTGCTTTCCTAAAATTTACTTTTTGGCATTTACTTTTTTTGAGTGTAATTCTCTTTTTTTTATGTATAGTTTTCTATCTTTTTCTGACATGGGAAAACGCAGTTTTAAATACAAATAAATACACAAGCAAAATCTGTTTGTAAATCTGTGTTATCATGCAACGTCATGGATTCAGTATCCTCCATTTTTTTATGTTGCTGTCTTTGTTGTTAAGTTGCACTTGGCAACTCTTAAATGCAGAACTCACGGGTTTCTGCCTCGTGACTTTGACTTGTGCATTTCAAAAGGATATTAATTTCCCAAAGGTGTTCTTTTTTCTCTTTTTCATTTGTTAAAAATAAAATATTTTTTTTTGTTTACATTACAGAAGAATATTTGTTAAAACTTGGATTGTTAAGTTTTTGTTATTTCTGAAAGAAAATGCAAAAACGAGGTAGACAATTTTCGCAGAAAGTTTTTATTTGGTGCAAATCTTAAAAAATAGCTTAAAGTTTTAATAACAGCTAAATCGAAATTGTTCACTGTTATTGGATACTGCTATCGGGTGAAAATGGGCAGTAAAAAGTTTTTTTTATCCAAAAAGTTTTTGTTTTATTTGTTTCCAGTATTCGGCCTTGTTTTGTAAGACGTTGTCGTTAACGAGTGAGTCGTTTTTTTTTTTTTTGTAATAAATTTAAATAACAGACAACTTTTTCTCTTTAATCTATTATAAAAAACAACTCACTCATTAACGACAACGCCTTACACAATAAGGCTGAAAGCGATTTTAATAAATCCAGATCCATGAGTTCTTTTCTTTGGACTTTTTAAGAAGATTTTATATTTTATTAGTTCTTATTGCATTTTTCTTGCAATAAATTCATTCCGAGCAAAACAAACTATTTGTATTTTAAATACCGAATTTTCTTCAGATTTCTTTAATAAATACGCTAGAACATGTGCACACGGTGCTCTTAAACTGCATATGAATGCTATGGCAGGACCAATACTTACTATTTCGTTCGCTCATTATTGGGTTAGTAGCTGCCTGCAGCTATCTGAAGTCCACTGCAAAGCATATTTTTTTACCGAATGCCCACAAGGACAAACGGAAGCTAGATAAACTTTATTCATGGTAACAAGTAAAAATCTGCTATTTCCCAATTAAGGTTTAATTCACAGCCATCAAAAGTGTCTCATTATTTTAGGGCCTTTCTTCATCCCAGGAGTTCCTGGTTTCCCTGGTAATAGACAAGGCTTTATTCAGCGGCAATCTTTAGAGATTTGTTTTTGTTAGGACCGCACTCAGGGGATGACCCCTACAAATGTATTGTATTGTGTTAGAACTAGGAAAATAGGTTCAGGGAAGGTGTATAGAGGGAGTAGTGCTTGTAAGCGTTCGACTTGAACTAATACATGTTGAAAGTTAGTGGAAAGACTTCAGCAGCAAGGTTATTCCACATACGAATAGTCCGGCCAAAAAACGAATTTTCCCTGTAATGCGTTGTAATCGACCACAAAAGGATGGGGTATTGTTGAAAAACGTGTATTACGAACAAACGCACGGTTTTCGGGAACCAGATTCTTGATTTCATAAGAACGCAGTCCAATGCAGTAACAATAAAACAGGCAAATACAAGCCACATTGTGACGGTGCTCAAGAGAATCCATAGAATTGGATACCATATGGTCACCAATGAGAACCTTCGCCCTCTCCTGCACGCAGTGGAGAGGCTCCAACATAGACTTTGAAGCACTGGCCCACACATGAGAGTTGTATTCCACATGCGTTCGGATAAAAGTGGTGCAAATAGTAAGGAAATCAGATGCAGTGAAGTATATCTTACATCGTTTAAAAACCCCGAGGCACCTTGAATATATGTCCTGTTCATCGGACATCACATTGTATCTTCATGCCCAGAATATCAAGATTTCAATGTTCAATCAACAGGAATGTGGCGAAAAATGGGTTAAACGTTTGATTGCCAGCACCTTTTTTTGTTTGACGTACTTTTTATATGATATGCTTAGTCATTTGTTTCTTTTCATACCTTCTCATATCAGACTTTTAAAAAAATTAACCGAAACAACTAGAAGTGCTAAACATTTTTAAAAATTAAAACAGGACTCTTAGGGCATAATGGAATATTTTATATATTTATATAAATCCTGAAAAAGAACTGAGAAGTTAGATATTGATCTTCGATAAGTGAAAGAATTTTTTCTAAGTCAAGTTTGGTGAAAATAAAAGAAAAGAGTCGCTTTACTCCTAAACATTTAAACCAAATTACTTTTCTAAAAGATTTTTTTATAACATCTCCTTTAACTATTGAAATCACTAATAAAATTATCTAAGTCTATTATTTTATAAATACATACTTGGGGGATTCACAAGGTAGTCATAAAGTTGTAAAGTCTTATGTCTTTAAATAATTACTAGAAATATATATCGTAGGATCAATATGCAAACCGGCTAAATCCACTTTTTATGTACATTGAGATTTTGATGCCATGTGGTAGAGAGTGATACGCCTCGTCGACCAGCATGTAGTTTTTCATCTATTTAAGTCTTGAAGTGTGTACAACTAATTGTGTTTTAATTTTCTATCAAGCTGCAAATAGAAAAAATAAAAAGTTTTTGGTCTCTCCTGTGAAATGTGCTGAAAGGAAGTTAGCAGGTTTGCATATAAAGCGATATGACTGTTGTTATTTATTTTTAGCAATTGAAAAATATTACTTAGGACATTATGACGATATGACTTGATAGCACACCTTGTGAATCCCCCAATTATGTATTAAATGCATATTACATATTTATGAATTGTTTTTTGTTTGCTCGTTTTAGTTCAAGAATGTTAATGTTTGGTGTGTTATTGTTTTTTTTTTACTAATAAACTCCAAATAATAAAAAATTAATGCATTTCTATATATTGAAAATACAGTAATTTTGACTTAGCTGCACAATCTCCTTTGCACGATTTTTTGTGCAGGTAAATCAAAAATGCAGCTATCTTAAATGTATTTAGCTGCCTTAATGTGCAGGTACGCAATTGTGGTTACCTGCATAAAAGTGCAGCTAAAATAAAGTGTTTGAAAGAGGAGTAACAACGTTTTTATTAATAAATTGATAGTAACAGTGACGTTCAAACAACCTGTAGTCATTTGTTATGCATTTTTATAATGAACGGATAGCCAAATTGGTAAAAATAAAGTGGGGAACAGAATAGTCGCTGTAGTACAACGTTAATATTAGCGCGGCAAGCTGTCAAAAGTTAAAAGCGGCAGTTTCAAAGTAGTTGTAGTAGTCGTTGCCGTTGAAGCGCAAAATTCGAAACTTTGAACTTTGTTGCGCTACAGAGCATTCGCCAGCTTCAAATACTACTACAACTACTTTATTTTGTTCCAGGCCTAAGATTTGCTATTCATTTCAAATAATCGTGGTAAAGTTGCTGTAACCACAAATTATATGCATAAATGTAGGTACATCCAAACAAAATAAATGAATTATAATGATGCCAATCTGACTTGTTTGTGATTTTTGTTTTTAAAAACAGCTTAAATTGGATATTTATGTGAAAAAGTGGCCACCATATTTTTTCATGTGTGCAACTAACTTTGATGTTTTATATGAAAATATTTTAACGCTGCCCAAAAATATGAAAAATGTGCAGGTATACAAAATGCGCATAAAGAAGGATTTTGAAGAATAATTACAGAAAATATGTAATTTGGGCAGTTAAGTCAAAGTGCAGCTAAATTGAATTTTTTATATGAAAATAATTTAAAAATGCCAAAAATATTGGGCACTTATATTAAATGTGCAGGTAAAGAAAGTGCACTTAAAAAAGGAATTTGTATGGGATTATAAAGAATAATGCCAAAAATTATCAATTTTGTGCAGTTAAGTCAAAAGTGCACGTAAATAAAAGGCAGTTAAGTCAAAACTACTGTACTTACTTTATGAAAAAAAACTTTATTAATCGGTTAACCGATCAAAAACAAAATTAACCGATTATTGACCGATTAAACCAAAACCTCGGTAAATTAATCGAGCGATTAACCGATTAAAGCAAAAGGTCGATTAAATGAATACCCTAACATGTACATATGTATTTAAAATACGAAATACACTATTTTTATTCAAACCAAAAACTACATTAGATAAAAGTAATTAACAAAACAATTGTTTCCTTTCATAAATATCAGATTTTTTAATGTAGCATCAGACAAACAGTTTCTTTAAGGGCCATTATTACAACCTGAAGTTAGCTAAAGTTAGGATTAAGTTAACAGATAGTAATGTGTTATCTGTCAAAAATCATCTGTTATCTGACGGATAGCAGCTAACGCCAAGTTGTAATAATGACCTTTAATGTAATATTTAATGAATTTTTTCCATAGAAATAACAGAACTTAGAAAAAATGAAAATGACAAGACTTAGATGTATTCACTTTACAGGTGGTGTTACTACACAGGCTCACACTATTCTTGCTCGTACATACGTTGAGTATTGTTCGCGCTTATGTTGACAACTAAATCTCCCAATGCAAAACGAACCATGTTGTTTCTTTTATTGTTAAACTTGTTGTCGTAACAGTACCACCTGCAAAATAAATTCGGCTTGTGACAAGATGTTTTAGAATTGACAACTGAGTTGCGGTGATGCCGACTCTTAGAATTTGTGTAGTTACTTTTTATAAGCGATTCTAGTTTTTGGTAGATCAAAAAACAAACAACCATCAATAAAGTGACAAAATATATTTCGTAAGCTATGTTTTTAAAATACAAAATACTCCAATTTGTTTATGTATTTAAAGTACAAAATACAAACTACTTCTAGTTTTTGTATGTATTTAAAATAAACAAGTTAGAGTGTTATAATCGGCTATGCCGAATCTTTAATACCCTCCACCAACAATTTGAATATTTCAGGAGTGATATCTATTGATGTCTATTTATTATTAATTTGTCTTTATAAGAACAGACATCAGCATTAAAAGTGGTTGCGGCTTAGACCTGTATTAAATTATTGACCGACAATCATGAGTAAAATATCTTGATTCGTAACAGTTTAAGCCGAACTTAAATGATTTTCAGGAGGGGGATTTATATTGGAGCCAAAATTCCGCAGAGGTATTAAAAAACATTAATTTTAATACAGTATGGGATCTAAGGTAAATTTTGGACCGTATATCACAAAATAGCATGACATTTTTTCTGGCCATATGAAACTAGTTTAGAAGAAATTTTACCACAAAAAATATATCCGCTACGATTTTAGGCATATTTAATTAATTTACCTGGGTGGGCTTTATATGGGGCCTATTGTAAATTATGGACTGATCATCACGAAATTTTTTAGTGCGATTTCTAGTCTTATAAAACTGTGAAGTACCAAATTCTATTATGATAGCATTATTTGTTAAGGTTTTAGGCGTACTTAACTGTTTTTCGGTAGTAGGGTTTATATGGGGCCTAGGGTAAATTATAGACCGATCTTTATGAAATTTCACAGTGTGATTTCCAGTCGTATACAACAACAAATTGCAAAATTTCATAACATTTTGTGCATTGTTCAATCATTTATGTGAGTTTTTGTAACAAAATTATCAATTTTTGATTCATAGCTCTGATTCTACTGAACCGACTTGGCTGGATTTCAATCCCAAACTGCTTAGGATAACTACAAGCAATTTAACTTCCAGTTTTTTTTTTATTTCTTTTGAGTTTTTCGAAAGTGAGCGTGTTTTCAACAGACGGACAGCCGTACAGCCAGCATATATGGGGTCTGAGGTGATTAATAAAAAAGTTTCAAACGGAATGACAAACTTAGTATACCCTCTTCACAACTTATTGTGGTGGAGGGTATAAAAATACAAAATACTTGCTGGACATGTATTTAAAATAAAAAATACTTGCACGTCATGTACATATTTAAAATACAAATACAAAACACGTTTTTGTATTTTAAATAAGTATTTCAAATACATGTATTTCAAATACTGTCCGGCCCTGGTTATATAGCCATTGTTGGACGAGCTGTGTGAGCTGAGGATCCATCTTGTTGGAAGCACAATTCTGAATTGTTCTCTACCTCGGGCTTAAAAAAATTTTCAAACATTGCCCGGTATTGAATGTCATTGACACATGATGTTAAATAATTATTCTTGGATTTTTGCTGCCCCATATTATAATTGAGGAGACCATTGAGGTGGAAATGGGCCTCATCGCTCATTATTCGATATAATAAATATTTGTGTCGGATTAGTCGAACGCTGACTTTAAATATAAAATTAAAAATGTTTGGTTCATTCTTTCCATCATAAATTTCCAAAAAGGAATGAAAAAATGCATGATATTAGGACTACTAGCCAGGTAGAGCGTGTGTATATTGGATGCACTACGCAGAGGGTCATTGCACCAAAGATGATCAGACTAATTAGGGCACATTAGGAAGGCTTTCGTTGCAGGGTTCGCAATAATAACAAGCTATCCGATTAGTTTATTTCAATTTCTGGAGTTGGTCAAGATGGCTTATTTCGCCATTAAACTCAAAAGAAAAGTGAATCCATCCGTACTCAAATCAATCCAAAGCGGTATTAATAGTACGGTGAGCACGGATTTTCTTGAATTAAGTACAGAAAGATTGATTCAATTGCAAAATACTTAACTTATACATATTCCATTCCGAATTCGTACTTGAAATATTCCGAAAATGAGATTGATTTAAGTAAAACTAAGATTGAACCAATCTTGATTTAATCCCGAATTCGTATTTGAAATAAATCAAAAGTGAAATTAGAAGGAGAATTTTATTATGATTGGTTAACTTATCCGTTTAACGCCTCACAGAATTTCAATTATAAAACACCATCATTATTTTTGGTATGTTTTTTACTTTAAAAACTTCATGAACATATATAACTTAAAATATAAACTAAATGAGAAGCAAGAGTTTTCAATTTTACCTTTTGAAACATGAAAATAATATGTTTTCGTCATGTTCTGTTGTTTCTACACACAACAAGCAAAACGTTTTTCAACTACTTGTGTGGTGTTGTTGTAGTATCTGCAACAAACGTTGATAAGTTAAATGAGATTAAGACGCCCACTTTGTAATTTTACTCTCAGAGTGGCACTACAAATGAAAAGTTCAATAATTTGTTCACTTGATTTAAGAATTTTGTACGTATTTTCAGAAATCCTGGGATTGATTTTCAAAAGTAATCCCATTTAGGATTGTTTTAAGTACGTTTTAGTGTTATTCGTACTTGAATGTATGAGTACGACTAGTACTTAAAGTAAGTCTAAGCATCACAAGCAGCGATCGAACAAGTCAGCTGCATTTGGCATATAAAATTTTTTTGTTTACTTGCGGTGATGCCGCATTAAATTAGTTACATGTAAACCGTGTGTACGAAAATATCGGCAGTGCCCATAATTTTTATTAAGATTTACTTAGTTTAATCCAAAAATGTTTTAGTTCAACCTTAATCTTGTTGCTAACCTTTATGGGAATCGGTCCATAGTTGCAATGGCACTCCTGACAAGCGCTTTCACTGCCATCATTTTCTCTTAAAGAGTTATATTGAGATACAATTTAGCAGTAGCATTAATAAAATAAGCTAACCCGTGAAAAATGTGCTCCGAAAGGATCAGGTTTTTTGTATGAATTCATACCTCAAATCGCTTCAAACCTGCTGATGTGATGCCTGATTTTTGTATGGAGTGTTCCCGGTTTGGTAAACTATTTTCTGCTGACAATAAGCGCTTCTTTTAACATGCAAACAAAGCACTCCGAAAGTGCTTTTGTAAGGGCTAACTATATTATTTTTATTTTTTCGTTTTAAAACCTTCTTCGCTGTCAGCACTAAAATAGCAGCTTTTTTGTATATTGAATTCTTTATCATTTGCTGCTTTTTTTTGAAGCGCTCGATCATGCGCTTTTTCTTTTAAAGCCCTTATGATACTTGCTATTTTTTGTATTTGATTTTTTTAGGATTGACTGAATGAAACAACAAATGCGAGACAGAACAAGAAATACAATATGTAAAAAAAACCCTTTTTTCTGATTGACATTTCTCATGTATATTTTTTTCTTTGACTAAAACAAAAAATAAAAAAAAAAATGGTTAATGCTTGGGCAGATGAAAATATTTTGTTTTTGATAAATGAAATGAAACAGGTGCCCTTCATATGGGATTCCAAATCATATATTTTCAATTAAAGAATATACTCCGATGTAATTCGTAATATTTTTCATTATTTGCATTAAATTTTGTTGTATTAAAAAAAAAAAAAATTTTTTGTGATTCCAAAATAAAATGTAAACAAAACCAACAATATTGCCCACTTTTTTCCCCACAAAAACCGGTCAAAAAAAGCTAAAAATCGCAAAAATAAAGTTGAAAACCGCTACTTTCGGTCAAAAACTAAAAAAAATGGCAACAGTGCTAACATTTAATCTGGAAATGTCAATTTTAAGTTAAAATTTTTTTATATTTTTTTTGACAGTCTTAGATTATTTATCGATAACACACGTATAGTTGTTTGACTTTTCAAGATTTTTTATGATATAATCACACTCTTTACACTAAGCCAGTTTTGCTATGCATATATATTTGCACTGTTCTCCAATATAGAGAAAATACAAAAAATTGCAAGTACCCTAACACCTTAAGTGCTTCAAAAAACCAAAATTTTTTTTACTGCCCTACAGATAATATTGGACTACGTGGTCCATTGTGGCTTAAATGGACTACTTACAACATGGTCCAATCTACTGTAATATGGACCATGTTATAAGAAATTAACATGCAGTGCTGCCAACAACTGCATGATGTATACTTTTCTATAGTTTACAGTATTACACATTGGTAGCCCTGATGGTGTCCATTATTAATTGTTTATTTAAAAGTGAAAGTGTGAAATTTGTGAAAAAAAGGTTAAAAAATTTAAAATACCAAGTACAAATATTTAATAATAGCATTAAAAGACTACAGGGCACGCCATAAAAGGCGATTAGTAAAAAATGAAAAATGCTTAAACAACTGCTTTAGTGTACTCCATACTGTAATGACATGGAGTACTTTTAAAACTAACCCACTTTAGTATTGCATGGAGTAGTTTAGGGACTACTTCGGTGGGTTATATGATCCCCTCCTAGGACATCGTAATGTTAAAGAATATATTTGGAGTAGTTTTGGAGTACTCCTACTCCTTTATGGACTACTCTTTACATGCATGTATGGACTAGTCTCGTTATCTGCAGGGTGGGTACTATGTATATGAAAAATGTTTTGACCAGAATTGTTTATATCGCACTTGTTCAACAATACTGTAAGTATTAACTCAAAATTTAATAATTTTCGGTAGAAGCAAAACATGAAGGCATATTTATATTTTTACAGCGGCCTGCTATAAATATTACGTGTCGATTCTGCTTAATAAAAAAAGAGTGAAAAAACCAAAATTTCCAGTTAATGGAATGGTCCTATGAATAGAAAAGAATAAGAAAATTGTTTGTTGCTAAATTACAAATAGGAAATACTTAAGAATATATCCACAATTCATGTAGGGTGTGTCTTAAAATTAGCCCTGCCTGCTTTTACTTTCTTAGTTGCTTCTAATTCATCTTACGTTACGCTTTAAAGCTTTTCTTTTAACATTCGTGTTTCAATAACTTTTTTATAGCTTTTAAAGTGGCTTATTTTATGCTTCGTATCCTTGAGTTAATCTTTAATAGTAGTTTTCCTAAAATGGCCATTGACTGAAGCCAGAACCTTCATAAAATTGTATTTTATTTTATGACCTTAAAGAAAATGAAAATACCTTCAGCAGTTAAAAAAAAAAAATTAATTTTACTATGTCGTAAATATTCTAAACGGAAGCATATTAAAAAAGGTTGCTTCACCAATACACCAATAGACCCATTTACCAACAATGTTCTTAAAAAAAACGTCAATAAACTAGACCAATTTCAGTATGTTACTGTTTGTAAATTTTGTTAAATATTTAGCAATTTTTGTGTAATATTTAAACAAAAGGAAAAAAGATTAGTAGTTTTTAAATCTTTATATTCTAGAGTTTTGAGTCTGCACACAAACATTCATACGCTTGCTCATACACACTCCTATAAAACAAAAATTTTACGAGCAGCCATCGTCTAAAGCCATTTTTAATTTTCTTCTATTTGCTTTTCACCACTCTTACGATTATTATGATTTTCATTTTCATTTTGATTATGATTATAAAATCTAAGTAAACTCTAATACACAATCTGCTCGGTCATTTGCTTTTTTCTTTTTTTGTTTTCTGAAAATTCTTTTAGCCATGATGTGACCAGCAATACTGTGTGGTCAAACTCAAAAGTCATAAATTTATGCTAAATGACCAAAACATAATAAAAGTGAAGAAAGAGAACACTAGTTTAAGCCACAATAAAAAAACGGGGCAACTAAACAATAAAAATGTCAAAGGAAAGGAATAGACGAGAATAGAAAAGAGAAGAGAAGAGGAATGGGAATATCTGAGTACACTCAGAGCGAAAATATGGGACGATATGGTCACAGACAATTTGTTTTGTATAGTCCAAGAAAACGCAAACATATTATGGCCATTTTTGATTGTAACACTTATTGACCTCTATTATGTAAGTCGTTGTCGATGTCTACGTCGATTTTAAGTTGTTGTCACATTAAAGGCCCAAACAGAATGTGAATAACGTGACTTAAGCATCTGAGCAAATACATGTAAATCATATGTGTAAAACCATATTGAACTTAAGGAAACTTTATGTTAAGTTTTATAAAACTGTCATTTGCTTAAGCAAGGTGCGAAACTAATCGCTCATTCCGTACGGAATCAATGTTTTTTTAATTTCTTTTTGTTATTTTAAAAGCATTTGAGAGGCTTTTTGTTTTCTTTTTGACAGTAGCTTAAGTTTGTTTATGCACATTCTGGTTGGGCCTTAAGCCGACGACTAAATAACTTCTACGTTGATTTGGTATTTTCTAAGAATGTTGTGTTTTATTTATCAAAAATTTTACATACAAAATAATCTCTAATTATTTGTTTTCTTTTTTGACGTAAATAGTGGAAGGCCAATGTAAAAGGCATGCTGCCGCTGCGACACAAAATTAAAACATATGAAATACTACTGAAGCGGTTGCGCAATGAGCGGAATTTCTGAATGGCTAAGCGGCGCCGCTCAGGAATAAAACTTGTTCTAATATTTAGTTTTTTTCTGAGCGGCAAAGAATAAACAAGGCTAAAGTGAATGTGGAGCTCATAATTTCATCTGTACGAAGCCGACCGCTCTTATGATAAAACAGATTTCCCACATCTGGTGTTAATATTTTGCAACAGCAATTTAAAGGTTTTCACTAACATACGGAAATATTGCCAAAATCTATCTGGAATTTTGCTTGATTTATAGGATGAACACCAAACCTTCTTTTTTTTCTTAAACGCATCCAATTCTTTAAGATATCAAAACGATTTTCGCGTAATAACATTAAAGAAAACTCTCTTAACAATGGCTCTCTTAACAGCTTACCGATCAGAAATGACGGTTAGTAATAACTTTCCGCTTAAACTCGCCGCTTTACCGCTCGTCGCTTTACCGCTCATTGGCTTCTCAGTGTCTTCAGCCTTAGTGGTTGTTTTTCTTAATGTACATACTTATTCATTTTAAAATAAATTAAATTAAAAAGAGTCTGTTTTTGAAAAAATTAAGTAAAAAACAAGTAAGAGTGCCATTTTCGGCTATGCCGAATCTTTGATGCCCTCCACTGACAGTTAGAATATTTCAAGCTTGGGCCCCATATGAGATATATAAATAATAGGTTAATCTATATTAAAAGAGCCATCAGTATTAAAATTCGCCTCGGCTTAGACTTAAATATGGTAATTTATTGACCCGCAATCAGAAAGCGTTATAGTTTTGGTGAATTTGAGCAAATATTTTCGGAAGGATCCATGGTAAGCTATGAACCAATCATCACAAAATTCTATAGAGTGTTTTCTGGTATTAAAAAACCTAAATAGGAATACAATTCGACATAGAAGTGAAATTCGTTATAGCAGTTTATAGTTTAAAAGTGGTCTTCAGAAGGCAGCTTTATACCGTGTTCAGATATGCACCTTAATTGAGTTTTACGCAATAAATGACATTATTGAGCTCAATTATCCATATAAAATTGCAATTTAGTTATTGCTCAATTAATACGAAATTGTTATAAATATTGAGTAAAATTAAAATGCGACCCTGTCACAAGTTTGTTTATTGAGCATAACACAGCTTACTAAACAGGGTTTTGACATTTGGCAACTGAAATTACAACAAAACAAATGCCCATCAATTAGGTCGTTGCAAAAGCCAGATGTTTATTCCATAAAGATGTCAAAACTTGTTTACAATTTGCTTATACATGTACATTTGTGTTTACGTTGAATGTTGTATGTAGTAGTAATATAAATTGAGTTAGCTAAATTGTGTATATGTGAACAGAAAGATAATTATGTCAATAAACCGAATATTGACTCAATAAAAAAGGCATATCTGAACACGGTATTATATGAGACCTAAATTATGGACCGATTCTTGCAAAATTGCAAGAATTATATGGGGAATATGGTAAATTATGAACAGATTTTTACGACACTTTCTGCTGTAATTTGAAGCCCTATGAAACTACGAGAGACCAACTTATGCTACAAAAATCTGCTTTAAATGGGGCTTATGGTAAATTATGTGTTGACCTTCACGAAATTTAACAAAATGATTTTAAGTCATATAGTAAGAATTTGTGCCAAATCTTATATCAAGCCGTGCATTAAACTATTTAATATGTTAGTTTTTTTGTATCAAAATTATAAATTATAAAGATTCTACATTTGGACTCATAACTCTCATCCTATTGAACCAATTTTACTGGATTTCAATACCAAACTGCTGAGAATAACAACAACATTGTTCTTTAATTTTAAGTTTTTTGAAAGCGAGCGTGTTTTCAACAAATAAACGGACATGGCTAAGTTGACTAAGAATCACTCACACTATATTCTTTATGGGGTCTGAGAAGAGAAATAAACAATTTTTAACGAAATGACAAACTTGGTTTACCCTCATTCGCCACTAGCGGTGGTAGAGGGTATACAAACTTAAGTTAAAGTTGTTCCTGACGGCTTCAGTTATTCAAGCGGTACTCCATAGTGAGCATTTGGCCGAAGTCCAAGATGTATTTTAAACACAGGTGTTTGATTAAATTTTGCTAGATTTATTTAGAAATTAAATTTTTACAAATATTAATAGCATATGTGTCCACAAGTTCTTATATATTTACAATTTTTTTTTAAATTATTTTAAACGTATTTAATAAATTTGTACTTTTTAACTTAAATTTCTTTAACTTTCATTTAAGTAGTTGCAAAATTTTCTGCCAACTAAAATAGAGAAAGTATCAAGTACACGTTAAATTTACATTGTGAATAGTGATCGATCGATTTCATTAACGACTAACGGTCTAATTTATAAAAATTTCTTGTTTCAGCTTTAATGCTTACAATAGTTATCAAACACTTTTTGTTTTATAAGCCTTTAATAAAAATTCAGATTTATAAACGCTTAATAGGAGTGGATTAACAATTAAACGTTTATATTACTTTTGTATTTTTATGTTGGCAACAACATGTTATTTTAATTGTAATTTTTGTAATAGTGATGCATACAACTGGGGATTAAACAATACGAGATCATACAACGAACCAATTTTAAGTGAATTTCTGTTTTGTTTTCAATTTAAAATGAATTTCTGTTTTTTAAAACGTAATATTTAAAATAATTTTATGTTTTTTTTTTTTTTTGTTAATAAAATACATACTTCATATTGAAATAGAAGCGAAATATGTAAATCATTTATTAGCAATATCAAATTTTTACTGCTCAAACTCTGTTGGTTCCACAAAAGATTATACAGCTTTATGTTTAATGAATAATTTTACCAATTTTTATTATACATTTTTTATACGCATATGATTTGAAAATAAAACCTCCTAAGTTTTAACAAAACATTTTTAGCCACATATAACTGCCAAAATATTTTAGGTTAAAATGTTTTTACCTGGAACAATATCATTTTCCTCAATAGCAATGTTTTGAAGTACTGCTAGGGCGATAATCAATGTTTTCCCTTTTGCCAGATAAACCGTCAACCCATCTAACAAGCAGCGAAATCGTTTCTTCCAAGCCCCAAAGCAACGTTTAACAGAGTTTCTAGTGCTTATCTGTGGAGCATTATATTTGTTCTCCTTTTCATTCTGTGGTTTGGATAGTGGGGAGAATAAATAAGTCTGCAGCTTATATCCTGAGTCTCCCAACAAAATACCTTTGAACTCTCCGCTTTCAAGTTTAATAGTTGACTCATTTAAAATACGGCAGTAAATCTACAAATTGTTTTTTTAACTTCAATTTAATTTGTTATAAGCGCTTTTTTGGTAATTGCTGAAATAAATTTATAGTTATAAATCTAATTTCGTCGGGAGGTTTCTGGTGGACACATTTTTACAAAAAATTAGTTTTAAATCAATTCTATATAACAATAATAGCGCCCTCTTTTTTTAACATTTAATCCCTTTTTTGATAGCTCGAATATATTAAGAGATTTTGAGTTCTAGCATTGCCTGATATCTTTAATTTTACAGTTCTCTA
The DNA here is from genome assembly GCA_963931875.1 of Pollenia griseotomentosa. Classification (NCBI taxonomy): domain Eukaryota; kingdom Metazoa; phylum Arthropoda; class Insecta; order Diptera; family Polleniidae; genus Pollenia; species Pollenia griseotomentosa. The sequence continues at coordinate 128,623,411 of OZ007562.1, forward strand.
AACATTGTTTTGCTTCTTTCGTCACTTTTTGTGCTATGAAGCAAATTTTTGATGCAAAATTTAAAATATTATTGTTTGTAATTGCTGTGCTGCATGTTCCATTCAAAGCATGTAGAACAAAACATTTTTGTTCCGTGCGGCAAACAAGTAACTAACAGACGATACACTATGTGGTTTCTACTTTGTGTTTGCTTTAACAAATACTTTACCTATTTGAAAGACATTTTAAAATATAAGTGTAATGAATGGTTAAAAAAGGTTTGCAATATTTGAAATAAATCTTAATAGCTTTTTATATTTTATGCAAAAAGTTATAACGACTTTAAGTTTCAACAGAAAACATATCTAGCGACCCACATTATTTTAGCAAAAAAATATATCGAGCAGTTTATATTTAAAATTAATTCAAACACTAGTTATCGTTTTTCTAGAGAAAAAAAATTTTATGCGTATTAAACTTTTTTATTAAAATAAATAAAAAGACAAAAATATTTAATTTTTCGTGCAATTATTAAAATTTTATTTTAACAAACATTGAAATGTCAACTTATTAAACGCTTAAAGTAGGGTAAAGGCTACAATAAATATTTCAAATTTATGATATGTTTATTAAACGTTTAATAGGCTATTAAACATTTATAAATACTCTTTTTTCGACTTTTGCTTATTAATGACTTATAAAGCTGCAATGATGCGTTTATAAATTAGACTGTAAGAAACTACAATTGCTGCGTTACCGCAGGCTTGTGTCGCTGTCGACTTTCACTAAATGGGTGATGGTTACTGCAACTACTTATTTGCCCTCTTTCCATATTTAAAGAACAACATGTAATGCTTGCACCTCCAAAGGTAGGACGTGCGAAGGAATAAATGCTAAAGTTTCGCTTACTATCTCGCTTATAGAAGCCATGCATGTTTTATGTAAACGCTCTATTCAACGCATACGTAAACTGGCGAGTGCAACGGTTTGCTAATTTCTCGTTTTTACAGTTATTCTTTAATATTCCCCCTTACAAACCTGCTTAAAATGTGTGAAGAATTTATTCACTTAACTTGCTGCATCTCTGTATGTCTCATTGCGTACAGCGTTACTGTTGGATATTTTAAAAAATTACCAAAAAGGTGGCGCCAAAAAAGGGGACTTTAAAAGGAAAAGGGAAACTTCTTTTAAAATCAAATAAGTTTACCAAATTATGTTTTTTTTACGTATTTTGTTTAACCTAACTTAAAAAATTGTAAATTAACACTGGTCTAGTTTTTTTTTATGGGCAAGATTAATATTTCTCCCACAAGAAACCAGTAATGCCAGTACATTTTATCATAACTTGAAAAGGATTTGTCCGACTGTGAGCCAAATACTTACAGATAATAAGGATTACAATTTTCCTTGAGACATCGAAATATCGTTAGGTTTTAAATTTCATACAAAAGTTATAAGAACCAAAAATTTTACTTTTTATCATTTATCTGAAAGCCAGGTTTTTTACGAATAAAATAGGGCATATATCAACAGAATCGGTGGACAAATGTCGATTTTATTTACAATTCATTGTAATTTTTTATTTATAGTACGTATACAGAAGTTACATGAAAGTACTTTAACTAATGTGTTAAAGCAGAGTTATATTTAAATAAAATTTTGCTATTTTTGGCGAATTTTTCTTAACAAAAATCTTAGGAAAATTTAATTTGACGATTTTTGGCGATTTTCGGTGTATAAAGCCTATAGGCTTTAGTATACTAAACTTTTTACTCTGGCCAAATTTTAAAAATATCCGCAGCAGTTTTGCATTTTTGTATTTGCGAAAAACGGTACTGGCTGCATTTTTTCCAATAATCCGTATATTCGTCTTCGTTAAGCTTGTCAACTCTTAAAGAATTTCTTAATGTTTCAAAATCTTCTTCAGGAACTATTTTTGATAATGTAAAATAAAATTATGTATTGTATAAGAAAGTAATAAATTCTTTCAATTATTGTTATTTCTTACTAAATTGATTATCTTCACTACTAGATGCTGATGAAGGTATTGTGGACTCTCATAAAGCAACCTTCGCTAGGGCTTTAATGTTGCACACTTTAGCATAAATACGACCTCTTTTGCAAGTTCGATAAAATTCCTATCAAAAGTAAATTTATATACATATCAATGGTTTTCTTCCGCAACCTCGTAACTCAAAAAAAACAACGACTTTTCAGGAGAGACAAAATACTTTTTTTTTTGACCAAATACATATTTGAAACTTTTTGCTATATATTCTTTTATAATCCAAGAATTAGGAAAAATTCCGATATTCCGCCAAACAAAAAAATTCCAAAATTGTAAGGCGGTACCTATTTACTAATTACTTCTCAGGTTAAAACAAAAAATCGGAAAAAATCGAGTAACGTGGTTGTGGAAGAAAACCATCGATATGTAACATATTCAACATTTGAGGAGATCCACACTGAAAGAAAAATGCTTCATATATTTAATTTTCACTGGTTAAATGAAAATTTTCATTGTTCAAATGGAATTTCGTAGTTATAATGAAGTTTTTTCGTTAAAATCGATTGATTGGATTTCGTAATTACGTTAAAAATTTTCATTGGATATATGAAAACTAAAGTTTGTCCAAGTTAAAAAAAAATTTAATTGGGAACATAAAAAACAATATACAAACATAACTATGTATATTCATAAATTAATACAAAATTATAGTTTCCTTAAAAATATGTTTAATTGTTATTTAAAAAATGTAAGTTTTAAAATTTTCATACGTCTAATGTAATATGCTATTAAATTTATGAAATCGAAAATTTTTTTATAAAAGCAACATATTTCAATAATTGAAAAAAAAAATAACTCTATAGTCTCAATAATTAAAAGTATAAAAATATTTCGAAAAAGCATGCCTTCATAAATTTAAATTTTCATTATGACAATGAAAAATGTCATCATAGTAATGAAACAAAAACTTTCAATCCATAAATACGTATGTTTTTAGTTTTCTTTAATATGTACATACCTAAATACATATACTATGTACTAAGTAATGAACAAATAAAGGTTCTCCTTTAAAAAAAACACACCCTTATTTTAAACTGTTGTCAACCAAATGATGTATACGAAAAAGCTTGCTCTCTTTATGTGGTCTTTTTTTATTATGCGTTAGCCAAAAAAATTAACATTGTTATTGTTGTTATTTTATGACAATTTAATCTCATATTTACGGTCTTAATTGTGTAATGGCAAAAAACATAGTTTTTTTTATTCAAAAAATACACTGCTCCTGTAGGCTAGCTGGTAGTGAGCTAGTCTATCAGCGCCGAGGTAGCGGGATCGATTCCCGCCAGCGACTCTGGTTAAAAAAAAAGTTGAATAAGAACAACTTTGATTAAAAAAAAAAAATTCAATAAAATTAAAAAATAAAATAATAAAAAATTTTTTTTTTACTTTTTTGAAAGTATTCATCCAATGAATAACATTCATAGATCTAATGTAATGTTTCATTAAATACATTATAATGAAACAGGTTTCATTGATCTAACGAAGCGCTGCATAGGCTCCTTTTTAATATTGCAATTTTTCATGGGATTAATGTCAAAATTCATTGGTATTCTGTAGAAAATTCTTTCAGTGCATAACAAAACGCAATAATTACACCATAACATTTTTTTTGGATAAACGACAAAATGTAATTTAAGTAAGTAGCACATAGTTTTTTTAAAAAACAATTATTGAGGTATTATTGTCTACAAAAAATAATATTATTATAATAATATTGTTATTTAAATAGCAAATTTGGTATTATTGCGTTTTGGTCCGAATCATAGTATTTATTTCATTTTGCTTTGAACTGTATGAAAATATAGCGTTTAAGCTAGGGCTGGAGTTTCTGCTTTTTGCTTTGAATGGATTCGTATTATATAATTTTGATCTGAATTGCAACCACTTGTAGAAAAAATGAAAATATTGCATTTTGCTCTGAACCATTATCTTTTATATTGAATTGCAGTGTAGTTATTGAGTTTTGAAATGCTTTATAATAAAGGTAATATAGATTTCAATGTGTAGAATAGGATTCAATCAAAAAATAAAAAAACTTGAAACATTTAATTATTGCGTTTTGTTATGGACCTCCTCATTTACAGTTTTTAAATATGAATTGCTTACAAGTTTTTCGTTGGAAAATAGCTTTATTATTTCTACTTGCCAATGGCAACTTTCGCCCAACGAAAATGGGAAATCGTTCTACACAAAGTATTTTGCAATTATATTAATTAAAAGTTTTCTTTGAGCTTTTTTAAAAGAATGATGTTTGTTATAATATTCAAATTAACTTTGACCGTTATTGGACTTTATTAATACAAGTTGTAAATCCACTTTAAATTCTGACTTGTATTCCTTAGAAAAATTCGAAATTTCTGAGCATAGACTTAGATTGTCTGGGGTCGAGCATTTTAAAAGCAATTTAATTTCTTTTCGCCAAGATTCCAAACAATTTTTAAACAATATAGCCAAACCAAGGGGAACATCTGTAAGCAACCTCTGTACTTGCTGTGCTTTTATATTTCTAAGTACCGGAACAAAGCATTGTTGCGCTTTTAACAAAAAAGTTTATTAAAAACACTACGCGACAGTTTTTTGACCGGGTGTATCTAATCCCTAATCTTTATGTAAAATTGTCCGATGATTCTGAATATTAAGACTAATTGAATTGACCCACATTTCGATATGTATCAAATCAAAGAAAAACACAACAAATAAATATACAAAGCTAAATTTTTAGTCCCAATAAAAATTAAAAAAAGCTGAATGCCGGTATTTATTAAAAGTATTTTGAAATAAATAAAGGTTTAAAAAACAAATTTTCTATGAAAATTTTCCATAATAAACGTTTTATTAAATTTAAAATTCATTTATAAATACGGGGGTAAAACTATAGAATTGCTTTGTGGGTTAATTCACCTAAATCTTCTGAAGCTTTGGAATTTTTGCCCCAATCTATGTCTTGTTGGGGGCAAAATGTTCATATAAAAATGGCCTAATGTCGTGTGTAATAAAACATTAAAATTTTTAAATACTTCGCTTAACAAAAAATAACTAGAGAAGAGCAAAATTATAAAAAATCATTCAATTTTCTACTTTTTTCTACTGTTCTTCTTTTGAAAATTCGGACTTCATATTCAGAATCTGTGGACAATCCTACATAATGATTAGGAGTCAGATTCTTTGGTTACGACTTTGTTGACAATTTGTGACACAGTGTAATATATGCCATGTATATATACATGGTATCCGAAAATAATAAGTAAGTAAAACTAAGATTGAAAATGCCCTTGATTCAAGTATTAAAAAGTTGATTCAATCGCGAGTTCGTACTTGAAATAAACCAAAAGTTAAATTAGAAGGAGAATTTTATTATGATTGATAAACTTACCCGTTTTACACCTTACAGAGTTTAAATTTTATAAAACACCAGCATCATTCTCGTTATGGTTTTTACTTTAAAAACGTAATGAACATATAAACTAAATCAGAAAAGCAAGAGTTCTCAATTTAACTTTCTCAACATTAAAGTAATGTGTTTTCGTCTTGTGCTGTGGTTTTTGTTGTTTCTGCACACAACAAGCAAAACGTTTTTCAACTACTTGCGTGGTGTTGTTGTAGTGTCTGCAACAAACCTTAAGGCCGTGTCAGATAAAACTTTTGCTTCGCGTTGCGTTACATATACTTTGACAGAAAAGCGTAAAGCAAAAAGTGTATGTCACAATAAAAACTTTGACAACACTCACACATTGTGTGTTAAAAAGAAAAAAAATAAAAACAATTATACTAGAAGATTGTCAAAGCGCGCAAAAAGATGAGAGTTGCCCAACTTTTCGCTTCGCTTTGCGTTAAAAGCAGTTTATGTGACAAGTGCCATATAAACATGTACATTTAACTCAAATGTCAAAGCGTATATGTAACGCAACGCGAATCAAAAGTTTTATCTGACACGGCCTTTAGTAAGTTTAATGAGATTAAAAAGTTCACTTGTAATTTTTCTCTCAGAGTGGTACTACCAACGCAAAGTTCAATCTCATTTTTACTTGGTTTAAGAATTTTGTGCTTATTTTAAGAAATTCCGGGAATCCGGTAATCCATTAAGGATTGTTTGAAGTAAGTTTTAGTGTTATTCGTAATTGAATTTTTGAGTACGACTCGTACTAAAATTAAGTATAAAAAACTTAATTTGTACCGAGTGTTTTTCTTTCTTTGTATGTAGGATATGCTTTTTTTTAAATAAAAGTTGCCCATATTTTAATTGAAACCATTGTGCCACTTGTTAAAAGAGTATACAAAAAGTATCACATTTGGGCTCATTTTGTAAAAGTAGCAAAATATGTAGTATACTAGCAGTCAAAAAAATATAAAATTTCTACTTCAGTATCACAAATGGTAACGATGATTGCGTAGCGCATAAATCTGCGCTTACTCTTTAAAATGTGCCATTAGAGCTTCGCAAAATAAGAATTTTTTACGGGATACGTAAAAAGTTTAGTTATCCGTTACCATTTTAAAACGTATTTTTCTCTGCGTGTACTAAACTTAAGCTGGCTAGAAAGAGAACAGTCTAAATTTAAAAAAAAAAGAAAAAAATATAAAAGCGCTACATACATAAATGCAGTACTGCAGTCACAATTTTGGTAAAACAGGTTTCGGTCGAACTAACCAAGTGCCCTAAACAATATTTCAATACAAATATTTGGCACAAAGAACTTTTACATGAATCTTAAACTCATTAAATAATTTTTTTTTTGGCGAGTCCATGATTGCCCATAAGTCCCAAATAGGGTAAAAAAATTATTTTTAAAATATACTATGGTGTAGGGTATCATATGGTCGGCCATGGCCCGACAATTCTTTCTTACTGGTTAGTCTGTATGTATGTTGCAGTTTTTGTCATTTTTTATTTTTTTGTCAAGAACCAACTTGACTTTTAAGGTGTTTGTTGTTGATGTTTTTTGTTGTGTTTAGTGTTAGCGAGTTGTTTGAATTTTCTTTGAAAAATTCTACATTTAACTTTTTTTTTATTTTCTTTCACTTTTCTTTTGGTTTGTTTTTACAGTTGGTGTCTTCATTTCCAGCATTTATCCCATTTGGCTTTATAAGGATTTTTTCTATTTTTTTGGTAAGTGTTATAAACTTAAGAGCATTTTTTTGTGTATATTGTATGAGTTTCATTCCATTTTCATTTTTTGTTTTTGCTTTTCATTTTACTTGACTCTTTTACTAACAGATTTTATGACTTTGGTCGCTTAAGTTACGCTTTATGCGTCTTATGTTAGTTAAATGTTAAAGAGTATTTTTAGTTTTTTATTTTGTTATTTTCTTTGTTATTCCTGATTATGTATTTTTTGCTTTGTAATATATCTCGTTTAATATATGAAATACAATTATTATACAGACATAGAAATATAACCCGCAACACTTACATATACGCGGTGGGGTTTAAAAAAAGGGTATGGAAATAAAAGTGGCAAGTGGACACAACGAAAAGAAATAGTAGAATGGTGTTGTCCAAGCCCAGACTATTTTTACTATATTTACCCTAGCGAGTACATATCAGAGAAAGTCAATAGGTATCAAACAATTAAAGTACTCTAGCACATCGAGCCCTAGCCTCAAAAATAACGTAAGCGCCAAAAATCAAATTTTGCAGGAAAGATTTTTTTTATTTTATTTCATATACGATAAAATGGTAAAATCGTAACGGTACCTTATGTGACAGTAACATTTTAGGAGATAATGCAGTGCTACCAATTAACTCATTTATTAAAAAAACGAAAATTGAAAATGACATTCGGTTTACACACAAAAAAAAAAAAAAAAAATAGACAATAAACAGATGACTCGAAAATGTCACCTGTACGAATTCACCTTGTATCATACTTATTTCTTTCATACTCCCACATATCCGCATACACCCACCCATAGGTATATTATTGACTTCAAACATTTTTTTATTTGTCATCTGATAAGAAATGAACTAAATATTTAGAAAAAACTATAAGAAAATCTGAAAAATGGCTGCAAATTAAAATACGTCGTATTATTGTAATTGTTCTTAATAAAAACACAAAAAGTAACCGAATAAGCCTAGTACTCTGTTCAAATTTGTGAAAAATGTTGTTATTTCACACGAACATTTTGACATTTATCAATGTTACCTATTATGCTAGTTTGTACAAATTGACGATTTTAATTTGACGATTTTATTCCTGCAAATCGCACATGTATTCTACTAAAAATAATTCCTTTTAATAAAAAATTTAAGAAAAAAGAAAGGAAATATGGATAAAAAACTGTTACCGGTTGAGTTTTTTAAATTTTTAAGTTCTTAATTAATAATCAGTTCATACTTTTTTGCTTTTGCTTAAAATTCCACGTGAAATAAGTGCAGCTTTCATTATTTCGCAGTTGTAAAAAATGTTGCCAGAAACATTTCCGAACTTTTTCACAAAATGAACAGAGTACAACTCTATCGACATTTTTTCATAGATTTTCCCCACAAGTTTTTTTCATATGCGTTTTAACAGCGTTTCACGTGAAATGTTGAATAGAGTACCAGGCCATACAAAGAAAAATAAAATTCGCGGTTAAAAAATGAGATATCACAGATAAATACATTTCTAAATTATATGACTCTGACAACTTTATCTGTTGGCAGTTGCATTTTTAAGACGTTTAAAATTTAAGGGCTGAAGTGGATCAGTATGCCAACGAAATGTTAAGGCTCAGTTAGTCTTTACTATCTGCTTCAGTTCTGTTCCGTGCCGTTCTGTTACGAAATTGTAATAGTTACTTTTTATGTAGCAACTTAGCAGCCATTTATGACAAATTTATTAGTTTTGCACCGTCCATTGTTTTATTTCAATAACTTTAATGCACATAAATTTGAAGAAATTAAATTTTATGAATTCTTAAAATCAAAAAATAGTTTATTTCAATATAAAAATGTATTTTTTTTATTTATTTTGCTGTCACTTACAATAACTTAACAAGTTTTTGATTTTAACAAACTGAACGGCAACAGAACAGAAAAACTAATCAATTTCCCAGGTTTTTAAATAACAAAAACAAATCAGCTGATTCGTAACAGAACAGAAAGTAAAGACTAACTGAGCCTTTAGCCTAACAGAAGACTGACATCATCATGATGTGGTGGAAAAACAACTCCACAAGGTATCCGCGGCTGTCTAAATAAGAATCAAGAGTTTTATCAATTCCTACCTGCAGCGCAGCATCAGAGGGAGTTTACTCTTCAGCTGGAAACATAAACAAGAAATAGAATAGAACCCAAAACAGTTGATAGCCTTCTTTGTGATAATTCTTTTTATAAAAAACAACTTTCGTAACAGAGATTATGTTTTATTATTGTTAATAGAAGCATAATTTTATAATAATAGAAAATTTTTATGTTTTAATATAACTTTTACATAAATTAATAAAATTCTTACTTAATCAGTGCTATATTTATTTTGCTGGTTTTGGAAAATACTTTAAATATAATTATGTTTTCTACACCAAAATTTTTATGGTCGTGACAACACTGCTTGGTTTACAATAACCATACAATTTGTTGAAGTTATATTGAAATAATCTTGAACTAATTGATCCATTTTTAACAAATGGACTACTCCATGGACTAAGCCATGCCATTGTTAAAAAGAGTTTGTAGTGAAACGACATGTCTTCGTTTTTTAACGACCTGTTTTCGTTTTTAAACGATTTCAAAGCTAATCCTCTGTAGTATACCATGGAGTAGTTTTAAGACTACTCCTTTATGATGCAAAGCTGGGTTATATGGTCCTGCCCTAGGACATCGTAATGTTAAATATACCATGTTTTTTCCATACATTGGGGTTACCTTTGGACTATTTCTAGTCCCTTATGAGCTACATTTGACATGCGTGTATGGACTAGTCGCATTATTTGCAGGCTACATGCCTATACTCATACGCATTTATATGATTATACAAATGCATGCCTGTTTGTTCATACTCATATCAGTCGCTATACAAAACTTATTTATGTTCATACTTATTGGTAGCCATACCTGTCTGTACTCGTGCTCGGTGATGTATGAATAAGCTACAAGTATTCAAAATATAACTTTTTGGCTTAATTTAGATTTTCGTTTTTTTTTTTAATAAATGAGTTTATTGGCAACACTTGCATTATCTTCTAAAATGTCTTGGTCAGGTAAGAAACCGTTAATATTTTATAGCAAGAACAATTTAATCGTAAGCGACAAATTTAATACAAAATTTATATAAAATAAAACAAAAAAACTCTCTCCTGTAAAATTAGATTTTTGGAGCTTACGTTATTTTCGCTGTTAGGGCTCGTTATGTATACAAAATATAGGCCTGTTCAATTTTAAACTTTACAAAACAATATTTTGACACAACAAAGTAGCTATTGTCAAAGTGACTGTCGCCAAATTGTTTGTCGGTACCTATATTTAAAAGGAAATTATGGCATTAAAAGCTGTTTTCGGAAGTGGTATTTGTATGGGAGCTACGATCAAGTATGGACCTTTTCCAATAAAATTTGGAATAGCGATAAAGACTGCTATAAAATAAGCTTCGAACAAATAAAATCTCAATACCAACATAATTAGATGTTTTATGGGCACAGAAAGAAGCTTGTATGAGGGCTCTGTGAAATGATGGACCGATTATAACACTGCGGAACAGACATTTTGCGCTCTGGAATTTGATAGCAAATTTTTACTAATTTGAGGTCGCTGATTTCAAATCTAGTCTCCATTTTTATCTATCAGCTCTACTTTTTGAGATATACCGTTATTTCCAAAATTAAGGCACTTTCACTACATATATTGGAATAACTTGAAAACAGTTGACCATATCAGTTAACAAAAAAATCCGAAACTCGACAAAGGTATTATCTCTAAGCCGTGCCTTCATTGTTTTTAAATTTGAGTTATCGTCTTAGAGATATGGTTGAATTTTTGAAGAAAATAAAAGAGCATTAAAAAAAGAAACAAATTTTTTGTTCTTTAAAAATTCATAAAAAATAAAAATGCGACAAAAATCTTAGTTTTGGTCTAAAAACATTAATCTTGACATAATTTCGAATGAAATGAGGCTTATTTTATTGCAATCGGCGCACAACTTTTGATTTTATTTACAATTTACTAAGAAAATTGAGTATCGATTTTCATACAAAAATAACATTTTAAATGTGTGTGTGTCATGAAAGTCATTTCTTTTTGTATGAAAATCGATATTCAGTTTTCTCAGTAAAGATAATACTATTGTAGAGTTTCGGACAGTTTCCAATATATATGTAGTGAAAGTGCCTTAATTTTGTAAATAACGGTATATCTCGAAAAGTAGAGCTGAGAGAGAAAAATGAAGATTAGATTTGAAATCAGCGACCCCAAATTAGTAAAAATTTGATATCAAATTCCAGAGCGAACAAAAAAAGTTTATATTTGTTCCGCAGTGTAATCATTGGTAATAGGCTTGGTCCTTGTAGCTCTTTATTTGTTTTTGACAATTCGCAACTGTTGAAAAATACATTTTTTTGTAACTTTGATCTTTTTAGATCTAAATTAAGTTTATATTTTAAAGATGTTTGTTACCATCGGGACGACCGGAAGATTTTTGAATTTTTTCTTTTAAATGATGAAACACCCTGTACATTTTATATGTGCTAGTGTTTGTATCCATCGCTAGTTTTACTTTTGTATTTTTCTTACACTTTTTTTATGTTCTCAAGTTTTTTCGGGTTATAGTTGCTGTTAAAATTCTTGATAAAACGTACCATCAATCCTTTCAACATTGAGAGCGTTTTAATATTGTCTACCAAAATGTCACTTATTTAATACATTTGGTAGTTATACAGAAGAAGTTGCAGGATTTTACAAGAATAAAATACTAAGGAGTCAAAATAAGGTCAATTAAAACATTCTTTTGATAATTGTAACAGTTTTGTTAAAGTACTTTTCCTTATTTAGTATTGCATAAAAACTGCTAGCATCTTACTAGTTTTCAAACTAAAAGATAGTATTGATAACACTGGTCTACAAATTTTGAAAAAAATTGACGGCAGAAACGAAGTGTGTTTTTTAACTAATTAGGGTGCGCTGATTTCGAATGTGGCATACAAATTGGGCTATCATGTCTGGTTAATTTTTTATCGCATGCTGGCAATACTGTAAAACAGTCAACACTGACACTAGAATTTCACAATTATTTATTTGATAGGAGACCACATTCTTTCTAAATCTTCATAATAGAAGCGTTTAAGCATATTTGGGAGATCGTGTGTTACTATTTTTGCTTTGTGTGTGGTGAATATTTGGTTGCCAAAAAGGATATGCGATATCAAAATCATTAAAATATGAATATTTACATTATTTTGGTTTTGCAGTCAGAAACTTGGACAAACCTTGGACACCGACAATGTTTTAATTATTATTCATTCGCATTTAGATTTTTTTCAAAAAAAAAAAAAAAAAAAGGAGCAGTGAGCGCGAATAAGGGGAGCGTGCCTACCAAGATTTAATAAAAATTTAAAGAATTTATTAAGGATTTTGGGACAAAAGCATGTTAGGAGACTGTTGCTGGACTCTAATACGTGAAACCGAACCAACAAAATACAAACGTCTTCAAATAGGGCCACTAACTTTAAAAAATTCATTGATTTTTAAATAAACAAGTGATTTTTTTATGTAAGAAACGAATAAAAACATTTTTTGTATCTCGAAAGCCTGACGTGATAGAGAAAACCCAATTTCAGATTCGAACTCAGATATTTTGTTGCTCTAGTTCAAAACCTTGTTGGCTAGTGTAATTATATTAAGCTTCGAAGTGGTTGAAATGTCAATGCCGAAAATGATCGCACATCGGATATTAAGGAAAAAACGAAAGCCTAAACCTGAGTATTTTATGCACTTATAACATGATTTCTACTTAATGGGATTTCTTTGCACATAAAGATCTTTTTGTACAAAAGGGTGATGACCAATAATGTCATACGAGTGTGAAACTTGGGACCTGAAACAAGCAGATGCGAACTTTGCGGACTCTATAAAATTTACAAAAAGAGTGTACAAAATAAGAACAAATGATGAACTAAAGGAAGCACGTAGAGAATCATCCCTATCACCACTGATAAGATCGAAGAGACGAGGATGAGCTGGTTTCGAAGCATGTTTTGATACAAAATCCACATTTGTCGTAAAATCGTTGTATATGACTTGAAAGCACATAATACCAACTTTCATGACGATCGGTCAATAATTTACCACAGTTTACAAATAGCCTTAACCCCAAACGTATTAAAATATTTTAGTAAAATACGGTGTACTAATTAAATTTCATATCACTAGACAAAACATTAGAGAACTCTCGAAGAACACAATAATAGGTCAGATTTAGTAAAGATTGGTTCGTAATTTGTCGTAGATTCCATATAAATGTTACTCTTGAAAAATTCAAATTCAATGTGAAGTGTATTAAAGATTAAATTCTTATCAGGCCTTTCGCACATTCCAATCGAAATGGTTTTAATAGCGCATTTGCAATTCCGATTAACTTTGTTTCGGATTTTGCTTATTATATTTTTTGGAAAGGCAAAATACGGAATTACTTACACTTCCGATCAGAATTCATTTCTGTGACATGTTTGTGTTTTAGAGAAAAAACGTGTTTTAGTTTTGAAAAAAATTATTAATCCAAATTTTTTTTTTTTTTTTTATATTTTTAATTATGCTTAAGTTCATTAAATTTAATTTTCATTAAATTATTTTTATGCAGAAAGGAATTTTACAACATGAAAATTAATTAAAATTGTTATTGATAATCGTTCATTCTTGACCGTGGCCGGGGCTTGAACCCGGGCCGGCAGGTTACCATGACATGTTTCGATCGCAACCACTCGATCTCCTCAGATGGATTTGCCGTTTTACACTCGCAGCCATCGACGACTGCTGACGTCCATGTCAAACATCAATCCTTAAACCAAATTGTATTTTAACCTTTGGTAGATCGAAGTTTGCTTTTTTGAATGATTATCCATTTTAATTGATTTTACATATTAATTTATTTACAATTTATTATAAACACTAAAATTACCGATAATTTTGTAAAAATAGCAAAGCGGTAAATTTTAACTAAAAAGGGTCAAACTTTTGAATCAAAAACAATAATACAATACTAAACTCAAATTATAAATCATACCCCAGTTACACACTTTTTCTCGAACAATGTTACTCAATAGATTGATAAGAGACCGATAGTCTAAGCAATTGAATTTTGCAAAATGGGCTAACTATGTAGATTTTTTCGATAGAAAATGTTTGCAAGGCAAAAAAACTCACATACAAAAACATACAACAAAACTGCATTTAGTTAACTTACCCACTCTTTCTATGGTTAAGCTTAAGTACGAAGAATACACTTATAGGAGTACAAAAGCATGCAGCCATACCCTGCAGACATAGTTTAACCTGTCAAGTTTTGGGACAGTCATAATACTGGTTATGGCGAGTAAAAATAGTAGAACAATAAGAAAAATGATGAAATATCGACTGAAAGTTTTGAACTTTAAATGAAATACAACAAGCGCATAACTTTGTGTTAAGGCAACATGTTGTTACAATAGAAAAAATAATGTGAAATTTTGATGCATAATCATAAATCATTTATGTTCAAATAATTAAATAAATTGGAAAAATTTCCGATTTCTTTTTTTTCAAATAGTTGAATTTAATATGTGTATTACATTTTAAAAGTATAATGGTAACCCAATAAAAAATGGAGCTTCCAACGAAGCAAGTTTGTAAGGGAGAAACATAAAAGTTTCGCTTACCATTGCGCTTACGGAAGACATGAATTTTTTATGGCGAGTTCACACTTTAAAGCAATACATTTTTGACACGTAAAGCGCATTATTCAGCGCATATAAAAATTGTTGGATGTAACGATCAGCTTTACACACTGAATGTTTTGATACAGTTATTTTTCGTTATTCTCCCTTACAAACCTGCTTCGTAGTAAGGGAATGCCGTGGAACTTGAAATGTTATTTCTCTTGATAAAAGTTGTTGAGAGTTGTTTCACTTGCATTTCTGAATGTCTTATTGCACAGCGTTTATTTGTGCGCTTATTTTTTTAAATGTACCATTAATGCTTCGCAAAATGATAAATTTTTTTTATTGTGAAATAAATCCATATCGGGCCATTCAGCTGGTGTCTGTTTATTGTGAATTTTTCTGTAACGAAAGGCATAGAGCAAAAGTAAAAAATGTGTATTGAAGATAACAAAAAATTATTTCTTGTGGGTGAAGTGTTAAAATATTCCAAGATTTAATACAACTAGGGTTGCCAGATACCAAAAGTAAAATTTTACTTCAGATTTTATTTTGCAATAAAAAAAATTTAAAAAGCAAGGAAACGTAACACTTAAAATTCAGTCTTATATCATATTACAAAATTATAATCAGGGCAAATACACTACAAGTGGCAGCGAAAAGCCGGCTGACTTTGACAGTTCGAACCAATTTGTTTTGGTTTCATAATATGTTATTTATAAATAGTGGACATTTCGAGCCTTAAACATCTGCTGTTTCTGTGGGTTTTGTTTTGTTGTAGTATTGCTGCCACCGTACATATAAATTCACCTTGGTATATATTAAATTAAATCTAATAAAAAAAGTACATAAACACCCATGACAAAAATATTTGCAGGAATTGTAAAAATTTTAATTTACTTTTATTTACACTATAAATAAAACAACTAGTATATAAGCAAATACAAATTAACCAATAACTGTTTTATGAAAACCTAATGTCAAAATCTATAGTTCGATATAAGGAAAAAGGACATATGTATATGCAAACAGCCTAAAGTCGAACACAATTTCTAACCACAATTAATTACTTCGTCTGAAGGGTATCCATATATAGTGCTTAACCTGCAGCTAAAATTGAACTGTTTTGGACTAGTTTATTACTAGTTGTAAGACCTCGAAAAATGAGAAAGGTGTAAAATTTCAACTTTACAAGTATTCTTCTATAACTGCTAAAGAATGCCTCATAGAAGCCCTCTGCTCTTTCGTATGAAAGATAAGATACACATTCCACATTCGCTTATATAAAAAGAGAGAGAGAAGAGTACAATTTTTTTGCACAAGCAAGAGCAAAATAGTTTTTTCTTTTTGATTCCGTTGCCATTTTAATTTAACTGCGAAAGAAGGGAGAGCAGAAGGCCTACTTCGCAATGACAACGTGTGTAAAAATGTATGCGTATGGAATGGAGCGAGCAAGCCTTGTATATCCAAAAGAAGTAATACAGAGGCCATCTAGAAGACAACTGTACTCTTTCTTTTTATCCCTGGGTAATTTTTGAGTAAACACATATTTTTTTTTTTTTTTTTTTTTTTTAATATTTTTAATTAGGCTTAAGTTCATTAAATTTAATTTTCATTAAATTATTTTTATGAAGAAAGGTGTTTTACAACATGAAAATTAATTAAAATTGTTATTGATAATCTTTCATTTTTGACCGTGGCCGGGATTCGAACCGCGGCCGGCAGGTTACCATGACATGTTTCGATCGCAACCACTCGATCTTCTCAAATGGATTTGCCGTTTTACACTCGCAGCCATCGAAGGCTGCTGACGTCAATAGTCAAACATCAATCCTTAAACCAAATTGTATTTTAACCTTTGGTAGATCGAAGTTTGCTTTTTTTTGAATGATTATCTATTTTAATTGATTTTACATGTTCTTCCTTACTTCTGTTTTTTCGTACTTTTGTCAAGAATTTTTCTTGAAGTCCAAAGTACATTTTTTTGTTTTTTTCATTTTTGTCTTTCTTTTTCTTGTTGACCTTTTTCAGCACAACTTGAAGGACAAATGAACACATAGAGCTCGTGCCTTAGCTTTTAACAATAATTAGTATTGTGGTTATTTTGTTGAACTATCTATGGTTTTTAATCCAAATTTTTTTTTTAATATTTTTAATTAGGCTTAAGTTCATTAAATTTAGTTTTCATTAAATTATTTTTATGATGAAAGGTGTTTTACAACATGAAAATTAATTAAAATTGTTATTGATAATCTTTCATTTTTGACCGTGGCCGGGATTCGAACCGCGGCCGGCAGGTTACCATGACATGTTTCGATCGCAACCACTCGATCTTCTCAAATGGATTTGCCGTTTTACACTCGCAGCCATCGAAGGCTGCTGACGTCAATAGTCAAACATCAATCCTTAAACCAAATTGTATTTTAACCTTTGGTAGATCGAAGTTTGCTTTTTTTTGAATGATTATCTATTTTAATTGATTTTACATGTTCTTCCTTACTTCTGTTTTTTCGTACTTTTGTCAAGAATTTTTCTTGAAGTCCAAAGTACATTTTTTTGTTTTTTTCATTTTTGTCACACATATTATTAGAACGACTCACCAAAAAAAGGTGCTCGATGTACCCTCCTAAAAATGAATCTTGGACTTTTTTAAGATGACATTTTGAATATTTCGGCTCTAGCTTTGACCTCTCGTGAGCTGGACCAATTTAAAAAGGGGTCTATTTTTGCATGTGTTGTTGATTTGAGAATCTGTTTCCTTACCAACATATACAAATTGGGAATCGTAAGAAAGGTTTTTCCGACTGTAAGGCGCGTCCGACTGTATATAAAATTTGTCCAAGGACGATCATCCATGCCCTTTTTTTAAGGATTTTCTGTAAAAAAAACGATTTTTGAATTGTTTGTTCGGTGTTGTTTGTAATAAAAATGCCAAATTAACATTTTTTTTCGTAAATTAAAAAATATGCCGCCAAAAAGTCGTGCATCATTTCTTTTTTCTTTCTTTAGTCCTATTTTGATCCAAACATGATCTAGAAACTAAATGCGCTATCATATGAAAGTAACCACAAAATTGCAGTTATATATATTCCAGAGCACCGTGTAAAATGCATCCTTATTTGCAAAAATCAAAATTATTTACATACAAAGATGATGTACTTGGCAAAAGAAAAAAAATTTGATACCTATATTGCCCTATTTAAAACGAAGGGTTACCACCCCATTACATTTTTGTCAAAACGCGAACTAGCACGAATTTCAAAAAAAGCTGAGACACGTATTTAATTAAATCGACTAAAGATTAAAATATGTTAATTTGGCATTTTCATTACAAACAACCCCGAACAAAAAATTCCAAAACCGTTTTTTACAGAAAATCCTTTAAAAAAGGACATGGATGATCGTCCTTGGACAAATTGTATATACAGTTGGACGCGCCTTAAAAACCCCTTCCTTACGATACCTAATTTGTATATGTTGGTAAGGAAACAGATTCTCAAATCAACAAAACATGCAAAAATAGACCCTGTTTCAAAATGGTCCAGCTCACGAGAGGTCAATGCTGAAGCCGAAATATTTAAAATGTCATCTTAAAAAAGTCCAAGGTTCATTACTAGGAGGGTACATCGAGCAAGCATTTTGCTTTCATACAACGTGAGTCGCTCTAGTGTATATATGTGTGACGCACATGCACTTAAGTACACATACACTTCTTATAGTTTCGTTATTTCCGCTTCATTTTTTGTAAATTTATAATATTAATTCAGTCTTTTTTGATCTTTTTCTCTTCCCTTTTTATGTGCGCGTGAGTATTTTTCTTTTTGTATTTTTTTTTTTAAATTGCTGTAAAAAGGAAACAACCATGTTAAGTCTTCTTATAAAATCCTTTGAAAATATGGCTTAAAAAAAAAACAAAAGTTTATATGATTGTAAGCAGTTAAGATAAGAGTGTTTGGGTATATTCAAACACATTCATTCTTACACTCTTGAAACATTTATAAACATTTTCCTTTTCTTAATCCTATGAATTGTTACAAATACGTATTTGGCTTGTGGTTTTTTTTTCATAACTTTAGCGTACTTAACACTTGTTGTAATAAATTGTAAGGAATTGATAAAAAAAGCACATAATTTTGTTAAGAAAAAGTTCACTTTAAAAGAAAGAAAGGTAATTAGATTTAAAAATTAGAGTGGAACAAGATTAGAAAGAAAGCAAGACAAAAAAGATAGAAACATTTAAAATGACAATACTATTATAATAATTACAAGGGCAAGTTTTTCAAGTCTTTTGCTTAAAACAAACAAGTTTTAGCAAGAGTTTTAGAAAAACGTTTTATTTGCATGTAACGATATTTTTTGCAATAAATTTCTTAACAGCAAAAAAAATTAAAAGATTTAATTTGCAATTAACAACTCCACTAAATAAAATACTATTGGCAAATTTGAACTAATTTCTCAAATGAGGTACAAGTTTTTAATATCGGGTATTTTTTAGCTGAATGAGAACTTTCGATATCGATAACTACGAATTGATGACTGAGTGTCGAAATGTGTGGATATTTCTGTTCAGTAAGGTTTGGCAAGTCAATATGAATCGCTTAACGCTAGAAAAACGCTTCCAAGTTCCAAGTGGAAATTTACTTCGCAAAAAAATAATGAATAAATTCTTTCGCGAAGTTCATAGAGCACTTCTTCGTCCATTAAACGAAGCTTATCTCTGATTAAATGGCTACGTAAATAAGCACAATTGTCGTATAAGGAGTGAAGACAATCCTCAAGCCGTTAACGAGTCACCATTATGTCCATTGAAATTGAATGTTTGGTATGGTTGACACTTACGAAATGCGCAAGGAGGTGCCGTTACGGTGAATGGCGAACGCTATCGATTGAATTAATCAGCTGAATTAATCAACTGAATTAATCAGAAACACATCAACAACATTTGGTTCCAACAATACGGCTCAACGTGCCATATAATGCGCTTAACAATCCATTTATTGCAAAATCAGTCTGGTGAAAATTCGATTTCCAAAAGCGCTCTTGTTCACTGGCTCCTTATTAAGTACGATTTAGCGCTTCTGGATTACTTTTTCTGGGGCTATGTAAAGTCATTAGCTTATGACGCCAAACAACCAACTCTTTACCCTTCGTCTTACTCATGAGTCTGGCCAGACCTTTTTCGATTTTAGATGTTATTTAAATATATATAAAACACAGGTAGAGACTTAAAATTTCAGGTAACCTTCCAGAATTTAGTTTACTATAAGAAGCTGAAAAAATATATCCTGGAAAGGATATAAAAGGAAACTTATTCGAATATTTTACTGCACACATCACATTCGTAACACATGTGGTCTGGCCGGTCCCATATATATTTTCTATAGAATATGCCGTATTTTTAACTTTCTTTCTTGCTGTTTTTAATTCTTTTTTATTAAATTACCAATAAGCACAGTAACTAGTAACTCACGTTCAGAAGCTGATTTTTACATGTGGAAGAGTGGAGGCTAATGACTTAGAACATAATAAAGTTGCAGAGGAAGGTTATGAAATTCAACCGTTCACAGCTAAACAGAATGATGATGTGGATTACGTTCCAAATATGAACGATTCATCCAGTACTGAAAATAATTTTGTCATAAAACCAAATTAATCGTTTGCTTTTTAACACGATAAGAACCACATGTAAAAACTTGACGACAATACTCTGCCCATGATTATTTCTATGGTAAAGATTGACCAAAATGGAATAAGCAGCAACTTAATGTGGTATATGCTGCGTAAAAATAATATGCGTTTTGGAGTTGGGCCCATGGAACAAGGCTCTTTTCCAATTCAGGCGCTCAAGAGATTTTGCACCCCAAATATTAAATTTATAATCATAACTAAAACAAATTGTGTTCGTGTATTTGCTTGAAAAGGAACGATGTTTGAAAATTTGCAAACGAATTGGTTCTATTTGATATTGAAAATGGAATTTTCATATACTCCAAAAAAATTCTTATTCAAAGTGTTCAGATTATCAGCAACATTCTAAAATTAAAATTACATGTTTCAGTTGCTAAGGAAATCCATAACGCTAAAACATTTATTTTATTTCTCTTTTTTATTACAAATAACATAGTATTGCATATTATAAACATTTTATGAAATAAAACGATCTTATTTTTCAGTTTTTCGAAACATGTTGATAGGTTAAAATATGTAAATTTGTATATTATAAATAAAAATAATATGAATATGTACGCATATTATTTCATATAATGAATTTCTTATTTTATTTAAATTATAAATGTGTATAATATCACATTTAATTTAAAAAAATTGGTTTTATTTATTCAAAAGTTAGTTGGGTCTGGCTAGACTCATGCGTTACGAATGTGAAAATAAAATCATGTGTAAGACCGAGGGTTAAAGCATTGGAAACCAATATTCAAGCCACCACTGACACCATACAGGCGGGCTAATTGGAAAATGTAGTCCAAAATTGGACTGATTGAATAGACCATGTAACTCGTAGCGGTGGCGACCATATGCCGGAAATTATATTAAAAAAAAAGCCAGATTATAATAAAAGAAATTTAATTTTAAAAAATTTCTGTCTTGTATTATCATTTAAACTTCTTATGCAGCTAAAAAAAACACCCTATATATTCACAAAAATAATAATTTGGAAATCGCAATTTTTATTGAAATTTTCGCTGGTTGCAACTTTTAATTACATCGTACATCATCAGTATGCTAAAAAGATATATAATTTATATCATAAAACTTATTTTCAAAGTTATTGTGATTTTTTTTTCGCAATATATTTTAGAACACAATTTTTAATATTTATGCTACTTTACTTTAAGATTTGAATTTCCGTTTGTTTTTGTAAAATTAACTATCCATTAGTTTTTATAAAAATTCAATTTGGCTTTTTTAAAAGGCTCTCATAAAGTAAATACTCTCAAATCTTTTGGAACGTAACTGCCGTTCAAAAACAGAGTTTGGGTGTATTGGTAATATCTTTGTTAATGCGCTAAAATTTCCATTTTCATGTGGGGGTTAGTAGTAAAGTTTGCCATTTTTATTAAATTAATTATAATACAAATCGAATGGGTTATTACAACCCATTTTAACGAGTCAATGTTTTGTATGTACAAAAACAAAACGTTGGCAGAATAATTTATTCATTTCATTTGATGTGGGTAGCAAGTATGGCAGGACGACAACGCTTATAAAAAGCTTCAATAAATATAGCGTTTTTTAATATGGCAGTAGTGGCATTGATGCTTGACACCGTTGTTTGAAGAATTGTTTGTCTTAATTTTTACTTTTTGATGTGTCAGAAGCTTAAAGGCCTAACTCCACTTATCGAGAATTTTTCAATTTTGTTCTATTACTATCTAATTATTTGTAAATTCTTTCAGAATTATTTTTTTTTTCTTTTATTAAAATATTTTTTTTGGTATAGGTTTTGAATCTTGTTTGTAATTGTCAGAATCTAAATAAATAGAATAGAAATAGATAGAAAACAGAAAATATTTCTTTAAAAATAGAATTTTAATGCAGAATAAGCATTTACAAAATCGTTTGACAGCCTTTTTCCAATGTTAATAAAGAAGAGTCCTGTCAATGAGAAAACACGTTCCCTTCATACGGATGTTTGCCTTTATTTATTTGAAAAACAAACAGTACAACAAGACTTAATCTTATTTAATAGTACTGGGGAGATAAAGGCACATTTAATTTTTAGATTTGTATATGTTTATCTTAAACTAGAAAACAATTTAAGAACAAATTAAGAGAAAAAATATTTATTATTTAATAATGATCTATAAACTTTGTTTATAAAAGATTAATTATAATAATAAAAATGTTAAGTTTTATATGTGATTTTTCGTTAACCCAAATGGGTAAATATTTCGCATCTAAATTGCTTATTACCTGTATATAAGAGACGAATAGCATGTGGATATTAATTGGCGTAAAATACTTGGGCTATTCACAAGGTAGTCATAAAGTTGTAAAGTCATATGTCTTAAAATAATTACAAGAAATATATACATTTGACTACTGTGGGCAAGCGCTCATAATTAAGATTTCTAATGTACAGTTACGACGAAATAATGAACACTGCATTAAAATTTTTATTTTGTTTCAAACACAACAATATGTTTTTTAAACAATTGTAAAATATTATTTAGGACATTATGACGATATGACTTAATAGCACACCTTGTGAATAGCCCAACTGTGTCATTCAAAGATTTCCTAACATTACGTAAGTTTTTCCATATATGGCGTTTACATGATTTGACCAGGTAAGATCGTTGTTAGAAATAACTTCAAGATTGGAATTGGTGGCAAGCTTAACGGTACATATTTTGTGTTGCTTATAATCATTGCCTTCGATTTCTTCGGATTGAGACAAAGACCATTTACTAACGCTCATCTTTATACATTATCGAGATCGTTATTTAATTTGCTGATACAATTAACTATACCAGATGACAAACAGCTGATGTATAGCTAAACGCCATCTGCATACATTTGTACACCACTGTAGGTGGGTCTGGATGGCAAGCCATTGCAGTATATTGAATATAATAGTGGACCAAGTATCGAGGTCCATCCTTCCATCCGGCTGGCTGGTTATCTGTCTAAGCTAACCTAGTGCAAAGTTCTTGCCGGAATAGGGGTTTTGTACTCATAAATCATCTTGTTTTTAGGTATTGAGGTTTAATAAGGACCAACAATATTTGATGGCAACCTAAATTAGTATATCAAATTAAATTAAAATCGGTCCATATTTGACCACATCAGTTCCCGCACAAATACAGACCTGAAAAAAGCTTATAAAAGATAGATTTTATAATAGCTCTTCATAGAAATAAAAGTAGATATTCAGATAATATTTGGAATTTAAAACTCCTTTGTGAATCCTAACCTCACAACTTACTTTTTTTTGGCGGAAACAAGATTTTCCATGGGTACCAAATTCTGCTTAACTTTCTTCTTTTTTTTTACATTATAAATTGTGTTATATACTATGTATTTTTTATCTGTTAACAGTTCATTTGTTATCGTTATTATTTAACAAGAACTTTTTTCTTGTCATTAGCTATTGATTGATTGGTTCAGTTTGTGCTTTGTTGTGAAACGGACGTGTATTTTCAACCCCGCATACGATTTTAATTTATTATTAATTAAATTTGATTTTGGAATATAAATACTAAGCGAATGGACGCTGGAAAATATATGATATTTTTTATTTAAATTATTTAACATAAAAGTGAACAATTAAAACGAAAAATTAAATAAAGATAAATAAAGCAAAAATATATACATATGTACGTATGAATGTTCATACATGTGTATGTATACATATTCTGTGCACAAACATTTTAGTTTAAATTTCTTATTTTTGGCGTTGTTGTTGTAAAATAAAATAAATAATAAAAACATTAAAAGCACATTAAACCGGTGAAAAACAAAAACAATTTCTTGCATGAGTAAAAACAATGTAACAACAATAAAATTAAATGATAGAAATGCTTATGTGACAGTGCATGCCAACGAAAATAATGTTGAAATAAATAAAACAAAACAAAACAATAGTAACTACTTAACGGCTAAGCCAATTTTTCGCACTCGTTCCCTCTCACCCTCTTTATTTACACAAACGGTGGATAGTGACTCATTAAAAAAACTAAAAATAGACTTGGTAACAAGTGTTGCCAGGCCAACAAGTATTGCCGCTACGTCAAAAATAAATTTAGTGGGAAATGATACCATGAACCAAAACACTAATGCAATGGAAAACCCCCCTGTAAAAAGTTGCCAAAAGCCTCAAGTCCAAGTTGGTATGGACAGGTATATAACAGTCCTTAAGCGGGGTCGCAGCCCTACCTCTTCAGCTGTTGCTTCGGCATCAAAAGTGCCATCTTTTGACAAAATAAATTCCCAAAATCGCTTTGCAATTCTGGAGGATGAATCCTCTGAAGCACCAAACGTCATAAGATCGCCCAAGCCTCCCCCGATATATCTTAGGGAGCATAACTCAAATGATCTAATAAAGAGTTTAATTTCGTTGATTGGTGAAAATTCGTTTTATGTAGCCGCAATAAAGAGAGGTAGCATAAATGAAACGAAAATTCAAGTGAATCATGAAAATGATTTTCGCAAAATTATTAACAAATTTGAGGCACTTAAAAAAAGTTTTTATACATACCAACTCAAGAGCAGTAAAGGTCTCCAGGTGGTGATTAAGGGAATTGATTCATGCGTAGACCCAGAGGAAATTAAAACTTTCTTAGAAGAAAAAGGCTTCAAGATAAAACACGTGGTAAATATTAGAAATAGAGACAAAAATCCACAACCACTATTTCGAGTAGAATTAGAGCCCGGCGACATTAAGTTAAAAAAAAACGAAACGCATCCCATTTATAGTTTAAAATATATTCTACACAGAAAAATCACAATTGAGGAGCCGCACAAAAAAAATGGACCTGTTCAGTGCTTAAACTGCCAAGAATTTGGCCATACAAAGGCATACTGCTACTTACCCCCTGTTTGCGTAGTATGTGGTGAGCTACACGGTACAGTTTCTTGCGATAAGCCTAAAACCGACCCCAACGTTAAAAAATGTAGCAACTGTGGCGGTAATCACACTGCCAATTATAGAGGATGCCCTGTATATAATATCGTCAAGCAGACGGTTGGACCAAAAACAAATGCCCCTCAAATGCAGGTTGCAAATCAAGTTATCACAAATGCAATTCAAGCCCCCCAGTTTAGTAATAACAGAACCTCTTATGCTAACGTTCTAAAATCAAACCATGAGCCAATGCAAGGTGCCTCGCCAAGTAATGATGAAACTCCAGTTTCTAATTTAAGTCGTTTAGAAAAAACCATGGAAACATTAGTGCAAACAGTTAATAATTTTACGAACACAATGGGTAATATGATGCAGGAAATTCTTAGAATGCAATCAATGTTATTGCAAGCTGTACTTAACAAGCCATGAACTGTATAAAAATTTGTTTTTGGAACGCAAACGGCATCCGCCAACATAAAAATGAACTAGAATACTTTCTTAAAAATAAACAAATTGATGTCATGATGGTTTCTGAAACTCATTTGACTTCAAAAAATACGTTTAAAATAAATGGTTATATACTATATGATACAAAGGACCCTCGAGATAGAGCTTGTGGAGGTTCTGCCATTTTAATTAAAACCAGAGTCAAACACTACCTAATGGGTGATCATCGTGAAGATTATCTTCAAGCAACAAACATTTGCGTTGAAGAACTAAATAGAAACGTAGTAATCTCATCGTTATACTCCCCACCTAGATATTCAATATCAGAAGGCCAATATTATAAATATTTCAAATCATTAGGACCCTGTTTCCTGGCCGCTGGCGATTATAACGCTAAACATACCTTCTGGGGGTCCCGACTTATAACACCAAAGGGTCGTGTTCTATTTAATACTATTACTAAAATGGATTTGAATGTGATAGCGAGCGGACAACCAACATATTGGCCTACTGATCAGCAAAAAATACCAGATGTCATCGATTTTGGCGTGGTTAAAAACATCCCCTTAGAAACGATTTATGTTGAAGCTTCCTTAGAATTATCTTCCGACCACACACCAACAATTGTTACTTTAATGAACCCCAATAGAACTGTATCTCCAACTGGTTACTTAGCGACGCCAGCTACACAAATCAATTGGCTAAAATATAAAAAATATCTCAGCACCCATTGCACAGAAAATATTCCGCTTAGTACACCGGAATACGTAGATCGCGCTATTCTTAATTTTGACAGTTTTCTAAAGCTAGCTGTACAACATTCCAGTATTACCCAAAAAAAAACTAAAAATATTAAAATTTATTCCACAGATGTTGAGCGTCTCCTGTCTGAAAAAAGAAGAGCCCGAAGAGAGTGGCAATTGCACAGATCCCCTCAACTTAAGAGTTTGTTAAAAGATTGTACAAGAAGGCTAAGAAAGTTACTACAGATACAGAAAACGGATTCTCTGCAAAAATATCTTAAGGAACTTGATGCAACTCCGCAATCAGACTACTCATTATGGCGTGCAGCTAAAAATCTAAATAGGCCAGTTATCTCTAAGCCACCATTAAGAAACTTGAACGGAAGTTGGGCAAGAAATGATAACGAAAAGGGAAATCTGTTTGTTAATCATTTAAAAAACGTATTTACCCCAAATATATCTCACGATACTGCGGTCGAGTTACCACCTGTTCCTGCTAGAGCAGCTATTCCCCTCAGATTTGAGATAAGAGAAATCGAACAGGCTATTTGTGACTTAAACACTAAGAAGGCACCTGGTATTGATAAAATCAGTAATAAAATGCTTTTAGAGCTACCTCGCACAGCAAAGAAAATTATTCTTTTTATTTTTAATGCTATTTTACGCCTTGAATACTATCCTCAAAAATGGAAGGTTTCCTAAGTTACCATGATACCAAAGCCAGGTAAAGATCATACAAAAGTTGAGTCATATAGGCCTATTAGCTTATTATCAAATATGTCAAAGCTGTTTGAGAAATTATTAGTTTCAAAATTAACACCGATTTTAAGTGAAAATAGATGTATTCCAAACCATCAGTTCGGATTTCGAAGAAAACACAGCACAATCGAACAGACTCATCGAATAGTAAATGTCATAAGAAAAGCATTTGAAGAAAAAAAATATTGCTCAGCACTCTTCATCGATGTTTCGCAAGCATTTGATAAAGTCTGGCATGAAGGCTTATTACATAAATTGAAACAAAATTTACCAGCAAACACACACAAGCTGCTAGAAAGCTACTTAGTCGGTCGTCAATTTATTATTAAAGAAGGAAATTTCTTAAGTTCACCTCAGCCCATTGGCGCTGGAGTCCCACAAGGCAGCATCCTGGGCCCTCTATTATATTTAATTTATACTTCGGACATGCCAACAAGTAACTACACCCAAACTTCAACATTTGCAGACGATACAGCATTTCTAAGCGTCCACGAAAACCGTTATGAAGCATCTCGTTTCTTACAGCATCATATATTTCAACTAGAAATATGGTTAAGACAATGGAGGATAATGGTCAATGAGCAAAAATGCGTGCATATAACATTCACCTTGCGCCGGGAATCTTGCCCCCATATAACAATCAACAATCAAATAATTCCTCAACTTTCGCATGTAAAATATCTGGGTATACATCTGGATCGGCGACTAACGTGGAAATGCCATATAGAGGCAAAATTAACTCAAATGAAACTAAAAGCCATTCAAATTCATTGGCTTATTGGTAGAAACTCTGTCCTTAGTCTCGACTGCAAACTTCTTCTTTACAACTCCATCTTAAAGCCAATCTGGTGCTATGGTATTCAGTTATGGGGCACTGCCTCGGCCTCTAATATAGAAAAGATTCAAAGGCGCCAAAATAAAATTCTTCGAATAATCACAGCTGCCCCTTGGTATGTAAAAAACTCAAATATTCACAGGGATCTCAATGTTCCATTAGTCAAAACTATGATTACGAAATATGCAGTAAAATACTTAAAAAGGCTCGAATTGCATCCAAACCCACTAGCACGAAATATTTTAAATGATAGCGGCCACACTCGCTTAAGAAGAAGAGACACTGCAGCACTTATCCAATTAGATGAGCGACAAACACCTAGATAAGT
Source organism: Pollenia griseotomentosa (assembly GCA_963931875.1). Taxonomy (NCBI): domain Eukaryota; kingdom Metazoa; phylum Arthropoda; class Insecta; order Diptera; family Polleniidae; genus Pollenia; species Pollenia griseotomentosa. The sequence continues at coordinate 128,651,978 of OZ007562.1, forward strand.
GAACAGAACCCGTGATGAAGAAAATTTTTGTCTGGCACTGGCAGGACATAAAATAAAGTATTAGGTTAAGATTTGATTAATTATTGTTAGTTCATATTTAAATGTATGAAGATTCAATAAATAATATTGAGAAAAAAAAAAAAAAAAAAAAAAATTAGCTATTGATATTGGTTACAGAATAGGTCGCAACGACAATTATTAACGATAATAACACTGTGCTAGTTAAAAAAATAGACAAGCCGGACAGATGGTGTTTTAACATAATTCGGGTACGCTGAATCTAGTGGTGATAGCCGTTTTTTTCAGGTTAGCTCTTGTTTTCGAGATATACCGTTATCTCGAAAATGCAATACATTATGTTAGCGTAACTCAAAAACGCTTTAGCTTTTTGAAAAAACTAAACAAAACGAAATTCCGCAATAAAAACTTTATTCTAATATGCGTAGTCGTTTTAGAAACAAAATTTTTTTTTTGAAAAAAAAAATTATTTTTTTATCAAAATTTTAATTTTTTTTTTAAATTTAAAAATTGGAAAATGCAGCTAAGCTTCATATTTTTGCAGACACATTAAAAAAAAGCTGCAAACTAAACAAGCCATAAATGATAAACATCTGATTTTATTCACAAAATTCGAAAATTTAAATTATTTTAAGAATTTCATAAAACGCAATATTTGTATGGGAGCTCCCCTAAGAAATGGAGATAAGGGACAAGTATGTCTCGAGAAAATGTTAAGGATAAAAAATTAACTGAGGTCGGTCATATATTATATCCCACTAGGGGCGTCTCCTATTAATTAGTATTAAAATAGTATTATTAGTATTAAACTGGTTGCTTAGGCCAGATCATCAGGAAACCTTTTTCCAAAGAAAAACTAAAGATATTAAACAGAAAAAAACTGTAAGGCGAGTGAGAATTATAAGCTTTTAAAAAATGGACAAGAGTTGTAAAAATACTGCTTTAACTTTGATTTAAATTTTTTTTTGAAATTTAGACTAGCGATTGGTCACTCCCAAATCGATCCACTAAGACGGGATTTTTCGAAATTCGAATGTTTAGGGGGTAAAAAAGGTAAAAATGGGAAAATTCGATAACCTTATATCTCCAAAACTAAAAGAGATGCAAAATAAATGTAATACTTATTGTTGGTCTTTAGAAGAGTAAGCGGACAGATGTCTGGTACTTTTTGAAATTAGCCCCTTTTAGGGAGTAAACGGGTTAAATCTGAATTTTAGTACTTTTTGCCACCCCATCAATCTTTTGAACCAATAAACATAGAAACAGAGTTAATACCACATTCAAAACGTATCAAAAAAATACGTATACTAATTTGGTACTTTTTCGAAATTCGAACATTTAAGGGTTCAAAATCGTAACTATTTTTTTTTTTTTTTGGTACTTTTTACAAAAATATAGTACCTAAAACAAAAAACACGGAAAATTTGATATTTTTTGTTCACAAACATACATGTATAAATATTATTATTTTTTATTTTATTACTAAGAAATCACTTCCGTACATATATTTTATTCTGTTGACCTAATTTTAGTGCATTCACTTTGCTTACATAATATTAGTTTAAATTTTATTTTTTTATTCTTTTGTAAAATGCATGCATCGCAATTTCAAGTGCATTAACCGTTTGTTTATTTAGTTTAAATTTTATTTTTTATTCTTTTGTAAAATGCATGCATCGCAATTTCAAGTGCATTAACCGTTTTGTTTATTAATTTTTGTTTATTTACACCATTAAAAATTAGGTCATTAATTTTTAAGCATTTTTATTTCCTCATTTAATTGTTATTATCTTAAGCTAAGCATTTTATTGTTAGTTAATTTTAATATAAAAGAAAGTAGTAAATAAAGATATTTTAGTCGTGTTTTAGTAATCATATTTGTGTTTCCTTTAATACGGCTTCCTTCAGGTTTCAAGTGCTTGTAAGGAAAAACATTAAAAGTTAGCGCCAATCTGAATTTATGTGTTTAGATTGAATCACGCTAACGATCATTTTAAGATACGTTTGATACACAAACATTTTGGTGACCCCTAGTTTCAGCCGTTTTGTCGAAGATTTTGAGTCTCCTAACAGCGTTAAGAGACCCATGAATACAAAAAGGCACATCTGAACAAGCATCCTTTATTCGACGGTCAACCAGGCGACTGTATTCATCAAGACACCAGTCTAATCAGCAGGCACCGAAAACCATTTGGTGACCATTATATTCATCAAGACACCAGTCTAATCAGCAGGCACCGAAAATCATTTGGTGACCATTATATTTTCAAGACACCAGTCTAATCAGCAGGCACCGAAAACCATTTGGTGACCATTACATTTTCAAGACACCAGTATAATCAGCAGGCGCAACATTCTTCAGTAAGACTAAACATTTGATAACATCATGGCAAGCATCCAGGACTTAATAGCACAGCAGGAGGTGAGGGCCAATAATATTGAAAAAGTCATTTCAACTATTAAAAAGGCCCCACTTGAGAGAAGAACTGAAGAGTTTTACAAGAGCAAGAGGAACGAACTGGTGAAGTTATGGCAAGACTTTGAAAAGGTAGAGAACACCATCCGAAGGGATCCAACTCTAAGCGAAGAAGATCCATATATAGTCAGAAACTTCTATCAGACCGTCGGAGAGATGTACAATGTGGCAATAGAAAGCGTTGAAGATCAAATCGACAAGCTAAAAAAGAAACCACCTCCAGCCATAAAGGAAAGGACAACTTTACCTATTCAGCACGTCAGTGAAGATGAATCGACAAAGGGACTAGCAAGAAGAGTGATAGCACGCATGACGGCACTCTCTCGCCTGCTGCAGGGATTATCGTCACTGGAAGAAGATCATCCACAGCAATTTTACAAAATTAAATCAGACACAATAAGAAGTCTATGGACTCAAATTCAAGAGCTATACGATGAGATATGGCAGAAGACAGAAGACCCATCAAGGTTGGGTCTAGAACAAAGCGAATTCGATAATTTAGAAGACTTGGTACAACACTGCTTGATACAATTAACAGTATTAGCAGAGAAGCAGCACAAAGTTGTAACCGGCACACCTTTGGATGGAAGTAGCATAGCAATCAGCAGTTCGTTGCCATTGCCAAAAGTCACGATACCTCACTTTAATGGAGATTACGCAAATTGGCGCCAGTTTTATGAACTTTTCACCGAGATGGTGGATAAACAGCCCCTTCCTAACGTGCAAAAAATGTGGTACTTAAAAAACACTCTTTCAGGAGAAGCAGGAAAGCTCATAAGCCACTTAGCATTATCTGAAGAAAACTACAAAACGGCATGGATGCTATTGCAAGAGCGTTATAACAACAAACGGGTTCTAGTGGCTACATTAGTAGAAAAGATCCTTAGTCAACCAAAAGGTGCAAGTTCTACGTATTCAATTAAAAGTCTGCATGATACAACAAAAGAATGTTTGTTGGCATTGAACAATTTAGATATCGACACGTCTTCTTGGGATGCCGTTATCGTACAACTAATGATGAAGAAACTTGATTACGACCTCTACGTTCGCTTTATACAGTCGTTAGCCAAGCCGAAAGAAGTGCCAACTGTTAAGGAATTTCTCTTATTCCTAGAGATGCAATTCGAAGCCATGGAGTCAATTGCGCAAAAAGAAAGATCGAATAGTCATCAAAAACCGAACAGAGCTGTTACGTCAGTAACATCAATGCAGAACGATAACTGTAGACTCTGCAACAACAGCAGACACCCTATTTATCAATGTAAGCGTTTCTTGGCAATGGCAGAATCAGACAGATTGAAATGGATACAACAACAAAAATGGTGCGTGAATTGTTTTAAGACTGATCACATGGCCAAGGCTTGTACTCATGGTTGCTGCAAGAAATGTAACAATAAACACAACACGTTGCTACACTTACCTAAGGGACAGATGGGTACACGAAGAACCACAACATCATCTGATCAAGTTGAAACTGCAAGGCCCACCACACAGGCTCCAGTTAACGCAGTTGCAGTCTCTTCAGCTTCAGTAAATTCGTTAACAAAAGACAATAACTACGTCCTGTTAGCCACAGCAAAGGTCATAATCAAGGCAGCAAACGGAATGTCAAAGGAGTTCAGAGCTGTACTAGATTCAGGCTCACAAGTCAATATTGTAACTGAACGGCTCATCAGGAAATTATCCCTAGCAAAAACAGAGTCTTCTTTGTGCATCGACGGAGTCGGAACAATTCAAAGGAAGGCGTCACATCGTGCAACTATGGTAATGATGTCCATAAATAGTGACTTTTCGGCAACATTGGAAGCCTTTGTCCTGCCAACTATTATTCCTGCTCAACCAAGTAGTAACATCGACATTACTGCCTGGAAAATTCCAAACAATATTCGCCTGGCAGACCCCAAGTTCCACTTGCAGGGGGATATAGATATACTTCTCGGTGCAGAATTCTACTTCAGCCTTACACAGCCTGGAACAATCAAGCTAGGTGACAATAATCCAGTACTTCAAAATACCTCGCTCGGCTGGATTGTAGGCGGTTCAATCAAACACACCAAGGTTCTTTCGTCCGAACCCTTGACATGTGCTATATTTGATAGTGAATCGTCCTTAGAGCAAGCAATTGAGAAGCTATGGAAGCTTGATGACATTGAGTCAAGCGAGAAAAGTTTATCTCCAGCAGAAAAACTCTGTGAAGAACATTTCAAGTTGCATGTGCAAAACAATGTAAACGGACGCTTTGTAGTGAGCCTTCCATTCAAGGAAAACCCAGTTGCACTAGGCAAGTCGTATCAGATGGCTTACAATAGATTCATCAGTCTAGAGCAACGGCTTCAGAAAAATGAAGACATTAGAGTGCAATATGTTCAATTCATGAAGGAGTATAAACAGTTAGGCCATATGGAAAAGGTGAAGATTGATACTATACCAAACCCAAAATATTTCATCCCACATCATTGTGTGCTAAAACCCGACAGCACTACAACAAAACTCAGAGTGGTCTTCGATGCATCTGCAAAGACTTCGACAGGACTTTCACTCAATGATATTATGTATGCCGGGCCTACAGTCCAAAGTGAGCTCTTCTCCATTTTACTTCGCTTCCGAATGCCAAAATTCGTTTTTACAGCTGACATTGAAAAAATGTACAGGCAAATAGCAATCAACCCAGACAATTATCAATACCAATTGATAATTTGGAGAGAAACTCCATCATCACCAATTAGCTATTACAGGCTTAATACTGTGACATACGGAACACGAGCAGCTCCATACTTAGCCACAAAATGTCTGCAACGAATTGCTGAAGAAAATGCAGATCGCTATCCACTTGGGGCACGAATGCTGAAAGAAAACTTCTATGTGGACGATGGTCTGGGTGGATCAGATAGTTTGCAGGTAACTCTGGAAACACAAAAGGAACTAATAACAATTCTGGACAAGCACGGTTTCAAACTAAGGAAATGGTGCTCCAACAGTCCGGAGTTATTAAAAGATATCCCACATGATGACCAAATCCTAAATTTGGATCTCAGTGACAACACTAACAAACCAATCAAAACACGGGGATTATATTGGGTGCCTCAGACTGACCAGTTTTGCATCAGGGTAAACCTCACTGAATATCCAACAGTTTCAAAACGTACAGTAACGTCAGAACTCGCAAAACTATTTGACCCTCTTGGTCTCCTAGCACCTGTCATTGTCCAGGCAAAGATTTTCATCCAACAATTGTGGCAGCACTCCTTAGACTGGGATGAACCATTGCCTCAGGATCTCCGCACGGTGTGGAACGACTTCCGCGATGACTTGAAGACATTAGAAAAGTTCAAAATAAGAAGGCACATATTTTTTGATGAAGTTCCTGTCACAACGCAGCTTCATGTATTCGCAGACGCCTCTGAAAAGGCGTTCGGTGCAGCGGCCTACATTCGTGCAACTTTAAAGGATGGAAGAGTGTCTGTCCGCCTGTTATGTGCAAAATCACGTCGGGGTCACCAAAATGTTTGTGTATCAAACGTATCTTAAAATGATCGTTAGCGTGATTCAATCTAAACACATAAATTCAGATTGGCGCTAACTTTTAATGAAGCAAAGTGAATGCACTAAAATTAGGTCAACAGAATAAAATATATGTACGGAAGTGATTTCTTAGTAATAAAATAAAAAATAATAAAATTTATACATGTATGTTTGTGAACATTCTCCACCGCGTTCTTCTCTCAAGTGGGGCCTTTTTAATAGTTGAAATGACTTTTTCAATATTATTGGCCCTCACCTTTTGGTTCTACTAAAGTAGCGGTTTAAATGCTAGAATTTAAACAAGTTTAAACCTAGAAAAATTAACTTTGGCATAAAAATATGTCCACGAAGGAAAAGGAGACGCTAACGAAGTAGCGGGTATATGCTAGTATTTAATAATTGCATTATTGAATATGTTTTAGTGAGTGCTCTATTGCAAAGTGTAATTTTGATAAATTTTTTCATTGAATCAAATAAAAAAGTTGTTGACCTGAAATCCTATTTTTAACAAACTGTGTTGTTAAAAATTTTCTTGAGATATTTTTTCTGTGCGCGACGGCAATACCATTTTTAAAAACCGCCCAATTTAATACTCGAATACGCCAGCCGTAATCAGGCTGAACATAATAAAATATTCTATAATGAATAACTTTATTTCCACTTTCTGCTGCATGATTTACAAAATTTTAATGCAAAATTAAAATTAAAATGAAGTGGATTTAAAAACGAACGAGATTTCGATTGCAATTATTTACAAAATGACTACATTTTTTCCTATAAAAAGAAATATTTTTGTGAATTTTCTTTACAGGCTTGTTTTCAAAATTTGTTCGCTTTTAAATCCACTTTATTTCAATTTAAAGAACATGCCCGTATATATATTTTTTTAATTTTTGACTTTTTTACAGTCGCAAATTTAAAGTTAACATTTAATAAGTCTTTCGTCTGTACGACAGTCTTGATATTAATTGACGTGGCTTGATTCAAAAGTACTTCTGCCATCTCAGTGGTCACGCAAACTAAAGGCGTTTTGGCAAAAGCACCAACATTTTTAAAGTGTGTATGTATGTACGTAGTATATAAAGACTTTAAAACAATATAGATTTTCCTTGCTAGTGGAATGAAAATATTCTCAAGTGTATTAAGGATATTTACAAAATGTTCCACTGCACACTGGTCAATTCCGGCCAAAAATGATTTTTTTTTTTTAATTTTAATAAAATTTTGATGACAGATTATAGCGTACACTTCACATAAGTAAAGTGATTGTGACTTACTTTAAAAATAAATAAAACCTAAAGTAAGCCAAATTCAAAGCGACCAGAACAAAAACAACTTAAGCTAGACACTTGGAATTTTGAATGGAGACTCCCGTCCAAATGTGTAAATAAAAAAGTAGAGGCTTTTGGAAGTTAAATTCATAAGGTAACATTATATCTAGTGATCTAGTAGAGGTAGACGTAAAATTGAAAAAATTCCATTATTGAATCGAAAATTAAATTGTCATGTGTTTGGTACTTTTTTGAAATTTGCACATTTTGGGTATGAAAAAGAGCAAAAATATAATTTTGGTACTTTTTGGTAAACAATTTAGCTTCTTAAGTAATAAAGATAAAAATAAAATTTAAATTGTGTTTTCTTCTCTTTAAAAGCAAATTTTTGTACCTTTTGGACATTCGGATATATAAATATTTCTGGTACTTTTTTCTATTAAACTAATTTTATTTTTATACTGAATATATGCCCAATATTTAAATTTGAAATTGGAATTTCAGCTATTTACTGAAAGAACAGATATTTGTTACATATAGTTATGCAGTCGCGAGTACAGGGGAGGAAAAATGAATTGGTACTCATCCCAACCCACCTTAACCCACACCCATCGTAAACGTAAAAATACAAACCATTTCTATGGTCTTTCCAAAAGAAATTTTGCCAAATGGTATGTTTCAGTTGAAGGTTCCTAAAGAACCCATCCCACATAAAGATATATACATATGTTTATGTATATAATCACATAAGCTTACATATAATATTGTAGCCATTTATGATCCTATCTACTTTTATTTGCTCAGGTAGGCAAAACGATGGGGACAGGAGATGAGCATATACAGATATTCCACAAACTTTTAATATAATCGCTACAAATTATCATATTTTATTACACCTCCAAAGCCCTATTTTAATTTTGTTCGATAATTTTGGGTTGTCAATGATTACCAGGCCAACCCCTGTATGTACGTGTCCAAAATTTTACCTAGGGATCAAACATGCAATTCCTAAGTTGGATACCAATTCAGCCATTTACGTAAAGAAATAAAGAATTATGGATTTTTGGCCGGAATTGACCACTGTGCACTGTGTCATATTGTATTTGCTATATTTTAATGACTGTCATACAAGTTTTTTTATTTTTCATATATAAATATTTTATAACAACACAAATTTCTTGCTTGTGTATTTAAAGTGCGCTATTTTTGAACTGGTTTTTGTTTTGGGGAACGGCCAGTCACTCAAACGTGGAGATATTGCAAAGATATCAATCAAAAACTTTAAGACGAATAGTAGATGCTCCATGGTTTATGACTAGGGCAACCAAAAATAAGCACTAAAAAAACAGTTTTAAGCTCTTAAAAAAAGCGTTTAAAAACATGAAAATAAGCTGTTAAAATAAAAAAAAAAGCAATTAAAATTTATGGTTTATTTTCCACTTTATTCGTTGAATGCGTTGTTACAGTAAATTATAAATTGATGCGATAAATTTTCGAAAAGAAACCCCTGTCTATTTGAAGTCAGCACGCTTTTGTACATAGAAAAAGTTCTTTCTACGTCTACAGATGTTAAGGGAGCATATTTAAAATTGAGTATTTGCTCTGAGGTATATTTTATACGATTGAACTCGCAATGCCGCTTGCCTCCCAGTATATCCACAATATCTTTTAGTACCGAAAATCCTTCATTTTTTAATAAAACAGATTCAAATTTTTTATTCACTTTGTCGCCTATATCCCCTGGAACACCGGAAATTTTTCTTACGGTGTCCATAACTATATTCACTTGGGAAACCAATGAAAGATTTTTTGTTTCCAATTTGGTTACTACTTCGTGTAAAAACCCAAAATTTACAGAAATGAACAATATTTGGTTGCGCAAATTATTTTCATTCATTAAAGCCTGGCATATACGCACTGCTGAAGAATCTGTAGAGTTTAAATTTGAAAAAATTTCTACGAAATTATCAAAATATTTGGCATAATAATTTACAGCCATTATCCACGTCCCCCATCGAGTTATCACTGGTTGTGGAGGTAGTGGTATATCTGGTGCTGTTTCTCGTAAGATTTGAACCCTTGCAGGAGATTTAAGGAACGTTTTTTTAGCATTTGAAATAAATTTGTCTACATTTGAGTAGTATTCTCTTATATGTTCACAAACTCTGTGAACTCCATGTGCAAGACAGGTTACGTGAGTTATATGTGGGTAAAATACAGCAATGGCCTTTGCAGCTTTCACCATATATGGTGCGGCATCACTTACAAAAAGAAAAATTTTCTGTTTATCTAGGTCAAATTCTTTCATTGAATCATCAAACAAACGTGCAATAGTGGAATGATTGACTTTTTCTAATACAGCTGTTTTTATTAAAAATCTTTTTTCTGAAATATTTTCATCCACATGCAGTATACCCACAACAACGTTTGCCACAAATCTGTTCGACGCATCGGTGGTCTCGTCTATAGAGACCCAAATAAAATGTTTTTGTATTTCTTCCTTTATTTTGTTAACTGTAGATTCATAAACTATTTTTGTATATTTGTTTCGAAGAGACGATTCAGATGGAATATGGAATGATGTATAGTTTTGAAGATAATGTTGTACTTTTAAATGTCGAATTTTGTATAATGGTATATCTGCTGATATAAAGGCTTCACAGAGATCAATGCAAAATTTATCGGCGGCCGATGAACTTGTAGAACTTTGTAGAAAAGTTTGTTGTAAATTTTTTTTTGATTCTCTTTCTTTTAGATCTTTGTGCTTTTTTGAATCCAGGTGTTGTTTTATGTTGTAATTTTTATCAACAGATAAAGGTTTTGAGCACACGTTACACACTAAAGCTGATCCATCAGTTTTTAAATCTGGATACTGTTTGACTAGCTTGCTCAAGTAAACCGATTTGCTTTCCTTGACTTTAGGCATTTTCTAAATAATAAAACAATAAACCAATTTTAACAAAGGTTTTAATAAATTAAAAAAAATGTATACTTACATCCAAAACGCAGAGGCTATGAAGGTAATTTTATCTGTTTTTAAACTAAGACAACTTTAAAAAGTTTTAAAAATGTTATGCTTTCAACAATTCAATGAAATTTTTAAAATGTAAATTTGTTGACAGTAAAAACTTGGCTACTTTGATTTAAACGTTTTTTTTTTCAACCAGAGTTGTAGCAGCACAAAAAGTAAGGCGATTTCATGAAATAAAATAAATGAAACAAATAAAAAAAAGTTGCCACATCAAAAAAAAAAAACAACGATTTTTGCAAATATTTATTAAATAATTAAATTATCTTAAAATGACAAAATAAGTAAAAAAAAGCCGATATCGCAAAAATAACTAAAAAAAGCCGATATTGCCAAAATAAGCAATAAAAAGCCCTAACAAATATAGCTCATTTTCTTTGTTTTTTTATGATCGGAATTTCTGTTCAATCAAAATCTTTCTATCTTGTAAACAAAAAAAAAGCAATTGCTTATTTTTGGTTGCCCTATTTATGACCAACAAACAAATTCATAGAGATCTTCAGATACCTTTTGTTTTGAATGATATAAATAAATTTAGCACTCGATACATTATTCGTTTAAGTAATCATTGTAACATATTAGCAATTTCCTTGTTAGATGAAACAGATGAGGTCAGAACACTGAACAGGTTACACGTATTAGACCTCCAACATAGAAAATAAAATTTTGTATAATATCAAAAACTTATTATTTTAAAATAGTAAGTATGCAAATAGTTTATTAGGCTAATTAAAGTTTAATAACACATGTAATGTTTTCCTTTAATTTATCAAATTTACTAAATATTGTAAAATACATAGTAAAAAAAACTACTGGAAAAAAAATTATGGACGTTTTATAAAACATATATATGTTTATATATATTTCCTGTTATTAAATTAAAAACCGTTTACACTGATTGCTTGTTTAGGACATTTAGCCTAAAATAGTTTTTTAGTACTTAGCACTTTAGAACACTGTGAATTGGCTGGATATTTACATTAACCTTGTTTGAAAGTGAACTTAATCGAAACATTGTTATTACGCTATTTGTTAAAGGCTTTGCGACACTGAGCTTTTTCAAGATAATTTTTAGAAAAATAAAAAAATCTATTTTAAAAAAGTTTCCTTCTCTCTTCTCTCCTAGATTATAGAATTTTTCTAATGTAATAATTAATTTTCCTGAATATATCCGTGTCCATCTTAAAGTTTAAATTTATATAATACCAACCATCCAGTCAGTGTATACCAATCAATACATATTTACCTTTTCAAAGTGTTCCAACACCTGGCGTATGAGTGTTAATTGAATCGTACATAATTTAATATCAATCATACGTAATGTATGCATGCACAAGTGCTAAAAGTGACAAAGTCACACATGGCGTATGAGGATTATTTTTTGTTGAATGATCATTAACTCAATAATGCTATATGCAGGTGAGCGGGCACTAGCACATATACACACACGAAAGATACATTACACTTTTTATTGCATTTTAATAATTTATAACAGTTTTTTTGTCGCACTTTCCTAGATGAATTAAAGTAAGAGTAGAATTCTTATTTCGAGCCGCGATGCCCAGTCGCAACCCTTGAAATATTTAAAATTAAACAAGAATTGCGTTTGGACAATCAAAGCTAAAAAACGAATTTCGACGATTTTTTTTTAATTTTAATTTGCACTTAAAACATTTTTATATGAAAAAAAAAGAAAATGTAAAACAATTAATTTTATTATTTTACTTGTTACATTAAAAAAAAACTTACCTTCGTCTGTTAAATACATTTTTCGCAGACACGACTTTGTTGAAGAGAAAAAACTTCTTATGTGTAATTCTGTGAAGTGAAGTTGTATTCTGTAAATTATAGCCCAGAGACCACAAAGTGTCAGAAAATCACAAAACTATTTAAGTAAAACTCCGTTCTGTAGAATATCCATAAGAAGCAGAATAAAAGAAAACATCATTTGCCGCTTAACAGAAGGAGACAAAAAGAAAAAAACTTCACAAATTTTATGGGATTTCTGTGTGTATGTTTCTTTGCAAACAATCCCGTCTTTGGTGAAATTGTTTTTAGCTTCAGCATTGTGATGACATTTTTTTTTACTTAGTTTTGTCTTCTTTTGTCTTTTTGGTGTCATTTTTATAATTCCATCACTTTAACAATGTGATAAAACTTAAACTTTGGTCACACAATCGTGTTGCTTGGTGGACTTTATGTTGTTTAAAAAAACTTGTGTGATAATTTAAGTGATTGGTAGGGGTAAATAAGCAATGGATGTACTTAAATTCATTTTCTAAATGTTCTTTTTGTTCGCTGTTGTTCCATAAGCAGCCGCAAACTAGCATAGTTCACGTGGGTTCATTGTGTTACCATGTATTACTGTCTCCCAGACATCCTGTATTACTTGACTGCTACGATTATGAATGGATCATTTACAAAATACGTTTCGGCATTCGTTTAGTTCCGAAATTTACGATTACAATGTTAAATTAAAAGTATAATGGCCCCTATGTCGATAATAGGGTATTCATTCGGTTAACCGCTAATCGGTTAACCGATTAATTTCTTTCCGATTAACTGATCGGTTAATTTAAAATTTGCTTTTTTCGATTTACGATTAAACCGGTTAATTTCAGTCGATTAACCAATGTAACAAAATTTTTGATTTTTTGTAGTACTAAACCATATTTTTTGGGTTTTTAATCATGGGTGAGTTTCAAAACGGCAGTTGCAAACCAACTCGCTTCTTTAAATGCATTCTTCAATGCAATCATGTCAAATTTTACAATTTTATCTGTACCAAAGTGCACCAAAAAAGTTGTGTTTAGAAATATTTTTTCATGAAATATATTTCCTTCAAGAAATTCATTCTTAAAATACAGTACAAAATAAGAAATTAGGGAATTCGGAAATGAACTTTTTTGCAAAATGCTCGGTGCTGAGCTTTGCCAGGATAAGTTAGATAATGACCTGCCAACAGAAGAAACTCTCGATAGTAACACAACAACTAAATTAACCGAAAAAATTAAAATTATTAAAAATTTTAAAAAATTAAAACAGGACTCTAATGGAATAATTGCAGATTTTATATGTTTAGAGAAATCCAGTAAAAGGACTAAAAAATCAGAAATTTTGTATTATGGGTTGCTTTCGATTTCTCCAACATCTACGATAATTGAAAGAATTTTTCCATGTAAAGTTTTATCAAAACTAAAAAAAAGTGCCAAATTAACCAATTCTTTTTCTAAAAGATTATTTTATAAGATCTGCTTAAACTATTGAAATAAAATGATCACGAAGTTTATTTTTTAATTAATACATATACATATGTATTCATTTAAAAATATGTGTAACATAGTTATAAATTATTTTTTGTTTGCTCGTTTTTGTTCAAGACTTGTGTTATTATTTTTTTTTACTAATAAACTCCAAATGATGAATAATTTTTCATTTTTATTTATTGAAATTAGTTAATTTATAAAAAAATTTTATTGATCGGTTAACCGATCAAAAACAAAATTAACCGATTATTAACCGATTAAACCAAAACCTCGATTAATTAATCGAGCGATCTACCGATTAAAGCAAAAGGCCCGGTTAAATGAATACCCTAGTCGATAACCAATAACGACTTCGTTCGCTTAACTTACATGTAAAACAAAAACAATATTTTATAATTTCGTTATCGACGAACAGACCATAAAAGTTTGGGCAAAAAAGTTAGACTGTTCTAATTTTTCGACTTAAGTTCTGATGAACAACGTAATATTCTTCTGAGCAAAATTTGCAAACATATTCTTAATTGAAATCGTGTGTGGTTCTAAAAAATTTTTTGCTGTATTGTGAACACCAAGTAAATATGTTGCTGCCATTGTGAACGAAGCTCAATTGTAAATTTCGAAAAATCACTTTTTATAGAATTATTAGCCATTGAACTCTGTGTGGGACTCATCACACATATCAAGAAGAACTAAAATAAGCCTGTTAAACTACAACGTCAAATCCACAAAAGATTGTTACATTGTTTGTTTATATTGGCCCACAACAACGGATAAAAATTTAAGTCCGAATCAAAATTGGACACACGTTGCGTAAACCACCACATGATATCACTTAGCAAGCTATAGACTTCAACCCACAATAAAGCTGGCGTTTTTGACAGATGCGTACGATTAGGAAAAGCACAGAATTCGTGTTGAGGACCTCCAGCTTTAGCAGGGTTATGTGCCCAAGCGCACGCCTCCACTTGGAGACCAATACGGTCCATTGTTAATACTTTAGAATAAGACAAAAATATTTTTTATATGGATTTTTAAATTGTGCCTGTGAATCCAAATTTTCCCATATTTTTCATAAAGGTCCAGCAACCGAAAATCTTTGACAATTCTAAAAATCTACTATGGATTGTGTTGTAGAAAATCTGTCTCAAAGAACTTTTAACCAATCTGCAACTTCCCTATAATTGTTTTCCTTACAAAGTCTCATAATTAACTCCAGGTCCAGTAGGAAAAAAAACTTGTGGTATACGATAATGTGGAGCTGGAGCTTCCCGACTTTATTTTATATTTATTGTTTTTTGCAATTGAAAGCACAAATAAATAAAAGAATACCATTTCTTGTACACTGTTCTCTTTTTATGTATTTGTCACATTCTCTATACATTTTAAATTGACTGAAAGTCTCTTAATCATAAAAGACAGCATTCATCAAATAAATGAAAAACAACAAAATAAGAAAATAAGAAAAAAGCAATTGTGAAATCTAACACTTTATGTATTTTAAAAAATAAAAAGGGAATACATACAAACAAAATAGAAAAAAACAAAGAAAGAAAAAAGGAATCAATGACAGATGAAGAGAAATTGTTGAAAGGAATACAATCAACTGAGGTGACACATGACTACATAAACGTAATACGATAATGACACATAACAACACCAGCAACAACAACAGCAACATCAACAATTACAGTAATAAAAGTAACACCATCAACAACTGCTAAAGTCCACAATAACGAAACCCGCACTTTAGACAACCAAGTGAACGACTGAACAAGAGAAAAAAAAACTAAATTGGATTTGTTGGTTTGTTACTGACCACAATGGACTGGTCAAAAGGATATAACATTTTTAAACGATTTCAAATACTTATAACGTCTGTTGGTATGTATGTTTCTGTGTGCGTGTTCAAATATAAAAACATGCACACACACTTACAAACATACAAAAAATCCCACTCATACCCAGAAAAAAGTATAATTGTATATATCTGTCGTACTGCAAAAAAAGAAAAAAAAAGAAATAAAATTGTAAAAGATAAACTTTTAAGAAATACGATGCTAAAGTAATAAAAATACACATACTTTGCAAGTTCACTTATACAAAAGCACATACAAACCTACAACTATTACAGATTTTGACACCATTACTGGAAATGAAATGAAAAAAGGAATGCAACCACAAAAACGTTGTGAAAGTAAAAAAAATAAAATAGCAAGTATACTGGTGATTATGACTGATGGTAAAAAATACACATTCCTTTTAAAGTTAACACAAAGCAAACTAAACTGTTTTTTGTTAAATTATAAAAAAAGAAAAATCTTTAAAATACAATTTTTGTTAGTCTTAGCAAAAAAAAAAAACATCAAGAGTTTTTTTGGTTAATACATATTTTTTTTTTTTTTTTTTTTTGAAAGTCAATTAAATTTTCTTTATTACACTTCATTATGTAGGGACCAGAGAATGAGTTGATGCTTTGGAAAACAATCTAAATATTAGAAACTCATGTTGACAATTTAAATCAATTCAATAACGCAACTTATGTCACCATTCAGAAAACGGAGTGTTACGAGAAATGATACATGCATTGAATGTTAAAAGCAGTGAATACCTTACGTATGGTATGAATGGTTTTAATGCTGATTGAATAAATGCCTGTACATGTTATAAATTGTATTGAACAAAAATTGTTTAACATTGTTTTGATGTTTGTGTAGATGAAACCTTAAGTGCAATTACGAAAATCGTAGATTTTCTTACTATAATTTCAGAAATATATATACTATTTTGAAGAATTACAGGGGTCGACGAACATTTTCTGTTTTTTATACATATAAGCAAAAATAACATTTAAGCAAAACTTGATATTTGTGAGCTAAAAAAAAAGCGTTCGGCTCACACACCCAGGAACGATATCGTTTTTCTTAGTAATTGTGTAGGCAATCACAACCCTTAATACCGTTCGTAACTATTTTCAAGAAAGAGCGGTGTTCTGTGTTCTGTTCTTCGTTTAAAAACAGAGCAATTGTAGTAGTACTATAGATAAACATTATTTTTTAATGTTCTATAATGTTTCTTTTTTTACATTGATAAATAAATTAACAAACAACATAATTTTAACAACGACTGCAGCACGAACAGCTTGTATGTATATTGTTCATATGTTTTGTTCGTGTGTGTATTTTTTTTTTTTGTAAAAAATTTTATGAGCTGAACCGAACACAATGAAGTTTGTGGCTTAAAAAGAAAAAACCGAACGGAATTAAATGTTCTCATCTTTTTGTTGAGTTGTATAAGAACAGTATTACTTTTGTGTTCGAACGAAAGATGGCAGACAGGGAAACGTTATTTTTTAAATGATCTTATACACAAACACTTTAAGCGCTTATGTTATCCACAAACGTACCGAACCGAACACTAAGGAGCGATATTTGGTGTTTATTTTCGCAAAATGGCAAAACCACAGATATCAACGAGTACTAAAGGAATGATTTGCGTTTTTGCTTGTTCTTTCATGTGGCATCATTTTGTTTCATTGCTTTGATTTGTAAAGGCAATAAAAAATATTTTTCCTAAAACAAGAAAATGCCTGTTTTTGGTGTTGTTGATATATGAGTAGTAGGGTTTTTTCCCGGGAATTCCCGGGGTTTTTCTTGCGGGATCGCGGGAAATAAAAAATTCCTCATAATTTCAGAAAATAGCTATTTATACTTTGAAATTTAGTTTTCTATTATCTAAAAATTAGCATCTGTGGATGGGTTGTGAATTAGATCAATTACAAGAAGTGAGTACATGTATTTAAATCAATGTCTCCTGATGCAATAAATCTACTAAAAGCAGAATGGGCAGTGCAACAGTTGATAATTATTACATTTAGTGAAGTGAAGAGTTAATAAAGTACATTAATTCCAAATAAGATGCAGGCAGTAAAGTTTCATTGTCCATGAACAAGTCTTAAAAATAGGAGATACCTAAACATATCGCTCCTTTATTGCAACATAGTCATATCTACAAAAACAAACGATTTTGTCAAGATGCGATTAAAGTTTTCAAAATGTACCGATTTAAAGATATATTTTGCTATAACTTGGGTTCAGTTTGTGATATAATACGAGAAGGCATGAAGGAAAACTTTGCTAAAGTTACTTAAAATGTTGAGATATGACTATGATGCAATGAAGGAGCGATATGTTTATTAGGTGATAAACACAAATCTTCAATTTCAATTTGTGTTGGTTTATATACCCGTGAAGTGCGGGGAAACCGAAATAAAGTAACATTTTGGAAACTCGTGTAAGATACTACAACATACAACTTGAAAAACACATTGTCCTAAAGATTACAAATGGACCTATTGAAATGAAAAGGTTTGGAAGAAGCAGTCCGGTTGATGCTATTTTTGCATCAAACTTGACATACATTTGACTGACATAGACATTGTTTATAAAAAAGAAAAAATTGCTTCTGATTGTGAATCCGAAGCTACAACGGTGCACTTTTAACTATTTGTCCAACTACGGTAAAAAATGAACGAAATTTTTCGGAAACATGATAATTAGTAAATAAAATCAGGAATATACTTTTTGACGACTTACTAAGCGCTTTGAGTGTGTCAGAAAGTTATTTCCTAAGCCGTTAAAAAATAATATATATTTCTTTAAAGTATTTTATCTATTTTATAATTTAACTTTTTGATTTCATATCTTGAGTACCTTAATTTTTATTTTGTTTTTATTATTGTTTTATGAGTTATCCAGAGCATAATAATACTGAATAAAAGCATAATAATAGGGAACAAAGGCGTGAGGTAATAATAATTCAAGTTCCTATTTCAATCTTCAATTAATTTTTAACCATTTCTTTTACTTTCTTTGTAAACAAGTTCCCTTACGTATTTTTATAAAAGTTTTGAATTAATAACAAAATTTAATTTGTATTATTTATATGGAGCGGGATCCCGGGAAAGCGGGAAATTTTTTAAAATTTCCCGGGAATCGAAAAAGTCCGGGAAAAAAAAACTCTGATGAGTAGTTAGCTAAAGTGAATTAGTAACAAAAGTTATATCTGTGTACAAGGGGGCTGATGTCACCAGTATATGTTCGGTTGAGTACATTCACTTCTGCTGCCTATTAATTAAGTCATTGTTTTTGCAATGCCTTCAGGGGTCTGGTTTTGGCGCCCTATGCTCCAATGGGAGTTAGAGGAACACATATATATATATATTCAGAGGTCTAATTCTGGCAGTCGTGATCGAATACTTTTTCTATTCAAAAGTAATTTTGTTTTTAGTTCTTTCGGTCGGTACCGAACGATTCGAAATTACATTTCAGTGTTGCGAAAACTCACTTAGTTGACAATAATCATTTTACTATACAATACTGAATAACTTATTTCGATTCGTTCATTGCCAAAAAATCTTTTTTTTTTCTACAACGATTTAATAAAACATTCTCAACAACTGAAATGACATAAAAAACAAGTTCCTAACAAATTTTTTTAATCGTCAGATCAAATTTTTTTATTTTAGTTTTCCATATAAAACTCTCAATTTGGGACAAAAAACTCTTATCTGGCAACACTGCCCATGGAAAGGAGTATTTAAAAAAAACACCAGTTACTACTTACACTCTGTGTAGAAACAATAGACTCAACCTTTTAGTTTTTATGGATGGTACATACCTGCCAGATTTTTTCCCCGAAAATCGACAAGTCATCTCCTTTAATCCTAAAGACCGTTACCGGAAAAAATCAATTTTTTGATTGATATATTCATTCCATTCCGTTTAAAAATAATACAATTTTTGTTTATGCACTTGTGAATAGACAAATTTGTTGTATCGTTACTTTATAGTATTTTAAAATGTCGAAAATCAATTCACTTTAAGTACAAATATCTAAGAAGATCAACAAATTTCTTTTTTCAAAATAATAGTAAAAACAAAGAGAAAAGTGAAACTTAAAAAAGAAAATTCATGAATTTTTTTTCTAACAAAAAATAATGAAATGGTTTTCTTTGAAAATTGTTTGAAAAATTCAAAGGACATTGTTTTTTTGACATGTTTATATCATTAATTTTACAAAGTTTTTTGCTTCTCCTGTAAAACTTTATATTTGCTACTAACGCCTTATTACATTTTAGCTAACGATATATAAATCATTAGGCAGAATCATAGCTGTTCATTGTAAATTATTTTCTTCTAAATGTTGGCTCAAAATGAATTATTTACAATTTGTAACTGTTTTTCAAAAATTAAAATATTTTAAATTTATTTAATACTTCTTTTAATTAAATATAAATCAGTTTCAAATAATTAACGATAATGTCTTTCAAATTTCATTTCTTCTCTGGGAAGTAAAATTCACTATTATATCAATTTTTATTATTCAAATTAATATTATAAAACTATACTCAAATCATTGGAAAAGCACACAAATTTGTTTGAAAAAAAAAAAAAAAAAAATTAATTTGTATAAAACTTGTTGAATAAAAAAATTTCAAACTTCGTATGAAAAAATTTTATAATTTAAGAAAAAAAAAATGCTTAAATATTTTAATTCAACAAACATTTTTGAATTAGACTATATTTACATTATGCAATTAACGCCACAACTTTTGCATGCAACATTTTGTTTGTTAGCAAGAGGTGTAGGGAAGAAAACGGGGCTAAAAAAGTTGCACGACGACGCATGGATAGGCATTTTATATGTTTTTGTAATTTTTTTTTCGTTTTAAGTATTTTTTATTCGAAATGTTGTCAACTGTTGTGCTGAAGAAAAACGCAGCTTTTATAAAAATATTTTAAATTAAGTAAAGGTTTGAAAAACAAACTAAAGCAAAATTCGATTGTATTTTTTTAAGTTTTACAATCAAAAGTTAAAAATAAACCAATATTAATTAATAAAAAGCATTCTAACCTTTTTTAATTAGCGTGCTGCTTCTCAAGTATGTATGTATGTTCAAAGATATCTTTTTAAGAATTACATATTTTGTAAAGTTTTGTAAGTGTAAATATGTCTTAAAAAATCTTAACTTTTCCAGAAATTTTCTAAAAATAGTACTTTTTTAAAAAGTCCATTTTTTAAAAGTACGTTATTCAGAAAGTACATTTTTTAATTATAACTAAATATTATTATTATTATATTATTATATTATTTTAAATCTGAATAATTTATAAATAATTACAAATATGTATATAAATACATATCGAACTTATTTACAAAGAGGGAATTAACTCAAAATTTTTATTTTTCGCTTTTTGGAAAAAATCGACACGTAAAATTTATATTGACCTGCTATAAAAATATCAGATATTTTGTGTATTTTTTGGTAATGGAACGGTTGGCTTAAAAATCTTGGGTATCGTTAACAATTGCATGACAACCGAAAACGCAATTGGCGTAAATCAACTAAACTTAGAATTTGCCAATATACCAATGCCAGAAGCAAATCTCAGATAATACAACTCTACAAATGGCTTTAACAACGCTAACAATACTAATCAACAACTTTCATTATGTATTTATTTCATACGTGTTACCCAGGACGATGTTCTTAAATCTATGCTTAGCATTAAATCGGACTCTCTGGGAAATGATGAGGTTCATCCAAAATTTATTAAATTGATAGTTACTTATATACTACAACATATAACACATTTGATAACCACAATTTTTACAACATCTACTTTCCCATCAATGTGGAAACAAGCAAAGATTATACCAGTTCCGAAATCTGATAAAAATTACCGGCCAATTGCGATTTTGCCCTATTTGTCAAAAGTATTTGAAAGATTAATACATAAACAGATGACTCGTTTTTTGTTTGAAAATTCTCTGCTCTCTGAGAGACAATCCGGTTTTAGACCTAGACACGGCCAGGGGTGCCAGGTGATTTTGATAAAAAATCGGCATATTTTCAAAAAAAAAAAATCGGCATTATCAGCACTTTTATTTAAAAAAATCGGCAAAAAATCGGATATATTAAATACAATAAAACCTTTTCTTACTTACAAAAAAGAACAATTCAGCATTAACTAATGTTTATAACTTATGAAATTGCAAAAAAAAAATCAATCAAAATAAAAGTTTTACAAATAAATTGTAGTTAAATAAAAAGTTTTTTTAACGTTCTTATATTTAAGTATACTCCATATGTACATACACTCAGGTCTCGTTTTATGCGATAGATGCGCATAAAACGATACTCTAGCTTCGTATAAAAACTAATCCTGAAAAACCGCATAAATTCAAATTTGAATTAAAAAATCAAAACAAAATCGCATAAAAAAAAATCAACAAATGTGATCAATATGTGAAGCGGACAACCAAATAAAAATATTTTGTTGGGATTCCTTTATATTTGGCATAACTATAGTTCTAGTATATATGAATAAGTGTGCGAAATATTTTTTTTTTATGATGTTTTTTTTGGCGAGTTACGAGGTGTTAAAGTTTTGCCGTTTTCAAAAAAATGTTTTTTTAAATTATTATTTCAAACTAAAAACTAATCAAACGAAAAAAATTTTAGGTGATTCTTAAAGAAAATCGATTGATCTTTAAATAAAAAAAAATCAATTAAAAAAAAAAAAAAAATTTTTCATCTGCAAAACCGGATATGATCAATTATAATCAAAATTTTTCTAACTTAGTTCTAATGTTTTTTTATTTTTTAATCTAAATTGGCCCTTAGTGTCCTTATCATATTGTAAAATTTTTATTATGGAACCTCTATTAGTTTAAAAGGTATGCAAATTTCTTTACACTCGTACATGTGGTTATTACAAAGTTGTACCGTAAAAGACAGGAAAGAACGAGTTTCAATTGAATTTTTCTAACTTCCACCTAATTTTTGATTCTATTTTTACCGAAATTAGCCTTCGTTGTAAAACTAATATTATGTGCTCTTCATTAGTTTGAAAACCCTCATACAAACATATCGACTATGCATATAAAAAACACAAAATAAAACAAACTATAACGATTAAGCCCTTATGACACTACATTTTTTATTCATTAAATGATATAGAATTGATAGAAAGAAACAGTAAATGTAAGAAAGAGCAAACTATATGTATGTTATGTTTTTGTTTCAGGGATGGCGTTGAGAATTTTTAATATTGTACCAACAACCTTTAAAAATTATAGTTTTTTACCCTAATTGTACTAAAAGATTTTTTTTAGTTGAAATTAATTTTAATTATGTTCATAAAAAACACCACAAAAAGGTATTATAAATCTTAGTTAAAAAAGTATCAACAAAAAAGAATAATTGAAACAACTTAGCCATCCCTGTTTTGTTTATTTTATTAAATGCTGCCAACTTTTTTAATATGAGGAATCTAAAAACAAAAAGCGGTAAATCGCTGAATTTGCCCATAAACCGCTGATTCAGCAACACTTTTAATATTTCAAGCTTGAAATGTCAATTTTAAGTTAAACAATTTTACATTTTTTTTGACATAACTTCATTTTTTATCGATAACTTTAGTAAAATTTTTGACAGTTTGCCATTTATCTAAATACAGCTTAACTCTTTGCACTTGGTAAATTTTTGTATTACATTATATTTGTACTGTTCACCAAAACTTTAACAATGCATTAAAAATGTAGTGTCATAAGGGCTTTATATCAGTGATGCAAACTTGGTTTAATTTAAAAAAGGTAAAAAAGCTTAAAAAAACGTCTTAAATTTCAAAAACCGTAAAAATTTAAAAAAAATCGCATAAATTGGAATCCGCATAAAAAAAATCCGCATAAAACGAGACCTGAGTGTATTTGAGTTTGGCATTTTTATTTAATCCTTTTTATATCAGCATCAGTTTGAATTATTAAATTTTAAATAATCTTTAAAAAAAAAAGAATATTTTGCAAAAATTAATTTTCCAGTGAACATTAAAACTTTGTTACATTAAAAAATTCTTTCCACATTTGCAGAAGAACGTGGAAGGACCAAAAATTGTACCAAATGAAATGCTGAATCTGAAACTTTTTTGCCAAAAATTCTGCAAATTTATTTAATTTTCCTTACATTAGAATTGGCTATTTAATTTATGTACTAACATCGTTCTCAATTGCGTTATAATTTAAAAAAATTTTTTTATTTAAAAATTATTTCTTTTTTAACTTTAGTCATTAATTCTTCGTGGTGGAATATTTTTCAGTTAAAAATTTATTAACCCAACACACACATTACAAACACTGCATATAATATTGAATAAAACTAACCCTTCTTTAGTAGAAGCGCTGACTTAATAACAGTTGTCTCCTTTTAATGTTACAACAATTTCAGTATCGCTTAAAATTAGTATATTATTATCAAGCAAACAAAAAATAATCGTCTTTTAAGTGTTAATCAAAAAATCGGCATTTTTGGAGCAAAAATCGGCAAATCGGCACTTTAATAATTTAGGGGCAAAAAATCGGCAAAATGCCGATAAATCGGCAAATATGGCAGGCCTGGACACAGCTGTATTTCTACTCTCATTAGAGGAAATACGGTCAAAAATTTATAACAATATGATATCTTTTTTGGTTTTGCTTGTCCATTGTAAGGCGTTTGATACAGTCGAACACACAATACTTTGCCAAAAACTGAATTACATGTGCCATTTTTCAAACACAGCTGTAAAATTACTTGCTTCATATCTTTGTGA
The DNA here is from genome assembly GCA_963931875.1 of Pollenia griseotomentosa. Taxonomy (NCBI): domain Eukaryota; kingdom Metazoa; phylum Arthropoda; class Insecta; order Diptera; family Polleniidae; genus Pollenia; species Pollenia griseotomentosa. The sequence goes on from OZ007562.1 coordinate 128,676,208, forward strand.
TAGAAGTCAATTCGTTTCTTTTGGTTCTAATATATCTAACAGCTGCTTAATAACAAGAGGTGTTCCACAGGGCTCGATACTTGGTCCACTATTATATCCAATATACTCCAACGACTTGCCGTCCAGACTCAACTACTGTGGTGTACAGATGTATGCAGATGATGTTCAGCTTTACATCAGCTGTTCCCAATCAGGTATTATTGATTTTATCACCAAATTAAATCATGATCTTGATAACGTATTTAGATGGGCGTCAGTGAATGGTCTTTGCCTCAATGCGAAGAAATCGAAGGCAATGCTTATAAGCAAAACAAAATATTTACCGTCTAGCTTGCCGCCAATCCAAATTAAACATTCTACTATTGAAATCGTGAAAAGTGCCAAAAACCTTGGAAATATTTTTAACAACGATCTCACCTGGTCAAATCATGTGAATGCCGTATGTGGAAAAACTTACGCTATGTTAAGAAATCTTTGGATGACACAGTATTTTACGCCAATTAATATCCGCATGCTACTCGCTAAGACATATCTACTAAAGGTCTGCATGACTACATTAAAAAGCCATATGAATACATTCATATGTTTTTTAAGTAAGTAAAGTAAAGTACAACACACGATTTAAGTACGCAGTGCTTTACATTTTGTGTTAAAAAAACAAATGAATGAACACACAAGGCGAAAGAGAAAAGAAAACAACTGTATTTGAACAGAAAAAATACTACCACATTCAAATAAAACAGCCATAAATATTTACCCTCTTGGGTTAACGAAAAATCACATACATAACTAAAAATTTTTTATTGTTATAATTATTATTATTTTTTTTTTTTATTAAAATCTGTAACTCTTAACTTAATAATTTCTTTTCAAATTGTTCCTAGTTTTAAGATAAACCTTTGTAAATTCTATAATCTAATGTGCGTAATGGGGAGATTCCAGTACTATTAAAAAGGATTTAATCTTGTTTGTTGTACTGTTTATTTTTCAAATAAATAAATAAATAAAAAAAATACAACATTTTTCAAAACATATAAGAATTAATCGTAAAAAAACGCGGAAAGAATTATTTCCTAATCCCCAGAAAATATGGCATGAATTAAGAAAATTTTTAACCATTCTCGTCTAAACCAACAATTTTTTGTTATAAGCATATGTGTGGCATGGCATGGTTTAAGCAAAAAGTTATGACTTAAAAATTAAATTTAAATACAGTTAAAAAAAAATTCATTTCAATTCCATAGTTACTTTAATCAAGTTTTCAGTACTTATGACCAATTTCACCAATTCTATTTAAATATCAATTCAAATATCAATATAGTTTTTCATATTATTTTAATTTTATTTGACATAAAAAACGAATTTTAAAAATTAATTGATATTTTAATAAATTGGTGAAATCGGCCATTAATATTTTAGAAAATACGAAAAAAGCCTGAATTTTTTACATAAAATGTGTAACATAAGTTAGTTAAAGAAAACTTAATATAAAAATAAGAAACTTTTTAGAGATTTTCTTACCATGTCGATTTAAATAAAAATTAATTGAATTAAGCCAAGTTTTCTTTAGCATTTTCTGAAAAACTAAAAGAAATCCCGAGCAATTGTTTTTTGATGCAAGAAATTTGATTATATTAAAAATCAAACACCAGAATAATATTAAAAAAAAATGCAGCTTGAGCTCAGAAATATCTTTTTTATTTTTAATAAAAACAAACTACACTTGTAATTCTTCACTCACAATATTCTGTACGTAAAATTAACTGAAATTGTAATATAAAATAAATGAAAGTTCAATTAAAACCGGTCTACCTATTTTTCATTTATTTTTAACAAAAAGTTCATTTAATTTTGACTGTCAAAAATTCAACACCATATTCCGTAAAATCAAATAAATATTCAGTTATATTGTAAAATTTTACTTTTAAAAATGCAACACCATATTCAGTAAAAACGATTAAATATTCAGTTATTTATTAAAATTTTACTGTCAAAAAATTGACCCCATATTCAGTAAAAACAATTAAATATTCAGTTATTGTATTAAATTTTCGTTTACTCCACAAAAGAGACGAATTTCTAAAAAAATACCAGACAGACACCTGTCCGCTTGTTTTTCTTATAATTGAGGGAGGGAGAATATTTTTATTTACTTACCCAGTTACACACGTTTGTTTTACTTTTGTTGTACTGACCACGTTGTTTACAGAAAAACTCTCAATTATAAGACACCAGCAGCATGACCGATATGGCTTTTTTACTTTTAAAATTTGATGTATTTAACTAAATTATTTTAACAAATAGAAAATGGGAATTGCTTACACAAAACAAGCAATTCATTTTTTATAGATAAGTAAAAATTAATTTTTGGTAGTAAAATTATATAAAATAACTGAATATTTAATTGTTTTTACTGAATATGGTGTTGAATTTTTGACAGTAAAATTTTATAAAATAACTGCATATTTATTTGTTTTTACGGAATATGTAGTTAATTTTTTGACAGTTAATTTATATAAGATAACTGAATATTGATTTGTTTTTACGGAACTCGCGGTTGAATTTTTGACAGCAAAAATTAAATGAACTTTTCGTTGCTTTAAATTACATTTGTATTTACTAAAAAATAAAGAAGAATTTAACTCAATCAACGGACAATATTAACTGCAACTGAAAATCCGTATTAATATGCACTTAGTTTCTTGAATAACTGTTAGAATCAGTTAAAAATAAATTTGCTTGGAATTTTAAATGTTTATTTATTTAAAAATGACTGAACGGAATATTTCTTAAATAAACTACAGTCCGTTACTGTAATAATATTGTGAGTGTTGTTTTAAGAAATTTTTCATCATAAACCAAAAACGTGAATTTTTGGATTTTGAGAAAATGTTCCTTTTTTTAAGAAAGTTTTAACTAAATAGGTACGAACGAAAAATTATGTTGAAATCATGAAATTTTTTTTTCGATTTTCTTGAAATTAATAACTTTTGAAAATAAACTTCTTTGCGTGTAAGACAACAGTTTAGGATAAACAAAAATTACAAGATTGTATAATTGGAAGCTTTGACAACGAATACGACAATAATGCGAGCTTATGAATCAAACAAATGTATTTTTGGTTAATTACATCAAAATAAAAAATAAATTTGATTTTGCTTGTTTTTTTCGCTTACGGTCTTTTGGTTTTTAGCTAAAGACATAAAAACTTTTTTTTTCATTAAAAAATATTATTAAAAATTTTTAATTAAATATTTAAAAGTTACTTATATTTCGACAGGATCACTTAATGAATACATCTTTTGAATTACATAAGTCAAATTACACCTAACAAAAATACGCATTCGATTAGTAGTTGATTGTTTGTATGTCAAAATTTTATATAAAACAAAATTGACAACTAGATTCCCTCTTTCGGATGCATATACCTCATAAATGTTCGGTGAATTGGATTAAAAAAAATACCCAAAATACGTGACACGTAAACTTCAATTTAATACAAAAACTTAAATTTCCGAGGAATTACAATTAGGCAAAGCCTTTCCATTAACCAGTGAGTGTGAGAGTGTAAAACATGAAACGTGAAAAGGCAAACAAATAAGGACTGCCTTTAAGCGAAAATAATAAAAATTCGCAAGTTGATTGATGAACTTTTCAAATTTTAACCGAAAACTGAAAAAAAGTGTGCTAACGTAAAAGAACTTTACAAGTTCCAATAAAAGCCATTAAATAACTTTTTTAATTGCAACACAGTGTATTATCTTAAACTTTGTAATTATGCTATAAAGTTCGATGTGAGACAGACAACTCATATCCACAACAGCTTTTTAATAAATAGATATTTTATACTTGATATTAATAACCTGCCTTTTTTCTTTTTAATTTATTTAAATTAGATTTTTAATCATTTTGCAAAAAAAAATAAAAAAATATTCATATAAATTCATCAGACAAGTTTTAAATTAAAAACTTTCATTTCCTGCCTCTAACTCCCGTTTGATACTTTAAAGTGAAAACAAATTGGTAAATGTGTTCGGTATAAAAGAAAAGTATTAAATTTAGCTTCATCTTAGAGGCCTTTGAAAACTACATGTCAAGAAATTTTACGTTATAAACATGCAACATACAAACATACTTGCAGGAGCAATAATAAAGGAAATTTAAAAAAGTCAAGAGAAACTAAATAAAATTTAAACAAATTTTTTTTTATTTGTTATTAAACCAGTCATCCCCATATTCAGGGTTTCCGTTGGATATTTTAAAAAAGTACCAAAAAGGGGATATCTACAAAAATATGGCACAAAAAAGTGGATTTTTTTTTAAACTGTTTCAAAATCAAAATCTGTAAACACAATTATGTTTTTTTGAATGATTATCCATTTCTAATTGATTTTACATGTTTTTCCTTAATTCTGTAAAGCAAATTTCGATCCACCAAAGATAAAAATACAATTTGGTTTAAGGATTGATGTTTGACTATTGACGTCAGCAGTCGTCGATGGCGGCGAGAGTAAGACGGCAAATCCCTCTGAGGAGATCGAGTGGTTGCGATCGAAACATGTCATGGTAACCTGCCGGCCAGGGTTCGAGCCCCAGCCACGGTCAAGAATGAAAGATTATCAATAACAATTTTAATTAACTTTCATGTTGTAAATTTCCTTTCTTCATAAAAATAATTTAATGAAAATTAAATTTGATGAACTTAACCCTAATTAAAAACATTAAACATTTGGATTAAAAACCATAAATAGTTAAACATAATAACCACAATACGAATTGCTATTTTTAGTAGTTTATATTTAAAGATAAATATTTATAAGAAATGTATGGCAGTTGTAGCAGTTTTTGGGAGTCGTACTTCCATATGGTTCTATCCGATCTCCATTAAATTTTATTTTGTGACTACGGTTACAATAAAATACTTTTAAGTTTAAGATTTAGACATGCAATCTACTCAGACATCGTTAGATCGATTTTTAAGAGATTTTAAGTAAATAGCTGTACTTACAGTCAATATTTTATAATTTTCTCTTTTTCCAGTAAATATTTCCAAAGTGTGACCTCATATTTTTACTCATAAGAAAGAAAGGTGCAAATGTTAAAAAACACTTTTTGGAAACTTTCAACTTTGAATTGCCTGTTAAGTCAAAATAATTAGCATATTTTTTTCTTATACACAATAAGGAAAAAGGACTTGTCTGTTGTTATTGTAGAATTTTTATACCACAAAAGTGGAGAGGGTGTTATGCATGTGTGCTGATGCTTGTAACACCTTAAAATATCCCAATAAAAAATGTTATCATTTCGTGAAGCGCTAATGGTACATTTAAAAAAATAAGCGCTAAATTATGCGCTACGCAATAAGACATACAGAGATGCAGTGATGTAAGTGATCGAACTCTTAACAAGTTTTATAAAAAAAATAACATTTCAAGAGCCACGACATTCCTTTACTACGAAACAGGTTTGTAAGGGAGAATACCTAAAAATAACTGTAGAAAAACATTCAGTGTGTAAAGCTGATAGCTACGTTCTCCAGTTTTTAAATGCGTTAAATAAAACGCTTTGTACATCAAAAATGTATTGCTTCAAAGTGGGAGCACACCACATAAAATGTATTCCTTCCGTAAGCGAGTTGGTAAGCGAAACTCTTACATTTCTCCCTTACAAACCTGCTTCGTTTGAAGCACAATTTGTCATAGGCCCCAAAAAAACTACGCTTTTATCCCTAAAGTAACGTATTTTTCTAATCGTTAATTACGGATCAATCATTCATATATTAATAATTTAAAAAAACTAAAAGTTAATTAAATTTTAATATTATTTCAATAAAATATTACTTATTATTTTAATAAAAAATTTTCTTTTCGTATACCGATAGACTCAGAAGCACTTTTTGAATTGATCTAACGCTTTCCGTCCGTTCGTTGAGCTGGCTTTCCATGTAAACCTTGCGCGCAAAGTACATATTGCAATTTCAGAGATAATTTTATGAAATTTGGTACAAAGGATCTACTTTTCATAGTATTAGTTTCACATAGCACTCCAACCCCACCCTCCATACAAGCTTCTCTTCGAAATAGAGTCCATAAAACGTCTTATTATGCTTGTGCTTAATTTTGTTGAAATCTAAATCCTCTAACCAAATTAAATTGGAGGCGTTCCATATTTGACCATAATGCATTTGTGCTGATGTTTGTAACACCTTAAAATATTGGTCCAAGACCCACCTTTATGTATGCCAATCGACTTAGAATCACTTTCTGAGTCGAATTTACGATGTCCATCCGGCTGGCTGGCTTGGCTGGCTGTCAATGTAAACCTTGTGCGCAAATAACAGGTCGCAATTTTGGAGTAATTGGATAACTATACTTCACACTTCAAAACATTTAAAACTAATAGTCACGAGCGATTCCTACGAGATAAACAATAACGACTAATTTATCGATGATTTAATTTTTTAAATGTAAAATAGGTATTTAAGTTTATTCTTGTATAACAAATTGATCTTAATTTACAATTTCATTGTAAAAAAATTTTACAAATTTTTAATTTGGAAAAATACCAAGAACGCCACATGCCTAGATAAGTTAATTTGGACCTCCTGAACACGAAAAACGCTGTAATTTTTTTTCTAAGTACCGTTTTTTGATAACGGTGTATGTTCCCACTCAAACCCTTGTGGAGCCCAACTGAATATTCGGCGTAAATTCAAAAAATTTAAATTAAAATGACGAGCGTCTTGAACTTTTTTCCCACCAGCCTTTGTAACGTCTCTCGATTTCTTCCATTTCCTTGTGAAATCTTCACCTTGTTCATCGCTTTCGGAGCCCAAATTCGTGGGAAAAATATCCAAATGACTGAATAAGAAGTGTAATTTAGGTGTCATATTTGAACCTTAAAGTTAAAAAGAATACATTTTCAAATGATAACGGCCTTTTTGATAAACATGCTTTCACTCAACGCTTACCAATGGCATTGAATATTTGCAGTAATGTATCGATCTTCTCAGCGTAATCAGGAATTCTGTAGTTTCCAAAAAAGTTGCGTACGTTGTCCTGGAATGGTTCCCATGCCTCCAAATGAGCTGGACCTAAACAATCATTAAATGCTTGGTCACCGTACAGAGCCCGAATTTGAGGACTAAAAATGGCAAAAATGGGAAAAAAAGTTCAAGACGCTCGTCATTTATATTTAAATTTTTTGAAATTACGCCGAATATAGTGTGTGAGCAATGAAGACGAAAATATTGTCGTTCCACAAAATCCTCAATAAAAACGTTATTTTTCATCCGATTTTTTACGCTTATAATGTTGGTAATTAAATAAAAAAATAAACCTTCAAGATCTTTACTATAACGTAGAAAAAAAAAACGAAAAAAAAACGAAAAAAAAACGAAAAAAAACTGAAAAATTTTGAAACAAACGTAAAAAATAGGCAAATTTTGAGGTGCCATCACTCAGCCACTTCTTATCAGATAGAAATTTGCAGAATATTAACGGAAAAGGCATTTAAAACGATATGCCATTTATCTCGATCGGACTTTTCGGTTGGGCTCCACAAGGGCTTATCTACAAAACGGTACTTAGAAAAAAAAAAAAAAATTACAGCGTTTTTAGTTTTCAGGAGGTCCCAATTAACTTATCTAGGCATGTGGCGTTCTTGGTATTTTTTTGGCTTTTAACCAGAGTTATTTATTTTTTTTTTTTTTATTATTGAATTTTAATTTGTTTTTATTTAAAAAAGTTTTTAACCATTTTTAGTCATTTTTTAAGTTTTGGCAACACTGGTTCTATGTTTGGTTATATTTCGGGGATGGTCATAAACAAATTTTAAAATCATAGAAAATAGAGTTTTTAATTAATGAAAAAATTTTTTATAAACAAACGTAAGGGAACTTGTTTACAAAGTAAGTAAAATACTACAAAAATTAATTGAAGATTGAAAGCGGAACTTGAATTATTATTAATTTACGTTTTATAAGTAAATTCCTTATTATTATGCTCTAGATACAAGATAAAAAGATAACATAAACAAAACAATTTTTATGAATTAATTAAACAATAATAAAAACAAACAACAATTTAGGTACTCAAGATATGAGATCAAAAAATTAATTCATAAAATATTTCAATGAATTTATTAACATTTTTTAGATAGTCGTCAAAGAGTATATTTCTGATTTTATTTACTGATTACACCGTTGCTGCATGCTTCTGAAGTCAAGGTAGCATCATACGGACTACTTCTTACAAACCTTTTCTTTTCATTATGCCCATCTGTAATCTTTAGGACAATGTGCTTTTCAAATTGTATGTTAAAGTATTTTGCACTGAACCAAAATCCAATGAAAATGTACGTTAAACAAACGAATTACGTTTATTGAAATATTTTCGTTGGCTCAATATAATGAAAATAATACCTAATTTTTCATTATATTAACGAATAATTCGTTGAGCCAACGAAAATATTTCAATAAACGTAATTCGTTTGTATAACGTAGATTTTCATTGGATTTTTGGTTCAGTGTACACGACAAGGCGAATTCATGTAAACGGTGGTGTCGATACTACAACAAGTAACAACACCAAAAACACAACAGTGTATTTTTTTGTTGCTTTCGTTGATCGATATGTCAAAAACACAAGCAACTTTTGACATTTCTCTCTCTACACAGAAAAAAATAATTTTCATATTTGAATACGAAAATCGCATATTTGATTACAAAAATTTTTGAATTTTCTGCGAAGACGATTTTTGCGGTATTGATAAAAAAGTTTCTATGTATAATTGTTAAATTTTTAGTCAACAACCAAGTTTATTGAGTCAATAAAAAAAGTTGTTGCCCAAAATATTTTTTTTCAACAAAATGTTTACTTGATTTGTTAAAATAAATTGTTGAAAATGTTGGATAAATCAAACAAAATGTTAATCGAATCTTTATTTTTTTATTTATTAATGATGATGTCAAAAATTTTCAATTTTTATATTTTTATAAAAACACTAAAATTTATTATGCGGGGATAAGTAAGTTCCTATGCTCATTTCACTGGTTGCTTAGGCCAGATCATCAAGAAACCTTTTCCAAAGATTTTGGCAAAACTAAATATATTATTCAAATAAAACTGTAAAACAAATAAAACTGTAAAACAAATGAGAATTATGAGCTATTTAAAAATGGACAAGAGTTGTGAAAATACTGTCTTTACTTTGATTGAAATATTTTTTTTATTGAATATGAAGAAACATTTTATTATTTCATTATTAAATATATTTTGTTGAGTGCTATTTATGTAAATTTGATAAGTTTTTTCTTTGAATCAAACAAAAAGTTTGTTGACCTAAAATTTTATTTTTAACAAACTGTGTTGTTCAAAATTTTTTTAAGATATTTTTTTCTGTGTAATTAAGAAAAAAAGTAGCACAGCTGTGCTTTCAACGCCACCTAAAAAATTAATTCGACTTATTACACGAGTTTCCTTGTTTTTTTATTTCGGTTTCCCCGCACTTCAGGGTATATTGCCAAGCTCGATTTTTTTTTAGATATGACTATGTTGCAATAAAGGAGCGATATGTTGAGGTATTTCCTAGTTTCAAGACTTGTCCATGGACAATGAAAATTTACTGCCTGCATCTTATTTTAAATTTATGTTCTTTATCAACTCTTCACTTCGTTAAATTTATTAATTATCAACAGTTGCACTGCCCACTATGTTTTTAATAGATTTATATCAGCAGGATACATTGATTTACGTAGGTACTCACTTCTTGTAACTGATCTAATCGACAACCCAGCCACAGATGCTAACTTTGAGAGAAAAGAAAACTAAATTTAAGAGTTAAATAGCTGTTTTCTGAAACTATGAGCAATTTTTTATTTCCCAAAAAAAATCCCGGGAGAGCGGAAAATATAATAATTGAAATTCCCGGGAATTCCTGGGACGGGGGGAAAACCCTAATTTCAATACAACCAGCTTCCATGTAAGCGAATAGCAGAAGCACTAAGAACATTGTTCGTGAATTTTTTCTTTAAAACAATTATTTTAATTATTCACTTACCACCAACTTACTTATAAGGAATAATGCGAAGTATTCAATCATTAAATTAAACTTTTACTTAAATGGTATTCGTTTCTCTGCTGCTTCTTAGTAGTGTGTAACAGCCAGCGCATATATTAGCGGTCATGTAGTTTTCGTTCTTCCAGAAACCTAAAATTTTTTACTGGGTGACTCCAATGCACTCCAATGCACTACTTCCGAAAAAAGCGTTTAATGCCATAACTTTCTTGATTTGTGCTGGTAGGTCAAAAATAAGCCATATGTTTCATAAAGGCCCCCTTCCTTAAATCAAATCTCATATACATAGACGAATATATCTAAATAATATTCGGAACATAGAACTTTGATATAAATCTTGACCTCATAACACAAATTTGTTCTGGCGGGTCAATATTTTCCGATTTGTCCAATAAAGGGTACACTATCGGAATTTTGTTTTTAAATAATGTGGTGTAGGATATCATATGGTCGGAATTGACCGACTATACTTCCTTATTTTTTAATTTTTTGTTGCAATTTAATAACTGAAGAAGTAAGTTGCCGAAATCAAAATTATCGAAACATAAAGCGCTCAAACAAAAAAATAATTTTAAAATTTTTCACAAAATACAATTTGTAACAGCTAAAAATGAATGAAATGGTGGAGGAGCTTAAAAATACATCGTAATCCGTTTAAATGTTTTGCAATTAAAATTTAATTTCATTTTTAGTTATTTTACGAGAAATATAATACATCTGTGTATGAGATACATTTAAAAAACAGATGTATGCATCCTGGGATGTGCCAAACATCCAAATGGCAGGGCATTTTAGGGCTCAAGATATTTCAAAAAGTTCGAAGTAGCACCAAAATACTTTCGTCTTCTGGTGTTATGGGAGTTAGTAGCCCCTGGTAAACATGCACACAGGTCTGCCAATTGGTGAGGCCTCTGTTAGTGTGTTTCTTTGAAGTATACTCCCGGGGAGCAAGTGATGGTTGTGGCTTAAAACCACGGGTAGGGTGTCGTCCACATGAAAAGCTGATTTTTCACTCTTGTGGGAATGTTCGGTCTGTGGAGAGATGCCTAAGAGCTGTTGCTGTTTAAGCACCTTGTATCAATAATAGCAGTGTATGTTAGATAGCTCTGGCTCCTAAACTTCAGGTAGCTGTACACTGTACAGTTTTTGGTGGACCATATACTCGAATTGCAATTTGGATTTATATAAGCAAATAATCTAAACAGGTAAAAAATCGGATGCTTTGATTATCAAATTTGTTTTGGTGTGCCACTAAAGGTTCTTTCATTAAGCGCTTCCTTTCTTTTAATTAAAATAAATCAAAGTATGTAGGCGATATCATCGAAATATTTTATTTGATTAAAAACTGGTTTTTGGATTAAAATCATTTTATTTTTAAATGTAGTCTTTCTGGAGCTAAATACATTTTGCCCAACGTTTCTCCAATCTGTTTATCCCTTCAAAATTATAAGGTTTGTCAGGATATCAAAATAAGGTTGACTGAGTTTTAAAACATCATAATACTTTGCAGTCAATGTCAAAAATGTATCATCAAGTTTTACGATGCACAGTTTGTTTACATCGCATAATATTAACACGGTTGCATCTTAGAATGCATTTAAAAAAGCGAATTGCTTTGAAACTGACGTTTTGCAACTCGCCGTATTTGTTTGTAATATGATGAGGCAGTCGGGTCTATTTCCGGAGAATACGGCAGATGAGGGAGTAATTTGAAGACTTACTTATGGATTTTTGCAATGGAATTTTTAATTAGCACACGGAACTCGATTTTTAAATTTGTTTTTCAAATCACGAAGTAGTGAACCTTTAATGACTGTCGAACACAAACAAAATTTAGCAAAATGCCTGTTGACAGGAGCAGTGTTGCTCTTCCAGTTAGTAGGTGGAAAATTTGAAAAGCCTTAAACTTATTGAGCCACCTATGTATTTGCTTTTAATTTAGCTCTTTGAGAATAATTATGTCTAAAAAAAATATATATAAAGAAAAACTTTTAATTGCATGTGCTTGCCAAAATTTAAAACAGCCCTTTCCCTCTTTTTCTAAAAACAAAATTTCCTTCCAGTGTTTTTTATTGATTGTAATTATTTTCATTAATTTTTAGGCCTACGAACAACAACCACTCTTTGCCTACACTTGTTCTTAGGCAAACATTAAAACAAAAAACTTAAGGATGAAGGAAGCATGATAAAAGTTAACTAAATATCTCTCTTTATATTGAGTTTGTAGTCAGGCGGTATATAAATATTTAATGCACGGACAACCCAAACCAAAGATTAACTTTATTTCCATATACATATTTTAATATTAATGTAAATGTGTTTGTATGTTTTTGCATTTTGATATGAATTAGTGTGTGTGATAAAATTTTTGATGATGTTGTTTTATGTTTCTTATAGTTGTAAAAACAAGATTTGTAATACTGAATATTGAGAATAGAAAAAAAGGAATATTTTTTAGGCAAAAAAAAAAGAGACGAAATTTTCTTGGATGAGGAAAATTCCTACAATCAGTTTTTCTTACTTTTCATGTAGGTCGAAGGGTATCACCCTACACAGGAGTGTAAATATTAGCCCTACTAAGTCCAATGATATATTCGGAATGCATCACTTCCTTAGTCAATCAAATCATGTCTATCCATTCGTTTGGCTGGCAGGCAGACAGTAGAGCATTACTGTCTTCTTATAATGTTCTTCTTTTTCTTATCTCCCTTAGCTCCCAGTGGAGCATAGGGCTTCAACGTTACTTCGCCATTCTGCTCTATCTCGAACGGTGATTTTTACACGGTTGGCCTGGTTACCAATTTTTTTCATATCATCGCCAATAGTTCGTCTCCATGCATGCTTTTGCATTTCTTGTTACCTTGCGGGGTCCATGCGAGAGCATGTGCACATTTTTCTTTTGTTGATGTATGCCGGGTGTGAACAACCCAATTCCATCGTCTTTACTTGATTTCGTGTTGTACTTCAATTTGGGTGCATTTCTTAAGATTTTCAAAATGTTATTAAGGCGTTATTTATTTTTTTTTTTTTTTATTAAAAGATGTGTTATTTGGTGCGGTGTAGAATGGGGATGACCTCCAGATTTCCCAAAGCAGTTTGAATATTCTACTATTAATACTTCGAGCGGTATTCATATCTGAGAAAGGGACACTCCCGAGGTAAGTGAAGGAGTATATATTATCGAATGCATTCTCACCAGCTTTAAAGTTAGCATCAGCGTTGGTTGCTTTTATTATCCACGTTTTGGTCTTTGCAGAGTAATGAGGTAATGAGTTTGCCGATTTTATCCTGCATATCGGCATGCCTTGATGATATAAAGCATATCGTCGGTAAACCTGCTACCTCCCTTTCAGCGCTTAAGAGGAAAACAAAAAATAAAGTTGGTTTTACACACTTCCAAACTTAAATTGAAGAAAAACTACATGCTGTTCGACGAGGCGTAAATATCTCTACCACACTGCATCAAAAAGTGGATTTGGCAGATTTGTTTATTAAGCCGACCTTATGGCATCAGCATATGCCAAGCCTTCCAATTGGGTTTGGAGGTTCCAAGTAATACCACGGTTTTTTATGTCTAAAGCCCGAGTTAAAACATCATCTAGAACTATCAGGAATAGTATAGTTGGCATAAGGCAGCCGCGCCGAACCCTGGAAATGGTGTTGATCAGACTTGTAAGCTTCGTTGAAATACTCCTCTGCATTAATGCGTTCCTTATACAGTCTCGGCTTATTCTGTGCTATAATCGACACATACAAGTTGAGCGGTTCTGAACTCCACGCACTGTTCTGTTATTATTCTCAATGTATTAATGTGGTCAACACACGAGTGGTTTGAAAGAAACCCTGACAATTGCCTGTGAATGGTTGAGTCCAGTTTTTTTTTGTGTTAGTATCTTCTAATTATGTATGTATGTTATTTTTTTAACCATAATTATTTGAAAAATGGTTCATTTCAACTGCAACCTTACCAGATTTAATGAAAGTCGACCATAGGGGTTATACAAGTGCATATCTTAAATATTGTATTATTGCAAAAAATTCCAAAAAATATCAAAATAAAATTTTTCAAAAAAAAAAAAAAAACTTTTATAACAACTAGTTGGCTACCACAAAAAAAAAAAGTTAGATTGACTTTGATATTCTCCACCGACAATTTGAATATTTCAGGAGTGATATCTATATGATGTCTATTCATAATTAATTTATCTTTATAAAAACAGACATCAGCATTAAAATTGGCCGCGGCTTAGACCCACATTAAATTATTGACCGACAATCTTGAGTAAAATATCTTGATTCGTAATAGTTTAAGCCGAACTTAAATGATTTTCAGGATTTTTTCTGGCCATATGAAACTAATTTAGAAGAAATTTTACCACAATAATGGCCATTTTCTCAATGTATCGACAAACTGCCTGTTACGTAATGTCGACATAAATTTGTTAAAAAAATAAACTGTCCGTTAACGATTTCAGTTTTCTCAATATACCGACAAAAACATTGTTTTCACTTGTCAGCACCTCTCAAAATACATGTAAAAGTTGGGAGTCAGCTAATTGAATTTATCTGTACGGAAAATAAATAATACGCAGATGAGTGCCGGTTAGCTTTAAGACAGAATATAAGCAAATGAGACATTAAGAAAACCAAATTCCTTTAACGTGCAGTTTTTCGTTGGGAAAAAAGATAATCGCCTAATGAGAAAACGGGCATAAATATATCTGCTACGATTTTAGGCGTATTTAATTAATTTACCAGAGTGGGTTTCATATGGGGCCTATATTGAACCGATCATCACGAAGTTTTTTAGTGATATTTCAAGTCCTTTAAAACTGTGAAGTATTCAATTTTATTCTGATACCATTATAAATTACGGTTTTAGGCGTTCAAAACTGTTTTCCGGGAGTAGGGTTTATATGGGGCCTAGAGTAAATTATGGACCGATCTTCATGAAATTTCACAGTGTGATTTTCAGTTGAATAAAACGAACATTTGCAAAATTTCATATTATTTCGTGCATTGTTCAATAATTTATGTTAGTTTTTGTATCAAAATTATTAATTTTTAAAAGTGGTGGTTCCACATTTTGATTCATAGCTCTGATCCTACTGAACCGATTTGGCTGGATTTCAATCCCAAACTGCTTAGGTTTTTTATTAATTGTGAGTTGTTCGAAAGTGAGCGTGTTTTCAACAGACGGACATGGCTAAATCGACTTAGAATTACTCAAGGAGCCAGAAAATATATACTTAAGGGGCTGAGGTGAATAATAAAAAAGTTTCACACGGAATGACAAACTTAGTATACCCTCTTCAAAACTTATTGCGGTGGAGGGTATAAAAAAGTTTGTGACCATTGATCCTTAATTTACTTCAACCCATTTTTCGCCGCAACAAGTTCCTGCTGATCGATTTGCATAAAAAGTTATTTTTATACTATTTTGGAGCTTTTTAAGAAAATTGTGAATTTTGGATTCAGTAGCTTTTCCCGTTTTCTGAAAAATTATTGATAACTTATTATGGTAATACTTAGAGGAAAAAACCATAAAGAAAAAGCCGAAGGCACAACCATGCTATTGTTAAGGTTATGTAGAAAGGCTAGTGCAAAGTCAACTTTAAACTCTTAGATCCAATCCATCTTCCTACATTGTGGTCAGTTCCCCCAGGTCTGATTAGAACAGCTTTGAACTAATATGTTTTTCCAAAATAAAAGCCTTTTCGAGGCCTAACTTTCGCCACACAGTCAGGTTCCTCCATTTCTGGGTCCAGTCTCACTATTTCATTGCTATGGATTTTGCATTCACCCTCACAGCCTCACCACATTCTCCCCTATGATTTCCCCTACAGCCTACAGCCCATCAAGGCCTTACGGGCCACCTAGTTGTCCACATAAGAGTGATCTCCGAGCCCCCAGAAATATTGCAGTTCTACGTCCTGCTTCCTAACTGCAGTTGTTAGGAAGCCTACATGACGTTCTCATATCCAGATCCTCAATGTTAACACCCGCACTCGAACCATCAGTGAAACTAGCAAATCTCTTAATCAATATCAACTGATGAAGTGCCCATATAAGCAGTAAAGACGGGCGATAGACGATCCACGACTTTTTGGCGGCATATTTTTTTCGCAAATTAAAAAATGTTATTAAAAAATATGCCGCCAAAAAGTCGTGGATCATTTCTTTATTCTTTCTTTAGTCCTATTTTGATCCATACATGATCTAGAAACTAAATCCGCTATCATATTAAAGTTACCACAAAATTGCAGTTATATATATTCCAGAGCACCGTGTAAAATGCATCTAATTGCAAAAATCTAAATTATTTACATACAAAGATGATGTACTTGGCAAAAGAAAAAAATTGATACCCATATTGCCCTATTTAAAACGAAGGGTTACCACCCCATTGCATTTTTGTCAAAACGCGAACTAGCACGAATTTAAAAAAAAGCTGAGACACGTATTTAATTAAATCGACTAAAGATTAAAAAATGTTAATTTGGCATTTTTATTACAAACAACCCCGAACAAAAAATGCAAAACTGTTCTTTTTTACAGAATATCCTTAATAAAAGGACATGGATGATCGTCCTTGAACAAATTGTATATACAGTAGGACGCGCCTTAAAAAAACCTTTCTTATGATATCCTTTTTCAAAATGGTCCAGCTCACCAGTTGTCAAAGCTGGAGCCGAAATATTTTAAATGTCATCTTCAAAAAGTCCAAGGTTCATTTTTAGCATAGTTGGGGGTAATATTGATTTGAATCAGCAGTGCACTCTCACTTAATAAAACTGCAAAGAAATTAGTTTGCACTCTTTTTTATCAGCTTTAGTGATGATTGTTATTTTTTAACTACCACTAAAAATATTGATATTGCAAATTTTTTCACTATCACTAAACGCAGATTGAATGGAAAAATCTGCACTCAATTCAAATAGTGCAAAATTTGGACTTGCAATCAAAAAAGCTGCATACAAATATTGTATCACAAAAAGTTAAAAAATTTAACTTTGTATGTGCATGGTTTTTGATTTTTTTTTGGAGGATATGCATAAGCAAAGAATATTAAACAAAATGAAATTTTGTCAATAACGGTATAATTATTGGCTTTTATCATGAAAAAACAAGTTTTTTATTTTAATTTTAGTGCAACAATTTTAGGTGCACTCAAATGAGTGAAGAAAAAAAAAGTTGCAATAAACTGATGGTTGCCTTTTTTTAAATCAAACTATTTTTTTTTTTAGTGCAAAATTTTTTAACATCATTGCAATATTTTTGCACTATCACTAAGTGTGAGTTGAAACTGCAAAATGAGTGCACTACCCCCATCTATGATTTTTAGGAAGGTACATCGAGCACTTTTTTAGTGAGTCGCTCTAATAAATATGTGCGTAGTTGTCAGATATCATAGCGTTTGCTTTGTTAATTTTTATTTTCTTTAAAGACTTTTATTAATTAATTTTTAAAATTTAAAATTTTAATTGTTTTCGCCGGGAACTAAAGGAACTAAACTGACATGATAATAACGAACTAAATTCCTTAGTAACTGACAGAAAAAAAATATTGGAACAAAAACTTTTCATTTGTTAGCTTTAGACAGTTAAGGGCTAAAAAATCAGAGCAAGTTAAACTCTCTTTTTGGTTTAAAATGTGTTTAAACCAACAAATCTATAAATCTCTAAACATATAAACCATCTTTAAACGCATAAAATTGGGCGTTTAAACTACCAATACAGACCATATGAATTTATAAGATTTATCGTAGTGATGCCACATGTTATTTTTTAACAACATATAATACATGGGGCACTGATTTATAAATGTTGAATTTAAACTACATATAAATTCAAGTTTAGTTTAACTTGACCAGCGTTTAAACCATCAGTGATTTATTAGCCAAAAGTGTTGGTAATTATAATCACCAGTCGACGAAAAATGGGTTAAGCCGGATATGGGCCCGGTCCAGTAAATTACGGAAAATGAATTAATCTCATAAAGACCTCGTTTTAGTTAATATTTGGGACACATACATTTTACATAGTAGGTTAAATATATATGTACATATGTGTATATATTAACAATGAATTTAAGAACCGTGAGGTTAGCTTTTTATTGAGATTGGCTGATAAACTAGAGATTGTATAAAAATCTCACTTTTTATGTATTTTTACTTTCGGTGCAGGGTATCAAAGATTCTGCACAGCCGAATTCAGCACTTCTGCTGTTTTTTTTTAATTTCTTGTTTTCGTTTGTGTTTTATATTAAAATATCAAACGTACAAAAACTTTCGATAACTTGTTTTCCTTAAGTCTTGCATTTATGAGGAAGTATGTTGGTTTTGCATTCGAATTGATAAAAAAAGTACTTCGTATATTAATTATGTATGAATGAAAATACTGCCGATATTAACATATTTAAAGTATGGGTAGAATTAAAAAAAAAATATTGGTTTAAAGCTGAGACAAATTATGTTATTGCACAACTTACCGATAGCTAAAGGTAGGATTTTATCGGCCGTATAAAAAGTATTCCATTATTACAACTTTACTTTAACCTCCCAGGTAGGATGAGCCTTAATTTACTTTATCGCTCACTTTAGGTTAAAGTAAAGTTTTAATAATAGAACACTTTTTATAAGGCCGGTTAAAGTCTACTTTTAGCTATCGGTTAGTTGTGAAAACGTGCTTAGAATGTCTTTTATTACACAGTGGAACAAGGTTTTTGTTGATTAGGAACTGAATGTTGTTTTTAAGGTAATTTGGGACGCTGAATCCAAATATGCACTTAGCATATACCAAAATTGAGGTACTTCCGCTACGTATATTGGAATAACTTAAACACAGTTCACCATATTCAGCTAAATTAAAAAAATTTAAATTTCGTCAACGTAATTATCTTTATCAAAGTTTTTCTTGGGACTCAAAAAAATAATTAACAGGGTTTCGTTTAAATGTGCTAAATTTCCATTTCATAAAATTGATAAACTTAAATTTATTGTTGATGGGATAAGCTATTCCTATCCTTTAAGTCATGCTTACATTGTCTTTAATTTTTTTTTTTCGTAGTTTTAGAGATATCGTTGAAGTTTTGAAGAAAAGAACAATTAAAAAAAAATAAATTTGTGTTCTTTTAAAATTCATAAAAAATAAAAATGCTACAATAATCACAGTTTTGATTTAAAACATTTAGCTTAAGTGAGCTTTATTTTATTGTAATCAGAATCACTGAGAAAACTGAATTGATAAAAATCGCGATTTTCATACAAAAGTAATTTTTTTTAATATGTGTGTGTTTTCTGCTGTTCTATTTATGGACGTTCTTTCCTTCACTTAAAAATGAGGTCCCTTCAGTAAATTGTTAATAAAAACATTTTGTTCATAGGTTATGTGAGTATACGCGAAAGTAATAATTTTTCCCGTTTTGGATTTTTTAAAATACAAAATTCGTTCATAATATTTTTTTGTTTTTATTTTACGTAAACAACCTTTTCTCAGCAATATTTTAGTGATTTTCAAGAGTTAACAATTAAAAATTGCTTAATGAAGAGTATAGTGTTAATGTTTTTAACTTTCGGAAAACAATCAAAAAATTTTAAAATATCATTTATTGAACAAATAAATGATAAACATGTCAAAAGCAATTGCTGCAAAAAAAACTGCATGAAAAAACACAAATCTGCAAAAAATTTGCAGGCATTTTGCGTAGACCTTCTAATTGCACCATGCTTTTGCTGTAACTACTGTTTTTCATAGATGGGGGTAGCGCACAAGTTTTGCAGTAGCAACTCACATCAGTTTATTGCAACTTTTTGTTTCTTCATTCATTTGAGTGCAACTAAAAGTTTTGCACTTAATTTAAAATCAAAGACTTGTTTTTCATGACAAAAGCCAAGAACTATTCCGTTATTGATAAAATGTATTTTTGTTTAATTTTATCCGCAAAAAATTTATCCTCAAAAAAATCAAAAACCATGCAAATACAAAATTACGGTTTTTAAATTTTAGTGAGCCAATGTTTAAATGCAGCTTTTTTGATTGCAAGTTCAAATCTTGCATCAAATCTTAGTGATAGTGGAAAAGTTAGCAATTCCACTCAATTTTTTTATTGCCAGTGAAAATCATCACTAAAGCTGGTAAAAAATAGTCCAAACTAATTTTTTTTGTAGTTTTATTTAGGGCGAGTGCAATGTTGATTTAAACCAATATTTAAGACACTCTACCCATAACTATGCCGTTTTTTGTCATCAATAAAGCAAAGCAAGAGTGAAATTTATTTTGTACGTTTTTGTATGAAGAATATGGTGCAATCGACAAACAGTGGCGTATAGAGCAAAACAATACTAAAGAAGCTTTAAAATAAAATATCTGAGAAACCATAAAAACATATATCTGTACCTTATACCTAACTTAATTTTTTTAGAAATGCTCGGTAGGTCAAACCAATAATGAGCTGACGATTTATTGATTTTTATTTATTTCTCAGAAACGAAAGTTATTTTTTTGAATTTTATTTGAACGAAATACAACAGAAATGAACTAATTCAACAAATGAGAAATAAATCAGTTAATATAATTTTAAGCGCTGAACATTTTTTTCGTAAATTTTTTTTTTTTTTTGTAAAAAAACAAATAAAATTCAAAAAGTAACTGAATAATAAAAATTTGTATTTTCTGAATTTTTAAAAAAAACTTAAGAAACAACTTTTATTTTCTAAGCGAAAAATAAAATTCAAAAATAATGATTAAAAAGTAAGTTTTAAAATACAACATTTAACCAGATTTCGAAAATAAACCGAACAATATTTAGTGTACGGCTAATACACCCAAAAACGATGTATATTTTTTTAGTGTTTGTGTATACGAACATAACCCGTTATACCGTTCGTAACAATTTTCAAGAAAGTAACGAGTATTACATAGTGTTCTGTTCTTCGTTATAAAACGGAACAATTGTAGTGGTTCTGTAGAAAAACATTATATTTGAATGTTCTATAGTGCTTTTTTTACATTGATAAAGAAATAAGCATAAACAATTTCTAACCACGACCACAGCACGAATAACTTGTAACATTCAAGTTATTCGTGTACATGTTTTGTTTGTGTAAAATTTTTTCGCTGGCTTTTTATCTTTTTTTTTTCGTCTATGTATTTTGTTTTTGTAAAAAACTTTTTGATTTTTTTTTAAAGTCAAAAGGGTGTTAAGCCGAACTGAAACGAACGAACATTAGTGTGCTGAACCGCACACAACGAAGTTTGTGAGTTTTTAAAGAAAAAAAAAGAAAACAATTTGCAAGTTAATGTTCTCATCTTTTTGTTTATATGAGTACTGTATTATTTTTGTGTTCGAAGATTACAAAAAGAGAAACGTTATTTTATTTCATGATTTACTACACAAACACTATTAGCGTTTGTAGTTTTCACGAATCTACCGAACACTAACGAAATATATTTAATGTTTATTTTCGAACACTGCTTATAACCGTTACAGGCCCTGTTTTTATGTAATTTTTTACTCTTCCTTGCTTTTATTTGCACTCCTTTCATTTACTTTTTTATTATTTTATTTATGTAAGTACATTGTATGTGTGTAGGAGAGGGAGTGTATAACCTTTTTCCTATAATTTGTTGTTATTGTTATTATTCTTGCTATAGTTTTTGTTGTACTTGTATTTGAAAGTTACTTTTGCAAACAAACATCATGTACTTAAATAGTTGTTTCTTCTTTCAAGGATTTAAATGGTTGTTGTTCATTATTGGTTTTGTTGAAACTTGTAGTTGTTTTAGATGAATGCCTCGTTGGCGATTGAGTGTATCTAGAGAAAGAAATGCAGGGGCTTGAAAAGTTTTGTAAATTGTTTGTTTGTTTGTGCAGTATTTAATATGGCGTTTGGGGTGTAATTCAAATTCTCGTTTGGGACTCTTGCTATTAATTTCCAATTTGCAAATGCTTTTGTCTTACACCAGTCTTAACAAACTTTTGCGTGTTTATATAAGTCCATATTTATATATTCTTCCTTTTGATATTGTTGAATATGATTTTTATTTCTTAGTATTTTACATTTAATAACCTTTTTCTATGTAATTAACCCACGAAGAGGAGTTGGAAAATTTCTTGCAGACAAACGTATGTATTTTTTTAAGGTCAACAGTAACAAAACCAACTATTTTGAAATGAAAGTAATTGAACCATGTTATTGTCACAGGCACATGTAACATGTTGCTTCTTAAAAAGCTCATCTATAACATGTTGCTCTTTAAAAGAAAAAACATTAATAGTTGTTGAGCAACCATACAAATATTTGCTGTCAACATATTTATATTATTATCATGGCAAGTTTTTCATGGCATATGCCATTTTTTCAATTATGTATATCGTTTAAAAACCCTTTTTGGTCCAGCTTGGCAAAAAAAAATACCTATTTTTGCAACCTAAAAGAAATGTTTAAATAAGGTAAGCGAATATGCATATACATATGTATGTATATGTGAGCAGTCCACCGCAGAAAGCCGCCATTTCATTTGTTTTTTAAAATGCCTCCATAAGCCATTATCAATCTTGTGCAAAACCACGAAAACTACGCGCAATTTCTGGTGAATTATTCAAATTTCCTGCAAAACTCTCTATATGGCTTGGCATTTAAATTTTACAAAACTGTTTTAATCGATTTTTTCAGAACTTTGTTTTTTTTTAACTTGATGAATTATTTAACAACTTATCTCTATCTAAACTATTAGCGTTCAAATATGCTCCAGTTACATCTTGCGAAAGCAGGAGACAGTTATAAGATAAACGATAAAAAAAAATCAGACTTAAAAATAATTACTGAAACATTTACGTAATGGTTATAATCAACCATTAACAATTAATATATTTTATTTTGGTTATTTTAACCAATTGAAATGAGAAATATATTTTTTTGGTTATAAAAAATCGTTATAAAAACCAACAAATTTTTTGGTCGAAAATAACCGTTATTTCAACCAAAAAAAATTTGGTTTAAAATAACCATTTTAAAAAAATGGTTATTTTAAACCAAATTTTTTTTGGTTACTACTTCAAAAAATTGACTTTTTCAGTGCCTTACGAATAAAAAAATTACACTGTGCAAGACGAAACTCAGAAATCCCACTAAAATAATTCAACATCACTCAGGAAAAAGTCAAATTCAAATTTCATCTAAATCGATCTCAAAATTGGGTCACTTGACATTAAATCCCCCATATGTATGTATACATGTATATACAA
The DNA here is from genome assembly GCA_963931875.1 of Pollenia griseotomentosa. Lineage (NCBI taxonomy): Eukaryota > Metazoa > Arthropoda > Insecta > Diptera > Polleniidae > Pollenia > Pollenia griseotomentosa. Next base: position 128,699,533 of record OZ007562.1, read on the forward strand.
ACTTGGTGACAACAATAAAGCTTTGAAATTTTTGGAATTTTTTCATACATGATAACCAAAAAAAATCAATTGTTTTTCGATAATGATTATTTTTAACCAAAACATTTTTTTGGTTGATATAATTGTTATTTATAACCAAAATTTTTATTTTCTCAATTAATTAGTTACGGTAACCAATATAATATAAAAGTCACAATAATGGTTAAAAATTCCCAAATGCAGATAAAGGGTAGTTTTGCCTAACTTTTTTGATCTGAAATAAAAACATAACAGTTATTTTCGGTCCCTGGAAGAAACATTATATTCTATGATTCTTAAATACACAGAAAAAAATGTACATATTTGAATACGAAAATCGCATATTTGATTAAACAAATTTTTGAATTTTCTGCAATGACGATTTTTGCGGTATTGATAAAAAAATTTGTAGGTATAATTGTTGAATTTTTAGTCAACAATCAAGTTTATTGAGTCAATAAAAAAAGTTGTTGCCCAAAATAATTTTTTCAACAAAATGTTTACGTAATTTGCTAAAATAAATTCTTGGAAAAGTTAAATAGATCAAACAAAATGTTTATCGAATCATTATTTATTTATTTATTTATTATGATGTGCTTAATTCCTAATTTTTATTCTTTGATAAATACACTAAAATTTATTGTGGGGAAAGAAACTAGTTCCTATTCGCATTTCGCTGGTTGCTTAGGCCAGATCATCAGGAAACCTTATTTCAAAGACTTTGGAAAAACTAAAGATATTATTCAATTAAAACTGTAAAGCGATTGAGAATTATTAGCTAAAAAATGGACAAGAGTTGTAAAATTACTGTCTTTACTTTGATTCAAATATTTTTTTATTGAATATGAAGAAAAATTTTATTATTTCATTATTAAATATGTTTTATTGAGTGCTATTTTGCAAAGTGTAATTTTGATAAATTTTTTCATTGAATCAAATAAATAATTTGTTGACCTTAAATTTTATTTTTAACAAACTGTGTTGTTAAAAATTTTCTGGGGATATTTTTTTCTGTGTAACAACATGTTTATTTTTGCCATTTTGTGTCACTTTTTGTAATTTTTTTTGCCAGCCATTTTAAAACATTTTTCGTGCTACTTTCAACTTGCCCTGTGCCCATATTCTGTAACTCTCGCATCGAGAAACTTTTAGATTAAAATTTATGAAATGAAACAAAAATGCCATATATGGAAACAAACAGCTGTTTTTCTCATTAAACTGTGTATTTTACTTCTTTTTGGCGCATACTAGCTGTCACGTAAGGAAGTAACCTGACAATTTACAGAAAAGTGTGTCTGTCAAATTTCAATGAGAAAGTTCCCGCTTTGAACTCTCAAATAAACTTAAGAATCAAAAATTGAGCGAAAAAAAAATTTTAACACTAAAAAACAACTAAAAATGCATAATGCAAAGAAAAATAATAATAATATTTTTTCCTAAGCACATTTTTTCGTTGTTTCAATATTTTGTTTTTAACATTTTTATAAAATAATACGAATGTTTTCAAAGCTCTTTTGCAAACAACAAACAAATTTTGTTGCCGTCAACTATATATTCGACTGGCGTTCTGAACGTCTGCAACGTCACATCGGCTTCGAGTGCAATTTTATGACATTTATAACGTTACGACGTAATATCTTTTGATAGTATTTGACATGAGTTACGGACACATTTTTTCTCACTTTTCGAGAAACGATGGAATATTTTGTTTCACATATCGCTCATTTGCTGCAAGACCGGCATAACTCAAAAAAATCAATTTCGAGATAAACGATTTTAAAGTTTTTGATTTGCTCCAACTTCTTAGAAAAAAGAAGACACATTCTCTTTAAACTGGGAAAATATAAAAGATATAAAGATGAATTTAACACACAATATAAAGAAAAACAAAGCGAACAATTCTGCATCTCTGACTCCAAAATTTCATTTTTTGAGTTATGCCGGTCTTGGAGCAAATGAGCGATATTTTCGATGCGAGAAGTTCTCACTAAAGTCACAGAGCATGGGTACTGGTTATTATTAACCATAATATGGTTGTGGCTTTTCAAAAGCGGGTTGAACAATAAAATAGTTGGTAATAATATGGTTGCCGGTAAAAATAGTTGAAGTAACCATAATATTTTTAAAAATAAATATAAATATATTTTGTTGCTGTTAATATAAGTACGTAACCAGATAAGCCGCCTTCCGTGAACAACACAAACATGTTGCGGCAAAATCGATCAAATCGAATTATTCTCTTTTTAATGGGTTTAATAAGTAATTTTTGTTTTCTGTTTTCTTTTGAATTTTTTTCTCCAACTTTAAATTATGTTGGCGATAAGAATTTTGTTATTCTTACTATTGGCGTTGTTATGATGAATGTTGTGGTCGATAATTCTTGTTGTGGGTTTTGCTAAATATTTAATATTCCTGGTATTCGTTAATAGGAAGTAAACAACAAGAACATGTCTTGAATTTAAACAACTTGTAAGGGTCAAATAAACTTATAAAAAATACATTTTGCGACTTAAAAACAGTGAAGAGCAAAAGGGAGTCTGCATGACGAACAAGTAAGGCAGTATATTAAAGCATGTAAAAAATGATTGTTGTTACTTTTTGATTTGTAGATTAAATAAAATCTTCTTAAGGAAGGCACTTTTGGTTATGAAGAATTGGCAACATTGAACGACGATTTCGAACTTATAGACAACCAAAGTTTTTTAATTTTGAATAATTTTTGTCGTCATAAAGTTCTGACACTAATAACAATTAAATTATGATTACTTATCGAAATGATAAGAAATCTCATTATTCTTATTTTATGTGTAAATTAATTGATTGAATACCATTACTTTTAGGGCCTGTTCGTCGATAACGAATGATGACTTCTTTCGCTTTAATTACATTTAAAACAAAAACAAATTATAACAAATTGTTTCTGTTTAACATGTAAGTTAAGCGAACGAAGTCTTCATTCGTTATCGACGAACAGGCCATTAGTTTCGCTAGCTTACTAATTGATTACGATTACAAATTATATGAGAGCTTTGAACCCCTATGGACCCACCTTCAACAAATTTTTTCTTTGAGCAATTTGAGCTGAATTATGTGTAATATACATATATAAAGCTTATGAGCAATAGGACATTATTCTAAAGGATCATTTGCATGAAGATTAAGTCAAATCATGGAACAAGTTTCACAAAACCTCAATTGGATTGGCTCTTGAGCCCATAAATGGTTCCAATAAGAATTTTTTCAATGATTAAAACTGTTAACTATAGTTTACTAAGCACCTCAACAGGTGATTCGGAGTCTATCTACTTTTGACATTTAAGACAATTACGTTCTTTTGAACCAGTTTTTTCTTCAACAAAGCAAGTAACTTTAATGGATTTTTTTTTAAGTTTTAAGGAGAATTGTTAAGTTTTAAGAGATTTTGCCTTCGTAAAATGTTGAATAATTAAGAATGTTTTATTGTTTTTATTAAATATACAATTTTTTATATAATTGTCAATACTGAAACATTAATAAAACTACACTCAAAAAAGTTTTACATAAACGAAAATTATTTTTTAACTTTTAAAGCACGTTAATTAAAAATCAAAACTCAAAGACGGTTGAGTTTCAGTTCAATTAAGATATTAAGTTGATTTTTTTTTTGTTATTTAAAAAAAAAAAAAACAATTTAATACGTTTGAATTTTTTTTTTTCAAAACAAAAGTTAAAATCAGTAAATTTTACTTTTATTAGTAAGTTTTTTTTTTGACATTTAAAAATAAATAGATTTTTAGTCTGATTTTAATGAAAAATTAGTTAACCGGATTTTAAATGAATTTTCATTTGATTTATTTTATATTTTACGTTGATTTTACCTACATAATATTTTGAGTGTGCAAGCAGTCTCGTTTGTTAAAAAAGAACCGTTTCCTCTTATTCCCCTTTATCTATTACTTCCAATTGCCTTTGGTTGCTGTTTATAGTGTTTATTACTTCTCTTTTGCAAATATTTGTAATGAACTTATTTTTATTTTTTTTTAATTATAAATCACATCTTTTGTTATTTTTATTTTTTTAAATTATTTTTTCTCTTTATAAAACATTAATGATTTGTTTATTATTTACTCACTGGTCATATTTCCTTGTTTCCATGTTTTTTTTTTACATCCAGTTGCCTTCATTAGTTTTTCTCTCATTATTTTCTTACGATGCCAAACGATTTTCCTTTTAAACATAAATTCCAATATGAATTTTTGTAAAATAAAAAAAAAAAAAAAATTGTAACAAAAATGTCCATTAAAGTAGACGATTGGGAAAACGGCAACTGAAAATAGAGCAGCAGAAGAAGAAGGAAAGTATAAAATAAGTTTCAGAATTATTATTATAGTTCATTTATGTAATAATGTTGTTAAGTGTCTTTATATCAACCATTAACATCGTATTATGGACCATTAAAATAAATCTTTTGGCAAAATAAAAACAATAATAATAATAACGACAAAAAACAAAAAAAAATGTGTATAAGACAATTTTTAGTACTATGAATCTTATTAAAAATGTTAATAATGGTTTAAATATTCTTTTTATACCCTCCACCACAATTAGTTGTGAAGAGGGTATACTAAGTTTGTCATTCCGTGTGAAACTTTTTTATTATTCATCTCAGACCCCATAAAGTATATATATTCTGGCTGCTTGAGTAATTCTAAGTCGATTTAGCCATGTCCGTCTGTCTGTCCGTCTGTCCGTCTGTCCTTCTGTCCGTCTGTCCGTCTGTCCGTCTGTCCGTCTGTCCGTCTGTTGAAAACACGCTCACTTTCGAAAAACTCAAAAGAAATAAACAAACTAGGTGTCAAATTGCTTGTAGTTATCCTAAGCAGTTTGGGATTGAATTTCAGCAAAATCGGTTCAGTAGGACCAGAGCTATGAATCAAAATGTGGAACCACCACCTTCAAAAACTTGATAATTTTGTTACAAAAACTAACATAAATGATGCAAAAATGCACGGAATGACATAAGATTTTGCACAAGTCCGTTTTATTCGATTAGAAATTACACTGTAAAATTTCGCGAAGGTCGGTCCATAATTTACCCTAGGCCCCATATAAACACTACTCCCGGAAAACAGTTTAGTACGCCTAAAACCGTAAAAAATAATGCAATCATAACAAATTTTGGCTCGTCACAATTTTATAGGACTATAAATGATACTGTGAAATTTCGTGAAGATCGGTACATAATTTACCATAGGCCCCATATATGCCCTACTCCCGGAAAACAGTTTAGTCTCCTAAAACCATAATTAATAACAAATCGTCACAGTTTAAGATAATAATAATAAAAAGACATCATACAGATATTACTCCTTAAACATTCGAACTGTCGGTGGAGGGTATCAAAGATTCGGCACAGCCGAATATAGCACTCTAACTTGTTATTATTATTTTTTTTTTTTTTTTGTAACAACCATTTATGCAAAACATATTTAACTAGTAAGAGTGCTATATTTGGCTACGACAAGCCTTATAAGCCCTTTACCACGGTGCAATAAGAACAGTTATATAAATAAATACATAAATGTTATACATATGTGCTAGTTAGACCTGGACCGCAATGCTACCCCACTTCTCCAATCCCATGTATGTGTACCAAATTTGCACAATTTTTCTCTTACCGTTCTTTAGATGAAAAAAATATTTTTTGCACCACGCCCCTTTCAACAATAACCAATAGCTTGGACCTACTTTGGAAACTTTGGCTCTTGCCGTTCTTTAGATATACAGAAAATTATAATGTCATTTACGGATCGATCTGACGCAGTTTCAATAGCAGACTTTAAAGGAGTATATGCAAAATAAATATAAATTTTGATATTATTTGAATGTGTATTCTAAGTCAAATTACAATTCTCAAAAGCTTTTATACTTTAATTGTCTTATTCCTTCAATATTTTCCAGGAATATTTTCTATGCACTATCAAATTTTTCGTTTGTATATTTCTGTTACGAGGCTTACTTTAACTATCCTTTGGCTAGCAATGAACTAAATTGTACAGAAAATTTATACAACAAAAAGATACCAGCAGAATGTAATGCATTTTCTGGCCCGCTTCGTCAGCATTCTTTGTATCTTATAACTAGAAAGTGCCTATTGTAAATTTTATGTATTTAAATTAATTATTTTAACAAATATAATCTAGAAATTTTTATTTCTCATGGTGAGTAACATTCATTACATAAATTTTCATATTATTCGAATGTGTATTTACTTTATTGCTAGCCAAAGGATAGATAAAGTTAACCTCGTAATAGAAATATACAAACGAAAATTCTGATAATGCACAGAACATATTCCTGGAAAATATTGAAGGAATAAGACTATCAAATAAATATATAACAACTTTGTCCCCATCATTTCGAGGGTTTTAGGAAAGCCACCGACAGACGAACAGACGGAAATCGTTAAATCAACTTCTCTATTCATAAGGAAGAATATATATTTACCTAATAGGGTCCATCATCAATATTGTAGAAATTATAAAAAGAAATACAAACTAATAAGTATATATCCTTTCCACCTGTTTTGAAGAAATGAAGGAGCAATATATATATATGTAGTTACCTAAAACGCAAAGGGCCCGAACTAACCAAAAATTAAAAATCGACATTTTCATTGATTCTGATGTATTGCATCCTCATGAACCATTCGACCAAAATTAGCGATTTTATTAACAAAAAACTAACTTTCAGAGCATTCGTCAGCTTCAGCTACTACTTCAACTGTTTTATTCTCCCAGTAAAAACTTCGCTAACTTTTTCAAAATGAATAGCTTCTCTCACTCATTATTTAGTGGCTTTTTTCTATAACTGCTTCTATAACTACTTATTTCTGGATGTATGTACACCCAGAGAAAAACCCTGTTTAATTTTAGTTATTATTGATCATAACATATTTGGAGGCAACCATAGTATGGTTGTAGGTTCTAAATGGAGGACTAGTTTAATAATAATATGGTCGTCGCTGACAATTATATAGTTATATTAAAAATTTTCTCTAAAAAAAAAGTTTGGTTGTAGGTGACCATATTTAAACATGTTTTTCTCTACGTGTAGGTAAAAAAATAATGACTTAATTTTGAATGCGTTAATTTTGGGACATCCCTTGTAAAATTCATTGGTTCTTTCAGTAGAATTGTAAGTAGTGCTTTTGAGTTTTTCTGATTACTTAACATATTATTTTGTATTTTTACTAGGCTGTTCCAGGCCTAAAAGAGTCAAGCAAAACGAAAGAGAAGATTTTCGAAATATTAGAAAAATAAAAAAAAAGAGTTCGTAAAAAAGTAGTTTTTAATAAATAATAAAAAAAAGGAAATAGGCCAGCAGATTGCACCAAAACTCCTTATTTGGGAGGAAACTTGTATGGGGCCAGGTGAGAAAATTGAACGATTTTGTTGATTTACAATATTTAATAATCCTTATCCCTATTCAAAAAATTCTGCTGGCCATTCCTCAATCAATAGAGGTAAGATAGCACTAGCTCCTAAACAGGGGCGAGTGTATAATTCTGCCAAATTATACATTCAAATTGTTAACTGTGTGTGCTGGTGGCACTTACGCACAGCGGGCGGGGGGCTAGTCACGCAGTGGTTAAGACCACTTTTAGATTAAGCGAATACGGCAGGAGCTCATGCAAATATTTTCTACTCATACCCTTTTCACATGCGGTGAAACAAAATTTTAAATAACAAAAGAATGTCTTTAACATTTTCTATAAAATACCAAATGTTTTCATAAATTTCCAAAAATTCCAAAATCAATTGATAAGCTAAATTTTGTTAAATATACAAATATTTTAAATATAGCGAACAAATATAGATTTACAGCCATATTCATAAAAAGTTCTTATTTTAGGCTTATAGTATGTAATAACTATTAAACGCTTTTTGTCTTATAATTCTCTTATAAAAATTTGTATTCATAAACGTACAATAACAGCTCTTTTACTATTAACTGTTTGCAGCGATTTTCTGTTTAAGTATGGCAACTTTCTTTATATTTGGCTGCCATTTTATTGTTAGTGATATTCTATACCTTTTTTAAATATACGATAAGAAAGTATTCGAATAAAAAGTTTGTTTACTTTTTATTAACATCACTATTATTATGATTTGTTTATTAGTTAAATATTTATTTTTTATATTTGTTTTAAATCAGCTGATTTAAATTCAAAATAGCACACTAAATTATCAGGGGTTGTTCACAACAGTCGTATTTTTTCATGTTATTATTTTAAGACTTATGACTTTATGACACCTTGTGAATCCCCCTAAATATAACTTTAAATTGGCTGTCTAAAATAAAAAAAAAAAAAATTTCTAAAATGTATTTAACATGTCCGTTGTAATAAATAAAACATTTTGTCATTATTTTTCAACATTTTTCACAAAAATAATATCATAATATGCAAAACACCTTTTAAAATGTCATTTTATTTTTGGTTTAAAGAAGGGCAAGTCCAACAATAAATTTTCTTACTTTATGAATGATTTATTAAAGGTTCAATAGACTATTTTTCGTTTATGAATACAACTTTAGCAATTTTTGCTTAAAAACGGTCAATTAATCATCAATAAGTTTTTATGAATACGGCTGTTAGTGTGTTCAGATGTAAATGCAGTAGAAAATTGAAAATTTTACAAACAATTGGACTACTATTTTTGTAATATTATGCATGTTATTTTTGGGCTTAGCTATAGCAGATATTGTTTTGATTGGGTCCTTTATAAAATTTGTTGCAGTTATTTATTCATAAAATTTTCAATTTTAACATTTTTAGTTAGGCTTGAGTTCATCAAATTTAATTTTCATTAAATTATTTTTTACTGAAGGAAGGAATTTTACAACACGATTTTTTTTTTTTTTATTTTTATTAAAATTTATTGATAATTTTCTTGGCTGAGCTGGGGCTCAAACCTGGGTGGAGTTTACATGTTTCAAGAAGTTCTAACCTCTGCACCACTGCGGTGCCTGCCAGCCAACAGTCAAATATCAATGTTGCTTCCTTTCCTCACTTTTTTCGTATTCTTTCTGTCAAAACTTTGTCTTGCAAACCTGAATACATTCGTTTATTATGTTTTTTGTCCACTTTCGTCGACATTTTGATTCGTTAAATTTAATGAACTCAAGCCTAACTAATATTAAGTATTAAAATTAAAAAATAACAGTAACATAAAATTGAAAATGATAATCACAGCAAATTTCGAACCACCAGTACCACTGGTTAAAGATTGATGTTTGACTGTTGGCTGGCAGGCACCGCAGTGGTGCAGAGGTTAGAACTCAAAAAATGCGGATGAAAAAATGTGGTGATTCTTGAAACATGTAAATTCAACCCAGGTTCGAGCCCCAGCTCAGCCAAGAAAATGATCAATTAATTTTCATAAAAATTTCATGTTGTAAAATTCCTTCCTTCAGTAAAAATAGTTTAATGAAAATTAAATTTGATGAACTCAAGCCTAACTAAAAATATTAAAATTGAAAATTTACAGTTCAACTAAATCACAATTGTTCTTTTTAAATTTTAATATGATTTCATTTACATAAACTTTTTTTAAATTCTATTGGAGCAACATTCTCTTGGAATTATAATGACAACTAATAAACATGTTGCGTATGTGATTGTTCTTATTAAACGAATTATTTATTAAAACAAAAAACATATCCTTTATACAGGATATAACGCATCAACATAAATCATTTTAAAAATATTTTCAATCTAAAAGTAATTGTCAATTTCAAAATACAATAACTTTTAATAATACAAAATGATTATATTGATGATGATGAAGTCGATGATTATGAATTATATGGGCATTTCCATTTTGACGTGTTGTGATATTTGTACCACAAAATGTAAAAAATTAAATGAAGAAGTCGAATTTGTAAAAAGGGTTTTTATATACACAAAGTAATGAAGTATCACTATATTCAGAAAAAAAATTACAGCAATCGACGCTAAGGATTTGCAGATATAAGCAAAAATATGCGCTGGAGTGACAAAAAAAAATTGAGCAAGACGTTTTGTATAAAACCTTTTTTAGTAAACTTTGAACTTATATAGATTTATTTTTCAAGCTTTTAAATGTAAAAAGCTTTGCTCGTTTTAAGGTACATATGGGCATTTTCAGCGAAAAGTCTACTTTTTTAATGTAACGCCAGAATGCAAATACGGTTGTATTTTAGGACCATGTTGTTTAACCGTTATCCGTTATCTAGAGCTAGTTGCGCTTTATACCGATAATATATAAAAAGGAAACTATACATATAAAATTTTTTAAGAAACAATTTCAATTATTTCTGGCGTTACGTTACAAAAAGTAGACTTTTTGCTGGAACTGCCCATATTCATGTTCGTTTAGCAATTGCAAATACTCTAGTATCAAAATAATAAAAAAAGAAAGGAAATCATGCTGAATATTAAAACAAAATTACAATTACTTCTTTTTGTTTTTGTTGTAATTGTTCAAAATGTTAAGTTTTTGCCTGTAGTTGCAAAAGTTGACTTAAATTACACAAACCCACAGGTTCCCAAATAACGATTCTTTGGGTAGATAAAATTAAACAACATTTTCTTTAGAGATCAAATTTTTAGCAAAACTGTTTCTTATTTAAGTAACATTCTCGTCACATTTCCTTATTGCAGACTTTATTGAAATGCCCTATAAAAAGAAAATTTTAAGAAAGTTTCCTATAATAAGGCGAAAAAAATTAATTGAGTAAAGAAATGAATTGTTTATTGATGTATCTAAGAAATCAAAATTATTAGAAACGGAAGTACGCAGGAAAACTTCATATGCAGTCAAGTAAAGTCGGTCAAGCCCGACGGTGCGATACCCTACACAACGAAACTACAGATAAATTTCTAGAGTGTATCCTATTATGACCAATGGGCAATAGACCTGCCAAAACAAAATTATTTTGTAATGTTAAGATTCATATAAGAGTTTTTTTTTGCAGAATACTTTATAGAAATCTACATCTGTTAAAGATTTAATCGTTTTATCTTTTATATGGAATCTTTTATCAATTTTGGACATGCCTGTACATAATTTACATTATTTTATATCAATACCAACATTTATAAGAAACTAATGGCGTAAAAAGTGATTTGGGAGCTAAAGGGTCCGCAAAATAACTTTTTTTTTTGAAAATGCTATAAAAAAAAACTACAGAATATTTTCTCAAATTTCTTTTTTTTATTTGAAAGTACAATCCTTCCGGTTAATAATAGAAAATAATTTCATTCAAATGGCTGCCTCGGCTGGCCATGCAGTAGCCTACACGATCGGTCCAATTTTTAAGCACATTATCGATTGTGTGCAGCCATTGATGAGGCTTCACGAATATTGTCCTTTAAACCGTCAATTGTCTCTGGCTTGTCGGCGTAACACTTATCTTTGACGGCACCCCACAAATAATAGTCCAACGGTGTCAAATCGCAGCTCCGAGGTGGCCAAACGACATCAGCTCTGCGGCTGATAATGCGATCTTCAAAAACAGGGCGCAAAACAACGAGTGTAGCTTCGGCTGTGTGGCACGTTGCGCCGTTCTGTTAAAACCAAATGTTGCCAATATCCTCCTCTTCAATTTTTGTGAACAAAAATTCGTTCAACATGGCCCGATAACGACCGCTATTTACTGAACCGGCCACTCCTTGCTAATTTCGAAGAAAAATGGCCCAATTATGCCTCTGGACCAAAATCCGCACCAAACAGTGACTCGTTTTGGGTGCATCGGCTCTTCAATGTATGCGTGCGGGTTTTCTGTGCCCCAAATGCGACAATTTTGCTTGTTTACATACCCGCCAAGATCAAAATGAGCCTCATCTGAAAAGATGATTTTTTTTTTGGCAAAATCGGCATCTTCTGTCAGTCGATCACAGGCCACCTTAGCGGAGCGAAAACGCATTGGATGGTCAGTTGGCCTCAACTCCTGAACCAATTGGACTTTGTATGGCGTCATATCAAGGCCTTTATGCAAAATTCGTCTCAATGATGTCTCCGAAATGTTCAATTGTTGAGAACGACGGTGAATTGATGTTGATTGCGCTTCACGCACACTTTCTGCCACAGCAGCAATATTCTCGGGTGTACGCACTGTTTTTGGCTTTTCACGCTTTGGTTTATCGATGAGGATGCCAGTTTCTTTCACTTTTTTCACAAGATAACGAACATACGGAGCTGACGACCGTCAGCGAAATTTTCGCACACATTCTGCAACATTACCATGATTTTCAAAGTAATGTCGCAATATTTCTCAGCGTTGTTCAAGCGTATACACAACCGTATTCGTTCAGCGGAAGAATAAAACTAATTATCTATCAAATCAGACATGAGCTAAGTGTTACCATTCACGAAATAAGCACTAGTTGAAAAAAAAAACGTTAGATGGCGGACCCGTTATATTCCAATAAAATATAAATAGATGATTTATAGACACACCCTGCTTTAAATTTGTGTCAATTGTTCTTCATACTTATCGCTGTTACTCCAGACGAAAGATGATTAACACAAAACTGCTCATAGGACTGGATTTTGTGCGGGCTGATGCTATCTGTTTATATTAATTTATATGAAGGAGATCTCAAAACGAACAAAGAAGAGCATATTTAACTCTTGTGTGAAATAGGTACTTCTTTACGAAAGTGAATCCTGGAACACGACATCGCATGATATGAAAGCAATCCAGGTATTCATCAACCGCTGTCTGTGAAGAATCTTAAAAATATTTTGGCCAAACACCATCTCCAACACACAACAATGGGAGCAGACATACCAACGATCGACAACGATCCACATTGAGGTATTAATCGTAAGTGGCGTTGGATTGGTCACACGATCCGCAGACCAGTGGGCGACACTACCAAAGCTGCTTTTGATTTGAATCCCCATGGTAATACACGTAGAGTTGGATGCCCGTCGCACCTGGAAACACTAACTAGAATCCGAAATCTCTTAAAGCGGCCTAAGCTGGAGAAAACTTAAACATCCTTCATCAAATAGGACCGAATGGAAAAAATTCGATGTGGCCCTTTGTTCCTTTTAGGAACGACAGGACATATATATATCATTTATCAGATCTTTCATATTAATATGGTTCACTCGGGACAATATCTTAGGCAGGAACTATTTTAACCGAAATTGTATGTGTCCATTTAGGTTACTTTAGTGGCCTGTTAAAGAGTTTCAACAAGGTGCCAATTAACCCCCTCATAGGACATCGCCTTGTTAAAGTGAAAAGTCCCCTTCAAATAAAGTGTTAGAAATAATACCGGTCCCTACCACGTTAGAACTCTCACGAGAACAAGTTTTGTGTAAGTTTGGTTTCCCTTAGGCATTATCTCCAAATGTATTACCTAATACAGTGGATATCCTTAATGTTGCTATTTTCTTAACTAACTTATAGCTCCATCTTATAATTCGTATTGGGTTTATTTAATTTTTGCTTAAGTAGTCAAAGTTCGTTCACAACAAAGAGAGTAGATTTTGATACCAACCTCAGAATTTACTCTTCGTAGTTAGCACTTATCGTAGCTTGCCGTATCTTATCGTATTTATACGAATACCACGCCCTCGCATGCCGTTGGTGCCCGAGTAGTTAAAAGCAGTAGCTAGTCGTATTTGCCCGAACACCACGCTCTCGAATTCCGTGGGTAAACCGAGTAAACCGAACCAGTATTTACTTCAGCCTGCATAGCCCATAAAACCCGTTTACCATTCTCTTTACCAGATCACTCCCGTCCCACAGCCCGGCTCCAGCGCACTCACTTCCACTGCATCTCAGCTCCGTAGCCGTTCCCGTCAGCAGATGTACCAAATTATCGAGAACCGCAGTAGATATAAGTATTTTAAATAGATTTAAAGATTTCGTAAATAAAAGCTTTGTTCATTTTTATAATCGTATACGAAAATACTTCGTGTTTCATTTCAAAGGAAGCAGACCTTCAAACTGACTCTCGACAGTCTAGTCATACCTTGGCTAGGAAATAAAACTGCGTTTCAATATGAAGGGCACTTGTCTCTTTAGCATGGTGATATCCTAGGACAGGGTTAATTGGCACCTTTTTAACACTTTGTAACAGGTCACCGAAATAACCAAAACAGACACATATAATTTCGGTTTCAATAATTGTAATATATTGTTCAGAGGGTACCATATTAATTTGATAGACCCCTTCATATAAAGTAGTAGAATAAGATAGAATCAGCCTCTACCGCCATAAACTCCAGTAACATAACTAGTTCTGACTTATTTGCGTTTCCTCTGGAGTAATAACACTTTAAAGTTTAAACACATTATAACCTGTTAAGTGATATTTCTTGTCTTCACCTTTCAAAATTCGTTCCTTTTTATCATGAAATTATGTTCACTGGTCACGGTATAAAGACTTAAACAACAATTGACACAAATTTCCCGCAGGGGGATTTATATGGACAGCCAGCCACCCAGCCTGCCGAGCGGGTGGACATCGTTAGATCTATTCAGAAAGTGACCCTGAGTCGATCGGTATAATAATCGGGTTAAGGACAAATATTTCTATGTGGTACCAACATCAGCACAAACTCATAATACCCCTCCCACCTGGTGTAGGTATAAAAAGTATCGGCCAAGTTTTTGAACCTCTGCTTTAAACATTTCTATTCAGACCCCGTTATGTACGATTTGAAAAAGAATAAAGGAAAAAAATATTTGAAACATTTTTTCATATTGTTAATGTTTTTCCATTTGTAGTCATGATTCTTCCGTTTTTAGGTTCAAATTAGTAAGAGTTTGAGCTTTATTGCAATTTATTTTGTTTCTGTTGTCGAGAACAACAATTGTAGCAACTAAAACAACTGAAACAACAACAGCAACAAAACCATTTAGAGAAAAAAAAATTAGAAAAACAAAACAGAATAACAAACTAAACACAAACACAAAAATATTGAGAAACCGACACAGATACATACTAAAATAATAATTTAACAAACATTGTTAGTGATATTGGGCGTTTAAATAAATTATGGACTTCTCTTACTTATTGAAATTTATATATTTTTTTAAGATGAAGGGAGCACGAGAGTATTGTGATTTCTGTTAGCTTCATTATTCTAAATAAACTTTAATACGGAGCGGTTTCAAAGTTTGTGAAAGTAAAACGAGTTAGCGCAAACAGCAATATTTGCTCTGTAAGATCGACGTTTTTGATAGAAATATATATATTTTATTTAATGGTTTTTATTATTTAGGAATTTAACCATATTTTACAGAGACTGAAATGAAAAGCTCTAAGCTCCTAGATGGGTCTTAATAAAATTTTTTTAAACTTATACAGGTTTTGTAGACTCAGCAAACATCGGTCTGACAGACCGGGGATTAGCTAAGGCCACAAAAAGTCTTAGTTTATTGGTGAGAGAGGAAGAGAACATGCTGTTATTCTCTCCCCTCTCACCACAATTTCTCAAAGAAAACTTTCATAGTGTAAACCTAGACTAAAGAAACTATCTCAAATACACTGTTGCCACTTCGTGTGTAATTACTAAAGTATTCAAATGATTAACCGTTGTTCGATTAATTTTACGCTGCTCGAATAATTTAAAAGTGCTTATTTTCGATTAACGAATAATTCGAATAATTGATGCTGATTTATCGAAAGTTTATTATTTCACAGTATTAGTTTTTTCTTTAATCCAAATTTTTTTATATTTTTAATTAGGCTTAAGTTCATTAAATTTAATTTTCATTAAATCGAGCCCCGGCCACGGTCAAGAATGAAAGATTATCAATAACAATTTTAATTAATTTTCATGTTGTAAAATTCCTTTCTTCATAAAAATAATTTAATGAAAATTAAATTTAATGAACTTAAGCCTAATTAAAAATATAAAAAAATTTGGATTAAAAACCATAAATAGTTCAACAAAATAACCACAATACTAATTATTGTTTTTTCTTTAATTTAAAAAAACAAGCCGGTACGTTTAACGCTTTACCTTCAATCTTTCCAATGTCAACGATAAGTGAAAGAATCTTTTCTAAATCAAGTTTTTTCAAAAAAAAAGAAAGTTTTTTTTAAGAAGATGTGCTTAAATTTTGATGCTTTTTTTATTTAAACAATTTTCGTCTTTTATTAAAATTGTTGTTGCTTTTTTAATAAAATTTGTATGTTAAAAAATATAATTTTTGGTCTTATTTTTAAACTTAATATAAAATAGTTCGATTGTTCGATTAAATTTTTACCTTGTATAATTATTCGCGCGATTAATCGATTAATACAATACATTGGATAATTGAATACCCTAGTAGCTACTAGAATTGGGTGTAATTTTTAATCTCGAGCGTGAGTAATTTCTTTTTGGTGTAAATCAAGTGCGATTTAACGTTATTTCTCTTCTTTCGTAATAAAACTAAGATTGATAAATATTTTAGCATTTTTAACATCGTTGATGCACAGTCCTCTCAACAGAAGTCACTGTTTCTTTTTAAAAAAGATTTACATCGTTTAAGCCCTTATGACACTACATTTTTTATTCATTAATTGATATAGAATTGATAGAAAGAAACAGTAAATGTAAGAAAGATCAAACTATATGTGTGTTATGTTTTTGTTTCAGGGATGGCGTTGAGAATTTTTAATATTGTACCAACAACCTTTAAAAATTATAGTTTTTTACCCTAATTGTACTAAAAGATTTTTTTTAGTTGAAATTAATTTTAATTATGTTCATAAAAAACACCACAAAAAGGTATTATAAATCTTAGTTAAAAAAGTATCAACAAAAAAGAACAATTGAAACAACTTAGCCATCCCTGTTTTGTTCATTTTATTAAATGCTGCCAACTTTTTTTTTATGAGAAACCTAAAAACAAAAAGCGGTAAATCGCTGAATTTGCCCATAAACCGCTGATTCAGCAACACTTTTAATATTTCAAGCTTGAAATGTCAATTTTAAGTTAAACAATTTTACATTTTTTTTGACATAACTTCATTTTTTATCAATAACTTTAGTAAAATTTTTGACAGTTTGCCATATATCTAAATACAGCTTAACTCTTTGCACTTGGTAAATTTTTGTATTACATTATATTTGTACTAGGGTATTCATTCGGTTAACCGTCAATCGGTTAACCGATTAATTACTACCCGATTAACTGATCGGTTAATTTCAAATTGGCTTTTTTCGATTAACGATTAAACCGGTTAATTTCAGTCTATTAACCGATGTAATAATATTTTTAATTTTTTGTAGTATTATAACATATTTTTTTTTGTATTTTTACTTATTGGTTTCGTCTCATATACAAAAGGTATGTGTTTAGAAAATATTTTTTTCTTACAAGCAAAGGTGTTCAGTGATCTTCATTTCAACCCATTTTCCGCCGACCGATTTCAATGTTCAATCAAAAGGAATGTGGCGAAAAATGGGTTAAATGTTTGATTGCCAACACCTTTTTCTTGTTTTACGTACTTTTTATATGTTTTACGTACTTTATATGTGTTAAGTTATTTGTTTCTTCTCATACCTTCTCATGTCAGTCTTTTAACAAAATTAACCGAAACAATTAGATTAAACGTTTTTAAAAATTAAAACCGCACTCTAAGGGCATAACGGAATATTTTATATGTTTAGAGAAATCCTTAAAAAGGACTGGAAAGTTAGATATTCATCTACGATAAGTGAAAGAATTTTTTCTAAGTCAAGTTTTGTCAAAACAAAAGAAAAGAATCGCTTAACTCCTAAACATTTAAACCAAATTACTTTTTTAAAAGATTTTTTATAAGATCTCCTTTAACTATTGAAATAAATAATAAAATGATCTCAGTCTATTTTTTTATAAATACATATTTGGGGGATTCACAAGGTAGTCAAAAAATTGTAAAGCCTTATGTCTTTAAATAATTACTAGAAATATATATCGTAGGATTAATATGCAAACCGGATAAATTGACTTTTTATGTTAATTGAGATTTTGATGCCGTGTGGTAGAGAAAGATACGCCTCGTCGACCAGCATGTAGTTTTTCTTCTACTTAAGTCTTGAAGTGTGTAAAACTAATTGTATTTTTAATTTTTTATCAAGCTGCAAATAGAAAAAATAAAAAGTTTTTTGTCTCTCCTGTAAAATGTGTTTGAAGGAAGTTAGCAGGTTTGCATATTAAGCCGACGATATGACTGTTGTGGGCTACCGCTTATAATTTATATTTCTACTGTGCAGTTATGACGAATCAATGAGCACAGCATTAAAATTTTTGGCCCTCAATTTGTAAAACACAAACGCAACGCCAAAAATTATATTGAAAGCAAAAACAAAATCGAAAATATTTCATAATTTTGTTGTTGTTTTCTATAGAAATGCATATTGAATTTTTAAATTTTAAACGCTGCATATCAAAGCAAAAACAAAATATTGACAAATTTTTGACATTGTTTTTGCTTTCAATGTTATTTTTGGCACTGCGTTGCGTTTTACAAATTTAGGGCCTTTATTTTGTTTGAAACACAACAATATTTATTTTAAGCAATTGTAAAATATTATTTAGGACATTATGACGATATGACTTGATAGCACACCTTGTGAATCCCCCAATTATGTATTAATTGAAAAATGCATATTACATATTTATGAATTGTTTTTTTGTTTGCTCGTTTTAGTTTAAGAATTTTTATGTTTGGTATGTTATTATTTTTTTTTTTTTATAATAAACTCCAAATAATAAATAATTAATGCATTTCTATATATTGAAATTTCTTAATTTATAAAAAAACTTTATTAATCGGTTAACCGATCAAAAACAAAATTAACCGATTATTGACCGATTAAACCAAAACCTCGGTTAATTAATCGAGCGATTAACCGATTAAAGCAAAAGGTCGATTAAATGAATACCCTAATTTGTACTGTTCACCAAAACTTGAACAATGCATTAAAAATGTAGTGTCATAAGGGCTTTATTAGAGATTTGCAAAAGCATGATAATAAATGATGGCATCATGAACTCCTAGATTTCTATAAATTTTAGCTTAATATTCATTAAGAACCTTAAGTTTATTGGTGAAAGGTTTTTAAACTAAAAACTAACCTGAGGAAGGTTTTTAAATGCTTCAGTGAAGAGAATATTAATCTCTTAAATAAGAACTACACTAGTCGGAAAATTTATTTTGATGAAATAAAAATCGTCCATTTTTAAGTTTGATTTTTATTTGACATCTTTTTAAGTTTCTATGAAACAATATATGTTTGCTTATTTTTAAGTTTGTAAATTGAAAAATGTATTTGTAAATATATCAAGATTTTTAAGAATTTGTTCTATTTGTGTATATTGTATGGGTTTTAACCTCTTCAACGAATTTTTCCTCCATCAAAGTTAAACAACTTTTGGCAGCAAACGCTCCAAAATATTTTTTATGTAACTTGTTCTAACTATAAACTAGTGTACCTTTTTTTTTGACAGAAGTCAACAGAGAGCTTGCGCATTAATGCGTGTTATGTACTTCCAACTTTTGCATTTCCAAAACTGATTTCGAGAACAGATTGTCGTCGGAAACCATTACAGAAATTGTAGTTAGTAAAAAGTTATACAAAGGAACGGCTATGAGCATTTTGCAACTTCCCTAGATATATACAACCGGATGTGCAATTAAACTCAGTTTGGTATTTATAAATTTATTAATTTAATTTAAAGCGCCGTGATAATGCTTATATTTTCCTATAACAGCCACACATCAGATTTATATCATTAAACTTCAAGCAAAAAGTTTTATTTTTTGCCCGATTATAAAATATTTTTTGTTGAAAATTAGATTTTTTCAAATGAAATTTGAAGAAAATGCGTACACACACATAAAGCTGGCTTCAAATTATTCCAAAATCGAAGGTATTTTCATTTTTGTCAAGCTCTCATCAGACCATACTTTTGAGTTTTTTTTAGAGTTTGATGTTGGTGATGCCGCCTAAGCGTCCAAACACAATGTAACGTTAATTTATTGCGGTGCGATTTTTCATACGATTTTGAAGTAAAAAACCGCAGTGCGGAACGGCATAAAATTAAAATCTATTTTATTTTCATTGCGGACTTTCTTTCTCTCTCAACAAGGCGAATTTAATGCGCCTTGTCTCTCAATTTTTGATACTAGTTCTCTTTCTGATGTTGCCATAGTTTTTGAATAATTGGCTATGTTCACAACATTATTGAAAACAAACAACATGATAAAAATGTATGCACAAATAAATTAATAAAAATTTAAACAAAAAATGACAACTATTTCCGTCGCCGTCTTCAGTTGTATTATGTTTATTTTTCTCTCCCGCAACGAGAAATCGCACCGCACCGCAAACATTGTGTTTAGACTCTAAGTTTTAAATGTTATTTTTATTAATCTATTTTAAGTTACTATATAAATCTAAATAGTGTAACTAAGTTTGATCTTCTACAAATAAAGTTTTTGTAATTTTCTTTTTTGTAAAAATTTAAAAAAAGATATTTTTAAATCATCACAAGTGTAATTTTGAATGTTACTGGTGGTAATACTGCCCAAACGACTTATGATCAGGGTTGTCAGATTGCTTTTGACCTTTTTCGCCAAATTAAATGTCAAAAATCGCCAAAGCCTTTGTTTTTCATTTTTGACAATAAAATACATGTTTTTAGAATTATTAAAAATATTTTTTATAAATTCTAAAAAATAAATTTGTTCAGTATCGCTAAAATACGCCAAATATTTAAAAAAAAGGCCATAATATATTTTGTTTAATTTTTATTTAGAACACAGTAAAAATAGTAAGTGAACACAAAAGAGGTACAATGTTTACTATAAAATAGTTTATAGTACTCTACTTAAAGCAACAAAAAAAGCATTTTTGAAGTTATTATTAAACAATTATTGGATATACATTTGTATATAAGTTGCAGGTATCTAAAACGCTTCACTGGCAAGACTCCCTATTTGTCTTCATTTTTGGAATACATTGTGAGAGAATTAAATTTATTCAATGAAGGTAAAAAAGAAGTGCAACATGTACTATTCACATTCATATAATTTAAACCTCGCGATAACGCGTCTAGAAGTTCGTAATGCATTCTACTTCGAAGGCGAGTTTTTGTGGAGTTCATTATTTCAACACAGCAATACTTTTTGTAATTAACAGCATATAAAGTACAGCCAAAGCAATTTCCTTTAAATGGTACGTACGTGCCGTGCCGTATCCATGTAGCTAAAAAATTAATAAATTAGATGAAATATCATCATTAAAACCCTCTTTACAATTAACAAACGCTAATTTTTTCGAGTGTGTTTCGTAAACATCAAAAGGTACGTTAGGATTCATAAAAATCTTTAACAACAACGTTTCTTATCTATGATAATAAATTGCCAAATACATATAATGGAAAAATGTTCATAGACTGTAAATATATTCATGTTTTAAAAGCGAAAAACAATTTTCTCGAAGATTTTTATTATCTTCATCAGCCATTTGAACATTCATGCTTTCAAATACTGCCCATACATATGAATGCCTCAAATTTCATACATAAAAATACTAGAATAAAAGTATTATTTTTTCTTCTTATTGAATATAACAAATTTAATTTTAATTTTTTTAAATTTAATTTAATTTTAAAACAAATTCATAGCTCATCAAAAATAGCCAACAAAATCGCCGAAAATCGCAAAAAAGTCGCCATGTCGCTAAATCAAATATTAGGTCGCCAAACAAGTTTGAAATTTGCCACGTTTGGCGAGAAATCGCCACATCTGACAACCCTGCTTATGGTTTGCAATTTTCTCAAAACTTTTTTTGGTTACGTAAGATTGTTCGGAAAAAAAATTTTATATTTTAATATTTTCTCTTTGATAATTTTAAAAATTTCTTTCTACCCCCAATATATTCATTATTTTTAAAAATTCTGAATAGCATATACATAAATAAATGTTTGTATGTTTATTAAAAAAAAATCAAATCATACATTCACACACATACATACATACATGTCTCTACTTGTGTATGGATATGCATATCTATTTCGAAAAACGAAACTTCTGATATCTTTAGTACAGTAACATTCAAATCACGTTTTTCACCATTCATTTATCCCCAACAAAACTAATATGTTGGAACAAACTATTCATACTCATTCACATAGAATAAGCCAACATTCAGGCAGTCTGTCAGTCAGTCAGTCACACACAGATACAAATGAATAGACAGATGAATGTGGATAGATGAATGAAATGCCAAACAACAATTTACACAATGACTGCATTTTGTGTTAGGTAATGATGTTTCCAAACGCTGATTGCTTCACCAACAGCAACAACAAAACCATAAAAAGGATTCAAGAGAGAGAGAAAAAAACGAATCATAAAAAATGAACTATTTTACGATTTAGAATGAGCTGCGCTGTTAACAGTTTTAAAGAATTTTGTGTACTCTATTTGTAATGAATTCTTACACTAAGTAATAGGTTATTAGTAGGGATGAGATTTTCATGCAGTAAAAATTTGAAAATATGCACTAAAAAATCTAAAATATGCACTAACAAAATAAAAAACATGCACTGAAAAAATTTCCATAAAAAATCGTTTTTTAATTTAACTAAAAACAATCGCCCGTATTCATAAAAAATAAAAGTGGATTTGAAATATATTTTAAGAAAATTTGTATAAAAATTTTGCCTTAAAACACATTTCAAACTTATTTTATTTTTTATGAATACGGCAGAATATCTTAAAAAAACTTAAATAACTAATTTAAATTTTTGTTTGTTTAAATAAATAAGTATTGTTTTATAAATGGAAAACTTTGTCTTGTACTTGAAGAATGCCAATGCATTTTGAAAAATGTATTTTTAGATCCCACTTTGATTCCATATCAGATCAAAAATATTTGAAATCTATTTTATTTTTTGGTATCCTTAGTTCTTTTTGCAAAACGTTTAGGATTTTTTTTTAATTTGTCAGGCTATTCTTCCTTACAAATTGTTAATTTTACTTTCTGCAATACCAATAAATTAGACTTGAGTATTAAGTTAACTAAATCCCCCCTCCATAAAAAAATACGTAATTAGAAAATACACATGCTAATTGTTTTACTTTTTTTAATTGCATAATGATCGGTATCAACAAGCTCGTCTAACATCCTTAAATTACTCAAAGTTTTTTTAATTAAATTCTAGAGCAAACAGCCAGGCCCTCATCTTGGGTACGTTCGTAAATGCATCATTGCGCTGCATCAGAAAAGCAAACTTTTTTTAATGGCGTTAAAAGAATAATTATAATTTTTTTTACTTCGTGCTTTTGTGTTGTCTCTCCTTAATCCTTATAAATAAAAAGACTTTATTATATTTCCTTGATCTATATATTTCGAACTAGCAGTTCATCTTCAGGATCTATACCAATTACAATAATAAGTCTTATTATTTAATATACATAAGTATTATAAGAATTTTTAACAATTTGAAAATTTACCTTCTTTATATATAATTGAGAAATGATTATTCAAAAAATTATATTTAAATAAAATGAAAAATTCATAAATTTTTTCAAAATTACATTTAAATCAAATAAACCTACGTTAAAACATATATACTATTTACTTTTTTAAAGGAGTTATTAAATTACAATATGCATTAATATAATCTTTTTTATCACTCTTGTAATTACATGCATTTTGCTCATACCTAACAATTTGATTTACTTCATGAACTTGTAGTTTAAATTTATTTTGTTCTTGTTTTAGAATTGTTGCATTATTATAAGGATTAAGGAGAGGCAACACAAAAGCACGAAGTAAATTTATAATTAATCCAGCAATACAAATTTGAATACATAATTTTTTTTATTGTGTGACTATAATTTTTGTGGAGTATTTCACAATTTTTCGGTCCACATTGACTTCACGGATAAATATATAACCATTTGAAATCACTGATGCAGCGCAGTGATGCATTTACGAACGCACCCCTTGTTACTACTGGCTGTGGTGGAAGGGGAACCAAAGGGATACGTTTCATTAAAAATCGCAATACAATCGAATTGGCTTCTAATTTCCTCTGCAACGCGGTATAACCCATGTGCCAAGCAAGTAACTTGTTACAGTTTTGGATAACATATTTTTAACCCATTGGAAGCCTTAACCATGTAAGGAGCTGCAACGGTTTAAAATAGAAGGATCTTTTGTCGAAATCATGAAAAAGCTTGCATTTGAAGAAAAGCTCCAAAAAAATTTATTTATTGATTTTAAAATTTTTTTTTAAGGCTTTTTTGGTGTATTTATAAACTTTTTAAGAACATTCTTTATAATATGGAAATTAAAAAAATCACTCAAAATATGCAAAAATATGCATTTTCTCCAAAATATGCAAAAACAAATCGATGCCATTTTAACGCAAATTTAATGATTCGGAAAGATAATTGGTCGACATCGTTCTTAGACTATCAACAAAAAACATGCATTTGCATGGAAATGGCATCCCTATTTATTAGTGACTACAAATAATAAGTAACAAAACTAAAGATTTTATTTTTAAATTTAAATGTGGCAATTTTATGCAAATAAGTTTCGTAAAAAAAATAATCGAACTTTTAAACTCGCCAGCTGATTTGCACTAAGCAAACTTAGGTTTTTAGCGTGACTTGAATTTTTCCTTTCACACCTGATAAACATGTAACTACTTTCAATATAAATCAGGCGTAAGTGATTAAGATTGATTTCAATGTACAACATTTTTAAATCAAGCACGATTTTTCACGTACGTTTGGCGAAATTGTGATTTCTTAAACGAATTTCAGCTTTTTTCTCATTTATATGAAACATTTTATGAATATGGGTAAAGTTTTTTCTTTGAATATTTAACAAATTTTAATATGGCGATACGAACGCTATTCTTATTATACCCTCCATTATAAAAAAATATTTAGTTAAAATTTTTTAAAATCTCTAATTTTAAATAGAATAAGAAAAAAATAAATCAGGTTGACTCGGAGTATTGGCTATTGCGGTTTTTCTGGGAAGCCTTAAAACTATGTGTATATAATTTAAATACATCTTTTATGACACTTATTTTTTACTTCATTTCTTGTCGTACTTTTCATTATGTTTCGATGAAAATCGAATAAAAAATTTGACAATATTTCGACTTATTTTGCCATAGAAAGTGTGTTACATATAAAAACTGAATATCTTTTAAATCAAATTGATTTCGCAAACCTAATGAAATTAATTTAAAGTTTGAATATTTTTATAAAGTACTCTTGTGTAGTTTTTTATATAAAACTCACAATTTCCAAAAATCGAAATAAATGAAATTTTTGGCGATTTTCAATGTACCATGGCGATGAAGGTGAAAAGAATCTGACAACCCTGTTAAAAACTTTATTAAATACTTAAAAAATTGCCTAAATTTAATTCGTAATTATAAAAAGTAATTAAGCGTATTTTGAAATTAAATTTCCAAACAAATTTTCTTTGAAATATATTTCAAATCCAATTTTTTCAATACTACACATGGTGGTTCGTCCCCAAATAGTGAACCGGCAAAACTAGAGCAGTACAATCACAATATTATTACAGTAACGGACTGTATTTTACTGCCAAAAATTCAACCGCGAATTCCGTAAAAACAAATTAATATTCAATTATTTTATATAAATTAACTGTCAAAAAATTAACAACATATTCCGTAAAAAACAAAGGAATATTCAGTTAATTTATGTAATTTAACTACCAAAAAATAAATTTTTACTCATCTCTTAAAAACGATTGGCTTGTTTTGTGTAATAAATTCACATTTTCTATTTGTTAAAATAATTTAGTTAAATACATCAAATTTTTAAAGTCAAATAATTGCGAGACCATATCGGTCATGCTGCTGGTGTCTTATAATTGAGAGTTCGGGATTGACTAAATCCCGAAAATCCCGGGATTTAAAAATGTAGATCCTTTATATATTTACATATAAATGAATCTCTTAGTGTTCATTTTTGGTCATATACATATATTTTTAGAATTTTTAATAAAAAAATAAGTTCCATGAATAAAAAGATGCTAAATACAAAAAGTATTTATTTTGCTTTTTAAAGACGTATTGCAATTCATTATGTGTACTTCACACGTTTATTTAACTTCAAACTAATTTGAAGACCGATGCAAAGCTACGAGGGCGGGTCAAAAAGTCCGTGACTTTTTCATTGAAACACAGATCTATACACTTTGTCCAAGATTTCTCGAAGTTTTTTTATCTCTTCCAAAAAATAAAAATTGTCGAGGTCATTTCTTTATCGTTGAAGTCAAATCGCTTTAAGATGAGCCATTTCTTCTGTTTTGATAAAAATAAAAAACTCACTCGGGGCTAAATTCGGAGAATACGAAGGATGAAGCAGCAATTCGTTGCCTAATTTATAGATTTTTCCAATGGAATGCTTAAGAGCACATTTTTTTTTTAATTTTTTCCACAAATAACGAGGAAGTCTTCTATAAAAGGCTGTGAAACTCAAAATAATTGACGCAGCTTATTGAAATTTTGACAGGACAACTGATAGAATCCTGAAGCAGTGTTGCCCATTAACAAAAACAGCGGACTTGACCCGTCCTCGTATAGCAAATAATGAATAAAAAGCTACCATTTTTCAACAAAAACTCTTTATTTATTCAAACAAATTTTGTTGCATTTTTCATTTCCTTTTCTCTGGCAGAGTTTCAACACCGGAATTTATAACAATCACTTGAAGACTGCTACACACATCTACAATTTAATATTTTACTGGGTTTTTGTATGTAATTGTGAGTTTGAGTACATTTCTAGTTTTGCTAAAGCTATTATACAACAATGGCAAAATGGTTTTTGCAAAAAAGACTAAAATATTATTTGTTTTAAAATGTGTTTAGTTGGAATTCTTACAGACATATAATAGTTACGTTTTGTAGTTTCGTTTTTTGTTTTTAAAAAGGTAAAAAGAGTTTGTTTCTTTTTTACTTCAACATTTTAGTTGTTTTTGCTTACAAAGAGATTTTTGTCGACTGTAAAAAAAATTTAAACAATTAAAATCTTGTTGCTAAAAACAAAGCTTAGTTTAATTGGATTTAAATAAGTTGTTTGGTTTACAATAAAAAAATTTGTAAAGTTGCAGAACATTTTGGTAATACGAATTTTGGTTTTTTATTTTTATTGCCAGTTTTTATGATAATAAGATTTCTTTATGTTTTGAACAGATGAAACGACCATTCGTCGCTGATTTATCTTACCGGCTTGAATTTTAAGCAAAAATAAGTTATTTAAACTCTTTAAATCCTTTTGTTATCTCAAAATTCTTATTTTTCCTCAGGAAAATTTCACAATTTATTTTTTTAATTTTTAATACATAACGCTGTTTACATCAAAACATCCTTTTTTCACATCTCACAAATAATTGGAATGACTCTCCCTTCTATGCACGCACACAAACACTCCAGCCATTTATGGCACTTGTTGTTTTCACTCTTTTTTCTTTGTTTTTTAATTCATCTACCTAATATGTTGTTTGTTTGCTTTTCAATCGTTTACTTTTGTAATATTTACCTTTAATGCTTCTGGCAATGTTTACCCAGAACAACGATAAAAACACATTCTTTGAAAAATAACATTTCAGAGCACAAATACATTTGAATTAAGTTTAAATCAGGGATGGAAAACTTAGATTTCATTAGAAATAAGCTAGAACTGAACAAGATGTAACCTATAATTAAGCTATAAATGACTTAAAATGGAATTACAGCCAAACTAGTACTAATATGGAACTGAAGAAGAGCTGAACCAGAACTGAACTAGATCTGAAGTAAAGCTGAACTAGAACTAAACAAGAATAAACCTCAAACTTAACTAGCACCGTATTATACCTGAACTACAAATTAACTAGAACTCAACTTAAATTAAATGAGAAGTGGTGGCTAAATCTGGCAGTCGTGATCGAATACGTTTTCAATTCGAAAGCAATTTTATTTCCAATTCTTTCAGTCGATACTAGAGTATCCAATTATTCGACTTTTGGTTTTGTTCGAGTAAGGCATTAATCGATTTTTGAATTTTAAAATTGCTCGATTAATCGAATAAAGGTTTTAAATTGTTCGAATTACTCGAAGAATTCAAATAATTTTATGCAATGGGAAAAACCAACATCTCTTTTGAACTTATACTTTTATTTTATCAAAAAACAGAAAAAGAGAGGTGAAAGGCGCCAGCCAATTATGAAAAACATTTTAAACCAATTTAGTATTTCTTGAAATCGAGTGAAATTGAATTCGATGGAGATTCTCCGTTCAATTTTTTTTAAAATCACCGCAGTTTTTCCTGATTTTAAGATAAATTCTGTTAAAGATGAGAATTCAATGTTTAATATATAAAAGCGATTTTTTTTATAATCTTTTAAAACAGGATCTTTGTTTTTAAATCCCCTTTTAATTTCCTTTATTTAAAAACTCTACTCTTTAGGTTTGGTTAATTTATTTTTTAACGTATTACTATTTCCCGACAAAAACCAGAAACTTTGTTTTCAAACAAGGACACCTAGAGTTTAAGACGGACATCTCAAATGTCCAATCCAGCAGATAAGAAGATACGAGGTAATAAAAAAATTTACAGTCGGGTAATAACAGGTAACTCATTATAATAACAGGTAACTCATTATCTGACAGTTCATTTACAAATGTATAACTGCTGATGAATTTTTTTTAACAAATTTGACGTTTATAGTCAGCGTTTAAAAAACTGCAGTCAAAGTAGAAAAACTGCCTCTTCATTAGTCATTGGCCAAAAAACAATTTTACTTTTAATTCTGATTCATTAAATGTAAACAGTCGCTATCAAATCAACTCAAAAAGCGAAAAGTTGTATACAAATTTTCGTTTTTCGTTCGACAGTTTTTGGTTTCGACTGCAGTTTTTTAAACCCTGTTAATAGTGATTTACATAATTTGTCACACACGCTCAAATCTAAAAATGGACTAAAATATCTTTTAAAGTATGAGTAATGAAAATAAATGCAAAAGGTAGCAACATCTAATTTAGTTTTAAGGTTAGAAATCTAAGCAAAATATTTTTGCTTTAAAAATGTAGAATTTTCTAAGAAATTAATTTAAATCTTTTAATTGGAATACATTGTTCGAGTTATTCGTTGTTCGAAATTGGCTATTTTAATTATTCGATTAAATAATGGCGGAAAAATTCCTCAATTAATCGAACAACGATTAATCGAGTGGATACTCTAGTCGATACAAAAGCATTTATTTGAGGTTTAACAACACTGAAAAAGTAATTTCGATTCGTTCAGTATCGACTGAAAAAAAAAGTACTTTCGAATCGAAAAAGTATTTGGTCACGAAATAGAAAAATCCTAGAAATTATCTTAAACCGAATTAGAGCTAGAAAAAAAGAAGAACTGAACTAAAACTGAGATCTTAATTTGAACTGAACTAGAACTAACCTATAACCAGAGCTGAATTATAGCTTGAAACAGAACTTAACTAGAACTGAACAAAAACAAACCTATAACTAAGCTAAAACAGAATTATAACTGCACCACAACTTAACTTAAACTATGCTTAAACTAAACTAGAACTTAACTAGAACAGAAATAAACCTGAAAAAAAATTTAAAAAAAAAACTGAACTAAAACTAAACTAGAACTTAACTAGAACAAAACTTGATCTGAACAAAAAAAATTAGAATAAAGCCACAACCGAAATAGAACTAGAAATAAACTAAAACTGAACTATAATTAACCTAGAACTGAACTAAATCTGTATAAGAACACAACTGAAAGTGAACTAGAATTGAACTAAAGCTTATCTAAAACGAAACTAGAATTTACCTTAAACTGAACAAGATTTACTTACCCAACAAATAAATAAGAATTTTAGTATCGTCGTAAATGTATATCGTTAGCTAAAACGCAAAATGCCCTAACTAACCAAAAATTTTAAATCGTTTTTTTTGCATTGATTCTGATGTATTGCATTAACTCAAATAGAATTTTTCGAGCAAAATTGGCGATTTCAATAAGAAAAAACAAACGGCTCTATCAACAAAAGACTATATGAAAAACGTTGAAGAACCTAACTAGCAGTTTGCATAATGTGCAACATTGGCAATTGTAGAAACAACTTGCTGGTTTTACAAGAAAAATAAATTAAAAACAGTTTCAGGCAATTTATCATTTTCAATAGTTTTTTGCTTCTTCTGTAAAAGTTTCAAAATGCGCTGTAGGTAACGATATTTTGCTAAAATAAGTCCCAGTCCTGCTACAAGTATGTATGCTAGAAATAATAATTTTCTAAAAATTATAATAAAAACACAACCTTCAAATTATTCTAATTATGTTTGGTTGGTTGGTTGCTTGACTGAATAAGCAAAAAACTCTTGACTATTGTTCTGCAGCCGAGTTTCTTCAGCTACTTAAGAAAAATATTTCATTGGAAAAGGGCAACTTTTAAAACAACAAGTTAGTGTTTCCTTTTCGTTAATTAAAACAAGTTGTTAATGATGTTAATTGTGATAAAAATAAAATTTAAATATACTAATACTAAATATTATGAAGGTGTTTATTATATTATATTATTCATAAAATTAGTGAAAATTTATTGTTTTTTTTTATTGTAATAATAAATGTTCGAAGTGTTTTCTTGTGAAATGAGTTTCAATTAATTTAAAGGAGGTACGGAGTGGGCTTGGTTCTTCTGTAGATTTAAATTTTGTGTCAATGAAAATTGAATTCTAATTCTACAAAACAGTAAAGTTTTTCGTTGCGGCAAGAAATTTGGCAAACATTTTTTAGCGATTTTTTTTACATTTCTAAGCTTAATTTCTACAAATAGTAACAAAAAAAATTAAGAAGTTGACAGCTTTTTATAGCCTTGTTTATTTTTTCTCTACGATCTCGTTACAATGTAATTTAAAAGATATCTTTTCTTTTTTATATACCTTTGTAATTAGTCCCACCTTAAAAAAGATGGATGCACATTAATGTTGTTATTCCGTTTGTAATACATCGAAATAATTTTGGAAGACCCTATGTGGTGAATCCTGGAGATACCACCAGGCATAGGAGCTAAAAAAATGTTAACTTAAAGGGGCAAAAGAAAGTACAAAATCGGACTTTTGGTACTTTCAATTATTTTTGCGATCCTGAATTAAAAATTTTGGTTTTTTAGAATTTCTATGACCACGGTGGCATGTTGCAATTAAGCTATGGTCAAATATGCATAACGACTACTTCTGTTAATAGCAAGTGAGATTTAACATGGTCTTAACATCACAAAATAAAACTTATTATAGTGTTAAACATAGCAAAAAACTGTTTTATTTAAGATGTTGTATTATAATAAAAATAAATATTGGAATTAAAGGAAATTCTATTTTAGTTTGCCGTCAAATATTTGTTAAGTGTGGCCGTTTAGCTTTAAGGATCATTTTGAAAGTCAGCCTTTCAGGAGGTTAAATAGGAAATTTTTGGAACTTTTTCATTAAGCTCATTGAAACTGCAAAATTTGAAAAGTTTAATTATTTTTAAGCTTAACTTTCAGCAGGCACATACACGCAGAAAAAACTGAGGTTGAAGGAACCATACTCTAAGAGCAACATACTATGGGTGGATTTTTAACAATAATTTGATCGAAATCAATAATAATATATGTTCAAAATTAATCTTATTCAAAATTAATAATGTCCGACCAAACGTTCGGGTTCGGTTACAGAGTTCGGCAATAAATGATGTTCGGCGAAATTTTTACCGAACTTTACCGAACACCGAACTTTTTTATGAAATTACATATTTATTATCATGTGTGTAAATGAAAATAGCACAAAAACACCACATCTAGAATTCCAAGAAGAACAGGACGAAAATGTTATTGAAAAAGAAATCAATATGTATTTGATTGAACTTTTAAGTCCTCGCAATAAAGATATATTTCAATAATTAAATTCCAGTCTACTGCTTTTAAGGGCTTATTTCGCCAATAAAACAAAAATAAACACACGAAGCAAGAAATTATATAAAAATCTATATATGTATATTTAAATATGAATTGATATTGATATAAAAATCTACATATCGCTCATTTGCTGCAATACCGGCATATCTCAAAAAATGAAATTTTGGAGTTAGAGATGCAGAATTGTTCGCTTTGTTTTTCTTTATATTGTGTATTAAATTCATCTTTATATTTTTTATACCTTCCAAGTTTGTAGAGAATGTGTCTTCTTTTTTTCTAAATTCGCTTATCTCGAAATTGATTTTTTTGAGTTATGCCGGTCTTGCAGCAAATGAGCGATATGTATATTTTAATAGAATTGGTGAAATAGGCTCTTAGCCATTAAAATATAAAATGTTGAGTACATACTAACATTTATTTCATGTTGAATTCCTGTACTATAGAACCATGGTTTTTATGCTTGTATATTGAACTTTTTTTATACATTCTGATGATAAGCTGAAATTTAATTTCGTTTTAAATAAATAAATTATAAAAAGTCCTATTGTTCAGATTTATTGATAAAATGTTCGGGCTCGGCCGAACATTGCAAAATTTACCGAAGTTCGGCTTCGGGTTCGGTCTGAAAAAGTTCGTTGGTTCGGACACTAAAAACTAATTATATTATGGTCAATATCATTATTAACAATATGTTCAAAATTAGCTATTATATGGTCAACATTTTTCAAATAGAAACTGGGAATTATTTCCTTTCGTAGGTTACTTTATATTATATTAAACTTTTTTTTTTATTTTTCGAATTTATTCTATGAGCTAAATTTCAGTTATGTATTTTTTATAAAGCTTTTTTGTAATAGTTATTTAAGGAATAGAACTATTACAAAAAAGCTTTATAAAAAATACATAACTGAAATTTAGCTCATAGAATAAATTCGAAAAATAAAAAAAATGGTCAACATTTTTCATAATTTGAAAAAAAAGTAACCATATTGTGGTCAGAAATAACAATGATATGGTCAATGTTAAACAAATTATGGGTAGTTATTTCAGCCATTTTTTCAATTTGCTTATCTATCAAGTGTCAATATATACAGTATTCCACGGATAGATACTTCACCAAAAATGCCAATATTTTTGAGTAATTATGCGGGGTAAGCATTTAAACGAATACGTTTAACTACCTCTTTGAGGTAATTAGGCGAATAAGTTTAAATACCTCAGTGAGGAAAATAAAATTTATTTATTTGTTTTCAAGATACATTAACTTTGAGTTGTGAAAAAAACTTAAGACATATGAATTTTTACACGTTAAATCTTAAGAGATAGCAAAAAAAAACAATGGGATTTGCTGTCATAAATTTTATTTGTAATGCTTTTTGAGGTATCCTGTCATATCCTACTTATAAAAGCGTACTCAGATACACAAACTTATGATCTGAAAACCGTAAATTTGCAATTACATGCTTTTTCTTGTGCGACCAATGAAGGCAGAAACAATATATTTATCCGTTTTAGAGATTTTTATACATTTTGGTACCGATTTGTTTGTGAATAATTTTTATTTTTATTTAAGCTTTTGCTGCATTTTTATTGCACACATATTTCACGTTTTTGAAGCATATTTTAATACATGTTCAGCAAATAAAATAATTGCTTAAAATTCTGGTTAACAGATGAATTTTCTTTTGCTTTAATTTCGCCATCTACATTTAATTTTCACTCTACAATTGGGAGCCAAAGCAAGTTTTCGTGTAGGTAAACATTATTATAAACTGTAAAGTTACCCAGTAAAAACTTCGCCTACAAAATAATGTGTTGAGTAATCAGAAAAACATAAGAGCACTACTTACAATTCTACTGAAAGAACCAATGAATTTTACAAGGGATGTCCCAAAATGAACGCATTCAAAAGCAAGTCATTATTTTTTTACTTTAATACACCCAGAAAAAAGTAGTTATAGAAGTTGTTATACATGTAGTTATAGAAGAAAGCTACTAAATAATGAGTTAAAGAAGCTATTCATTTTGAAAAAGTAAGCGAAGTTTTTACTGGGTATATATATATATATATATATATATATATATATATGCAAAAATTAAGAAAAAGCCATTATATAATGTTGTGCTGATATATAGAAATCTGAAGGCATCGTTAAGTAAGCCGATCGAATCATAAACAATTTTTAAAGTGATCTTTTCGTGTCCGTCCATCAATCTGGCTGGTTGTCTGTCCATTAAAACCTTATGCGGAAAGTAAAAGTAGCAGATTTTAGATAATTTGATCAAATTTGGTAAATACTTTTAAATTGTCATAAGAACGAAGCCTATGTAAATCTTGAGAACCGGTCTATATCACATAGTCCCCATGCAAACTTTTTTCTTTATGTGCATAAACCATTTAATCATGTTCGTATTAAGATTAAATTTGGCCCAAAGATCTAACTGCAAATTAAAAATAGTCGAATCCGTTCAGATTTAAGCATACAACTTCCATTCAAATATCTGTCCCTAAAATATTCAAGCTATTTTATCCTTTTAAATGTTTCCTTTAATCCCTTTAAGACAAACTATTTTTCATTTTCATTTCATTTAATTTATTAGTATTTATAACACCACATTACTATTTCTCATATATTTGGTGTATCTAGATAATATTTAGCACAAATAACCTTTCTATTAATCTTAACGTCATTACATGACTTTATTCTGGTCACCTCAGAGCCATATTTTGTTTTTTGGAATTTTTTTTTTTTAAATTTTTGGTGCATATTTTTAAATTTTTAACATGTAAACTTGGTTGCATTATTTGCTGTGTTGTTGTCAAATAGTACAGAGGCAATTAAACGAATGAAATTTAGGTGTAATTTTGATTTGGGAGTTTAATTTTTAAGGCAATTACCCGAATTGGGTAATTAAGGGTATGGCAATTAAGCATGGATTTTTGTTTGAAAAATGGAAGAAAAAAAAACGGGGATTAAAAACTCAATGTATATAAGCGTGAAAGGCATTTAAGCGTGGGGTAATTAGCAGGGTAATACTGTAATTTTATTTTGTTTTCCTGATATGTTGCTCTTTTATAAGCAATTCTCTTTAATCCGTCTTCCAGCCTGTGACGACAATCGTTAAGCCTTCTTTCTGTTTTGCTGGTTTATTGTACTACGTAATTGTATGTATTTTAATTAATAATTATAATAAAATAATTCAAAATTTTAGGCAAACTAAGCAAGTATGTAATGCAAAGGCATTCAACTATTGTAGAGGCCAAAACAACCACTTCTTGTTTTTGTTTTGTTGCTTTTAAACACATTATTTTAAATCGAACAAACACTGTTTAAAGTATTATAATTTTGGTAATTGTTAACCAAAAAATGAATGGAGACAACCATAATATGGTTATGGCTTTTGGATGGATAAATTTAAACATACTATGGTTGCCGGTGACAATAATATGGTTAAAATAACCATAGCGTGTTTAAGTATATGGTTGTAGCTTAATTTTATTAAAACATTATATTGTTAAATTCAACTATATTTGAAGTTTCAAGGGAAGTTAACACTTAATTGTTAAATAGAAACAAAATATTACTATAGGTCGTGAAAAAAGTAATGTTAAAAAAAAAATAGTATGTTTGTTGCCATTGTAGGGACTAAAATATGTTTTTTGATCCATACTTCAACCAAGTTTTTCTCTGCGTGTAGACCGATATAAAAAATATCAACTTTAAGTGGCAAAGCAGGGAAAAAGTTGGCACTTTTTTTAAAATTTTTCTTTATTTAATTTTTGCGCAAACTTAAAATCAAGTAATGTAAATTTAAGGGAAAAAAGGGTGAAAAGTCGTACTTTTGGTACTTAGTTTAAACACGTATTTTCCCAATAATTTTGTGTTAATTTCAAATCTATGCTCTTTACCATAAGGGCAAACTTATAAAGTATGTGTTTTTATTATTTATGGTACGATTTGGCTGAAATTCCCCAAATATATTTATAAACCAAAAATAAGTTTATTATCCAAGTTATTTTTTGGGAATAAAAAATTCATTATTAATAAGATTTCTGTATGATACACTGAAATTTATTGTTGAGGGAAAGCTAGTTTCTATGCACATTTTACTGGTTGCTTAGGCCAGATCGTCAGGAAACCTTTTCCAAAGATTTTAGAAAAGCTAAAAATATTATACAAATAAAACCCTAAATGATGAAACAGAACTGGGGCTGAACGTTGGTTTTCATACAGTTTGACATAAAATTATGCCAGAGAATGCGGTCGAGAAAATAGAATCAATTTTATTTTGAGGACGTTTTTTCTAATGCTCTCACATAAAGACGCTTATTCTCTTAACAAAGCTACCATACTTTCATTCAATTTCATACAATTTGTAAACAAAGAAAAATAAGAACAAAAGAAAAAGAAAGAAATGAGAGAGATTTTAAAGTTACTGCCGACGTTTTAATTATGGGCTTTAGAATTTTTGCCTGAAGTTGAAGACTCAATTCTGTTTCATCATTAAAGCAAAAAAGAATTTTAAACACTCAAAGCCTTACTTGTAACTATATCTAAGCTTAAACAAAATACCAACCATAAACAGTGAGTTTGTCTTTTCTTACATTCCTTACATAAGTTTCCTGATAAAATTGTGACCGGTAGGTAGCGCTGGAGTGAACTTATTGACAAAATTCTCTTAAAAATCCGAGCAACCAAACAGGAAGTGCTTTTATATCAAAGTTCATGATGGTTTGACCCCGGGTACGCCGGATTTTAACAGCCAGTATGTATGTATGTATGTATGTATGTATGTATGTATGTATGTAGACGGCTATAAGCACCACGACCCAGAGGATCTTTTGTGCCGCCCATGTGCCTGATCATGTCAGGTTCAGGCTACGTACAAAGCCCATTACCCTGCCTGGTGAAAGACCACAAATGGGCGGACCAATCCTGGTGGCGCAGTTGCGCGGAAAAGGTCTGGTTAACAGACGGTTCGAAAGAGGCAAATGGTGATACTGGTGCGCGCATCATGGGACCGGGTTTCCAAAGGCGCTTACCAATGGGCAAACAGCCTTCGATCTTTCAGGCGGAAATCTACGCCATCCGCATATGCGTTGGGGAATGTCTGAGAAGGGCTTGAGATTGTTTATAATGTCAGATATCCAAGCCGCTCTTAGAGCACTTTCTGCTTTGGAGATGAAGTCCAGGCTTGTCATGGACTGTTTTACGTCTCTGAATAAGTTGGGGAACCACAATGACCTGAATTTGTGTTGGGTGCCCGGCCATGAGGACCATGCGGGCAACGAAAGGACTGATTGTTTGGCAAACAGGGGAGCTCGCCGTTCATTAATAGGCCCTGAGCCTTTCTTCAGCGTCCCTGTCGGTCACATCAGGGGGACGTTACAAAAAATGGTCCGAACGTGAATTCCGTCACGCATGGACATCCACTTCTGGGTTAAGACAGTCCAGGAGATTTGTGACACTGTCCCGCAGCAGGGAATGTAGACTTCTACTGTTTGGGAAGGCGAAACTTAGCCTATTTATGGGCCATGGTGGTTTTAGATACCATCAGTTGAATATGGGTATTGCATCTATTAAACTATGCAGATTATGTGAGGTGGATGACGAAACGTCGGAACATCTGCTCTGATGCTGTCCCACCTTGGGGACTTTTTTCGGGGGGCAAATAGTGAGCCCAACTGATATTTAACAGCCAGTAAATTATAATTTAAAATTTTCTAATAATTAAAAAGTTCGTTTGTGTTTTTTATAGTTTTATACGGTGTTGTTTGAGCCAATTAATGGTGTTGGGTGTCATGGATTTTTAAGTTACCAAGTTTTATGTGCAAAATGTAAAGCAGATTATTTTTAGTTTAAAAAAATGTTAATAAATAAATTGCAAAATAAAAAACCACTTTAAAATTATTTTAATTGTAAGATGTCATAAATAACGAAAAATGCATTAACAAGACGAACCACACAATACAGTAGCACCAACAAGAACCAAAAATCATAATCATGATTATCTTTTTTAATTTGATAAAGAGCCTGTAAAATTATTTACATTTGAAATTATTTTTAAAATAACAAGTAGAAAAATTGTCACAGTGTGACCATAAAAGATAAACACACTTTTAAAATTACCTAAAATTGGTAGATCGTTTTGTATTTTACGAATTTCGTTTACACCCTTAAATCTTAATGTAAATTGCACTAAAGTATACAAATTAATTTTTGATTTTACTGCATTGGAGGTTTTCCCACTGTAAAACTTTTAAAATGCTTGCAATGATTTTTTTTTTTTTTTGGGTTCATATTTCCACATAAAGCCAGTTAAGGAATGTTAAGCCACAACATTTCATGCTGCATACTCTTAAGCAAAAAGTACTAAAATAGCAAATGGGAGGGCGGGCGACAAAAAAAAAACAATAGAGATTAAAATGGTCAAACTGGATGTAAGCGAAATCACAAAAAACGCAAAAAACAAAAACGAATAAGAAAAAAGAATACAAGGAAGTTTTATGAGTGACAGCAAAATAAAACTTATTTTTATTGTGAGATAAACAATGACATGACATGAAGTCTTTATAAATCATTAACTCTGTGAGGGTTTAAAAAATTTACAAAATAAAATTGAATGCAGAAACAAATTGTTAACTGAAGAGAGATACCAAATTAAATCGTTTTTAAAGATTAGGACGTTATCTAGGGGCTTATTCTGTATAGCGATTTGCAAGTCAATGCGATTCGAAAATATATAAATGCGAACAATTGCAATTCTGTGATACGATGTTCGTATAGTGCGTTTTCTTTCGCTTTCAAAATGCGAAAAAGTGTCAAGTCGGTATTCTATAATCAAACTTTCTTTCGCATCGCATTTAATTTGCCCATCACATTGACTTTCGCATCGAAATACAGAATAAGCCCCAGTACAAAATAAAGGGTACTCAAATTAGTGTATTCTCCGTTTTTGGCTAAAAAAAATACTCAACTTTAAACGTCCAAAATTTAATTATATTTTGAGAGAGTTTCTTCTCTCGTTGTTTATTTATGTCTTCAATTGCTTCAGTCTTGACTTAACTCCTATAACTTACATTAAATATTCCTATTTTTAATCTGGATTATTAAAGTATATTAACGATGCAAAAGTGCTTCTATTTGCATCTTCATCGAATTAAATTTTTTTGGATTCTCCTACGAGAAGTTTAGAAATCATATAATAATTAAAAAACTTTAAAAATATTAAGTCCCGTACAAGAAGTCCCCTACAATGAATGAGCGAATCAATGGTGTTAAGAAAATGATGGCAGAAATGATAGAAAATCAAGTTTTCAATCATTTCTCCCATCATTTTACATTACAAGAAATAAATTAGCGAATCATCATACTTTTCACGTACGCGTTAAGAAAATGATGGGAGAAATGATTGAAAACTTGATTTTCTATCATTTCTGCCATCATTTTCTTAACGCGTACGTGAAAAGTATGATGATTCGCTAATTCATTTCTTGTAGGGTTATTTGTGTACAACAAATCGCAAAATTCAAAAATGATAGTGTTCCAAGTCAGAATGTTTTAAAGAAAATTTTAAATTAAAAAGCATGCCTTGATTTTTCTAAAACCTTTAGAGAAATCTCAATTTTTTTTTGCTTTCTAGTTTATTTTTAAGCAAATTTATATAATTCAGACTATTTTATTAAGTTGAACTATTTTGTTTAATAAGATTTTATTTGTCGTGCTTAATTCCGAATTTTTAATCTTGATAAAAGCACTGAAACTATTTTTTTGGAGGATAATCCAGTTTCTATGCGCATTTCACTGGTTGCTTAGGCCAGATCATCAGGAAACATTCTAATTAAAAAAAATCTGAAAAGCCTTAGATATTTTCTGATACAAAAACTGCAGAGTGAATAAGAATTGC
The DNA here is from genome assembly GCA_963931875.1 of Pollenia griseotomentosa. NCBI lineage: Eukaryota > Metazoa > Arthropoda > Insecta > Diptera > Polleniidae > Pollenia > Pollenia griseotomentosa. Next base: position 128,739,443 of record OZ007562.1, read on the forward strand.
AAACACTCAAAGGTCCTATTTGCCACGGTATCAAAGCTTAAACAGTGTAAGGTATGTTTCTTTACTTTTGCGATGAAGTTCGGTGAAAGGAGAATAAAATTAGTTTTTATTACTGAGAGGTAAGACTTAACTTAATAATTTACCGAATCTACCCGAAGAAAACTTTTGGGCTATAAAATATTGACTTAAACCGGAAGAGAGACAAAAAAGCCTAACTTTGTGATTGTATTATTAACAATTTTGATTTTTAGTGGAACTGTTAATTTTTAATTTTTTTGATTTTCTTTAATGAGGCTCGAGTTCATCAAATTTAATTTTTATTAAATTATTTTCACTGAGGAAGGAATTTTACAACTTCGAATTTTTATTAAAATTTATTGATAATTTTTTTTTTTCGTTGGCTGAGCTGGGAAAGTAACTCTTAACTTTAGTACATTAAAGTTACTCTTTGATGGATCGACGAGCTATTAAAAGGAATTCTAGTGGAACGATTTTAACTTAAAAATCAACAACAATTTTTTTAGTTAAGTATTCAATTATAAAATAAATTAAAATAAAATAAAGCATACAAAATTAAAGTTGTTTTCTCTCTTAAAATTCGATACGAACTAGAATTTTGTTTGTTTTCAAATTAATTAACTTTTTTAAACTTCCGACATCAGATAACGTTGTTAAAAAAATTAGAGTAATTTGAATACACATAAAAAAGTTGTAGGATAAAGGGTAAATAAGCTTCGTCGATTCGACGACCAGTAGCCATCCAGGGTTAAGCAATTTGATTGCTTTGTCATTGCATACATATTCACATACGGTATTTAAACAAAAAATTTGTTCTTTTTGAGAGAGAGTTTATTTTCTGGTCAATAGTCTTTGGTTTGTGCCGTTTGGGCAGGAAGAAGAACAAATTGTTCATTCAAAAACGCTCTCATTTATACATTTTTTTAATACCAGAACGCTTCTCGGTTGCAATGGGGTCCGAAAGCATCCCAATTTTGAGTACGGGAACAAACATGTTGCTGGCGACAATCCAAAGCGCGAAAAACAGTACGTGAAGTCCAGATTTTTGTCAAACTAAAGCCTACCCGGAAGGGTATTAAACTATCCCGTATCTATCGAATTAAAGCAAAACCGAACATCTATGGAATCAAGGTAAGTCCCTGCATTTGGTGGGAAAATCTCTATTAAAAACTTTTGAAATCTGACTAGACGAAATCCATACCGTTTCCCGTCTAACTATTTTAAGTGGTTTTAAAATGATTAAATAAAGTTTGTGCTAATTTATTTTGATCTAAACTTTAGATTCTAAAGTTTAAGGCTTTTTGATATACTAGCCAAGCTAGACCTCCTTTCTGTAGAATCAAATAAAGTTGGTCACAGAATAAACACCTAAAAAACAACGAAGATGCTCGTAAGTCCGAGATCTTTCGATTGTTTGTATCTTTTACAAACTTTAGTGCATCGTGTGAAATAGTTTCAATATTTGGGGAGCATGATAACAGAGAACAGTGTAACCGTAAAATATGTTGAAGGCCGAATAAGGAAGGCAGTTGCTGCTGATGGAACTCAGCGTTAGTTAGAATAAAAATAAACATATTTAAGTCCTGTGTTCTCTCTGTGCTTCTTTCCGGGTGAGAGGCTTGGTTTGTCACATACGTAATAAAGAATAAAAAACGAGCTCTCGTTAGTTGCTGTCTCCAAAGAATTCTTAAAAACTTTTGCCCCTATTCAATGACTTATGAACAATTTTGTGCCAGAAAAGATATTGGAGACGCAACGCCGAAGTACGTAGGAGAAAATTTGGTTGGATAGGTAATACCCTTCGTATACCACTTGCGGAAATATTCAATCGCGCCCTTGTTTACAACCCACAAGAAAGCAGAAATCCAGAAACGCCAAAAAAAAAAAGAAATAAATTCCATATCTCATAGTCTTGAAAGAATAATATTGGAGAGCTCAAGGATATAGATAGACATAAACATAGATGGAGACAACTTATAGAAAACCCATGCCCAGTATAAAGGCAGCCCTTAGATAATGACGAAGAGCAACGAACTCTTTATGCAAGACTCTTTCACTGGCATATGCCTTATTTTAAAAAAGAGTATTAAAAATTGGCTTGAATCGTCCTATGCTTTAAAAAATCAGCAGGGAAATACACTTGTTATCAGAAATGTTTGAAGAGGTCACAGCTAACGAATGGCAATTCTTTTATTAAATTTATATTGTACCAATGTTTCTAAAAATTTCTAAAAAAATGGATTTTGAAGTTATTAAAATTTCAATCACGTGCTACTCGTAAAACTATGACAGGCAGATAGTTTCCTTAAGCTTATCCAAGTATAGACTTAAAGTACTTGTAATATTTTTTAAAATCGGGAACTTTGAAATGCCTAAAGAGGCCCATACATTTGCAATATAATTGGTATAATTTTCGAATTGAACAATTACAATGAAAATGTGTATGTGATATTCAAAGGCAGCCCGATATATTGGCAACAACTAAAAAAAACTTGATTTTTATTGCAAAACGAAAAGAAGTGCAATATACTGGGTTGGCAACATTGTATAATGTTGTTTTGCTTTTAGGTTATTTTTACCTTTTACTGAAAGTTGCGCCATAGTATTATTGCAACCATTGTGCCTCTTATTGCGTAATACAGGGCAAAATAGAAATTATATGCCAAATACCACACAGAAAAAATTATTTGCAGTTTTTTTTTCAATTAATGGTGATTTTTGAATTTTAAAATAAATTTAATTACGTTCTTAATTGATTGAATTAAAAAAAAAAATATATTTTTTCAATTAAAATTTTACTTGATTTTAACTTTAAATTTAAGTAAATGTTTAATTGTTTGTTGTTTGAATTAAACACTTTGTTAAAATAATACTATCCGTATTTTTTGGCGAAAAATAGCATGCAACGCTTACTTAGCAACATCAATAATATACATACATACATTACATTGTCTTTGCCCTTACATACACATACATACAAACACACATGTTTTGTCATCAAAAAGAACTGAAAAATTACTGTTTTAATCAATACAATTATTAAAATAATTATTTTTTTGTATTGTAATCAATTACGTCAGTAATTCATTCAATTAAAATATATATTTATTTTAATTACTTTGTTAATTCATTCAATTATTTTTGTAATTAAAATGTAAAAACTTTTTAATTGGGGAAAAAATCCTTGTTTTTGCAAATTTTGCAATTTTGAGTAATTGGTATAATAATTTGGGTGATAGGTGCAAAATTAAACAATTTTTTGCTTGTTTCAATTATTTTGGTGATTAAAACCGTTTTTTACTTTTTTCTGTGCATGTAAAATAATATTCTATAATGGATGGGGCGCTTAAGCGCGGATCCTGAGGTTAGTCTTAACTTAAACTTAAATTCATTTCTGATATCTCTATGTTAATTTTCTTTAAATCTGTCTCACTGTGCCCTGAAATAAATAAAATTATACATTTAATAAGTTCTTTTTTCGGAAACTTTCCATTTTTATTGTGCAATAATGGATTTTATTATATTTTGTTTCTGGAAGTTTTTTTAAGGACAGAAAAATAAGACATGAACGAAATAATGACTCTAAGTATCAAAAAGGTTAAAGTGAGACTAAGCAAAATCATTTTTTTTAAATTACATTTTCTCTACTGTTAAAAAAAAAATACCATTTATTAAATAAAATTATATTATCTTAATTAAATTCTGGACAAAGGAATTAATCAAAATTTAAAAATGTTTTAGAGATAAATTTTGCAATTTTTTTATCATTTTACATTTTCATTAAAGAGAGAGAAAGGGAGAGAGACAGTAAAATGGACCTTTTTGGCAGAAGACGTTTATATTAAATTTTTTTTTTTACTTTAAAGTTTGGGTTGTTTTTTTTATATGTCGATGTCATATTTAAAGAATCTGTTCTTGACAGTGCATTTAACAAAGTAAAATATTAAACAAATAAAAAAAAGGAATTAGCAAACAAAAAAAAAAACCTTTTTTTAAAAAAATGTCAATCATGTGTTCAATTGTGTTCTTAGGGTAAACCTTTATTTTCCTGCTATTTTTTTAGCTTCTTCTTTATGTTTTTCCTTTTGAGTAACACACTCTGCCTTTACACTCTACTTTTACTATTTCAATATTTTGTCTATGTCCCTTTTTCTAGTTGTGTGTCTTGATGTCTAAATAAATAAAACCACCATTTAACAACTTTAATCTTTAAGTAATTTTTCTTTTTTTTTAATTTAATTTTAATAGTTATTTTCTACTTCTTTTATTCTCTTTTGCTGAGCTCCTTTTTTGTATTCTTAGGGACAAACACAAATATTTATTTTTGATTAATATAAAAAAATATTTAAAGAAGAGCAAAAGGATTTAACAACAATTTCATTAATTTTATTGAATTTCAATTGGCGTAAGAGAAAAAAATGAGGCATGATGAAACATGACTATTGTATCTGACTTTATATACTACGTATGTATGTTTGTATATGATTTTGTGTACTTTAACTTAAACCATATAAAAACTATATCGTCACCTAAAATATTAAACAATGTATTATCAAAAAATTCGAAATTGACTTTTTGATTGATGTTTGTTCCTATTCTATTATTATTAAACAACATATTCACAAATGGCGACTTTATTGTACACCCTGTTGTTATTGATTTTGCAAAGTTTTTTGCTTACCCTGTAAACTTATTAAAAGTGTGGTTACGTTATTTATTATTTTAGGTGACGATATAACTATACTTTAAATATTGTAAGGTAACCATGGTTCTTTAGGGTCGTTTTAAACTATGACACTAGTCCTAAGTACATATTTTGATAAAAATGCTTCCTTAATCCAATTTTTGTTTGAAAATTTTCAAAAAACCAAAACAACTTATCATGACAGCATTGTATTTTCCTCAAAATATGACATTCTGTTAGCAGTGTGCTTATCAAATTCCTTACTGCAAAATGCATGCATATCGTGCAACTGCAAAATACATGTCGTCTAACACCACCTTAAGCCATTATTATAGTTGAGTCGTAAATGTGGTTTCAGTTTTGTGGTTTCAATTAAGCAAACACATGTGAAAGGAAATGGTTAAAAAGTTTATTTTTGTTTGTTTTTAATCAAAATCTTTTAATTTTTATGCTTTTAAAATTTAAAGATTTTAATTATTAACTTAATATTAGAAATTTAATTTATAAATATTTCGATATCGATTTTTTTAAGGTGTTATCATTCTTATTATCTAACTGAATAAAACCGAAGTGAATACAAAATAATGATGAACGTTTCATGAACATCATTATTAAGTTTCATGCAGGTGTTTAATTGCATATAATTCAGCAAAAATAATCATGTTTAATTACACAGTGCAACACGAAAAAAATAACCACATACGGACAACTCTACGTGATAAAAGACAAAAAAAAAAAATACCCGTGTCTCCCAGTTCTGCCCAAAGTAATGCACTTTTTTTATGAGCTCCCAAAGATTGGGTGCCTCGGTGTAATTTTTGAAGAAAAGTGATCATTTTACTCTCTGAGACAAAGTTGAAGCTCTTGCTCTTGTGAACATATAAACTCAAAAAAACTTCATCTTCAAGATCAAAATCACAAAAACTTTAAAAAATTCGATTTTTTACCTTTTTCCCTTGTTCAGGTCCATAGTTTGCGAACCGTTAAAAATTGAAGGAAACAATTAACTACAAAAATGTACCTAAGATCTCAATAAACAATTTTCTAGAGCATATGAATTTTCGAGAAATGATTGAGAAATGCAAAAGTGAAAAGTTTTGATTTTATATGTTCACAATTTTTTTTCTTTATGGCAAGAGCTACAAATTTGTCTCAGAGGGTAAAACAAAATTCCGAACGGTTTGCAAGAGAAAATTATCACTTTTTTTCAAAAATAACACCGACGCCCCAAACTGAGAGACACGGGTATTTTTTTTTTTTTTTTTTTTGGTCTTTTATCACGTAGAGTTGTTCGTATATGGTTATTTTTCCATGACTTAAAAAATAACACACAGTGTTATGCTACTAATTTTGTTTGGAATCGCTCCATATATGACCAAAAATCCTCGTACAAAGAGTTCCTCAAATCTCGGCTAATATGGAAAAGTAGCTTATGTCGAATACAATAGTTTGCAGATATCATCAGTTTTGTTGAAGTTTTATTTGAAGAGTTTTTTTGCTTTCAATCTGTATATTATTGTATATAATATTAGTAACAGCTTTAATAAAGGCTTCAACTAAATATAAAAAAAATTGTCAATATAAAAGATGTTACACCTTTTCTAAATGTAATAACTCAACTTTGTCTTTTGTCGACTTAAGCTGCTTATCCACATAACCACAGAAACCTTCATATAATATAATATTTACATACATAATTCTGTTAAAAAAACAGAACAAATTCAACACGCTAAAGCTTTTCTTATTTCAGACATTTACTAACAAAATAAAAAAAAAAAAAACATTGACTAAATATTACATAAAGATTCATACATGTGTTGTTATATATTAACAGCCTTATTTATAAAAAATAAAGCATGTTAATAAAGGGTTTATTAAACGGATTTTGTATGAAAATCCATTTTATTAACCCTTAATTAACCGGTTTTATTTTTTATAAATTAGGCCGTAATAATTTAAAATTTTTCTTATAAAAATCTTTAAGGATTTTTTTATTTGAATAAAAAAAAAAAAATTAAAAAAAAATTTGATAAAAATAAAAAAGCACAAAACATTTATTTTTTATTGTAAGCAGAAAAAAGTTTATACAAATAAAAAAATGACGTTCAGTCCCAGTTTTGTGTTACAAATATAAGCTTTTTATTTAAATCATTGTATTGCAACTACTATTCTCGACAATACCAACAACTTTAACCTAAATGGAAACACATATTAAATTCAGTTGTTTTGTGCAATCTACTAACACAAACACTAATATTCACACCTTTGCTGTTAGCAGACTTAAACACTCACCTAAAAACACCCACAATAAAAATGTGCATATGTGTTGGTGTACATTCTGGTTTATACAATGTTCTCATATACGGCATGTAATCAAAATTGAAACCTCTCAATGGAATTGTTTTCAAATGTAACTAACTCCCAAACAATACAATACAATTTTTGTATTTATTATCACTCTTTTTGCCTTTTACCGCTTTGCTGTTGTTGTATTTTTATATGTTTCATAACTAAAAATGCTGCTTACTTTTGTATCGGTGTTCAAAGCAGATTAAATATCAATGTTAACATTAATAATTTGTCTCCAGAGACGGACTCATTACATTGTTTTTAACATCTAAACGATATAGACTTTTTTCCCACAATTTACGAATAGTTACATGGTGTTGTTACATAAACGTTACAAGTGTTTGGGGACATTCGATATGGGAAAAAGATGACTGGAAGTTAAATGCTTTAATGTGGGAATAATCATAAAGGTTAAAAGCACAACTTGATAAAAACACTGAAATTATTGTTGGTGGGAAAAGCTGTTCCTATGCGCATTTCACTGGTTGCCTAGGCCAGGTCGTCAGGAAACTTTATCCAAGAAGATATTAAACCAAATAAAACTGTTAAGCGTATAAGAATTTTAAGCAACAGTTCTACTTGTAACAATATCAAAGTTTAAACAAAAACATCCACAATAAACAGTGAGTTAATCTCTTCTTACATTCCCCACTACAATTGATTGGAATTCTTTCAGTATTAATCTAAAAATGTTTTTATTTTGATACGCCCTCGCGAAAATGTTCAATATTTTGCTCTTTCTATTAATTATGTTCCTAAAAATTAAAGCTCAAGCTATTCATTATTAACTTCTTCAATATCACTCAAAAAGACTAAATTTGCCGTAATCACATAATTGAGAAATACTCAATTGGTAAACTCTTTTCACATAAAAAGGTGCAAGATCTTTGACGTGTTTAACCCTTTCAGACCCTGATGCAACGATTGTGCAGGAGGGTTTCGGTCTCAATATTTTCTCTTCTATTTGACCAATATCCAATAGACCGGCTTGCATCGATTACGCTAAATACTCTTAATGTTTGTTTTTTAATTAACCGCTGTTCTCTTAACCGCTACTTACTTGAATTAATGCCAAAATCTGGCGCAGTAGTAAGTTGTGTTTTCAATTACAAAAGTACTAATCGTTAACTAATAGCGAATTGGTCGTATTTTAACTAAAAAAAATTATAAATTTAAATGTTTCAAGCCAATTGAAGTAATTAAATGCAATAAAAATGCGTGTTAGCTAAAAATTTTAACGAGATGCATCAATTGTGTGTGTCCTGAAAGTCCTTGAAGGATATAAAAATGGTAAAACCTAAACATTGATTATATTTCTATAAGATAAAGAGACAAAAATTATGAAAAATTTCGTAGTAGTTTGGCGTCAGGTCTGAAAGGGTTAAGCAGTTGTTATCAAAATCGTACTTTTTAACAGACCATTAAAAAGTGCAACATAAAACTTTTCAGAATAAACTCCAAGATTTATTACATTTACTTCAGACAACTTTTATGAATCTAGTGCTAAAGATATTTCAGAATCTAAAAAAAAATTGGGATCTTTACGAAGAAGTTAACACAATTAAAATAATAAAGAACAGAGAAAATATAAGACCAATTAATAACATGAAAACATCACTTAATATTTGTATCCATAATACTGCAAATTTTAAATTATGAACTTATAAAAAACTTGAAAAAACTTTATTTAAATTTAAAACTTTTTTGCATCTCAAAAGACTTGCAAAAAAAGGGAAAACTTGATAAATGGCCCTTCTGAAAATCGTTTTAGTTCGGCATAAACTGTTACGAATCATGATATATTATTCAAGTTAGTTCAAATTGCTAGAAAAAAGCAAAACACTTTCTGATTGTCGCACAATTGGTTTGAACCGGAACCAATTTTTTTATAAAGATTATTTTATAATTTATAGCTCTCATATATTCTAACTGTCAGTGGAGGGTGTCAATGATTCGGAACATCCGAATATAGCACTCTAACTTTTTTAATGCATTAGCTTTTAAATAGTTAAATATATCATTAAAATAATTCTTAAAAATTTCAAATAGATATTTGAAATATTGCATCGTCAATTTCGAATAATTTTTATTATGGAAAATTTGTTTTAAATTTTTTATGCCGAAAAACTTTGGAGTCGGAGTCGCGAGTTTTTGTGGGTACTACGACTCTGACTCCGACTCCGGCACAAAAATCTCCACTCCGACTCCTCAACTCCCACTCCGACTCCGACATATTCGTATTCATTTCATATTAATATTCATTTCTTTAAAAATTTTGTACAGGTAATAAATACACTGAAATTTATTGTTGAGGGAAAGCTAGTTTCTATGCGCATTTCACTGGTTGCTTAGGACTCGAATTGTAGTTGTAAGTTGGTAAAAAGAAAAATCAAAGTTATTTTTGGGAACACAAAATTTATTATTAATAACAAATCTGTATGACTAGCTAAATTCCCAATTTTTTATTTTGATAAATACACTGAAATAAATAAATTTTACCCACTTAACCAACCAATTGTAGGGGAATGTAATAAAAAAAACTCACTGTTTATTGTTGGTGTTTTGTTTAAGCTTTGATATTGTTACAAGTTAGACTTTTAATGTGTTTATAATTCCAAGTCTCTTTAAGGTTTTATTGGTATAATATTTTAAGCTTTTCTAAAATCTTTGGAAAAGGTTTTCTGACTATCTGGCCTAAGCAACCAGTGAAATTCGCATAGAAACAAGCTTTCCATCAACAATAAATTTCAGTGTATTTATCAAAATAAAAAACATATTAAAATCCCAAAAATAACTTTGATAATAACATTTTCCAACATTGCTAAACGCAACATGTTGTGGTTGGAAAACAACTATAATATTATCAGTAGTAAACATAATAATTTTATTATTAACCATAACATGTTTGTAGGCCACATTGTTGTGGCTTCTTGATGAATGACAAATTAAACACAAAATATTGTTTCCTCCGAACAATAATATGTTTTAGAATGTTTTGTTATACAAATTATTAAAGCGGAGTTGAGTGTTTGATGCAAACGTCTACCGAACGTGCAAAGGCGAAATATTGTGGCTTTTTTACCATACTATATTATGGACTAGGCATATTAAGTTTAGAAGGTTGGACACAATTACATATTATTAACCGAAATAATATTAAAGGGTATCACCTGCTACAGATCCCATTCTTTGCAATTTCAAGTCCTTTTTTATAATACTGGGTATATTTTATTGTTATAATACCCACACCAAAAGAGTGAAGAGGGAAATTATTTCTTTTATTTCTTTGTTGTATTGTCTGATTAATAATTTGCTGACAATATTATCAATATAAAATAAAACAAATTATTTCTGAAATACTTAATAATTTCAAATAAGTAGAAAATGTTTTCTATAACTCTGGGTCATAAAAAGTATTTATCTCCTTTTTTGTAACACAGCTTTATATTGGCATCATCAGTAGTTGTAGTTGTGTGTGCAAGTGCTCATAATAAATTAATGTTTTTCAATTATAACCGTAATTGCAGACAAATTAAAATTCACTTAGCCTAAAAGCTACTTGACAAATTCATACATACGTACAAACATACATACATACATACATACATAAAAATGTTCTACTACCAGTACATAAAATAACTGAAAAAAAAAATTAAAATCATGAGCGTTAAAGTAGATGGAAGACAAATTGCTGTTTGTATGACGTTTTTTGAAATATTTTTTCTGCATCACCAACATGCCAAGTTGATAAGCACCATTGAGAAGTTGTTGCAACGTGTGCTTCGTTGGGTTTGTAAAGAGAGTTTGTTATTATTTTTTTTTTCTTTTTCTGTTTGGTGCTTTTATTTTTAACTTTTTTCATAATTAATACCACCAACGGTTGTACGAGTGTGTTGTCTACACAGAAGGTGTATGGTATGACATTGCTGTCATTTTGTTGTTTCAGTGTTTTTGCTCGTTTTTGTGTCGTTTCTGTTTGACATGACTGCAATAATAATCCAGTCAACAACAATGACTTTTTTCCTATTCTAGCATAGTACAGGTAATGGCCATTAAATTACTGACAGATTTGCCAAAACATTATAAGAAATATGACTAACAATTTGATATTTGATAATTTTGCTAAAAATTTGCTATTAAAAAAAATTTTGACAATACGTGTTTTTTTTAAAGGAACATTTTTTAAAAACTTTTTATACCTATGGATGATTCTCATTTAAGGTGTAGATTTTTATTCTTTTTTTTAACTTTTCCAAATTAATATCGTATTAAAAATATGAGAATGTAAGATTCAATGCGAATTCATTTGTCAGTAGCTGAGCTACTTTTTTTCTAAATTAGAGAGAGGATTGTCAAAAGTTTCTTGTGTTTTTGACATATCGATCAACGAAAGCAACAAAAAAATACAATGTTGTGTTTTTGGTGCTGTTACTTGTTGTAGTATCGCCACCACCGCATACATGAATTCGCCTTGGTAAGATTCATATTTAAGTTTTCGTTTCATTTAATGCAGCCTGAAATAAAATTATATTTTTCGAATTTTTTACATTTTTTACTGCCACAGTTGAAAAGCATAGACCACAAGAAGTGAGTAAAGGGTTTGAAAAAACTGTATCTCTTTTTTTAAAAAATCTGAATTTGAATTAAATTTTGATCCCATAAGTTTAGAATTAGTATTTTTAAACATATTTCTTTTCGAAAATTTATACATAGAGAAAAAGCAGGCCAAACTTTCTTTTAAGCAAAATTAACTTTATCAAAATCGACCTACAGTTTTGATGTCAATAAGGAAAACAATGAACTTATGGCATTAAAAGGGAACAGTATTTGCATGGGAGCTATGGTCTAATATGGACCGATTCCAATAAAATTTGGTAGTATGATTTAGATTTAGACAAAAAATAATTTTTAACCAGTTTTATCGAAATACCAACATAATAAGACAGCTTATGGTCAGAAAGAATTTTGTATGGGGACTATGTGAAATTATGGAAATTATGGCTGGGTCAATATGCGAATTAGAATCTATGTACCAAACTAAATAAAATTATCTCAACAATTTTGGCCTGGACTTTGCGCAAAAGATTTTCATGGACAGCCAGTCAACCATCCAGCCAGCCGGACGGACATATGTATATAGATCGCTTTTAAAAGTGATTGTTAGTCGATCAGTATCGTGTTAAAGGTATTAAAAACATCAGCACAAACAAACTACACCAGCATGTAATCTTTTCAGGAAAGAAATAATATTTATTAAAAAAATTAAAGAAAAAATGAAAATTAAAAAAAAGTCATCCACTTCAATTAAAAATATTGATCGTTTCTGCTGGTGTTAATTAAGTGTTTTTTGGTGTCCTAAAATTTACAGTTAGTTGAATATAACAGTTTTGTCAATATAACGCTCAATACATTTTTGTGCGGCTTTGATATTTTTTCACAGTACAAACTGTGTGTTGTATTTATAACAATTGAGGTGTTTAATCTTCGATACATTTTAACATAAAATCCTGGGCCCAAATCGTCGCACACGTGATCGAATGAACTTGTGACGTATCAAAAACGGGATTGCGGCATTCGAAAGCCTTCGTATCGAAATTTGTTTAAAAAATGTAACAGATTTTTATGCTTGTATACTAATGGCACTTTTCGCCTCATATAAATCAACAATGTTTATAGTGCCCTAAAAATAGGTGACTTCGGTTTATTTATGTGGCTTTTTTAATAGCGGCGGCGCTTGCCAAAAAGAGCAACAAAGAAACGCAAAAATTCGGAAAACATTTTACAAATTCAGAAAATTTGCAAAAATAGCGAAAATTCGCGAAAGTTTTTAACATATCGAACAAGTCATTAAATTGATTAGAAATCCCTAAAATTACAAGGAATGGCAAAAATTCGATTAAAAATTTTAAATTAGCGGAAATTTGCTAACAGCGGCATGAAAGCATTGGCTAAAATTCGCAAATAGTCGCAAACTTGGAAACAAACCCTAAAATTTATTTGAAATCGGTTAAAAAAAACAAAATGTCAACAATTAACAAAAAAAAATTTTTTGCAAAAATAGCGAAAATTTTTAATAATTGATTTAAAGTCCATAAAAATATAAGGAATTGAAAAAATTGCTAAATTAGGGGAAATTCGCAAAAAATTGCTAACAGCAGCATAATAGCAAAGTCTACTATTTATTAAAAATCGTTAAAGCTGTAAAGAATCAAAAAACTTTCAATACAAAAATCGCTTCTATCTATGACTATAATTTGCGAAAAATTGCTAAACTGAATGTTATTATTTTATTTCTTATTGCTGAAAAAAGTTAAATACTTAAATTTTTAGCTATTTGTTAAAGAAATATAATATTTATTCCCAAAAAGTGTGGAAATTGTTTGTAATAAAACAATTAAATGTTTTTTACGAAAGCTCTTAACCTATCGAATGACATTTCGAGTAAAGTCATTCGATCGACTACTCGTTATCGAATGACATAATCTCAAAAAGTAAAATTTCGATCAAAGTCACTCGATCACGACTGCGACGATTTGGGCCCTGAATTATACAACAGAAACTTTTAAGTCATTCAAAAATTTTTTAATAAAACTTAATACATTTTAAAGACTACAAGCCAAGATCAATCGATGAAACCTTTTGCAATATCAAAATATTTTACAAACTTACAAAACTTTTAAACAAAGACAAACCGAAGCTGTTGTATAAGTGTATGTTGTTTATGCGATTTCAAAAATTAAACTGAGTAATGAAGCACAATAAAAATTAATAACGCTCAATACTTAGAACTGCGGACAGCAAATAATGACTAATATATATTAAGTATTATTAAAGGTGTAAAATAATATGCAAATATTTTAAAACCATTATAAATTTTATATACTAACGCTTGTTTTTGCTGAAATTTAAAATTTCTTAATTTGGAACAGCGACATCAAGCAAAACGGACACGTCAATTTGTATAAAGAGAGTAAAACTAGTATTTTCGTCCTTAGATTCAGATCTTACAATATTGGTAAGCAGCGTTGCTTAAATTGCATTAAAATTGCCTAAAATATCTTACAACTGTGTGAACATTGTAAGCTCATTTGAAAATGCAGAAGTGCAAAATGAATGCATCTGACAATCGCACCATTGTCAGAAAAATATTGCAGTTGGCAACGCCTGCTTACAATATTGTAAGATCTGACCATCGCCTGTACGAAGCTTTAGAATAAAAAAAACTTATGCGCATTTATTTATAACATTTTAAATCAAGATTTAATTTCAATTTATATATTTATTTTAGAAATATTTAACTATACGGTTTGTTATAGACAATTTTGTCAACACCCGCTTTTTATAGGAAATTTTGGTGAAATTTGCTTTTTATAGGAAATTTTTCAATATTTGCTTTCTATAGGAAAACTTGGCAAAATCGGTTTGTTATAGAAAATTTTGTCAACACCCGCTTTTTATAGGAAATTTCGCTAAAATTTGCTTATATGTAAGAATTGTCACCAAAATTTACTTTTTATAGGAAAGCTTGTCAAAATTATGCTCTTATAGGAAATTTTGTCTTTTATAGGAAATTTTGGAAATTCTGCAAAATTAGCTTTAAATAAAATTTTTCCCAAATTTGCTTTTTATAGGAAATTTTGTCAAAATTTGCTTTTTTTGGAAACTTTTCCAAAATTTGCTTTTTTTAGGAAATTTTTCCAAAATTTGCTTTTTTTACGAAATTTTTCCAAAATTAAGCCAATTTTATAGAAAATTTTTTCTAAAATTTAAGTTTTCATAGGAAATTTTTTTAAAGTTTGCTTTCGATGAAAAATTGTACAAAAATTTCGTTATTTATAGGATTTTGAAAATGTATAACATTTTTTAAATGTAACCTGGAAACAAACTTTCTATTGGCCTGGCCATTCCCTGTATATTTTTGCTTTTCCTACAAGTACGAGACATTTAATTAAGCTTCATTGAATTTTGTGGGGACACGAGGAGAATTTATAAAATTTATTTTAAAAAAACCAAAATAGTATATGCTCTTCAATATGCATACAAAAATAATTTTTATGCAAAATATAACTGGTCACATTGAGCTGAGATGCTAAAACAAAAAAGAAAAATAAAATCAAGCAGAAAGGACTAGCCGGTGCGATGTACGACATTTTATAATACAACATCTGCTGATTGCAACAACGACGAGAAAATTGTTGGTTGGTAAGTTTGTGACATATTCGCACTTTGTTCCTTATGCATATTAATTGAATATTTAATTAATAATGAAAGAAATTCTTATTTATTACGATACTTGTGAAAAATATATATTGTATTAAGAGATAAGTGAAAGAAATATTTAAGTGCTATTGTTGCAGATTTAACCACGAAAGGGAAAAAATATTAAACTTATGAGAGGATATTGTTCGATAATATAAGCTTGTTAAAAAGCTAAGAAGGCATTTACTTGAGATTACATGGGAAGTTTTCGGTAAAACTTTCTATTATTAGAAAATTTTACTT
Source organism: Pollenia griseotomentosa (assembly GCA_963931875.1). Classification (NCBI taxonomy): domain Eukaryota; kingdom Metazoa; phylum Arthropoda; class Insecta; order Diptera; family Polleniidae; genus Pollenia; species Pollenia griseotomentosa. The sequence continues at coordinate 128,754,996 of OZ007562.1, forward strand.
TATTTATAGCAAATAAATTTGTTTTTTAAAAAATTATTCCAGTAGAAGTTTATTATATAATTAATGACGATTTCGGTAGAAATCTTAAATTTGTGGAAATTTTCGTTACGAATTTTTCTTTTTGGAAACATCGATAGACATTTCCTGATTATAAATAAACTTCTGTTGTTCATAGAGTAGTTAAGCATTTATAGAAAATTTTATTATTAAATTTGTATTTATTTATCAAAAATGTGCCTTTAGACTTATTTGCTATTTACTTTTACCAAAAACTCCTCATTTAATTCAGTTATTCACATGCAAACACCTCTTTTTTGTGGCATAAAAGAAGCCTCAAATAAAAAATCCTCCACAAAACCGCAAATTTGCAAACAAAAGCAGTAAAAGTTGCATTAAATCAGCCACGAATGATTGTTTTTTTTTTTATTTTACTACTCAACCAAATCAAAATCACATGTCCGAATATAATCCATATGAATTTTTATAATGGTTTCCTAATGGACCATAAAATCTGTTGATTTTATAAAAAGTTATTATTAAAACACATGTCGAAGGCATTAAAGTTTTCAAAAAAAAAAAACAAAATAGCAAAATCGTTAGCATAAATAAGAAAGAGCAAGAGAGGGGAAAAACCCTACTAAAGCCCATTAGAAACGCTTGACCTGTGTTAATTTGCCTTATAAAATCGTTTTTGGTAAAAAGCAAATAATTTGTTTTTCTTTTTATACCTTTTTACACAAATGGAAAGAGTTTATATAAAATTGCTACTTTATTTGTAATTTTTACATTAATGATCTCAGATTCCATTAGGAAGTAAAGTTATTCATATGGGGGAGTTCATGTCAAGTGACCCAATTTTTAAATCGATGTCTTCCGATTTGGATGAAATTTGCACCAAGGTTAGTCCTATTAGATAGTAGTTTAGACACAAAAGTTCGGTCAAAAAGTTTCTGAGTTAGAGGGGGTCAAAGTTTGACATTTTGGCCATACAGGCGTTCTTTCTCATCCATGTAGGCTATCACCTATTGGTGTTAGCAAAATTTGTCCCAAGAAGCTTCGATAGCTATTTGATCAATCTTTTGAAAAACGATTTTTTTGTTTTTTTAAAAAATTTTTTTAATTTTTTTTTTTTTAATTTAAAGCTTTTTTATGTCTTTTCCTTTAAGGTAGTTTTTGGGATGCGAGTGGGATATGTCTAAAAAAAATAATTTCTTACTCAAGACGAGGGTTTTTAAATTTTTAGCATATGCAGCACTATTTTGAATTTTTTCCTATTTGTGTTTGAGTGTTTCTTAAACCTTAAAAATAAAACTAATGCAGAGAAACTAGACAAATTAACCATTCCGACAGTATGCAACATACCCAACTATCATTTTATACCTTCGATACTGCAATGCCCACAATATGTTAATCCCAGGAATAAAATCACTTTTTTCTGTAGAAATGTTGACAAATAATTATTTTTTTTTATTAATTTGAATAATAATTTTCACCTTTTAAACAAAATATTAAAAAACTACCTGTTAACTTCTACCTCTTCACCCACATTTTAAAGGCAAGTGTCATAAAAAAATAAAATTAACTGGTACTTCGAAGAATGTCCATAATATATTTCCACCTGATTTAAGAACTAGTCTCTGGGGCACCTGATATTTTGACAACAAAAATCACATTTAGTATTACCTGCGCTCAAAATAACATATTTTTATTTGTAGGAAAAATAAAAAAAGAAAAAAAGTGATTTTATTCCCGGGATTAACATATTGTGGGCATTACAGTATTGAAGGTATAAAATGATAATTGGGTATGTTACATACCGTCGGAAAGGTTAATTTGTCTAGTTTTTCCCAAAAAGGCACCAAAACTACCTTAAAGGAAAAGACAAACTATCTTTTGAGCAAAAAAAAAAAAATATTCCGGATAAAAAAAAAGTTTTAAATATACAAAAAAAAAAATTTTTTAATTTTTTAAAAAAACAACAAAAAATTTTTTAAAAAGCTATCGAAGTTACTTGGGACAAATTTTGCTAATACCAAAAGGTTAAAAGTTACATGGATGAGAAATAACACTGCATATGTTAAAAATTAAAAAAACCCTCGTCTAAAGTTAGAAATTATAAACATATCCCACTCGCATCCCAAAAAGCGACCAAAACTACCTTAAAGGAAAAGACATAAGCTTTCTTTTGAGCAAAAAGAAAAAAAAAACATTCCGGATAAAAAAAATTAAACAAAAGTTTTAAAATTTTTAAAAAAAATTTTTAAAAAAACAAAAAAATCTTTTTTCAAAAAATTTATCAAATAGCTATCGAAGCTTCTTGGGATAAATTTTGCTAACACCAATAGGTAATTACCTACATGGATGAGAAAGAACTCCTGTATGGCCAAAATGTCAAATTTTGACCCCCTCTAGCTCAGAAACTTTTTGACCGAACTTTTTAAAAATTTGTGTCTAAACTACTATCCAATAGGACTAACCTTGGTGCAAATTTCATCCAAATCGGAAGACATCGATTTAAAAATTGGGTCACTTGACATGCAATCCCCCATATATATGTCGGAATCAACTTTTCAAAGACCCCAGTTATAATGAAAGCTAGGTTTTTATATATATATTGTTCCGAAATTAGCTTTATCAAGGAATTTTTTAAAGTTTTAGTTATAAGTAGCCATGTAAATAATTCTTTCATGTCGTATTAGTTTAACATTTTTTTTAGTAATGGAACGCCTGAAGGTATACTTTAAATTTGGATGCACTAGAACAAATTAAACGGTTCAGTTCGTTACTAAAGCTTCGTACAGACGATGGTCAGATCTTACAATGTTGTCATTTTTCTGAAAATGGTGCCATTGTCAGATGCATCAATTTAACACATCTGCCAAATGAAAACAGCGTACAATGTTCACACAGTTACAAGACATTTTTAGTAAATTTTAATGACAACATTGTAAGATCTGACCACCGTATTTACGAAGCTTAACAACAGTAGATACATTGGGCAGTGTCTTAAAAGCTGCAGTAGAGATAGTAAAAGTCATAAGAAATTGCTAAAACTTTGACTTCTTCATTTGTCACTGGACAAAAATAAACTGTTGCCTTTACTTCAGATTCATTCAATGAAAACAGTCGAAGTCAAGGAAAAAGCAAAAAAGGAAAAGTTGTACACAACAAAGAACATCAACAGTCGACATTTTCGGAAGTGTTTATTTTTTATTGTCCAATGAAAAATCAAAAAGTGGAAGAAAAAGCAATTTTTTTTATTTTGACTGGAGTTTTTTAAACCCTTCATTTTTGAACATTATAATTAGTTCCAATAAAACTTGTGAAGTTGAATAAATGTGTGTATTTATTTTGCTAATCAATTTTAAGAGTTCAAAGGTTTATTATAAATGAAATAAACTAAAAAGCGTTTTATAAAGTGAAAACGTAATAATCTTTTTATCACATAAAGAAACATTTAGTCTGGAGAAAACAAAATAAAGGTTAAGTAACAATTACGTCCAAAACATATAAACTTTAAGGATTAAAATTGTGCCAAATTGTTCCATGGTTTGACCTAACTAGCCTCAATGAAAAAGTCCTTTAGAAAACCAGGCGAACGAATTAATCTAGAATGATTGAATTTGGCCCAGATATTGTTATTATTCGAATTGGGTTGGTTTAGTGTTGAAAATTGGGCAAATCGCCCAATTATTTTATCTAGCCCACATTCAAATGTCTTGCTGGAATAGGAATCCTGATGCGACCTTGTACTGAAGAGCGAAAACCGTTCCGTAAACAAAGTTCATTAAGTATTGAGAATATGAAAATTAAGACCAGTTAAATAACACAGTACAACAGCCAATCTGGGGGGTGAGAAATTCCAAGTCAGGGTGATGGTACTAGGTCAGTATAGTAAAACCCTCAAAGGGTTTGGCGTTCGTATGTGTCAGTTTTTTTTATGACATTTTAAATTTGTTCCTTATCTTGATGTTTTTTTGTTTAACATAACTCGAGAACCACTTGTCCGATTTTGCTAAAACAAACTCAAAAAAATTAAGAATTACAATTTCTTTAATCCGTTCATATAACGTTTTTCTTTATAATCAACAGTTTTTCCGGTAAAAATAATTTTGTGGAGATCAACACTTTTTTAATAAACTTTGCCAACTGCAATAAACCACTTCTTACAAGCAACTAACTTCCGATATTCAATTGGAGTGCAACAAGAAAAAATAACGTTCTCAATAATATTGTACATATAAAATTTCCGTTAATCAGCTAGCAATTACACAAAAAATTTTTTTACGGAAAAAATTTTTTTTTTGGCAACTACCATAACTGTGAATAAGAAATTTTGATGAAAAAAATTTTTTGAAAAAACTAACAGACGGTCATAAATGGAGGTCATAAGTGGAGGGTATAAAAAAGCTATATCATGAAAACTAGAGCTGATAGAGACAAACTGATTACAGATTTGAATTCAGCGCACCCAAATTAACTAGAATCAGTTGATAAATTCAAAGAAGCAAAAATTTTTTTTTAATTTTGTCGGGCTGTGTAATCCATATTTTTATGAAATAAAATAAAATTTTTAAGCTTTTTAAAAGCGTATTATATTATATTTATGTTAAAATGTGATTTTTTAACTTTGTATTGCATAACGGCTAAAATTTAAAATTTTTTTTTCAGGACATATTTTTCAGTATAACCGTTGAACATTTTTGGTCATACATGATATGTAAATTAGACTTCCCCGTATTATAATGCTAACGCTTTGGAAACTTAACTTACGTAATTGTATGATACAGAATTTAGTTTATTGAATTATTTGAGCAGTTAAAACGTGTTTGTGTTATCCCATAAAGTGTATTGTATTGGGTACCGGGGTACCCGGGTGCGCATATTGCGATGGTTAAAGTTTAAGCAAATTTTTTGGAGTATTAAAGGAGCAAAAAAATAAATCTAGAATCTGAATTCGCTTTTTTTTTTAAGTTAAATAACGACGATCCAGAAGAAAATTTTAATTATTTATATATTTGGTACCCGGGTATTAACACAAGGGTAGTTAATAAGAATAAATGCAAGCTTTATGTTTTTAGCTCGTAGAGGGAAGAACTAACTTTAATTTATGTGTAGTTTATAGAACACGAGCGCATTACTCGTCCGTTCAACTTACATTTAAAACAAAAACAAATTTCGAAATTTTGGTTTTGTTTTTGTTTTAAATGTAAGTTGAACGGACGAGTAAGGCGCTCGTGTTCTATAAACCACACATTAAAGTTGTCTAAGATGACACTATTTTCACTCGTTTTTTAAGCAACACACAAATAAGGCTCATGAAGTAAATGTCAGTAATTTATGCACTTACCGACTCATTTGTTTATCAGTTAATTAAAAATTTGGTTTTTTTAAAAGAAAATTTGAAAATAAATAAATTTAAATGTATATTTGCCGCCACAAACAAATGACTTGCAAGCCACTGATGTCAGAAGATGGTTTTTTTGTTTAAAATAGAACCTGCTACAATTGAAAAGCTTTATACCGCTTATTCGAGCTGATATTTACAGAAGCAATTTGTTTTATTTTTTATTTTTACAACATGTATTCACTTCGCAGTGGGAAATTTGACGAGTATACCGCTAAATATATGCCGGGTAAAAGTACTTTAAAGGGTACAATGTACAATCAAATTGCTTGACATCAAGCTCCTGTCCGTGTGCTTGACGTATTATCTAAACTAGTTTGATTTTCCATTCTCAGCGTCGGTATCATACATTAAAACCAATTTTTCTCATACAATTTTAATGCTTGATGGAAAATTTGTCCACTGATGTATTTGGCCTTTTACGTTAAAAGTTAATGGTATAATAATTTTTCCTTAAGCTTATCGTTCACTTTTAGCTTAAAGCAAAGTTATAATAATGTCCGATAACATTTTTACTTTAACTATCGCCAAGTTGTTATAATGGGCCTTAAAATAATAAACGTTTTATTTAATGAAAAAATAAAAACTTCAAGTGGAAGAATTTTGATTTTGCTTATCAACACTTTCTCATCTCAAAAAAATACTATTCTCACTTAACTTAATTTATACTCTCAACAATTTTCTCACAATAATTTATGTAAAATAAAAACATAAATGATCTCATTTAACAATAAAGCTCTCAAATAATTTGAGTAAAATAATAATGAAAAAAAAAATAAAGTCTTATTTATCAGTTTGTTGAGTCGCGCACATGTGAATGTCAAAAACGTGTTTACAATGTGGTGCAATAATAAAAAGCAGACGAAAACAAATAATTTGAAATTTAGGAAAAAGAGAGGCAAACATAATAATTATGTTTTAATGTAGCAATGCTTTAAAAGCATAACGTAACCTTAAATGCAAACGGACGTAATAGCACTAACTTTTTAACAGGAGAAGCAACAAACAACATTGCAAAATCTATAATACTAAAGTTTTTTTGGAGTTTGAATTTCCTTAATAAAGTCTAACAAATTGCTTAAGCATGTAGATTGATAAAACGAACCGCAGCCAATAAAAAAGACCATTTTAATTTTTTGTGAAGGTACGTCCGTTTGCATTTAAGGTGACGAAAAACATTTGTTGTTCATTGACAACATACCCAGCAGTTTCAGCCTTTGCCAACTTGGCGGCTTGTTTTGGTGCCCTTTGGCTGAAAAGACTATTTCAAATGCCATTTCTTAACATCTTAAAGCCATACCTTAATGAGAGCGGAAAGCATTTTCTCACGCCCATACTATTTATATGTTTTTATCATACCGAAATAAGGTGGCGGCAACGTTTTGACAACGCGTTAAATAGTGAAGTAAGTTGCAAACAACCAAAAATGCAAACAAATAAATAACAAGTTAGAGTGCTATATTCGGCTGTGCCGAATCTTTGATACCCTCCACCGACAGTTCAATTATTTCAGGAGTGATATCTACATGATATCTTTTTATTATTAATTTATCTTTATAAAACTGACATCAGCATTAAAATTGGTTCCGGTTAAGACATACATATATTAAATTATTGACCGACAATCAGAAAGTTTTATGCTTTTTTTTAGCAATTTTAACTAGCTTAAGTAAAATATCATGATTCGTAACAGTTTAAGCCGAACTTAAATGATTTTCAGGTGGGGAATTTATATTCGAGCCATGATAAGTTATGAACCAATCATCCCAAAATTCTGCAGAGTGATTTCTGGTATTAAAAACATGAATTTCAATAAATTTCAAAACAGCAGTGAAAAATTTTTACAGTGAATTTAAGAAGGCTGCTAAATATGGGGTCTAAGGAAAATTATGGACCGTATATCACAAAATTCATAACATTTTGTCTGGCAATATGAAACTAAATTGGACGAAATTTTACCACAATAAATATATCTGCTACGATTTTAGGCGTATTTAATTAATTTACCAGAGTGGGCTTTATATGGGGTCTATAGTAAATTATGGACCGATTATCACGAAATTTATTAGTGCTATTTCTAGTCCTATAAAAATGTGAAGTATTCAATTTTATTCTGATACCATTATAAATTACGGGCTTAGGCGTACTAAACTTTTTTCCGGGAGTGGGGTTTATATAGGGTCTAGGGTAAATTATAGACCGATCTTCACGAAATTTTACAGTGTCATTTCTAGTCCTAAAAAACTATGACGTACCAAATTTTATTACGATAGCAATAGTAATTACGGTTTTAGGCGTCAAAACTGTTTTCCGGGAGTAGGGTTTATATGGAGCCTAAGGTAAATTATGGACCGTTTTTAATGAAATTTCACAGTGTGATTTTCAGTCAAATAAAACGAACATTTGCGGAATTTAATTTCATTTCGTGCATTGTTCAATCATTTATGTTAGTTTTTGTAACAAAATTATCAATTTTTTAAAGTGGTGGTTTCACATTTTGATTCATAGCTCTTATCCTACTAAATCGATTTGGCTGGATTTCAATCCCATACTGCTTAGGATAACTACAGGCAATTTGACAACCAGGTTTTTTATTTCTTTTGAGTTTTTCGAAAGTAAGCGTATTTTTTTACAGACGGACAGACAGACGGACATGGCTAAATCGACTTAGAATTACTCAAGGAGCCAGAATATATATACTTTATGGGGTCTGAGGTGAATAATAAAAAAGTTTCGCACGGAATGACAAACTAAGTATACCCTCTTTACAACTTATTGTGGTGGAGGGTATAAAAACAAAATCAAAAAATATTTGATTCCGTACTCAATGCGCGATCTGTTTCTTACTTTGCTTAAGCAAATGACAGTTTCATAAAACTTAACAAAAAGTTTCCTTAAGTTCAATATGGTTTGGGTCATATGATTTACATGTATTCGCGAATTTGCTTAAGTCAACTTAAGCACATTATGGTTGGGCCTTTAGAATCGGTTCAGCCGAATATTGCTCGCTTAACTTTTTACTAGCAGTTTTTCTTATTTAAAAATTAAAATACAGAAATATTTAAGAATTTGTTGATGTCTGCTCACTACTGAGAAATAGTTTATAATTTAAGGTGTTTTAATCTGCTTTTGAAAAGTTAAAACTTTCACAGAAACAAAATTCAAATAAACAGCGCTGTTGCACAAAAGTATGCTAATTAGTATGCAAAAACTTTTTGAAGTCATTTTATAACATCATTAAAAATCAAAAAGAGATTATATGCAGAAAAAAAGTTTCCTAATTAATAATATTTAATGACTGTTATCAATAAAATTCAATAATTACGTTTGCCGATAAAATTGTATAAATTAATAACAAATTAAAATTGTAATTACGATAACAACCATCATTGGAGCGAAAAATGTCTTAAAAACCATTTACGCAAATTTCGCAAAAGGCAATAAAAACTTGACTCGTTCTGAGTTTTCATTTTTGATTTTTTTAGATGTTAGTTATTTACCCAGGGAATGACCCCTGCTAATGCATTGCATCGTGTTGGAACTATGAAAATAGTTTATGGCAGGAGGATAGAGAGAGTAGTGCTTGAGAACATTCGAAGGTTATTCCATATACGAATAGTCAGGCCAAAAAACGAATTTCCTTTGCAATACGTTGTACGATGCACCGGCCAATCGACCACAAAAGTATGGGCTCTTGAGGAAAAACTTGTATTACGAACAAACGTACGTGTTTCGTAACCAGATCAATTATTTCGTCAGAACACATTCCATTTTAGTAACAATAAACAGGCAAATACAACCCACATTACAACGGTGCTCCAGAGATTCAATAGAATTGGATACCCTATTGTCACCAATGAGAACACTAAGACATTCTGACTCCTGATGCCATCCAAATATACACAGGAGGCAGCTTGATCCATCGCGCGTTTTTGCGTCTGCAATCAACATTGGGTTCTTCGGGCATTTAAATCGTCTCTATTCGCACGACATCATTCCGAGATTATGAATGTCTAGGCCAAGCGTATTATTCATGTTCTGCTTCATAGCGCCAACATCGGATACGTTTGGTCTGTGATCAAATGAATACGAATGGCAAGGGTTGCTTTTCCATATAATGAAAAGAGTATACATATAGGGTTGGAAGTTTGACATAGGAGGTCATTTAGAAAATTAAAAAATAAAGTAGGAGAATGAACGGAGCCTTGCGGAACCCCGAATGAATTTTGAACTCGTTTGACGAATTCCCATCTTTATTAACTTGTATAGTGCGACCTTTGAGAAAGCTAGATATAAATCAAGAGAAATTATCGCTGACACCAAATGCAACAAGTTTTAACAAGAGTGACCATGACAGACCCTGTTAAAAGCCTTGAAAATATCAATAAAATTTGTTCGCCAAAATGGTGAATGTTTGCAATAACATTATTTTTTAACAAGAATTTAAATCATTTACATTTTAGTATGAAGTTGCAACTTATACTGAAATAAACTTTTCGCTTATACGATTTACTTTTTTGATATATTTTTGCGATCTTTGGCCCATTAGTAGTCAAGAAAAAATTGCCCTTCAGGGTACCCTCTAAGTCACTGATTTCGCTTGGTCTTTGGGTTGAAAGAAAATTTTTTATGCCAAATTATTAATTATTTAAAAACAGATTTTTATTAAAAATATTAAGTAAAATACAATAAATTTTGGAAATATATTATATTGAGTGTTGTTCGTGAAAGGTACCTACACGAGGCGTAGTGAAGCAAAGGACAACGTTGCATTGAAAGCAAAAAAACATTTGTGCCACTTATTATCGGGCGCATAATGAGAAAGCCGTTTTCAACCTTCACACTTCTTCATTTTATAGAGAGATTTGGGCTTGCTTATAAAATGAGTACCAGATTTAGTTACTGCCTTATCAGTTCTTTGGCTAAGTCAGTCCGAAATTCATTGGAGTTCACGCTGATGGAGCAAACTGTTGCCAAATGAAAGATATGTTAGAATACTATGATGAACATATAAATTAAAAAAGTCTAAGAATAGGCGTAAATAAAAACCCCAATAACTTCTACGATCGCAGTCATAATACACTTTTTTCCGAGCCGTGGCATGATACCTTGTGATCGGAGCTTGGTGAAACGTTGGATCAGCCGACCAATACAGACGCATTGATAAGAATTTTACTTAACTCATACGTTTGATAATAGCCACATACGAATAAAACTAGGCCACGGTCAAAGTGAACAAAAGCATTTGTGCAAAGCATATAGGTTGGACTACTCCATTATTATAAAGCACAGCTTTTAGATTTATTTATAAGTCGGAATAACTAAAAGCTGAACGTCTTTTTGGATCGTGTGCACAACGCTTGTCTTAGTTCCTTTCGTACAACAATCAAATTCGAGGTTATTGGGTTTTCTACTGTCTCAAATAGTTTATGGTCGATAGGTTATTTTACACAAAGAATTCGATTTGCTTAATAATTTCAATGATAGCTTCTCTGGGCTCATTATTTTGCGTTTTTAGGGCGTACTTTTTGTTCGATTTGCTCTGGTCGAAGGAACAAATAACGGGCTGATCCACTAATTTTTAACTTTAAAACTGTTTTCTTTTTTTTCTATACCTCCAATCTTAATCTTAATCTAGAGGTTCTCGTGGCAGAGGCTTTATGGGCAGCATGGACTTTACGCAAACTTCTCAATTATAGTGTTTGATATATAAAGGCTTAATCAAAAACATAATTGAATAGCAGTCCCTTGCATTAAGACCATTGTTTGGGCGAATTCGGAGCCTTGTAGGGAATAAGTGGGTCCAAATAGGGACTTGCACTCAACCACATTCATGTTGCCCCAAATCTTATTTAATGGAACAGACTTTGACATATTGGCTGCATCTATTACCAGGAAAAATATGTAGCTTAGAATAACCTGGCAGCCCTATGGCATGCCTATGGTCGTTAAAAGGTTAACAATGTTTTTTTCCGCGTGTAATAATAAGCTGCAACCAACTTTCTACACTAAAGTAATGTACGGTATCATGTGGTTTCGCTCGACCGGTATTATTTTTTCATCTGTTTAATTCTAAACTAACACCAGTTGACAAATGCGGCCTTTGTGCTGCTAACTGCGTTTATAATTCCTGATTTGTACTTTAGTTACACAAAAAAAAAAAATTAATAATTATTAACTGATGTGAAAAAGGTAAATATTAATTAAAAATGTAATTGGCTTATTGCAAATCCTACCAGGAAATCTAAAAAATTAGATTAAGGGTTTTCATGATATCGGTGTAAATTGCCATTTGTGCAAATGGGCAAACTTGCGAGACTAATTTCACGAAGAACATTTTTAATTTTTGTGAAGTTTAAAGCAATTAGTGTCAATTTGTAAGAAACGTCTTTACAAAAATAAATTAAAAAAGAAAATCCAAAAATATAAAATTAAAAGTTGAAATTTGTGATTAAAATGTGACATTTGTTTTTAAAATTGCGCAAAGAAAGCCAAAAGACTAATTTATTGTTTTTGATTTATAAACACTTGGATTTTAAAAGCACTAAGAAATCTGTTTGTATAAATGCTCAATTAACCAGCGCAAGTTTACGAGTCAACGTTGTTGGGAAAATTTACGAAGTTTGTGCAAATGAATTTTCATACAACTTTTAAGCCATATCAGCCATATCAGACTTTTAAGCCATATCATGAAAACCCTTTTTATTTAAATTCTAAGCGCTGAGTAAATTATATGCATACATTACTGAAATAAATATTTAAAATTGTTTTTATTATACAAATAATTTCAAAAAAAATATATTTATTTATTTTTAAAAAATTAATTCTTTAATGCATTTATTTGCAACAAATAAACTTGCTTTACAAACAAAAACAAAAAATAAAAAATACTAAATAATAAATAAATTCCACCTAAACGGAAAATGTAACAAACAAACATCTAATTTTGTTCGTTTGTCAGTTTGCATGTGTATTTTCTTAATATATAATGCACTTACAACAACAGGAAACGGAAGTCATTTAGTTGACTTTACAAATTATGCTTTGCAAAGCAAACTAACTAAATGAATAACGATAAAAGAAAAAAGGAAGATAAAAAAAGAGATGGCAAACATTTTATAATGCAACTTATAGGGAATAAAAAATTATCTGTTTCTTGGATAAAGAAAATGTATTAAAACAGAAATAAAATAATGAGAAAAATGAAAGTTCACATTTGCAAGATAAAGTACAAGATAAAATTCTTGTACTTCTACCAGTGTTGCCAGTGAAATTTCGAGAAAGATACATTTTAGTTTCCAAAAAGATACAATTTTCCCAAAAAGATACATTTTGAAAAAAATTTTAAAACTCCTTTTTAACGTTTAACATTTATTAACGTAACATTTTTATTTCTTACTAGCTGAGTGCGCCGGCTTCGCGCGAAAGCTATTTACTAATGGTAGTCAAAAGGGGACAGTGTGTCAAAAAGTTTAGTTATTCGAGTTTCACTTTAAATTTTCTCGTACTTAGAAAAAAGAGAAGTGAAAAGAATACAGTGTGTTTAATTTCATAAATTCTATGCAAAACTTTTTTAAAAGAGATCAACGATTAAATGTTAACTTAGTTCGAAAAAGTGCTAAGTCTATTTTTTTAAATTATTCCGGAGAGACAAAAAACTGTGTAATTTTTTTTAGTAGACATTTTAAAAATCTGTAAATGCAGTTTTTTCTTTAGTCCCTGCTCTTAAATTACCAGTAGACGTACGATTTTAAAATAAATCATTTGCGGACTTATAGGCTTTTTTGGTCATAGATCATTTGTTCTTTAAAATTTCATTATTTTAGTAGGGACTAAGCATATTTTCCTTATATATGTTTTCTTTTATTTCTGGAATTTAATTTAAGGAATTGTTCCCTATGAAGCTAATTCGTCCAAAAAAGCTCAATAAGACTTTTTAAAAAGTAAATGTGTTTGGAGTTTACAAGAATGTAGTTATTTCATTGGTGTTGATAAACAAAATAATTATCGGTTAAAAATAAATAAGAATAAGAATTATTAGTTTAAAGAAAAAGAAAAAAATAATAATAAAAAGGTATATTTTTGCGATATAGGGAACATCCAATTGCTTAAAATTATACGATTATGTTGAATTCAATAGTGTTAAAAAATTAGGTAGACGATAATTAGTATTGTGGTTATTTTGTTGAACTATTTATGGTTTTTAATATTTAGAAAAACAAGTCATAGATGAGGTAAATCATCATAAAAACGGTGATGGTCGTTGGGTAAAGTCAGTTTTAAAAATTGCAGGTCTTCATATTTTCTTGCCGTTATTTTCCTTCTTTCGTTGTAGAGTGGTTCGAAACTCGAAAAGTGAATAGGTTTTATATTTTTAGTCAAAACTTTATTTCACAATTTGGTGTATATTTAATTGCACGAATATCCGTTACCTTGTGATCTCCTTTACTTCGTCCAGGCCGAATGCTTTTATAAAATTGCAAGGTATTGACGTGTTTAAAAAACGAGAAATCCAAATATGTAACGTCGTATGGTTCAGGCTTTTTCCGGGCTGTTCTGCATATATCAATATATTCAGCAGGGAATGAAATATTTCTATTTTAAGTTGCACGTTCAATGATGGAGTGTACACTATAATTATGGTATTTTGCAATATATTATATTTTTTTAGATTCAAAAACCCGTATATAATTCGACTGAAGACAGTAGATACTTAAGATTGTATTTAGAGGAGTGGTGGACGAAAAAAATTTTGAAAATAACCAAAATACTCAATGCATGCAAAAGCATTCAAAACTGTAATCACTTTGATAAAACGAATTATATGAAATGCAAAGAAGATACATATTTAATATTGTGACTATTGCCAAATTGATGTAATTCTTTATAATCCAACTTGAAAAGAAAAGACTTAAAAAAAAAAATTTGTTCCTCTCAAATGGACTTGGCATATTTTCTTACTATTAAAATTTGTAAAGAAAATTATATCATATAAAATCTTTTTTATATTTATTTAAGTCATAAATATTAGATACCCAGCAAAAACTTACATTGCAAAGTAATGAGTTAAAATGCTAATATAAAGACTCTTCAATACTTATACATTGGCATTTTAACTCATTATTTTAACACGGTGATGTCATTAGAGGCAAGTACTTACCACCCTCGCTTACAAATAGGGAGTTAAGTAAGTCATTACCACATTCGCTTACAAATAGGGACTTAAATAACTTATTACTCCGATGTCACCAAAATTACAACTAACATGTAGTGTTATTCATTGGATGAATACTTTCAATAAAGTAAAAAACATTTTTTTTTATTATTTTTTTTTTCTATTTTTTCTTATTTTTTTTTTTTTTTCTATTTTTTCTTATTTTATTTTACTTATTTTATTTTTTATTTTTTTTCTGTCTCTGGCAGGATTCGATCGCGCAACCTCGGTGCTGATAGACTAGCTCACTACCAGCTTGTCTACTGGGGCAGTGTAGTTTTTGTATAAAAAAACTATGTTTTTTACTCAATTAAGAGCGCTTATCAACTCATACACAAGTACTTAGGTATCAGATTATATGTCAGCCATTACTAAACTACTTCTATGTAATGCAGATGGTATGAAGTAGTCATTGAAAAGTAAGTTGTTTAGTAATGGCAAGTCATTACCAAGTTTTTGCTGGGTATGTAATTTTTTTTTAAATACAGTAAGCAAACATTAAAATCAATTACATCGTCACCTTAAAAACGAAATAACCTATCTGCAGTTTTCAAAAGTTTACAGGAGAGGAAAAAAACGTTATAAAATTGGAACTATTTACATATTTTGATTAAAATGAAACCAGAAATATATATCGGTTGAGAAAATTTTGTTTTTCTAAACACAGCTTATGTTATGTCACTTTGGTTATTTGGAATTGTAAAAATCTGGAACCAAACAACCAATCAGCAGTACTAACTAGTATAAACAAAAAACAATTTCTTTATACATATGAATATGTACACTAAATAATAACAGTTATAGTTTCTTTTACTGGTTTAAGAAAAAAAAGTTTTTAATGTTTTTTTAAATTACACTATGCAACAAAATAAAAATTTTATCGTGATTTTTGATGATTTATATTTCTCTTTTTTTAGTGCGTACCGGTCCTCTAGGTACAAAAACTATGTCATTTGTAATATTACATGTTCAAAATTTTGCACACATATGCGTTATGATATAGGGAATAAAAATCAAAAAAAAAAAAAAACTCAATTTTACATTTTTGCAGATAGGTTATTAGGTCTTTAAGATGACGATATGCAACCATCAAAACATTCATTTTTGTAAAAATTAATATGCGAGTTAAGGCGTTTATACTAAGACGATTATATCAAAAAGTTCATATAAATTTTCTGAAAACAAAAAAGATTTTCATATTTCCTCAGAACAACTTCGCACTACTAGTAATCCTCGATTTAGGTGGATCGAGTGTTGAAACGTCCTTAATGTTTTCTTTTACCATTATTAAATCTGCTATTGTATTATTATTGAGTCGGTTACGATTATCAGTCTTAATAAGTTTTGTACATTTTGCGTACAGATTCAAAAGATACGAAAAATTTCATGGTACATGGTACCTGAAGCCATCAAAAGATACGAAAAATTTATCTTTCGTATCCTAATGGCAACACTGACTTGTACTGAGTTAAAGAGCAAAATCGTTTTACGGCTTAATTAAAAATTGTTTCAAAGAAAAAAATAGTTTCAAAGAAAAAAGTTAAAAGAGTAATTATAGAATAAACTGCAAAGAAACGAAGACACTCTAATTAAATTGTGATTTAAAAGCTTTTAAAGAAAGCGATATTTTTCTTTTTTTTTTCTTAGAGATAAAATGATATAATAATTGCAAAATTACGAATGTAGATTGATACTCTGTTCAACACAAGAATGTTTGTTATTTTTGATGTTTATAGTTTCCCAAAAAAAAAAATGTTTTGAATATTATATGTTGTATTTCACACGTTTTCCAATCACTGCATTTAAGTGTTAACATAATTTACAAAACAAAAATTAAAGAATTCTTACTAAAATAACTAAGCGTGATTCGGAAAGTTTTTGTGTACAGCTTGTGTACTAAAAACAGTCGACAGTGAAAAAAAAACGGTAAATCATACAGAAGCATCGAGTAATTAAATCGGCAATTTAAAGACAAACCCCTTTCTTTTGAGCATTAATCTAAGGTTATAATAACACAATGTTACAAAAAAGAATGAAAGAGAAATACCTGGGATTCGGTTAATTTTTTCTTATAGGTGTTGTCGAGTACAATAACTGCCTGTTTAACGATTTCGAACGTCAACGTTCGCATAGAAAATTGTATTTAAAACAAAAACCAATTTCAATAATTTGTTTTTGTTTTAAATGTAATTTTCTTAGCGACCGTTAGTTTTAAGTGTCTAATGCTGAGTACAGATAGTGCAATCTACATGCAATCTATTTTAATGCAACCTCAAAATATCAAAGCGTTTTGATGTTGATGCAATCTGAAATGAATGAAAATGAATTTAATTTGCTAGATTGCGTAAATCATTACATAGTGTGCACCCAGCATAAGGAATAATTGGCAATCTCGTGCAAATGGATTTTGTAACCAATTGTTATTACTTCAATTATTACTTTGATTCGGTAAATAAATCAAATGCAATTCCAGTTATTTTTTGCAGCTAATTCAGGATTGGTAAAAATCTTCTGCTCGTGTTACCATCGTTGCTGTCTTTAAATCCAGTCTTCGGTACATCCTTTATTAGCCCTAATTCACTTCTAAATTTTTCATGGATAGTTTTTTTCCTTTCTTAAACAAAAGTTTTGTCCTCGTTCGATCTTAATTGCCACTTTTTCAATGTGAGCTTATACGACAGGTGTTATATTCTCTCAAATAGATGAATTCTGCCTGCACAGGTGGTTAAAAACCGTTACTTACTGTTTCGCACATTCCTTTCTTAACACAGGTTATATTATTATTAGATGTAATAATTAAAATAAAAGGCAACCAAAACATTTTATGACTGACGAAAGGATTTCTATCATACCTGTGCAAGTTGAGAAAAAACAGAAAAAAATTTAATTTTCAAACAATCACAAAAAAAAAAATAAAATGGCGCAAAAACGTGCAACTTTTTTTTAAGTAGAAATTTCAAATTTTATCATGATTTGTAACATTTTTAAAAATGCAACTAAATTCACTTTCAAAAACCTTTTAATTTTACAAAAAAGTGAACAATAAAATCGTTTTTTTTTTTTTAATTTCGAACGAATTTTTTTATCAAAAAAATTTTAAATAAAATTTTTATAATTTGCTGTTAATATAGTCTTTCACAGAAAAAAAAAATCAATGTCAAGTCTCTATTCGTTAATCCACAAAAAAAAAAACACAAAAAATTCTAAAAACCGTTAAAAGTCATTAAATACGCATGCAATTTTCCTGGCTTTAACAGTATCCCAAAACAAGTAACAAGCAAAAGACTTCACAATTCACTATACGATGCAGAATTTTGTTGTCTTTAGAGCTGCGTACTTAAATTTTTACTTTTCTTATCATTGTGTATGGCTTCACTATGGCTTCATCTCTTTTTTCATTAAGTTTTTAATCCGAGATCAAATTTTAGGCGCTACTTATGGTTTCTCGCATCCTTCCCTCTAATGTTCAATTTTTTGGACGGTTAAGAAACCCATTCAAAAACTTAGTAGGTCTAGGTTTTAATATGCTCACGTTTATTTTACGCCCCAAAAGCACGCTCGGATTTTTCTTTTAAACATACATTTTACACTAATCCTGGTCTATCAACATACAAAGTAAAGAAAATTTAACCAGTCACGCTCTATAGTTAATATCTTATCAATCAAGTGATTATAACTGTAGAAAAGAATTTCGGCCACTCTTAAAAATGCAGCACTTTCGTTTCTTATATATACCGCCGTTCAAAGTCCGTATCGCATATCGTTGTTTATGGATTGACTCTTACTTAACGCATTAGCGCCCGATTTTTGTTTTAAGGATTGTTTGCTATTTTCAAAAAATATAATTGTATTTATTCAAATTCAACATTTTTTATTTTTCAAATTTATTCTATCTGAGCTACCTAAATAAGAGCGGCAAGCGTCTGTTTTATGTCAAAACTTTTCATTTTCACACAGTTTATACGAAACAAACCTTAAGAACTCGGATTTAACACCACTCGGCTGGAAAATCTTATTCGGTAGATCGCTTGATCGTTTTATTTTATTTTAAATGTATTGGCAATAGAATTTTCATGTTTAAAAAAACGCTTGCCGCTCTTGTTTAGGTAGCTCAGTATGAGCCAAATTTCAGTTATGTATTTTATAAAGCTCTTTTGTAATAGTTCTATTCCTTAAATTTTTAGGAATGACTTTTATACACTATACAACTATTACAAAAAAACTTTATAAAAAATGTTGAATATAATATAAAGTAACCTATGAAAGGAGATAATTCCTAGTTTTTATTTATTCAATTTTTGTGCATGTTTCCAAATGTGATCATTGGGAGCTAATGAGTTAATTATTGGTTCTGCCGACTTCTTAATTCGTCAATTAATATCGCGCAACACTTATGCTAAAAAAATCACCATTTTAAGCTCAGATATACACAAAACGACATGGAATACTTAATATTGAAAATGAGTCAAATCGGTCCATTATTTCAAACAAGTGTCCTCCTCAATTAAGGGTTTTAGCACGATAGGTCCCATACCAAATAAGCTATGCTGACAATATTGAACTTTAATATACTCTATATAGGGGATTGTTTTAGTTTTAAATATCAGCGAAATCAACAACACGCGGTGTTCCCGAGCGGTCCCACATCTAAGAACTTACCGCGCCCGACGCTGCTTAATTTCGGTGATCGGACGAGAACCGAT
Organism: Pollenia griseotomentosa; assembly: GCA_963931875.1. Taxonomy (NCBI): domain Eukaryota; kingdom Metazoa; phylum Arthropoda; class Insecta; order Diptera; family Polleniidae; genus Pollenia; species Pollenia griseotomentosa. The sequence continues at coordinate 128,774,320 of OZ007562.1, forward strand.
GTATTCAGCGTGGTATGGTCGTTGGCAAAAGCATTTAGTCTAACCAGCAATTTATAGAAATACAATATCCATTTATAGACTTCATACTTTTACTTAACAAACATAGCAAAACTAATACTCATTCAACTTTATTACATTACAAAACGATCTTATGTTAAGTTAAATGTTTGTACATTTATTTATCTGTAAAAGAAAAAAATCTTAAAACACAAAATAAAGAACAATCTTAATTGCAATTTTTTTCTAATGTGTACTTTACGTGTTTTTGGTGTTTTTGCAGTTTTTTTTAACGAAATTTTATGCTTTTATTGAAAAATTTTCAAATTTTTTAAAATTAATTTTTTATTATATTTAAAATTTTTATAAAACAAAAAAAAAATTGTTGGGATGCCAACAACACGCGGTGTTCCCAAGCGGTCCCCCATCTAAGTACTAACCGCGCCCGACGCTGCTTAATTTCGGTGACCGGACGAGAACCGATGTATTCAGCGTGGTATGTTCGTTGGCGAAAGCATTTAGTCTAACCAGCAATTTATCTTTTATTTCACCTAGCGCTCAAAGAAATATTCTTCGGAAGTAAGGATTTTGACACAACAGAGCATATACCATGTAAGTATGGAAACAATTGGCTTTTCAAAACTTTGGTGAAGGGTAGTTTACGTTCGGCACAGCCAAATATAGCACTTTTACTTCTTATATACATACAATTTCGATAAAGTTAAAGAAGATTACTAGACTAAAAATCTGCACTAAGTCACTTTAAGTTTGTATTAAAATAAGATGTTCGTGAGCATTCCATTATGCAGAGGTCTTTATTTAGTGAACTCAGCTTATTTCTACCTCCTTTTGACTGCTTTAGATACATATTTTAATTTTTATAGAATATCTCACATTTTATCTCTTAAGGTTTTTTTTGCCTTTTCACTTAAAAAATCCAAAGTAATTTAAACAGTTTCCATTTTGTTTGTTATATCCTGTTCATAGTGTTTTCGTGTCAAAGTGCATTTCATCCTTTCCCAGTCTTTTTTAGATTTTAATTTCCACTAAAGTTTCCATGGTTGTGGCTATCAAACATTTCCGAAAAGTTTTTCTAACAAGGAAGTTTCAGATTGCCAGCAACAGCCTTGAGACAAAATAAAAGTGTAAAGAATAAACTGAAATCAGTGTGTAAATAATTGTTACAGAAAAAAAAGAACTGAGACAAAAATGTTTAAATGGTCAATCTTTGTGGCTTTTATTTCTTCTTCTTTGAGTTATATTGAGATACTTCCTGTTTTATTACAAAATATTCTACCTTTTCATCTAATTTTTTCCCTTTTTTTTTTTTTAAATGTGGTAAAAATTGCATGAGTTAGTGGTTTTAAAAGAAAAGTTTTTTTTTCATTAAGAGAAAACTTTTTTTGGAAAGTTTTATTAAAAGACAATTTATAATGGTATTTGCTGCCTTTTAATATTACATTTTTTTTTAATTTAAGTAAAAAACTTTATAATGATAAGTCATCATTATTTGATTTATCTTTGTCATAATTTATTAACTCAAACAAAAAAATACTAACGATATCTATTACATTTACATTCAGTGTTGCAGTCTGTTTGAGTAATTGCTTAAAATTATTTTGCCTTTTACAATTTTTATCTCTATTAAAGGAGATTGTAAAAAATTTAACAATATTAAGAATAATTTATCAAAAAACGTATGTTGAGAAAAAAATGGTAGAATGACTTTTAAAGAGCCATTTTAATTACAACTAAACTTAACTGAAACAAGTAGAAAAGTATGGTCGTCAAGGCCGACCATATAATACCCAATAGTATTGGGTATTGGGCCAATGCTACAGTATAAAGGGATACATTTGTGAGAGCGTACCCATGGGTAAACATGGACCCGGAAAAGGCAAATAATGTTTTGGATTTAAGATTTATATAACGGTTCTTAATGCCGAACATTGTCAACAGCTCATATGAGATTTGTTTGTCTTAAACCGATTTTAGACAGGGGGTTTATACGGGACAGGACATATAGTCAATTATGGATCCGCCAGCACAGAATTTAGCCTTGGCATAGCTGCTATAAAAGTTATTTTAGGGAGATGTATTTAAATGGCATATATGAACCGATTTTAATATGAACCGATTTTAATAAAATTATTAAAATCAATTAGGTTGCAATAGGATATTCTTGGACCAAAGTTGATCTTAACTGTATATATTTACTATATTTAAATAAAAACAATTGTTATTACAGAAAAAAATTTAATATTCAAAAGTAACGAACAAAATTTATATTAATAAACTAATTTTGTTTATACCTACATATTTTCCATACCAATTAGCAACGCCTTTTTTAAAGTACTTTAAATATTTTAAATAGTCTCTGCGCTGAAGAAAGGAACAGAAAATTTCGTTTGGAAATTTAAAAAAAGACTTATTTTTTAATAAAAGTTTTAAACATTTTCAAACATTTTTAATTTCAACTGAAATAAAGGTTCGTACAATACATGGTGAAATTACTAAAAGGTGGCCTCGGTAAGCCAGCCGTTCATTGTTTGAGTGTATGTGTTCGTGTACGAATCTTGTCAAGTGTGTTAGGAATGGGCAAATTGATAAAATATATCGATATATATATATCGTATCGATATTTTTTAAGAGTATTGATCTTTATAAATAAATATCGATATATCGAACCTATTTATCACCAAATTTAAAAACTTAATATCCCTATGTATGTACATATTTATGTACAAACATATTACATGTAACTCTATCCTTACTTTTTGTTGTTTCTTTTTATTTCAAACTTTTCAAACATTAGTACGATTAACTTGCATTTAAAACAAAAACAAATTTTGTTTTTTATGTAAGTTTTACGAAACTTTTCGTTTGAAATCGAGGGACAAGCTGTTAAATCTACAATTAAATCCAAAAATTTAATAAAAACCAAATATGAAAGAATAAAAAAAAACCAGTTCGTTAATTCCCGAGACCACATGTTATTTTAAAAAAGTAAGTTACGAAAAATTTATAAAGGATTATATAATTCCGGCCATACACTACACATGTTTAAGTCTGGCGCTGGATAGACGAAACTTGTCACTAGTGTTTCAAATACGGGCTTTCCCGGGACAAGAAATATATGTAAATTAAAATCCGGTAAGAAAGGTTTAATGCCTGATGCCCTCAGTTTTCGAACTAGTAAAAAAGAGGAGTAAATATGTTTGCTTTTTCAAAATTTTTTAAAGACCTAGATTCATTTTATAAAAACGAAAAAAAAAGTCGCTCTTTGCTTCAAAAAATGCAATAATTTTATATGTAGAGCAGCTGCTTAAAATATTTTTTATTATTATATTTATTAAAAGAGATGATGACAAAATTGAAATATTAACATTTTAAAAACTTTGAATGCAGTAATAAGTAAAGAAAACGCTTATTCGATTCTAAAAAAAAAAATAGTTTTCTTTAGAAAGGGAGTTACAAGCTTTTGAAGTGGTGGGAGATTATACAATGTTCTTTTGACTTTAACTGCAATTGTTTGTATAAAAAAACTAAACGTTTTTAACATACACTACACAAGTTCACTGCACGTCGTTTTTGTTATACTCAGTCAAACACTACAGTGCCAGATTTCAGCACTGAACTTGTATAGCGTATGACCGACATAATTCATGAAAGTACCAACATACCTTAAAATTTTAATTGCACCACAAATAGTAAAGACTTTCACAAGCAACGTTTTTCATTGTTTTAGTTAAACCAGTTCGAATCCGATATGAACATCAATCATCTTTCATTCGGCCCTGCTAAATCTACATGCACTATGATACTGATGGATGACAGATAAAATATTTTAAATTAATTTTAGATATATAGTCGTAAAATGTCGACAATTCAGCTAAAACTTTACAGGATCTAATTTTCTTTCTAAAATATTTGTTTAAATTGCAGGGAGGAGGTCCTTATTTGAATTTTTTTTTTAATTCCACTATAAAGACATATTTCTTTTCACAAACCAACTATTGTTATACCAAAATCAAATAAAGAAATTTTTTTCAAGATTCTTCGCCTAGACTGTGTAAACTTTAAAAATGTACATTAAAAAAGCGCCGTTTATTTTTTCTTAATATTAGTCAAAAAAATATTTGCTGCAATTGTTATAGTCTATTTCCGATATGCGAAAGAATTCTTTCTTTCGAACTATTACATTTAAAACAAAAACAAATTCTTAAAACTTTGTTTTTATTTTAAATGTAGTTGTAGGAAAGAAAGAGTTCGCAAATCGGAAATAGGCAATTAAAAAAACAACAGTATTTTAAACAGTTGAACAAATATCGGTGATATATATCGATTATTTCTTTTAAATATCGTTATTTTGATATATCGATATTTATTGCCTATCCCTAAAGTATGTTGAGTTTTGTTATAAACTTGTCAATGTGTTATTTAATTGTCAAAGTGTTTTGAATTTTGTGTTATTTATTTTTCTTTTTTTCGTTTTAATTCAAAAAATTTGGTGTTCTGAAATATTGTAATTTGTTATAAAAATTTTTAAAACATTTTGAAATATAAAAAATTAAAATATTTTTGGTAACAATAAAAGTTGGTTTTTTTATTTGATTCGATTTCTGTTTACTTTTCTATTTTTGTTTACTTTTTTTGACGTTGATCATACACATTAAACAAAAACAAATTGCCCATAAATGTTGTAATATTGTGTTTGTTGTATTACCGAGGCCACCTTTTAGTAATTTCACCATGGTACAATATATACAAAATATGTGCATCATCATACGAAATGACATTTCGAAAACAAACAAAAAAATAATGATTGAATTTAAAATTTTATAGACCTTTCCATATTTACGAATCAATAAAATGTCAAAATTGTTAATAATGTCAAATATATTAGGTGTTCGATTTGAGCGTAAGTTATTTTGAAAAGTTTTTGTTATACCAATTAATCGTAAGCGACACACAGTGGGATATTTGCGAATAAAAATGGATATTATTTTGGAATTTCTAGATATTTAATCTGATTGAAATCAAATTTCAGATGCTAATTATGGACTAGTATTTAACTTAAAGTAAAGGATAAAGAATCTATAGATATATCAGGACGGCCTCCTCCATAGGTTCCCAAATTAGCACACCTCAAGTATTGCCAAAATTTAAAACAATATACAGAATTATTAATTTAAGACCGAATTAAAAAAATTTGGCGCCCTATGCTCCAATGGGAGTTAGAGGAACGCATATATATATATATTAATTTAAGCCCGAATAAAAAAAATCTTATCAGTGAAATGTACTGGTCGAATTTTTCACGCATTGAACAGAGATCTTCAAAAAAACATTTTGGATTTTTCGGATAGATTTTAAGATAATTATATAAAATCTTCACCTGTAAAATTCGTGTTTTGGCGATTACGCAAAAGAGTTGATTTTTAATTTTTTTTTTTTTTGGTAATTTTTGCCCTTTTGGATTTTATTTGACGATATGTAATATGATATACGACTGAATTTTAATTGTCACGTTTCCTTGTTTTTTTTTTATATTTTTGTAAAAAAATATTTTATAAAATTATACTTTTTTTGGAACTTTTAAAATTGTTCAGTTAGTTTTACAAAATCTAGTACCCATGTTCTGTAAATTTGGTAAGAAATAAATGATTGAGATGAAAAATAAAGTGGGGAATTTCGGTTTTTTAGTTATTTCAATAAACTATAAAGTTATTTCAATAAACTCGAAATAACGGTATATCTCGAAAACCAGAGCCAATTAAAAAAAAAAAACGGCGAGCACCACTGGATTCAGCGTACCCGAATTGATAAAAACGCCATGTGCATGGCTTGTCTGTTTTTGCAACTGGCATGGTGGTATTGCCACAGAATTAATTACTAAATTATGTTGATCTGTTCGTTGTACTGCCAATATCTTTAAACTCGTATTCACATGATCTTCATATCTAACGATTTCTTTTTGCAAATTCTCTTTAAATTTTCAATTAATTTAATTGCACTCTAATAAAATTTAATTAATTTAAATCAAAGTTTTAATACCATAAAAATTATATCGCAAAATTAAAAGTTAAGCCACTACAAATTTTTATGTTATGTAACACGCACATTTCCTTCCAACCACTCGATTTTGGCATAAAAATTAAAGCAATTTCGTACATGTTTAAACTTTTTTTATTATTTATTTCTTTTTGTGTTTCCTTAGCAATATTATTCACCCACATGCACTTGCATTGACTGATACTCTGATACTCCTTCGTCCAGTATATCAACAATTAAATTGTTAAAATTTATTGGCAAGATATAAAGTAGCTACCAAGGACCAATATTAAGGAAATAAAATGAATAAAAAAGTAAGAAACGTAACAGTGGTCAGAGTGCTGGAAATAGTTACTTTTACTGTTTTTTGGTACTCGTAATTAACTTGTTTGATGGTTTGCTGCCAATCACAGTTCACATTTATTTATAACACAACATTTATAGCCAGCATAAGTACTGCAAATCACGAATAAGTTAAGTCTTTCTTGCGTTTAATTTTATATATTTTTTTTTTTTTTGCTTTAATTTTCTTTAAAAATAATGCTCGAAGCCATAGCCATTGATATTAAATTGCAGTCATTCATTTGTACAGCAGAAAGGAGAACTATAGCACAACTTTGAACACGAAACTTTTGTATCTGTCAGATAAAATAGAAAAGTTGTGTATCGCAGTGCCCAGATTTTAAATTTTATTACTGCTATTTATTTTATCTCTTCTGCCTGGTTTCCTTTTTTGCTCCGTATTTGCTATTTTATTACACATACACTTGTGCAACTCCTTAAAACGGCAACCGGAAGAGTAATTGGTAATTTATACGTATGTAGATGTAGCCGTATGCTTATGTGTATGCATGTATTACTGTTCAGGAGCAAGAAAGTATTTGCTTGTGGGCGCGTATGTTTGTGTTGGCTAAGTAATCACTTTGTTTTTTTAACTTTAAGCTCGATTTATGCTTTGTAATTTGTGTTCTGCGTGACTTTTGACAAATATATTTCATTTTGTTTTTGGTCTTGTCTATACTTTCCAATCATTCTTTCAGGACATTAATACATCTGCTGGTATTAAAAAATACATACGCACACATTATTTTTTTCACACACACAAGAAACCCCTGCCAGTATTAATTCTTGTCTATGTAGGCATGTTCTACGTATCTTAAAATACTTAAATTGATGGACAGACTTAAATGGTATTTTGATAGCTTAATGTTTCTTTTACTCTTATTTTAATTGTTTTACCAGTATTTTTCTTCCTCCTTCCGACATTTCTGTTTCCTTTTTTTTTTATTTTAAATCAACTTAATGGCTGCTACTTAAGGACGTAAACAAGAGTTTGTGTGTCATTCTTCACTCGTTGAGTTACTGTCGTAAGTTGCACTGTGGGAATTAAAATCTGCAAATTTCTTTACGGTTTGGATTATCAAAACGACCAAGGAATCTACGGGATATTAAATTTGCAATATTGAAATTGTTTATCCCTAAGGGCACTGCTACACGTTCAAAATACATTGACCGCGATCCAGGATCGCGATATCGGAATCCAAATATCACAATATATCTGTGGCAAAAAGAAAGAAGTGCTTTGGTTCACATAAAAGTGCCCATGGACAATGTTTCAATTAAATTGTACGATTTTTTAAACAGTTATAGTAAAATTACTTTTTGCTTATTTTTTTAATGTGCAATAACATTGGGAATAACAACTAAAGTTAAAAAAAAAACTTAAAACAACTTTAACCGAAGAGAAGTGATGACTTTATTACATATTATTGCCACAGTTATATTGAACGTATAGGAGTGCCCTAATAGATTCGGTAATTCTCTATTTATTTAAATTCAAAACTTTGAGTGTTCGCAGAAACGGAATCGAAATTGTTAAACTTCCCAGTTTGCAAAGTTTCAAGACAACAGCTTTATGCTTTTAATTCTAGTCATATAAAAGTAAGTTTGAACAAATATTTTCGTGAGTGGAATTCATATTGAATCCATTGGAAATTATGGACCAATCATCACAAAATTCTGTAGAGTGTTTTCTGGTACTAAAAAGTTTTGATTAGAAAAATTTAGCTTTGTTGCTTTATTGTGAACACCAAGTGAACATGTTGTTGCCATTGTGAACGAAGCTTAACTTAAAATTTTTACTTCTGTAAAGACTTGAGAATTTTAAATTGTTTTCAGAATTTGAGGTATTCCTAAGTCTGCTTTCACACGTTTCATCTTTTGATGCTCAACTCTTATGTTTTAAGGTGAGGGAAGAAAGAAGAAAGGGGGTTGGTACGGAGATGCCTGTACTCGGTCAGTACGCTTTGTGTTTTTATTCGTTGGCATATGCACAAGGATGGCTGTATGTAATTTTTTTCTTTTCTTTTTCTCTTTGATTCGCTGTTAATAAAATTGTTTTTGTTTTGAACCGAAAAAAGTTGAAACCGATTGCTACGTGTGAATATATTGGCATCTTCAAAAGGGAATTGAAAAGAAGTTGAGCATCAAAAGATGAAACGTGTAAATTTAGACTAAGCAGGAATGGGCAAAAAATATCGATATATCAAAATATCGATATTTAAATAAAAAATAATCGATATATATCGCCGATATATAAAATACCGATATATCGGTATATCGATATTGAAATACGACTATCGAATTCGATAATATTTAAAGTCAGTCTTCATTAAAAACTCTAAATTTTAGCCGTATGTTTTTTTAAGAATTGGCATCACTGCAAGCATCATAAGTTTTTTAAACTAATATGAAGATATAAAATGATTGGCATTTAAAGAAGCAGTGACGGATACAATAAGCAAATTAACAGGAGAGCACAAAAAACAAAGAGTGCTCCTGATGTCCATATCTGATGATTACTGGTTTAACTAAAACAATCAAAAACATTTCTAGTTAAAGTTGGTACTTTTGGGGTGCAATTCAAACTTTAAGGTAAGTTGCTACTTCCATGATTTATTTACTTATATTTAAAATTATCGTAATATAGATTGCATATGGTTTTCTTGTGTTCTTCCCTTTTGTTTTTGTTATAATTGAATTTTTTGTTTTGATTGAATTTTTTGTTCTTATTAACTTTTTGAAATTTTTTGAAAGTAACGATGTAATTACATATATTATGTTTGTTCATAAATATCTACATACATATGTATGTATAAAGGTATATTAAATTTTTTAATTTGGTAATAGTTTCAGCAAAAAACGTTCGATATATCGGTATTTTTTAAATAATAAATATCGATTCTCTTAAATAATATCGATTCGATATATATCGATATAATTTTTTAATTTGCCCATCCCTTTTCCTAAGCCTTTTAAACGGAATACAAATTTTTATAACCGTTGTTTTTTTTAGCGTGTATGGTTTGTTAGTGGCTTATCGTGGTAGTTCACTTCGAGCAAACAGTCAATGTAAATCAAAAGGAAACATTTGCGCCAAGACCCCACTACCTTGAATGTATACTAACATGCCATGAAATACAGCCAGCAGCCATGTGTTATTTCAGTAGGTCATTTACTTTTCACATCGATAAAACACTATGCCACAAAAAAAATGAACCTCAGAAATGAGACAACGGGGCTGCTTTTTTCTGTAGTTGTTTTAGGTATTTCGAGAAATCTCGAGAACGATTCAACTGAATTGTACAAGATTGCAAATTTTCCATAGATAAGTCTTTTCTCTTTCATCTAGGGTTTTTTCCCGGGATTTCCCGTCCCGCGAATTACCGGGAATTTCAATTATTTTATTTCCCGTTTTCCCGGGATTTTTTTTGCGGGATCCCGGGAAATAAAAAATTCCTCATAATCTCAATAAATAGCTATTTATACTTTGAAATTTAGTTTTCTATTCTCTAAAAATTAGCATCTGTGGATGAGTTGTGGATTAAATCAATTGGAAGAAGTGAGTACATGTATTTAAATCAATGTCTCCTGATGCAATAAATCTACTCAAAGCAGAATAGGCAGTGCAACAGTTGATAATTATTACATTTAGTGAAGTGAAGAGTTAATAAAGTACATTAATTCAAAATAAGATGTGTTGGTTTATATACCCGTGAAGTGCGGGGAAACCGAAATAAAATAACATTTTGGAAACTCGTGTAAGATACTACAATAACAACTTGAAAAAGACATTGTCCTAAAGATTGCAAATGGACCTATTGAAATGAAAAGGTTTGTAAGAAGCAGTCCGGTTGATGCTATTTTTTGCATCAACCTTGACATACATTTGACTGATATAGACGTTGTTTATAAAAAAAAAACCTCGGTAAAAAAGTGAACGAAATTTTTCGGAAACATGATAATTAGTAAATAAAATCAGGAATATACTTTTTGACGACTTACTAAGCGCTTTGAGTGTGTCAGAAAGTTATTTCCTAAGTCGTTAAAAAATAATATATATTTCTTTAAAATATTTTATCTATTTTATTAATTAACTTTTTGATCTCATATCTTGAGTACCTAAATTTTTATTTTGTTTTTATTATTGTTTTATGAATTAAATTGTTATTTTTTTAAGTTAAAGTTAAAAATTGCAACTAAGCCAGGTTGGATAGTGTGTAGTTTGCCAGGTATCTGTTTCTATTTTACAGCTATGGCCAATCATTCGCAGGGAAGGAATACGACAATTTTTTTTTTCCCCCTTATCATTACAACTGCAAAATTGGTCGTTGAAGAGAAGTCCGAGGCGACTTGAATACTTGCCTAGCATCCAAAGTCCTTTTAATATTGGCAGACACCTTGAGATATCGTTTTTGGTGCGCATTGCCACTCTACATGTGTCTGTTTCCAGCCTTTTGAAGAAGGAGCCTTAGGATGCTACTTACAATATAACCAGCGGAATTGCGACTGACATCGCATTAGAGGTACTTAAAGTAGAAGCTTATGTGCCTAACTCATCTGCCTGTTCATTACCATAGTAGTCTCTATGCGCACGGAGCCAAACTAGAGTAATATCCACCAGACGTCCCAATCTTTATAGCTCATTCTTGCATTGTCAGGCCAATAGAGATGTTGTAGTGTATGAATTTAGTAAAGAAGCGCCACTTACAATTTTTTTTTTTTTCAATTCTAAAGCAGTTTAATAATTTTTTTTTCCTGTTTAACCCTCCGATGAGTGACAGTTCTGAACTTCACGGCCGTGTGAAAAGGTCCCTACGGACCTTTTTTTGTAAATCATGTTTTTATCATATAAAAAAATTTTTTTTGATTTTTTTTTTTGTTTTTATTGTTAATAACTAAATTCGAAGACATGAACTTTATTGCTTTCAAGGAAAGGCACAATATTCTAATTTTATACTACTAGCAATAAACCAGTTCTTAGAATTTTTTGTTCTTAGTATTTTGTTCTAAGAATTTTTTCTTAGAATTTTTTGTTTTTATCATCATCCCTAATGTCTCTGAGTTTAGGTCTTTGTGTTCAGAACAAGTAAATTATGTGTTGAAACAATAAAAAAATTATAATGATGCCCAAAAACATGCATTTATTAGTGAAATTCAGTACAAGGTCCATACGGACCTATTTACACGTCCGCGTACTATTCTCACTAAAACCTCAATAACTCCTAAAGTAATGATCCGATCGGCTTGATTTTTTTTCCAAAAGATGCGCAACAAAATACTCTTGGAATACAGGGGGGGGGGGGTTGTAGTGGCCGAAGTAGGAGTAATTTCAGTTTGAAAAGGCAAAAAGGTCCCTAGGAACCTTCTCACTTATCGGAGGGTTAAGTTAAAAAATTTTAAAAAAATAAAATCTAAAATTTCTGATCTTTGGCGAACTTAAAAACTTTTTTTAAAGTTATGGAATTTGTAGTTCTTTGCATAATTTGCATTTTGTTCATGTGGTTGTTTTAAAAGTGTTTTGCAATTTTATTTGTTGGATCACAAAATCCTTGTCGGTGTAAAGCTCAGAGCCTTTTTATTATTTTAAGCCCAATATCTTTTAAGCTATAAAGGGATTTAAATCTTGTATGGGCCAATAGGTTTTTACTAGCTTTCTTATAGGGATAATACAAAAAAAAATAACTTTTGGGAATTTTCTAAACTTTTTTGAACAATTCTGGTGTAAAACTGCAAAAAAAAAAAAAAAAAACGTTTCTTTCTTGGTTTTAGAAAACTAATTAAAGTGGCTAAACTTTACTTTTAGACATGTTAAGTTTAAAATGTATGTCCTTTAAAAAAAAACCCCACCAACCCACTGTGCATTGTACGTTTACACACTTTACAAAATCAGTATTTAAATGCTGAATTCGTTTCTTATAATTTCTTTTTTGCTTTACTTAGGAAGCAATTAATAAAATATTTAATGATGATGAACTGTTGGGGATTTAAGGTATTTGTTTCATTTTGCCAGTAGTTTTATATCGTTGTATTCTTTAACGTGGGGGAACGAGAGAAAAAACCGTATTTATACTCTCGTATAGAAATCGTAAAGGAGACTTAATTACAGTGTAGAATGTTAAGATTTTAAATTAAATTGTTTTTGTGTAAAGTTTTTATTTATTTTTTCTTTTTACTGAGATTTTTATTATTTTCATGCGTTTTTTATTTCATTTAGTTAACTGTAACGCAGAATATGTGAGGGATTTTTAAGGGGTATAGACCGATTTTAATGAGGACTCGCAGATCGACAACAGATATATGTTATAGTTAATACAATAATAAAGATTTAACTAAACGATAGTAAAGAACGCTTTTAGGTTCCAAAGTAGGACCTATACCAAATCTAAAACAAAGGCAGTTTTTGTTTTTTTTTTTGTTTAATTTTTCTGAGAAATTTTAAAAAAAGTAAAACATCATCCAGACTTGTAATTTTAGTTGCAGAATTTTTTTTTTAAATTTTGCTTTGAAATTGCACTACTGTCCAGATTATGAAATTATAGTTTTGCAATTTTTGTATTTTTATCTTGTCTTTCCTCTTCTTCTTTTTATAATTTATATACCAATACAAATCGTTAGCTGAAATGCAAAAAGGCGTAACCAACAAAAAATTCAATATCGAGTTTTTGATAAATTATTAAATTACATGTCTTGGCAAACTTTTTCACTTTTGCGATCAAAAATTACCCTTTTATTAACAAAGAACAAAGGGACGTAACTACAAGTTTATTTATTTGATAAATCTGCAAAACGACGTAATTACATATTTTTTTCTAACAAAGTACAATCAAATAGTTCTCTTCGAAAACTGTTTGAAGAATTTTTCTGACGTTGGTTGGTAGAATGTCATTTTCATATCAAGAACATTGTGAAAATATGTCTCAAAAAATTTAGAGTGTAAGGAGTTTAAAAGTTCCAATAAAATTGCCAAGAATCAGAGATGCCAAAATAAAAGTAATCGTAAGTGCATTGCAACACTGTTCCCATTTTTCGGAAGATATACGTAAGAAAATTTTTTTAAATGTTCTGGAAGATGACGTGTGACCACGAAAAACTTTATTTAACGAACCTGATTGAGTGCTCAAAAAAAAAAAAAAAAGCAGCGTACTTTTGAGGAAATATCAAGACGTTCAAATACGCAATACTATTTGCTTAAGCACAATACAAATCGGTTTAAAGTGTGTGCCAAAATTTACAGCCAAACTTTATTCCAGATAGACTTCAAATCTTATACACAAATATACTGATATGAGCTTTGTACCGAGGCATGCAAAAGAGCATGAAGTTAATAATATTGAGGCAATATCTTTCTAAATTTCATGAAGTTAATAAAAACTTGTAATTACTCCATGCTTAAACCACAAAACAACCAATGCGACATTTGTTTGTCATGCAAATCGAAAAATATTTCACAGCATGATAATTTAAAATTCTTTATGTAAAACTTTATTTTAAGCAATAAACTGATTTTTTATAATCAATTATTAATTTGTAGAACTTCTTTAAGCCGAAAATATTTGAGAAGGATCTACCTTGGCATATCTCGAAAAGTAAAAAAAAAACAAGTAAGAGTACTATATTCGGATATATTTATTTATATTTATTTTTTTATTTAATTAATTATAATAATTTAAAGTCGTTGGTAGCGTAAACAAAACTGTAATGCCTTAAATTTAACGGCTGACAATTTTGTGCAGGTCCCGCTGGAACATTTAAGTTAATTTTGTTCAACAAGAAGCCTAAATCTACATAATCACGTATTAGACCCTTTATACCCTTCACCATGGTGCGATAAGAACAAAAATATATATAAATACTGTTTTAAGATATAAATAATCACGACAACATTTTGTCGGAGGTTGTGTTTTGATATCTTTGTTACCCAAATTTGGAAACTTCGAATCTTGAATAAATCGGCTTATTAAAATAATAATAATAATAATAAATATAATTAAAAAGTAATTTAATGACTCAGGAAAAGTTCTTTGTTCAGTATAAATCTTTAAAATGTTATTTTGAATAACAATGCTTATTTTCAATAATCCTCAATACAATAACAGTAAAACACCAATAAAATGAAGCGGCAAGGATTGCATTCAGCTATAAATTCTATGGAGTAAAATTTTTAAATGTAGAATTTCGGCAAAATTTGAGAACTGCTCATATTTTTTATTTTAATCCATTTAATAATTGAATTGCAGCGTTTACCAGTGAGGACGTTCTGCCTTAATCGAACAAATTAGCATTTAGACAAAGCAAAGTCTCGGCTGTTAGGCGGATAAGGTAAAAGTTTACAGGTTTTAATGTGACAAAGTGTTTTTATAATGGAATACTGCGGCTTTATATTTGGGCACATATTCTGGGCTTTTTTCGGTCAGTTCTATCTGCAAATGAAGTAATTGTGTTTAGTACAAAATGTTTTAGTAGGCTGACCAAATTTCAGCAGCTCATAATGGAAATGAGTTTCTTGCCATCACAGGAGCACACATGTCATTAAAAATGCCTTTTCTTATCTTCTATTTACACTAATTTTCTCAAAATTCATGAGCTTAGTGTGACGAACAAGGTAAGATATTTGACCAAGATCTTGCAGTAATGGTAAAACGTTATGGGTGATGGGTGCCAATTCGTGCTTGATACAAATAGGTTAAACGTCATCGCACTATAAAACGAAAAATTCGAAGAGGTAAAATATTACATTTTCGACCAAAAATAGAATTATGTAAACAAATTTAAATTTAATCCTAACCTCACGTCTTCATGCGCTTTCGATTTGGCAACGGTATAAATTTGTTCATGCTCTTGTATGTGGCGAATATGTGTTGATGTTCATGTTCTGATTGACCACAATTTTTGTTGTTGTGGCGTTTAGTTGCATACAGAAAATACATTGTATGGCCAACATCATGGCGCACATGGATGCCAAGACGAATGGATAGGCAACGATGGCAGCACATAGACAAAACATGAACAGTCTACACGAGTAAAATTCATGTGCGACATGCTGTTCTTACCAAGTTGATGGATAGTGGAGACAGGTAGTAATCCAATCAACACAATCAGGAAACCAAAAATTTTTTTTTTATTGAAGATTAAAATTAAGACGTTTTTACTGATTATATTGCAGCTTTTAATTTGTGAATTATTCGTTCGAAAAAAATTGTCTTAAAAATATGGGTAAAAAAAATTTAAAGAAAAATTTTTTTATCAAAGTAATTTTTGGAAATACAAAATTTTTAATTTACATAATTGTGTTGGTCGTCCTTAGTTCCCAATTCTTATTCTTTATAAAAACACTGAAAGTTTTTGTTGAAGGGATATGCCATATCTATGCGCATTTCACTGGTTGCTTAGGCCAGATCGTCAGGAAACTTCATCCAAACATTTTAGAAAAACTAAAGATACTAAACAAGTAAAACTGTTAAGCGAATAAGAAATATAACCAAAAGTCTTACTTGTAACCATATCAAAGCTTTAACAAAAACGACAACAATAAACAACTCACTGTTATCTTTTCTTACATTCCCCACTACAATTGGATGGAATTCTTCCAACACTAATTGTAGTTGTAAGTGGGTTAAGAAAACACAAAATAAAAACAAAAACAACTTGCTTTATTGCTCTCAAAAAATAAAGCATGCAGTCAGAGTTTAGTTTTTTTAAGCCGTGCACTTGCCAGTTTATTATCAAAGTCATTTTTGGGAATACAAAGTTTTACAATATTTTGTTAGTCGTGCTTAGTTCCCAATTATTATTCTTGATAAAAATACTGAAATTTTTTGTTGAAGGGATAAGCCGTACCTATGCGCAGTTCACTGGTTGCTTAGGCCAGATCGTCAGGGAATTAAGCACGACTAACAAAATCTTGTAAATTAAAATTTGTTTTATCAAAGTTTTTCTTGGGATTCAAAAATTTTAACTAACAAGTTTCCTGATGATCTGACCTAAGCAACAATTGAAATGCGCATAGGAATAGCTTTTCCCATCAACAACAAATTTCAGTTTATAAGAAGTATGAAATGGGAATTTAGCACATTTAAACGAAACCTTGTTAAATATTTTTTTTTTTTGTTTTTCTCATAATGGACAGACCTTAATTTTGAATTTTAAAAAAACGTAGAAAAATAAATATTTTTCAAATCTATTGGATGAAAGAAGAAATCTTTGTCAAAGTGTAAAATTTGCGTAATTCAAAAAATCAGTTCTCCTGATTTTTTTTTTTTTTAAAGCCTTATGAACTGCAAAAAACAGGTTTTTCGCGAATATCTCGAAAACGCTTCTTTTAAATTTTTAAGATTATGCCAAAAAGTTGAAAATTTGTGACAAAGTGTTATCTGGCAAATTATATAGTAATGGACTTTCGCCCTTTTAAATTCTGTATAAGAGAGAATCGAAAACCCGCTATAGAAAATTGTATTGCTCCTTCCCAGCTAGCATTTTCAATCGTCTAGGACTCTATTGGGAATCTCACAAAAGAGTGTTTTTGATCGTCGACGAGCTAATTTTTAAATTGTAGGCGATTCCTCGCACGGGAGAAACTGTTACACGTGCTGAGTCGTATTAGAGATTCTTCCATAACGCAGCGATAGACGCTTATACTAATCGTAAAGGGAATCGTTTATGATGTATGTAGAGATTATCGAATGAGTCTTTCAAAAAGCATTCCAAGAGTCGTATGAGACTCTTGTAGGGATTATTTTATAACTCCTGAAATGCTCAGCCGTATAACTGAGCTACCTAAAAAAGGGCATCAAGCGTCTTTTACATGTTAAAACTTCTAATTTTCATATATTTTATATGAAACAAACCCTAAGGGCGTGAAATCAACACCATCCTGTCGGAAAATCCATTTTTTACAGATCCTTAGGTCGGTTTTTTTTATTGAAATTGTATTGATAACAAAATTTTCATATTTCAAAACACTCTTATTTACCTAGGGTTTACACTTGCAAGTACAAGTTCGAAAAACTCAATACACTCACACATTTTTACTAACACCATCACATTTTTCTTACTTGCAGCCCAACTTGCAAGAGAATTTGCTTGCAAGTAAATTTTTGACACTTGTCGCAAGTAAAATGACAAATGGAAAAACAGTGTTACCGTGGATGAGTTTTGTATCAATTAACTAGTACGTAGTTACATAAAAGTTATGTTTATAGCGGGTTTTCTGTGTATTTATAAAAAATAACAAATAAAAAAGAGCACAACTATACAACAACGCATCTTAGTTGTAATCTTAATCATAAGTTTCAAGCATTTTGAAAAAAAACAACGCATCTTAGTTGTAATCTTAATCATAAGTTTCAAGCATTTTGAAAAAAAAAATTGTTGATTAAAATATTTTCTCAGTAATATTATATTATCGCCGCTACGGCAATACTGGAGTCACATATTTTATAAAATAAACATAATAAACATAATATTTTTCATCAAGATGGACCGAAAATTAAATAAAGAAGACATTATTAAATTTATTTTGTTATAATAATGTTTTTAAACTGAAAAACAAAGCTTTTTTCATAAGATGTTTTCGCTTCGAGAACATTTGAAAAATTAACTTACAACTGACTGTGTCAACACTCAAGCTACTTGCAAGACTTTCGGCCTTTTCTTCGACATTTTCGCTGATAATACGTTTACACTACTTGCAAGTAATTACTTGCATGTGTAAAGGCAGGGTTAGGTAGCATAGTAATTGTTATATGACTATTACAGAGAGTTCATTCAAAGATTCATTCCAGGTTTATTCCAAGATTAAAAGACGTGTCAAAAAATTTATAAAAAAATAAAAAAAATTTATATGTTTTTGTTTTTGTTACTCGTCAGATAATCATCAAAAGATTCTTTTGGCAGTTGTATATTAAACATAATCTTCAAACAAACAGCCTATGCTAGCTGGGTTAATTGGCAAAGGGAGCACAGATTTAAATTAAAACTCATCAGCACTAACAAGTCGCTTATTCACCTCTGCACTGATAACCATTGTAGATACATTTAATTAATTGATTTAATGTTTTTAATTATTTTTTTTATCGATCTATTTAATTTTTTTTTCCACCTACCAGCCAGTAATTAACGTATTAAACATAAATGTAATGCGTATTTCAATAAATGTATGTGTATTGGTGTGTTTGTGTATAAAGGTATACATTTATTATACTCTTTAAACATTTTGAAATTAATTAATAGCCAGCCAATTACAAAAATATGCCTTTTATCCACACACACTTAAACACCTTCACACATACGTATTCACATTTAAACGTAGGTATGTCTACTTTACATGTGTCGAGTGAAATGTTTCATTAAAATTTTAATAAATAATACGAAGAACTTTTGGATATAAACGAAATTGTAAAATAAAAGTCAGTGTGGCTTGTTAGTTATTCGAACAATTAACACGGACACTCCAAAAAGAAAGAAAGAATGAACAAAAATGTTGTTTTTTATTTGGCCTGGAATATAAATAAGAGCTAAAGTAAAGAAAATTGGGAAAGTCGGCAGTGTTTAAAATGCTATTTATAATTACACCCAATTTTATTGATTTACCTTTAACTGGGTGTTTCCATAAAAAATGACCCCTTATAGCTCAAAAATGAAATTATTATTTTGAATTATACAAAATAAATGTATCTGTCATTTTCCGAAAGATTAACTTTAACTTTCTTCATGCTAACAAAAATACGTTACTTTTTTGTAACTTTTAACTTTTTATAATGTAAGGACCGTTATTTTAAAAAAAAAAATTTTGTTAACAAATTTCTTTGGTTTAAAAATAAATCCATTCCTTAAACAAAACATTTCAAAGAATTTAATCAGATATTTTACTTGACATATCCTGTGCAAAATTTTACAATGCATGATGTTTGTTTCCGACATTTGAAAACAGCACATTTATAAAGTAACGACCGTTACTTTTTTAATGGTCAAAAAAAGTATTGAAATTACATTTTTAATGAATTCTTTCAGTTGCTACCGTTGCTTGAACTTTCGTAAGTCCAAAATGGAGCAATCCTCGTTGCATATTTGGGAAGTTGAAATTTTACTTAAAAAATCTCCGAAAATCGGACACGACCGTTACTTTGTAAACACCCAACTACGTTTTTCAGAAATTGTATTAAAATGTTATTGATTTTGCTGAATATTGAAAAATAAAATTTAAAATAGAGCAATAGTAATTAATCATAAGCTACCTAGAGAGCAGTAGTTTTAAAATCAAATCATTTGCTGCTTCTTCGTTTGTAGTTTTTTTTTTTTTTATTTCTACTTCAAAAATTTTATTCTCAAGTACATTAAAAAAGTAGTAGTCCAGGTAGAAATAAAAGTAGTTTTTGAAGGAGCAATAAAATAGTCGAAAAACAAAATATTCATCCGTGCTGATTCAACAGTAAAACATTTTTGGTTGAATTCGAGTTTTAAATGCTTAAAAGTTCAAAAGAAATAATTTTTTCGTATTGGTTATATGCTTCTTTATTGCTACATCACATGCTACTTTATTGTTAACATTTATGCAACATCATATGCTACTTTGTTCCTTCTACTGCATCATCACATGCTACTTTATTACTGCATCTTTTGCTACTTTATTGTTAACATTTGTGCAACTTTATTGCAACACCATATGCTACTTTGTTCCTTCTACTGCTTCATCACATGCTACTTTATTACTGCATCTTTTGCTATACCTACTGTTTTTTTCTTTTGGTTCTACGCTTTTATTTTTAGAATGTTGTTATAACTACTGGCTTCTTAATCTATATAATAAAAATGAAATGTTGTCTGTTGCTGATCGCATAACTTGAGAACGGCTTGACCGATTTGGACGATTTTTTCGTTAAAATGATCGCCATGGTCCAACTTAGGTTTATACGTAAAGAAAATTTTGCCCTGCCCACTTTTACACCCACTTTTTTCGAATTACCTAAAATCAGAAAACGGCTCCATCGATTTGACAAATTTTTCTTTCAAATGGTCGTATTAATCCATTTAAAGTTTTCATCGAAAGAAAAATTTACCACGCCAACTTTTACGCCCACTTTTTCTATTTATTTGACCGATTTGGACGATTTTTTTCTTTAAAATGGTCGCCATGGTCCAACTAAGGTTTTTAAGGAAAGAAAATATTTCCCCGCCCACTTTTAAGCCCACTTTTTTCGATTTACCTAAAATCATAAAACGGCTCCATCGATCATTAGTAATCAGCTACCGAGCGAAGCCGGGACGGCCAGCTAGTTGAATATAAAAAGAGTAGCCTTGAATATAAAAGAAACTCTGCTGCTCTTAAAATTTTATTTTCCTGCTTTGACTAAGAAACTGCTCTATATACTGTGGTGCTGGGTGTCATATAGTCGGACTTGATAACCCTTCAAAATTGCTTTAATAACACTTTCCCACAAATTTGGGAAACGATTTTATTCGTTCGCAAGCAAACATTAAATATGGAAAGGCCCATAACATTTGTGGTGAAGCTACGAACATTACCGCTTCTTATATTTTATTTACAGCCACTAGGAAAACAAGCAAGAAAACGTAAAATATAAAATCATTTACGCTTAACTAACGGGATATGCTAAAATATGCACTTTCTGCAAAATGCGCATTTAATGTGTGAGTATGACAACTCATGTTCAGCATAAATGTTGCTTGCAACAGTACAAAAAAAAAAAATCCAGAATGCTCAAAAATAACATTTATTTTCGGGCGAAAAATGGAATAAATTAAAATGTTTAAAAAAGGACACAGGAAGTGGGGAAATAGAAATTTTGACAGTCAAATTTACTGACAAAAGCAACGCCAAAGAAGATTTTATAAATATGATTATCCGAAATGCGTTGGTATTAAATTTCCACGAAATTTAAGTAAAAATTATGAAAAAGTAAAACAAGAAAAAGTAGAAATTTGTATCTGTAAGTTAAAAAAAAAATATTTAAAATGTTTCTTGTAATGAAGTATCAAAATCATAAACTTCAATGATTTTGAAAAAAGTGAGGTGGTATTCGTTTAATACGTAATAACTATATATTAATTTTAATCTCAGTAAACTAAAAGGAGAAGGAGCACTTATCAGATCAGAAGAGCGCATGTGAACCGAAACCGTGATGGGAAAAATTTTGGTTCGGCACTGGCACGACGAAAAGTTTAAAATTAAAATAAGATTTGATTAATTACACTGGTTTACAGCCAAAAAATACTTAGTACGCCACGTGCCTAGATAAGTTAATTGGGACCTCCTGAACACGAAAAACGCTGTAATCTTTTTTTTCTAAGTATCGTTTTTTAGATAACGGTACTTATGTGTTTTTCGGTGTATGGTCCCACTTAAACCCTTGTGGAGCCCAACGGATTTCTATCTGATAAGAAGTGGCTGAGTTATAGCACCTCAAAGTTCAAAATTTGCCTATTTTTACGTTATTTTCAAAATTTTTCATTTTTATTTCGTTTTTATTCTACACAGAAAAAAAATTTTGCACTAGTAAACGCATTAATCAAAAATAAAATCAGTTTTAATTAAAAATTTAATCAAGTGAATTAAACGTTTAATCAAGTGAATTAAGCGTTTAATCAAGTGTATTAAACGTTTAATTGACAATATTAATTTGCACTAGTAAACAAATTAATAATATCAATTAAACGTTTAATTCACTTAAAATTTAAATTAAAATGACGAGCGTCTAGAACTTTTGCGTTTTTTTCGAATGGATCTTCGCGAATCAGGAACCAACAATAGTCCGCCATCATTTGTTCATCCCACCAGCCTTTGTAACGTCTTTCGATTTTTTCCATTTCCTTGTGAAAACTTTTACCTTGTTCATCACTTTCGGAGCCCAAGTTCGTGCGGAAAATATCTAAATGATTGAATAAGAAGTGTAATTTACGTGCCATATTGGAGATGCTATAACTCAGCCACTTCGGTTGGGCTCCACAAGGGCTTAAGTGGGACCACACACCGAAAAACACAAAAGTAGCGTTATCTAAAAAACGGTACTTAGAAAAAAAAATTACAGCGTTTTTGGTGTTCAGGAGGTCCCAATTAACTTATCTAGGCAAGTGCCGTACTTGGTATTTTTCCAAATTTAAATTTGTAAAGCAGTGTTATTGTTATTTCATATTTTAATGTATCGGACTTGATCATAAAGACGGTATTAACTCAAAATTAAAAAAATTTCGGTAGAAGCAAAACAATTTTAATTTAATACTAAAGACATATGAAAAAGAATTTCTAACAAAAGGTGGACAAAATGGCACGATAGTTTCGGAGCGGCTAGATGAAATATTACATGTCGAATTTAAATAAAAATACCCAAACCACTATTGTGGTGAAAAAATGGGGAGAGATAACCCACGAATTTTAAGAGTTGATTGTTCCTATTTGTTTTGTGTGCTTTCCTTGAAAGTTTATTTAAAGAAAAAATCTAAATATTAAGAAAAAAATATTTACTGAAAAACTGAATCGAATCGTTGGTCTTCAAGCGTTGACCAAAATTAAAAACAACATATATGTTGTATATATATATATATTAATAAAAGCGAAACCGATAAATTTACTGACACACCATCTACATGTGAAGTAATATTATTAAGTTATGCGCTAGTAACATCGACATATACTAATTATATTTTTTTATTAACTTTTATTTAAATAAAACTTATTTAAAATTAACCCCCGTATTCATAAACGATTAGTAATTTAACAAACGTTTATTAAGTATAATTTTCATAGTAAATGTGTTCTTTAAACCTTTATTAAATTTTAGAAAAATTTTTATGAATACAGACATACAAATTTGTGTTTTTCTGCCCACAAAAAAAAAATACAAATTGATTTTAATAACAAAGTTGGTAATATTATGTTGATAATGCATTAAATTTGCACCAGTAAAAAAATTAATAGTTCCAATTAAATATTTTTTGATATTAACGACATTTTCTGCAGTTATGTTGTTGATGTAAGTAAACGTTTAATTCACTTGATTAAACATTTAATTAAAACTGATTTTATTTTTGATTAATGGTTTAATATATGGTGAAAAAAACTGTAGTCGAAACCAAAAACTGTTGAACACAAAACGCAAATTTGTGTACAACTTTTCGCTTTTTGAGTTGGTTTGACAGCGACAGCTTACATTTAATGAAGCAGAAGTAAAAGCAACAGTGGAAGAAATAGAATTTTTCTTCCATGACTGCAGTTTTTTAAACGCTGGTTTTATCAAAAAAAAGCTTTTTTCGGGAATATTCGCAAACTCATTTTAGAAATTTTTGTGCATCTTTAAACTTGTTCTGGCTATAAATATACCCATCAGAGCAATGAGTAATTTTTTCGCTACTCATACTGACTCATGAAACTGTAAGTTTAAGTGTGTAGACATCATTAAAAATCAACTACTCTTATCCACTCATACTCACGAGAGCAATAAATATGAGTGCGAAGTCGACATCATACGCATACTCATAAATGACCTCAGTTTGATTTATAATTTAAGGAAAAAACTTTTTCACTACTCATTATTGTTGTTTCTAACGCCTCTTTAATTGATACAGTAACAGGCGAATATCGATTAATCAACTCTATAACTTATACACTTAATGTGATGTTATAATAGTATCGTAAAAATGGCAAATGTGGATTGTGATCGTTTTTATTAAAAGTTCGCTTTGTTTGTTACAAACGTAGTAATTAAAGTGAAATTTTAAAAATAAATTCAGTGGAGCCAAAAACAGGTATGATATATGTACAGTATTCGTTATAACCGTGTTTTATTGTCTTTAAAACCATCCTGTGAACAAAAACGTGTACAATTAAATTTTCTTTCGAAAATCTACATAAAATAATATGTGCTACTACTTTTTAGTAATATTTAATCATAATAATAATTTTTAAACATAACACAGCGCAAAATGAAACATTTATCATACATAAAAGCATAAAAATGTAACATTCTGCAGAAACAGAATGAATTATTAGCTGGAGTGTAGTGATACGTAAAAATGTTCAGACATAAATGCATATACAGCTGTAATAACTACAAAGCACATATTTATGTAGTATATCTTATATACATAAATATTTGCTTATGTATTTATTGTAAGTAGAGTTTTTTCCTGGGATTTCCCATCCCGCGAATTTCTGGGGTATTAAACTGTTTTGAATTCCCGCTTTCCCGGGAATTAATTGCGGTATTCGAGGGACATTTTGAACAAACCAAAATAGCGTTTTTCGAGAGTGGGTTTTATATGAGGCTTATGCTAAATAATGCCTGGATCTTCACGCAATTTAGGAGAGTGGTTTTGAGTGTTATAATCTTAATTGGATCAAATTTATCAACAAAGGCGTAACGTTACGGTTTTAGCCACACTTGCGTTATATAGAGCATGAGGTTAATTATGGACCGATGCTCACGAAATTTGGTGTTGTGATTGCAAAAATTTGTTGAAAGTTAAGCACAATCGGTTCATTTTGCCAACAATTTATGTAGGCTGTTGTAAATTTTTTAGGGACGTTGTTCTACATTTGTGGGCATAGTTTTTTTTCCCACACCTTTCCATCACAAACTGCTAAAGAGAACTAGAAACAATTTGACACGCAAACTGTTCTTTTCTGTTTAGTCGTTCGGTGGTATTTGAACAGATGGACATGGCTAAATCGATTTAGAATTTCTCAAGGATCCAGAATATATGTATATACATATATATCTGTGACATTTCGACAAAACATCTTAAGTCAAATTTAAAAAGTTGAAAAAAATGTTGTAGGTCAAACGAATTTTCATTCAAAAAACATTTTTGTTGACGTTTTTAAAATTTTGTATTATAAACGGAATTTTTCTTTAATTTTGGTTTATTTTATTATTTAATAAAAATGATTTCTTTACTGAGCTTTTTGTAAAAACTTTTTTGCTATCTTATCTCGACTTAAGATGTTTTGTCAAAATGCCACAGATATACATATATATATATATATATTTTTTTTTTCTGGTATTATTGAAATAATAAAAAAGTGTCACATATCAAATGACAAACTTAAACTACTTTCATTAACAACTGCTGATTAAGGATTTAAATATCTTATAATCGGTTAAATATCTTATAAAAAACGTCAAGTGAAATTTTATTTTTTGGCGGGATTGCCGGGAAAAAGTAGTTTTATTTCCCGCTTTCACGGGAATCCAAATAGTGCGGGAAAACAAAAAGTAGACATATAGGGTGTTTTTTTCAGTGGTATAGAACTTCGAATTGAAATAAAACACAAGAAAATCGTTTTAATGACCATCAATTTGGCTTTATTGGAAGGATAATTTTATGCCATTAATGTTTAAATATGATTTCAGGCATGTGGCCGCCGCGGCTGTCTCGAATAAAGCCAATTCTACAGGTCCAATTTTCAACCACTTTTTCGAGCATATGGGGCCGTATGTCGGCAATAACGCCACGAATGTTGGCTTCCAATTCCCCTAACGTTTCTGGTTTGTTGGCGTAGACGAGCGACTTCACATATCCCCAAAGAAAATAATCCAATGGTGTCAAATCACACGATCTTGGTGGCCAATTGACAGCTCCATTCAGCGAAATTATGCGCTCATCGAATGTTCCCTTCAATAAATCGATTGTGGCGTGCGCTGTGTGGCGTGCGCTGTGTGGCATGTAGCGCCGTCTTGTTGGAACCACAACTCATCCACATTTATGCCATCCAATTCGGGAACAAAATAGTCGGTTATCATGGCTCTATACCGGTCTCCATTAACGGTAACTGCCTCTCCAGCATTATTTCGGAAGAAGTATGGCCCAATGACTCCACCAGCCCATAGAGCACACCAAACAGTCAGTTTTTGTGGATGTTATGGCGTCTCAAGGGTCTCATGTGGATTCTCTTCACTCCAAATGCGGCAATTTTGCTTGTTGACGTAGCCATTCAACCAAAAATGAGCCTCATCACTGAACAAAATAAACAAAGTAAACTTCGCGAACTGAACCGTTATTTTCGAAATAAATTTGCACGATTTGCAAGCGTTGTTATTTTGTTATTTTGTCAACCTGTTCATAATGAAATGGCAAACCAAACTGAACATAAATGACATTAGAGTTGCCAGATTTGACCACAAAATGCCAGTTTTATCTCTATTCGAAAAACAAACCTGTAAAAAAAACACCCTTTACATACGAATGTATAGGTATATATATGTATGCTTAAAAGTGGTACAACAAAATTGTTCTCCAACTCATGCCATACAATTACAATGTTTATATTTCTGCAAAATATATATGTATGAATGCATGTATGTAAGTGTGTTTGTTCGAGTGTATGGGTATTTATATGGTAATGAGGATATCAAAATCTTACAAATACAAATATACATATGTATATACGTATGTACTCGAATATGTTAAGTACGGAGTTTCACATTATTTTTTCAGCTTTCTCGTTATTGCCAATTTTTTTTTGTTTTACTTGTAAAGTGCACTCGTTTATGCAAAAGCCGAAATAAATTTTAAGAGTCACTAGAAACGAAAACGCAAATGCATACAACTACAAAGACTTAGTGCGTAACATATTATTTGGTATATTAAAGCAGTTTTTTTAATACATTTTTATATACAGACACCAGCAAAACCCGGTACGCTTCGCTAACCTTAATAGTAGGCTACAAGTGCAATATTTATTAATCATGTCTTTTTATTTTAGGCTTCTGTGTAAAAAATCCCTGATCGCATATTAAAAAGTCTGCTTCTTCAGATTGAAAAGAACTTCAAAATACTTTAGTTAATTCCAACGAATATTTTTAATACCAAATCAAAATATTAATTGCGTTAAGCATTAACGAACTGCCGGAAATATATACACCGTTAGCCATAACAATTTAATAGTCATTTCTTGTCTTATATGTCATGCATTTCTCCTCTGTACTATCGGTGAACAGGAGGAATGTATCCTTTCCAGCATCTGTAATTATTAGACCCTGTTGTACAGCAAAACACGGAGATCATCTGATGTTACTGCAGCAGCGTTTAACACTTCCTGCATTGCTGTGCTGCGCTGACGAAGAAGCGACTAGCCATAATAGGATCTCTTAAAAATACCTCCCTTAAATCAGACGTTTCAAGAATAGTGCAGATTTTTTTCTGGTACCAAATAAAAAAATACGCTGCTCTGTAGCAAACTCTTCACCAAATCATATTTTTAAAAAATTGCTTTTCTGTCTAACCACTGTGTTAAAGACTATTTGTCTACAAATAATTTTATTGTTTCATTTATGCCAGAATGCATTAGTGTGTAAAATACTATATGTATGCGTGTGTGGTTGTGTATGTGAATATATCATCATGCAGATATGAATGAATGTCGTTTATGAATTTATGTATTTTTATATAAATGCTCATTATTGCTGAAACATAAGGAATGCATGTCATTACCATTTACATTAAATGCAGTTCCTATGAATAAAAACTGAATATAATAAGAATCCTAAAGTAGTTTTTTCTTGAATTTTATTCTACGTTCGCACTTTGCCAAGAAATTGGAAAGGGAAGTTTAAAACTTTTTAAAGACATTTTATGAAAATATAACAATTTTTAAATAATTTGTTTTAAAATGTTCCCAAGTATTTTTAATTCGTTGTTCTACATTAACCATATCTACCTTAAGGTTATTTTTATTCTGGGAAAAATCATATTTTATAATACGGTTGGGGACCCCTGCTATCAACAACATCTCCTTAAAACAAAGCACAATCATATTTTTAAAGAAAATGGATTCAAGCAATTCTTGTTTTCTTTTCATCATAAAAATTCGCGCGTAAAACATGCTCAAGTAATTTACCAATCTTCATTTGCTTGGAAACAAACTTAAAGAAAATAAAAAAAAAAAATAAATAAAAAAATAAAGAGCAAATAACACTTATATTCACACATGCAAATAAATGCATATAAATATATGCTGCTATAATCTTTTTTTAGCAATGAACAATTTTCCGGGGACAAGTAAAAGATCATAAAGCTGCAAAGAAGCAAAATCCTTAAAAAGGAAATTTATTTATGCCAATTATGGGGAGTATTATTCAATTCGTGGCATTGCTGGTAAAGAGAATCCTCTTTTAGTATTTTTTAATAGAAAATTTATACTAAAGTTATAACATTTTTTTAAGAAAGTTAGTTTTTCCATACAACAGATGAACTCTCATAGAATTTTGCAAGAACAAATTTTTTGTTGAAATATTTTTTACATAAAATTTTTCGGTTAACTTTTGTTCTATAGAAAATTATTCGAATTAAATTTTTTTTAAAGCAAATTTCTCAGAAAACCACTCACTTTTCTATAAAAACTTCTCGATAAACTACTAACCGCTATAAATTTTGATAATTAACGTACAGTTCATTTCTCGATGAACTTTTCTATAAAAAATTTTTAACGATTTTTACTATAAAAAATTTCTCAATGAAATTTTATATAGAAAATGTCTCAATGAAATTTTGTATAGCAAATTTCTCAATAAAAATTTGTAATGAAAATTTCTCAATAAAAATTTGTCAAGAAAATTTCTCAATGAAATTTTGTATAGAAAATTTCTCAATCAAAATTTGTAAAGAAAATTTCTCAATGAAACTTTGTATAGAAAATTTCTCAATGAAATTTTGTAAAGAAAATTTCTCAATAAAATTTTTTATAAAAAATTTCTCAATAAAATTTTGTATAGAAAATTTCTCAATAAAATTTTGTATAGAAAATTTCTCAATAAAATTTTGTATAAAAAATTTCTGAATAAAATTTTGTACAGAAAATTTCTCAATGAAATTTTGTATAGAAAATTTCTCAATCAAAATTTGTAAAGAAAATTTCTCAATGAAACTTTGTATAGGAAATTTCTCAATGATATTTTGTATAGAAAATTTCTCAATAAAATTTTGTATAAAAAATTTCTCAATAAAATTTTGTATAGAAAATTTCTCAATAAAATTATGTACAGAAAATTTCTCAATGAAATTTTGTATAGAAAATTTCTCAATAAAATTTTGTATAGAAAATTTCTCAATGAAATTTTGAATAGAAAATTTCACAATGAAATTTTGTATAGAAAATTTCTCATTGAAATTTTGTAAAAAAAAAAAATTCTCAATGAAATTTTGTAAAAAAAAATTTCTCAATCAAAATTTGTAAAGAAAATTTCTCAATCAAAATTTGTAAAGAAAATTTCTCAATGAAACTTTGTATAGAAAATTTCTCAATAAAATTTTGTTTAACAAATTGCTCAATGAAATTTTGTATAGACAATTTAACAATAAAGTTTTGTATATAAAAATTCTCAATTAAATTTTATATAGAAAATTTCAATGAAATTTTGTATAGAAAATTTCAATGAAATTTTGTATAGAAAATTTCAATGAAATGTTGTATAGAAAATTTCTCAATGAAATTTTGTATAGGAAATTTCTCAATGAAATTTTGTATAGGAAATTTCTCAATGAAATTTTGTATCGGAAATTTCTCAATGAACTTTTCTATAGGAAATTTCTGAATGAACTTTTCTATAGGAAATTTCTCAATTTAAGATATCTATAGAAAATAACTCAATGAAAATTTCTATATAAAATTTCTCAATGCATCATGATTATTGATTTCTGTACGAGAATATGGATGACATTTTGGCAACGAGGTGTGAATTCAATAGGATGGCGCCATAAGCGTCATACGGCGACCGCAAGCCGTATAATTTATATATGGGTTTATGTTTATAAACTGTTCGTATTATTTGTGAAATATGCCCAGCAACGTCTAGAATTCTCTTCGTCAAGAACGGCCCGAAATCATTGTCGTGTCTTTCGAATAATAGAATTTGTTTTAATAACTATCTTATTGTTTGTGTGGTTTTTTCAATTTTAAGTTATATCGCGCCTTTAAAACGCAAGCAAAATTATTAGTAAGTATTTTTGGTAAAATTAATGTAACCACATAATATTCTTTTGAAAATGTACAACGGAAAAATGTTTAAGCATCTTAAAGAAAAGAAGAACAAAGCAACAGCAGTAACGAAAAATGAAAACACTTTTCAGTTCGAGTAGTTAGTTTTAGTAGTTGAATGTTCTTTTTTGTTTGTGTTAAAAAAAAAACTAAAATATAAAAATAAACTTAAGTATCATTTGTAAAGTGTCACGCCTGTGCATAAGATTAGTGTCTGGTATCTTTACAACAACATGGTACACTGACATAAAACCAACAACATAAAAAAAAGAAAGCACACTAATACATGTTTGGTTTAATGTATGTATTATTTTTGTCTTATAATGGTCCTCTATCTTTAGAACTTAGTCGTAAAATAAACTATTTCTACGAAACATGCAAAAAGGCATTTACACTT
This sequence comes from Pollenia griseotomentosa, assembly GCA_963931875.1. Classification (NCBI taxonomy): domain Eukaryota; kingdom Metazoa; phylum Arthropoda; class Insecta; order Diptera; family Polleniidae; genus Pollenia; species Pollenia griseotomentosa. The sequence continues at coordinate 128,805,096 of OZ007562.1, forward strand.
ACGACTACGTGTAAGTAAAAAAAATTATAAAATGGGGCAGGCTTAAAAGTCCTTTTTCACTACACAAATTCTTAAATGGACCCAACATATGTATCTTTAATAGAACAAATTTCGAAAAGATTTTCAACAGAAAAATTCTTCTGAACAAATTTTTAATCAAAAATATTTTGTGAAAAAATTTTCAACAGAAAGATTTCGTGAACCAATATTTGAAAGAAATTTTCTCGTTTATAAATTTCCAATCACAAATTTTCTGCTAGAAATTTTTAATCGAAAATTTTTGGTTACAAATTTTTAATAGAAAACTTCTATTTAACCACTTTTCAATAGGAAAATTTCATTTGAATTGTTTTTGAATGATGCAAACTACTTTAACTCTTTCGGCACGGGAGACGATTAGTTAGTTTCAAGTTTTTGCAATGTGCTATTTCTACAAAGATATGCATATTAAACTTATATTTATTTTTTTTCGTGTGCCGCTACACCCAGAGAAAAAACATGTTTAAATATGGTCACCTCCAACAAAACTATTTTTAAAGAAAATTTTAAACATATTATGATTCATTTAACAATATTATTGTCACCGACAACCATATTGTGGTTGAATTAGTCCTCCATTATGGTCAAAAATAACAAAAACATGTTTAACACTTATAATAGCATGGTTGATTTTCAACCATAGCATGTTGCTCTTGAAAAAGAGGAAAATATTATTGTTAATTTTAAAACAAATTATTGTTATATTTAACCAAAACATGTTCAAAGGCAACCATAATATGGTTGTGGCTTCTTGATGGAGGACTTATTTAACCATAATATGGTTTTAGATGACAATAATATGGTTATATTAACCATAATATGTTTAAAAGTTTATTTTAAAATAGTTTTGTTGGAGGTGGCCATATTTAAACATGTTTTTTCTCTGCGTGTACCCAGGGAAGAGACTTGGGGTGGGGCATATATGTTTCATCAGATGTTTGGCATGGGAAATATAAGTCCCATTAATCGTAAACATATAAAAAGGGTATACAAAATCAAGAAATTGGTTTCTTTTTACTATGTAAATTCATATATTTGATCCACGAATTTACAGCTGACATCACCAATCTAAAAAAATTTATTTCCACCATATCTGTGATTAAAGGTCTAGTTCATACATTTTGGATAACTGTTCATAAAACTCCTCCAAACAACACGTTTTATGACAAGACTTGGTTTAATATTTGTATTTAAACGTCTAAATAAATAAATGGGACAGTTTTGAATCATTTAAAGTGAAAAACTTTAAGACTCTGGGCACATTCAGTGGGATACATATGTCCCAATAGGTGCGAAAGGGTTAAATAATAAACGGCTCTTAAATTAAAAATTCCTCATAATCAATTTCATAATCGAAAATTATTCGTGAACAAGTTTTTATTAGAAAATGTAGCTTATTATCAATAAAAAATTTATCGTTAACAAATTTTTAATAGAAAAGCTTTCGTAAACTAATTTTCAACAGTAAATTTCTCGTAACTTAATTAATTCTGAACAGAAATTTTCCCGTGAATAACTCTTTGATTGCAAATTTTGCAAAAACAAATTCATAATCGAAAATTTCCCGTTAACAAATTTTTTCTATGAAATTATCATTAGAAAATTTCTTGTAAACAAATTTTTAATAGAAAATCACTCGTAACCAAATTTTAAATAAAAACTTTTAAGTTAACAACTTTTGAATTGTAAAGTTCGCATAAACAAATTTATTCTCAAAAACATTTTCTTGTGAACAAATTCTTGTTTGAAAATTTCGCATAAACAAATTCATAGTTGAAAATTTCTTATGAACAAAAATCTTGTAAGGGAATTTTTTGTAGCAAATTATCAAAAAATTTTCAATTGAAAAACTCTCTTAAATAAATTTTTAATAGAAATTTTCTAGTGAACAACATTTTAATTGAAAATCTATCATAATCGAAAATTTCTCGTGGACAAATGTTAAGTAGAACATTTTTTTCATCAAATTATCAATGAAAAATTTCTCGTGAACAAATTTTTATTCGAAATTTTTTGTAGCCAATTATGAATTACAAATTTCTTGTAAACAAATTTTTAATAGGAAATGTCTAGTAAACTTATTTTCAACAGAAAACTTCTCGTCAGTTTGAATAGCAAACATAATAACAAATTTCCCGTAAACAAATTTTTAATAGAAAATCTCTCGAAAAATGGTAAATTGGAGTAACATATTTTCTTTTTTATTAAATAGAAATATGCTCCATTTATTTTTAAAGAAATTTTCTGATCGCTCTTCTATTTCCCACTAGCATAAGTTGCTGTGTGTATTTGTGTGTTACGATAAGTTCTTGTTCAGAGTATTTTTTCTTCATCCTACATTTTCTCATGTTTTTGTTCTTTGAATTTTTTATCTTTGTATTTTTCTTTTTTTCCTACTTTCTGGTGTGTTAAGAGTATCTCAGCTCATTTTTAGATGTTGTTAATGTTGCTACTTTGTTCCATTATTGAAATTACTTGAAAGTGGTTGAAATAATGTTGAAGTACCCACCCTGCTGTTTGTTTGTTATCTTTTTCTGTTGGCTCCTTTTATTTTTCTTTTTTGTTCTGGATGTTGTTTTTTTTTTTTTTTTTTGGTTGCTTGGATAAAATGATGGCGTTGTTGATGTGATACTGATGCCGAAGATAATAATGATGTTCTGATTAATAATGAAGATATTGTCGTTTACAAAAAAAAAAAAAAAAATTCAGGAAAAAACTGTGCAAAATGTGGCAACAAAAAGAACAAAAACATGATTTTTGTCTTAGTCATTTTATGGAATTGCCATACATACTCTTCTTTCCCCAATTTCATAGTTAATTTATAAAGATTCGAAATTATAAGTAATAGATACAATATTTGATATTAATAGAAAGGTCCAAATATGTGCGTGTGTGTGGGTGTGTAACAAAAATGAAAATATGTTTTTATTGTTAAAATATTTCTCATATTTGAATAATAGAAGACATTTTATTTGAAGTGTTTAGTTGAATAGTTTCCTTATTATTAATATTGTTGTTATTGTTGTAGAATAAAACTAAGTCAAGATATACTTATTTACAAAGAAACGAGGTTATTTTGGGAAACTTTGAAGATGTACAATAAGGTGTGTCCCAGCAAGTATTTTGTATCATAATCGAATCTTTTATTAATCAGTTCTAGCGTGAAATAACCGCATATGAGCTAGTTTTTCGATCTTAAATGATACTATCATTGTGAGAAAGTTGTACCCTATCGGTTAACCACCTCAAAGAATTATTAATGACAAAATTTTCTGATTCCTTTTTGAGCATAGAATTAATTATGCGTGAATCCTAATTCAATCGCAATAATAAATCGGTTTTAAACTCAAAACATTTAGTAATCAGTTTTTGAACATATGAACGAATCATATGTGAATCCTTTTTCAATCGCTCAAGTGGTATATAGGTTTTTTATCATCAAAAGCAATCTGAAAAGACACATTTAGGTTACTTTTTACAATAAATTATCACCCAAATGATTCTTTTATTGTTTTGTCATAATGCTTAAAAATCGTTGCCAATAACATTGATCGGCAAGACCTTGTGAATCCGCATTTGACCTCCGTTTTCCCTTATGATCCACCGTTTTTGGCGAAACCCTACTCTTTTTAATCCATTTTCGATAATTTTATAGCTTTGAGTTCAATTTAGAGAGATATAAAGAATTTTTTTAGTCGTTGAAATTCTCCAAAGTTCTTAAAATTCCTTTAGTAAATCTCTCAATTTCAACAGTTCCCTGTTTTGGGCGAGGATTCTGTGCTCTTGTGTTGCCTAAATGGAGTAGAAGGGTTAAATTTTTTATTAGTTCGTTTTTCTAAGGTTGCTTTACTAGTAAAATTAGTCACGCGAGTGTAAAAATCATGTTTGCGGGGAATTGTCTTTAAAAGCCCAACGAAAATCTCTTTCTCCGCTTTCAGGATACATTTTGGAAGCAAGCCTTAAAAGAAGGTCAAGACAAAGACTTTAGAGCCGTAATATTTTAAAATATGACAAAGAATTTGAGAAAAATTTTTAAAAAGTGGATTAAAATAAATTTTAATGTGTTTTGTTATGTGTGTATGTAGACCTTTTCACTTGTTAAATATTAATATTATAGAGCAATTCCATATGAAAGCGATCACCTTTTGGACGACCCCTCTCCGATTTTAAAATAAATAGTCTCAATCGATTGCCCAGCAAAAAATAATGTACCTACATTTTTTTTTATAGTGACTGGTTTAGTGGTGGTGTACACCACTGTCATGTGACAAAATTGAAGAATTCTTCATAAGGGACCTCATTGAAAGTTGTTTTAAACAGATTTTAATCATTTATGGCTTGTTTTGTTTGTAGCTTCGTTTGTCGCCCGCCTTTTCACGAAAAAAAAGTGTCAATTTCATGCACAGTGTAATTTTTAAAATGTATTTTTAACAAGGTGGTCTCTTAAATGCTCTTCTCCTGTCCAAACAAGGAGTCGGGGCCCATTTTTTTATTGCTGATTCTTAAAGCAAAAATTATGGGGAATCCAAAAAAAAAAAATTAGCCGGAAAATTTAGGAGCTTCTGTGAAAAATCGGAAAATTTAATGTTCATGGGAAAATTTAAAGGTAAATTTCTAAGAAAAACTAGGAAAATTTTATTTTTCAATTAAAGCCTGATTCAATACCTTTCCAACGAGCTATCACTCGTTGCGATCGCTTTAGTAGTTTTTTTTTTTAACAACTTTCAATGAGGTCTCTTAGGAAGAATTCTTCAATTTTGTCACATGACAGTGGTGTACACCACCACTAAACCAGTCACTATAAAAAAAAAAAAAAATATGTAGGTACATTATTTTTTGCTGGGCAATCGATTGAGACTATTTATTTTAAAATCGGAGAGGGGTCGTCCAAAAATTTGCCAATTTTGATCGTTTTCATATGGAATTGCTCTATAAAATTATTAAATATGAATTTATAAAAATGGAGTGGGTAGGCTTGGTGGGGAATAAGGGAAAACGTAGGTCATATTCGGATTCAGAAGGTCATTTACATTAGAAGCAGCTAAATGGTTCGGGCTCGATGGTTTTATTTTTTGTTAGACCAGTATAATCGTTAATTTAATTTGTGTCAATTTAGTATTAAAAAAAAAAAACTGGTAGAAGCCTTTTAAAACGACTAAAGGCCCAACCAAAATGTGCTTTAGTCTTAGCAAATGTACGAATAAATGTAAATCATATTGAACTTAAGGAAACTTTTTGTTAAATTTTATGAAACTGTTATTTGCTTAAGCAAAGTCCGAAACTTATCGCACATTCCCTACGGAACGAAATGTTTTTCAACTTTGTTTTGGTTTTTTTTTTAATTAATTAATTTTTGACAGAAGATTAAGCAAGGCTATTCATATTACGTTTGGGCTTATAGATTTCCTTGAAATTTTCTAATTAAAAAAATTTCTACGGAAAATTTGCTCACGAGAAATTTTCTATTTATAATATTGCTCACAAGCACTTTTGTATTAAACACTCCCACCGTGAACAAAGACTGAACAGTTTATTCCCCCGAAATTTAGCTTTTCCCATACAATTTTTAGGGAAAAGGGAACGGGGGAAATTTTCGTTGCGTTAGGGGCTTACAACTTTGTTACGAAACATTTATTGTTAAAAATTGCAGTCAAAGTAGAAAATCTGCAATTTCTTCTAATTATTAATTTGTCATTGGCCAAAAAAAAAATGGCTTTTACTTCTGATTCACTTAATCGAAACAGAAACTGTCAAACCAAAGTTTTAAGCAATATTTCGTTTTTTGTTCGACAGTTATTGGTTTCGACTGCAGTTTTTTTTTAACTCTTTATAAGCAACAGTTTTACTTGTAACAATATCAAAGCTTAAACAAAAACAACAACAACAAACAGTGAGCTTATCTTTTCTTACATTCCCCACTACAATTGGTTGGAATTCTTCCAACATTAGTTGTAGTTGTAAGTAGGTTGAGAAAAAACAAAATGAAAACAAAAACAACTTGCTTTATTGCTGTCGCAAAAATAAAGCATGCTGCCAGAGTTTAGTTGTTTTAAGCCATGCACTGGCCAGTTTATTATCAAAGTAATTTTTGGGAATGCAATATTTTTAATTTACAAGATTTTGCTAGTCGTGCTTAATTCCCAATTTTTATTCTAGATAAATGATCTGGCCTAAGCAACCAGTGGAATGCACATAGGAATAGCTTATCCCTTCAACAATAAATTTCAGCGTTTTTATCAAGAATACAAATTGGGAATTAAGCAACAACTTGTAAATTAAAAATTTTGTATTCCCAAAAATTACTTTGATAAGAAAATTTTTATCGTCTAGAAGTTACAACTATTTGTTAAATTCCTGAAAATATCTTCAAATTTCTGCCACATACATTTTTATTTGCAATAAGTTTCTGAAACTATTTCCATATGTTTTAATATGTGTATGTCTTGTTATTTCGACTATGAAAACAAATAGAATCCGTTTAAATTTTTACTATTTAGCGTGAAACTAACGCCCTTTGTTAAGCTACGGTCAGACTTATCAAATATTTGACGAAAAAAACGGGACCAACAACCAAACTAAAAAATCATTTAGCTTAATATCGATATTTATTTTGATTAAAATACCACATCTTACAAAAAACTTTTTTTTGCTATGTCTAGTAGTATAATTAGTTTATTTTGTAATATTAAGACCATTTTAAATCTCACTTACTATTAACAAAAGTAGGGGTTATGCTTATTTGATCAAATATTTAATAAGTGTGACCGTAGCTTTAGTTTTTTTTTTTTTTTATTTAGCATGTGGTTGAACATTGTTTTTGTAAAGTTGTAGTGATACATGGCAAATAAATACACTATTCAGGATAGAAGTTACAACGACAACAATAACAAGTACTTTGGAAACTTTATTTTGATAAATGTTTCAATTTATGTTGAGTGATTGATGAATTGTAGATATTTTACACAAACACACATATACAACCATAAAAAAGTTGCTGAAGAATAAACGGAAACAGCAACCAAAATAAAGATAAAAGCTTATTTTTTTTTATTTTATGCATTCAGCCATTTGGGACACCTAGTGGAACAAGAAGAATAAATTAATACGGTTTCATAGATACACTTATTCATTCCTTTTCATATACAAAAATAAAAAAGAAAAACATTTTATAAGATAACAAAGATACATATGTACAACTGCAATAAACATTTATCATGTATGTGTATGTAAACATATACACACCAATACTTAAAAACAAGTACATGTAGTATTTATGGCTATAAATACTAGCATTTAAGAACAGGCGGGCGGAAAAGGTTTTTACACTAACATTTTCTCTATATTTGGCTCTGCGTGTAAAAATTTGATAACTTATGCCGGGAAATTTTGATAAAAATCTGTAAAATTTTTAGATGGTCTAAAAAGTACGCAGAAAAGAATATGGTTGGAGGTAACAATTATCTAAGAGCAGTAAACTCTGGTTGACTTATAACAACACTTTGTTTGAAGGAGACCATTTATGGTTCACAAAGGCCAATAAAGAATAAATTGTATTTTCGAAACTAACTCATTGCAGACCTACAGGCCACCTGTAGGTCATAGCAGACATTTCAAGTTCCACATCGTGTCCATTTTTATTGAAACTAAATGTAGTCTTCGGGGTATCAGCAAAGCCTTCAGGCTAGCTTTTTGCAGCGGATTTAGTCACTACATATTTGGAATGGCACACACTACATATTTGGAATGGCACACGCTGCTGTATTTGCCCTTCATCGATTTTGAAAAATCGTTTGATACTCTTACACACTATGAACAATATGAAGCCCACCAGCCTGCAAAGGCACTCCAGATATAATAATTGATATCATGAAAGCACTCTACCACAAAGCAACCTGTCGTATCCTGCACGAATGATGCGGCAGTAGGTCAGAAAATATCATAACTGGCGTTGTTCAATCCCCTTTAGACTTCAACATTCTCCTGGACCTAAAAATGAATCGAACTGCAGCTATGTGAAGAGAAATTACTTGGGGACTCAAGAGTCGACTAGAAGACCTGGATTACAAAGATGACATCTATCTTCTTTCGTATGGGCAAGATGACATGCAGACAAAACTTATATCAATACAGGCGCAAGCTGTCAAAGTAGGTCTTAATATACAAAATGCCAAAACAAAGGTCATGCGAATCAAAACCTCAAACACCACTGCTCTTTAGAACGAAAACCAAGTGCTTGAAGATGTGCTGTCTTTTTCTAGCAGTATATTAACATCATCAGGTATTTTGGGTACAGATATACAGAGTAGAATTAAATCTAGGAACAACCGACTTCATGCCATTTGGCGCTCTTCACATATCCCAATCAACAACAAACTAAAAATCTTTAATGATTGTGTGAAATCGGGGGGGTGCTTTAATACCATGGTAGATAAGGCCATGATGGCTTTATCTCTCATTCAATAGGGAGATAAAGCCTTTTTTGTTTTTTTTTTCATTTGAATGGGAGATAAAGCCATCATGACCTTAGCTCACATTAGCAATACTAGAAAATGGCTTTATCTCTCATTTCAGTTTCGGAGACACTAAAGTTAAGTATTGAAATCTGGCTTCGCATACTAAAGTTTTTCTTCGTGGCGGCCTGCGGCCGCGCTTAGGGGTTTTTTCCTCCAGTAGGACGCGGTAGGTGGCTTCGCTGAATAAAGTTTTCCTGCGTGCGTCTCAAGAATAAAAAAATGATTTTCAATGATAACTAAGGATTTTCCCTTTTACAGAATGTTTACACCATGCATAACAAATTTCTGAAAAAATATGGCCTTATCTCTCATTTGCGAAAAAAAATGGCGATATCTCTCATATCGCAAAATTTTAAATATGACCTTACCTCTCAATGATTGGACAATAAGGCCATTATGGCTTTATCTCCCATTCAATTGAGCAATAATGCCATGATGGCCTTATCTACCATGATTTTAAAGAACCCCCCGTGAAATCAACTTTTTTATATGATTGTTAGCCATGGAACTGTGCTACAAAAGACATAAACGTTGTCCAAACCTTTACTAACCGATGTTTGCGAAGAATCATGAACATTTTCTGGCCGATAATATTCTCTTATTGAAGTTTATAGCAAAGAACAAACCAAATTCATATTAAAAGTGAAATAACAAGAAGGAAGTGGAGATGGATGGGTGAGAAAACCAGACAGCGATATTATTACTTCTGTCATTGAGTTTAAAGGCCAATGAAGTTGTAGGCAAGGCAGACAGAGCATCCCACACTTGGCGACGTTAAGCAGAGAAGGAGACTGGTACAAAAGAAGATCTTGAATCGGATAGATTCAAGTGGAAGGAATTTATTATGGTCCTATGATCGTTGTAGAATCAAAAGGAAATAATATATAATATATATATTACTGTTAACTTTTCACATTTTATTGTTGCAGCACTCATACTATGATACAGAAGCTTGTTTGTATAAATATTAGTATATGGGTTACTTGGATCTTAAACAGAGGTTAGAATTCTGTTCTATATTTTGTAAAATTTTAAGTTTCTTTTTAGATTGCTCTCATATACATTAACTATTATATATGTACGTCAATGAAACCGTGATTTTATACAAGTATACAATGCCGACCATTGCCAACTTGGCGCCCAGTGTAAAATTTGGTCTGGCAGCCTTCTCTTGGTCCTTGAAATCTTTTTATTAAATCTGTGGCCGTATTCTGTAATTCGTTAAAGCTAAATCTCTATCGCTAAAGATCTATAAAGTTGCATTGCTAAATTTCGCAATACCATAAATATTTAATTCGCAGCAGTTTTATCTTTTAATGTCATCGCAAAAATTTTTAAACTTTGCATTCTCAAAGGCATTTTAGCGATAGAGATTTAGCTTTAGCCAAGCGAATTACAGAATACGGCTGCTGGTTTAAAAAACTGTTTTTCTTTTGAAAAAGGTCAGATCGCCAATGGATTTTATACGGCCCACACTAATATGTCATTCCGTATAAGGATTCTTGCGAAATAATGAAGACGCGTGATCACCTTAATAGATAAAGTTCGATGACAGAAAAGTTTAAGCAAACTAAAACTCTTATTTTTGAGATTGTGGGCTTAAAATTTTCCATAACTTCCAAATAATTCTCACTGCCAGATATGTTTATATCGAAACCGTTGCTATTCATGCGTATTCTACAATTGATAACTAACTTTCAATTAAGTCAAAGTCTTACTTGAGTTGTGTGTTTATAATTGATCATATCAGTCTCTGCCTAAATTCGTTATTACTGGCACAAACTTATCAAATTGGTTGAATTTATTAATTAGAAAAAAATTTAGATTATACATTTTTAATGTACTTTGCTAATACGTGCTAATAAAATGTGGACTATTATCGCTTTTTTCGTTTATGTCACTTGTTTTGACCTTAAAAATTTAAAACTAATTTCAATTTCATTAATAATTTCAGATTGATAAATTCTTCTACAAACACAATTTTTGCATAAATTTAACTTTCCGACACAGCTCCCATATAAAACCCTCTAGAAAAACATTTCTCATCCCAAACAATTTTATATATGCTTGAATAAGACGCTCTTATTTTAACATTTATTTCCAGTGTTATTGTAACTTCAGTTGAGCCGGTTTATTTTTAGTTATAGCGGCAATTAGTAAGTTTTTGTTTCGTATAAATAACACTCTTTAATGCCCTCGTTGGCACAAAACCTATTAAAAAAACGGTATGTCCTAATGGCAAAAAAAGTTGGGAATCGGTCTATTATCTAAACTCACACAATAATTTTTAGCGGTTCATAGATTTGTCTTGCGGGGCCCCTTTACTGCACAGATTGTATTACCCTGAATTCGCTACTGCTACTATGTGTTTTTGTATCTGACCAAAGTATGTAACTATTACACGTCAGCCTGTCTGAGTGTTGGTGGGGATGTGAGTCAGTTTGCAAATTTAGCATTAATCAAAAACTTAAACTGTGATACTTGAGTTGACAGATAAATGACCCCATTGTATTGACATGACATATTACAATATAACGGATTTTATTTAGTAACCGTCTTCCTAACTGCTCTACCAACGTTGTTGATGAGACGTAGATATGTACATATATATTCATGGAAGTTAAAGCATTGCAAACAGTACTTTTCACACTCATATTCTACAAAAATATTGCAGCAAAGATAGAGAAATAAAAGTTTATATTTTTTTTTTTTAAAAAAAGTGACATAAAAAAAAATTAAGAAAGTGTAGAATATTCTACACCCCACTTTTTAGAGAGAAGTGTTTGCAATTTGGTACCCATGGGCAATAATGAACCCCCCCCCCCCCCACGACAAAATTATGTCTTAAGATTAAGATTTATAAAAAAGTTTTGCTGATTTTATCTAGATTAATTAACACATCTATATGGGATTTTTTCGTCTATAAGTAATCTTAGGGAGGGGGTTTCTATGTTCAATTTTGGACCTAATAGCACAAAATTTGATATAGTGGATATTGTAAAAGGTATCTTTGCCAAATTGTATGTCAATAGCAGAACTTATAAGAAAGTTAAGTTTTTTCGGGTGTATTTTTTGTATGGGTGCTATGGCCACATAAAGAAAGATTCCCAAAATTTGTAAGATGATTTTATTTACATTTAAATATTCTTGGGCCAAATTTATCTAATCTTAGTTTCAAGATAACAAGATGGTTTATGGCCACAAGGACTCTATTCCGGAAAAAAGCTTGTATAGAAGCTATGTGAAATTATCAACCAGTTCTCACCATTTTTTATAGGCGTGCTTCAAAAATTATATACCAAATTTTATCAAACTGTGTCAGAAATTGTTACCTGTACGCTGCGCACTGGATTGACATGTACAGACATCCTGCTAGAAGGACATCGTTACATCGAAGCACACAGTAATTCTAAGCCAATCGGTATACTGTGTATAATACATTAGCACAGAAGCATAATACGCCTTCACCTATAAAATGTGACGTATTTTTAATACCTACATAAAATTTTTGGTAGTTGACTTTAAATATATCGAAGAAATTTCTTGTCGTCTTTTTCTTTTCTAGATTTCAATTCCAAACGGCACAGAAAAAATTCCAGCCAAATTATTTGCAATTTAAACATTAATAAAAAATAAAATCAGTTTTAATTGAAAATTTAATCAATTGAAATGTTACTTATATTAACAACATTTCTGCAGAAAATATTGTTTATATCAAAACATATTTAATTGATACTAATAATTTCTTTACTGGTGCAAATTTAATTAATTTTTTAATAAATATCACAAATTTTTTAATTGAAATCAATTTTTTTTGTTTCTGTGTGCTAAGGAGGGACCATACAAATTTCTTTCTTTAAAGTCTTTTGGAAGTAAACGTGTTTTTAACAGAGGGACTTGGCTAAATCAACCTACAATTAGTGAAGAGCACAGAAAGGGGCGTTAGATGAATAAATATTATTGAAAATAATACATGAAATTACAAAGTTAATATACCCTTTATCGCCACGCTCAGGGCTGCCAGATTCTTTTTCACCTTCATCGCCAAATAGTGTATTGAAAATCGCCAACATTTTATTTATTTAGATTTTAGGTAAAAAAATTCGTCAAAAATCGCCAAATAGGAGTTGTATATAAAAAAGTACACAAGAGTAATTTTACCTTTATTAAAATTTTCTATATTTACTCTTTTCTTAGTAGTGTGTTTGCATTGTAGTATTTTTAAAATTTGTATTATATTTTTATCGAAACATAATGGTCGACAAGAAATAAAAGAAAACATAAATTTCATAAAAGTTATATGCAAATTGGATATTTATTAGACTTCCCAGAAAACCCCCAATTGCAAGTCAACACAGTTTTCTAAAAAATTTCATAACATGAATTAATTTTAAAAATGAACTTCTGACCCAGATTCGTTTTGGATTCTATATAAAATCAGGGTTTTTAAAAATTTCAAGTAAATATTTTTTTATACCCTCCACCACAAATAGTCGTAAATAAGGATATACTTAGTTTTTCATTCCGTTTGAATGGGAATTTATTTAAAAAGTGAATCACTTTTGGTACTAATTTCACTATTTTTGCACAGTACCCAGTACACATTATAATTGTAAAATTTTTCAAACTCAATTTCTTATAAAAACGAAATCTATTCAATTTTATGAATTTATTTTCCAAAACAAATTATAAATTGACAAGTTTTTAGGCGAAGAGCGGATGATTGTTAGAAAATGATACTTAATCGAAATGTTGTATACTGTGCGTATTTTTTTTTAATATTTGAACAAATAATAACTTTTTATAAGAACAGTGTCTGAAAATCTAAGAAAGCTTAATTTTGATTCCAGATTTCCATAGCAAACATTTCTTAATGTTTAACAGATAATTATCTGGCAACACTATCAAATTATCATCTAAAACAATCGCATTCGTATTGCGATATTAAAATTTGTAATTTTGAAAAATTTCAAAGAAAAAACTTTACCCGTATTCATACAATGTTTCATATTAAAAAGAAAAAAAAGGTAAAATTCGTTTAAGAAATCGCCAACTTTTATAAATATCGCCATGTCGCCAAACACAAAATTTCATCGTCAAAGAGGTTAAGAAATCGCCACGTTTGGCGAGATATTGCCACATCTGACAGCCCTGGCCACGCATTGTTTTGGTGGACTCAAACACATTTCAACAAAATATATCAGTGCAAACATACATGTCGTATAAGTTATTTCATGTTAATAAAAATTATGTATACGCCTTATGACCCTTTTTTTATGCCGGAGTGTCGTACAGAAAAGTATAAAAAAATTCGAAATAAATTAACCCTTTGACGATCACGAAAGACCCGTCGTGTGATATTATACTTTTTGTAGTTTTTAATCATGTCTTTTGAACAGTGATGCCACTTCTTCTTTACTAAAAATTTCTAAAATTTTAGTAAAAAATGGCAAAACAAGATTTAATTACAAAAAACGAATGAGTATTAATAAAAAAAAAACTTACAGCATTTATTAAATACACTGAAATTGCGCATAAGATTATTTTGTTTGTATTGGTACATTTTTAATAACAATAAGCTTAACAAAAGAAATTTCTTTGTATAACGAAATTATCGATAAATGATTTTTTTTCTTTTTGTAAAAGTCATTTTTGCGTTAACTATTTAAGAAAAAATCAGCGTTTCAAAACAACTTATGCTGCGTTTCTATATTTTTTTTTTGGTGCAAAAATTTTAAAAACTTAAAAAAAAATTGGCTATTTAGAGACTAAAAATGGCTTAAGCTAGCCACTAAATCGCTAAATGAGCAACACTGGTCAGCAGACCTCTTGTACTCCCTAATAAAAAAAACTATACGACCATTATGGCACCATTGAATGCACGCAGCAAGCGACAACGCAACCTTGCTGCGTGAAGGGGAGACTGACTGGATTTATTTCATATTTGAATACACGTAGTGTGAATTTAAAACTGCAACTGCGCCAAAAAGGGGTGGATGAATATATTTCTGCGCTAACACAAATCAAATAGATATCGCTGAAAAGTGGTTAGGACGCTTATTTAATAAAAAAATTCTAGCAATAACTGGGATAAACGACGAATTTCTAAAAATTTTAAAAACTTGAAGAAAATGTTGCTATTTGGAGATAAAAAAAATCGCTAAATGAACAGCACTGGCCAGCAGACCTCTTGGAGTCACTAATAAATAAACTATAAAGACATCATGACAGCATTGAATGCACGCAGCAAGCGACAACGCAACCTTGCTGCGTGAAAGCGAGACTGACTGGATTTATTTCATATTTTAAAACACGAAGTGTGAATTTAAAAGAGAAAAAAAAAGAACCGTGTAGTAGTTTTACCGATCGCTGATCTGCTGCAACTGCCCCAAAATGAGGTAAATAAATTTATTTCTGCGCTAACACAAATCAAAAAGATATCGCTGAAAAGTGTTTAGGACGCTTATTTTATAAATAATTCTAGAAACAACTGGGACAAGCGACGAAATTCGCCCAACACAACGAATGTTTCGGTAAAAATTTGCTGTGTTAAAATTCGCAGCTGTTATATTTGCGAAAGTTATTAACCGTTTGTGCAAAGAGAGACAAATGTTGTAATCATATTAAAAAAATAGCTCTTTAAAGATTAAAAATTCAATTCAGTTTTTATTATCAACTATATAAAACAAATTTGCTTAAAACTGAATTATTTCCAAAGCCGTGTTTGTGAATTGTGATTTAATCACACAAAAACTTTAGTGACATACAGCAGACATGACATCACATGATGCGATAAAAAAGTAGACAAGTTTTTTTATATGTCATGTTTAGTGTTTAACATGATGGAAAATGAACATCTTTATACATTATAATGCTATATATTTAAACTTGTTTGTGTTCGACAAATTTAAATTTAAATTTATTTAGTAAAAACTTTCTTATTTAGTTTAATTTGAAAACGATTTCAAGTAAAAAAAAAAAAAAATATTAAGGCAATTTTTTATTCACAAAAAATTTTAAATATGCAAGCAAAAAAGCTCAAAAAGAACACAAAAAAAATGCAACAAAGTATGAATAAAATGCTTTAATAAAAAACTTTTTGGTGTTATTTTGTTGTGATGCTTTTGCAGCAGAGTCGCATACTGTATTAAATATAGTTAAATTAATAATTAGATATTACAGCCCTGATTCTAAAGACAAAAACAAATTTATTTTTTTGCGAGCGGAGTGTTGATAAAAACAATTTGAACGATTTAATTCTTAGTTTTCTTATATAGTTTGTGGTTTCGAAACTAAAAGGAACTTGGTACATTTTTCTAATGCAACTATAACGCTAACAATTGGCTTAACATTGGCCTTTTCTAGCCGCTGATAGATAAAATATATCGTAAATGTACTTATATTGCTAAACGAACTATAACGTTAATCCTTTCTTTTAAGTTTACTTATACAAAAAATAAAAATAAAATGGATAATATCGCTAGTGACGCAAAATGGTAGTGACTATAAACGAAAAGTACTGTAATGTCATGTGACGAAAACCAAAATGTATTTCGTCGGCTTAAAATGCAAACCTGCTAACTCCCTTTCAGCACATTTTACAGGAGAGACAAAAAACTTTTTATCTTTCATGTTTTCAGCTTTAGAGGAAAACTAAAAATATGTTTGGTTTTATACACTTGAAGACTCAAATTGAAGAAAAACTACATGCTGGTCGACGAGGCGTATCTTTCTCTACCACAGGGTATCAAAGTCTCAATTTACTTAAAAAATGGAAGTAGCAGGTTTGCATATTAAGCCGACGATTTATTTTTCTCTTAATTGCGGATTCAAAAGGACTAGGCGTATTCTGGCACTTTCATATGCTATTTGCTCTTCGGAAAAAAACGGTTACTAATGTGTTTTTTAATCAAGGACAATCTTTCTATTTTAGATTCATAAGAATCTTTTGCAGTTATTGTAAGTTCTGAGAAATAATAAGACATAAAGATTGAGGTGCTCAAACTACGAAATAAAAAAATGAAACAAAAAGTTTTCAGGGAATTATCTAGAAGGATCTTTGACAATTATGTATGAAACAAAATATCGGCCAAATGCTCGCCACGGCTTCGGTGGCATACATCTATTCGGTGGTCCATATTTTAAATGACTCTGAGACACAATTGAGGTTTAATAGCGTTAATAAAGTCAATGAGTCGAATTGTCTAATCCTTTAGCTCATGAATTGTTCTTGGCTTATTGATGTACACTTTTTCTTTTAAATATTCCCAAAGAAAGAAGTTCAATGGTGTCAAATCACATGATCGTGGCAGGCAATCAACATCGCCACGACGTGGGATAACACGGCCATTGAATTTGTCGCGCAAAGTCTGTGTTCATACGGCTCTTTTCTTATTGACAAGATTCTTCCTTTTTCTTCTTTGAACATGAATTGGCGTTAAAATGATTCATGTCATGATGACGACATGTTTTTTATTTTGTATAGTCGTGCGTTTGCATGTGTGCTTTTTTGATATTGAAAACAATAACAAAATTAAACAACGAATGAAAAAGCAAAACGTAAAGACAGTACAGGCATTTGTGTACTCGTTTCTTTTCCCCTCGCCACTCTCGCCTATAAAGTAGCAATCTTTTCAATAAGAAAAGAGCCGTATGAACACATACAAAAGAGCTATTGTTTCGTTGGCTGTGTGGTTAGTGGCAGCATCCTGTTGGAACCACAAGAAGTCCGTTATAGCGCGATGACGACCTCATTTTCGAAGAAGTACGGCCCGATGACGCCGCCAGCCCATAAACCGCACAAACCGTCACTCTTTGTGAACGCATCTGCTTTTCAACAATCACTCGTGGATTCTCATTTGCCCAAAAAAGGCTATGCTGCTCGCTAATGAATCCACTGAGGTGAAAGTCTGCCATGAAATGCATTTTGATTTGAACGCCCACGTTCGTAAAAGGCTTCAACAATTTAAACGCTCTGCTCAATTGTGTACATCTCCATGGTTGAATTTGTCAAACACTGAAACAAAGAAATGTCAAATTAAGTTGGGAAAAAAACTTGAAGTTAAGGTGTGACTCACAATTAATATCGTGCATTATGGTTGGACAACCATTAACAAAAACCGTCATCGTAGAAGATTCAAAAGTTTTCTTAATCAAATATGCGATTTTGTATTAAAATAAGAAAATTTGTTTTCTGTGTACTTGGTTTTTCATTTCCTTATCTCTTCTCCTTTTAAAAGGACTCAAAATTTTTCAAGAAGGCTTTCCTTAAATAATTTTTGTTATATTAATATTAAATATTTTTTAGCAAACTGGGTATAAAAGATAAAAGATAAAAATTAACGCTCTGTAAAATTGCATAAAAGTATTTTCTTAAGTTTCCCTGAATAAAATTAAAATAAATGTTATTTTAAATATATGTCCTAAAGGACTAACCCTTTACAAGGTCCAGAATAATTTCTATTTGCTTTATTCTTTTCAAAACCTCCCACTCTGATGGCTTAGGATTTAAGCATTTCTGTTAGTTATTTTTCCCAACTATTTACTTAAAACTCTTGTACAGATTTTTATTTAAATGATTTTTAATCATTAACCAATTATTTTTGCATTTCGGTTTATTTTTCTCTAAAGGCCAAGTGTTGTGAATTCTTTTAACAACTAACACAAACATGCTCCAAAATTTATATTCAATTTAATTTTTTTTTTTTTAATTAAATAACCAAATAAAGTTGTAATCCTATTATAAATATTTATTTAAAAAAACAGAACTTTTTATCTGTACACATTTTTATTTTTTTTTTTTTTGTAAAATATTATTTTTATTGTTGTTTCTGACATTTTTCAATAAATCTTACCTTATAAAATTGTAATCAATCGCTTTTGATTGTTCTGGTAGCAGGAAATCAATCTGTAAAAATAAAAAATAAAAATGATAAAAAATTATGTATTATAAATTTAAAACAATAAATTAAATTTCTCTATAGAGATTTTTTTTTTTTGTTTTGGAAAATAAAAAGTAAATTTTATTGTTTGATTTTATATTTAACGCCAGAGATGTTGTAACAACATGTATGCATGTGTGTTAAAGTAAATGTTTGTAAAAAAATATGAAAAATTATACATCATGTCATTTACGGTGATTTATGTGTAAAATCGTGTAAAACTAAAAAAAAAGAAAAAAAAAAAATGAATACAAAAAAAAATGTTTTAAAAAAGCCTGGGAGAAGGAAAATAAATTTGAACTGTTTTTGAAATAAATCACACACAAATCATTCATTATTTTACATTGTTGTACTGTCGTTCTGATTGTTATTGTTGCTGTGTTGTATTTTTTTTTTTTATAAATAACTGTCATTATTGTTATTACAGCCGCCGCCACTATCACCAACGCAACAACAGCAACAACAATAACACAAATGAAGTACATTTATGGTTAATGGTTTAAAAGAGAAATCGGAATTTTTACTGTCGAAAATTGTAGAAAAGGATAGGAACATGAATTTTTTTTAATAGGACTATAAAAGGTTTTAGTTTCTTTAAAAATTATTGTACAGCTTTTGAAATCTTTTTTAAAGGGTAGTCCAACCAAAACATATGATGTTAATTGTAAATAAAACAAAAAGTTTTCAGAGAATTATTTTAATATTCTTAATTATGATAGTAGGATTTCTGACAATTATGTACGAAACAAAATATTAAACAAATGCTCGCCACGGCTTCGGTGGCATTTTTTAAATGACTCTAAAACAAAAGTGAGGTTCGATGTCGTTATTGTGACGAGTTATCTCATCCTTTATGCCGTGAAAGTGTTGACGAAATACATTTTTATTTAATCGCCCATTTTCGTAAAAGTTTTCAACAATATTAACGCGCTGCTCAGTTGTGTACATCTCCATGCTTGAATCTGTCAAGCACTGGAACAAAGAAATGTCAAACTTAGTTGGGCCAAAAACTTGACGTTAAGGTGTGACTCACTATTAACATTGTGTATTATGGTTAGACCACCCTTTAGCACTTTTACCTTATTTTATTTTTTGCAAGTAAAATTAACAATATTTCGAGACCTTTTTCGCCCTGCAAATCACATTAGAAAATACATTAGATATCGTCATGAGCATACAAACTCGCTTTAAATGAAACTGCACATAAAAAAACTAATCCATTTTAATAAAACTATTTTTGACATAAACACCTTTAGAAAATACTAATCGGCAAATTAGTTAACAAAACTAAAACAATACTTTCCTTTAAATAATGTTACTTTAAATAACTAATTCATCTATTAAAATAACAATACCTCGCTCTTCCCCTTCCCCATTCAGTTTTATTAACTTTATCAACCTTAAAATTCAACATCATTTTTCATCTTAAACGCAATCGACTTGAAAAACCACCCAGAGTCATTTCATGTTATTCATAACAGGTAAAAAAATAATACTAAAAGCCCTTCTATTCGTAGAATAAAAGAAACCAACACAATTTTTCTAAAAGCAACATATATTAAATAATGAAAAATGATTGTAAATCAATCGATAAATGAAAGGACAAGAAAGAGATACGACTCTAAACATAAAACAAACTACTTCGCCACACACTGCCCACCAGCTCCAACGACCACTAAACAATGATATATTTGGGGATGGGTCAGGTGAGATTGGAGTGTTGAAATAAAAGAATATTCAACGTACCTACAAACCCAATCCACAATGACAAAAATTCAATGATGCAAGAAAAATTAATGCAGAATAATGAAAATATTTTGATAAATCGGTTTGTTTTTATAATAAATGAAAAAAAACTGCCAGAGAAAATATAAAAATACAGCAGGAGGAAATGTTGGAAAACAACCATGAGTTCATCCATATTCAATTTTGTAGTTAGAATAACAAGGCAGCGGCATATAAACGGTATGAGATTATTTTGTTGTTTTCATTTTTAAAGAAAACAATACAATGTGTCATTTGGATTGAGATGTACTTTAATTATTTTACTACAATACCCTTAAGGCAATAGATAAATAAATAACACTATGGAACATTTTTGGGGTTATTGTCTGGGGGGTGAGAAATTCCACGTCAGGGTGATGGTACTAGGTCAGTATAGTAAAACCCTCAAAGGGTTTGGCGTTCGTATGTGTCAGTTTTTTTTTATGACATTTTAAATTTTTTCCTTATCTTGATGTTTTTTTGTTTAACATAACTCGAGAACCACTTGTCCGATTTTGCTAAAACAAACTCAAAAAAATTTAGAATTACAATTTCTTTAATCCGTTCATATAACGTTTTTCTTTATAATCAACAGTTTTGCCGGTAAAAATAAATTTGTAGAGAAAAAAATATTTGTTTGCCTAAAAATAGGCAATATTTATTAAAATAAATAAAAATTAAAAATTAAAATAAAATATTTTTTTTTCTCCACAAATTTATTTTTACCGGCAAAACTGTTGATTATAAAGAAAAACGTTATATGAACGGATTAAAGAAATTGTAATTCTAAATTTTTTTGAGTTTGTTTTAGCAAAATCGGACAAGTGGTTCTCGAGTTATGTTAAACAAAAAAACATCAAGATAAGGAAAAAATTTAAAATGTCATAAAAAAAAACTGACACATACGAACGCCAAACCCTTTGAGGGTTTTACTATACTGACCTAGTACCATCACCCTGACTTGGAATTTCTCACCCCCCAGATTGGCTGTTGTACTGTGTAATTAATTAAACAAGGATTTTAAGAAAATATGCAAACAGTTGCATATTTTTAGGCTACTACGGAATATGGCAATTTAATTTTCTTTGATTTTTTTTGATACATATTTCTGTCCTTGAATTTAATGTTTTTTCTTTCTGTAATATTGAAAGCAATTTTCTTTAAAAAAATTTTATTTTCCTTGACCAATTTCACTCTTACCGCTGTTGAAGTTGGCTCGTTACTTATTTTAATAAGTTAACGTTTGTGATAAAAACAACAGTGTGTGTTATTATTGCTTCTACTTTATGTATGTGTGTATATTTTAGAGTTTTTCTTTTTTCGGACTTTTTAATTTCTTTTGAAAGCCGGATTTATTTTTCAATTTCCCGGGAATTCCCGGGAAAATTATTCTATATAAAACAGTGCAAAATATAATTTAATTTACTTTAGTTGAACAATAAATAAATAACAAATCATTTGATCTATTTTTTGAGCTTATCAATTCATTAAACGTCAGTAACAAAATAAAAAAAAAATCAGTTCTTTTTATACAAGGCCAACTGTGGCAAGCTATGACATAAAACCTTAAAAGGAAAATTATTTAAACAAATTATTTAAACGTTCCCTTTTTGTTTGCCTTTATGACCAAAAGAGCTTGATATAATCTCTGAACACTTTCAGTTTTCTTAACTCTTCCTTAAAAACTTTTAATTCCTTTTTAAAGAAAATTCTTTGTTTTGAATCGAATTAGCGTTTTCTTTACTACTTATGATGCATTCAAAATTTCCTTTAATGCTACGTTTTCAAGTTTGTCTTATACTTTTGCAGAAAAAGCATTTACTGCATTTAAATCTTATCCAATAAAATTTTATGTAGCTGCTCTGTATAAAACAATCATAAAATTTTCTGACCAAATTTGTTCAAAAAAATTCAAAATTGTGTAAATTTTGGCCCATCTTCATTTAATAATTCAACATTTCATCAAACATTAAATATGGCCTCACTTATCGGATTTGAATCTAAATATATTTCTTGACGAAACTTATTTGCAGTTATATTTACTGTAAAGTTGTCGTAATAAAATAAAAAAATCCCGGGATCCCGGGAAGTCCCGTATGAAAAACACTAGTATTATGTTCGTATTACAATTACATGTTTTTTGTGCGAACAATAAAGGGCGAATCGATAGCAATAGCAACAAAAAATTTTGGCATCGTTTTTCAAGTGCTTATTTCTCCTTTTGGAGCATTTTTTTGCATATTTTTTTGGCAAAACTGACTACAATTGAGCCAGAACTCAACTGAAACTGAAATACAGGTAGAACTTTTTTTTAATTTATGTATTAACATTTTAAAAATAAAGCTGAACTAGAAATGACTAGAACTGAACTAGAACTGAACTAAAACTGAACTAGAACTGTCATTAAATTTGTTAGATACTAGCCTTGAAGATTGGGTTCCAAGTGAAGACATTTTAAAAACTATAGAAGTCGTTTTTAAAACAGTTAACTGTAAATATGTTTTTAACCACAAATAATAACAAAATCCAGTTTTATAGTTTTGTTCTACAAACCTGATTACAAAAATTTTAAGCAATAATAGACGAAATTGGATAAAAACTAAATATCCTATAATAAAGAAATTTAAACACTAGCACTTAAATTTAGTAGCAGGTATGCATGCCTTGCATTTATATGTATTAAAGTGCGGAATTGATTTAATATAAAGAATTTGAAAAATTGATATTTTCGTTTTTTTTTTTTTGTTATAGGATTTCTAGTTTTTATCAGACTATAGCTTAAAACATTTGTAATTAGGTTGACTGTATAATAAAATTATAAAACTACGGATTTTGTTATTAATTGTGGCACAGAACAACTTCCGAAATTACAATAATTGGTGTATCTGATAAATGTGACATGATGGGAGAAAACTGTGCTCATATTTGTCTTAAACATAAGAATCTTGGGGAATGGGAAAAAAACTTCTAAAAAGTTTTTAAATGTCTACCTGTGCAATACAATGTCTTATGGTGTTTTCTTTTCTAAAAATTTTGCTCCCGAAAAGGGTGGCTTGTTTTATTCTAAAAAACTCATCCTTTTCGTGAGAAACATTTTTAAGAAACATACAGCAAAATGCATTTTTTTAAATAAAATGTCACACTTTTTTGTAGAAAAGAAAACACTATGAAATAAATCAAAGAAACTGTATTCAGAAGAAAAATTACAAGAAAAGTATTACTAAATGTATATATAAAACACATTACATAAATATCTTCTATTTGCTGCAACAATGTCATAATCCAAAAAACATGTTTGGCAGAAAACGAGTTTAACGTTTTTGAATTACTAAGAGGGAATTTACACGGTGTCTTTTCAGACATGTCTAACAAACACGTCTGTTTTGTTTGTAGGCGATAGGGGTAGAGAAGAAAGAGGGGTTGCCTAACAGACACGAAATGAGTTTATATGTTTGTTTATATGAATTTTTATGTTTTCAATTTGTATGTATATGTAAATTAGACTATTAGATATGAAAACAGACAAGTTTGGAAAGACATCGTGAAAAATAAAAGGTTTTTGGTAGCATGTTCAAAAGAGAATGTCAAAAACAGACAGGTCTGGAAAAACACCGTGTAAATGCCCCCAAAAACATTAAAGTTAATATTTTATAAAAATTACTTCTCAAGAGAAATATTTACAATATATTTATTTTAGTCTTTACAACAAATGAGCCATTTATAAGGAAGTATGTAGTATGTCTACACGCAGAGAAAAAACATGTTTAAATATGGTCACCTCCAACAAAACTATTGTTAAAGAAAATTTTAAACCTATTATGTTTAATATAACCATACTATTATTATCACCTACAACCGTATTATGGTTGAATTAGTCCTCCATCAAGAAGCCACAACCATAATATGGTTGCCTCTGAACATGTTATGGTTAAATATGACCATAATTTGTTTTAAAATTAACAATAGTATTTTCCTCTTTTCCAAGAGAAACATGCTATGGTTGAAAATCAACCATGCTATTATAAGTGTTAAACATGTTTTTGTTATTTTTAACCATAACACATTCGGAGGCAACCATAATATGGTTGTGGCCACTTGATGGAGGACTAATTCAACCATAATATGGTTGTTGGTGACTAAAATATGGTTACATGAAACATAATATGTTTAAAATTTTCTTTAAAAATAGTTTTGTTGGAGGTGACCATATTTAAACATGTTTTTTCTCTGCGTGTATTGTAATACGATTAATTGTTGTTTAGTGTATATAATTATTATGTAATGTTTTTTGTTATGTTTTTATACCATTTATAAAATGTTATTTAAAATTATAACAAATATAAAAAAGCGTAAAAAGTACATAATGTCGTGTACTAATTTTAATTTTAAAAGATGTGCCCCTTTTTTTTAAAAAATCCACTTTTTGGTGCCACTTTTTTTGTAGATATCCTCTTTGTATCGAATTTCCGTAAAGTAGTTGCGTTTTTATTTTTACATATTATTGCACATGCGAAGTCGGAGATCTAGCAACATCATTTACCCGGCAGTGCGAGCACTTTACTTTGACATTAATTCAAGCTGCCGTAAAGCTACATTTGCCAAGTATTTATCAGAATTGAACTTTACCGAACTACTGTAGAAACAACCGGTTTAAAATTTGAAAATTTTTTTTTTTAATTTATCATTGCTTCATTTGTATTTTACAACTGATTCTTATTTTTTATACTTGAACTTAGATCCTGTCAGAAAACTTAAAAATGTAATCCCAATATCCACAGGGGCCAAAGGTTGGCTTTTTGACGAGTTGATATAAGTATAAAACTGAAAAAGAACAATTTGAAAATTGCCCAAATAGTATTCTTGGCTATCGATAAAATTTTAAGTATCACAAATGTATATATTTTATTTTTATTATTAATTCAAATATGTATTCTTAAATCAAAAACAAATTATAATCCTTAAACTACTTTAAATTAAACAACATTAGTCCAAATTTCTTCTTAGTAGCTTTGATTGCCATTTTTGTCGAATACTGGACTTGGTCAGATGTGCACAACAAAATAGTAATAAGATCTTCAGTAGTACAACATCTAGACATTTTCCTGTATTATGCTCGCGGAAGAATCTATAGTCTTTGTCAATTTTTCTTGCGCTTCTTCAGATAGATCTCCTTGTGTTGGACTATTTGTTTCCCATTGTACAAAATTGTATGAACTGTGGTTGGAATATCGTCAGCTCAGAATTGGTTTGGCGCATATAATGGTAATTTAACCATGATATGCGCCAAACCAATTCTTAGCTGACGATATGTCTGCAACAGCATATTTTGTTATTTATAATTTGTGTATCATTTGCTTACTTCCAAAATTTTTTGCATTTATCTTTCTACTACATGCTATAACTTGAAATATGATTTGGAATCGTTTTGTTTTATCATAATTTGCTCCTGTGATAGATGCTGCAGTTTCTGGATCGTAAAAGAATCTCCTTCAGTATTTCCATCATTTGAATTTCCATCTCCTTATTTTGGCTGGTCAATTATAAGGCCTAGCTGTAGGTATTTTTCTTGAATTTGTTTTTTTTTTGTTTGCTTCCTTTTTTCCACATTTTCTTTGCTTTTGCTCACTGTTTCGCCTAACGGGCCAAATTCTAAATCATTACCCAATTTAAGAATTATGGCATGAAGAGGTGCATTTCCAAATTCGTATGCTTCGTCTTGGCTTAATTGACTTGATGCCTTTTGGCATATGGTGCAGCTTGTTTCGGTTAAAGCTTGTGCAACTTTTCAATCGATCACTTTTATGCTCTTGACAGAAGTTTTTAAAAAAACTTTTTTAACAACTTTTTTGAAACATAAAACACAAATTTTTTTAAACACAAATTTAATCTTTTTAATCATTACTTTGAAGCATAAAAGCCCCTTGTTCACACCCCAGTAAAAACTTCGCCTACAAAATAATGTGTTGAGTAATCAGAAAATCATAAGAGCACTACTTACAATTCTACTGAAAGAACCAGTGAATTTTACAAGGGATGCCCGAAAATGAACGCATTCAAAAGCAAGTCATTATTTTTTTACTTTAATACATTCAGAAAAAAGTAGTTATTGAAGTTGTTATAGATGTAGTTATAGAAGAAAGCTACTAAATAATGAGTGAAAGAAGCTATTCATTTTGAAAAAGTAAGCGAAGTTTTTACCGGCAAAAAATTAACAGGTAACATGTACCTCATTTTCACGTAAAAAATTACCTGTTACTTCCATTTTTTTTTTTTTAATTAAGTTGCAATTATCAGGTAATTAAACCATTTAGTTTATGTTGCGGCTTTTACTTATGTTTAACCATTTAACTTAAAACTAATCAGTAATCTAACGTGTTATTCTATTTATGTCGTCTATTCATTTCGCAGCATCCGTTCACCCTCAATAAGTTCATAAAAATGGCAATACCTTAACTTTTTCCAAATTAATTGATAACCTAACGTGCTAGAAAATTTATGTGGCCGGAACTGCTTTAATCGTCGAAAATTCTTTAAGATTCACCTTCTTTAATTTCAGTAATGTTTCCTTGCAGGACTTATTTTTTGAACCAAATATCTTACGTTGGGACACAGAAATAGCTGTAGTTCGCAAGATCGTATCCAGATGCATATACAATGGGGTAAAGAGATGTACATTAGAGTCCGGACTATAAGAGAGTACAGATTTTTTTTTTTACTCATTTTGACGGGCAGGACTTATGCTCCATAAAGTAGGAGATTTCCCGGAAATTTTGACATATAAAAAAAAATTAAATAGTTCTACAGGTCGCAGGATTTAAACCACTGATAATAAATAAGATAAGCTAATACACAAAACTTATTCTGCCGAAAAATCTTAAAAAAAACAAAAGAGTTATGAGCATTTCAACTTTAAAAATTTACTAAGAAATTCATAACTATAGCCAAACCCTTAGAAAGATAATTTTGGACCACCCTCTTCTCAATGAAATAATTGAGGTTTACTAGTATTTACTTTCATATGAATAAAATAATATTAAAATCGGAGAACATAAAAAAAATAGTTTTGACCGCCTTCTCAAAATATGAACCGGTGTGCGACGTTTGTATAAAGAAACCTGAATCGTAATTAACCCATAACTAAAAAGATAATAGAGTCTGGTTTCATTCAGTTTTTCTAAGCATTGAGCAGTTTTAAAGTTTTTGGCTTACCAAATAGGTTTGTTTGTAAATTGTGTAGATTTTGAAGTTTTTATATTACGATTTTTTTACTTTCAATCAATAATCTTACCTTATTTACTTAACACATACTCGTGTAACAGTTGAAAGCCTTAAGAGCCAAACAAACCACGCAAACGGTTTGGCAAACACGCACTTTCCGTTTACAAATGAACGATCATTTCAATTTATTTCAACAAAAAACTTTTATCCTCCTAAATCTTTTATGTTTCGTCTTTTCTTTCTTGACTCTACAAAATGTTTACTAAAATTATTAAATTGTTTAAGTATCTAGTGCTAGTAGCGCAAACAGTTTGGAAAATATTCACCCTTTCGATTTTTCTACAAACATGTTTTGATCGCTTGTCATATGGCCCAATTAACAACGCAAAA
Organism: Pollenia griseotomentosa; assembly: GCA_963931875.1. Taxonomy (NCBI): domain Eukaryota; kingdom Metazoa; phylum Arthropoda; class Insecta; order Diptera; family Polleniidae; genus Pollenia; species Pollenia griseotomentosa. The sequence goes on from OZ007562.1 coordinate 128,832,961, forward strand.
CAGTTGTAACATACAATTTTTACATGTTTGTCAAGCCGTTTGAGTAGTTTATTTGGTTTTTACTTTTGAACATTTAATTATGTCCCTGTTTACATGTTGTGATTTTTTTTGTTTCTTTTTTAAAATTGCATTTGAGTTTTTTTATTGCAGCAATTTTCCATGTATTTAGACTTGACAAATAGCAAATCTGCTATGAAGTGTAGTTTAACCTCAATTATGTCTTAGAGTCATTAAAAATATGGACCATCGGATAGAGGTATACCACCGTGGCGAGAATTTGTGCGATATTTTGTTTCACACATAATTGTCATAGATCCTGTTTAAATAATAAAAAAATATTAAGATAATTCTCTTAAAACTTTTTATTTTATTTACAATTAACATAGTGTTTTTTTGTTGGGTCACCTTTTTATATTCCAAAAAAAAAAAATGTTGCCGTTTTACACCGCTTATTCTTTCTTTAAATTCTGGTTTTATCACAAAAGTCCTGTTGTTTAAAAATGTTACAATATTTTGTTTTGAATGTTCTTTTTTTCCTTTATTTTTGCTATTTGTATATTGGAAATATGTTAAATTTTTTTAGAGGTGGACGCGTGAGTGACAATAACGTTTGCGTCACGTTTATTTCATTTAATTGTCTGCAAATAGATCTTGACGTAGCAACTCTTGGCAAGCTTAATAATTGTAATTAAAGCAAAACAAAAATCCAATATTATTTTCTAACTTAAGCATCATTTTCGATGTAATTCAACAAAAGGTACATTTACACAAGGTAGTCTCATTTGGGAGTGTAGACATGCTGCTCTATAAAAATGCCCGACTGAGCAAAATTGTCATAACATAAAACATAAACAACTTAACGCACACATGTTCAAATTTGGCTCATACTAACGCGTCTACCCTGTGTAAATGTACCTTGATTCAACCCAGTGTGCGGTGTGTTTTTAAATTTGTTTACTGATATAAGCAACAGTCAATCAAACCAACAACAAATATTTGTGTTGTTTTACGCTTTAAATTTTAATAATTGATTTGACATGGCGCGTGCTTAAGTTTTGTCTAAATTCATTAAATTAAAATATAAACTTTAAATTTATTATTAAAACAAATTGTTTTTTTAGCATTAACTAATCGCAATCATAAACATTGTTAATACGAATACATTGATTATAATTTGTGTACATAAGTACTTTTTTAAAAAATTCTTATCTTAAAAATTTAAAATTTCGTATACATAGTTGATTTTTCGTCTTCATATACACGTAGAAAAAATATGGTTGGAGGTAACCATATTCGAAGAGCAACATACTATTGTTCGATTTTAACAATGTTTATGTTTGCAGGTTACCATATTATGTTTAAATATGACCATAATATGGTTTAAATCAACAAAATTTTCCAGAAATCAACTATAATATGGTCAAAATTAACCATATTATGTTCAGGATTTTGACAAAAGTAATCATATTATGGTCAGAATCAACAATAACATGGTCAATGTTAATCATATTATGGTCAATTTAACAAAGTGTCAAATTATTATTTTTTTTAATTTTTTATTCCTGATAGGTCTAATGTTCCACGTTTATAAAAAATCCTCTTTGATTCATATTCCAGCCTGTGACGACCTTCATTATCTTTTTTTCTGTTCTACTAGTTTATTCTACGTAAATTTATGTATTTTATTCAATAATTAAAATAAAATGAATGGGAATTTTAAGCAAACCAAGTAAAATGCAAACGACCAGAATGTTGTTACTTTTTAAACATATTATTTTTAATTTAAAATTAAACATAAATTTTTTTAAATATTATAATTTCAAATGAATTACCCAGAACATGTTTTGGAGGCAACCATAATATGGTTATAGCTTTTCGATGGATGAATTTAACCATAATATGGTTGCCGTGATAATAATAATATTGTAGCTTTATTTTATTAAAACAATATATTGTTGAATTGTACCATATTTTAAGTTTCAAGAAAGGTAAACACGTTATTCTTAAATATAAACAAATTATTATCAATCGTAAAAAAAGTTTTGTTTAAAACAACAAAAGTTTGTTGGTTGCCATTGCAGGGACCGGAATATGTTTTTTTTAACCATGTTTTTTCTTTGCGTGTATATACGTGTTTTCTGTTTACCAGAATTAAATAATTCCTTGAATGTCCAAAATGATAATAATTAAATTTAATAAAGTCTTTATGATAAGCTTATGATATTCTAGAAATAAGTGGACAATATTTTATCTTTTCCAACACTCTTGTTTAATCATTTCCAAACACTCTTTCCATTTAAAAGCTTTGTTATAAAATAATATTTTCTTATTGTTAAATTTTAATAATGTTTATGATGTTTAGTCAAACAGCAAAAGAACAAACTTATTAATTATTTAGAACGTGATTGAATAACAATTACAAATTAAACTAAAAGAAAAACCTTCACACCACTGCGTTAAAAATCAAGCCTATTAGCATAGGCCTGCCAAATTACTTCAGCTGTTTTGACACAAAACCATTTACTGTTTATTTAGCAAATTGCCTGTCCGAAACAACCTTGAGAAAAAAAATTTACAAAAGGTTTTATTATTACTATTTTGCTTCTATTTAGGGAACATTTATAAATAAATCTCAAAGTTGAGTTTGATATATTTCTCTACACTTTTGTTTAGTTATCTGATACTTCAAGTACTTATTAGAATCGATTATATATTTATACATATATTTCAAAAGAACACCGAATGACGTACTTTCCATCTTCTACTTTTTACCATTTTGTAGTTAAAAAAGACAAAAGCCTCTTCAAATTTATGCTAAAGAATTTCATTTAAATATCCTTTGACATCAAAAATGGTAAACAGCCCTATTAAATGCTGTTTACAATAATTCCTTTATGAATATGTATGATGGAAACATTTTATTACTGGTAAAATAAATTTAGGAAGCACGCAGATGGAAAGCGACCCTTGATAACGGGAACTAAAAGCGTATTAGCAAAAACGGCGCGTGTTCTTAATATATTTATGTTATTGAAATCGCCCATTCAAAAGATAACGAATTTAAACACAAAATTAATGAAGAACGTAATAATTCATGAATTTAATAAAACTAATGCAAATAAGAAGAAAGCATACATAGTTATAAGTAAATATTTACATGTTTCGAGCATTTGTTTTTTTTTTTTTGTATTAGCGTCCGTGAATGTTTAATTAAGCTTTGTTAGTTCAAAAATATAAAAAATGTGAGAGTACTAATTGAAAACAAAAAAGTATCGAAAAGTCTCTTCTTATAATTTCATAAAAAATTTTTTATTTAAAAAAGGTTTATTGAAAAAATTTATAAAGAAAAATCCGTTTCATAAACCTCTTATAAACCTGAATCTTTTTTATGAATATGGGGGTGTGTTACTAGGTTCAGTATTAATAAATATTTAGAAAGAATCTGTTAGCGAACGAAAAAGTACCAAAAGGATCTTTCTGACAGATTCTCATTCACTTAGGACCTTGTATGTCTAATTTTATGTTTCTAAGTCCCATACTAACGGAAATTCTAAAAATACCATTTGTAGTACAAAAAAGTACCGTTCTATAGATTATTACCCACTCAGTATACTGCATGTTCTATTTTATGTTTCTAGGTTTAGTATGAACGAAAATTAAAAAAGTACCAGTAGTAGAGCGAGTAACCAAAGAAGGTACGATTTTCATACCTAAAACGTTCGAATTTCGAAAAAGTACCAAATTTATATTTGTATTTCTTAGATAAGTTTCGTATGTTATATTATCATTATTTCTATGTTTATTGGTTTAAAAGAGTAATGCGGTAACAAAAAAGTTCAAGGCTATGCCCTTTTACTCCCAAAAGGGCCGAATTTCAAAAAAGTGCCAGACACCTGTCCGCCAATTATTTCAATGAACAACTTGGAAGAAAGGGCTCTTAACTTAAGGTCGAAAGTTTTCTTCATTAGGTTTTTGTTAAATTCGTTTCTAGATCTGTCCAGTTCAGTTCTAGTTCAGTTTTCGTTCAGTTCTAGTTCAGTTCTAATTCAGTTACAGTTTAGTTCTAGTTCAGTTCTAGTTCAGTTCTAGTTCAGTTCTAGTTCAGTTCTAGTTCAGTTCTAGTTCAGTTCTAGTTCAGTTCTAGTTCAGTTCTAGTTCAGTTCTAGTTCAGTTCTAGTTCAGTTCTAGTTCAGTTCTAGTTCAGTTCTAGTTCAGTTCTAGTTCAGTTCTAGTTCAGTTCTAGTTCAGTTCTAGTTCAGTTCTAGTTCAGTTCTAGTTCAGTTCTAGTTCAGTTCTAGTTCAGTTCTAGTTCAGTTCTAGTTCAGTTATAGTTAAGTTCTAGTGCAGTTAAAGTTCAGTTCTAGTTCAGTTCTAGTGCAGTTTTAGTTTAGTTTTAGTTCAGTTCTAGTTCAGTTCTTGTTCATTTCTAGTTCAGTTATTTTTTTACTTGTTTTATGCATTTAAAATACTTTTTATAATTATAATAATTAAATAGTAACAGTTTATTTTACCATCAAATTTTTAAACAAAACATTGTCACTGCCATAATTGTTGAACTGTAACATTTTTTGTGGTTGCATGACATGAATTTAACATTAAGTTGTAGTTCCTGATATTTTTTTTTAATCAGTTTTTTTGTTTTTGCGACGAGTTATATTTTTCGAAAACAATTAACATAAACAGTTTTTGAATTGCTTTTTAATTAAATGTAAACAAAACACTATCACACGAATTTCAACATTTTCACACAAACCCGCACACACGAACTCACACACAAATATATAAATTTTTTATTTCCCTGCAAATAATAGGACTAGTCCAAGCACGCGTGTGAAATGTAGCCCACAAGTGACTATGACTAGTCCAAAAGTAACCCAAACGTATGGAAAAACATGGTCAATTTAACATTACGATGTCCTATGGCAGCACCATATAACTCAGCTTTGGACTACAAAGGAGTAGTCTTACAACTACTCCATGGTATACTCAAGAGGATTTGTTTTGAAGTCGCTTAAAAACGAAAGCACGTCGTTAAAAAACGAAGACATGCCGTCCCACTACAAACACTTTTTAACAATGACTTGGTCCATGCTTGCATTACATTGGACCAGTCCATGGAGTAGTCCATTTTATCAAAATGGATCAGCTAGTCCAATATTATTTGCAGGGTTGTGCCACTCACAAACACTGTTATTTGTTTAAGATGAATGTGACACGACTCCATTTAGGGAAATTTACCATATTCAAACTTTGTCCAATCGTTGGTGTTGTTACAACAGTTTCCCCCACTATTTTGTTTTTATTTTTTTTTTTAACTTTGGAAAACTTTTAATACAAATAATGGCAACAAAAACTATTTTAATTTAATTTTTTGTTTAGTTCATTTATTTGTACGATTTTTTTTTTCTTATTATAAAAGGATACATTGTTTGCTGCCCGGCTTAGCAATGAAATATCAAAAAAAAATATAAAAAATGAATAGATTTAAAACTAACATGTATGTTTTTATTTGGTTTTATATTGTCGTGTTTTTATGGTTAACCATTTAACAAACTAAACTAAAAATAGACAATAAACAAATTTATATTTTTTTTTTGTTAAAATGTTGTTTTTGTGTTTAAAAAAATATTAACAATGTAGTTGTGTCTTTTTATGCTTTTGATATGGAAATGTAAAGGTGACCAGTACCCATGTTCTGTAATTTTAGTGAGCACTTCTCGCATCGAAAAGATGTGAAACAAAATTTTCCATCGTTTCTCGAAAAGTGAAAAAAAGGGTGTCTGTAACTCATCTCGAAAACTATCAAATGAGATGTCATAACATTGCACTCGAAGCCGATGTGACATTGCAAACGTTGAGGACGCCAGTCACACAAATAGTTGACGGCGACCAAAATTTACTAAAATCGAAAAATTTTCAATAACGGCGGCGACAATACAACCATCGGCCTTGCCAAATAATGTAAAGTGCGACTTTAATGTTTGTTGTTTGCAAACGAGCTTTGAAAATATTCGTATATTTTATAAAAATGGCAAAACCAAATAATTAAACAATAATAAAATGTGCCACGAACAAAATATTATTATTCTTTGCAATTTGCATTTTTAATGGTTTTTTAGTGTTAACATTTTTTCTCGCCCCATTTTTATTCGTGAGTTTATTTGACAGTCCAAAGAGGGAACTTTTCTCACCAAAATGTTACAGACATACTTTTTCTGTAAATTTTCGAGTAATTTCCTACCGTGACAGCTCTCGCTCGCTAAAAAAAAATTGCAGACACAGTTTAGTGATAAAAACAGCTGTTTGTTTCAATGTATGGCATTTTTGTTCCATTTCACACATTTCAATCGAAAAGTTTCTCGACGCGAGAGTTACAGAACATGGGCACAGTTGAATAGAATATTACGTCAGGGTTAAAATGTAGCTTTTAATTATAACACAATTGTGATGTACCAAAATGGCATTCCTTGGGCAGCTACACTTTGGTGACAGCCAACTTGAATTAGTTAAACGGATTTTGGATCTTAATGGTTTACTAGATTTAAAATAAGATTTAATAAAACACATGACGACAATGATAAGCAAAGACTTTCTTATATAAAGCATTGGGATATCGGGTTAACTGATCCTAAAATTACAAAGCAGTAATACACATCTTTGGTAAGACCAATCATCGAATATGGTTCTATTATCTTGTATCCTTATTATTATGTTTACATAATAGTTAATTTCTTAATGGTAGTGTTTTTTCTGAATTCTGCTTAACAATGTTGAAGTCAACGTTCCTCAACGAATAATCTGCAATTTCATAAGTTTGTAAGAATTGAAATGCATAGAATTAAATAAAAGCAAATTAAAAAAATGTTTACTATTTTGCAATAATATGTGGGAACATGTGCAAAGCATTTTATTCATTTGATGATATGTTTTGCAAAAAAATATTAACTCTGCGTTGTTTTTCTTGCACAGAAGTGGATAGTTGATAACGTATGTTTGAAAACGAGACACAGTGCGTTAATCCTTTGTATTGAGTGGACAGACATAAACAGAAGAAGTTATCGCAGATTTGTCAAAATCGGTAGAAGGACAAGCCTTCTTTCAATATGTCCTTAATCTGTAAAATGAGATTGTATATATAACTATAAAGCTCCAAAATTAGTGCGTTGCCAGATTAAGTGCTAAAACGCAAAAAATATAACTCTAAATTTCTATTAAAAAAACAAGAAAATGCCAAATTTTTGTAGCAATAACTTTTAATCAATAAAGGAATACTCTGAATTTCGGTTAAGTATTGAGAACAAATTTTGAAATGCAAATAAATAAATAATTGAAAACACAACTAACATATTGTTAACTGACAGTTTTAGTAATAGTTTATTATAACTGAATTTGGTTTAACTGGCTTTTATTGCTTTAAAATTATAATATAAAAAACAAAGAATATTTTAGAAATTATAAGCTCAAACACGAATAAAAATTCCAAGGGAAATTTTTCTTTTTCCCCCATTTCTCCTATTACAAATAAAAATTCCGCACGAAATTTCTCACTTTATCCCGAAAAAAAATTTCATTACTAAACAGAAGGCAGGTTATAAAAAAATGTTAGTAGGATTTTTGAAAAAAAAAAATCCCAGGCGGAATAAAATCATACGTCGTAGTTGTATCGGTAAAGCTTGTTGGTGTTATATAAAAAACCTGTCACAAAAGGCATTTTTTATTAAGGAAGTGCAAGGCTACGATGTTCTTTTTAATTTTCATTTTGCATTAAATTAATTTTGCTTTAACTTGCAAAGCCACAACAAAAAAATTTTATGTAAATAAGTAAAACATCTATAGTGATGCCACTTATCCATTTTTGTGTTCCCGCGGAATTTGTAATTGCTGGATTTTTTTCTCGAAAAAAATGTTTTCTTTGCGAAAAAAATTCTTCGGGAATATTCGTGATTTGGGTGTATAATTTTTGTATTAAAAATAAGCCTATTTTTTCTTAAAAATCAAATTTTTTCTTTCTAAGCTTAAATAATCACCCCTATCGTGAATAACAAGTGAAACTTTTGTTCCCATCAAATTTTCATTCCCCTCGAAGCGAAAAAAGCAGTCGTGAATCTCATGTGAAAAATTGTTCACGCTATCAGTTCCAGTGAATGTAAAAAAAGAAGAAAGATTAGAGAAAATTAAAAATCAATGAATTTTTTAAGTAAAAATATACACGTTTATATTTTAAAGAAAAGTAATAAATCTAAATAATGAGTATTGGAGGGATAGGTTGATTACAACGTTAGTTTTTTGTACTTTTTAAATTTTATGAAGTAAAATATTTTCCAAAATTCTGCCACCACAAATCTTTCACAAATCCGGCGACAATCAACCTGGTGTTTTGCATTTTATTCACCAATATATCGGTTTGTGCCTTATTAACGGATCTAGCCCTTAATATTCAATTTATAGGAGGAACAACTAACATACATGTTCTATTCCCTAGCAAAAATAATAAATTCACGATAAGGGGAATTTATACCCATGAACATTTTTTCACGTTATTATTCTCCTTTGAATTACCTTTTTGCATGGGAGTTGTTCAAGATCACAAATATGGGAAAAGGGAAATAATTACGAGGGAAAAATTATTTACGATAGGGGTGAATATTTATCATATTTTCTTAACCTTCATAAGGTCTTATAATTTGCTAACGTTAACGGTCTTCGGGTCAAATTTGACCCAACTAGAAAATTGTATATAAAAACTCACTTTTTTTAATTAAGTATGTTTTAGAAGTTGATATTTTTTTCTAGATTTATTCAGTATATTGAAGCTGTATTTATTGTTAACATTTATTGCGAATACAAAAGTACATTTAAAATAAAGTGGTTGTATATGTTTTATGACATGATTGGTAACAACTTATTTTCGACTGGTAAACATATTTTTTCCTAGGTCTTTGAAGATGAAGAATGCTCTTCCTGCTCAGCTCCTACATGTATTTTTTTTTGCAATTTTTCGTGAAAATCAGTGTTTGGGTAAGGTTTTTCGCTGCTTGATATAGGGCGCGGCAAGTTGAAAACCTAAATTTTTTAAGAAATGTCGACGTTTGGCAAAACAGTTTTTGTTCTAGGCATGTTTAGCTCATGTTAATGATAGCCTTTAGTTGCCAAAAGCTCTCGTAGCAATTCAATCTTGTTTTTACATATAGTTCTACTAAATTAATTTGATTCTCTAGCAATTTTTGTCCCAATTAGTGCGATGGAAAACAATTGTCTGCAGTCATACTGTGACATTTCAAACCAACTGTCCAATCAAGAACTACGTGCATACATTTGTTTTTTTTTCAGGCAAAGTTCCTATTTATTTGCCTGTGTACGATTGTATATTCCAAGCATAATCAACCCATAGATTTAATAGCTTACATATCGGGGCAAACTTCTCTTTAATTTGGCGTTCACTGCGAGTATCCTTGTTGTTCCACAACATCCCACAAACTGTGTGTACTTTCATTATTTGATCTATACAATTCAGCTAACTAGAGGACCAATAAATGCGAAATTTTGGTGTCGGCAACTTCAGTCCAATCAATACCAAATACACATTTAAGGCGACCGTACACGACATGTTTTTGTAATCTGACATGTCAAATTTCCCACTGCAAAATACATACATGTCGTGTGTTACGTCTTTAAATTTGCTTCTGTAAAAGTCAGAAGCAAATTCATCTGACAAAATTTCAATTAGAGCGTGCTCTTTTTTTTCCGACAAACCTTCTGACATCAGAAATCTATGCCGAGAAGAAACCGGCAGCGGCGTTCACTATTGACGGAATCATTAGCCGGCTGAAGTTAATACTTTACAATACTGAGATATGTATGGTCATCCCACCATTGAATATAATTTATGTAAATATATATATAAAAACCGATATATTATAATATCCTTAATTGGTATCTTTGAATAAAAAGAAAAATATGTTAAGATGGATAAACTATTTTACGGCGTAAATAAAAATTTTCGTGGCGGCATTTTTGTTTTGGTTGTTGCAATAACTATGCGAAAAAAACAGAGACAATGTCAGGAGCAAATTACATGTTCGTTTGTGACCGAATATTATAAACCTTCTGTAAAACAGCAATTTTGACAGAAATGCACAATAACATGTGACTTGAAAACTTGACAAGTCAGATGTAAAAAACATGTCGTCTACATGCACCTTTACTTTCATTATTAGTAAACTTCAAAATAACGCATGTCACAGGAGGAGAAAAAAAAACAAATAACAACTGAAAATTTCTAACGAAAATTCAAGAATTTTGCTACAGGTCAAATATGACCCAAAGACCTTAAGTGCAAAAAAATTTTATAAATATTTTTTTGCCAATATTTTTTTCTGAAAACCTAACGTAGTTGTTGGCTTTTAAAATTAAATAAAAGTCATAAAATATAAAAAATATAAATCACTCACTCTTAGGAAAAATTGTATTTTTATTTCAAAATGGGTCAGATTTGACCCGAAGACCTTATGAAGGTTAAAACGTTAATACATTTTAACAAGCACTGAAAATGCTACAATGGCATCACTGCCTGAAGTAACGGGTTATCCATTTAGTGGTTTCAAAGCCGCCGGTCTGGCAAGGCTTTCAGCTGCTAAATATCTGTCATCTGAAGTCTGAATAATTTAGTGAAAGGTTTAACATCTAGGAACATGAATTGTTTAACAAACGAAGAACGTGTAAAAATAGTTAAAACTTACTTCAAAACAAGGGCACTTTTCGAACATAACGCAGTGATTACTGTTAAATAAAATTAAACGAGATCAGGCAACTGTAGATTTGTTTATGGAAAATATTAAGCGAAAATCTTTGAGAACACGTCATCAAACACAAATCTTTTGTTGTTTCCTATTAAAATTTGTGTTGCTTTGTTGTTGAAGCTATAAAGCAATTATTTAGAATATATTGAAAACAAAGTTCGATCCTACAATTTAACCCTCCACGCAACATTTTGGCGAGAGAATTTGTGGGAATTATTTCCTTAGTAAATTCTAAAAAAAACTTTTCCTTGTATTTATGCGGCATATTTACTTCCTTGCTCGTTTTAACTTTTTTTGAACACTTGACCAGGGAGAACATAACGCCATTCGATATCGATCGAAATTACAATACAATTAAAATGGAAATTTCAATTGATATCGAATGACGTAAGTACAAGCTAATTAATAACATCGAATGGCGTAATTTGATCACACTATTTAAATTAAGTGAAGTTGTAAAATAGGGCGATTGGCTTGGTATGATTGAAAGAGTGACAAGGGATCCGATCTAGCTTTAATGGTACTGGCGATATGTTTTATCTAACGAATGCAAATTAAGGGTCTGGCCACTTTAATTATCATGTAATTAAAATTTTAGTTGTTTGCTAAATCAACTAAAAATTGTATTAGTAACCATTTTTGTCAAATAATTAGTTTTCTATTGTAAATAAAATTTCATTTAATATCATGTCCTGGAAATATACAATGTTTGCATTTTAAAATAGTAACAAAAGTACACAAAAAAGTTCTCTTTTGTTTAAGTTCTGCATAGCAACTATTATTAAGTTATAATTAAAAACTTTTATTGTCCTGGAGTGTATATATATATGTGTTCAAATGCATTTATTTAAAAACAAAACATTTGTTAAGCTGAAAACAACATGAACTCTACTCTATAAAGTCTGCTTAAGGACGCATCTGACATAGTCTGCAGTAAATTCAAGTAGTAAAAAAATTACTGATTTACTGATTAAACATGTGACATTTGAAATAAAAAGATATTCAAATCTGAGTTTTGTATAAACAAAGTTATTTTGATTTCAAATAAAATGTTGCAAAGCTTCCTTTACAAAATGCTAAAGGCTCCACAGTGACCATTTTTAACAAGAAAAAAAGTATTTTACATACATTTACTCATTGACGCGAGCAAAAATGGCTTCCAACGATTTGTAACCGTCAGGTATAAATTTGCACATTAACTTTGTTTAAATATTTATTTAATAAAAAAACGAAAAAAACACACATCAACAATTGTTCATAAAAATATAAATTATGTGTCTATAGTTTATTTTACTGACAATTTTTTCCCCCCAATTTTATTTTAACAATACAGGAAATGCACGTAATTGGTCAGTACGCACGAATTGTCCTCGATACATGTTTAATGCTTAAAAAACAACAAAACGCAATGTTGGACAACAACAACAACAATCCATCCTTTGGACTTGTCTGTCCATTGCTCAGCAACAATATAATTTTTACAACTTTTTGTTTATTCTTTTTCCAATATTTAATTAAGTTAAATGAAAACTATTTAAATAAATATGAAGGCAACAAATGTTACATTTTATTATCAGATGTCATTTGTGACAAACAAAAAGCTGGGATACTTTTGTGAAACTCTTGGAAACGAACAAACTATCATGACTTAAAGATTTAAAAGAAACCCGCTTTAAAAGGAATTTTTTTTAAAAAAACCAAAAAGAATTCTTTATTTAATGCCTTTTACCAAGAATAAGAATTTTTCGAAAATGGACTTTATATCTGATATGTGATAAATTACGAACCAATCTAAACTAAATTAAGGAGCCACAATTTCTAGTCAAATAAAACTAGTGTGTGCCAAATTTGACGACAGTATTATTATTGAAATTGAGACAGCAATTAAGACTCAAAAAAACAATAAAGCACCGGGAATCGACAACATAGCCCGAACTACTAAAGGCAGACCCAGCTACATGCGCCCAACTAATACACCCCATTATAGACAGATTGTAGACAAATCCCAAAGAAAGGAGACCTTACACAATGCAAGAACTGGAGGGGCATAACTCTTCTTAGCATGGTAAACAAGGTCATAGCTAATATAATAAACAAACGTTTATCAGACGCATTGTCCAACGATTTTCGCAACGAACAAGCCGGTTTCGCCCCAGCAAATCTAGCGCTGACCATAATAATAGCCTTAGGCCCGTTTTCACGACAACGATAGCTAAATGTAGGAATTTATCGAACAGATAATGAGTTTTTAATTATCACAAGTTCCCTTTAATCTAAAAGTGAAGGATAAGCTAAAGAGAGGAACGTTCTACCTTTAACTTTTGTCGTAAGGTTAAGATTTGAGATTGCCATATTATATTCACATATTTTTAATATATGGCAACTCCAATTATACGTATATTTTGTAAATGTAAAAAAGTACGTAGTTGCCAGTTCGTATTTTTATCTTGGCAAAAATAATCGGTATTTTCTTTAGTACTGCCACATTTTCAAAAATGTTAAGTTTATTTTATACAGAAGTTGTGAAAACGAAAAATAGTTGAAGGTAACTTTATTCCTCACTAGTGCTAAAGGTACCGTTAACTATTTCGAACTTTATATGTAAGTCGTGAAAACGGGCCTTAGAATAATAACGGAACAATCAGTCGAATGGCGATTTCCGTTATATCTAACATTTATCGAATTCGAGAAGGCGTTCGACACAGTACATCACGCTGCAATATGGAATGCGCTTCGCTGCAAGGAAATACCGGAAAAACTAATTGCGATAATAAGGACTTTGTACGAGAATGCTAAATGCTGCATCCTACACGAGAACGTATTCAGTTGCCCAATAAGTGTCAAAGTAGGTGCGCTGCAGGGTTGCCCACTAGCCCCCCTTCTATTCAACATTGTTATCGACAGCATCATGAAAAAAGTCATAACAACACCTAAAAGCATTACATGGCGCCTCGAAGATTTAGACTATGCAGACGACATCTGTTTTGCTCTCACATAGATTTGATGATATGCAGTCAAAACTAAACAACATCGGGAGCCGAAGCAGCAATGTGTGGTCTCAGAATTAATATCCCTAAGAACAAAGCCATGAGAATCAACACAACAAATACGCAACAGTTCACACTACAAAAACAACAGATCGAAGACGTCCAATCCTTCTGTTACCTGAGTAGCATAATATCTTCAAGTGGAGGCTCAATAGAGGATATTGGGAACCGCATAAACAGGGCTAGGCAAGCTTATGGCCAACTTTACCATGTGTGGAATTCCCCCCCTATCTCTAAGCTCACCAAAATCAACATGTTTAACAGCTGCGTGAAATCAGTTGCGCTCTACGGCTGGAACTCAAATCAATGCGATACCAATGCCATACAAGTGTTCATTAACCGTTGCCTCCATCGCATATTAACACCATCACAAACGAACCCTTATGGACCGAGTGCGGACAAGCAACAATTGAGTATAAAATAAGAAAACGGAAATGGCGGTGGACATCACCAGAAACGCAATAGACTGGAATCCCCAAGGCAGCCGCAGGAAAGGTCGGCCAAGCCACACCTGGCGTCGACAACTAGACATTAAATTAGCAAAACCCAACAAAACGTGGAACGAGCTGAAAATCGTTGAGGCCCTATGCTCCTTATAGGAACAAAAGGAATTTATATATGTATATATATATATATATTATTATTATTGTTCGTTTCGGTTTCGGTCGTGCTAAAGTTTATTCCGAGAGTGGGCTTTATATGGAACCTTGACCGATAGTTACAAAATTGTTTGGCATGCTTTCTAATTTAAAAACAAAAGGGTCTTCCAACTATAATGCACGTTCTTGACTGTGAGTCACACCTTAACGTCAAGTTTTCTGCTCAACTTAATTTGACATTTTTTTGTTTCAGTGTTTGACAAATTCAACCATGGAGATGTACACAATTGAGCAGCGCGCTTAGATTGTTGAAGGCTTTTAAGAATATGGGCGTTCAAATCAAAAAGCATTTCGTGCACTTCGTGATTTTTTTCGTCAGTATAATCGATCAAATGTGTCCACAATCGGGAGAATTGTATGCAAATTTCAGCAAACCGGATCTGTAGGAAATGTGAAAACGCCTGCTAGGTGCGGTTTATGTGCTGTGAAATGAGATCAGCTAAGCAGTTATCGTGAATGGTGTCCGCTTCGCAAGATAATAACAGACTTCTTGTGGCCAGAAATTGAGGATATGGACCTGGATGATATGTGGTTGTAACAGGATGGTGCCACTTGAAACACAGCCAACGAAACAATGGCTATTTTGCGCGAGATATTCAATGGCCGTGTTGTATCACGTCGTGGCGATGTTTATTGGCCGTCACGATCCCGTGATTTGACACCGTTGGACTTCTTTCTTTGGGGATATTTAAAAGAAAAAGTAGACGTCAATAAGCCAAGAACAATTCAAGAGCCAAGGGATGAGATAATTCGGCACATTACCGACGTTGAACCTCAATTATGTCGCAGAGTCAGTGAAAATATCGACCATCGGATAGAGGTTGACCAGTGAAGTCGTTGCGAGCATTTGCCCGATATTTTGTTTCACACATAATTGTCATATACCCTTCTATAATAATATACAATATTAGGATAATTCTCTTAAACATTTTGGTTTTATTTACAATTACCATCGTGTATTTTAAATGCAAATTTTACCAAAGTATTCTTTGAAGTTTCAGACCGAGTATCGAAACGTTCAGTCATCGTTCATTTATTAGCAAGTAGGAACATTTAAAATTTTCTCTGCTAGTTTTCCTAATTTAAAGAATAAAAACATTTTGCTTTTGATCTTTCATGTAGTAGATATTTTTTTCTTCAATTTTTATAATTTTCCATACACGCATGGGTCACGAACAGCCTGTGTGTATGTGTATTGTGTGCATTTTCTGTTTTGTCAAATTTATTTGTTGTCTTTACCCTGCCTTTACACATGAGTGTAATAACTTGCAAGTAATGCATACGTATTATAAGCGAAAATAACGAAGAAATAGCCGAAAGTCTTGCAAGTAGCTTGTGTGATTACACAGTCAGTTGTAGGTTTATTTTGAAAATGCTCTCAAAGTGTAAACATCTTATGAAAATAGCTTTACTTTGGGATTCAGAAAACATTATTATGTGAACGATATAACAAAATTAATTTAATAATTTCTTCTTTATTTAATTTTTGCTGCACTTTGATTAAAAAATTATGTTTAGTTTTAAAAATTCACATTCACATTGGGTCGGGAAACATGCCCCCTATTAAAATCAATAATCGAGTAATAATACCTCAACACTCGCATGAAAAATATTTATCTAGATCGGCGTTTAAAGTGGAAATGGCATTTAGAAACAAATGACTCAAATGAAACTAAAAGCAATTCAAATTATAACGAATGGTGAATGAAATACGAACAAATCCAAGACTTTGTTGAAAAAAGGACCCATGTCATGTTGTTAATACAATCAAAACTGATGAGAAAATACATAAAAACACTTCTTTAACTTGCCTTAACATTTATAAAAAAAAAGCTCAAAAAAGGTCAAAAATGTATTTTTAACCGTTAAGAAGCGCAAACAAAATCTTGTTACTAAAAATGTTGTATTCCCAAAAATTACTCTGATAATAAATTGGCAAGTGCACGGCCTAAAAAAAATAACTGAACTGGCAACTGGCTTTATTTTTTGATCCTTTTGGGAAAACTTGCTTTATTTTTTGATCCTTTTGCGAAAACAATAAAGCATTATGTTTTTTCTTAACCTACTTACAACTACAATTAATGTTGGGAGAATAAGAAAGGATAAACTCACTGTTTATTGTTGTTTTTTTTGTTTAAGCTTTGATATTGTTACAAGTAAAACTGTTGCTTATAATTGTTATTCGCTTATTGTTTAATATCTTTAGTTTTTCTAAAATCTTTGAAAAAATGTTTCCGGATGATCTGGCCTAAACAACCAGTGAAATGCGCATAAGAATAGCTTATCCCATCAACAATAAGTTTGAGTGTTCTTATCAGGAATACAAATTGGAAATAAAGCTTAACAAACAAAATCTTGTAAATTAAAAGTTTTGCATTTCCAAAAATTACTTTGATAGCCGAAAATTTCAGAAATTTACACTGTCAAATATCCACAGGGATCTCAATGTGCCAAATTATTTGAAAAGGCTTTTCAAAGTGTTTTCCCGGAGTGGGCGTGTTATGGAACTTTTGACAAATTATTAACCGATCATTATCTGTAATCTTATAACCATAAACTAAAACCAATTTTTAAATTATTTGTTAACGGCCAACAAAATCTAACAAATGGTAGAAATATAGATATCTTAACTATAAGTTAACAACACATTTTTTTACCATATTTAAGACGTTATAACTCATATTTTATATTTCATATTGTATTTGTTCCTTCTCTAAGATATAAAGAATTCCGGTTTTCGCTATATTCATGGTATTTCCGCTATATTTTTTTTTTTTTTTTTGTTATTTCAACTTCAGTTTTGTATAAATGTTTTAAGATTGTTTTATAAAGGGACCCTTGAATAAAAGAAATCAAAGTTCTTGTGTTGAAGCGAAAATCTTAGTAGACCGGTCAAACTTTTTTTTTTTTTTTTGCTTAAAAATCAATATCGTAAGGATACAATAAAAGGTAATATGAGATATTTTTATCAAGATCGTTGCTGCCAACGCTACAGAGTTCGGAAATAAGACAATTTTTAAAGACTAAAAAAGTAAGTAGTTTAGAATTTTTATAAATTTTTTAAATCAAAAATTAAAGAAACATTTTAAAGAGTTATATATCGTATTTTTAGCTTCCGTTCCTTTACGATTGTTGCCACCATCGTCTTAATCTGAGCTCAAATGCACTTTCGAAAAGAAGATATTTTACGTAATTGTTATTTTAATTTTTCACCTAACTATTTAAGATTTCCATGTTATATAATTTTAAATTAAAATTTGTATTTAAATTGTTATTGTAATTGCAAAACATAAGACAAAATCATTAAAAGTGTAATTAATCGTAAAACGCGATTAACGAAAAACTGTTCATTATTATCGCGATTATCAATATATAGTATGGTAACGGCTGACTATAACAATTTGGACGTATACTTAATAACCATATAATTTGCCAATACAAAAAAAATATTACTCATACGCTACAAATTTCAAATAGGGGCTTTAAATCTGTTCTACCCAACTTCCTCTTCCGGTTGGGACCATAAACACACACACACACACTCACAATTACATGTATAAAAGTGCAATAAACAATTTTAATTATATTTATTTTTTTTAATCAGACTCATACACAGCACACATCTGCTTTAGCGTTCACATAAAATTGTATTAAAACAATATCCTTCTTTTTATTGTGGAAGCGACTGAAAGTTTTAAAAATTTAATTTTCATATATGAACACTTGACGTACATACATATTTGTACCACCATTCGTCCATGGTCACACAAGCACTTGGCCGGCCTGTAAATTGGAATGCGATAAATTTGTGTAGATAATACGAGATGGTTATATTTACCAGATTATACTTAAACGAATTGATTGGTTTGGACATGTATTATTTTTATTTTATTTAGACTGAGGTTTACATACCACTTGCCGCCTTGTTGCAAGTCATAAAAATACAAAACAAGTCAGATTAATTTAAATTATGTAGTGTCATTATTTGATATAAAAGCAACATAAATGTGAGTTTAAATTGGAGGATAACTTTTACTTAATACATATAGCAGAAATCACTGCTGCTTAATTCTTTTCTACAATCTTAACTTGTATGTCTAGAGACAAAAAAATGTACGTATGCATAAACCCAGCATAGCCAGGTATGTGCTACTGTAAAAATAACAATGGGGCATCACCAAAATATGCATATTTTACCTTAATAGGCATGTACACGATACGTTTTTTACATCTAGCTTGTCAAATTTTCCACTGCAAAGTGCATACATGTCGTGTGTTAAGTTAATAATATTGTTTCTGTAAAAGTCAGATGCAAAGTCATCTGACAAAATTTCAATTAGAGCGTGCCCTATTTTCTTCTGACAAACCATCTGACATCAGAAATCTATGCCGGGAAAAAACCGGCAGCGGCGCCCACTATTGACGGAATCATTAGCCGGCTGAAGTTAATATTTTACAAAACCGAAATATGTATGACCATCTCTTTAAAGATTGATGTTTGACTATTGACTGCCAGCAGTCGTCGATGGCTGTGAGTGGTAAACGGCAAAACCCCTCTGAAGATATCGAGTGGTTGCGATTGAAACATGTAAGGGTAACCTGTCCGTAAAAACGCCCAGCTTCAGTCAAGAATGAAAAATTATCAATAAATTTTAATTAATTTCATGTTGTAAAATTCCTTTCTTCATAAGAATAATTTGAAAATTAATGAAAATTAAATTTAATTTAATAAAAAAATATCAAAATTTGGATTAAAAACCACGAACAGTTCAACAAAATAACCACAATACTATGTATGTAAATATATATATAAAAACCGTTTCATTATAATATCCTAAATTGATGTCTTTGAATTTAAAGAAAAAAAAATGTTAAGATGGCTAAGATATTTTACGGCGCAAATAAAAATTTTTTCGACGGCAGCACGCTATTTTGAAACCGAGAACTACTCTGGTTTCTGCAATAACTATGCAAAAAACAGATACAATGTCAGAAACAAATTACATGTGCGTTTGTGTTCGATTATTATAAACCTTAACAATTACATGTGACTTGAAAAGTTGACAAGTCAGATGTAAAAAACATGCACCTTTATCGAAGTTAATCACTTCTCGTTTCCTACCATTTGCAGTGCATTTATAATGAAAATTAATAGGGGAATCATATCAATGGAAGAACTAAATCATTTTTTTTTTAATTAATTTCTACCAGCAGTTTCAAATCTCTATTACAAACATACCTGGGTATAATGGGTGTAAATTTAAGGTTATAATTTCAATAAGTATTCGTAAATTTTAAACTAGACTTTAACCCTGGCTGGCGGCTGCAAAAAACATATACAGCGAAAAACACAAATGTTCCGTTATCTGTTAAATGTAAAGTGATGGGAGAAAACTGAGATCATATTCGGCTTAAGCATGCCAAAAAAAAAAACATAAGAATCAGGTGGAATGGGTAAAAATTTTTTTTTTAAAGGTTTCAAATTTCTTCCTGTGTATTTAGTAAAAAATTGGAGATAATCATCGTTAGTCAGTCCTATCTTAGGCATATATGGACCGATCTTGTTGGCTATCAGTAGAAAACTTCCCTTGGGTATATCTGACATCCAATTTATATGATATTTTTACTATGTTGCTTTTCTTTTATTATCTTTTGAAGCAAATTCCAAAAATCATTTGCGTCCATACGATGATTTTTAGTTTCGTCATTTTTTATTTACAGTACGGCCTCGATTATCCGGCAATATCTATTATCGGAAATAAAAGAATTTTTTTTGCATCGGTTTGAACTTTTTTGCAACGAATACCTCTATTGTCCGGCATTTCTGTTATCCGGAACTATAAACCAATTTTTTTTTTTTTTTACTTTTGAACAATCAAAAAATGTTAATTAATAAAGAAGAGAAATTCCATCGTAACATAATGGAAGCATGTTCTGCCAAAACTACTTTTTTTCTCATAATACATACCCAGAAAATTGATTATCCAGCAGCCATATTCCGTAATTCGCTAAAGCTAAGTCTCTATCCCAAAAAATCTATAAAGTTGATTTAGCAATTTTTGGCTACAAATGTAATTCTGTAACGTGCATTGCTAAATTTGGCAATGCAGTACAAATTTAATTCGCCGCAATTTTAGATTTTAATGTCATCGCTTAAATAATAAAATTTTGTATTCTCGAATGAATTTTAGCGATCGAAATTTAGCTTTAGCTAAGCGAATTACAGAATACGGCAGCAGAATGCTTCCGGTACGGCCTATTGCGATAATCGATATATTTAAATTGCCACCTTAACGTAAGAAAATAAATATAACTTAACTAGAAGAAAATAAACTTATTTAAAGAAAAATATGAAAAAAAAAACATAAATACGACAAACAGAGAGTTTTTCTTTACCCTTCTTTCTTCTCTAGACCCGTCACCACCAAAAAAAAAAAAAATAGACATTGAAAAAGCGACATCGTAAAATTCCTCGTATGAATTGGCTTTAAAGTTTTATACTAATACCTTAGCAATAAAAAAACTAAAATTTCACTGAAGTGTATTAAAACTAAACTAGATCTAAGCTTTGACAGAACTTGAACTGATTTAACAAGGAATTAGAACTGCACTAAAACTCAATTGGAACTAACCTATAACTTAACCAAAATATGATCTGGATTTAAACTGAACAAAAAATAAGTCAGAACTAATTTTTAAAATTTTAAATAAATAAAACCAAGAAGAAAATGTTGTTTTCCAGTTCCATAAACATTAATTAACATACAGAAAAAAAAATCATACAAAAAGTAATAACTTGAATTTGTTTTTCATTTCATAAACCAATATTTTTTGCTGAAATATCATTTATTATATTTTCTTTTATTACATATTTGTTTATTAAAAAAATTGGGAAAATATCTAAAAAAAAGTTGATAAAAAGAAACATGAATAAATATTTTATTTGACTGCTGTTGTATTGAAAGTCTTGCGGCAAGTTATTCAATTTATTAAAAGAACACCACCAGAGGCACTGAAAAAAGTGGCAACAAAATGTTGCAAACAAAGCATCATTTGTCTTTTGCACAAAATATGGGTTGGCCACTGGATGGATGTGTTTTTTCTTTAATTCCCTTTATTTTTATATTGTTTGTATTTTATAGTTTGGTTTCCTTCAACTGCTGCAGCTTTTTCAATTCTGCTCTTTTTTTTTCTTGTTGCAAGTAAATAAATAAATGTTGAAAATATAAGTTGTGTTGCATTAAATTTCCTTCCAGTTTGTGTTTTTTTCTTGTTGGGATTTTTTTCTGTATTTTTTTGAACGTTATCTTTGGACTTCTTTTCTTTATATCGATAATAAAATTGAAGTTGTGGTACTTGCAGCAATATCAATAAAGTATTTTGTTTAGCAAAAAATCTTGCAACTTTATATTTTTTTTCCTAATATTTTATTTTTTCTAGCCTGTTTGTTGAATTTTGCAACATATTGAGTGCAAGAGTAGTTCAATGGATACATATTGCAGATGTGAAAAATTCCAGCTGATATAAGTTGCAGTTGCAAAATGAAAAAAATGGAATAAAAATTCAGAAAACACTTAAAAAATTGTTGATAACTAAAGTTTGTTTTCTTTTTTGATTTTTTATTGCATTTATTAAATATTATTAGCATTCGTATTAAAGGGCATAAAAATAAATTAACAAAAGTACAAAAATAAAAAAAAGATGCAAACAAATTTAGACACTGTAATTTAAAGTTTATAGACCTAGAGTCTGATCTAGAACTGACTTAAAACTGAACTAGAAGGGAAGTAGAACTGAACCAGAACTGAAGTAAAACTGATTGAACAGAAGTAAAACTAGAATACGAGCAACTAGTAAAGGGTGGTCCAACCATAACGTAAATAAATAAAATGTAAAGAAAACAAAAAGTTTTCAGAGAAATATCTTAATATTTTTTATTATGATAGCATGATCGATGAAAATTATGTGTGAAACAAAATATAGGTCAAATGCTAGCCACGCTTCGGTGGCATTACTTCTTTTAAATACCGTCCAATGAAAGAAATCCAACGGTATCAAATCACATGATCGTGACGGCCAATTAACATTCCCAAGACTTGAGATAAGACGGCCATTGAATTTCACGCGCAAAAGAGCCATTGTTTCGTTGGCTGTGTGGCCAGAAGTCCATCCTGTTGGAGCCACATATCGTCTAGGTGCATGTCATCAATTTCTGGACACAAAAAGTCCGTTATAATCTCGCAATAGCGAACACTATTCACGGTAACGCTCCACTGACACCGGCAGCCCATAAGCCGCACCAAACAGTCACTGTTTGAGGATGCATCGACTTTTCAAGAATCACTCCCGTATTCTGATTTGCCCAAATGCTTAATTGTGTACCTCCGAATAAGTGTTTAATTAAGTTGGGCTCACAATTATCATCGCTTATTATCGTTGGACCACCCTTTACTAAAACTTTATTATATATACATAAAGGGTGTTTTTTTAAGCCCGATAGAACTTGAAATTGTAAAAAATAACACAAAAAATTAAATTGTAATCAAAATTTTATTTTTATTCGAAAGATCAATACGTGACATTAACATTTGAAAATGATTTCGGACATATGGGCACCGCGGCTGTTCTTGACGAAGCGCATTCTGGACGTCCAATTTTGGGCCACTTTTTCGAGCACTGCTGGCCGTATGTCACGAATAACACGAACAATGCTGGCCTCCAAGGCGTCAATTGTTGCTGGTTTATCAGCATAAACCAGTGACTTCACGTAGCCCCACAGGAAATAATCGAGAGGTGTCAAATCGCACGACCTTGGAGGCCAATTGACAGGTCCATTTCTCGAAATCAACTTATCGCCAAATTTTGATTTCAATAAGTCGATGGTTGCGTTCGCCGTATGGCACGTAGCGCCATCCTGTTGAAACCACATCTCCTCCGGATCAATGTCATCCATATTTTCCAAAAAAAATCATTGATCATGGTGCGGTAACGATCTCCATTGACCGTAACGCGAGCTCCGGCCTCATTTTTGAAGAAATAAGGTCCGATGATGCCACCAGCGTGAAAACCGCACCAAACGGTGCATTTTTCTGGATATAATGGAGTCTGTAGGGTCTCTTGTGGATTGGTCTCGCTCCATATGCGGCAATTTTGCTTATTAACAAACCCGTTAAGCCAAAAATGCGCCTAATCGCTGAACACAATTTTGCGATATAAGTTGCGCGAATCGACGACTGATTTTCAAAGTAAATTTGGATAATTTCGTAGCGTTGTTCAAGCGTGAGTCTATTCATGATGATTTGTCAGAGTATACTGAAACGATAAAAAAAAATATTTCATCAAAATTTAATTTTTTGTGTTACTTTTTACAATTTAAAGTTCTATCTAGCTTAAAAAAACACCCTTTTTGTTTAATCAACCCTGATGTGCTTTGAATCTTAATTTGTATTGAAGATTTGTAACACGGCTGTCTTTTGTGTGATCATTTTGTTTACTTTAAATTGAGCTCGCTTTCACAAGTGAACTCTGTGTTGACCTAAATCACTAAAGTACTTATTTACAGACGACATTATTGTCAAACCCTTAAAGGCGAAAATTAAGCAATAAAATAAGAAACAACAAAAAGTCAGAAATACATTTTTTCACTGTAAACAATTTTAGAAAGTGCCACAATTTCAAAACTGCTAAAACTATTGAATAAGTGTTCATGTTTCAACATGTTGTAGTTATGACCAAAAAATAAAAAAAGCTAAAATACCGACAACCAACAAATTCAACAAATGTTACAAAAGTTTATGGGAACAACTGCTGCACACAGCCAACTATTGACAAGTGAAATGAGTAGAGGATATTAATGAAATTTGCTTAAAAAGAAAAAACAAATTTCCTTTAGTACAAAATTCAGAGATGTTTTTTTTTATGAAATGTGTACGGCATGGCTTACTGGGTTACTTACTTTATTTAAGTATGCGAAAGTGTAACTATTTATCGTTCTATAGTGGTTTAAACTACAAGTTAAATTAAAGAAAAAACGCAAGAAATTAAAAGAAAAAGGAACAAATTAAAGTTTTCAAAGAAGTTGAGGCGTGAAAATTTAACACAGTTGTGTAATTTAAACAAAAAAAAATTATAACAAGGAAACCAAAGTAAAACATTAAACAAAATGAAAGAGTGACAACTTCAAAATACATTTATAAAACATAGAGTAAGCCCTTAAATTAAACTACAACATTAAATTATTTCTAGCCCTATAAGGGACACCCTTTTTCGGGCGAATATGTTAGTGCATTCTTTATAGTGTAGTATTTAAATAACAAAAATGTTACTCACGTTTTGTTATAAAAAAAATAACTACAAACTTAATACATAGAACAATAACACAAGACATACAAAAAGTTTTTTCTTTGCATGTATTTGTTTCTAGTATTTGCTTGAATTTGTGTGTGTGTTTGTGTGTTGCAATGGAGAAAGAATGTGAATTTGTTGAAATGGGAGATGGCAGGCAAAAACTAAAAGTTCATCTTATAGTTTTCTTAAAACAAAATCACGTCATAGTTGTTTGTGGTTGGTTGCGTATAACCATATTGTTAAACAATTCACATTGCTTTCTAGCAACGATGAAAACGTTTTTCAGGTGGAAAGACGGACATTTTAAAAATGTTGGTTCTAATATTAAAAAGTCGGGTTCGCACAAGAAAAACTTCTCATGTTTTAAGGATCGAAATCAATATTTTTGCTTAAATAAAAACTTTAGACTTGTAGAAGTCAGAGAAACATTTCTGATTTTAAAAGTTTTTCTTGGGATTCAAAAAATTAATTAACAAGGTTTCGTTTAAATGTGCTTAAGTCCCATTTCATACTATTGAGAAACTGAAATTTATTGTTGATGGGATAAGCTATTCTTATGCGCATTTCACTGCATTGCTTAGGCCAGATCATCAGGAAACCTTTTTTCAAAGATTTTAGAAAAACTAAAGATATTATACAAATAAAACTGTTAAGCGAATAAGAATTATAAACCCCAGTTTAACTTGTAACAATATCAAAGCTTAAACAAAAGCAACAACAATAAACAGTGAAATTATCTTTGCTTACAGTCCCGACTACAATTGGTTAATTTTTTGTCAATTCTAAATGTAGATGTAAGTGGGTAAAGAAAAAACAAAAAAAAAAGAAATTACTTTATTTTATTTTGCTAGTTCAGTTTTATTTACACTGCCACATGCATATTAGTATTTTCTAAAAGTTCGCCGATAACAGAGATCGATATTGAAAAAGTTTTACGTCTCATTTATCAGATAATGAAATATTTGTGTTTTTCGCTGCATACTTATTTTTCAGCCGCCATCCAGAGTAGGGTTACCGTTGGAATTTTTCGAAAAGGGTCACAAAAATGGGGAAGAAACAATATCCCAACAAATTAAAAAAAAAATCCAAAACGTTTTGATAATATAAGAAAAGTATTTATTAGTTTATGCAAACAAACGTTTAAATTAGTAATTGAAATAAAGTTTTTAAAAATAATGTACTTTTGAATAAAATTAAAAAAAAACGCTTTTTTTATTGAAAATGTTTAAGTTTTAAGTGCATATTTTTTAATGCATATTTTGGACTTTTTAGTGCAAATTTTATGCGCATATTTTCGATTTTTTAGTGCATCAAAATCTCATCCCTAGTTATTACCAATGAAATGCAACCGTGGTGCGGAAATGTTGTGAATACTTGAAATAAGCGTTCGCATATGGAAATATACTTGCACATGTTTGTATCCTGTTTAAGAATGGTTAGTGAGTGACACCAATTCCAACAACTCTTCAAAAGTTGCATCATCAATTCAAACAAAATATTAAAAAATAATATTTTGATTGTCGATTTTTCGAAACACCTTTATTTTCTTCTCATACGCACTATCAGTGGCCTTTTATTTAGCCACTCTCTGAACCATACATACACTGGGTTTTTTTCTAATTTGTTTGTTTTAATTTTTTTTTTTTTTTATAAGTTTTAAATAAACACAAAATATACGTTTAAGGCAGAACCTACTTTCCTTTCTTTTAGATAAACCATTTTAACACGCTCAAATCAAAACTAACTGGAAATTACAACAACAGCTGATTCCTCCTGTTGCGCAAGTATGAACAATCGTATGACTGGGATGTGTGAATTAGGACTAATAAATCAGTGAAAGTTAAACTCTATAAATCAGTTTACGTATAAACCATCTCTTAACGCATAAAAATGAATTTAAGAACATTTATCGAATTTATTTATTTTTTAAGCTACATATTTGCGGTATTCACAAGGTGTGCTATCATGTTGTATTGTCATAATGTTCTAACATTTTACAATGGTTTAAAAATATTGTTGTTGCTTTGTTAACAAAAAGTGTCTTAAATTAATAAATCTTTGCTTGCTATGTTTATTGTGCTGTCGTAATTAATCAGAAGAGACCTGCGCCGAGCAACTGAGCCGAACGGCTATGATTTTGTAGCCGTCTTCGTTGATGGTATAGTTTTATCTGGCTAACATCCGAATTTAATCTGCGGCTAGCATTTTTTGCAACAAAACACTTGCGGCGTCAAATTGGATCGGCCTAGGACTCTGATGTTTGGTAAACAAACAAAATAAAATATTTGTGGTTTGCGTCTGAAAAATGGAAAATAGTCAGGAAAGATCTAATTTAATTTATTAATTCATGGATTAGAATTAAAAAACATTTTGATTTTAGGTAAATAATTATTTTTTTTTATATATGTTTTAAATCAGCTGACTTAAATTCAAAATAGCACACTAAATTATGAGGGGTTGTTCACAACAGTCGTATTTTTGCATGCTATTATTTTAATACATATGATTTTATGACACCTTGTAAATCGCCCAATTATATATGGGGCACTAATTTACAGATGTTGAGTTTAAACTAAATATAAATTAAAGTTTAGTTCAACTAAACTAGCATATAAACATTTACTGATTTATTAGCGATAAGTGTCACAAAATCGTTTTTACCCAACTTGGCGCATATATTAATATAATTTTTTATAAATTAAAGCAATCGTGTGACTTTTGAATAGTTTATTAATGGATTAAAAAAAAACATTAAAAAATCGTTTGCAAGTTGCAACAGCGGAAATGATTTAAAACCTTTAGTGATTGTTATTCTCATTTGCTTAGCAGTTTTTTTTGTATAATATCTTTAGCTTTTCCAAAGTCTTTAAGAAAAGGTTTCCAACCAGTGAAATGCGCATAGGAGCTAGCTTAGTCCTCAACAATAAACTTCACATAATAAATGAATAGAAAATTTGTGTATTCCCGAAAATAACTTTGATAGGAAATGGTTTTAATTTAAATATATACCATCTTAAAGCATAATTTTAGGCGAATATCTAAACTTTCAGTTAATCCTTATCCTGTACTAGAAAAATAAAACGGTATTTTTGGGTCATTTTACCCAACATATTTTATTTTAAGTTTTTCTGTACTAAAAAAAATAGACGCGTGTGGTATTCACAATTGTTATTATATCGCCTAATAAAAACAAAAGTAAGTAAAAATATAAACGCAGAAAGTAAGCGATGAAGCCCATTTTCTATTAAGTGACTACGTCAAAAAGCAAAACTGCAGGATTTTGGCTACGTTGAATCCAAGAGCAGATGATCAGCGACAACAACACCCACTTAAGTGTTATGTTTGGTGCGGTGTATGGGCAAACATTATAATTGGCACATATGTTTTTCAATACTATATTGGTGTTTTAATTTTTGAAATTTGTTTTCATCTGTAAGTTAATTTTACTTTTACTGTATATCTTTAGTTTTCTATGCTAAGACAAAATTTTAAACTTTCAAAGTTCAACACCGAGAAACAAAACTCCAAACCACTTGTTCAAATTTAAATGTGGTTTACCCCTTATTTTCTTTCTCTGCGAAAGAAAGTTAAATTAAATGATACACAAGTATGTACGTTTGTATTTATGTACATACACAATTTAATTCACTACAAATTTCATTTCAATACAACACAGAAATAAAATATTTACACATAGATCTACATTTTATGTAGACATTAATGCATACATACATGTGCAAGTAGTAGTAGTAGTGTACATATGTTAACTAAAAACTGTGTTCAAGTAAACCATTTTAAAAACAGTTGCTCGTACAAATGCAGTTCCTTGTTTCTTGTCAATATTTGAAAAGAGGGCGTTTCTTGAAATTGTCAAGTACGAGTATTTGCTTGTTTTTTGTTTTCTTTCTTATTCATTTCCTTTAAAGAACAATTTAAAAATTTGAAAATTTAAAGTATTTTTTTTTTCGTTCATAAAGAAATGTACATAAAAATGCAGAAAGACAAGTTTTAAAGTGATACACGCCTATTTTGAAATTAAATAAGTGAAAATAAATAAAATAAATAATAAAAAAAATATTGTAAAGACAGATCTGGGAAAAATATATTTGATGTGCTTTCTTTAATAGGGGGGCTATAAAAATGTTCCAGGAAATTAGAACCAAAAATGAACTTTTAAAACTGCAATTATTAAGAGACTTTTAAAGGCACTGTCTGGCTTTTAATAATGAATCCTTTTAACACATTTTTAGTACAAAACATTCTACATATAGAAGTGTTTTTTATATCATATTCTATTGACTTAAACTTGTTGTTGTCAGCGAATTTAAAGAGAACAGCGCTTAAAAAACTAAAATCAAAGGTGAACAACTGCCATTTGTTTCGCTTCTTTATATATCATTGGCCAAAAAAAACTGTTGCTTTTACTTCTGATTCATTAAATTTAAACAGTCGCAGTCAAACGAACTGAAAAAGCGAAAAGTTGTGCGCACATCTTCGTTTTTGTTCAACTGCCGTTTTTTGAACCCTGTACAAAAGACTTATTTGACCTATTTTCAAAACAACCAGATAATATATATACATATATATAGAAGGTGCTTAGTCAAATTTTTAAAACTTACCTATATTGCTATGGCTTTTACCGTGCCACAATTCGTATTGAACAGAAAATTTATATAGTAAATAATTTGCAAAAAATAGACGGACGGACAAACATTTTTATATTATAGGGTGGTTAATTTCAAGGGCCGATGTTGATTTTGAATAAAACACAAACTATTTAGGAAATTATTGTAATTTTATTTTATTATGATATATTGGTATTACTCAATTATGTATGGAACAAAATATCGGCCAAATGGGCGCCGCGACCACGGCGGCACACCTCCATCCGATGGTCCAAATTTTCGATGACCCTGAGGCATAATGGAGGTTCTATGCCGTTAATGTGCCGAATTATCTCATCCTTTAGCTCTTGAATTGTTGCTGGCTTATCGACGTACACCTTTTCTTTCAAATAACCCCAAAGAAAAAAGTCCAACGGTGTCAAATCACATGATCTTGGCGGCCAATTGACATCGCCATTACGTGAGATAACACGGCCATTGAATTTGTTGCGCAAAAGAGCCATTGTTTCGTTAGCTGTGTGGCAAGTGGCACCGTCCTGCTGAAACCACATATCGTCCACATCCATATCTTCCAATTCGGGCCATAAAAAGTTCGTTATCATCTCACGATAGCGAACACCATTCACAGTAACTGCCTGACCGGCCTCATTTTGGAAAAAATACGGCCCGATGATGCCGCCAGCCCATAAACCGCACCAAACAGTCACTCTTTGTGGGTGCATTGGTTTTTCGACAATCACTCTTGGATTATTATTCGCCCAAATGCGGAAATTCTGCTTATCGACAAATCCACTGAGTTGAAAATGTGCCTCATCACTGAAGATGATTTTCTTCGAAATTTATCATCCATTTTCATAATAAGTCTGGATAACTTTAACACGTTGTTGGATTGTGTATCTCTCCATGGTTCAAATTGAGTAAGTCTGAAATAGAGAAATGTCAAATAAAATTCGAAAAAAAAACTTGGCGTTTAAGTGTGGTTCACATTCAACATCGGCCCTTACAATTTAACCACCCTTTATTTCCAAACTTTACGAGTATCCAAATAAGTAGAAAACGAGGATCTCCAATATCACTTTAAAGGGTCTCTGATTACACTGTGGTAATCGCAAGTTTTAGCAAGCCGTATTCTATAATTCGCTGATCTAAAACTAAATCTCGATCGCTAAAATGCCTTAGAGAACACAAAATTTAAAAATGTAAGCGATGACATTAAAAGCTAAAATTGCTTTACAGACTGAATTTTGAATTATTACCTTTATTCTTTAAAATGCTACCTTACAAAACTGCTTCGTAGTAAGGGAAAGTCGTTGCTCTTCGAATCTTCTATTTGTTTCAAAAGTTTGTTAGGAATTCGTTCATTCACCTTACTGCATCTCTGTATATCTTATTGCGTTGCACATAAATGTGCGCTTACTTTTTTAAATTTACTATTAGTGCTTAGCAAAACAAGAACATTTTTTATCGGGTTGTGCTTTATAATTTTATGTTGGTTGTTTTTTTTTTTATTAATGGCGGCGGGTTAATGTTCCTTTCTTTATGGATATTTTTACAATTCCGAGAGAGACAGACAAGATTTTTTTCTTGTTGCACATTTTACGAAAATTTTTAAAATCCCCTGCCGAATTATTTTAAAAATTTAAAAAAAATTTAAATCTAGAAAAAACAATTTATAAACCACAAATAAAATTCGAAATTTTGTTTTTGTTTTAAATGTTAGTTGAACGGACGAGTAAGGCGCTCGTGTTCTATAAACTACACATTAATCTACTAAAACTTTTTTTGTTAGAAATCCTTTTGAAATTTTAATTCAAAATTTTCAATTAAACAAAACATACAATTTTTAAACTAAAACTCTTAAATTTGTGTATTTAAACTAAACTATTGAAAAGACAAAACAAAAAAAATGTATAGACTCTATTAACAATTATAAAAATTTTTTTTTTTTCTAAACAAGTCAATTTGCCAGAGTTTTTTTTTTATTGTATTTTTTTCAAAAGTCATTGTTCTAAAAGTTTTATGTAAAATGGAATGACTAAATAAAAAAAACACATTTTAAATATTGTTGGGGACTAGATGTACAAATACACAGACTCATTCACTGTCACAAGCACACTTGCTTTAAAACCAGTGGCGGGCAACACTTACTTTGCATGTGTGAGGCTGATGAAAAATTGATTTAAAAAAAAACTTTAAAAATTAAAGATCAAAATTAAATTTTTTAATGCACGTACATCCATTGTTGCCAGATTGTTGGTTATTGGGAAATTTAGTGAGAAAATTTTGAATGTCTTATGGCCTGGCCTATTTCACCCATTCTATTTGAACATCAATTCATATTTAAACATAGTTTTTCACATAATATTATTTTTATTTGACATGAAAAATAAATTGATATTTAAATAGATTTGGTGAAATAGGCCATTAGCCATTTCTAAACAATTTAATTTTTGTTTCGTTTCAGTTGCTGATAATGTTTAATTGAATTACAATGGAAAAAAGAAAGTACATTAGCAGTATAATAACACAATCAAAAATTCATATACATATAAAGTGTGTTTTTTATAGATTGTCACAAATTTGAGTTGGCATCACTGCTTTATTTGAGCTCCTATTTCACAGCAAATAGTTGCTTTTTGTTTAGTTTGCTTTGAAATTTTATTTATGCAAATTGTTGAAATTTTTAATCGAAATAATTGTTCTATTCGTCAAAAATTTAAAAAATTTAATTTAAATTTAAAAAATTTCAAAATTTTATTTTCTGAAGAACCCCTCTTCTGGTTGAATGGGTACGTAAATAAGCAGAACTATCGCATTTGGAGTGAGAACAATCCACAAGCTTTTGTCGGAATACCATTACATCCACAGAAAATTACTGTTTGGTGCGCTTTATGGGCTGGCGGAGTCATTGGCCCATATGTGTTCAAAAATGATGATGGTCAGAATGTTACAGTCAATGGTGAACGGTATAGGGAAATGATTCGAAATGTTTTTGTACCTCAATTAATTGGCCACCATCACACGATCTGATTTAACGCCACTGGATTATTTTCTTTGGGGTTATGTTAAGTCATTTGTCTACGTCGATAAACCACAAGCAATTGAACACCTGGAAATCAACATTCGAATAGTTATCGGCTAAATACGGCCGCAAATGCTGCGAAAAATTGTTGAAAATTGGTGTTCCAGATTGCGCCTTCTACGCGCCAGCCGTGGCGGCCACATGGCACAAATCACATTTAAACATTAATTTTATAAAATTTCTTTCTTTCCAATAAATGCCGTTTCATTGATATTAAAAATATAATTCCATGTTTAATTATGATTTAAACTTGTATCACTCTATAAAAAACACCCGTTATATGTATACCATTGGCTTAATATGCTCCCTGCTAACTCCCTTTAACCCTTCTGCATCCCTTGGATATGTGCCCTTCCTATGATCCTTTGGGTCAATATGACCCAACAATAAAATGTAAACCACATTTCATATTTAAGTATAATAAAAAATAAAAGAGATTCTATTGACTATTTGACTGAAAAAATTATTGATCGATGATTCTGAATGAAGATGAACTCAATTCAATTATATTCAATAGGAAAAAAATTTTAAGGTGGAATTAAACTTGCAATATCGCTTGTTGGGTCATATTGACCCAAAGGATATTAAATGTGTGTAAATCGTGTTTTTAAATGTGGAGGGGGGAGGAAAAATTTAAATTTTATTATTCTCATTTTCATTTAAATTTATAATTTTCGTCCCTGTAATGGATAAATTAAAGTTTCACGTCCATATCTTATATTTAAAGAGACAAATTTTGCGTTTGAAAACCAAAATTGGGTCAAACTGACCCAAGGAGTGCAGAAGGGTTAAGCACATTTTACAGGAGAGACAAAAAACTTTTTTACATTTTATATTTTAGCTTAAGAGGAAAACCAAAAACTCACTTCAAGACTCAATTTGAATCAAAACTGCATCCTGGTCAAAATCAAAATCTAAATTTACTTCAAAAGTGGATTTAGCAGGCTTGCATATTAATCCAACGATAAATTACGTTTGATCAATGTGCCCATCACTGGTTTAAACTCATATGAATATATAAACAACTCAACCCCCCCACCACAATTTTTTGTCGTAAATCTATTTTATTCTTCTATTGTCACTTACAGTTAAAGTTAAAAGCAAAAAATAAATAGGAAAAAATGGGGGGAGGAGGATAAATATTAAAAAGTTGAAAGTATGTGAGTGTATGTGTGAAAAGTGGTTCTAATAGGGCAATCCTTAAAAGAAAATTAAAAAGTTGAATAATTGGAAACCTTTTTATTTCAAAGTGTAATTAAATTTATATTTAATATATGACTATAAATTTAAAAGAATTTCTCGAACTTCCTATTGTATTTTCTTTTTGGTACTTTTCCTGGTTTAAAAATACAAAGATTAAACTTTAACACAAGCCGTCTTATTAATATTAACTTTTATTTTTAATGTGTATGAAAGTTTTTGTAAAATCAAAACAATTGTAGTAAATGCTCACAATAGTATGCAGTGAATAACATAAATAAATAAAGTTTCTCAAGAACTGTGCAAATAGCAAATCTTATTTTCAGAATTGAACAAACCAATTATTTGATTCTAAGAGCCACTGGGCTCCTTAAACTGGTGGATAACAATTCGCCTACCAACGCCCCAACACACAAAGATGGCAATTTAAGTTTATGGTTCGGCTGAACCATGCACTCGCCCCTTCCTTAAGAGCTGGAGCTATGTAACCTAAACTGCTGAAAGGCAAGCAGTATCTAGCAACAGCTCCTAGGGAAATCCGCCATCAGAACGAACTTCCCCAAAAGTGGTAGAAAATCAAGCCTTAAATTCGACTCTTTATGAACTCCGATTCCGCGATTTTCGGTAGTAACTAGAGCCACTACGTGCTTTTCAAAGGAGCCTTACCAATAGCTAGTCCAGGACCGAAGTCCAAGTGGCTAGAAGTTGTCATAGTACCAGATAACGATCTCTAGTCCCCCGTGATCCATCTTTAGAAAGAAGGCAGATCGGCCAATTTTGCTTCTGCCGAAAAATTAGTATTTGCTTGTCCTATTACTCCGGAGGATGTTACAACAAAAAGTAAAATATCTCTAGAGTGTTAGCCGACTTACTCCCGGGGGATATTTTATAAAAATGACGATGACGGATGTTTTGCCATACAATTTAACGTTAAGCAAGTGAGTTTATTTTTTTTAGAAGAACACAGAGCAAAAAAAGACGTTAAAAATTTGTCAACCATTATTAATAAAACGGTATCGAAGTGTAGTAAATATTTCAACAATATCTTTTGTCAAATTTTGAACAAAGCGTTGTCAAATTGCAGCCAAAGTTTTTACAATATACCACTGTTGTTAAATTGACAACTACCTGTTGTCAAATAGATAACGCTAGTTCTCATTGTTAATAGTGTACATATGTTGTTAAACTAACAATGTTTGTATACACAGCTTAACAAGAAAAAAATGCAAGTTTTTTAAGTGAATATTAAATTAGTGTAAAAAAAAAACAAATAAAAAATATAAAGAAGTCACAGCGAACCAAAACCGTACGACTGCAAAGACAAAAAAAGACTTTGATATTAATTTTCACAGCAGCAGCAAGAGCTTATTTGTTGAACAGAAAACTGTTGCCCTCAAAGCAACAGCATAAGAATTTGAGCTATTGCTTCTCTACTATAAGTTTTTTTATCACTGGTTATTTATTATTAAAAGCGATCGACATTGGCAATCCAATTTCTAGTTTTAAAAATCTTGGATTTTAAGCAAACAAATGACGATATTAATAAATAAATAAATGGGGACTAGTATACATATTTATATCACATGTGGTCCGGAAAAGTTTGTTTAACCAGATCGCTGTACAAATGGCTGAGATATGAGCAGAAAACTCGACTGACTCTAATTTTAACCCCTAAATCAAAAATGTTTATCAACAAACCTTTACTTGTTGTAGTCTTTGTAAAATGTGTTCATTTTATGTTTTCATTTTCACCGAAAATAAGCCTAGTGGAATACTGAGAGTGAAAACTAGCCAAAGAGTTTTGGCCGAGTTTTGCAATAATGTTTTTGGCACAATAGCTATTAAAAAGCTTCGAGAGCCAAATTTTGCCTACATATTTATTACAAATTATATATTATTAACAATGAGCCAAATCGGTTTATTATTTTACCCTGTAGCTCGTTTCTGTATTTTTCGCATCGTAAAATTTCTTACATGAAGTGTGAACAAAAAATTCCATCGTTTCTCGATTTATGAGATAAAAGTGTTTCTGTATTTGAATGCGAAAACAGACACAACAAATTCTGTTTAAACTGGAATATTTCCAGTAATTAAGTGTCAAATAAAAGCGAAACGTCAACAAAAGAAATAAATATAATAAAAACAGGGCTGCCAGATTTGACGAGTTATCGTCATCTTGACGATTTTTTGTCCCGATATTAACAAAGTGACGTTTTGATGATTTTTTCTAAAAAGGTGACGAAAGCAAAACAAAATCAAAAATATTTTATAATTTTGTTGTTACTTTCTATAGAAATTCATCTTGAATTTTTAAATTTCAAACACTTCTATTTTGTGGCGTTGAAAATTGAAAAAAAAAATAATATGAATGTCTGTAGAAAGCAACAACAAATTTATAAAATATTTTTGATTTTATTTTTGATTTTAATGAAATTGTTGGCGTTGCGTTTTACACTATAAGCCCCCTAGTCTTCGAAATAAGATAATTGTAAATATTTTTATATGTTTGTTTATTAGAAAAAAAGATATCTTTAGAAACAAGGCTGCTTAAATTTTTATATTTATCCCTAGTGTGAAAATTGTCCTCGAAATTGTTTGTTTCTTCCTTAAAAAATGTATCGGAAAAAAAAAATTTCGAGGGAAAGTAATGGACCGACTTGGCTTGAATTGATTTTAAATTGCACGATTTTTAAAACAAAAAAGACGATCTTTGTTATTTTTTCTCAGGAAATTGACGATTTTGACACAAATTTCTGTGGTTTTCATGGGCAACCGCGTATGTCTATTTTTTCCGATTTTGAGATGTTGATGCCAAATTGCCTAATTTTAAACGCTCTTTACATGTTTCTAAAAATGTTTGAAAAAAGATGGATCAATACCGATTTTTTAACGTAATAACAAAGTTCAAAAAGTGCAATACCTAGCCCATAGTTTGATCTAGAATGTTTTTTCGGCTCTACTGAAAAATTTTATTTTAAGACATACGCGGTTGCCCATGAAAACCACAGATTTATCTGGCAGCACTGATTAAAACCAAAACAAGTTTTT
Source organism: Pollenia griseotomentosa (assembly GCA_963931875.1). Taxonomy (NCBI): domain Eukaryota; kingdom Metazoa; phylum Arthropoda; class Insecta; order Diptera; family Polleniidae; genus Pollenia; species Pollenia griseotomentosa. The sequence goes on from OZ007562.1 coordinate 128,869,768, forward strand.
TGTTTATTTTCATCATATAAATTATGCATTTATCAATTATATTCCTTCTATTTTTTTATTTATTTAAAAAAAATAGTATATAAACATATTTTAAATTCAAAATATCTACATTTTGTTTTTCTCGCCACCAATTTCAAATGCGACTTATTTTGACAGTTCTTGAAAGAAACTTTTCGCAAAATATTGTTATAGAAACACTTTTTCTCGCATCCTTCCAATAATTGCTGGAAAATTATTTTAATGACAGATAATTCTCGCAAAAAAAGATACAGAAACACTTGTGTGAGAAAAACCATTTTTTGTTGCAATTCACACGTTTCATGCGAAGAGTTTTACGATGTGAGATATACAGAAACGGGCTACTGGCTTCAATAGATATAACAGTGTAGTGTAGGGCTTATAGGATTCGGCAAAGCCCTTTAATTATTTTGTTAGGGAATTTTCTTAATTTAATTAAGATGACAAAAACTTTACGTTTTTTTTAAATACTTTCTAATATGATTAAAATAAAAAATTTTCAAGGTCTTTTTATTTTAATTGTCAAAAATTTTGCATTATCAAATATAATACAACAACTAACAATTATTAAAAAAAGATTATAATATTAAGGGCCGTTTTCACAACTTACCGATAGTTAAAGGTAAGATTTTATCGGCCGTATAAAGAGTGTTCCATTATTACAACTTTACTGTAACCTTCCAGGTAGGATTAACCTTAATTTACTTCATCGCTTACTTTAGGTTAAAGTAAAGTTTAAATAATGGAACACTTTTAACAAGGCCGGTTGAAGTCTGCTCTTAGCTATCGGTAAGTTGTGAAAACGGACCTAAGTATTTAAAAATTTGTTGTTATTAAAATTTAAGAAATGATAAGATTACAGATGTTTTTTCATTTGAAAATTTAATTTCTATATCTAATGATAATATACTTTATGAACTTGAAATAAAATTTGCCTTGATTTAAAAAAATGTATGTAACAACAAAAAATATTGGTGCTAGACCTACCCTTTAGTCTACCGATTAACTTGGATTTCTGAGTCGATCTGACGATGTGGGGACGTCCGTCCGTCCGGTATGCAAAAAATTTAAGAAACAAATTTGAAATTAACCTATTTTAAAACGCATTTTTTGTTATGTTGCGGCCAAAAGTCGGTATTAATCTTTTCACTGCTCTTTTAAGAACACCATTTTCCTAGAAAAAAACGAAATAAAAAAATGTCTAATATTATATGATGGCTGTTTTCCTAAGCGCCTGTTGCATTGCAGTAATACATGGCAACATGTTCTTAAATGCAACCATAAAAATTTTGAAAATGCAAACCATATTCATATACAATACAACGTAGGTAAAAATGTAAGTACACAATGCATCAACACGGTATTGATACATTGTGAACACACGTTTAGGAAAACAGCCATTTTTTTTTAAAGTTCAAACAAACTCTTGTAAATTTTGGATATTTTTGGAAAAATGTATTTTTTTTTTTTTGAGCGACATAAACTAACTTAACCCTTTCGATCCGGCTTTTGAATAGCAATAGTAAAACAAAATTTTTGATTGGAACCGATTATTTAAGCAACATATAACCTATCGGTGAAAGAAAATCGGAAAAACAATAATTTGGGGCTGTCGGGGTTGTGGTACATCGGTGTACCATTCGGGATGTTATGTTGTACAAATAAGTACCAACCGTCCGGGTTGCGGTACATCGGTGTACCATTCGGGATTTTATGTGGTACAAATAAGTACCAACCGTCCGGTAAAATTAACTTTCGCGCATAATATCATGCAAAAACTTTAAAGACTATAAGGTTCATTTCGCAACCCAGCAACATAAAATTTGAAGCTGTTAGGGATGTTTAAACTTACAGTGGTACACATATGTACCGTCTGGGTCAAAAGGGTTAAGTTAATATTTTTAATAAAAATGTTTTTATTGCCAAATTTTGAACATACCATGGAACTTAAAAAACAAAACTTTAAACACTTTTTTTAACAAATGAATTTTTGAGAGTTATTTTCTTGAAGCACTTCAATTGTTTTTTTTTTTATTCATTAATAATTAATTCACGAAATCAATTCCAAAAAATTTATATGAGTTGTGTTGTTATCTATCGATCAATATATCTTTTATCACATTTTGAGACTAAAACTTTTTTGATTTTTGTCTATGGGACAAATCACCGTGCGTCGTCTTCAAGCAGTGATTTAAGCCGAAGCTGGCCTACCGAATATTTAAACTATTTTTTTTTTGTTTATTTACATATAGGTATGTGTGCACTAGGGGTATAACCAAAATAAGAACCTATCATTACGGTATGGGCAATGTTATACTGATATTAAAAATCGATATCAGGGGTCATTTCGGTCCAAAAACCTTCGGCACAATTTCTAAAACACCAAACATTTTTTTTTTTTTTTAATTGTAATACAAATTTTTATGGTGGGTATCCTTCCCTTGTACCGTTTTTTTGGTTTCTTTTTTTGGAATGCAAGGAATCGCCATTTCATAAAAAAAAACACGAAATGCAAAGACCAGCATGGCTTTCGACGTTAGAATTATGGATTTCCTGTAAAACTGAAAAAAATTATAAGCTAAAACTTCATCGCGATCGGTGCCGAACCTTTTTGAACGCTCGCGAAAAAAGGAAGGCTCATTTCTTCATATTTTTTTATGCACTATGTTACTATGATAGGTCCTTTTTGATATTTGCAAAAAAATGCAAATGGTTATATCCCTAGTGTGCACACTGAAAAAAATACCAATGTTAAATTAACATGGCGAAGTATGCCATTTATTTAAATTTATCATTATTTCATTTTAATTTTAAATGAAAAATATTAAAATAGCCTTAAATTGTTCAATATTGAATCCATAAAAACCTGTTTTACTTGTTTTGTATAGAAAAAAAAACAACACCATTTAAAAGAAATGAAAGGCATAAATTTTTTTATTTTCATGTTTTAAATATGTTATAAAAAGAAAACAATTCCCGTTTTCTTTTAGTTAAAATTATTTAGTTAAATAGTACATCAATTTTTCAAGTAGAATGATGACGAAAACCATATCGGGCCATTCTGCTGAAGCTTCTGTTAACAAAGGGGAATAAAAATAAGTGAAACATGTGTTACAGACTGGTTTAAGACGTTTTCTTATGACTTTTTATTGTAATTGTTAAGTTTGTTCTTGTTAAGCTTTTCAATAAGCGTTATGTAATAAGCTTTGTTCTTAGTATTTTAAATTATAATGCAAAAATGTTAAATTTTAAATTTTCTTGCGAATACCATAAAAAACATAAACTGAGGGGTGTATGTGCACAACAAAAATTAAAAACCACCTGCAATTAACATATTATTTAGAAATTTATTAAATTCCGTGCTGGTTTTCTGCCTGCAAACAATTGATCATATCAGTTAACATATTTGTAAGTTTGAGCTTTTCTTGCTGTTCAGTTTTAATCAATAAGTTTAATTGAAATGAGACCACCAACAACAGAGGTTAAATAAAACGTAAACACACATTAAAATATTTTTGTCAATCAACACAGTTAATTGAAACAATAAAAAAAATGGTTTGAAACTTTAAAATATTTTGAAGTTTGTGTGTATGTTTTCATATTTGTATAAACCCAAATATTATTAATAATATTTTCAATTAAGGCAAATTGATTGGAACAGCATTACTTGATTTAATTGAAAAAATGTTAGTGAACATTTTTCTGTGTAGCGTTTTTCTTTAACTGTAAGTGTAAAAAAATAGTGGAAACAATTAATAATAAAATGTGCCTTATATGCAGGTTTGTATGGACCAAATGCTGATTCATATTTAGGTTAACGCTTCAGTTAAATTTTATTCTATATCTATATTTTAGGAGATAGTAGTAGCAGATATCGTTGACAAGAAAAAAAAGATAAACATTATCAAGGCAAGTTTTTATAAACGCTGAATTTTAAAAATATACAAGCAAAAAGGCATATGAAAATAGAGCATTTATTCAAAAAACTTGCATTTTGTGCTAAAATTTATTTTTCAAGTAAAACCTTAAAAACCTTGCCTGATCATCCTATAAAACTTTATAAAAAAATTTAGTTTTGACGAAAAAAAATCTTCTTTATCTAGACACTTCCATAGATGTTCATATCAAAACCAAATAAAAAAATTGCCGAATAAAAATTAAACATTTCCAAATTTGATATTTTAAAACCTTCAGATAACTGATCTTATTTTATGATTTGTTTAGTTTCTAAACAACAACATATTAAACCATAACAAAGTTCATGTTGGCAAAAGTTAGGTCTAGCTTAAGTACAGAATAAAGTGGGCTTTAAATATTTTTTGATTTAATTGAAAAAATGTTAGTGAACATTTTTCTGTGTAGCGTTTTTCTTTAACTGTAAGTGTAAAAAAATAGTGGAAACAATTAATAATAAAATGTGCCTTATATGCAGGTTTGTATGGACCAAATGCTGATTCATATTTAGGTTAACGCTTCAGTTAAATTTTATTCTATATCTATATTTTAGGAGATAGTAGTAGCAGATATCGTTGACAAGAAAAAAAAGATAAACATTATCAAGGCAAGTTTTTATAAACGCTGAATTTTAAAAATATACAAGCAAAAAGGCATATGAAAATAGAGCATTTATTCAAAAAACTTGCATTTTGTGCTAAAATTTATTTTTCAAGTAAAACCTTAAAAACCTTGCCTGATCATCCTATAAAACTTTATAAAAAAATTTAGTTTTGACGAAAAAAAATCTTCTTTATCTAGACACTTCCATAGATGTTCATATCAAAACCAAATAAAAAAATTGCCGAATAAAAATTAAACATTTCCAAATTTGATATTTTAAAACCTTCAGATAACTGATCTTATTTTATGATTTGTTTAGTTTCTAAACAACAACATATTAAACCATAACAAAGTTCATGTTGGCAAAAGTTAGGTCTAGCTTAAGTACAGAATAAAGTGGGCTTTAAATATTTTTCGCTATTATTACTTCCCCGTAAGATAAATATAAACTTTCGACATTTGTTTATTTCTTTACATTTAACACATGTTAGTGTTAATATGGCAACTCTAAGTGCATAAACCGTAAAGCTACTTTTACACGACATGTATTTTGCAGTGCATTTGCCAGATGTAGAATCCATATGTTATTGCATATGTCTGTCAAAATTTACAAATACAGAAGGTTTATAATTTTTGCTTTCACTCGTTCGTTTTTGGTTTCAACTGGTATAATCTAAAATCGTTATATACTGATTTCTATTTCTATTCACTTTTAATTGAATCACTAAGTGCATCAAAACATTCATTTGAGAAAATCAATTTAACCCTTGAGTTAATACCCAACTTTATCCACATTGTTTAGCACCCGGGGTACCCGGGTACCCATATACTATAATGTATTAATAATCCATATCTTTATGAAATAAAATAAAATTTGTAAGCTTTTTAAAAGCGTACCCGGGTGCGCATATTGCGATGGTTAAAGTTTAATCAAATTTTTTGGAGTATTAAAGGAGCAAAAATAAATCCAGAAGAAAATTTTAATTATTTATACATTTGGTACCCGGGTATTAACACAAGGGTTAAACAGTGTAGTTAATAAGAATAAATTCAAGCTTTATGTTTTTATCTCGTAGTGGGGAGAACTAACTTTAATTTAGGTGTAGTTTATAGAACACGAGCGCCTTACTCGTCCGTTCAACTTACATTTAAAACAAAAACAAATTTCGAAATTTTGGTTTTGTTTTTGTTTTAAATGTAAGTTGAACGGACGAGTAAGGCGCTCGTGTTCTATAAACCACACATTAAAGTTGTGTAAGATGACACTTTTTCACTCGTTTTTTAAGCAATACACAAATAAGGCTCATGAAGTAAATGTCAGTAATTTATGCACTTACCGACTCAATTGTTTATCAGTTAATTAAAAATTTGGTTTTTTTAAAAGAAAATTTGTAAATAAATAAATTTAAATGTATATTTGCCGCCACAAACAAATGACTTGCAAGCCACTGATGTCAGAAGATGGTTTTTATGTTTAAAATAGAACTCGCTACAATTGAAATGCTTTATACCGCTTATTCGAGCTGATATTTACAGAAGCAATTTGTTTTATTTTTTATTTTTACAACATGTATTCACTTCGCAGTGGGAAATTTGACGAGTATACCGCTAAATATATATCGGGTAAACGTACCTTAAAGGGCACAATGTACAATCAAATTGCTTGACATCAAGCTCCTGTCTGTGTGCTTGACGTATTATCTAAACTAGTTTGATTTTCCATTCTCAGCGTCGGTATCATACATAAAAACCAATTTTTCTCATACAATTTTAATGCTTGATGGAAAATTTGTCCACTGATGTATTTGGCCTTTTACGTTAAAAGTTAATGGTATGATAATTTTCCCTTAAGCTTATCGTTCACTTTTAGCTTAAAGCAAAGTTATAATAATGTCCGATAACATTTTTACTTTAACTATCGGCAAGTTGTTATAATGGGCCTTAAAATAATAAACGTTTTATTTAATGAAAAAATAAAAATTTCAAGTGGAAGAATTTTGATTTTGCTTATCAACACTTTCTCATCTCAAAAGAATACTATTCTCACTTAACTTAATTTATACTCTCAACAATTTTCTCACAATAATTTATGTAAAATAAAAACATAAATGATCTCATTTTAACAATAAAGTTCTCAAATAATTTGAGTAAAATAATAATGAAAAAAAATAAGTTCTTATCAGTTTGTTGAGTCGCGCACATGTGAATGTCAAAAACGTGTTTACAATGTGGTGCAATAATAAAAAGCAGACGAAAACAAATAATTTGAAATTTAGGAAAAAGAGAGGCAAACATAATAATAATGTTTTAATGTAGCAATGCTTTAAAAGCATAACGTAACCTTAAATGCAAACGGGCGTAATAGCACTAACTTTTTAACAGGAGAAGCAACAAACAACATTGCAAAATCTATAATACTAAAGTTTTTTTGGAGTTTGAATTTCCTTAATAAAGTCTAACAAATTGCTTAAGCATGTAGATTTATAAAACGAACCGCGGCCAATAAAAAACACCATTTAAATTTTTTGTGAAGGTACTTCCGTTTGCATTTAAGGTAACGAAAAACATTTGTTGTTCATTGACAACATACCCAGCAGCTTCAGCCTTTGCCAACTTGGCGGCTTGTTTTGGTGCCCTTTGGTTGAAAAGACTATTTCAAATGCCTTTTCTTAACATCTTAAAGCCATACCTTAATGAGAGCGGAAAGCATTTTTTTACGCCCATACTATTTATATGTATTTATCATACCGAAATAAGGCGGCGGCAACGTTTTGACAACGCGTTAAATAGTGAAGTAAGTTGCAAACAACCAAAAATGCAAACAAATAAATAACAAGTTAGAGTGCTATATTCGGCTGTGCCGAATCTTTTATACCCTCCACCGACAGTTCAATTATTTCAGGAGTGATATCTACATGATATCATTTTATTATTAATTTATCTTTATAAAACTGACATCAGCATTAAAATTGGTTCCGGTTAAGACATACATATATTAAATTATTGACCGACAACCAGAAAGTTTTATGCTTTTTTTTAGCAATTTTAACTAGCTTGAGTAAAATATCATGATTCGTACCAGTTTAAGCCGAACTTAAAAGATTTTCAGGTGTGGAATTTATATTCGAGCCATGGTAAGTTATAAACCAATCATCCTAAAATTCTGCAGAGTGATTTCTGGTATTAAAAACATGAATTTCAATAAATTTCAAAACAGCAGTGAAAAGTTTTTACAGTGAATTTCAGAAGGCTGCTAAATATGGGGTCTAAGGAAAATTATGGACCGTATATCACAAAATTCATAACATTTTTTCTGGCAATATGAAACTAAATTGGACGAAATTTTACCACAATAAATATATCTGCTACGATTTTAGGCGTACTTAATTAATTTACCAGAGTGGGCTTTATATGGGGTCTATAGTAAATTATGGACCGATTATCACGAAATTTATTAGTGCTATTTCTAGTCCTATAAAACTGTGAAGTATTAAATTTTATTCTGATAGCATTATTTTTTACGGTTTTAGGGGTACTAAACTGTTTTCCGGGAGAAGTGTTTATATAGGGCCTAGGGTAAATTATGGACCGATCTTCACGAAATTTCACAGCGTTATTTCTATAAAATAAAACTATGACGTGCCAAATTTTGTTATGTTAGCATTATTAATTATGGTTTTAGGCCGTACTAAACTGTTTTCCGAGAGTAGGGTTTATATTAGGCATAGGGTAAATTATAGACCGATCTTCACGAAATTTCACAGTGTCATTTTTAGTCCTATATAACTGTGACGAGCCAAAATTTGTTATTATAGCATTATTAATTATGGTTTTAGGCGTACTATACTGTTTCCGGGAGTAGGGGTTATATGGGGCCTAGGGTAAATTATGGACCGATATTCACGAAATTATGCAGTGTGATTTCCAGTCAAATAAAATAAACTTTTGCAATACCTTGTATCATTCCGTGCATTGCTACACCATTTATGTTAGTTTTTGAAACAAAATTATCAATTTTTTAAGGTGGTGGTTTCACATTTTGATTCATAGTTCAGATCCTACTAACCCGATTTTGCTGGATTTTAATCCCAAACTGCTTAGGATACCTACGAGCTATTTGACACCAAGTTTGTTCCTTATATTAGAGAGGTTGTTATTGTGCTGATATTTGAACCCCTAAAAGATCATGTTTTCAGACCCAACTTTAAGTATAACGATCGAACTTTTAGTATAATTATGTAAATATGTCCGTATGTCACTTTCCGAGTCCGCCAATGTGATGCCATAATTTAACCAAGTTCGCATTTTCATACAGTGTTGAAAAAAAAGACACACAAAAAATAATAACTTGATTGTACCGGGGGTCAATTCTCGTTCTGTAATACGGAAAAATTAAAATTTTTTTTTGATATTCATAATACTTTTGATTCGCGTTTAGTGAAAAAAGGAAAACAAATGTCAAAATATATTCATATAAAAAAAAGGGAAACGAAACAAAATTTTGTCATTGTTTCACAGCGCTAGCGATTCTTTGTTTGTGAAACATTTCTATTAATTGTCAAAAACTTTTCATTTGAAATTATTTACTTATAAGTGAAAAACATAAAGAATGTAGCAAGGTGCAAGCACGTCAGTGAAATTCAAAAAGAATTATTAATAAATTTTTGAGTATAAAATTTTATTAATAACTAAAAATAAACTTTTATTAACTTATTTTTAATTTTTTGATTCTATTAATATATCTATAAATTATATTTACGTCAATAAAAAGTTGTCAGTAGCATATTCTTACCTTTGTTCATAATGATTTCTTAGCGATAATTAAAAAAAAAATTATATAAGTCTCGACATATTTTGTTTTTCTCTTTTCTGGTTTGACATTTGTTAAAAAATTTTCTTAGCGTAGTTGCAAAAATTTCATATCAACAAATGGAATGAAACACTTTTTTGATAATAAAAACGTGAATCAAAAAATAAGTATTAATGAAAAAAATAAAGTGAAAAGTACTCTTGAAAACTAAAATGAAAAGTTTTTTTCACTTCAATTTATCACAGAACCAGAATTGACCCCCTGAAATCACGAATTTACACTTCTCGTGGAGTATTAGCCCACACCTCGGCTTAACTTTTACCTCAGCCAAGGGAAGTATTTAACTTTGGAGTATATCGAAGTAATCTTTTGAAGTTATTTGTATTCATATTCCAGAATATTGAAAATTGATATTCGTAACATCACTAATACACATAGTTGTGCTATTGGGTAAGGGCTATGGAGAGTGCAAGTCGGCCGCAAATTAAATTGAGTGCTTTTTTACAATCGTTCTCACTTTTCACTCTCTCGATTTAAAGAAAAGAAATAAAACAAGCAAATTAACAAAAGTATTTTCAAGACGTGTAGTTTTAAGCACGAACGTTGTGTTTTGCAATTTATTCACACAAACATATAAAAGTATTCGCTACTCATCATAGCAGCTGTTTATATTTCCAGTTTCATATAAATTGATACCCAAACAATTTAATCAATTGTCGTCAATTGAGAAGTTTATTAATTTGAATAAATTTATTAAGAATTGTTTATACAAACAAATACACGAATCGCACAACCCATTTGTTTTTTATTTGTTTTGTAATAAAATTGACTTTATTTTCTTAAGCACAGCAAACAGTAGAAGTAGTATATCGTTTCTTTGATTTAGAAAAGGCTTATCTAATATATATGATTTTTTTAAGTTTTAGACATAAAACCTAATAAAAAAGAATATATAAAAAAGCTAATGATTATTTTTAGAACTATAGGAAATGAGGGAAAGGTCCTACATTTCCTCTAGTTCTAGTTATATACATACATACATACTAGAGTTGTCAACCGATTAAAAATAATACGATTAATCGATCAAACAAAACCAAACTCTTGTTCGAATAATTTTTAAATGGCGATTTTCGAATAACGAATAAACCGATTAATTAATGTCGATTAATCGAACAATTTTTCATATTAAAAAATAAATTAAATAAAAGCTTAGAATTTGATTTATTCTTTTACGTTTTTAGTGATTTTATACAAAAGGTAGGAAAGTAAAAAAATATTGTAGCCATAGCCCTGACTGTAATTAATCGCAATATTTATTAAGCAAAAATCCTGTACTTTATGTTCTTATTAAACAAATTTTTCACAAAAATTGTAGCAAATGTTTTTTTTTTAATCAAACGTTAAAAAAAAATCAAGAAAGGGGGGTTTTCAATTTTGGGTGAAAAACTTAGAAATAAACCAAAAGCTAAAAAAATAAAGAATTGATTTACATATATAAATCATATCATGAAAGTAGAAAATGTTGTTATTGTATAGGTATTATCGTTTTTTTAAAATATGTATATTTTTTCCATTTGCTTAAGTGTCACAATATTACCATTGAAAACGATGTAGTGGAAGATAATCCAACGACATCAAAATATGTCGGACTTGGTCCAATGGAAAAAGTAATATCGAATTATTATTATAATTGTTTTACAATGCCTTTAAGTAACACAACCATATGGAGTTAAAATGAAAAGTTTTACGCTTAAAAAAAAGAAGAATTCATAGCAGATTTTAGTAAAAATAAAGAAGAAAATTAAAGATTTTCTATAGTTGTAGATAAATGAACGAATGTAACTTATTAAAAATATGTTTTTTTTTTTTTTTTTTTTTTTTGAAAAATAATTGTTTTTTATTCGTTATTCTCATCGATTAATCGAATAATTTTATAGATTTAATCGTTTGACCGAAAGAACAAAAACAATTATTTGAATTATTCGAACAAAGTTGAAATGCGAATAATTGACAACTCTAATACATACGTAGTCTGACAATTGAACTCAACAAATATTTTGAAATTCTTACTCAGGCATTTTTACCCGAAAAAAACAGTAAGAAAATTACACAGTCTTGCGTTAAATTCAAGGTCTGCTAAGAATTGCAGTGCAATACAGCCATAGGTAATAAAGCCTATGGGCTTATTTCACATTACATTGAGAAATAAGATTATATGGTTTTATATCCATACACACAGTGAAAAATATCAATGTTAAATTAATATGGCGCAATGTTGATTAAAACTATAGTAAATTTCTGCAAAAGTTTGGACTTTATTTCAAATTACACGTTGCTAGTTGGAAAAAAAGACAAGCCGTTATTTCGAAAATGGAGGAGGTTGCACAACATATATTCTTAAAACTTAAAACGGTTTAGTTTATTAAAGTTATTAAAAAACCGACATTCCGCAATAAAATTTCTTTTAAGAAAGGTAAAACTTTTTTTTAATATGAGCAGTCGTTTAAGAAACATAATTTTTTTTTTTTTTTTTTTTTTTTTTTTGGAGAACAAAAATAATTTTTTTATCAAAATTTCGAATTTTTGTTTTTTATAAATTCATAAAAAATTAGAAAATGCCGCTATGCTTCTTCTTTTTTTCAAACAAAACAAGCCATAAATGATTAAAATCAGCTAAAAACTTTTGGTTTTATTCACAAAAGACGAAAAATGTTAATTAATTCTAAGAATTTGATAAAACGCAATATTTGTATGGGAGCGCCCCTAAAAAGTACTGATAAAGGGCAAGCATGTCTCGAGAAAATGTTAACGACATAAAACTAAATGAGGTCGGTCATACATTTTATCCCACTAGTGGCGATTCCTGGGCATTTATGGGACTTTTTCCAAAAAAAAAAATTTTTTTTTTGTAATTTTAATAAACTAAACCGTTTTTGAGTAACGCCAATATATGTTGTGCAGCTTGTCTAAAAAAAGTGTCAATTTCTATCACAGTGTTATCATTGTTTCATTTTAATTTTAAATGAAAAATGTTAAAACAACATTGTTCAATATTGAATCAAAAAAAGTTTAGAAACAGTAACAAAACTAAAAAAAGAAAGACATTAATTTTTTTATTTTAATGTTTAAAATTATACAAAGAAAATAAATTCCCGTAACCTTTTTGTTAAAATTATTTAGTTTAGTAGTACATCAAATTTTCAATGTAGAATGATGAAGAAAACCATATCGGGCCATTCTGCTAGTGTCTTTTAACTGTGAGTACTTCTGTGAACAAAAAGGAAAACAAAAATGTGAAACATGTGCTACAGGAAAATAAATAATTATATTTTCTCCCTCTCTTTCTGGTTCTACTGGTATGTGTTTACAATGTTTCTTAAATTAACGCATATGTTGTCTGTGAAGCTTATTCTCACTGTTATTTCAAACTCAAACCAATTCAATTCTAAATCTAACTTTCATTCAACGTGATTCGGAGTGTTATTTCAATATACGACTTTCATAGAATTTGGTTCTTTTTTCGCATTTCCCATCGCAAGAAGTGTTAAAAAAAAGAATATGAAAAGTAAGTGTGTCTTCAAAAGCATGTTACTATTGACAAAATGCGTTTTGAGTGAATGGGTTCATTTCTAATTTTATTATTGACACGGTTAGAAAATAATAACGAATTTAAAGAGTCGGAGTTGAGGTTTTTGTACCGGAGTCGGAGTCGAAGTACCCATAAAACCTCGCGACTCCAACTTCAAAATATTTCGGCTTAACAAATTTTCAAATATATTTTAAAATATAAAAAATTTAAGAGGGTCTGCTTTAAAAATTTTAAAGTCAAAAAGTAATGACCAGTCTACATATGTTTATAAGTATATTTAAGCTTAATGCGGCACGTGTTAGAATTATAATATCGATTTGAAATTTAATATTTACAGAATCATTTTCTTGCTATATTTCAGCATTTAAAAGGTCTAATTAAAAAAAGTGTTAAACACTTAAAATTGCTTTCTGCGTGTGCTGGTTTTGTCACCCAGTGATTAAGATCGCCATGGAATGCACACGGTGGGTCCAGGTTTTCTTCTTATAATGCCGAATTAAAAAAACATTACGATAGTATTGAAAAACCAATTGTTTCCTAAGTTATATCGCATAGACGCTTACCCCAAATTCGGGAAAATACTTGTATAAGGGGCCAGGTGAAATAATGTGCGGATTTTTAATAATTAATTCTCTATTTAAGGAATATCGGCGCAAATGTAATCTTCCTAGCTCATATTGATTGGGCGCTATTGTGCCAAAACCATTATTTAGCTCGGTCATTTAAAAATCGATTTTGGTCACTTTCACTACCAGTATTCCACTTAGTACACATACATAAGATGAAGCCGGAAAAATAAAGTTCATTGATTATATTTAGACTGTCGTGCTTTTGTATGAGCAAGCTTCATTCGTGTCGGGCTTTTTTTTTTTTGTTACTTTAGGAAAATTTAACAGAGATAAAAAACTTACCATAGTTAGTCTAGACGCAAAACATTTGTGTTACACTGTATTTTGTACACCATCTGAAAATATTAAGAAAATAGAAGGTTATGTTACTAGAACTTGTAAAAATTTACTTAAAAAAAACTTAAAGTATAAAACAATAAAGGGCAATAGCATGCGTTGCGGTGTTTTTGCAATTAAAGTGTAATGATAAGTGACCCCAATACCCAGGAATTAAAACTGCCACAAAATAATCTCGCAATTTTTATTTAAGACTATATTTGATTTACTAATATTAAAACCTTTACGGGCATGTTCTGACAATCATAAAACGCTACCCATTTCCTATTCTGACTTGAAATCGCATTATAGATGTTCTGTAGATCGCAATTAGATTGCGCTTCTAATGCAACCAAAGGCTGTGTCATCCTCTTCACCCACGTGCTCTACATGCTATATCGTTGGATAATCCCATGTTAGCTTCATTAGTTATTAGTTCCGTGTTACCTATTTAAACGTTAACTAGGCATCTTAGTGTTGGTCTTTTTAATCCCATAATATTCTTTGTTCTACTAATAGTTTTCATCATAGTGCTCTCGTTAACCTGCCGACGGTTGTGCCAGCTTTTAACACGTTCGTCCAGTACCCATTCCCTGAGTTCAAATTAAAACTTTTTAAAATTCATAGTGTTTCGTTAGCATAAAATGACAAACTTATTATACCCAAGTGGAGAGTATAAAAACTTTTTGTAATCCCATTCAATAACCCTTTACAGATAAATGTTTGCAAACCAAATAAATGCTGGAAACTTAACTTGTTTAAAGCTGAATGTGAATGTGTGTATATAAATTGAACAGTTTTTCTTAAATAAATACAAAAAATTAAAAATTAAATAAATTCTGAGAAAAAGTAAAAACAACAAACAACAATATTTAACTGAAAAAAAAAAATATGAAATCTCTTACGTCAAATACTGTGCACAGTGGAAACGAAATGTTTGTGTGAAATGTTTTTTTTTTTTTTTTAATTGGTCGAGAGTACAAATGAAAGTTCATTTGGCTTAAAAAGTGTTTATCTTTTGTCGTATTAAATAGTTTTGTACAAAAATTGAGAACAGTGAAAATCAACAAAAGGCATACATTCTCAAAATAATTTCACAGGATTTTTCTAAAACTTTATCTGTGGCATTTTGACAAAACATTTAATGTCGAGATAAGATAGCAAAAAAGTTAAAAAAAAACTCGGTGACAAAATCGTTTTTGTTTAATAATAAAATAAACCAAAATTAAAAAAATATTTCGATTATAATTTAAATCAAAATTGTTCAACTAAAAATCAAAATTGTTCTTATAATTTAAAATTTTAAAAACGTGCACAAAAATGTTTTTTGAATGAAAACTCATATGATTAACATCATTTATTTTAACTTTTTAAATTTGACTTAAGATATCTTGTCAAAATGCCACAGATATATTCTTTTATTTTTTTGCAATAATAGATCTATAAGCTAATTGTTGTGTATATTTGTGACTCGGCATTTCTGAAGATGGCATCCAAAGGATGTCAAAATATTGAAAAATTAAAAATTAAAAGAAAAACCGACCTCGAGCTTGAATAAATTTTTTATTTTAAAAATTATACACCCTTATCGTAAATAACATGTGGAATTTTTGTTCCCATGAAATTTTCATTCCCCTCGCAGGGCAAAAATCAATCGTGAATCTCATGTGAAAAATGTTTCACGCTATCAGTTCCAGTGAATGTAAAAAAGAAGAAAGATTAAAAAAAATTAAAAATCATTGTAAGTTTTGTTCAAAAATATACACGTACATTAGAGCGACTCACCAAAAAAAGTGCTCGATGTACCCTCCTAAAAATGAACCTTGGACTTTTTTAAGATACCATTTTAAATATTTCGGCTCCAGCTTTGACCTCTCGTGAGCTGGACCATTTTGAAAAAGAGACTATTTTTGCATGTTTTGTTAATTTGAGAATCTGTTTCCTTACCAACATATATATTTATATGTATTTATCATACCGAAATAAGGCGGCGGCAACGTTTTGACAACGCGTTAAATAGTGAAGTAAGTTGCAAACAACCAAAAATGCAAACAAATAAATAACAAGTTAGAGTGCTATATTCGGCTGTGCCGAATCTTTGATACCCTCCACCGACAGTTCAATTATTTCAGGAGTGATATCTACATGATATCTTTTTATTATTAATTTATCTTTATAAAACTGACATCAGCATTAAAATTGGTTCCGGTTAAGACATATATTAAATTA
This sequence comes from Pollenia griseotomentosa, assembly GCA_963931875.1. Lineage (NCBI taxonomy): Eukaryota > Metazoa > Arthropoda > Insecta > Diptera > Polleniidae > Pollenia > Pollenia griseotomentosa. Next base: position 128,885,915 of record OZ007562.1, read on the forward strand.
TTGACCGACAATCAGAAAGTTTTATGCTTTTTTTTTTAGCAATTTTAACTAGCTTGAGTAAAATATCATGATTCATAACAGTTTAAGCCGAACTTAAAAGATTTTCAGGTGGGGAATTTATATTCGAGCCATGGTAAGTTATAAACCAATCATCCTAAAATTCTGCAGATTGATTTCTGGTATTAAAAACATGAATTTCAATAAATTTCAAAGCAGAAGTGAAACGTTTTTACAGTGAATTTCAGAAGGCTGCTAAATATGGGGCCTAAGGAAAATTATGGACCGTATATCACAAAATTCATAACATTTTTTCTGGCAATATGAAACTAAATTGGACGAAATTTTACCACAATAAATATATCTGCTACGATTTTAGGCGTACTTAATTAATTTACCAGAGTGGGCTTTATATGGGGTCTATAGTAAATTATGGACCGATTATCACGAAATTTATTAGTGCTATTTCTAGTCCTATAAAACTGTGAAGTATTAAATTTTATTCTGATAGCATTATTTTTTACGGTTTTAGGGGTACTAAACTGTTTTCCGGGAGAAGTGTTTATATAGGGCCTAGGGTAAATTATGGTCCGATCTTCACGAAATTTCACAGCGTTATTTTTATAAAATAAAACTATGACGTGCCAAATTTTGTTATGTTAGCATTATTAATTATGGTTTTAGGCCGTACTAAACTGTTTTCCGAGAGTAGGGTTTATATTAGGCATAGGGTAAATTATAGACCGATCTTCACGAAATTTCACAGTGTCATTTTTAGTCCTATATAACTGTGACGAGCCAAAATTTGTTATTATAGCATTATTAATTATGGTTTTAGGCGTACTATACTGTTTCCGGGAGTAGGGGTTATATGGGGCCTAGGGTAAATTATGGACCGATATTCACGAAATTATGCAGTGTGATTTCCAGTCAAATAAAATAAACTTTTGCAATATCTTGTATCATTCCGTGCATTGCTACACCATTTATGTTAGTTTTTGAAACAAAATTATCAATTTTTTAAGGTGGTGGTTTCACATTTTGATTCATAGTTCAGATCCTACTAACCCGATTTTGCTGGATTTTAATCCCAAACTGCTTAGGATACCTACGAGCTATTTGACACCAAGTTTGTTCCTTATATTAGAGAGGTTGTTATTGTGCTGATATTTGAACCCCTAAAAGATCATGTTTTCAGACCCAACTTTAAGTATAACGATCGAACTTTTAGTATAATTATGTAAATATGTCCGTATGTCACTTTCCGAGTCCGCCAATGTGATGCCATAATTTAACCAAGTTCGCATTTTCATACAGTGTTGAAAAAAAAGACACACAAAAAATAATAACTTGATTGTACCGGGGGTCAATTCTCGTTCTGTAATACGGAAAAATTAAAATTTTTTTTTGATATTCATAATACTTTTGATTCGCGTTTAGTGAAAAAAGGAAAACAAATGTCAAAATATATTCATATAAAAAAAAGGGAAACGAAACAAAATTTTGTCATTGTTTCACAGCGCTAGCGATTCTTTGTTTGTGAAACATTTCTATTAATTGTCAAAAACTTTTCATTTGAAATTATTTACTTATAAGTGAAAAACATAAAGAATGTAGCAAGGTGCAAGCACGTCAGTGAAATTCAAAAAGAATTATTAATAAATTTTTGAGTATAAAATTTTATTAATAACTAAAAATAAACTTTTATTAACTTATTTTTAATTTTTTGATTCTATTAATATATCTATAAATTATATTTACGTCAATAAAAAGTTGTCAGTAGCATATTCTTACCTTTGTTCATAATGATTTCTTAGCGATAATTAAAAAAAAAATTATATAAGTCTCGACATATTTTGTTTTTCTCTTTTCTGGTTTGACATTTGTTAAAAAATTTTCTTAGCGTAGTTGCAAAAATTTCATATCAACAAATGGAATGAAACACTTTTTTGATAATAAAAACGTGAATCAAAAAATAAGTATTAATGAAAAAAATAAAGTGAAAAGTACTCTTGAAAACTAAAATGAAAAGTTTTTTTCACTTCAATTTATCACAGAACCAGAATTGACCCCCTGAAATCACGAATTTACACTTCTCGTGGAGTATTAGCCCACACCTCGGCTTAACTTTTACCTCAGCCAAGGGAAGTATTTAACTTTGGAGTATATCGAAGTAATCTTTTGAAGTTATTTGTATTCATATTCCAGAATATTGAAAATTGATATTCGTAACATCACTAATACACATAGTTGTGCTATTGGGTAAGGGCTATGGAGAGTGCAAGTCGGCCGCAAATTAAATTGAGTGCTTTTTTACAATCGTTCTCACTTTTCACTCTCTCGATTTAAAGAAAAGAAATAAAACAAGCAAATTAACAAAAGTATTTTCAAGACGTGTAGTTTTAAGCACGAACGTTGTGTTTTGCAATTTATTCACACAAACATATAAAAGTATTCGCTACTCATCATAGCAGCTGTTTATATTTCCAGTTTCATATAAATTGATACCCAAACAATTTAATCAATTGTCGTCAATTGAGAAGTTTATTAATTTGAATAAATTTATTAAGAATTGTTTATACAAACAAATACACGAATCGCACAACCCATTTGTTTTTTATTTGTTTTGTAATAAAATTGACTTTATTTTCTTAAGCACAGCAAACAGTAGAAGTAGTATATCGTTTCTTTGATTTAGAAAAGGCTTATCTAATATATATGATTTTTTTAAGTTTTAGACATAAAACCTAATAAAAAAGAATATATAAAAAAGCTAATGATTATTTTTAGAACTATAGGAAATGAGGGAAAGGTCCTACATTTCCTCTAGTTCTAGTTATATACATACATACATACTAGAGTTGTCAACCGATTAAAAATAATACGATTAATCGATCAAACAAAACCAAACTCTTGTTCGAATAATTTTTAAATGGCGATTTTCGAATAACGAATAAACCGATTAATTAATGTCGATTAATCGAACAATTTTTCATATTAAAAAATAAATTAAATAAAAGCTTAGAATTTGATTTATTCTTTTACGTTTTTAGTGATTTTATACAAAAGGTAGGAAAGTAAAAAAATATTGTAGCCATAGCCCTGACTGTAATTAATCGCAATATTTATTAAGCAAAAATCCTGTACTTTATGTTCTTATTAAACAAATTTTTCACAAAAATTGTAGCAAATGTTTTTTTTTTAATCAAACGTTAAAAAAAAATCAAGAAAGGGGGGTTTTCAATTTTGGGTGAAAAACTTAGAAATAAACCAAAAGCTAAAAAAATAAAGAATTGATTTACATATATAAATCATATCATGAAAGTAGAAAATGTTGTTATTGTATAGGTATTATCGTTTTTTTAAAATATGTATATTTTTTCCATTTGCTTAAGTGTCACAATATTACCATTGAAAACGATGTAGTGGAAGATAATCCAACGACATCAAAATATGTCGGACTTGGTCCAATGGAAAAAGTAATATCGAATTATTATTATAATTGTTTTACAATGCCTTTAAGTAACACAACCATATGGAGTTAAAATGAAAAGTTTTACGCTTAAAAAAAGAAGAATTCATAGCAGATTTTAGTAAAAATAAAGAAGAAAATTAAAGATTTTCTATAGTTGTAGATAATTGAACGAATGTAACTTATTAAAAATATGTTTTTTTTTTTTTTTTTTTTTTTTGAAAAATAATTGTTTTTTATTCGTTATTCTCATCGATTAATCGAATAATTTTATAGATTTAATCGTTTGACCGAAAGAACAAAAACAATTATTTGAATTATTCGAACAAAGTTGAAATGCGAATAATTGACAACTCTAATACATACGTAGTCTGACAATTGAACTCAACAAATATTTTGAAATTCTTACTCAGGCATTTTTACCCGAAAAAAACAGTAAGAAAATTACACAGTCTTGCGTTAAATTCAAGGTCTGCTAAGAATTGCAGTGCAATACAGCCATAGGTAATAAAGCCTATGGGCTTATTTCACATTACATTGAGAAATAAGATTATATGGTTTTATATCCATACACACAGTGAAAAATATCAATGTTAAATTAATATGGCGCAATGTTGATTAAAACTATAGTAAATTTCTGCAAAAGTTTGGACTTTATTTCAAATTACACGTTGCTAGTTGGAAAAAAAGACAAGCCGTTATTTCGAAAATGGAGGAGGTTGCACAACATATATTCTTAAAACTTAAAACGGTTTAGTTTATTAAAGTTATTAAAAAACCGACATTCCGCAATAAAATTTCTTTTAAGAAAGGTAAAACTTTTTTTTAATATGAGCAGTCGTTTAAGAAACATAATTTTTTTTTTTTTTTTTTTTTTTTTTTTGGAGAACAAAAATAATTTTTTTATCAAAATTTCGAATTTTTGTTTTTTATAAATTCATAAAAAATTAGAAAATGCCGCTATGCTTCTTCTTTTTTTCAAACAAAACAAGCCATAAATGATTAAAATCAGCTAAAAACTTTTGGTTTTATTCACAAAAGACGAAAAATGTTAATTAATTCTAAGAATTTGATAAAACGCAATATTTGTATGGGAGCGCCCCTAAAAAGTACTGATAAAGGGCAAGCATGTCTCGAGAAAATGTTAACGACATAAAACTAAATGAGGTCGGTCATACATTTTATCCCACTAGTGGCGATTCCTGGGCATTTATGGGACTTTTTCCAAAAAAAAAAATTTTTTTTTTGTAATTTTAATAAACTAAACCGTTTTTGAGTAACGCCAATATATGTTGTGCAGCTTGTCTAAAAAAAGTGTCAATTTCTATCACAGTGTTATCATTGTTTCATTTTAATTTTAAATGAAAAATGTTAAAACAACATTGTTCAATATTGAATCAAAAAAAGTTTAGAAACAGTAACAAAACTAAAAAAAGAAAGACATTAATTTTTTTATTTTAATGTTTAAAATTATACAAAGAAAATAAATTCCCGTATCCTTTTTGTTAAAATTATTTAGTTTAGTAGTACATCAAATTTTCAATGTAGAATGATGAAGAAAACCATATCGGGCCATTCTGCTAGTGTCTTTTAACTGTGAGTACTTCTGTGAACAAAAAGGAAAACAAAAATGTGAAACATGTGCTACAGGAAAATAAATAATTATATTTTCTCCCTCTCTTTCTGGTTCTACTGGTATGTGTTTACAATGTTTCTTAAATTAACGCATATGTTGTCTGTGAAGCTTATTCTCACTGTTATTTCAAACTCAAACCAATTCAATTCTAAATCTAACTTTCATTCAACGTGATTCGGAGTGTTATTTCAATATACGACTTTCATAGAATTTGGTTCTTTTTTCGCATTTCCCATCGCAAGAAGTGTTAAAAAAAAGAATATGAAAAGTAAGTGTGTCTTCAAAAGCATGTTACTATTGACAAAATGCGTTTTGAGTGAATGGGTTCATTTCTAATTTTATTATTGACACGGTTAGAAAATAATAACGAATTTAAAGAGTCGGAGTTGAGGTTTTTGTACCGGAGTCGGAGTCGAAGTACCCATAAAACCTCGCGACTCCAACTTCAAAATATTTCGGCTTAACAAATTTTCAAATATATTTTAAAATATAAAAAATTTAAGAGGGTCTGCTTTAAAAATTTTAAAGTCAAAAAGTAATGACCAGTCTACATATGTTTATAAGTATATTTAAGCTTAATGCGGCACGTGTTAGAATTATAATATCGATTTGAAATTTAATATTTACAGAATCATTTTCTTGCTATATTTCAGCATTTAAAAGGTCTAATTAAAAAAAGTGTTAAACACTTAAAATTGCTTTCTGCGTGTGCTGGTTTTGTCACCCAGTGATTAAGATCGCCATGGAATGCACACGGTGGGTCCAGGTTTTCTTCTTATAATGCCGAATTAAAAAAACATTACGATAGTATTGAAAAACCAATTGTTTCCTAAGTTATATCGCATAGACGCTTACCCCAAATTCGGGAAAATACTTGTATAAGGGGCCAGGTGAAATAATGTGCGGATTTTTAATAATTAATTCTCTATTTAAGGAATATCGGCGCAAATGTAATCTTCCTAGCTCATATTGATTGGGCGCTATTGTGCCAAAACCATTATTTAGCTCGGTCATTTAAAAATCGATTTTGGTCACTTTCACTACCAGTATTCCACTTAGTACACATACATAAGATGAAGCCGGAAAAATAAAGTTCATTGATTATATTTAGACTGTCGTGCTTTTGTATGAGCAAGCTTCATTCGTGTCGGGCTTTTTTTTTTTTGTTACTTTAGGAAAATTTAACAGAGATAAAAAACTTACCATAGTTAGTCTAGACGCAAAACATTTGTGTTACACTGTATTTTGTACACCATCTGAAAATATTAAGAAAATAGAAGGTTATGTTACTAGAACTTGTAAAAATTTACTTAAAAAAAACTTAAAGTATAAAACAATAAAGGGCAATAGCATGCGTTGCGGTGTTTTTGCAATTAAAGTGTAATGATAAGTGACCCCAATACCCAGGAATTAAAACTGCCACAAAATAATCTCGCAATTTTTATTTAAGACTATATTTGATTTACTAATATTAAAACCTTTACGGGCATGTTCTGACAATCATAAAACGCTACCCATTTCCTATTCTGACTTGAAATCGCATTATAGATGTTCTGTAGATCGCAATTAGATTGCGCTTCTAATGCAACCAAAGGCTGTGTCATCCTCTTCACCCACGTGCTCTACATGCTATATCGTTGGATAATCCCATGTTAGCTTCATTAGTTATTAGTTCCGTGTTACCTATTTAAACGTTAACTAGGCATCTTAGTGTTGGTCTTTTTAATCCCATAATATTCTTTGTTCTACTAATAGTTTTCATCATAGTGCTCTCGTTAACCTGCCGACGGTTGTGCCAGCTTTTAACACGTTCGTCCAGTACCCATTCCCTGAGTTCAAATTAAAACTTTTTAAAATTCATAGTGTTTCGTTAGCATAAAATGACAAACTTATTATACCCAAGTGGAGAGTATAAAAACTTTTTGTAATCCCATTCAATAACCCTTTACAGATAAATGTTTGCAAACCAAATAAATGCTGGAAACTTAACTTGTTTAAAGCTGAATGTGAATGTGTGTATATAAATTGAACAGTTTTTCTTAAATAAATACAAAAAATTAAAAATTAAATAAATTCTGAGAAAAAGTAAAAACAACAAACAACAATATTTAACTGAAAAAAAAAAATATGAAATCTCTTACGTCAAATACTGTGCACAGTGGAAACGAAATGTTTGTGTGAAATGTTTTTTTTTTTTTTTTAATTGGTCGAGAGTACAAATGAAAGTTCATTTGGCTTAAAAAGTGTTTATCTTTTGTCGTATTAAATAGTTTTGTACAAAAATTGAGAACAGTGAAAATCAACAAAAGGCATACATTCTCAAAATAATTTCACAGGATTTTTCTAAAACTTTATCTGTGGCATTTTGACAAAACATTTAATGTCGAGATAAGATAGCAAAAAAGTTAAAAAAAAACTCGGTGACAAAATCGTTTTTGTTTAATAATAAAATAAACCAAAATTAAAAAAATATTTCGATTATAATTTAAATCAAAATTGTTCAACTAAAAATCAAAATTGTTCTTATAATTTAAAATTTTAAAAACGTGCACAAAAATGTTTTTTGAATGAAAACTCATATGATTAACATCATTTATTTTAACTTTTTAAATTTGACTTAAGATATCTTGTCAAAATGCCACAGATATATTCTTTTATTTTTTTGCAATAATAGATCTATAAGCTAATTGTTGTGTATATTTGTGACTCGGCATTTCTGAAGATGGCATCCAAAGGATGTCAAAATATTGAAAAATTAAAAATTAAAAGAAAAACCGACCTCGAGCTTGAATAAATTTTTTATTTTAAAAATTATACACCCTTATCGTAAATAACATGTGGAATTTTTGTTCCCATGAAATTTTCATTCCCCTCGCAGGGCAAAAATCAATCGTGAATCTCATGTGAAAAATGTTTCACGCTATCAGTTCCAGTGAATGTAAAAAAGAAGAAAGATTAAAAAAAATTAAAAATCATTGTAAGTTTTGTTCAAAAATATACACGTACATTAGAGCGACTCACCAAAAAAAGTGCTCGATGTACCCTCCTAAAAATGAACCTTGGACTTTTTTAAGATACCATTTTAAATATTTCGGCTCCAGCTTTGACCTCTCGTGAGCTGGACCATTTTGAAAAAGAGACTATTTTTGCATGTTTTGTTAATTTGAGAATCTGTTTCCTTACCAACATATACAAATTGGGTATCATAAGAAAGGTTTTTTTAAGGCGCGTCCAACTGTATATACAATTTGTCCAAGGACGATCATCCATATCCTTTTTTTTAAGGATTTTCTGTAAAAAAAACGGTTATTGAATTTTTTGTTCGGCGTTGCTTGTAATAAAAATGCCAAATTAACATATTTTAATCTTAAGTCGATTAAATTAAATACGTGTTTCAGCTTTTTTGGAAATTCGCGCTAGTTCGCGTTTTGACAAAAATGCAATGGGGTGGCAACCCTTCGATTTAAATATAGCAATATGGGTATCAAATTTCTTCTTTTACCAAGTACATCATCTTTGTATGTAAATAATATTATTTTTTTGCAAATTAGATGCATTTTACACGGTGCTCTGGAATATATATATATATAAATTATTATATTATATTATATAAATTATATAAATTATATATTATATAAATTATATTATATATAAATGCAATTTTGTAGTAACTGTAATATGTTAGCGGATTTAGTTTCTAGATCATGTATGGATAAAAATAGAACTAAAGAAAGAAAAAAAGAAATGATCCACGACTTTTTGGCGGCATATTTTTTTCGCAAATTAAAAAAAATTTTAAATTTTATTGTTTATATTTACAAAACTTTTATACAGATCATTTTAGATTCATTTATAGCGATTACAGCAAATCCTTTCGTGATTCTATTTGAGTATATTGCTTGCGCGACACGATCTGGCTCGCAATATAAGCCGGACGATTTTTATCGATTACCGATACTCTAGATTGACTGACAACGTGTACAAAACGCTCAGTGCTTTGTGAATGGCAAGGAAATTCTGAAATAAGTTCGTTAATAATATTAATATTTTTTGTATTTTATTTACTTTGATTTTTTTTTTTTTTTATTTTTAATATTTTTTTACTTTGATTTTATATTTTTGCAAATTTCTAAATTATTTACATACAAAGATGATGTACTTGGCAAAAGAAAAAATTTGATACCCATATTGCCCTATTAAAAACGAAGGGTTACCACCCCATTGCATTTTTGTCAAAACGCCAACCAGCACGAATTTCCAAAAAAGCTAAAACACGTATTTAATTAAATCGACTAAAGATTAAAATATGTTAATTTGGCATTTTTATTACAAGCAACGCCGAACAAAAAATTCAAAAACCGTTTTTTTTACAGAAAATCCTTAAAAAAAAGGATATGGATGATCGTCCTTGGACAAATTGTATATACAGTTGGACGCGCCTTAAAAAAACCTTTCTTATGATACCCAATTTGTATATGTTGGTAAGGAAACAGATTCTCAAATTAACAAAACATGCAAAAATAGACTCTTTTTCAAAATGGTCCAGCTCACGAGAGGTCAAGGCTGTAGCCGAAATATTTAAAATGGTATCTTAAAAAAGTCCAAGGTTCATTTTTAGGAGGGTACATTGAGCACGAATTTTGCTTCCATACATTTTGAGTCGCTCTAACGTACATACATATATATTTTAAAGAAAAGTTAAAATAATAAAGCAAAATATTCAGTATTGGAGGGATAGTTTGATTACAACGTTTGTTTTTCGTACTTTTTAAATTTTATGTTGTAAAATATTTTCCAAAATTCTGCCACCACATTAACATTTTGTTGAGCAATATACCGGTTTGAGCCTTATTAACGGAAATAGCCCTAAATATTCGATTTATAGGAGGAACTTCTTACATACATGTTCTGTTCCCTAGCAAAAATAAAGTGAAAAAATCTAAGGGAAATGTGAACAAATTACGAGGGAAAAATCTCACAAATTAGAACTTCTTTGTGCACCGGGCAGTTCGAGTTTCTGAAAAGTTCGAATTTCTGGACATTTTCTTTTTACAGAAAATTTTACTGAAATAGTGATAGATAATGAATAGTTATGTAAACTTTATTTAAACTCAAAACAGTTTGTATTTAATAGAAAAACTTTTAAAAAGTTTTTTAATTATTAGGTACTTAATTGGTCCTTAACATAAAATCAGTGATACTTGTTTGTTTTTTGATTTATTTAAACTAAATGATTTCCACTCACGCCTTCATTTAGTCTTTTTAATATTTTATCCTTAGTATCTAAAGATAAGTTATTTTTTTACGTTTGTTTGTGATTTTTTTTTTATCTTTCACACGTATGAACACTTCACCTTTAGTTATCAACTGACCCAAATTTGTACAAGCATATCAAATTGCATACGCATATGACCGAATAGTACACACCGTCAATAACTCGGTGATTCCCCGTTTTATTTTTACTTTAATGAGCGAAAAAGAATAATTTGTAGTGAAAATACAAAAAAAAAAAAAAAAAAAAAAAATCCAGAAATTAGAACCCCCTGTTCTAATTTTAGAGCGTTTAATTTGGTTTTTTCGCCTTTTAATTTCAAAATCATAAAAAAAATTTTCTTCGCATACAAAAATTTGTTTTAACAAAAACCAAATTGATGATTTGCAACCAAATTATATTTTATTATGGTCAATTTCTTATTAAATTTTAATAAAAATAACCAAAAACTTGAATATAATACACTTATCACAACAAAAAACGTGAACATTTTGCAAAACTTTGACATTAGAGTAGACAAAGTTTCATGTAAATGTTCTTTGTGCCGAATATTATTTAGATATCTTCATCTATATGAGATTTTACGATGGGGGTTTATATGGGACCTAAATTTTGGACCTACCAGGTCCCGTAGTAGCTCATGACATAGAAGCTATCGTAAAAGTTATTATCGCCAATTTTTATGTTAATACCGACATTTATAAGGAAGTTATGGCATTAAAAGCCATTCTCGGGAGTAGTATTTGTATGAGAGCTATGGTCAAATATGGACCGATTCTAATAAAATTTGGTAAGATGATTCGAAGGTTTTTGAGCGCATGATTCATAAATAGATATATAAATACGTGAACGATAACAATCTATTGTCTGATCGTCAATCTGGCTTTCGACCTCGGCGTAGCTGTATAACGGCGTTATCCGATGTAGTAGAAGAAATTAGAGGAAACTTGGATGGTGATCAAGTCACATTTTTGGTTCTACTAGACCATTCCAAGGCCTTTGATACGGTCAAACATTCAATTCTTTGTTTTAAACTCTCGAGGTTTTTTAGGTTTTCTTCTTTCTCAGTAAAACTAATTAAAAATTATCTATCTGAGAGAACACAATCTGTCTCCCTAAATGGGTGCATTTCTCACCCGTTAAAAGTTAAACATGGTGTTCCACTGGGCTCAGTCCTTGGACCGCTTTTATATTCGCTATACTCAAATGACCTACCACAAAATCTACATTATTCGAAAATTCAAATGTATGCTGACGACGTTCAACTATACCTCAGCAGTCCTAGAAACTCATACCTTACAAGTGTAAACCATTTAAATTTTAATTTGGACAAAATTTTAAATTGGGCTTCGGCTAATGGCTTGAAACAGAATCCGGAAAAGTCCAAATATTTAGTGATAAGTAGGAAAAATGTAGTAATGGATGATGATCTGAATATTTATATTGGAGATGCTAGAATTGCTGTTGTTGCCACGGTTAAAAATCTAGGGATAACAATGAATAGGACTTTGACTTGGTCGGATCACATAAATCGGGCTTGTGGCAGGATATATGGTATGTTAAGGGGATTGTGGATTACACAATATTTTACACCACTTAGAATAAGAACTTTAATCGCGAAGACTTGTTTACTACCGACGCTACTGTATGCCTCTGAAGTATATGCCGGATGCAACTCCCGGGATATGAGAAAACTTACCACAACGTATAATAACATTGTCCGCTACTTTTTTGGTCTACGTTTTTGGTCTGAAAAAGTTTGATAGAATAAGTTCTATTCCTGCCGTTTACTTCATTTACCATTTAATAATTTTGTTAAATTTAGGAGCATTATCTTCCTACACAGGATTATAATAACTATGGAACCGAAGTACCTTTACGATCGCTTGCAGTTCGCAAGATCGCTTAGAGGGAAATCTATTATACAATTTCGTCATCGAAGTCACGCATCAGAATGCCAATTTTTTTTTATTTAGTATACGTCTCTGGAATCAACTTCCAAATCATTTGCAAACCACTTGCAACGCAATAAAATTTAGAAAATTACTTAGTGATTATTTTTCTTAAAGCTTATCGTTAATCAAATATGATGATTGTATTGCTGTTAAATTATTAAATTATTATTATTATTATTTATTATTTAATTAATCTTTATGAATGTTTTTAGTTCAATTGTATACCTATCTATTATTATTATATTTTATTACTATTATATTATTAACCTGTTTTTTTTCATTATTATTAAGTTCAATTGTGTGCCCTACTATTGATATTATATTATCTGTCTAGTATAACCTATCTGATTCTAATACTAAAATTCATAAGATTTCATATCTTGTTGTATTAGGAAGCCAACTACATTGTGATAAATAAATTTTGATTGCAATAAAATAAGATTGGACCAAATTTAATCGAGCCCGAAGGACATCGTTTATTCGACTCAGAAAGTGATTCTGAGCCGATCGCTATCCTTTGAGGTTGGTCTAGGACCAATATATGAAGGCGTTACAAACATCAGTACAAATGCGCAACACCCTCTTCATTATTGTGGTGTGGATATGAAAATGTGCACTAAAAAGAGATTAATATATTAGTATATATTTCGTTGTATTTTTTATTAAATTCTGAATTGCTATTGACAGTTTCTGATTTACAATTGACGTTTACTGAATTAAAATTGACAATTTCCGATTTACAATTAACGCTTTCTGAATTACAATTGAATAATCTGAATTACAATTGACTCTTTCTGAATTACAACTGGAAAAGGTGTAGATCTAGGTAGCCGGTTAAGTATTTTAATCAGAGAAAGCGGAACAAATTTTGAATTTAATCTTAATTTATCATAATTAAAAATGCTTAGTTATAAAGAAATTACTTTTTCCCTTACACAATTCCTTAATGATAAACAATTAATTTCAATAAAATACTGTTGTATTTTGTATTAATTGGTTTTCTATTCAGATAAATTTCATACCCATCTTCAAAAAGAGTGTTTGTCATTCCGTTTATAACACATCATATTCCCGATGACTGCATAAAAAACATACACATATACTGGATATTTCCAAAATTTAAAGAATTTTTCGATATGTCTGTTGAAAGCACGATAGAGCTTAATATTAAAGAAAAAATTCGTCAAAAACTATTTTTAGATGACAGACGCGTTAGGTTTTAAAAATAGGCCAGGCCAAACCAGTTAATACTTTCAGCCAGTCACTTATCACAAATGTCGCCACGGAATAAGAATTTGATCGCGAAGACTGCCATTCGGGATAAGCTAAAGCAATAAACTTAGCAGAAATAAAGGGTGTTTCCAAGCCCGATTAAACATACGAAAGGGTTAGCTGTCAAACGAACGGTCATACTGGGATAGATTCACGGTTATACAACGCTAACCAATTTTTTAAATTTACTTAGAAAATCAACTGCGATTCGATTGACGATTTTTATTGCAAAATTGTGTTCGGCGATGAGGCTTAACGGGGTTGTTAATTAGCAAAATTGCCGCATATTACGTAAGACCAATCCACTAGATACTCTTTTTTCTCTGTTGTAGCATCACCGGAACTTATCTTATTGCTTCATTGTTATTCTTATCTTATTTTGTTTTCCTTATTTATCTATGAAATTGTTTATTAGTTTTTATTTTGTTAGCTATCAATTTGGTTTGTTTATATTTCTTTGCTTGTTCATAAAATAAATTTTTCTCTGCTTGAAAATTATAAAAAATATTTTTAAAAAATTAAAAGTACATTTTAATAAGAAAATGTGTGGAAATTCTGTATAATGGTTCATTTTTGACCCAAGGCATTTTTGAGGTTAATTATTTCAGACATAATACTGTCTGCGCTTAACAGCTGGTTAAAAGAATAACTAATTAGTAATATTTAATGTTAAATTCGAAAATATTCAGATTTTTTAGTATATTTTTGGGAATACATAACGAATTAAACCTTTTGACCTCTCTTTGAACTTTTCGGTTTGGCTCAAATTTTCACCAAATTGTAATAAAAAAAAGGTGCTACTGCGGCCATACGAAACAAGCTAATTCAATGTAAAGCTATGTTCACATTATGTGTATTTGTCATGTGGATTGTCACTTTTTCACATGTTAAATTTGTACATATCGTCTTAATCCTTTGCTTCAGAGTTCAATTTTCAAGTGACAAAGCATCTGACATCAGCTGTTTTTTATTAACAGACGCATAAACGCATGGTGTGGACCTTCAGCTTTAGAAAAGCATGCACTGCGTGGAGGCGAAAACGCGTGGTATGGACCTCCAGCTTAAGGGTGTTGTTGAGTGTGACCATAGCTTAACGCTTATGTGCGCGACAAAAAAAAAAAAAAAAACACCTACTGTTGCGCAACAAGGTACTCAGGTACCTGCATATGTATAAATATTAACAAATTACTCGAAAGATCTGCACTAAAATATTAATTTTTTATTTCGTTTTATTTATTGAATTGTTGTTTTTTTATGTTTCTGTTTTCCTATTTATTGATTAAATTGTTTATGTGTATATTTTATCAGGCGCGGATTCAGGGGGGGGGGAAAAAGGAAATTTCCCCCCCCTAAATTATAAAAATATGTTTTGCTTATTTCGATAATACACGAATTTCTAATAATATTACATATTTTTTTTAAATGTACAAAATTTTTGGAAATCCCAGCATTTTTTTTTTAATCTGTATTGAAATTTAATTTTTTTATTATTTTATTTTTAGTTATTTATTACATATTTCCACTGAAACTTCTAGTTTACTGTATTCAATCTGCATGTATAAAAAGTTACACTTACACTTTTTAGATGAACAAACAACAATTTCCTTAGACATTGGAAATTATATAGGAAAAAAAATAGATGATGCTATTAAAAAAAGGTTATTAACAGAACATTGGGCTCCTTCTAAAGACTACAGTTTCCCGTTTTCTATAAGAAAAGTTTCAGGAAAAGATATAAAACATTATGTTGGTTTTAAACATTTGGAGATGTATAATGAGTGGCTCGTTTTATCGGATGCCAAAAAGGGTCTTTTTTGTAAATATTGTCCATTATTTGTAACGCGAAACGAACAAGGACATCATAGAAATATAAGCTTAAAAGCATTGGTAACATCACCTCTTACTAATTTTAAAAACCTAGTCGGGATTCAGAGTGATTTAGAGAATCACTCCAAATGCCTTTACCATAAAAATAGTGTTTCTTCTGGAAAACTGTTTTTAAAGACACACGAAGACTTTCGTCTCGAGGTAGTTAATCAAGTTTATACATCTGCCCTTCAACAAAAAATTGAAAACCGAGAACGTTTACTCTCAATTATAAAAACCATAATTTTTCTTGGAAGGCATAACATACCTCTCCGTGGACATCGAGATGATGGTCCTTTGTTATCTTCCGAAAATAGAAACTCTGAAGGTTTTTTCCGAGCGCTTTTGCGATTTCGTATAGAGGCCGGAGATAAAATTTTAGATAACCACCTGAAAATATCTCCTTTAAATGCAACGTATATATCAAAAACTACACAAAATAACATAATTAAATGTTGTAATAGTTTAATATTAGAAACAATCCTCGGAAATATATATGAATCAAAATCCTATTCGATAATTTTCGACGAAAGCACGGATTTGTCGGGGAAAAGTCAGATTTCCTTATCTTTAAGATATTCAACATTCAACAAAAAGTTGTTAGGGAAGAATTTATTGGCTTTGTTGACGCATTTCAAGAGGCCTCCAAGGATGTTGATAATGACGCTGAAGTGTCAATTGATGCGAAAGCACTATCATCAATAGTCCTTAAAGCTTTGACAAATTTTGGTCTTGACCTAAAAAATTGTGTAGGAGTTGGAACAGATGGGTGTCCTCTGATGTCAGCAGAAAATGGTGCTGTTAAAAAAATTCTGGAAACCGCGACAAATGCAAAACAAACGCCTTGCTATTCCCATAAATTAAACAACTCAATTTCTAAAAGCAACAAAGTGCCATTAATACAAAAAGTTGTGTCATTTGTTAAAGAAACGACAAAATTTTTTAAATATAATCATCCCAAACGAAACGCAATTTTAGCAAAGTATTTGGGAGCCAAACTCTCTACATTATGCGAGACAAGATGGGTGGACCGACACGACTCAATTTTACACTTTGCAACAAGTGTACGTCATATAATAGAAGCTTTGGAAAAAATATCTGAGTGGAAAGATAGAGATACTTCATCAAAAGCCTTATTATTAAGGAACTCACTTAGTACTTTTGAATTTATTTGCGGAATATACATTTTAAGTGAGATACTTGTTGTAACACAGCCGCTTAGTATCATTCTACAAAAGCAGGATATAGATCTTCAAAAAGGATCAAGCCTTATCAAAACTTTAATTATGTGCCTTAAAGAGAAAAGAAATAAAGCCGAAGAACAATTTAAAGCAGTTTTTGAAAAAGTTAAAGTTATTTGCGTTCAAATCGAAGTTCCAATTGAAAAGCCAAGATTTGAACAAAATAATCGCATCCAAAATGTTGAAGATTACTACCGAGTTGTAGGTTACATTCCTTTAATTGAATTTATTTTAGAAGATCTCAAAACACGTTTCCCAATAGATATCCTAAATGTATTAAACATACCTAAACTTTTACCTCAAAGTGTAATCAAGTCATATACAGATACAAAACTTTTAATACCACAACTAGCTGATGATCTGATTAAGTTTGATAATATAGATAAACAACTACTAACATCTAAACTTGAGGCTGAACTGTTACATTGGCAACAAACATGGAAAATATCTGAAAATCTATCAGATAACGTTGTAGATGCTTTAATAAACTGTGATGAAGATATCTACCCAAATCTAAGAACAATTTTTCAAATTTTCGTTTCAATGCCCGTCAGTAATGCTACGAGCGAGAGGTTATTTTTTACCCTTCGTCGGATAAAAACATGGCTCAGATCAACAATGACAGAAGATAGACTGAATGGTTTAGCCATGATGCACATTCATCATGAAATTGAAATTGATCCTAATATTGTACTATCTAAATTTGCCTCACAAGGAAAGCATCAATTGCTTATTTAAAAAGATTAATTTATTTTAATTTATATTGAATTGATCTTATATTTTATTTTACCTTATTGTTGAGTTTTTTTTTAATATAATATATACATACATATCGTTTTTAATAAACTTTTAAAAACAAATTTTTTACTTTTTTTGTATCATAAAAAATTTCCCCCCCCTAAGGCTCAGGCTAGATCCGCGCCTGATTTTATGCAACGATGACTTAATCACCCCTATTATGTAAGTCGACGTCGACATTATTTTTAAATTATTGTCACATCAAGTCGACGACTACATCACTTCGACGTTAATTTGGTATTTTATAAGAATGTTGTGTCGACGTCGACTAGTTATCGAAAATTTGACAAAAAAAATCCCATCTCCAATTATTTCTTTATTATTTTTGTTTTTCATCATTTTAGCTCACTTTTTATGCTATTTTCCGACATACTTTTTGTTAAACGATTTAGCTTTTTCAAACAAAGTGTAGAGTTTGTTTTCAATTTTGATTTTTTCGCAAATTTTTTCCATTTTTTCGATAAGATATATGTTTACTGTAAATTTTATGATTCTTTATAGCTTCAACGAATTTCCGCTAATTTAGCAATTTTAACCGAATTTTTGCCATTCCTTTAAGTTTTAGGGACTTTTAATCAATTTTATGGCTTTTTTGATATATTCAAAATGTTTGCGAATTTTCGCTATTTTAGCACTTTTCCGAATTTTCGCCATTTTCGCGTTAAATTTACTAAAAAAATGTGTGCCCATAACTTCTTTTAAATTTGCATGTTTTATTTTAAACGTATTTAATAAATATGCTTTCATTTTATTTTAAATTTCTTTAACTTTAATTTGAGTCGTCGCAAAATTTCCTGTCGACTAAAACAGGGACAATTCTACTCGACGTCGACTTAAAAGCGCCTTAGTAAATATATCAACTGATTGTCAATAGTAATCGATTATTGTCAATAACGACTCAGAAAATACAATTACTGTTCAGGTGCCGTCGGCTTGTGTCGTCGTTGACTTTCATAATAGGGGTGAATATAAAAAGGAAGTAGTTCATTTTTTTCAATAAGCTTTATTTTTTGGTTATTCTGCTATATTATATCGGGCTATATAATAACTTTTGTTGCCTTTATTCATTAAAAATTGCATTAAAACTCTTGTAATGAAGTGCGAAAGTTGCTTGCCTTAAAATAGCAACAGCATTAAAGTTTTTGCTTTGCTTTAATTTTTGTCTCGTACTAATGCTTACTCTGAATGCTTACTCTAAGCGCAAAATAAAAAATCTTGAACTTTGTTGCGCGACTGCATTTTCAGCTGATTGCCAAATCTATATTTTCATCTAAATGGAAATATGTGCGAGGAGTTTCTGAAGAGGTTATTTGCAACCAAATAGAAAGTTTAAATATTCTGTCGTTGACACCTTCAGCTACTAACACAATTACTTTATTTTCTTCTAGGCCTGAAGGCCATGCCAGATACAACTTCTTCGCTGTATGACACAATAAAGACACAATAAAAAAAAATAAAATAAAAAAGATTAGAGTTGCCTTACTTCACAGAAAAAAATAATTTTCATATTTGAATATTTGATAACAAAAATTTTTGAATTTTCTGCGATGACGATTTTTGCGGTATTGATAAAAAAGTTTGTATGTATAATTGTTAAATTTTTAGTCAACAACCAAGTTTATTGAGTCAATAAAAAAAGTTGTTGCCCAAAATAATTTTTTTCAACAAAATGTTTACTTGATTTGTTAAAATAAATTGTTGAAAATGTTGAATAAATCAAACAAAATGTTAATCGAATCTTTATTTTTTTATTTATGAATGATGATGTCATAAATGTTCAATTTTTATATTTTTATAAAAACACTAGAATTTATTATGCGGGGATAAGTAAGTTCCTATGCGCATTTCACTGGTTGCTTAGGCGAGATCATCAGGAAACCTATTCCAAAGACTTTGGCAAAACTAAATATATTATTCAAATAAAACTATAAAACAAATGAGAATTATGAGCTATTTAAAAATGGACAAGAGTTGTTAAAATACTGTCTTTACTTTGATTCAAATATTTTTTTTATTGAATATGAAGAAATATTTAATTATTTCATTATTAAATATGTTTTATTGCGTGCTATTTTGCAAAGTGTCAATTTGATAAATTTGTTCTTTGAATCAAACAAAAAGTTTGTTGACCTAAAATTTTATTTTTAACAAACTGTGTTGTTAAAAATTTTCTTGAGATATTTTTTTCTGTGTTTTCGCTTCGCTCTGCGTTAAAAGTACTTTATGAACAGATTATCAACTTCTATGAAAAATGTTAGTTGAAAACGTCAAAAGGTACCCATGTTCACATTAGGGTTAATTCATAAGTACAAACAAACTAAATAAGCTTAAAAGTTACAAACTATTTATTACAGTATTAACTGTTTGTATACATTTCATTATTTGCACGTTTTTGGTGCTTTTAAACAAGAAATTCATCTCTTAAAGCTCGCTTATTTGCATATACAGTACTTCGGAGAAAACTCTTTTTATTTAATCCAGATCATCACCAAGTACTATTTTACTTGCTTCGAAAATGCATATACACTTGGATGATTACATTCTCCATTTCCAAAATCGATTAGGGCATGGAATTTATACATACATTGTATACAATCGAAGGCAAATTCAATTTTAGCAAATTAAGTTCTGATTGAATAGTTTTTGTGCAGCTTTTAGAAACTGGTTTAAGTTTGAAACGATGCTTATATGAGAATTTTTTTTTTAAATTATCATATGCTGTGATGCATAAATGTGGGATATGCGTAAAAGCGAATGTGGATTTATAAAACAGTTTTAACTTTTTTAAATAGAAAACTATATTTGCACAAGTTGGGATGCAAAAATGAGTAAAATGCTTCTAACCGGTGTGCACATAATCTTTAATACTGTAATTAAACATGAAACAAAGAATACTAGGATAATGCATTCCGCAGGTCCGTTGACTTTGTACGCACATCCGTGACGTCACAGCTATAAAATAATTTAAATGTCAACAATCTTTTAGCATACCACCCACATACATTTGTTGTGTTTGTGCTCATTTACTACTGTGACGTTGATGCGCAGAAATAAAGTGTTTTCAAAATGTAAATGCACTTTCTTGTACTATTTGTTTCATGATACTTTAATATTTCTCCGAAAGTATTTGTTCAACTGACTGTTTCCTTGTATTTAAAACTGTTTAACGTTGTTTCATTTTAACAAATAGTGGTGGGTATTCTAGAATCGGCGCGGACGAATAAAGCCGTTTCACTTGTTATTTTTTAGAAAACATATTCATAAAACACAACAAACCCACCAAAAATACTAACATATGTGGTTAATTAGGAGATTTTTCCATAGTTTCAACAGAAACAAAAAAAAAACAGAAATTAATAAAAACAATCATGTATTTTTTTCGGTTATCAGTGCTACATACTGGTACTCGTGCTCATTTCACTCTTGAGGGCAATAAAGTCTAGAGGGTTTCTTTGAATTTTTTATGATCAAATTTATGAGCGTAATACCAACTTTTGAGTTTATTTTTTAGCGTTTTGTTTGTTTCAAATTCTCTGCTCCCAAAACAAAAATTTGTTGTTTATTTATGTTGGTAGATATTTTTTTTAAAAAGAATTAAATATTTTGGCGAGACATTAGTTCAAAAGTAAAACTGAAACAAGAAGCACTAAAATTGAAAAAAAATTTGTGAGATGAAAAATTAAAAAGAATAAAGAAAAAAAAAAATAAAACAAAAAGAAATTGAATAATAAATCTGAGTGCTTAAAAATTTGTTGTTAAGTTAATAAAATATTTTTAATTAAACGAAAATAAAACAAATACTGTAGCTGGTGTTAAATGAATTTCAATTAATGTGAAACCCACAAAGTGACTAATAATGTTTAATTAATACGGAACATTATATTTTAAATTAAAAAAAGATTAAAAATTAAAAGTATTAATCAGCTCAATTAATATACACAATCATATCAACCACAAATTATGAATCGTTCAAGAAAAAAAGTTTTACGGCACCAGAATCCATATTCAAAAGCGAATGTATTTTCTCGCATGAGTTTTTGGTAAGTTCGAGCTGAAATTAATAATAAATTAATCTTTGGCATTTGATAACACAACCAAAAAATAAATAATAAAAAATTCACAATAATAGACAAATTATGTTTTATTGAAGAAAAAAAAATACGAATTGAGAATTGTCTTCTTATTAAAAAAATAACAGGGAACTCTCTACAAAAAATTGAATTTTCTTTGGGTATAACTTATTTGGTATCTTTGATCAATTATTAATAAAGGACCAGTTTTTGATTTCGTGTTTAAATGTTATTTATTTCGAAGTTTTATATAAATATGTAATTGAGTTTTTTAGCCCTGTTTTTAATGATACTCAAGTAGCCTATTTAGGTTTACATTGACAAGGTGGTCTCAATATAATAAAAATACAAAAACAACAGCTATTTTGTGTGTTTCTTTGAAGTCACCTTGTAAATAAACACACTTTACAAGTTTCTTTATTTAGCTTAAGCAGCTGTTTTATACAAAAAAAAAAAAAAAAAAAAAAAAACTGTAAAATTTTCGCCTTTTGTTGTTTTCAATATGATTTCTCACAAGAAATTTTGTTTTCTTTTTCTAACAGGCAGTTAGTAGTGCAAGGCGAATTCAACTACAGGTGGTGTTGAAACGCCATCTGATTTTAACAGTTCGAACCAATTTGTTTTGATTTGTCAGTGTTTTGTTAGGAATGGTTACCAGTGGGAACCGTAAACAATAACCATGCAATGCAAAAAAATATGCTGTTTCTGTTGTTTTTGGATTGTTGTAGTTTTGACACCATCTGTAGTTGAATTCGTCATGTTAGTAGTGCTACCATACTTTTATCTTAATTAAATAAGATTAACCCAGAAGCACTTAAGAATATAAACTCTACTTAAATACAACTTAAATTTTAATAAATAAATTAACTAAATACATATTTAAATACGAAGTCTTAAGCCATAATTATAATAAAATTGGACGTCATGGTTTCTATTAGTATAAAACTAATGGCCGTGGTTCAATTTCTTATTCAGTCGTACGATTTGACAAAAAAAAAATCGTGTGTGCTCATAAAGTATGATAGTGTGACCTAAAAATATAATTGTGTGACAGATTTTTTTATGACAAGTCTGTCCAACTTGCAAATGTTAAGGAAAATTTTCATAAAGTGATAGATTCTATGCGATCAGAGTTGCAATTTCTTGTGAACAAGCTGAGTTATATTATTTTGCATCTTTTTGGTGTGAGTGTGTGGCATTGGCAACATATTTTGCAGACGTTTTTTTTTATATCGGATAGAATGCAGTCAGATTTTCGTGTGAACGTATCGTACCATTGTGTAGGATAGTGAATCCCGGCGAACAACATACAAATATAATTGATGTTTATTTTTCAAACCAACAGTAAGGGTTCTAACAGTCCCAGTCCAATCAAATGATTTATTGTTGTCGTTGTGGGTTCAATGCGCACATTTAAATGACAAGGATACGCACGCTGTGTCAACACAATAGACTGTTGGTTTGAAAAATAAAATTCAATTATTTTTGTACGTTGTTCGATATAATTAATTCCCTAAGTCTCCTTCACAAAATGCTAAAAAAAAACAAAGAAAGATTAATAATTAAAAAATTTATTAAGAATTCAAACCATATATCCCATTCTGCGCCACCCTCTAGAATCTCAAAAAAAGAAACTAATGTTACCATTATATAAAGCAATTCAGTTAAGCAATGCATGACACTTTTTAGAAAACGGAGTGTAACAAAAAATGATGCATTCTTATACAAAAGTAAACTAGCACTCCCAAAATCGGCGAAAGCTTTTTGATTGGTTTAGTGCTAATTTAATAAAAAAAAATTGATACATTTTAAAGGTTCTTTTGAACAAACCCAATAAAAAATGGAGCTTCCAACGAAGCAGGTTTGTAAGGGAGAAACATAAGAGTTTCGCTTACCATTGCGCTTACGGAAGACATGAATTTTATATGGCGAGTTCCCACTTTGAAGCAATAAATTTTTGACAAATAAAGCGCATTATTCAGCGCATATAAAAATTGTTAGATGTAACGATCATCTTTACACACTGAATGTTTTGATACCGTTACTTTTAAGCATTCTCCCTAACAAACCTGCTTCGTAGTAAGGGAATGCCGTAGCACTTGAAATGTTATTTTTTATTATAAAAGTTGTTGAGAGTTCTTTATCGTTTTTTACGCAGTTATCGTTTTTACGCAGATTTTTGCTGCCTAGTGTGTGTATATACATACATATTTAAAAAAGTACTAGTTTGGCGCTTCGTTTTTAAATCTAAACATTCTGTCCTTGTCTAAAAAGAAATTATTAATACAGTAGTTTTGACTTAACTGCCTTTTATTTACGTGCACTTTTGACTTACCTGCACAAAATTGATAACCTTTGGCATTATTCTTTATCTTATATATATAAAAAGAAGTGTACACTTTGATGTCACCACTAACTGCGAAAGCGGGTCGTTCGATTTAAACAAAAACTATCACGGTACTTTGGGGATAGTCTGTAGATGGTTTATGTAAAGTTTGGACGAAATCGGCCCAGTGGCTCCAGAGATATTGCATGTAGATTTTCCTATATATTATTCCCATATAAATTTCAACAAAATGGGTTACATTATCCATATTATGATTTTTTATTGTTACCTGAAAAGTTACCAAATCGTAATGCCTAATGTGTACAATGACATTCGGAATAGATCTTAATGTATATATTTTATATCGCTAGAGGGCGTAACAAAGGGCAAAACGGGTAAAAGTTCCCCCTCCCAATATTTTCTTAACTGATTAACCGATTTTCTTGAAATTTCGCAGGCAAATAGTGTTACATCTGGAAGGAACTATAGCCTATAATTTTTATTATTCAGGGCGTGAAATTGGGCAAGAGAGGCAAACGCTCCCCCTCCCTATATCTTCTTAACTAATCAACGGGTATTCTTTAAATTTGGCATGCAGATACTGTAATATCTAAAGGAACTTTAAGATATACATGTTCTTGAATTTCCAACAATTAGGGCGTAAAATAGGGCAAAAAGGGTAAAAGCTCCATCTCCCCATGTCTTCTTAATTAATTATCCGATGGAAGTTTCAAGTCTTGAAGGAATTAAAGGCTATACATTTTAACATTTACGGCGTAAAAAAAAGGTAAACGGGTAAAAGCACCCCCATCCAATATCTTCTTAATTAATTAAACGGTTCTTTTGATAAGTTTATGTATCTTTATTAAACGTTTTTTTCTCCGGTTATTCTACTTCGGCTTTGCAATGGTACACGATTGGTCGTTAACAAATTGATGAAAAACGTTATCGAAGCTACCTTTTTGAATGGTAAATTTCGAGACGAAAATGTTTTGCTGCCACGAACTCCGATGATTGCCACAGACATCCCAAATTAATTCAAATTTTCTTTTAGATTGGCATTTGCAATGACAATCAATAAGTCACAACGACGTCTGTTTGCGGCTTAGATTTGGGCACAGCATGTTTTTCAGACGGACAATTTTACGTGGCATGTTCTCGCGTCGGCAAGCTATCGAGCTTATTTGTGTTGGCTAAAGACGGACTGACAAAAAAAAATCGTACACGCAATTGCTCTTCTTAACACGGGGTCTTCACCTGACAATTTTTTGTTATAGTAAACGTCAAACTTCATAAAAAAAACGCTGAAAAAAATATTAGAGTTTTTTATATAGACTTTGACGTTTGGTATAACAACAAATTTTCAGGTGAAGACCCCATGCAATAAAAATTGATTATTTCTGTTTGATTTTCATACTTCAGGATAAAAAATACATCACTTTTTTATGTTTAACTTTTGAATATGTAACGAAAAGAAATAAATAGCTATTGTTTTTTTTTTTCAACGCCGATTATGGTATAAAGCGCTCAAGTGAAAGAAAGAGGAATTTATTTTACTTGAAATTAGGGTTATGGCAAAACAACGTTTGCCGGGACAGCTAGTAATCCCATACAAATTCCTTTTTTAAGTGCACTTTCTTTACCTGCACATTTAAGATAAGTCCCCAAAATGTTTGGCATTTTAAAATTATTTTCATACAAAAAATTCAAGTTAGCTGCACTTTGACTTAACTGCCCAAAATACATATTTTCTGTAATTATTCTTCAAAATCCTTGTTTACGTGCATTTTGTATACCTGCACATTTTTCGTATTTTTGGGCAGCTTTTAAATATTTTCATATAAAACATTAAAGTTAACTGCACACATGAAAAAATATGGTGGCCACTTTTTCACATAAATATCCAATTTTAGCAATTTATAAAATCAAAAATCGCAAACAAGTCAAGTTGGTATCATTATAATTCATTTATTTTGTTTGCATGTATTTACATTTATGCATATGGTTACAGCAACTTTACCACGATTATATGAAAGGAATAGCAAATCTGAGGTCTGGAACAGAATAAAGTAGTTGTAGTAGTATTTAAAGCTGACGAATGCTTCAACTGCAACGACTACTACAACTACGTTTTCTGTTGACACTACTTTGCAACTGCCGTTTTTAACTTTTGAGAGCTTGCAGCGCTATTCTTAACGTTGTACTACAGCGTCTATTCTGTTCCACACTTTATTGTTACCAATTTGGCTAGCTCGTTCATTATAAAAATGCGTAACAAATGACTACAAGTTGTTTGAACGTCATTGTTTTTATCAATTTATTAATAAAAACGTTGTAACTTCTCTTTCAAACACTTTACTTTAGCTGCACTTTTATGCAGGTAACCACAATTGCGTTCCTGCACATTAAGGCAGCTAAATACATTTAAGATAGCTGCATTTTTGATTTACCTGCACAAAAAATCGTGCAAAGGAGATTGTGCAGCTAAGTCAAAATTACTGTAATCAAATTTAAAGCTAATGCAGTTTTGAACAGTACTTAATTATTTTACTAACCCAATTAAAATTTTTGTAAATATTTAGTTCATTTTGTTTAAATAATCTGGTTTCGAAAGCCTGTTTGTGCAACAATCAATATTAATTGCGGTCTAAAAATTTCTTCTAATTTATTTTGACACAAACAACAATGGAAAGTTAAAAAAATTTATTATTCTAAAAACAAAACGTGACAAATATGAACTTTATTTGTGTACATACACATGTATGTATGTATGCATGTACATACACATGTATGTATGTATGCATGTACATACATATGCATTTAAAGCAAAACAGATCTGGATAAATCAAGTTATTAAGCTTTTTCTAAGAGAAATATTTAAAATAACAAGTACGAATATTTAAAAGTAGCTGTGCCAAATCTTTGGTACCCTTTAGAAAAATTACAATATTTTTGGATTGACAAACCGGTCATTTTTTTCATCTTGTCGCCTCATGTAACGCGTGAGCGGTTCAAAATTGTTTAAAAAATAAATAATGATGGTTCAAAATGGTAAATACAATGCAAAAAGAATATAAATATAAAGTTCTGAGGGAGGTTGGTACTAGGGCTTGCAAATTTACCGACTTTTTCAATTACCGGTAATTCGGTAATTTATGTGGAAAAATCCGGTAAGCCGGGAATTTACCGGTAATTTTGCGAGTATTTTAGTTAGTGGATATTTTATTCAAACTAATTAATTATACAATTTTGTTTTATAAAATTCATTCAGTTATTTGATTAAATCATTCTCATTTTATTAATTCATTTTATTAATTCATAACATTATAATATATAATAAAAAGTATAAACGTAAATTGGTAAAAAAATTAAAAATTTCAATAGCAGTGGCAAAAGCAGAAATAATAAGAAGCATCCAGCTGATGGGTGCTTTTAAACCCTGTACACAACACACAACAAGAAACCAAAATTTGTTTAATTTTTACGTAGGTGCGAGTAAGAGAAAGAAATTTTTTATATTTTACAATATTTTTCGTTTTGTTCCGTACATACTACTTTATAAATAAAGTTGAATTTATTTATTATAGTATAATTATATATTTTAAATATTTAAATTCAACTATTTACTTATAAAATAGTAGGTACGTATGGAACAGAACAAAACGAAAAATATTGTAAAATATAAAGCATAAATTTTTACCGAAAAAACCGGTAAAAAATAATGAATTTACCGGTTTTTCGGTAATGAATTTTTTAGCAATTTACCGATTAACCGGTAAATCGGTTAATCGGTAATGCAAGCCCTAGTTGGTACACATAAAGGTCTTTAAATGATATCATACTGAATCTCCCCACACAATAAATTTTAATCCTAAGAAGCATTTTTCTCTGTTGACTTGTTTGAAAATGAGCGAGCTTTTTACCAAAAGCTGACAAACGGACGGACATTTCCTGATCGACTTAGAACATCAATGGCCCGGTGATATTAATACTACACAAGGAATGACAAGCTTAATAATAGCCTCATGGAGGGTATGCAAATATTAACCTTTTTACTCATAAAAAATATTTTAGTTTTATAAAAAGTTTAGCAAATACAATTTCATAGAAAAATCGTTTAAAAACCTCTTTACAATCCTAAAAAATATTTTTTATTTGTGAATGAAGACCGTAATAATTCTACAAAAAAAAAAGTCTAAAAACAAAACGTGACAAACTAATAACTTGCATACATATTGGTTCTGTTTAATTGCAACTATTTTTTTAAATCAAAACAATTTGAGAAACAAAACACTTTTTGCAAACTTCTGCTACTAACATTTTTACTTGCAAGAATTTTTTTAAACAGCTGTTAAAGTGTTTTCTGTTTAGAAGACATTTGGAAACAACTAATACCGTGTTTATTAAGTCAATATTCGGTTTATTGACATAATTATCTTTCTGTTCACATATACACAATTTAGCTAACTCAATATATATTACTACTACATACAACATTTAACGCAAAGTATATTTATAGCAGGTAGTCTCGGAAAGCCAGCTGTGTATTTCTTATTTGCTGTCAAATGTTTTATAGTAAACAAGTAAACAGGTTTTTTGGGGGGGTGCTTTAAAACCATGGGAGATAAGGCCATGATGGCTTTATTGCTCAATTGAATAAGTGATAAAGCAATAATGGCCTTATTGCCCAATCATTGAGAGGTAAGGTCATATTTAAAATTTTACGTAAGGAGAGATATAGCCATATTTTTTTTTCGCAAATGTGACATAAAGTCATATTTTTCCAGAATATTGTTACTTTACTTTAGTGTTTCCGGGAAAAGTCATTTTTTTATTCTTGTGACGCACGCAGGAAAACTTTATTCAGCGAAGCCACCTGCCGTGTCCTACTGGAGGAGAAAACCCTTAAGCGCGGCCGCAGGCCGCCACGCAGAAAAACTTTAGTATGCGAAGCCAGATTCCAATACTTAACTTTTGTGTCTCCGGGAAGACTCTAAATTATAAAAATAAGAAAACTATTAATCAATGTAAAATGCAAAAGTTCTTCAAAACTGAAATGAGAGATAAAGCCATTTTCTAAAAACTTATGTCAGCTAAGGCCATGATGGCTTTATCTCCCATTCAAATGAACAAAAAAAATAAAAGACTTTATCTCCCTTTTGAATGAGAGATAAAGCCATCATGGCCTTATCTCCCATGGTATTAAAGCACCCCCTCGTTTTTTGTCTTTATCTTTTGTCTTTTTTGTCTCTTATCAACCCCTTTGCTTTTTGACAGCTCGTATCACATAACAACAATAAAAAGCCCTGTTGTTTGTTTTATTGTACAATTGTTGTAATCTCGCGGCAACGTGATATAAATATACCTTGATTTAACGTAAACAAAAATGTGCATGTATAAGCAAAATGTAAACAAGTTTTGACATCTTTAAGAAATAAACATCTGGCTTTTGCGACGACCTAATGGATGGGCATTTGTTTTGTTGTAATTTCAGTTGCCAAATGTCAAAACCCTGTTTAGTAAGTTGTGTTATGCTCAAAAAACACACTTGTGACAGGGTCGCATTTTAATTTTACTCAATATTTATAACAATTTCGTATTAATTGAGCAATAACTAAATTGCAATTTTATATGGATAATTGAGCTCAGTAATGTCATTTATTGCGTAAAACTCAATTACGGTGCATATCTGAACACGGTTTAAGGGAAAACAATTTTGTTAGGTGTGTTCATTAGCTTAACTGGCAGTAATTACTCATAAAAATAAATAAAAACTGGGAATTATTTCCTTTCAAACTATTTGTTGATTTTGCACCTCTTACCTAAATGACAATATTGATTACTGAAAATTAAAATATGATATTTAAAATTTTAATTAAAAAATTATGATTAATAAACTGTGCGATTTCAAACAATGTGTTAATTGATACTAAAAAAAATAATTAACAAAAAATTTATATTTTATTTAATTACATCAGTTGATAGAAAATAACAAAATAAAAAATTAATTAATTGAATTTACCAAGCTATTAATGTTAGAATCAGTTTAAATTTTTATTAAATGGATTAATATGATTAATTGCAAGTTTAATAAAAAAATTTTAAATCATCAATTTATAAAATTTATAATTTAATAATTTTATAATTTAATCATAAATTTCCTGTTTAAACAAAAGCACATTTTAATACCCTCCGCCTCAAGTGATGGATGAGGGTATACTAGGTTTTTCATTCCGTGTGAAAGGTATTTTATATTTATTTAATCCCCTTAAAGTATATATCTGTGGCATTTTGCCAAAACATCTTAAGTCGAGATAAGATTGAAAAAAACTCGGTGAAAAAATCATTTTTATCAAATAATAAAATAAACCTAAATTAAAGAAACATTTCGTCTGTAATACAAGATTTTAAAAACGTAGACAAAAATGTTTTTTGAACGAAAATTCGTATTATTAACAACATTTTTTTCAACTTTTTAAATTTGACTTAAGATTTTTTGTCAAAATGCCACAGATATAACCAGGGTCCTTGAGTAATTCTAAGTCGTAAAGCCATGTCCTTCTGTCTGCCCGTCTGATAAAACCACGCTCAATTTCGAAAGTCTCAACAAAAAGAACAGTTTTGGTGCCAAATTATTTCTAGTTTTCCTAAGCAGCACAATCCATGGCGCAGCAAAATAGTGTTAGACCAAAGTGCGGACAAATCTTCCTAAACAATTTATATTTCTAGCCTTTTTGCAGAGTAATTATTACTATTTGAAATAACCAGTTATGGTTTTTTTCTTGCGCTATAACGATCTATTTTTATTCTCATAAAAAAATGTTTACTCCTCCACTAGGATGGGCCCTTAAAACAAAAACCCTGATTATATTTATTAACGCAATAAAACATCAAAAAAACTAACATCGATTTGCACGAAGTCGTTTTAAATAACTAGAAATCGCACTGCATGTTCTTAAAATCACAAGATTTTGAATCACTTGTGATTTTAAAATCACAATTGTGATTTAGCCCATTTTCCACCGACCGATGATTACATCTACCAGCACTCACTGTTTATAACAGACAAATATATCTTAGGGGAGTATGTGGTAAGGCTATGCCGGATACCGAGCCGCTGCAACTTGGAACTTGGTGCGGCGAGAAATGCGTTTAAAATGGTTGAAAAAATAAGCAAGTAATTTTAAATCGGCGGCCACTTGGCTGACCGGTGAAAAATCGCAATTATGAAAAAAGATTTTTTTCCCAGAACACCTTTCTTGAGATTTCACAAAAAGTAATTTTTAGAACATGTCTGTATGTGGCTTATTTTTTTAAGATCGGTCTATTATTTTGTGCAACATGTCGCAAAAAAAATTGGTGATGACGGGTTGGACTAGTATTAAATTTAACATTTTTTAAAACAAAATAATGTATGATTTCATAATAATAATTTAAATTTTTTTCAGGTGGACAACAGATCTTTTTCGTTTGGGGTGGAGTAAATCCCTTGAAGACACAGACTTATATGAAATACCCCAAGATTTAGATTGTCAAGAGGGCACTGAAATGTTGGGTAAACTATGGGAGGAAGAGAAGCGGACAAAAAAAAATCCAAATATTATACGTGTGATATGCAAAGCGTATGGAAAACTTTTTCTGCCTTTTGGCTTTTTCTGTGCTTCGTTGGAGACAACTTTAAAGTATAAAACACTTTTTTTTTATATATAAAAAAAAATTTTTAATTTCTTTAAAATTCTACTTCCCACAGATCTTTGCAACCTTTATTTTTAGGAGGTTTGGTCTCATATTTTGCTGCTGGTCAGACAACAGTTAGCGAAAAGGAAGCCTTCTTATATGCGGCAGGTATTGTGTTGTGTTCGCTGATACTGGTCATGTCTTTGCAGCCATATTTGTTTTATGCTTTTAAGACTAGTACC
The DNA here is from genome assembly GCA_963931875.1 of Pollenia griseotomentosa. Taxonomy (NCBI): domain Eukaryota; kingdom Metazoa; phylum Arthropoda; class Insecta; order Diptera; family Polleniidae; genus Pollenia; species Pollenia griseotomentosa. Next base: position 128,917,739 of record OZ007562.1, read on the forward strand.
AAAATTCGTGTGGCCTTGTCGGGCTTAATCTATAGGAAATGTTTACAAATTTCAAAGAATTCCAGTGATGATGGTTTAAGGAGTAAAGCCATAAACATATTGGCCAATGATTTGTCTATGTTTGATTCGGCTTTGTGCTTTATACAAGACTGGTGGAAGGGTCCTGCGGAATCTCTTATTATTGGTTATTTAATGTATCGTGAAATTGGCTGGGCCGCAGTAATAGGAATTTCATTTATGTTGGCTTTTATTCCTTTACAAGTTTGGGGAGCCAAAAAGGCTGCCAGTTATAAGGAAAAGACAGTAGAGCGAACGGATTGGCGTGTGAAATTAATGAATGAAATTATTCAGGGTATTCAGGTGATTAAAATGTATGCCTGGGAGAAGTCATTTGCCCGTGTAATCGGTTTTGTAAGACGCAAAGAAGTTAATGCCATTAAAGGTTCCGCATATGTTTATGCCAGTCTTAATTGTACCTACATGATCTCTCCCATATCCATATTTTTGGCTTTACTTTCATACATTTACTTTGGGGATGTTTTGACGGCCAAGAAGATCTTTACTATATCCTCTTACTTTACCATGCTTAATGAATCCATGGTAAGATTCTGGCCCTTGTCTTTGATATTTTTAGCAGAAACCTGGATTTCGATTAAGAGGTGCAATGCCTTTTTGCTGTACAGTGAAGAAGGACAGATGGAAGAGCCCAGTCAATATCACAAAAACTTGCATGTTCACAATGGCAAAGAAGAAAAGTCCGCCCAAGAACATTTACTTAACGGTAAAAATGTTAATAAGAGACGTGTTGTAAACCCAACTTCCAAAGTAAAAAGTATAGAAATGCGTAAAGTGGTAGCCATTTGGGAAACCAAGGGAGCTGAGGGTTCTGTGAAGACTCCAGCTTTGCAAAATTTTACTACAACATTTGAAGAAGAAACTTTAGCAGCCATTGTGGGACCAGTGGGTGCTGGTAAGTCGACATTACTTAATGCCATTTTGGGAGAAATCAAACTAGAATCGGGAGAAATTCTAGTCAATGGCAAGATTTCTTACTGTTCCCAAGAACCCTGGGTATTTGAAGGTACTATCAAGGATAACATAATATTCGTGGAGGAGTATGACGAAAGACGTTATAAGCAGGTACTTAAGGTGTGTGCTTTAGAACGTGATGTAGAACTATGGCCCAAACGTGATTTGACAGTCGTGGGAGAACGTGGTGTAAGTTTAAGCGGTGGCCAGAGAGCCCGTGTTAACCTGGCTAGAGCTATTTATCGCAAGGCTGATATTTATCTATTCGATGATCCATTATCTGCTGTTGATAGCCATGTAGGCAAACATATAGTGGACTACTGTATCCAGCATTACCTCTACGACAAAATACGCATTTTGGTAACACATCAATTGCAATATCTAACCGATGTTGAACATGTAATTTTAATGGATTCAGGTCACATTGCAGCACAGGGTAATTATCAAGAGTTGCAAAAATCCAAGCAATTCCAGTTTCTGGCTCAATCTCTAAACGAAAATGGTAATAGTGAGGATGATATGGAATATATAGATGAAGCGTCAGAAGATGAAATAAGTCTTAAGACCCACAGATCGCGTTTGGCATCTGAGCAGAGTACCGACTTCGATATACATGATATGGTGGTTGATGAAAAGGAAGAGATTGAAGAACTTAGTAAAGAAGCTCAGGCCGGTGGTTCGGTGAAGTTTGACACCTACCTGATCTATTTTAAGGCCTTAAATAATGCATGCTATTTCTTCATGGTTATTGCCCTATTCGTTTGTACCCGTTTTATGTTGAACAGTATGGATTATTTCTTGTCAAGATGGTAAGTTAAAGTTCATTTATTTCCCAAGAGTTCCAATTTTTGGCTCAAATAAAATGGAGGATAAATAATTAATAATTTTGTTTTTTTGTTTGTTTTAGGGTCATTTGGGAGGAAAGAATCGCTTTGGCTCCTTTTAGCCGTCCCTCGGAGTCGGCAGAAAATAACGCTACTTATTTAAATGGCAACAATACCACAAATATTGCTGCCACTTTTGCCTCAAGCGCTGAAGCAAGTAATTCTACAGATTTCACTCAAAAATCCAATTATGATAGTCACAGCGATGAGAGATATCAACGTGTTTTGATATACTTGTCCATATTGGTGGCCACAATTGTTGTTTATATTTTGCGTACTTTTGGTTTCTACCACATGTGTCTTCAGATTTCATTGCATCTCCATGATTTGCTATTCCGTGCCATTACACGCACTTCTATGCTGTTCTTCAATACAAATCCGTCAGGCCGTATTTTAAATCGTTTCTCGAAAGATATTCGTACATTGGATGTGGATGTACCACGTACTTTAATCGACTGTTCATCGGTATGTAAAAATAAGAAAATTAATATTTTAATAGGAAAACTTTTGGGCTAAAATATATTTTCAAAATTTCGTTAACAGAAAATCATAAAAAAAAATTATTTTTAACCGAAAGTAGAAAAAAAACACAGAAAATTTGCAAAAAGAGTCTACGCCGTAGTTGGTCCACCCGTGAGCTACGCATACTTCTTCGACCGGTAGCTCAAAAAGACAGCCGTAATGTTGTCTTCCAGGGTTCAAATTGTGGCTGATTCTACCTGTACACGAGAGACTTCACGTAACCCCACAAAAAATGGTCTAGTGGGGTCAAATCGCAAGATCTTAGGGGGGCCAATGCACTGCTCCAAATCGTGAAATTAATAGCTCACCACACTAGCCTCTCAGTAGGTTCATGGTATCGCGTTCCGTGTGGCATTTGGCACCGTCTTGTTGAAACCATATCTCAACCCAAAAAGTAATCGCAAGGAGCCTTGATCCATTGACTTGAACGTTGTGATTTTCAGCGTTCTTGAACAAGTACGGCCCAATCATGCCGCCGGCCTACAAACCGCACCAAACAGTGCATCTGGATACTTTTCACACGAAATTGTGCAATTCTGATTTTCGACACACCCGATCGATTATACATTTCTCACACGGCACAAATTTTGATAAAAAAAATTTTGTGATTTGCAGGCGTTGTTCGTTTATCTTTTCGAGTGCTTTATCATCTCTTGAGCAGCCTCTGGATACTCTTCACAGAAAATTCTGCAATTCTCTTTGTTGACACACTCTTTGGTTATACATTTCTCACGAAACACGAATTTTGATAATGAAATTCAATGATTTGCAAGCGTTGTTCGTTTGTTAGTCTATGAATGGTGAAATAGCGAACCTGACTAAACATTTTTGGCTTTGTCACATGTGACGAATATTTTTTTTTTTAACTGAATCAATTTACACTGAAAAACCATACTGAAAAAACACCCTTTGTTTGAAAAACAAAATTTTGATGAAGGTTGATTTTCGAAAAATCTACGAAAATATTTATTTCTTTAAAAAAAAAATAATAGAAAAATGTTTAATAAAATTTCTCATTAATTTTTCTAGTTCCTAATTGACATCTCTGGTGTTATGATCATAGTGGCCATAGTCAACTATTGGTTGCTTATACCTTCCCTGATAATTGTAATGGGACTTGTAGCATTAAGACAAATATTTGTTAACACAAGTCGTGACATCAAACGTTTAGAATCAATTTGTAAGTTTAACAAATATCTGTGAAGTAATTAAGTAAAATAATAACCATAATTTTTTTCCTTACAGCCCGTAGTCCCGTTTACTCGCTAACAAATCAAACATTTCAGGGTCTAACTACCATAAGAGCCTTGCAAGCTGAAAAAGCTTTAGAGTCTGAATTCTACGATCATCAGAATGTGAATACCTCTGCGTGGTTTTTGTTCTTCTCCTCTAACAGAGCATTTGCTACCTGGATTGATATTCTCTGTGTGTGCTATATAACGATAGTTACGTTCAGTTTCTTAGCTCTGCGTGAAAGTTTCAATAGTGGTGATGTAGGTTTGGCTATTTTACAATCATGTGCTCTAGTTGGAATGTGTCAATGGGGTATGCGTCAATCGGCCGAATTGGAAAATCATATGACAAGTGTAGAACGCGTTTTGGAATATACAAATTTGCCACCAGAACCTGGAATGGAAACGGAGAAGGAACTTAAGCCCAAAGGACTCTGGCCCAACAGGGGCCGTATTGAGTTTGTTAAATTTAGCCTGAGATACAATCCAAATGACGGCTGCATTTTGAAGAATTTAAATTTTGTGATAGAACCTAAACAAAAGGTTGGTATTGTGGGTCGTACTGGAGCCGGTAAATCCTCGATTATACAGTCCCTCTTTCGTTTGGCTTACAATGAGGGTGTAATACGCATCGATGGTGTGGATATCGAAACTATTGGCTTGTACGATTTGAGAAGCAAGATTTCTATCATTCCACAAGATCCTGTATTATTCTCAGGTACTTTGCGCTATAACTTGGATCCTTTGGAAGAATATACTGATGAAAAAATGTGGCAGGCTTTGGAAGATGTAGAATTGAAAGAGCATGTTACAAAATCTATGGGCGGCTTAGGCTGTGCCATGTCAGATGGTGGGTCTAATTTCAGTGTGGGCCAAAGACAATTGGTTTGTTTGGCTCGCGCTATTTTGCGGCAAAATAAGGTTTTAATCTTAGATGAGGCTACCGCTAATGTGGATCCCATGTAAGTTAAAAAAAATTTGAATTCTTTAAAAAATTTATTTTACGTTATTGTTTTTCCTCCAGCACCGATGCTTTGATCCAAAATACCATTCGCTGTAAATTTGCTGATTGTACCGTCCTAACAATTGCCCATCGTCTTCACACTGTTATGGATAGTGATCGTGTTCTTGTTATGGATGCTGGTCATGCTGTTGAATTCGATCATCCATTTTTGTTATTGCAAAAACCGAAAGGTTTTCTACGCAGTTTAGTAAACGATACTAGTGCCGATGCTGCCGCGGCTTTATTTCAAACCGCCCAAGAAAGTTACAAGTCAAAAGTACAAAATGCATAGTGAAAATTTTAGTTTGTAGAGACAAAAACCGGATCAAATATTGATGGACTTTTAACTTATTTAATTAGGAAATAATTATATTAATTATTAAAATTCCCTTAAATTATTGCCCTGCTTCTTAAAAAAATACAGTTAAATTTGAAATATTTAGAAAAATTTATAAAAATTTTGGTATCTACCAGTACAGGAACAAAGCATATCGCACGTGATCAACAATATTGCATTAACTCAAAAATTAAAAAAATTTCAGTGGAAGCAAAACTATTTTTAATTTTGCATTAAAGGAATATGAATTGATATTGAATTTTTTAACCAACTGTTTCGTTACCAAAAAGTAATAAATAAAGCACGATATTTTTACGAGTCAATTTTGTAAAAAAAACTGAAACAATCAAATTTCGAGTTAATACACTCTTGTTGAATGAGTGCGATATGTCTAAATAATTTTAATTATGTTTGTTTATGTAAAATAATTTTATATATTTTTTAGTTTATAATTTAAAGAAGAATTCATAACTTTTTTTAAGGAATTTATTAAATACCAATTAAACAATAATCTAATATTGTGTTTTTTTTTTTAAGAATACGCCGAAGAATTCTAGTAAATCCTAACAGGCAACATACGTATGCAAATTTAAAGATACTTTTGCGAGGATCCATTTAATAGTAAATACTTAATTTCGTAGGTGCATATTCGAAACCATAACCAAAGTCGAAACTAATAAAACAGCTACAAAAAAATAATTCACAGATAGTTATAAATTTTATTAATAACTAGCCCAGCAACTGCTCTAAGCTGATAGAAAAAAAGCAAACCTGCATATTGCAATGTACACAGAAAAAAGTAAAAAACGGTTTTCATCACCAAAATAATTGAAACAAGCAAAAAATTGTTTAATTTAACCGAAATGATTATACCAATTACTGAAAATTGCAAAATTTGCAAAACAAGGATTTTTTTCCAATTAAAAAGTTTTTACATTTTAATTACAAAAATAATTGAAAAAATTATTAATATTAAACAATCTTTTAATTGAATGAATTAACAAAGTAATTAAAAAAAATCTATATTTTAATTGAATGAATTACTGACGTAATTGATTACAACACAGAAAAATAATTATTTTAATAATTGTATTGATTAAAACAATAATTTGTCAGTTCTTTTTGATGACAAAAAATGTTTGTTTGTATGTATGTGTATGTAAGGGCAAAGACAATGTAGTGTGTGTATGTATATTAGCATTATTTTAACAAAGTGTTTATTTCAAACAACAGAGTTGATTGATTCAATTAAACATTTACGTAAATATAAGGTTAAAATCAAGTAAAATTTTAATTGAAAAAAAAAATATTTTTTTTTAATTCAATCAATTAAGAACGTAATTAAAATCACCATAAATTGAAAAAAAAAATGCCAATAATTTTTTCTGTGTAGGGAAAACTAAAAGTCAATAATATTTTGAACGAAACATACTGTAATGAATTTAAAAGCTTATGAGGCAAATGGTAGGTGGTATGTAGACCTTTGTCCTTTCACTGTACATCAAAGAAGTTTCTAAAACAAGAAAAAAAAATTTTAAACAGCACTTTTTGCTTTTTATATATAGAGCTTAAATTTAAAGTCCGATCTCATTATATCGCAAATCGTTCATAATTGTCATAAGGACCAAAAAAAATTTCATTAAATTACTATATCTAAAATAGCAATCTGTTCTTTCGGCAAAAAGTTTTTAACGACAGTTAGGTAGCGGACATCGTTAAATCGGTTCAAGAAATGATTCTGATCGATACACACACAACAACCCAAACGCAAGAAATTGAAGTATGACCCCAAAATTTTACATGAGACACAACAATTTGCTTGGCGGTTTTTTTAAATTTTTTTCGTTGGGGGTGTTTTTGCATTTTAGGTAAAATGAAAAATGACCCCAATATCAGGGAATGAAAAATGGCCCCAAATAAAATCACAATTTTTTCTTTGAGTATATTTTTAATTAATTTAAGGTAAATGCAAATTTTTAGAAATGAAAAATTGCCCCAAAAAATTTTATAAACATTTCTACGGTTTGCATCAAAATCCCGAATACTTATACCAAAGTGGAGAAAAGCTCTCTTTTTAAGAAAGCTGCCCTTTTCCATTTCTCTTTGCATCATCTTTTATGCCGCAAAACAATGAACACAAATTTATTAAGTTGAGATTTATTTGCAAAGCTTTTGTAAAAATTAACTTTTAAGTTTACCACAACACAAGGAAATAATATTTAAGTAAATAAATAACATTTTAAAATAAAAAAATATTAATTAATACATTTGTTTTTGCACAAAACACAACGTTTGTTGAACTAGTGCATTTTTTTTACGTGATTTGTGTTTTGTTATTTTTGTTTTGGTCACGCTATTTGTGTTGAATGTTGCGGCCTGTTTTTACACCCTGCCACTTCACTACCAAAAAAGCTTTCTGTCTCTTCTTTCGAAAGCTGCCCTCGCAACTGATTTGGGCCTTTTTCACACGTCACTTTTTTCATCTCTGTATACTTTGTGATACAGCGATGCTTTAGTTAGTGAAGCCAGTGTTTGTTGTTCCATATAGGAAAAAATTCTTGAGCCCGGCCGATAACCCAACCATGCTATCTATCGTGCGAATTCAGGACTTTTAAATTCTGGATTTTTAAATTGAGGTTTTGAAATTCGGGCTTTCAAATTTGCAATTTTCAGTTTCGGGCTTAAGAACCCAACCTCAATTTTTAATATAACTTTCTTTGTGGTTTATTTTTTATTTAATTTAAACTTTGTTGGGGGCTAAAATTCATTAAAAATTTTGAGGTGATTTTTCATAACGAAGAATTACCCCAAATTAAGGGTCATATTTAATTTTATTTAAAGGCCCTTTTAATTTTTTTGGTGTCATTTTTCATTAATTTTTATTTTTTTTTGCCATATGTACTGGGGCCATATTTTACAGCGCCTGTAAATAAAGTGTCCTAGATTTAATCGCAACATTTTCATATTTGTTATTTTAAAAACTGACTTCCCCATAAAAAAATATTACTATCAGCCCAATTATGAATAACAATTCCCCGGGAGTTTTCTCCCTTCTCCCATTTTTCCTATGTAAATTCAATTGTAAAAATGGGAAAAGGAAAAAAACTCCCGGGGAATTTGTATTCGTAATTGGTCTGTATATGAATTTGTACTTTGTAGAGTTCCTAGACAACAATTTTACCACAAGAAATTTTTCAAAAAATCTTTCAAGTGGAATTATTTCATTTTAATATGAAATTTCTCATTTCATTAGCAGTTAAGTATAAAATTCCACTTGTTTATTTAATGTTTCATTGTTTCTAACTTTAAAGAAAGAACAATTTTCAAAACTTGAATAGTAATAAAATTCATGGCAAACACAATTATCAACAATTAGTTTATATTAAATTTAATTCTTAGAAAACATTTGTAAATAATTCATTAAAGTAGAGAAATTGGAAAATTTAATGATTTCTGTATATTTTCTATTGTATTCTTTACAGCCAGTAAAAGCTAAATATACATGAAGCAATGTAAATGACAGTAACTATTATGAGTTTGTGTGCAACAAAAAGAGCAATTAAAGAATAAGCAAACTTTTATATGGTTAACTTAAATGCAAACGGACGTACCTTCCAAAAATTTTAAATCAAGTTTTTTATTGATTATAGTTTTGTATTATAAAACTATATGTTCACGTTAACTTTTAGTAACCTGCGAGCAAACACGACGATGTTTTTTTAAGAAATTCAAGCGCCAATAATATTTTATTATTATTAATTTTATAACGTTTTTTGCTTCTCCTATAAAAATAAGTGTAGTTACGGCCGTTTGCATTTAAGGTGACGATATCTCTTAATATATATTGTACTATCTTTTCTTTCTTTTTGTTAACTTGTAGATATGCTCCTACAACAATATTCCTAAATAATATGGCAGTTTTATAGCTGTCGTCTTTTTTCTAGTATCTGAAGTTTGGCCAACAAAACACCACATACACAATATAGAAAGAAATATCTGGAAAAAACCTAAAACACACTAAAAGACAATATCAACAGCTGAAAGAGAAAAAAATATTGTCTATATTTATAAAATAGACAAAAAAAAATTATTTAATTAAAAAACTTTAGCAATTAAATGCAAACCGAATGAAATTGTCTTTGGTGGATTTCGGTTAAACAAAATAAGCGATACGACATACACACGGACTCCTCATAGTCACTGTTATTCATATACCGCAGCAAGGCTGGGTAATTGGAATTAATAAAGATGTGGTTTTAAACAGTGTCTTGTATAGTTTTTTTGGTTTATGGAGTCGTTAAGGAAGTAGATTTTTAATATTTATGGGCTTTAAGTTTAATTTTATGACTTAATCTTCGCATTAAACTGATACATTTCGTTTTACTTAAATAGAAGTTAAAAATGTCATAAGAAAAATTTTTTACTTTACATCAGCATACAAGACGAGAAAAAGTATGCTTTCATTTGCTCAGTGATATCTAAACTATTTTTTTAAGTAAATTCTTTAACATATTATGAGAATTTCAAGCCCATTATTGTCCCCACAATAATTATATTTTTTTAGTGTTTGTGTAGACGAACACAACTTTAATACCGTTCGTAACTATTTTCAAGAAAGACACGAATATTATATAGTGTTCTGCTCTTCGTTAAAAAACCGAACAATTGTAGTGATACTGTAGACAAACATTATATTTTAATGTTCTATAATGTTCCTTTTTTTCCATTGATAAATAAATGAACAAACAAAAAATTTTAGCAGCGACCGCAGCACGAACAGCTTTTGTGCGTATTGTGTTTATGTTTTGCTTGTGTAAAATTATTTTGCTGAATTTTTGTGTTTTTTCGTTTTTAAAATAAAACCGAACGGATTTAAATGTTCTCATCTTTTTGTTGAGCTTGATAAGATCAGTATTATTTTTGTGTTCGAGAGATGACAAACAGGGAAACGTTATTATTTTTAATGATTTATTACACAAACACTATTAGCGTTTGTGTTTTCCATAAATCTACCGAACCGAACACTAAGGAGCGATATTTAGTGTCTATTTTCGAACACTGGTTACAACAGTCTTCCATAAGGCAGCTGCAATAATTACAAAACAGAACAAGAGTTTTGTTGATTAAGAACCGAATGTTGTTTTTAAGGTTATTTTGGACGCTGAATTCAAATCTGCGCTTGCTTTAATTCTATCAGCTCGACTTTTCGCGATACACCGTTATGTCCAAAATAAAGGCACTTCCGCTATATATTGTTACGTTACTGCCTCTCAATAACGTTTTGGTTTATTTCCTTTATAATAAACCGTTTCGAGTTCTTTATTGCAACTTTAATAAAATTAATAAAACACAACACTTTAAACACTGTTTACAATTTATACAACTTTATTTAATACAAAGTCACTCTAACAAACCGTAATTTATAGCTTTTATTTATTACCAACTATAATTTCTTCCGCGTTATACGTTATTGACAAAGTCTGAACTTAGAATGATCTCATTACGCTAGTCGCCGCTAGTATTTATACTACAATTTGGTTGTCTAGAACATTCGAAATGTTTTTCGAAGGTTCGAGGCTTTACTATTCACCACACTTTAATTTGATTTATGGCAGCACTTATGTTTACATAATTTTAGCTCTCATACTGAAGCTTTTTTAACGGTCATTTCTAGGGCTTTCTACACATTGGGATTGAAGTGTACTAAATTATAACAATGTAAACTAATAACATTACTTATAAATACAAGATAACTAATAAATTCAACTAATTCTTAACTAAAGTTACTTTCGTAACAATATGTATATTAGAATAACTTGAAAACGGTCCACCGTATTCGGTTTAATTTAAAATTCGTCAACAATATTATCTTAGAGCCGTACAATAAATAAATGTGTATAATAAATTTAAGTGTATTTATCATATATGAAAAAATTGGGAATTTAGCACGTCATAGAGAAATCATATTGATAAAGCATTTTTTTGTTCTTTAAAAATTCTTTAAAAGTAAAAATGTTTTTAGACCAAAACTGTGATTTTGTCGCATTTTTTAACATATTTCATAATGAATTGAGCCATTTTACATTGCAGTCGGTGCACAACCTTTGATTTTGTTCACAATTTACTGAGAAAACTGAATTAATAAAAATCGCTATTCCCATACAAAAATAACATATTTCTTGCTACTTTTCTATTAATGGACTTTTTTTCTTCACTTAAAATAAGGTACCTTCACTTAGTTGTGAATAAAGGCGTTTATCGATTTTTGTGATCCATGTCTCATTTTGTTCATAGGTTACGTGACTTTACGTGAAAGTAAGAAGACTTTAACTTTTTCTCTTGGATTTTTCATGACTTTAAAAAATACAAAGTTTGTATTTTTTTTTTCGGTGATTTTCAAAAATTTGATTAGGTTGATTTTTTAAAGCTATTAAATAAAGTTTTGAATTTTTGTTTTTTTTTTTTTTTGAAAATCGCTTAATGTAAAGTCAAATGTCTTGGATAATACAAAAGATTTTGTTAGTCGTGCTTAATTCCCAATTTTTATTCTTGTTAAAAACACTGAAATTTATTGTTGAAGGGATAAGCTATTCCTATGCGCATTTCTCAAATCATTTTTGGAAAAAGTAAAAAAGACGATTAATACCTGTAACTTAAACTTAAAATCTGCGACCTTAAATTAGTGAAAACTTGCATTCAACTTTCAATAAACACAAAAAAGTTCGATTTTGTTCCCTTGTGTTATAAGTAGTTGCCTGCGGTCATGGCATGGTTATTAACAGGGTAATTTTCATGTTTTTCAATTCATTCCGTTCGCATGAAGAATACGCTTTTGCATATTTTTTTAAGTATTTTCTAAATAAGTTATATATGATATATTTTGCAAAAGTTTGTGTATTAGGCAGGTTGGCAGCCGTTTTCAACAAAGAAAAGTTTTAAGTTAAACTAAAATAAATTACACCGGGTTAAGTTTTTCCAAAATAAACGGTTACTGAACAATTTGGAATGCTTTTTTTTATTTTTGATAGTGATTTATTTAGAAATGTCAAAAGAAACGTAAAAAGGCTTTAATATTTTTATGGTTGGAGATAACAAACGAATCTTAAGAGCGGATTGTTCTGTTCTGTTTTGTATGCTGTACGTAAAAGTTTATCCGTCGTAAAACACGTAAAAGGAAATGTTCAAAATATTACAAATAAAACATTTATTGTAAAACAAACAAAGTTTTTAATCGAAATGTTGGTCTTCAAACGTTGACCAAGTTAAACACAACATAGGTTTTTCAGTTACAGCGAAATTGATAAATATATTGCAGTAGTATTATCAACTTGATGTTGAACGCTTAGCTTCATTATAGTCTACGGTTTTGTGCAACGCGAAATTACACTTGACTATTGGTAGAGCAAATCTGCCAAAGGGTTTTGAAAAGTTAGCTCGGGTTCCCGAAATATAGGGCCCTTAAGTTTTTGAATTTTTTTAAAAGGCGTTTGGTACAAGTCAAAAAAATATACTTCATGTACTTCTGAGCAAAAAGACTTTTAGACTTTTTTTAACTTGTAGATGTTAAATAAGGGACAAAAATGGCCCCTTAAAATGAGTTTCAGATGGTTGACATATTTTAAGAAAAGAATCGCCATACAATTCTACTGAAGGCATATGAAATAGTCTTTTAGCTCAGAACTACATTTAGTATATTTTTTTGACTTGTACCCAACGCCTTTTTAAGAAAGTCAAAAATTTTAATGACCGAACTTTCGAAATTCCGTTTTAAATTTGATGCTGAAAATTTTCGTGGAACATTTTAACCCTCTTAAGTGCCGTTTTAGTATACATTTGTGTGGTAGTTAAAAAAAGGACAAAAATTACCTCTTAAAAAGAGTGTTATTTTAAAAAAAAGAATCGCCATACAATTCTACTGAAGGCATCTAAAATAGTATTTTAGCTTAGAAGTACATTTAGTATATTTTTTTATACCACACGCCTTTAGAAAAAATCAAAAACTTTAGGGTAAATTTTCTGCAACATGAAATTTGTTTTTAATGTTAATTAAACGAGTCACTTTTGCAATCGCGTTCTAAAAACAGGCAGTTAGTTATACTGCATAAATTTTTGTAAAAAATCTTTATTTCTACTGAGTTTTCCACCCCTGATCCATCTTGTTTTATGTATATGTGTGTGACATAAATAACTTCTATGTGTGCGTTTGCCACCACAGTTAATATGAAAATTCAGACAATAAAACAGAGAAAATTAAATATTTTATTACATTTCAAAGAAAAAATCGGGCAGTGGGTGGATTTTAGGATATAAGAAGCTGTATATTTATAGGCAATATAAATATTTTAGGAAATTAAGTCTATTAAACAGAGTTTGGTACATTTTTAGCTTAAATGGATCAGTAGTATTTATGGAAATAGCTTAAAAAAATGTTACATAGGGTTTAACTAAAAAGCAAATTATACATACCGTTACCTTTATTTAGAAAAGGGGTATCTAACACATAAAATTAATAAAATGGCCTACATTTTATCTAGTTATCACACTTGTCCTGTCACCTTTTCTAAATTAAAGTAACGATGTATTGATATTCAGAATCTGAAAAGTGTATATCGCTAGAATTATAATCAATAATTGATTTTGAACAATTTTTTTTTTAAGAAATTGAAAATATATCCCATGAATATAGAAGTTAAGTCCAATTTTAAGATAATGTCAAGGTCGTATTTAAATTTTGGTTTTGGAACCTACCCGTAAATGACGTCCCACAGTATAAAATACTAGGTATTTTTTTTTGTGAAGTCGGAAACTCGTTATAACAAATACTGGTTTTGTTCCTTATTTTTGCTAGTACATATTCAAATTCTGAAAAAATTTTAAACCCATTAAGTTTACGAAAAATCATATAAAAGCTATTTTGCGGAAAAATTAATCTCCTATAAAAATATGCTTATAAAAATTAAAAAAAAAAAAATTTTACATTTGCAATTTATATGGAAAAACTGAAAGCGCCTCATAGAATCAAAATATAAAGCTGGTCTTGTGGGAGAGCCTTCTTATATCTGCTAAAAACTTTTAAGATGCTAGCACTTCAAAAAACAAAAAAAAAAAAAATTATTTTCTTAAGCTAAAATAATAATTTTTTATGTACAAATAAATTTTCCTCTTTCTTCTATATTTGCACGATCTGCATGATAATTTCCAAATACATAGCAAAGTTTATAAGCGTTTAATAAACTACATACCAGTTGTGATGTTTTGATCCTTATATTATAAGCAGTCTGGTCTACGATTCCGACCGCTATCGCTGGTTTGCATTTTAAACGCCAAAAACTTTAAATTTTCTGCACGAAAAGTCAATAAAAAATGCAAGCAAACGAAAACGCAACAGTTTTCATACAAATTGGCGGCACTCTAAAGATGGATTCATCCATGCGTTCCGATCAATATTTTTCTCGGGAGAATAATTTTTTTACTGAGAGTGTTCTGCCCATGTAATGGCAAATTAATTTATTTGATTTTTGACGCTTGTTTTAATTTCTGTGGCATTTTGACAAAACATCTTAAGTCTAGATACAAGATAACAAAAAAAATTTAGCTTAAATCTAGTTTACCGACGCAGCTCCAAATAAAAAAAAGTACCTAGGGGGATAGAAAATGGAAAAATAAGAAGAAAAAATTAAATAAAAATATTGGCGCAAACGCTTTGTTCTCGAGCTATGGACGTTTTTAGTTTTAATAGAAATATGTGATTTGGCTGAAGTGCAGCTTAAAGGGCTACATAAAAAAATAAAAAACCGTGGCACCCGATTCAGAATAAAAAAAGAAAAAACCAAAATTAAAATTTAAGGAGGCTGAGGCCGGTGGGGCCCCCTGGAACCAAAAAACTGCCCCGCCCGCTTAGTGATATGTGTGGCTACTCAAATTAAAGGTAATTTGCTCACGATTGCAAATATGTATTTTGTTTTTGTATTGGCATATTATTTTCCTCTTAAGGTTAATTAACGTATTGATTGAATTGATTGGTCGGTGTTTGTTATACAATAGAGGAGAAAATACTTGCGCCAGGCCGAAGGCCGGCTATGCAGAGAAGCTTTAGTTAGCGAAGCCGGTAATTTTTATACCATAGAGAAGAAAATCCTTGCGCCCGGCGGAAGGCCGGCTATGCAGAGAAGCTTTAGTTAGCAAAGCCGTTGTTTGTTATTTTATAACATTTGTATTACACTTTTATTTAAATAAATTATAGACTTAGTACACAAAAACTGTAATGTGAGCTTACGAGTTAAAAATTTTTAAATAAATTCTATGTATCCAGAAAGATCTAGTCAAAACTTTCAAAATGATACCAATATTGGCCATATACCTTTAGAAACGTAGTGGAAAAATTACATATTTCTATGAAAACCAAAAACGTCCATAACTCGAAAACTAAGCTTTTGCGCCAATTTTTCAATTCAATTTTTTTTTCTTATTTTTCAATTTTATATCACCCTACGTACTTTTTTTTATTTGGAGCTGCGTCGGTAAACTAGATTTGCTCCTTCGTTTATAATACAAAATTTTTAAATCTTAAAAAAATATGTTTTTTGAAGGAAAATTCGTATAATTAACAGCATTTTTTCCAACGTTTTAAATTTGACATAAGATATTTTGTCAAAAGGCCACAGATTTCTTTCGTTTGACGTTATATGGGTTGTAAAATCGAGAACAAAATTTCTAATGACTATACCTTGTACTTATTCTACCATGTATTAAACCAATTCAAGAAAAAACTTGCCGAACAAAAAAAATTCTCTCCCTCTCTCAGAAGTAAGACGCCAATCTCAATATAAAAAAATTTTGTCCGGACAAAAATATTGTTCGGGACGCATGGGTGAATCGAGCTTAAGTTATTGTCCAGACTTGCAGTTTTTGTTGCTGCAATTTTTTAAAATTCTGCTCTGAAATGTTTCCAGATTATGAAATTCTTGTTTTGCAACTATTGTATTTTCATCCTGTCTTTTCTCTTCTCCCTTTTTTATTTTATATATAACTACAAATAAACCTACAGTTGAAGTTTAAAAGTGTGAGAATTACAAAACAAAACCAAATTGCAGAGAACATGAAACTAAGTACCCCTCCCCAACTTCTCACCCCTCTCACCAATAAACTCTAGAATTGCTGCAACAAAAATTGCAAGTCTGCACGATGACTAAGAAATATTATGCGACCACAAATGTCAAAATCAGTCACTGTGGTTGCGGTTGTCGACAGAGGCACCATTTTAAAATATTTAAAATATTTAACAAAAATATTATATAATATTTTTTTTTAATAAATAGAATGTGGTAATTTTTTCCTTTCTATAAATTATTTTTTAATTATATTAACCATTTTTTTGAATGTGCTTCTATAAGTTGAATAAATTATAAAGCTTTTTACAATAGTCTTATTCTTCAACATTTCACATACATACTTTTTGTTAAAGCCAACCTTTGGTTAACATTGAAGCTATAGATATGTTCTTATTCTTAGGAATGACTCTATGCACTACCAGAATATCTTGTATCCTCATGTTACATGTTTTTACCATAGCTATCCTTTGGTTAGCAATGACGTAAATTTTGTATAGACACTAGCAGAATGTAATGCATTTTCTGGCCCGCTACGGCCTTCTTCAGCATTCCTTGTGTCGCACTGGATAGTGATACTTTATAAATTTCATGTATCCACTCAACAAATTTAACAAATAGAATGTGGGAATTATTTCTTTTTCGTGAATTATTATTTAATTATAGTAACTATTTTTTTCAAATGTGCTTCTATAAGTCTTTTTCCCTCAATATTCCACATACTTTTTGCTTAAGCCAACCTTTTGTTAACATTGAGGCTACAGAAAGAAGCACATTCGAAAAAATAGTTAATATTTTTTTTTAAACAACATTACTTATAAAGTTATATAGTTTTAAAAAATGTTTTTCATAACTGCTTGTTAACTGCTTTGTTTGTTTTTGTTTCCTTCTTTGTTTTGTATTCTACTTTGTTTGTCGCACAGAGTTGTAATTGTGTGGCTTAACTTAAATGTTTTGCCTACTTGTTTTTTTTTTTTAACTGGCGTATGATTTGGGGAATTGTTTATGTGGCAATACAATTGTTTGCCAATAAATAAATGGATTACTCTAGAAATGTAAAACCTATCGATAATAAGTGGGCCGCTTAAGAAAACGATAATGAGTGACTTATTGTCGCTCGCTTGAAGCTCCAGTTAGACGTAATATAACCATAACCGTGGAAAACAGCTGTTGGAACCAACCTTGATTGTAGTTGACACACCATTACGACATAACCATGACCATATAAACCAATTGAATTTTGGTTTCTATGGTTACATTTCGGCTACGGCATTAGTTTAAGCCACGTCTTACTGGATCTAAAACTGCCAGTCGACATCGTGGGCATGGCTGTAAATGACACATTTATGATCTTAATATAATGGAGTTATTTAAGCTACATATTTTACCTTATGAAATAGTGAAAACCGATTATAATTATCGCTATCCAATTCTTAGCGAGAGCTTTTGCAAAATTGCCCTTCCAAAAAAGAGAGTTTCATCCCGTTTAAAGGACCAGGATAGGCCATAGTTAGGGCAAAATTATGTAGAGTATAAATGTTGTGCTATTTATTCTGAACAAAATGGTTAGACTCAATTTTTCCGAAAAACGCCGTGTTTAAAAGTTATGGTGCCAAAAGGGGTTTAGGCTATTTTTTGGGCGAAAAGTGCAATGAGCATGACCGTTTGCACGCTATTGGTGCAATTTCGGTGCTAGTCTATGGGAAACTGCATGTGAAGCAAACATAACAATTATTTTTGGAATCTCATATATTTTTTTGGGTGGTCTAATGTTCTTATAATAATTTTTAAAAATAAAATTATAAAATGTACTTTATTTTCGGGAAATCCCACAGAAATTTGTGCTTAAAACGTCATTTCGTGCTTTGCTGATTGACTGTGTATGGGATGTGAATGTGGATGTGGGATTAACCACCAAATATCTGCCAAACTATCCAAACAACTTTGTGATATTTCCAGAGAAAACGTCCATTACGTTCCTCCGGCCATGGGTTGCATGCGGTGGTTTTGGGACTAAGCGCTAAAATATCAGCCAAGCATCCAAACTACTTGATGATATTATAAAGGATGGAAAAAGAAGAAAAAAAAGGCACTAATATTAAACAAAAACAAAGCATTTCTAACGATATAAAAACACTTTCCTGTTTTTTTCCAAAATATAATATATACATATATAAATGATTGATTTTTTTTTTCAAATTCCAAATTCAATCTCACAACAATTTAATTAGTCACTTTATAAAATTTAATTACAAACACAATTTAATGACTAACTTTGTAAATTTAAATTTCCGAAGAATTTTAAGGCGAAAAAAATACCGCTTCACAAAATTGAATTTAATTAAAAAATGTGTGATATTAATTAAATATGCACCAGTAAACAAATAAGTAGTATCCATTAAATATTTTTTTTATTATTAGCAACACTTTTTTCTTCACTTTCTAACATAATTAAATTTTTAATTAAATCCAATTTTAATTTTGATAAATGGTTTAATTATTAAAAAAAAATTAAAAAAATATTGGCGAGAATTTTTTCTGTGTATATAAAAAGTGAAAATCAATCTTAAAATATACTCTTTGATGACGGTGGCGCTTTAAGGTGTCAGTACCGCTCAAGGGGCGAATTCACTAGAAGGTGAGGTCAACTCCTACTTTTGTGGTCCGACTGTCAGAAATATTGCTAGTAAAAAAACATATAAAACTGTAGCTTGTATACAAGCCTTGACAACTAGACCCCCAAAAAAAAAAATAATGTGTTGTCTTGACCCTACCTTCTTATGAATTCGCCTTGGTTTTTTTGCTCTTCAGTTAGCTGATAACGATTTTAGGAAGAGTTTTCAACAGGGAAACTATAAATATGCCATCGCATGTTGTTCCTTGTGCGACCAATGAAGGCAGAAACAATATATTTATCCGTTTTAGAGCTTTTTATGAATTTTGGCATCTACTTGTTAGTGCATATTCTAAAGTCCTTTGAGTTTTCTAGTTCTACTTATAAACGTAAATTGTTGAGGCACATTCTGCTTTTCTTATGGCTTGGCCACTAATGTTATTGAGGTTGTTTATATTTTCTCTACGGTACCCTAATTTAACTTTAAATCTTAGCTTGATCTTATATTAAGATTGTTTCAAGTGATACTTAATTTCTTTTTTACTAATCAAGTATGTGATGGAAATAATTTTAAAACAAACTGCCTGTTTAACGATATCGAACGTTGACGTTCGAATTCGATGAACGGGCTGAAAAAGATTGAATTCCATAATGTCGTTTTCAGTTGATTTCTAATACATTTGCCTATTTGTTCTGTTTATATTCTGTTCTTTTGAAATTTATCGCTTTTCATCACATCATGAATAAAGAAAAGAAAGAAATAAAAAGTTATAAAGGGTGTTTTTTTAAGCTAGATAGAACTTTAAATTGTAAAAAGTAACACAAAAAATTAAATTTTGATGAAATATTTTTTTTATCGTTTCAGTATACTCTGACAAATCATCATGAATAGACTCACGCTTGAACAACGCTACGAAATTATCCAAATTTACTTTGAAAATCAGTCATCGATTTGCGCAACTTATAGACGACTTCGTCATTTTTACGGCGTACATAATCGTCCATCTGAACAAGCCATTCGTCGAACTGTGGATAGATTTCGTACCACATAATCTCTAGAGGATGCAATAACACCAACACGTCGAAGGAATGTGCGTACTGAAGAGAATATCGCCGCTGTAAACGAAAGTGTGGAAGAAGATCCAAATTTATCGATTCGTCGTCGGTCGCAGGAATTGGGGCTCTGTCCGTCCACTACGTGCAAAATTTTGCGCAAAGATCTCGGCCTACACCCGTATTAGATCCAGCTGGTGCAGGAATTGAAGCCACGAGACCATTATATGCGTCGTTCTTTCGCCGATTGGGCTCTAGAGCAGTTGGCAACTGACCCGTTGTTTTATCGCAAAATTGTGTTCAGCGATGAGGCGCATTTTTGTCTTAACGGGTTTGTTAATAAGCAAAATTGCCGCATATGGAGCGAGACCAATCCACAAGAGACCCTACAGACTCCATTACATCCAGAAAAATGCACCGTTTGGTGCGGTTTTCACGCTGGTGGCATCATCGGACCTTATTTCTTCAAAAATGAGGCCGGAGCTCGCGTTACGGTCAATGGAGATCGTTACCGGAACATGATCAATGATTTTTTGTTTGAAAATATGGATGACATTGATCCGGAGGAGATGTGGTTTCAACAACCATCGACTTATTGAAATCAAAATTTGGCGATAAGTTGATTTCGAGAAATGGACCTGTCAATTGGCCACCAAGGTCGTGCGATTTGACACCTCTCGATTATTTCCTGTGGGGCTACGTGAAGTCACTGGTTTATGCTGATAAACCAGCAACAATTGACGCCTTGGAGGCCAGCATTGTTCGTGTTATTCGTGACATACGGCCAGCAGTGCTCGAAAAAGTGGCCCAAAATTGGACGTCCAGAATGCGCTTCGTCAAGAACAGCCGCGGTGCCCATATGCGGTGCCCATATGTCACCTATTGATCTTTTGAATAAAAAAAACTTTTGATTACAATTTAATTTTTTGTGTTATTTTTTACAATTTCAAGTTCTATCGGGCTTAAAAAAACACCCTTTATTTATTAGTTATTTTTTATATTCTTATTGTTTATTGAGTAGTATGTTATGAGTTGTATTTTTAAACTATATATTGCCCTCTAGGCTCGGTTTTTGTGTAACATTGAATTAATAATAATAAATAAATAAATAATAAAATATTTTTGCATATTTTACCATTTGCAGCATTTTTTTGCATAATTTAGTTAAAAGAGCTTTTTTGCAGCATTTTGTAAGTTTATAGAACATATTTTGCCTTTTTAAGGCATATTTTGATACATTAAAAAATTTTTTTTTTGCAATATTCTAGATAATTTGATCAAATTTGGTAAATACATATTAATTGTACTTAGGACGAAGTCTATGTAAATGGTGAGAACCGGTCTATTATTTTTTATATATATACCATAAAAACTTCTTTCCAAATACGACTCTTTGTGTCCGTTAACCATCTTATTATGTTGGTATTTAGATTGAATTCGCCTCAAAAATCTCAAAAATTCGTCTGTAAATACGATGGTGTTTGGGCTTTACTGATTATAATTTTAGGATGGTTTTTATTAAATGGAACTGTTAATAAATGGTTGAGTATTTTGTTTTAAAATTAGCAATTTTAAATTTGTTGGGGCATATTTTTAACAATTTTCAGGGCATATTTTCAAATTTTTACTCCATATTTAATGCGCATTAAACGCGTTTTTAAGTGCATATTTCTGGTTTCCCTGGTTATCAACAACATTTTAAAATAAAGCTCGCATAGAATTTATTTTAGACAAACAGTAAACAAAAACAAAAATCCAATGTTATTTTGGGACTCCAAACTATAAACTGCGGACAGAGACAAACCTTTTCTGGCAGCACTGTCAAATGCAAATTGCACTACATTAGATTTCAGATCAAGTCATCCCCGAAATAATATTATCCAAGTATATTACTTCCATTCGCCATTGTGCACCATTTATTAAGTTTTTTTTTCGAGTTAAGTAATTTTATTTTACTCCTTAAGGTCCTTTTAGAACGAACGTAAAACAAAATTTAATCTTCTATTCCTTAAGCCTTAATATGAAAGATTTTTTACAACATTTAAAAAAAATTTAATTTGTAGAAAAAACTATTTTTAAGACCAAAAGACAAAATATATTTATGTAGCTATGTTTTAAATTATCATAAGAACATCTCCAACTGCTAAAGAATACAAAACACGTCTTTTGGTTGTTTTTTATTCTTTTTTTCTTGCAACTTGAATTTTTTTTCATTCCTCTTTTGCATCCGTACGAATGAATGCGATAAAGAAAAAGAAGGAGCAACGTTGCAGAATCAAATCTATAAACAGGCAATATGAAGGGAAATACAGATTGTGCCAATCTATTTGCTTAACTGCATTGTTGTGCAGATTATTTTATATACATCTTTTTTTTGTTTATCCTTTTTTAATTTATTTTATTTTCTATATTGGCGAAATGTTTGTATGTATGTACTTTTTTATATTTTCCTGAAAGTGACATTGGAAAATTCTTATGCTGACTTATGACTTCAGGCTGACAAGAGGTTGAAACTGCGAATTTCATAAACTTTTCTAGGCAGTTTTTTTCGTTGTCATTTTAGTTTTTTTATTTGCTAAAAAGAAATAATCAAATATTTTATGTTGAACACGATTCTATTAAAGGGAGAAAAAAAGAGTACAGAAGAAAACCAGATTTGGGATGTATGATGAGTTTGCAGTAGAAGGAAACAGGCGTAGGAAAAATGGTTTTAAGCGGATGAATAAGTAGTTCTTGCACGTTTTAAATGACTTACAAAAACACTTGTATTTCTTGTACAGCTAATTAGTTTAAAACCGCATTATTTTCAAATGCTGGTTTGAATCTGAGTATGAGCAAAATAATGTAGAAGTGGGATTAGTACATATCGACACGATTCAGAAGTTCAGATTTTTGGTTTTGAATCTTTTTTGTTGAATTATCTTCGGATAACAGAAAATTCTGATTTGGAACTGTTTACATTATAAACGGCTGTTTAGACAAGTTTGAAAGGTTTCATATGGATTTTTTATCTAGATACACTTATATCGTTATTGTAGGGGATTCTAACTGCAATTTATTTTTGCCTTCGAAGTCGTTTGTTGTGCTTGTGCTGTAAGTTATCTACACGCAGAAAAAAAACATTTTAAAATATGGTCACCTCCAACAAAACTATTTTTAAAGAAAATTTTAAACATACTATGCTTAATATAACCATGTTATTGTCATCTACAATCATATTATGGTTAATATAACCATATTATTGTCATCTTCAATCTTATTATGGTTGAATTAGTTCTCCATCAAGAAGCCACAACCATACTGTGGTTGCCTCTTAACATGTTATAGTTAAATATGACAATAATATGTTTTAAAATTAACAATAGTATTAACCTCTTTTTCAAGAGCAACATTCTATGGTTGAAACCCAACCATGCTATTATAAGTGTTAAACATGTTTTAGTTATTTTGACCATAACATATTCGGAGGCAACCATAATATGGTTGTGGCTTCTTGCTGGAGGACTAATTTAACCATAATATGGTTGTCGGTGACAATAATATTGTTAAATGAATCATAATAAATTTAAAATTTTATTTCAAAATAGTTTTGTTGGAGGTGACCATATTTAAACATGTTTTTTCTCTGGGTGTATACAGTCGAATTCGGTTAAACGAAAAAGAAAAAATTTATTGATTTTGTTTCGTTTAAACGAGATTTTTAATTAAACGAAATTCGACCAAGTGAAAACGCGAACTCAGTATTTTCAAGATTGCTTTGTAAAGCTTAGATATTTTTTAGAAATATATCAAATACATAGATTCTTAGTTATTATAATTTATTAAAATATAAAAAATATTATGCATAGTTTTTTTCGTTCTTTAGCAAAGTATTTCGTAGCCTTTATCTTAAATATATGAATTACATTATTATTTTTGTTTGGAGTTTCTTTAACCCTGGAAAGCTACTCTTTATTTTAGTGCATTAAGGTTACTCTTCGCCAAATCGACGAACTTTTAAAAAAAATCTAGCAGAACGATCTTAAAAGTAAAAAATCAACAACAAGTTTTATTAAAAGAAAAATAAAGCATACACAATAAATGCTCTATCTCTCTCTCAAAATTCGATTGGAACTCTTTTTTGATTTTTTAAATACATAAGCTTTTTAAAGCGTTCGTCAAAAGCCGACATTGTTGAAAAAAAGAGCAAGTTATATGGTAAAGTGCTAATGAGCTTCATCGATTCGACGAACAGTAACCATCCAGGGTTTAATTAAATTAAGGCTTGAGAAATTTCTTCAACAATAATTTTTTTTATGTGGTGTTTAAAGAATAACCTAGTAAAATATAGTGCAGTTAAACGATTGTTCGCATAAGCGAATTTTCTTTTAAGCGAACAAAAGTATTTCGAAATTCGTTCAAATTAATACAGAAAAATATTCCATTGCATTTAAGCAATTTTTTCTATTGAACAGCGTGCGCTTATGCGAATGCGACTGTACTTTACAATTCTAAACCGACACATTTTGATTTTAGAACTAGAACCACGTCGCTTATTGATTTCTTTTTGATTAAGTAATCCTTAGTTGACAAAACTCTGTAACTCTGCAATGTTTATTCATTTCAGATCATTCTGTTAGGCCATAATTATATAAAACGCAACGCCAATGAATTACATTGAAAGCAAAAAAATATTTTGTAATTTTGTTATCGCTTTCTACAGCAAATCATGAACTGTTTTAAAATTGTCAACGCCACAAGTTATGAGGCGGATATTTTAAAAGGCATTGTAAATTTCTGTAGAAAGCAACAACAAAATTACAAAATATTTATTACTTTGTTTTTGCTTTCGATGTAATTTTTTGGGTTTGCGTTGCGTTTTACATAATTAGGGCCTTAGTTTTGTCTCGTTTGCCTTGAGTGTTGCCAGATCTAATGAATTCTGAGAATGTCGTGATTTCAAAATTATTTTCGTTTCATAATGAGTATAATTATTTCGCTAATCTTAAATACTATAGATGTTGATGAAAAGTGTTCTCTTCTTAGCTGCCTTTTAGTTGACCTCTAGTCCTTTGTCCCTAATGTTAAAGTTAGATTAGGTGAAAGAGGAAATGTTTTTATGAAATCGTTTCTGCATTCAAACCTAAACCTTAAGGCCTGATAACTGGCAAACATATTGAAAATTTCGTAATGGGGAAAAATGTTATGCTTAAGGAAAGGAGTAAATATTTTAACTTCATGGTTTTTTAGATTTCTAAGGCTTTTGAAAAGTTATAAGGGGTTCTGGTTGTAGTGGTAGTTCTGTGGTTTTCATGGGCAACCGCGTATGTCTTAAAATAAAATTTTTTAGGAGAGCCGAAAAAACCATTCTAGTACAAACTATGGGCTAGGTATTGTACTTTTTGAGCTTTGTAATTAAGTAAAAAGATCAGAATGGGTCTATCTGTTTGCAAAAATTTTAAGAACCATGTAAAGAGCGTTTTAAATTAAGCAATATGGCATCAACATTTCAAAATCGAAAAAATAGACATACGCGGTTGCCCATGAAAACCACAGAGTTAAGATTATTGGTTGGATCACTTATATTATATAGTTTTTTGAAAAGTACCTACGCAGCCTGAAAAAATCCCTATTTTTAACAAATCGAAAAAGATGGCCAAAAATATATATAGTTTTTTCCAGGGCTGTGGAGTCGGAGTCGGAGTCGAAGAGTCAGAGTTGAGGTTTTTTTGCCGGAGTCGGAGTCGTAATACCCACAAAAACTCGCGACTCCGACTCCAAAGTTTTTCGGCATAAAAAATTTTTTAAATAAAAATTATTCGAAATTGAAGATGCAATATTTCAAAAAGCGATTTTAAATTTTTAAGAATTTTCAGGAGGGCCATTTATATTATCCCATGGCAGCCTTGCCATTTATCAAGTTTTCCCTTTTTTTGCAAGTTTTTTGAGATGCAAAAAAGTTTTAAATTTAAATAAAGTTTTATTTAAGTACATCATTTAAAATTTGCAGTATATTGGATACAAATATTAAGTGATGTTTTCATGTTATTAAATGGTCTTATATTTTCTCTGTTCTTTATTATTTTAATTGTGTTTACTTCTTCGTAAAGATCTCAAATTTGTTTTTAGATTCTGAAATAGCTTTAGCATTAGATTCATATAAGTTGTCTTAAATTGATGTAATAGACCTTAGAGTTTATTATTTAAAGTTTTATGTTGCACTTTTTAATAATCTGTTAAAAAAGTTCGATTTTGATAACGACTTTCTTTCAAAGACCTTGCATCCTTTTATGTTATAAGAGGTAACCAGTTGAGTATTTCTCAATTATGTGCTATTGTGGCAAATTTAGTCTATTTAAGTGATATTGAAGAAGTTAATAATGAATTGCTTGAGCTTTAATTTTAGTAACATAATAAATAGAAAGAGCAAAATATTGAAAATATTCAAAATAAAAACATTTTTAGATTCAATTTTTATATATTTTTAAATAAAATGAATTCTATATACTTTTTTCATTTAATTATTTAACAGTAATATAAATAGCCTTACAACATGTTTTTGTTTTTTCTTTTAAAAATGTTGGCACTTTTGTAAAAAACAGTTTTTTTTTCAGAAATGTTTTTTTTTTTTTTTAATAAATTATGGACTGATCATCATGAAATCCTGTAAAGTGACAAATTTCAATACAGTAGTGAAATTTGTTTTAGCGCTTCAAGTGAAAGCTGCTTAATATGGGATCTAACGTTAATATGGACCGATAGTCAAAAAATTGCATGGTATTATTTCTAGCCATATGAACCAAAATTGGACCAAATTTTACAATATCTAAAGCTGCTACGGTTTTAGGTGTATTTAAATAATTTCCTAGAGTGAGAATTTTAGGGTGCATTATTTAGAAAATTATGGACCAATCTTTGTATTGTAAAGCGTGATAGTGCCAAATTCCATTACAATAGCATAAGCTATTACGTTATTTAACGAGCTAAACTGTTTTCCGAGGGTTTGCTTTATATGGGGCCTAGGGTTAATTATGGACCGATCTTCACGAAATTTTGCAATGTCTTATAAAACTTTGACGTACCAAATTTTATTATGATAGCGATATTAATTACGTTTTTATGCGTACTAAACTGTTTTTCGGGAGTAGGCTTTATGTTGGGCGTATGGTATATTCTGGACCAATATTTACGAAAGCACATTTTAATATGATAGCAATATTTATTACAGTTTTTGTAACAAAATTGTCTATTTTTAAGGGTGGTGGTTCTACATTTTGATTGATAACTATGATCCTACTGATCGGATTTTGCTGGATTTCAGTCCCAAACTGCTTAGGATAACTGGAAGCAATTTGACACCCAGATTGAACTTTTGTTTTAAGTTTTGTTTTCGAAAGTGAGCGTACTTTCAACAAACGGACAGGCAGACACACAGACGGACATGGCTAAACCGACTTAGAATTAATCAAGAAACCAGGGGTATTAGATGCATAATAAAAAAGTTTCATGGAATGACAAACTTAGTATACCCTCATTCACCAATAGTGGTGGAGTAGTATAAAAAGAGTTTATAGTCAAATTAGGACCATTCTTATATACATTTAGCATGAAGATTATAGTAGGAGTCGGAGTCGGAGCCGCACTTAAAAAATTTCAGCGTTTGGAGTCGGAGTTAGTACTTTTTGCGGACGACTCCACAGCCCTGGTTTTTTCACATTTTTAAAAAGTCCCTTCATTTTAATGATATCAAAATATCTGACCGTCTTTTCGCAACGGCCTTTTTTTAGAAGCAACTGGGGTTGCTATTGCTATAAACGATTATTTTTTGGGTCCTAGTGTTCCTACTCCGACTAATTTCAACTCTGACCATCTTGACAGCTCGCCTGAGTAATTTTCTTTCTATTGTGTAAGTGAGCTGGAACTATTAGAGGCCTTCAATAAGTTTAAGTCAAAATCTATTGGCATAAAAATAAAAATAGATGTTCCTTTCATTTCCGATACTATTTTATACTTGGTTAACTCAGTTTTAACTGCGTAAACATTTCATTCCGCCTGGAAAATTGATCGCATTGTCAATATACCTAAGACTAAAGTGATTCGTAATCCTGATGATTTCAGACCTTTTGCCATACTAGTAGCACTATCAAATGTCTTTAAGCATATTTTAAGGCAAATGATTAATTAAATCTCTAAATCACATTACGCACTTCGAAATGTCTTAAACACTACTAGCCTTCTTTTGAGCCTTACTGACTCGATAAGAGAATATATTAATGAGAATTAATCAAGTGCGTTTATTTTGTTTGACATATCTAAAGCATTTATTTCAATTAATTTTTCAATGCGTATTTGTAAACTCTAGAGTGATTTCCAACTTTAAGTTTCTACCTGCAAGCTTCTTCTGTCATATTTAACTGGTAAATCTCAATTTTTGGTTGATAATAATGTTGTTTCTTGGCGACTTCTCCTTCATTCTGCTGTCCCCCTAGGTTCCGTTCTGGGTCCTATTCTGTTATCTGTCTAGTGCAACTCTTTCACTGCACTTTTATTTTTGCAGACGACGCTGTTCTTTTTGCTTTTCAGAAGATATACAAAATTTAATGAAATTCTTGAGATTGATATATGCTCCTGTTTAGAATGCATCATACAGTTTACCTTGGATAATTCTTGGTCTATTAATACCTCGGAAACTAAAGCAATGATGTTTGGCCCTAAGCCTCGTTTTTTTTTTTTTTTTTGCTACCTTAAATTCTTTTTGAATGATGATAAAGTTTAGCTTGTTGATCACCACAAATGCTTGGGAATAACTCTTTTTATGGTGTTTTCTTTTCTACAAAAAATGTCACATTTTATTTAAAAAAATGCAATTTCGTGTTCGTTTCTTAAAAATGCTCTCTAAGGGGGCAGCGTTTTTTATTCTAAAAAAATTCACCCTTAAATGTCATAAGGCATTGCACTTTACGCCCCGTATAAATCGAGAGTGTTGATAATGCCCTGTAAAAAGATGGCTTCTGTTTATATATAGGGTTACCAGACGAAGTTGCGAAAAAATCGCCTCTAATCAGGACAGTTAAATTTTTAAGTTTTAATAGTTATTTTGTCTATTATTTTATAGTAAAAACAAAAGAAAGCATTACATTATTAATGGTAGGTTGTCACACTGAAAGAATTTTCTTCGCAATACCAATGAATTTTGACATTAATCCCATGAAATTAAAAAGGAACCTATGCAGCGCTTCGTTGTATCAATGAAACCTGTTTCATTAAAATGTATTTAATGAAACATTACATTAGATCTATGAATATTATTCATTGGATGAATACTTTCAATAAAGCAAAAAAATTTTTTTGTTATTTTTTTTTTTTTTTTATTTATTTTTGTTTTTTTTATTTAATTTTTTTATATTATTTTTTTTTTTCTGTCTCTGGCGGGAATCGATCGCGCAACCTCGGTGTTGATAGACTAGCTCTCTACCAGCTAGCCTACCGGGACAGTGTAGTTTTTGGATAAAAAAACTACGTTTTTTACTCAATTAGGAGCGTAAATATGAAATTAAATTGTCCATAACAACAATAACAAAGTTGATTGAAAGTTTTTGTTTCATTACTATAATGACATTTTTATTGTCATAATGAAAATTTAAATTTATGAAGGCAGTTATTGAAATATGTTGCTTTTATAAAAAAAATTTTGATTTCATAAATTTAATGGCATATAACATTAGATGTATGAAATAATTAAATCTTACATTTTTTAATTAACAATTTTTTAAGGAAACTATAATTTTGTATTAATTTATGAATATAGTTATGTTTGTATATTGTTTTTTTATGTTCCCAATTAAAATTTTTTGTTTAACTTGGACAAACTTATGTTTTCATATATCCAATGAAAATTTTTAACGTAATTACGAAATCCAACGAAGCGATTTTAACGAAAGAGACTATGAAATTCCATTTAGCCAATGAAAATTTGCTATTAACCAATGAAAATTTTTTTATGGAAATGATTCATTAAATATATGAAGCATTTTTCTTTCAGTGCATAAAATTTGAAATGGATTCGGTGTTAAAAAATTGTTTTTGAAATAAAACGTCAAATCAAGAAATCGTAAAAACTTGTTGTTAATAAATTCGCAATCTGGCAAAGGTATTTTCTTGTTTACATATTTTATGAAAAACAAACTACAGAAATTGGAATTTGGTCATTAATTTTGTTCATTCATTTATTTATTTAACATTAATATATTAACAAATTTGGGTTTATGTGTATTTTTTTTTTATATTTTGAAGAACATACTTTTTGATTTATGTACATATTTTTTTATATATTGAAGAACAAAGTTTTTGTCAACTGTTAAAATCAGGGCGATCCAATTTTGTGTTTTGTTTTCGTCAAATAAAAAATTGCATTATTACATGTAAGGCAAGACATTTTATAAATTCACCTTTAAAAATGTGGTATTTTTTTTGTAGAAATGAAAACACTATTAGAAAGGGTTCTTTAAGTAACCATGTTAACTCTTTGTAGGGTAGTATTTTGGAGTCGTTGCTGAGAATTTACTGTTCTAATATATTTACCGCATGCGGTTCTGATGTCCCAGATTCTTTACCAATTGCAAGTTATGTCTGGTACTGTTAGTTTCCTTCCTTTTAGATTGAGGCGCTTGGTAAATGCAATTGTGAAATTGTATAACATTCAGCGTAGGGACCTTATTTTTTGGTATATGATCAAACATTTCTTAAAACAAGAAATACAAAAGTGGCTTGTTTTTATTTAAAATAAGAAAGATATTTCTGAGTTCAAGATGCATTTATTTAATACTAGCTGGCCGTCCCGGCTTCGCTCGGTAGCTGATTACTAACGATCGATGGAGCCGTTTCCTGATTTTGGGTAAATCGAAAAAAGTGGGCTTAAAAGTGGGCGGGAAAATATTTTCTTTCCTTAAAAACCTAAGCTGGACCATGGCGACCATTTTAAAGAAAAAAAATCGTCCAAATCGGTCAAATAAATAGAAAAAGTGGGCGTAAAAGTAGGCGTGGTAAATTTTTCTTTCGATGAAAACTTAAAATGGATTAACACGAACATTTGAAAAAAAAATTAGTCAAATCGATGGAGCCGTTTTCTGATTTTAGGTAAATCGAAAAAAGTGGGCGTAAAAGTGGGCGGGGCAAAATTTTCTTTTCGTACAAACCTAAGTTTGACCATGGCGATAATTTTAAAGGAAAAATCGTCCAAAGCTGTCAAGTCGTTCTCAAGTTATGCGCCTAATAGAAAAAGTGGGCGTAAAAGTAGGCGTGGTAAATTTTTCTTTCGATGAAAACTTTAAATGGATTAATACGACCATTTGAAAGAAAAATTTGTCAAATCGATGGAGCCGTTTTCTGATTTTAGGTAATTCGAAAAAAGTGGGCTTAAAAGTGGGCGGGGAAATATTTTCCTTAAAAACCTAAGTTGGACCATGGCGATCATTTTAAAGAAAAAATCGTCCAAATCGGTCAAGCCGTTCTCAAGTTATGCGATCAGCAACAGACAACATTTCATTTTTATTATATAGATAGTCTGCGAATTTTTTGCATCAAGAAGCCAATGCTAGGGATTTTTTAACATTTTTCAGAAAATGCTCAAGAAAACTTGGTTTGATTCAACTAGTTTTTATGTAACAAATTCAGGCTTTACTTCGTATTTTGTAAAATATTTTTGGCCGATTTCACCAATTTATTTAAATAACAATTTCTGTTTAAAATTCATTTTTCGTGTCAAATTAAAATTAGAATTATATAAAAAACTATATATAAATATGGGGGTTTTCATGTCAAGTGACCCAATTTTTAAATCGATGTCTTCCGATTTGGATTTTGTACCAAGGTTAGTCCTATTGGATAGTAGCTTAGACACAAATGTTCATTAAGATCGGTCAAAAGGTTTCTGAGTTAGAGGCGAAATTTGACATTTTGGCCATACAGGTGTTCTTTTTCATCCTTGTAACTTATTACCTATTGGTGTTAGCAAAATATGTCCCTAGTAGCTTCGATAGCTATTTGATCAATCTTTCGAAAAACAAATTTTTTGTAATATAAGTAAATTAATAAATTTTAAGTAACCTACCCTTTACACATTCATGCTGATTTATAAGGAACTTTCACTTGACTGTGTAAACATTCATGCAACTTGAATGACATTCGACCATTTCGTTGACATTTTCGATGTTAATACGTATAGCCTACTTGCAAGTAATTACTTGCATGTGTAAAGGCAGGGTAAACCCCTCGTAGTGTAACCGGTTCAATGTTTGTATTATTATGGACTAATTTTTAGTATTAAAAACTCAATTATGCAAAAGAAACTTTTAATTTTTTTAATTAATAATGACGAGTTTTTGAAATTAAAATTGTTGAGCGATTTTAAGCTACTATTAAGAAATTTTTTGCTGCAAATTTCGTTTTTTTTTAGATGTGAATAGTTGGAACCATGTTTTCTTTAATTAAGCCTTAAAATTATTTTTAACAAATTTTTTTGATATGCCTTTATCTTTAGAGATATTTGCGTCAATTCTTTTAATTTAATTATTTTTTTAGAATCGATGAACCGGTGATGCACTGCTTTCAATTTGAGCGGCTTTTGTGATAACAACACAAGCAATTTTTAAATTTTTTAATTTTAACAATGCACCATCAGCAGCCAAGACTTTCAGTTGATTTGTTTGAAGTGTAAAATAAATACATCGAATAAAATGCATGACTTAAATTTTTATATTAATAAAAAGTACAAATTATGGATAGAAACCGCAAAAATGAGAAATGTTTCAATAAAATATAAAAAAATATAATCTTATAGAATCTAAGAATTATTTCTTTTCACAGGTTATTATATTTATGAATTTTATAAAGCTTTTTGTAATATAATCTATTTATTCTAAAATTAAAATAAATAAGCTAAGATCAATAAACAAAAGTTCTGGAAACTACTTCCTATGCGCATTTCCCTAGTTGCATGTTGGTTTTTTGACTAAGCTGTGATATCGTTGCAAATAAGACTTAAGTGTTTGTAATTCCCATTCGCTTTACAGTTTTTTTTTTTTTATATTATCTTTAAATTTTCCAAAGTTTTTGGAAAATGGTTGCCTGATGATCTGGCCTAAGCAATTAGTGAAATGCCTTTAGGAAATAGCTTATCCCCCATAAATAGTTTTCAGTGTATTTATCAAGAATAAATATTGGGAATTTAGCACATCATAATTAATCATTAAAAAAAATTTGTATCGCCGAAAATAACTTTGATAAAGTTCTGTGAGGTGAATTTCTGCAAATAACTGAATAATTGCATACTTAATTTTTAATGATAAAATATAACAGGGAAGTACAAATCAGTTATAAAAGAGATTGTTCCTTAGCAAAATTATAACAATATTAAGAATTACGAAAAGAACATTCGAAGGTACTAGATCACACATTGTAAATGGCTGATTGGAGCGACAAATACATAGAGATGTCACCAGTTTAACGACAAAATACATAGCCACTTTAATACGAAATATTAAAAATTCAATCATTGTCGACAGTTTTTTCGAATTTATTTATATTAAAAATTGTATTTTTTAAACTTTAGTAATTCAATTATCCCAAACAAAATTAACTTAAAGTTGAATAAGCCCAAACTTCAAACGAAGAGTTTCTAATAATCCAAGCCTGTTGTTTTTCTTTAGACTTTTAACGCTTCTACGTCCCTGCTATTGTGTTCGAAAAAAAGAGCTAAAGGAAAAACATTTTTTATTTTGATGACAGTCACGTTTATCAAATACCAGGGGAGAACTTGTACAGCAAAATAGAAAAAACTGTTAACTTTGCAGTCAACGCTTCAATTGCATTTTTGTTAAAAAAGAATTGTAAAATAAATAAAACAGAACGAATGAAATAATAGTTAAAGGATAAAATTTTATGAACAGGGAAATCTTAAGGGATTTCAAGGACTTTTTTTTGAATAAAATTTAAACTAAAAATACAATTTAAGCTTTTACTACATATATTTAATAAAATTTTAATTTAAAAGAGTAGATACAAACATAATGTTAAATAACACTTTAAAATATTTCTTATTAAAATAAAATTTAAAAGCTAAAAGATAAAACTTATTTTATTGCAACATTTTGTCATGACATAGCAGAATTGGTAAAAGTCATTGTTGCTAAATTTTCTGTAAATGTTATTTTCGAAAGTAGTATTTGTGTAACTATGGTCAAATACGAGCCGATTCCAATAAATAAGTTTGGACCAAATTTAATCTTATTACCAACATAATAAGATGGTTTATAGTCACAAAAAACCTATTTCGAAAAAAAACTTGAATTGTGAAATTATAGACCTCTTCAGTCTAACATCAATAGGATTGGTCCTTGTGTCAATTATTATGCCAATATGCCAAATTTCATCAAATTATAACCAAAATTGCGATAAAATTGGGACAAGATATCGACTCAGAAAGTATTGTATATGAGGCATTATTTGTGAAGCAGACAACCCAATAAAAATATTTTGTTGGAATTCCTTTATATTTGACATAACTATAGTTCTAGTAGATAATTTTATTATAATTTCTTCGACCTTTTTTTAAATATTATTCTTCTTTAATAATTTGAGCTTAAGGTCACTTTTATTTCAAAAAGTTCGTTTATTTATCGATATATCGATTTATGATGTTTATTTGTCGAGTTACGGGGTGGTAAATTGCTGCCGTTTTCAGAAAAATGTTTTTCTAAATTATTTTTTCGAACCAAAAATTAATCAAACAAAAAAAATTTTAAGTGATTCTTATAGAAAATCGATCTTTAAGTAAAAAAAATTAATTTAAAATAAAAATTTTTTCATCTGCAAAACCGAAAATGAACAATTTTTATCAAAATTTTTGTAACTAAGTCGTAATTTTTTTTTTTTAACGGAAATTAGCCTATAGTGTCCTTTTTATATTGTAAAAGTTTTATTGTGTAATATCATTTAGTTAAAAAGTTATGCAAATTTCTTAACACTCGTACATGTGGTAATTGCATGTTGTACCGTAAAATTTTAATTTTTCTCGAACTTATTTTTGGGAATACAAGATATTTCGCACTAAACTTACAACTACTGCTTCTATTAATGTTGCGTAGTTAGTCAAATATTATTACGCTGAATATTTAAATATTAAATTCAAAATAGGGCAATAATAACAAAACATAAATAACAAAGAGAGCAGTAGTTTCATTTGCTACTTTTTCATTTGTAGTTTTTATACCCTCTACCACAATAAGTTGTGATGAGGGTACACTAAGTTTGTCATTCCGTGTGAAACTTTTTTATTATTCATCTCAGACCCAATAAAGTAGTTCTAAGTCGATGTAGCCATGTCCATCTGTCTGTCCGTCTGACCGTCTGTTGAAAAAACCCTCACTTTCGAAAAACTCAAAAGAAAAAACAAACTGGATGTCAAATTTCTTGTAGTTATCCTAACCAGTTTGGGATTAAAATCCAGCGAAATCGGTTCAGTACGATCAGCGCTATGAATCAAAATGTGGAACCACCACTTTAAAAATTGATAATTTTGTTACAAAATCTAACATAAATAGTGGAACAATGCACGAAATGATATGAGATTTTGCAAAAACTCGTTTTATTCGACTGGAAATCACACTGTGAAATTTCATGAAGATCGGTCCATAATTTACCCTAGGCCCCATATAAACCCTACTCCCGGAAAACAGTTTAGTACGCCTAAAACCGTAATTATTAATGCTATCACAACAAAATTTTAGGACCAGAAATGACACTGTAAAATGTTATGACGATCGGTCTAAATTTTACCCTAAGCCTGTGAATACTTCACAGTTTTATAGGACTAGAAATAGCACTAAAAATATTCATTCCATAATTTACTATATGCCTCAATAAAGCCGACTCTGGTTAATTAATTAAATGCGCCTAAAATCGCAGCGGATATATTCATTGTGGTAAAATTTCTTCCAACTTAGTTTCATATGGCCAGAAAAAACGTCATGCAATTTTGTGATATACGGTCCATAATCTACCTTAGATCCCATATTTAGCAGCCTTCTGAAATTCACTGTAAACGAAAAAACTTTTCACCGCTGTTTTGAAATTTATTAAAATTTATGTTTTTAATACCAGAAATCACTCTGCAGAATTTTGGGATGATTGGTTCATAACTTACCATGGCTCCAATATAAATACCCCTCCAGCAAATCATATAAGTTCGGCTTAAACTGTTACGAATCAAGATATTTTACTCAAGATTGTTGGTCAATAATTTAATAAATGTGTAAACAGCAACCAATTTTAATGCTGATGTCTGTTTTTTAAAGATAAAAATATCACTTTTTGAAAATTTTCGAACTGTTGGTGGAGGGTATCAAAGATTCGGCATAGCCGAATATAGCACTCTAACTTGTTTTTTTTCTATTTTAAAAATTTTACTGTTATGGAAAAAAAAACTAGTTGTAGCTCATGTAGCAGTAAAATAAGTTTTTAATGTACTCATATAGTAGCCGAGCAACAAAATCCCGCATTTAGATAATCGCGTATTCTTACACGATTGCGATTAAAAAATTTGCTTTTGATTTGCCCATATGCTTCTTTATTGATACATAATATGCTACTATAGTGATATGCAGTGATGTTAACCGTACGGTAATTACCCTTTTTTAGGGTAATTTTGGGCCGCAAAAGGTAGCAAGGTAATTTTATTTAAAATACGGTAATTTAAAGAAATTTGAATTTTTGGTATACATATACTTAGGGTTTATAATTTTAACTTTTAAGAGGAAATAAAAACACATACATAGATAAATGTTATAACAAAAAAATTAAGAACATTATGTTTCTGTAAATGTTTTCGTTCTTAGACATATGAAATAGCCGCAATGTTATAAATTTAACTATGACTTTCAGATTATTTTAAGTACGGATCAAATTCAAAATTATTTTACTACCTTATTCATAAAAAAATACTATAATTTTGGTGAAAAATGTATTTTAAGACGAAAATTTCCATTCGGATTTATCTTAAAACACATTAAAAATTTAAATAATTGGTTTATGAATACGGCTTTTATGTGCTGTTTCCAAATGACAGGCGATGCACTGAGTGCTTTTCATATAAATTTTACCACACCTGTCATTTGGAAACAGCACATTAATGTTTTGATTTAAAATCTTGGCGTACGGTAATTTTTTCTCAAAAACGGTAATTTTTAGAGGACCGTACGGTAATGAAAAAATAAAAGTTAACATCACTGGTGATATGCTACTTTAATGCTACACCACCTGCTACTTTATTTGTGCATCTCTTGCTATCACCACTACTGTTTCTGTCAGTTCTATGCATTCATATTTAGACAATTTATTTAACTTCTAATTTAACTATTTCGTTAGTTTTCGCTTCCCAAACACTGACTTTGCTTATTTTATGTTCTTTTATAAATAAAATATTTAATAAAATTTATCTGCTGTATTCTTAAAAACATTTTTAGTTTTATAGAGGTTTTCTATGAAAATTTTATTTAATTAACGTTTGTTTAATTTAAAAATCGTTAATGAATACGGTGATGAAGCTATAAAATTCCCAATAAAAAATTAAGCTTCTAACTAAGAAGATTTGTAAGGGAAAAATGTAATAGTTTCGCTTACCATCTCGCTTACGGAAGATATGAATTTCATATGGTGGGTTCCCACTTTGAAGCAAAACACTCATGGCCATTTTCTCATTAGGCGATTATCTTTTTTCCCAACGAAAAACTGCACATTAAAGAAATTTGGTTTTCTCAATGTCTCATTTGCTTCTATTTTGTCGCAATGCTAACCGGCACTCATCTGCCAATTATTAATTTTCCTTTTATTTGACGTACAGATAAATTCAATCAGCTGACTCCCAACTTTCACAATGTTTTTTGTCGGTATATTGAGAAACTCAAAATCGTTAACGGACAGTTTATCGGTATAATAAATTTATGTTGACATTAAGTAACAGACAGTTTGTCGATACATTGAGAAAATGGCCATAAATGTTTTCTTTACTTATTTTTTTGTATTCTTCCTTACAAACCTGCTTCGTAGTAAGGGTTTGCCGTGGCACTTGAAATGTTATTTTTTCTTTTATTAAACTTATTGCGTAGCGCATATTTGTGCGCTTATTTTTTTAAATGAACTATTAGTGCTTTGCAAAATGATAAAATGTTTTATTGGGTTACTTTAAAATAAACTTAAGTTGTATTAAATACATCTTCATTGTTTGCCATTTAATAGAACAATTTTTTAAATTTTTGGCGATAACAGAGAAAAAGTAATAAATAAGCTAACACCAGTCTTATCTAATATTCACCACACCTATAAGCGTTTAATAAAAAAGAAATATCTAAAACCACTACCCAGAAACACAAACTAAAAAACAAAAAAAAAAAAAAAAACAAAAAACAAGTTAAAGTGCTATCTTGGGCTGTGCCGAATCTTTGATACCCTCCACCGACAGTTAGAACATTCCAGAAGTGGGCTCTATATGAATCTATAAATTATCAGCCAATCTTAATAAAAACTGACTTCACATAAAACATTTATATCGGACCCATGGTAAATAATGGATCGAGGACGAGTGATTTATGGTATTAAAAAACGTACAACCAACTTGCTTTATACACTTTAAAGTGTTTTTCAGAAGCCTGCTTTATATGCGACACATGGTGAATTAAGGACGGATCTTCATGAAAATCGACAGTGTGATTTCTAGTCTTTTCAATACTATTATTCATTACGGTTAATATGGGGCCTTAAGTAAACAATCGATCAATCACGAAACTCAGTAGTATGATTTATAGTCATATATAATGCACGATGTTAATTGAAAGTCACACCTTAACGTCCAGTTTTTTGCCAAACTTAATTTGATATATCTTTGTTTTAGTGTTTGACAAATTCAACCATGGAGAGGTACACAATTGGGCAGCGTGTTTTTGTTAAAGCCTTTTAAGAAAATTGGCGTTCAAATCAAAACGCATTTCGTGCACTTCGAGATCTTAAAATCAGCATAATCAAGCAAATGTGTCCGCAATCGGCAGAATTGTGCGCAAATTTCAGCAAACCGGCACGGCAAATTCAGCACGATCATCTAATTTAACACCGTTGGACTTTTTTCTTTAGGGTTATTTAAGAGAAAAAGTGTACATCAATAAGCCAAGAACAATTCAAGAGCTAAAGGACGAGATAATTCGTCACATTAACGACAATGAACCTCAGTTTTGTCTCACAGTCATTGAAAATATGGACCATCGAAACGAGGTATGCCGTCGAGGCCGTGGCGAGCATTTGGCCGATATTTTGTTTCAGGCATAATTGTCATAGATCCTTCTACCATAATAAGAAGTATTAAGATAAGTCTCTGTTAATTTTTTTTATTTACAATTTACATCGTGTGTTTTAGTTGCACCAATCCGTGCACTCCGCCATCATTTATGTTAGTTTTTGTAAAAAAAAAAAATTATCAATTCTTAGAGCGGTGTTTCCACATTTGGATTCATAACTCTGATTACACTGTATCGATTTGGCTAGAGGACAATCATAAATTGTTTAGGACAACCTGGAAGAATTTGACACCAATATTGTTCTTTTCTTTTGTTGAGTTGTTTCGAAAGTGAATGTACTATCAACAGATGCCTAAAACGATTTAGAATTCCTAAAGCACCTAGAATATATATACTTTAATGGGTCTTAGATTAGGCATTCATCAAAGTTTCATACGAAAAGAAAAACTTAGTATACCATCATTCACCACTATGGGCGGAGGGTATAAAAATAAAACAGGAAACAAAACAGCAGACGAAAAAAAATGTTGCATAAAATTGTTTTCCTTTTTCATGGTCTTAAACGTTTTGCCAAGTTATCAGTTTCAGTAGTGGTATGCAAAACTTATCAGAATGGAAAATCGATTAAAAATTTACAGAATAACTGCTAACAGTTTTAGTTTATAAAGGCAGACAACAACAACAACTCCCCAACAAAAAATACAACTAAGCAACAACATAAATACAACATTGTTAAAGTGATATGAGATAACATAAAAAAAACCAAAAAGGAACTAAAAACAATAAATTGATAAAAAGATAGACTGAGAGGTAGAATGGTGGGTGTGTATTTTAGATGTAGATACTAAGATTGTAGTAGTAGTCTATGCACAAAAATTGCTCAAAAAAAATTTCATTTTGGGTGAAAATGCATTGCGGAAAAAATGTTACTCAATGCAGCCTTTTACACTTTTACATGCCTGTTTGTGTGTCGCTACACATTTTTTTCGTATTTGAAACTCAACCAAGCGCAAATAGTCAGAGTGATACTAAAAAAAGAATATTAACGTAGGCATTCTATCTACCAGAGGAAATAAAGAAAAGTCTGAAATGGTAAATCTAGGCTTTTAGAAAAATTAAAAGTCTCTTGGGCGTTAAATTTAAAACATATATTTTTTTCATTTTAAAACATTAAATTGCCTTTGTTGCAGTAAAAGAGTAAAAATCTGTCGTTGATAAAAAAAAATATATATAAGCTGCTGCGAAAAGAATCAATAAAGATGCATAAAAGAGGATTAGTGCAATAAATATGAGACCAAAGATTAAATATTAGGCCGACCATCCAATAGAAAATTATTGACATCAGGGTTTGAAAAACTGCAGTCGAAACCAAAAACTGTCGAACAAAAAACGATAATTTGTGTACAACTTTTCGATTTTTGAAACGGTTTAACAGCGACTGTTCAAATTTAATGAATCAAAAGTAAAGGCAACAGTTTTTTTTTTTTTTTTTTTTTTTTTTTTTTTTTTTTTTGGACAATGACAAATAAAGAAGTGGAAGAAATTGCAGTTTTTCTACATTGACTGCAGTTTTTTAAACGCTGATTGACATAAAAACTTTAAGAATAAGGCAAGTATCTTTTCCAAGGCTCTCTTGCAGTTCATATTTATAAATAATATATGACATCACTGGCGAGGTATGAGTTCACCATACAAACATTAAATATTTCTTTCGTGGTTTTTCTCTGTGTGAATTTGACTTTTTGAATGTTCATTAACTTGGCGAAAACACGATCAAAATTTGCCTTTCATTTGCTTTAAATTTTAAATACAAACACTCTTTTTAACTAATACGCTAACACTTTTTGAATTGATTAGTGATCAATCAATAATCAATGATCATTATATTGCTTTAAAATTTATCTTTCCATTTATTTGGCGCTTTTAAGTTCAATTTTAAATGATGATCACAAACAAATTCTTCTGTTTCCTTTAAAAAATATATTTTTTAAAAAATAAATGCGATTAATAAAAAAATTATGTAAATTTTCATATTATTCGAATGTGTACTCTAAGTCAAATTTAAATTTTTAAAAGCTTTTAAACTTTAATATGTAGTCTTATTCCTTCAATATTTTCCAGGAAAATAACTTTGAAAAGTACAAGCTTCCATTTTGAGTTGTTTCTTCTTTGGGGACATGGTGAAATAAACAGGTGGCAGCACTAAGCCAGATGACGATTTTTTGCTCTTGTTTATGTTTACCAAAAGTCCACGTTTTGTGCTGTGATTATTGTGTTTTACTAAAGTTTTTGATAATATTAAATAAAAATAAATAAGATATTGACCATAATTAAATAAAAATTGGCTAAAAATTTGTTTATTTCATCACGTTCAGCGGCACGCTTTGATTTTTGTTTAAAGTATTTTTTGACGTAAACGGTGATGTAATTTCCATTTTTGTTGTAATGTTGTATTTGTTGCCGTAACGATGCCACCTGCTTATTCCACCATGTTTGGGGACATTTTAAAACTGAAATTGACTATCAATTTGTTTGCAGCCTATGCCACGACTGTCAATTCAAACGAGTTGTAAACGGCAGTTTTGAAAGTGATTTATTGAAGGGAAAAGAGAATGCCATTTCTTTTCTTCTTTCTCCTAAAAACTCAGGACTTTACGGGTAAAACTTGAGAAGTGTGAGCCAGCACTAACTACTTCGAGAACTTCAACGCGAGATGGAGTAACATGAATTGTGTTGCATAGTGTTATTAAATATTCTTCAGAAAGAGTTTTGAAATATCTTATGTAGTTAAAATGACATATTTTTTGCTCTTAAAAAAAATTATTTTTTTTTTAGCCAAAATAAAAAGCATTTTAATTTTATTTTCTTTATAAAAAAATTCTTTTAGTAAGATAAACAGTTCTATGAAAAATATTAACAATAAGGACACTGGTTAGATGATACTAAATTAAACCCTTTTTTACACTGACTGTGGTATTCAAAATCTGTGCAGGTCAGTGAATACGGTTTTTAAATTGCAATATACAGTTAGAACTGTAAAACATGGTTATGGTTCAGTTATGGTGTGGAGATGCTTCTCTTACCAAATTTTTAACCGATATACCGAAGTGAGGACACAATGAAAGCAGTGACTTATTGCAATATTTTAAGCGAAGTGTTGTTGCCTTATGCCGCACAGTGGTATTTTTTTGGCAAAAAGTCTATTTTTTTACAGTTATTTTTTAGAAATCTAATGATGCAATTCTGTAAAGAACTGTTTCTTTAATAGAAAACCATGATTTGTTTTCGAAAAAAATAAAATTTTGTATAAAAAAGAGTGTGTTAAAGTTATCTAAATATTATGCAACGAAAACTGATGAAAATTTTACTACAATTCAGTTGTTTATACAATAAATATGGTTCAACTACCAATAGTTTTAGAGCATTTGTATTAATATATAGTATTTTAAATTTAATAGGAAAGAAAAAATATTTAAATTATATATATAGTTTAAGAGATCTGAGCAAATCAAAATGACTCCAAAAAAATTAGCATTTGAAGTTTTCATTAGAAAAAAAATAAGTTAGCTCGGTCTACCTCCGTGTTGGTAATACTACTAAATGAAAGTTTGGAATGTTTTCTTTCATTTTATGTAAAAAAATTCTGCGACTTTTTGCGATCGCTGAACAAACTTATAAATTTTGTGATAAAACTCACGTATTTTTTGTGAATATTTACAATAAACTGCAATGCATATTTACAATAAAAGGTTTTGTATACTTATAGGCTTTTACTTTTACTTTTTAATAACTGATTTACAGCAATATCGAAAAAGTGCATAACAAAAAAAGAAAAACAAAACCATATGATTATTTGAAATAATAATATTTGCCAAAAAAAGTTTAAGAAAATTATTAAACGTAACTAATATTTAAAATGGGTTCATTTTGTGTTTCATATAGTGAATTGTGCAAGGAACTTATAAATTGCAATAATAATGTGGATTTATTAACTGATTTCATAAAAACAAAAAACATGGTGCTTACTATTAAAGAAATTCAAATTGTGAAAAAATCAGTTCAAAAGCGATTTCTTAGTCACTTTTTTAAACGTTGGGCCGAATCTCACAGAAACAAATCATATTTCTTTAAGAAAAATTACACTTTGCTAAAAAGTACGTTTCAAAACAAAATAATTAATGTGTACATTGAATATAATTGAAAATTTTTAAAAATATTTGAAGTATATATAAGTAGTATAAGACGTCAACCACGTAAACATATTTTGGAACTAGATGATGTAGTAAAAGAAATGATAATTGATGAATAAAAAGTTTAAAATGAGTTTAAAATTTTACTCATTTTGTTTATACTCAAATAAAACTATTCTTAAATGTGTAGAGTGGGTGGGTAGAGGGCGTGGCCAATTTCGATGAAACTTTATATTTTTCTTAATTGAGCTAAATAAAGGCTCAGAGCAAAATTTCAAAAACTTTGGGCCAAAAAAAAATTTTGGGTTCTATGGGCGGTGGGTGGAGGCGTGGCCAATTTTTATGAAACTTTATATTTTTCTTAATTGAGCTAAATAAAGGCTCAGAGTAAAATTTCAAAAACTTTGGGCCAAAAAAAAAATTTTGGGTTCTATGGGCGGTGGGTGGAGGGCGTGGCCAATTTTGATGAAACTTTATATTTTTCTTAATTGAGCTAAATAAAGGCTCAGAGCAAAATTTTAACATTCTACGAGCACTCCTTATATTTTTTGCCAAACATTGTATGGACAAATCCCTCTGTGTGCCGCTTTGCCTGAAGCCTGCAAAGAAATGGTTCGCGGATTACAATTTTAACTTACTAAGCTTGCCTGCTCAATCACCGGAATTGAGTCCAATCGAAAACATGTGGCAAGAAGTAAAAACAGCTTTGAGGGGTAATAACAACGATTTACTCTTGTCACTAGTACAGGAAGCGTGGAAAACTATTCCCGAAGTAAACGAAGTATTGAAGAAACAATATTTAAAGATAAAAAGCATTATAAATTTTATTTTATTCAACCTTTATTTTAATTGCAATATAATTTTTTATATAAAAAAGAAAAACCTCAAGCTTAATAAATTATATTGCAATAAAAAGCATTTTCAAAAAAATTTTAGTTAAATATTTCGTATCTTAAAAACTCTTCAAATGCCCCTGTTTTTTTCACAACGTGATTTAGGTTAATATGCTGTTTCTAAATAACAGGCAAGTGATTGTGTAGTCAAATTTACATGAAAAACAATCAGTTTTTTTTGTGGCTTATATTAAGCGTAGAAACTTTTAAAATTTCATCAAAAATATTAATTAATAAAGTTTTATTGTATAAATAAATTAAAATTTGTGTTATTGACTAAAACTTAAACCAATTTTCGCGCTTTTTTACAAAATGTCTTTAACACGCCACGTCAGACACATATGCACAATGGAACTACTGTACTCTCTAGCCGTGACACGCAATAGCGGCTGACGATAAATAGGATTTATTGCATATATTTATAATATTTTGGCATGAAATTTTTTTTTCCACATTGGCCGAAAACACTGGAATGGACAATATTCCTTTGGTTATTCTACTAAACTCTGGAGACATTATTTGATCTAATTAATTTTTCATTGTGGTCACTTTGGACCAAAAAACAGAAATATTTTCGATTTTTAAGTTTTGTAAAGCATCTATAATCGGCGAAGTTTAAAACTCGTTA
Source organism: Pollenia griseotomentosa (assembly GCA_963931875.1). Taxonomy (NCBI): domain Eukaryota; kingdom Metazoa; phylum Arthropoda; class Insecta; order Diptera; family Polleniidae; genus Pollenia; species Pollenia griseotomentosa. The sequence continues at coordinate 128,962,551 of OZ007562.1, forward strand.
TTAATAGTATCACTTTCATTAGAAAAATTTTTAATAAATGCTGTACTATTGAAATCACATTTTCTGGAGTAAATTTTGCTAGCCAGTTTAAAATTTCGTCGTCGAAATTAACTTTCTTAAAGCCTCGCAAAATGTTGTAACGTATTATGCTTTCAATGTTATTTCTGGATATATAAATATCCGCGATATATTAATATAGTTAAGTGACAGATGATTTTATTCATATATTAGTTTTGATGATTGGAATTTGTCCAAAAACTTCTTGTTCAAAAAATTGCACCCCATTTGACGAAACAAAAATTTTAAGCATTTTAAAAATATGTGCATACGAACATCTTAGGGTGGCATTTCCAAATTTATTGAGGATACAATTTTAAATACACCCAGAGAAAAAACATGTTTGAATATGGTCACCTCCAACAAAACTATGTTTAAAGAACATTTTAAATATATTATGTTTAATATAACCATATTATTGTCACCGACAACCATACTATGGTTAAATTAGTCCTCCATCAAGAAGCCAAAACCATAGTATGGTTACCTCCAAACATAATATGGTTAGTTCTTACTAAAATATGTTTAAGACTTATAATAGCATAGTTGTTTTTCAACCATAGCATGTTGCTATTGTGAATTTGAAAACATATTACTGTCGTATTTAACCATAACAAGTTTAGATGCAACCAAAATATGGTTGTGGCTTCTTGATGGAGTACTAATTTAACCATAGTATCGTTGTCGGTGACAAGAATATATTTGTATTAAACAAAATATGTTTAAAATCTTCTTTAAAAATAGTTTTGTTGGAGTTGACCATATTTAAACATGTTTTTTCTCTGCGTGTATGTACTGCAGAAAGAGGAAAAATATTTTATGAGCTGGAAGAAAAAGCCTGAATATAATAAAATTTAATTTAGCGCTTGTAAAATCTTATTCCAAATCATTCAAAGTAAAATAATAATGACGTGACAACCATCTTGTTTACAAATATTTCAAAATATTATGAGTTTCCGTTCCAAAATAATCTTGAAACGAAGAGGAACTTTTGCAGAAGTGTTTTCCTATATCTTTAAATAACTTCACAATACTATCAAAAAATGCAAGCTTATATGCTGCCGCTGATACTTAATTGAGAATGTGGCATATGCAAACATCCAATGAACAATTGCAAAAAATCTAATCACAAGAGCGAAGTTCAGTTTTTGGTGCAAATGCGCTTGCAATAGACCAAATGCAAAATATCATAGCTGTTTTGTTAAATCCAACAACAACAAAAAAAAAAAAAACAGAGTTTCCGTTAGATTTCATAAAAAGCTTTCAAATTTCGCGTTTTCTTTTTCGCAAGACAATTTGGACCAAACAATTAACCCCGCTTAGTGCCGGTTCACACACGTCTAGTTTGACTCGTCAACTCTTGAGAGAGCAGAAAAGAAATGGCATTCTCTTTTCCCTTCTCTCTTTAAAGCTCAAGACACTTATATTCATTGGACAGTAAAAACGAGATGACATTTTATATCAATTAACAATAGTTTTGGAAAATTTGGAAATAGTACCAAATGAGTCACGGGGGTACAGAGTACTTTTTAGCTTTGAATTGTTCCAAAATAAATACAATTATACCAACTTTGTCAACCGTGGGTCTATAGTAAAAATTTCCTTTTCACCATTAGTAAGACAAATATTATAGAACAATATAATGCAAACAATAAAAAATTAATAATAAATCTAGAAATAATTTCCTATAAACTGATGTACTACTTTGTCCGAAACCGCAGTACTTATGTTGTTGTTGTGACAGCACGACTTGTGCTGGTGTTGCTGGGTTGACAATCAGTGTATTTTTTGTATTTTGTATGTAGACTCCCCTCCCAATGTGTAAATAAAAACAGTAGAGACTTATGGAAATTCAATTCATAAGGGGTTAGAAATGGGTAAAAACCGGTAAAAACATTATATTCGTGATCTAACAGAGGTAGACGTAAAATTCAAAAAATATCATTGTTGAATCGAAAATTAAATTGTCATGTGTTTGGTACTTTTTTAAAATATGTGCAAATTTTAAAAAAGGGTATAAAAAAGGACAAAAATATAATTTTGGTAGGTTTTTGGTAAACAATTTATCTTCTTAAGTAATAAAGATAAAAATATAATTAAAATTGTGGTTTCTTCTATTTAAAACCTCTCATACAAGTTTTGGTACCTTTTGGAATTTTGAATTTAACAATAAAATCATAATATTTGTGTATTCCATACAAAAATATAATTCACCAAATAAATAAATAATAATTGTTAATTTAATAATAATTTTATATGACGCCATGTAAGACAGATATTTGTTATAAAGGGTGATTTTTTATGAATTAAGTTTTTTGGGCTGGCAGTACTGGTTGGTAATTGTGTCCAAACTACATCTGTGAAAGTAAAAAGTGCTCAGTACACTCTGCCATTTTTTTTTTTTTTAATAAATAAATTTTTTTTTTTTTTTTTTTTATTTTCCTAAGCTAATCCCGCAAAGCTCTATGCTTGTCTGCAGGAAAGAAACCAGAGTCTTTGGCGGGAATCGAACCCGCAACCTCGGCGCTGATAGACTAGCTCGCTTCCAGCTAGCCTACCGAGGGAGAAACTCATAAACGAGCAACGACTGCAAATCGTTAAAATTTATTATCAAAATTCAGGTACAAGAGTTACCGATGCATCCCGAAAAAACGACAGTTTTGTGTGGCTTATGGGCTGGTGGCATCATCGGTCTATTTTCTTCAAAGACGACCATGGAAGAAACGTTACCGTAAACGGCGAACGATATCGAGCCATGATACGCAACTTTTTTTACCCCAATTGGCTGAGTTGGACTTAATTGATATGTGGTTTCAACAAGACGGTGGCACATGCCACACAGCTCGTAAAACAATGGACAAATTGAAGGATGAATTTGGTGAGCAGTTTATCTCTCGAAATGGCCATGTGAGTTTGCCGCCAAGATCATGTGATTTGACGCCTCTTGACTATTTCTTGTGGGGTTATGTGAAGTCGTTGGTCTATGTGGACAAGCCAAACACGATTGAAGCCTTAGAGTATACAATAACACGTGTTATTCATGGAATACAGGCCGAAATGCTCGAAGAAGTGGTGCAAAATTGGACCTTACGAATGGACCATTTGAACCAGAGTCGCGGGCGTTCGTACGCTTTGGTGTGCAAAAAATATAGAAAACTAAACTTTTCCTAGAATTTTTTCTTGCGATTCGATAGTATTTGGGTAGATTTATTCGAGTTTAAATTTTCATAATGATAGTTATAAACATGTGGTCACGAACGTACGCAAAATAGATGTCAACTTTGGATGACAGTAGTGAAATGTAAAAATCTGCGTAATGGAACGGAATATTCAAAAGTGATTAATTTATTTTAAAAGTGTATTAATGTAGGTCTCCATCCAGTATTTACAAAATAAAATGTCTCTCTTGGTTTTTGTTTTATTGGCTTATGCACCGGTCGCGAACGTACGGGTCGCGAACGTACGATTTTTCCATATTTTTTTTATTATTATCACCATGCATTTTCCCATAAATATCCTTAAATTTCCTTAACAAAAAAACTTAATACTCCTTTTACAATTGATTGTAATGAAGAGATTATGATGAAAGAGTGTAAACATAACATATTTTTTGCATGTAAAATAAGTGTATAAAAATGTCTTTAGAAGTAGAAAATATAAAATTTTACAGTTTCCAGTGCAATTTCCTCAAGTAAAACAACTGAGCTATGCTATGAAACCATTCTTTAATTACAACAAAGATTTTTTTTATAATAATAAATAATAAAAAACGATGATAATCAACATTTTATTTTTTCATCCTGGTAGACCATTCTTGGGAAATGCCCATATATGATGCAAATTTGAGTGTTTTATTAGATTTTTAAAAAAACTACGCTTAAAAAATCACCCTTTATATAGTTATGCAGCCGCGAGTACAGGGGAAGAAAAATTAATTGGTTATCATTCCAACCCACCTCAACCCCCACCCATCTTAAACGGAAAATTATATACCATTTCTATGGTCTTTCCAAAAGAAATTTTGCAAAATGGTATGTTTCAGTTGAAGGTTCCTAAATCGCTACAAATGATTATATTTTATTACACCTCCAAAGCTCTTTTTTAATTTTGTTCAATACTTTTGGGTCGTCACTGATTACCTGGCCAACCCCTGTATGCACGTGTTCCAAATTTTACCTAGGAATCAAGCATGCTATTCTTAATTTGGATACCAAATTTTAGCCATTTACGTACAAAAATAAAGAAGTTATGGATTTTTGGATTTTGAAGTCGGTCTGATATTTACATTGTTCGATTTTTGTCGTTACAACTTTTTCTGTGCCACCGATCTTAAATACATTTTTCGTCAAATTAGAGAACAATGCGAGAACACATGAGCGAACAAAACGAATCGAAGAGTACACTCGCTTGTGTACCCCTTTTCCCTCTTTCCCCTCTCGCATATAAGGTAAGAATCGCAATCAGCGTTGCCACGACCCAAAAAAATTTGTAACCAAAATCAAATCAAAAAGTAACCAAAAGCGAAAAAATGTAACCAAAATTATTTTGTATTAAATGCGCCTAAGCCGCTGTGCCGACTTTCATAAAATTTTGACACTATGTTACCGATGGTTTGGAAAAAACAATAGGCTATACAATTTTTCGTGGGCGTGGCATTGCATATACCAAGTTAACACTTATTTTCGTCTATTTGAAAAACTTTTTGAGCTAGAGCTTTCAACCTTTTTTATAAGTAGCTATTACAAGTAGAACTTCTTAAGCTTTCCTTTATCAAAGCGCAAAATTGAGCTAAATTATCTAAAATCGATTTCGGCAAGTGCTCAGTAGAGCATTTTAAATTGAAAAACCGTTGGCAAAAATCAGGGAATTTTTATTAAGCTTATAGTTGCAAGCTCTTTGTAAGCAATTTTATAAGTCAAATTTTTCCTTACTCGACTTCAACTGTTATTGCTTGTGAGCACAGATATATAGATGCTTTCAGCCAAGTGAAAATAGTAAGAATCATATTAATCGGGCTGGATTTGGAAAGATATTTCACCTAATCGTTTTTCCTAGAAAATTATTTCAGTTAGACCTATGAAGCATTAAAAGTAGTGAAGGTTGTATATACAGGGTTTCTGGTGGCAAATTTATATTTTTAAATACGATTATTTCAAAAAGTGAGCATCGCGCGTTCGCTGTGGACACATTTTTTAAGAGTAATTGCTCGTCGACAATACGTGATAAACCGAGTGTAAATTTCATTCGTTGGTGGGCGCAGAGAGTCCGCCCAACTGCTGCGGCTATGAATGCCCCTCGACCAGGGCCCAGGCGATATTTAAGCACTCCCGAAAACATTGAACTGGTTGAAAGCACTTTACGTGAAAATCCGCGACTTTTAATACGGAAAAGTGCAGCCTCACTGGGACTTCCAAGAGCGATTATTCATGAAATTTTAAAAAAGGATCTGAAGTTCCATCCTTTTAAAATTTAAATCGTTCAAGAACTGAAGGAAAGTGACTTTGATGTACGCAATAATTTTTGTGAAACGATGTTGGAGCGTTTTCGTACTGTAAATCTCTTTCTTGGAGCGGCGATGATCATTTTCACTTTAACGGCCACGTCAACAAGTAAAACTGCCGTTACTGGTCTCCAAGAACCCGCAACCCTCGATTGAAACATCAAAAACCATTGCATTGCCGCAGGGTGTGCCTTATCCACGCATGAGATAATTGGACCATTTTTTTTCGAAAATTCTCGAAGAACAAGGCTCCGTTTCGAATAGTGTGTTAAACTCGACGGAAGACATCTGGATGACATACTCTTTATAAAATAAGATCCGCAATTTCATTCTATCGTTCAATGCTCTTAATAAAACTTTGTGTCAATTATTACGTGTTTTATTTTTGAAAATATAGATCATGTTTCTAAATAAAACCGTTAAAAAAAGCGAGCTCTAACCAAGTCATCGTTACCCTTTGCTTGCAAAGTTCAAATTAAGTTTTTACTGAGTATGACAGAATTGCTATAACACGAGTACGATGGTATGATAGCATACATAAAAATCAAAAATTTTGAATTTTTAACATATCCAGTTTGATGGTATGATGGATACCATTCTCGCATACCAAGTATGGGCGTCTAATAGGCGCTTTATATTGTTAAGCTGATAGTTTGTGACAGTTTAATATTCTAGAAAAATCATTTTTAAGTAGATAGAAACAGTATTGGAAGCACCAATACCATAAACATTTCTAAATTTAAAAAAAGCGGAGCGTGTAAGCTTGTCCCAAAACCAAAAATTGGTTATTTTTGTGTTGAAAAAAAGTAACCAAAATGGAAAAAAAGTACACAAGTACACATTGGAAAAAAAGTAACCAATTTTGGTTAAAAGTAACCAAAACGGCAACGCTGATCGCAATGACAAAAATCGTATAAGGTAAATGGGGACTAACACAAGGGAACAAATTTAAAATTTTTTTTTTACTAATTTGAGGTCGCTGATTTCAAATCTAGTCCAAAATTAAGGCACTTTCACTACGTATCTTGGAATAACTTGAAAACGGTTGACCATTTTCAGTTAAGAAAAAAATCCGAAACTCTGCAACAGTATTACCTTTAAGCAGTGCTTACATTGTTTTTAAATTTGCCTTGTAGTTTCAGAGATATGGTTAAATTTTTGAAGAAAAAAATAAAAAAAACATTAAAAAAAAACTAATTTTTGTTCTTTAAAAACTCATAAGAAATTAGAATGCGACAAAAATCACTGTTTTGGTCTAAAAACATTTATCTTAACATAATTTCGAATAAAATTAAAAAAAAGAAAAAAAACGTTCATGACACACACATATTTAAAATGTTCTATATTCAGTTTTCTCAGTAAATTGTGAATTAAATCAAAAGTTGTGCACCAATTACAATGAAATAAGCCGCATTTCATTCGAAATTATGTTAAATGTTTTGAGACCAAAACTGTGATTTTTGTCGAATTTTTATTTTTTATAAATTTTTAAAAAACAAATAATTTGTTTTTTTTTTTTTTTTTTTTTGCAAAAATTCATCGATATCTCTGAAACTACATGGCAAAGTTAAAAACAATGTAAGCACTGCTTAAAGGTAAAACTGTTGCAGAGTTTCGGTTTTTTTTGTTAACTGAAAATGGTCAACCGTTTTCATGTTATTCCAAGATACGTAGTAAAAGTGCCTTAATTTTGGACATAACGGTATATCTCGAAAGGTAGAGCTGATAGAGAAAAATGGAGACTAAATTTGAAATGAGCGACCTCAAATTAGAAAAATATTGCAATCAAATTCCAGATCGCAAAATGTCTGTTCCGCAGTGTAATCGATTGTCAAAGCCACGTTTTGTCCTTTAAAAATGTTGGGGAAAAAATCTCAAAACCTTTTGGAATATAAAAAATCCCATTACATACTTGCAAAAATCAGGAAAATTGATTTTGCTAAAAGGCCTAATATAAGTACATAGATAACCCTGAAATGTATTACCACCTTAATTTTGAATATTTGCAACACTTTCCTGCCCTCTCGTAGATTAAGTGCTAACAAAAAGAACCATAAAACAAACAAATAATTAAAACTAATAGCAAAAGTAGCTAAATCATTGTTTTTTCCAAAATTCTGAGTATTTCTATGAAATATGACAACTTCTCTTTGTTTATCTACTTTCTGTATGTTTAAGCAGTAACTGAAAATTAAATGCACTTTGCAAACTGTCAATGGCAACAGAATCCATCTAAAAATTATTAAATTTTTCTCTACTCTATAATTCTAGTCTTTTACCTGTTATGCTTTTGAAGAAGCAACACAAACATAAACATAAAAAGGCAACTTTATCCGAAAGCCATTAAAAGTCATTTTTGTAAACTCAAAACTACACAAACTTTAAACTTACCTGAAAGATATAGCGACATCATCATCATCATCTACTTCATCTTGTTGCAATTGTAAGTAATCAACAACTGTTAGAGTTACAGTAGCAACATTAGCACAGCGCAATGGTGGAAGTGAGTGAAGAGCGAGTGTTGTTGTGCAATAAGAGGGGCGGCAGTGTTGCTTTGAGTTTAGTTGCGTGTATTTTCTGTCTATTTTTATGATGATGCTTCAACACAATAATTTTGTCATAGTTTAGTTCCACAGCCTGCTGCTATTGTTGCTGTTGATATTTTGAATAACCAAGTAAATGTTGTTGCTGCTTCTCTTTTTTTATTTTTAGTCTAATACATCATCAACAAGAAAAAGTTGTAGACGAAGAATGGTTTCTATTAAATTACATTTACCATAAATGAGTTTTATTCGTTGCAACTTGCGAAGACTTTGTTCACTCCTCCACTAGTGTTAAAGTTGTGGCAGCAAACAACAAAAACAAATAACTAACTTGGCCTTTAGTTAATGTTGGTTGCTATTACTGTTGTTCGGTACTGGCAACAGCGATGAGAGTCATTGCGACAACAATAGAGTTAATATTGTTGTACAAAGTAATTTTGTATAAACAGCTGCATCGACGTCAATGTGGGGAATGCTGTGTTAGAGCCGCGTTGCTGGTGGCAACAACAACATCTAAAACTGTAAAAAAAGTAAACAAAAATAAGTTTCATTCCTCTGTTGTTGTAGTAAAAGAAGTTGCTGTTGTTGTTGTTAGAAAAAGTCCTTAAGAAAATTAAATATAGTTCGTAAACTAATTAGAAACGCTTTTTCTGTTGGTGTTTGTCTTCTATTACATTAAAATAACTTGCAATAGCGTGTGTTTATTTCCACATTTTTTTTTAAAGTTCATTCCTTTTGAGGCATGAGTAAGTAGTTCGGTATTTTGTTTTCGTCTTAAGTGTAAATAACAATTAAGTAATTTTTTTTACATTAACATTTTTGCAAGTATTTTTTTCGTCATTCTAATTCCATTTTGCTTTTAATTAAATGACAATAAAGTGACAAATGAGGGAAATGTTTCAGCAAGCAGAATTTAATTGACAGCAGGGATGGGCAATTAAAAAATTAATTAATTACACTATGCCCCACAAAAAAAATAAAAATTAACCTAAAAGATTTGTTTTTAATAAGACGGTACTTTCGACACATTCGCGAAAATCTGGTTTCTTGCAGTTGTTTGAGCTATTCCGAAAAATCTTAAGAACTGTTCATCTTAATTGTAAAAAATGTAAGCTGTTGCATGGATACATAAGTCTTTTCACTTTCAGCCAATGGTCCGAACATTGTGATCGGATAAAATTCATTGAGTTACAGACCTTCAGATTTGTAAAATTTGATTTTTTACGTTTCACCATTTATCTTCAGGAAGGCAATAAAATTCTTAACTTGTAAAGGGTGGTTAAATTGTAAGGGCCGATGTTGAATGTGAACCACACCTAAACGCCAAGTTTTTTTCCGAATTTTATTTGACATTTCTCTATTTCAGACTTACTGAATTTGAACCATGTAGAGATACACAATCCAACAACGTGTTAAAGTTATCCAGACTTATTATGAAAATGGATGATAAATTTCGAAGAAAATCATCTTCAGTGATGAGGCACATTTTCACCTCAGTGGATTTGTCGATAAGCAGAATTTCCGCATTTGGGCGAATAATAATCCAAGAGTGATTGTCGAAAAACCAATGCACCCACAAAGAGTGACTGTTTGGTGCGGTTTATGGGCTGGCGGCATCATCGGGCCGTATTTTTTCCAAAATGAGGCCGGTCAGGCAGTTACTGTGAATGGTGTTCGCTATCGTGAGATGATAACGAACTTTTTATGGCCCGAATTGGAAGATATGGATGTGGACGATATGTGGTTTCAGCAGGACGGTGCCACTTGCCACACAGCAAACGAAACAATGGCTCTTTCACGTAATGGCGATGTCAATTGGCCGCCAAGATCATGTGATTTGACACCGTTGGACTTTTTTCTTTGGGGTTATTTGAAAGAAAAGGTGTACGTCGATAAGCCAGCAACAATTCAAGAGCTAAAGGATGAGATAATTCGGCACATTAACGGCATAGAACCTCCATTATGCCTCAGGGTCATCGAAAATTTGGACCATCGGATGGAGGTGTGCCGCCGTGGTCGCGGCGCCCTTTTGGCCGATATTTTGTTCCATACATAATTGAGTAATACCAATATATCATAATAAAATTAAATTACAATAATTTCCTAAATAGTTTGTGTTTTATTCCAAATCAACATCGGCCCTTGAAATTTAACCACCCTTTATATTAAATAATATTTCATTCCAAACTTACAAAGTGTAAAAACCTTACCATTGGACAAAAAAAATGAAAAACAAGTAGAAGTGCTATATTCGGATATGCCGAATCTTATATGTCCTTCACCACGGTGTGAAAAAAAGAGGAATTATATCATTACTGTTCTTAAGATATAAATCACTCTATTTTGTGCCACGCACATGTAAAAGGTAATGTAATCGATAACCCAGCAATGTGTACCAAGTAAAGTAAATTTTTCTGTTACCGTTCTTTAGATACGCCGACATCTTGTTAAATGTTGAGGGCTTTTGATATACAGAAATTTATAATTTCTTAGTATAGGAAGTATCACGCCCACTTCAATATGCCGCTCATGTTTTGTATTGATAACCAAGATGCTTGTGCCCTCTAATATAAAATATTTTTGCAAGGTTGCGAAAAAAAAATTTTTACATTTTTCGTTATTTGTATCTTAGGCATTTACAGTCTTATCTTAAAATATGATAAATCAATGTTTTTGTCAGGAGAAGACTGCGCCCTAAAGCCTAGTACTCTGTTCAAATTTGTGAAAAATGTTGAGCAACATTAATTATTTCACACGAAAATTTTGACATGTATCAATGTTACCTATCATGCGAGTTTGTACAATTTGACGTTTTTATTCCTACAAAGTATGCGACATTGTTTTGCGTATGTAAACAAACCCCACATGTATTTTACTAAAAAAAAATATTTTTTTTGTTAAAAAATTTTATAAAAAAGAAAGTAAATATGGATTAGAAACTGTTACCGGTTGTGTTATTTTAATTTTTTATTTCGTATTTAATATCAGTTCATACTTTTTTGCTTTTGCTTAAAATTCCACGTGAAATAAGTGCAGCATACATTATTTCGCAGTTGTAAAAAAATGTTGCCAGAAACATTTCGGAACTTTTTCACAAAATGAACAGAGTACAACTCTATCAACATTTTTTCATACATATTCCGCACAAGTTTTTTTCATATGCGTTTTGACAGCATTTAACGTGAAATGTTGAACAGAGTACCAGGCTTAAGGGGGCATTGACCTCAAGTATGCATCTTGAACTCAGAAATATCTTTCTTACTCTTAATAAAAACAAGATACTTTTGTATTTCATGTTTTAAGAAATTTTTGATCCTGTACCAAATACGTGAATTTTGTGATCATGAGAAAATGTTTTTTTATTTAAAATAAATTTTACTAAATACGAACGAAATAAGTTAAAATCATTTTTGGATTTTCTTGTTTAAAGAAACGAAATTTGTTACTTTAGAAAATGAACTTGTTTCCGTGCAAATATCCGAGCAGAAGTTAGGGTGCTGGGACCTGAAATTCTGAAAAAATTAATTGGAAATGCTCCAAAAAAAGAACATGCCAGGTCGAAGTAAACAATAGGCACAATAATAATGTGAACATATTTCCGAACTATAATCTAAATTTAAATAAATGTCAACGTGAAATAAAATCATAGAGAAACATTTTTTTCATTGAATAAATTATATCGTTACTTATGCACCACCCTTTATTTACAAATTTTGTGTAACAATAAGAAAATATCTATAAGTTTTTTTTAAAGTAAAACTCATTTGCTTGAATAAGTTAAGAAACGTTGAACATTAAAACACAACTAATACAGCATTTATCGATTCTTATTTAAATCTTGAAGGAAATTCTGCTTTATAGCAAAATTTCCTTCAATAACACTATGCAACAAGCAAAAATTCCCTGAATAACCACTATATTTTTTTGATTCACTATAGTCACCTTGTTGCAAAAATCATCATTATATAAAATTTTTTTCTTAAATTTGAGATTTTTGAAGAGGCTGCTCCGTACGTCTTGTCGTAACTTTGGAACTACGTCCACGATTTTGTTATGCAATACCTCAACAAATTTTAAATAAATATCGGTTTTTTATTAAGTCATTAGTTTTGGAGTTATTGAGGCACAAATGGAAAAATTTTTTATTTTTTTTTTTATTTTGTTTTAGGCCTGGTATTCTGTTCAGTATTTCGTGCGAAATATTTTCAAACACAATATAAACAAATTTCTGTGAAATACAAACAAAAAAATGTTAATGAGTTGTACTCTATTTATATTACGAAAACCATGTGAAATGTTTCTAGTAACATTTTTATTTTCCGAGCGAAACAAGTGCAGCTCATATTTTTTCGCACGGAATTTTAAGCAACAGCTAATCATTTTTTGTAATTTTTATAAAATTTAATTTTTTGTTTTTTACTTTAGAAAATTATTAAAATAAAATTGTTTTACTATTTTTACGTTGGGTCTCCACGTTGCAATATTTATTGCTTAGTACAAGCAAAAACGTCGGCAGAACCATGACAGAACAATGGAGCAATAATTGCTGAATTTATTGCTGGAGAACACTTGAAATTGCTTTGCCATAAATTTGCAATTTTCACCGCGAGTAGTCGTATAAAGTTTTGTGGCTGTACATATTTATAACAAATGTTTTATGTTGTGTTTTGAAGTGGTTGTGAAATTTTCTTTTTTAAATTAATAAAATAATTAATTGTAATTGTCGTAGCTGTGTTTTGTATGACTTTTTTGTTTATTTGCGTTAAAAAAAGTTGAATTGTTCTATTGAAAAAATAAAAATATGTATACAAAAAAATAAATTCTTCGTTTGCTTTTGTTGATCTTGACGTTTAAGTTAAAACATTTTGCGCTAAAAAAAATAGGTTGATTTAAAAAAAAGCAATCATCAGTATATTGCCATATTTGTTTCTTTACTTATTTGACTAAAATTGACACAATTTAAAATACAAAACTTGTGTTTTCATGATTAAATCCAAGAATTATTCCGTTATTGACAGAATTTCATTTAGTTAAATTTCCTTCGCTTATGCATATCATCAGCAAACCATGATATTATGTTTTTGTTCAGCTTTTTGATTGCAAGTTCAAATTTTGAACGTAATACATATTTGAATTGAGTGCAGATGTTATGCATTCAATTACAGTTAGTGATATTGAAAAAACTTGAAATACCAATTAATTTTTTTAGTGCTAGGGAAAAATATACCAATCATCACTAAAGATGGTAAAAAATAGTAAAAACTAATTTTGATTGATTTAAATCAATATTTAGTGCACTACCCCAAACTATGGTTTTTGTTTACCTTCACAAAATAATGTTGTATACTTGTAAATAATATAATTTCAAAAGATTTTGTTATTCGTGCTTAATTCCCAGTTTTTATTATTGATAAAAACACTTGAAATTTATTGTTGATGGGATAAGCTATTCCTATGCTCATTTCACTGGTTGCTTAGGCCAGATCATCAGGAAACTTCATCCATAAAGATTTTAGAAAAACTAAAGATATTAAACCAAATAAAACTGTTAAGCGTATAAGACTTATAGCAACAGTTCTACTTGTAATAATATCAAAGTTTAAACAAAACACATCAACAATAAACAGTGGGTTTATCTCATCTTACATTCCCCACGTTAAGTTTTGAAAAACAATATTGATACATTACAAACTTTTCGTGTGAAATAATCAATGATGCTCAACATTTTTCGCAAGTTTGAACAGAGTTCTGGGCTTAATTGTAAAATTTTGTAACTCAAAAATTGAAATCAACAAATACTAAATCGTAAAGTTGCCTCTTTTATAAATAAAATAAATTTTATTTCATGAAAATCCATGCACAAATTCCTGTTTTATTCCCGATAAACTGAAAGTACCTAGTTTTGACCTTTTTTTATCGTAAATTTGTGTAGAGCTAAATATCACAAAGTTTTACCTTTTTATTACACAATTTTTACTCCTTTACTTTAAGTATTTTTTCATGAAGCTGCATATAACAGAAATAAAATAAATTTTGTTTCATGAAAATCCATGGATAAATTCGTTTTGTATTCCCGATAAACTGAAAGTTTTAACATTTTTTATCGCAAATTTGTTTAGAGCAACATGTTGAAAATGTTTATTTTATGATTGCAGCATGTTGCTCGTCACAAATTTGCGATAAAAAAAAATGTAAAAACAAGGTACTTTCACTTAATCTCAAATTTTAGAAAAAAATTTAAAAAAAAAACTTACAATAGAATTTGAAATAATGGTGATTTTTGACGTTAGGTGACTATAGCGGAACAAAAAAATATAGTGGTTATTTAAGGAAAAAAATTTTTTCCTCATTTGTTGCATAGTGTATTAAGCCATTTCTAAAAAGCAAAATTTCCTTCAAGATTCATTCTTCCATGGACAAACAAGTTGATATGTGGTCAATTCCAAACAATTTTGTAAGATTTGGTCGGTTCTTGTTTTCTAAGACATGAAATCACACTGTCAAATTTCGTGAAAATCGGTCCATAATTTGCCATAGGTCCCAAATAAAGCCACCTCCTGAAACATTCTAGTTGTCGGTGAAAGGTACTGAATAATCGGCACAGCCGAATATAGCACTCCAACTTGTTTATTTAATTTTTTTCTATAGCTTGGAAATGTTTTTACTTTTGTAGTAAAACTTTCCCTATTTTGCTCTTTTTAAAAAACTTTATCAAAATTTTAACTATTTTTTCAAAAACTTTGATGTTTTATAGTTTTCTGTTTACGAAGCATATTTTGATTTTTTTTTTTTAATAAAAAACTTTTAATTTTTTTGCTTTAAAACTATAAAAAGAACATTTTTGTTCATCTTCAAGTAACATAAATGTAATCCTGCAAACTGTTGTGGTTTTAAATCTTTATTTACTTTTCAAATTTACCATTTCGTCAGCTTAAAGTTCAAGTTAAAGTTAATTTTAAATTAAAAGCACTTTTTGCAAAAAGTTTTTTTTTTTCGTCAATAATAATTCATAGCACTATTAAGCACCCCAAAATTCTATGTGCCTTATGGCAAAATCATCGATATTGACATAAAGGATTTTATTTTCCATAATACACTTTTTTTAATCAAAATTTTCCGTTTTATTAAAGCCAAATAAAACAAGTAAGAATGGTATATTCGGCTATGCCGAATCTTATATACTCTTCACCATGGTGCAATAAGAACAGAAGTTATGTAAATACCGACTTTTAGATATATTACCACGCCCACTTCTCTAATCCCGCCCACATTTGGTCGGATGTTGTCTATTTATAACTAAGATGCTTGTATGTAATAAAGAAACTTTGGCTCCTCCAGATAAACAGAAACCTATGTTTTTTGTACGGGAGGTACAAAATCATTTTACAATCACGACCATATTTTTAGAGAGATTGTTTATTAATAACACACATATGTATGTGTACCACTTTTAGAAAATTTTTCTCTTACCGTTCTTAAGATATAAAAAAAATATTTTGTGCCACTCCCACTCCTCCAATCACACCCACATTTGCTGGGATGTTCTTTATTGATAACCGATATATATGTTTGTAACTAATTTGAAGCTTTGGCTTTTTGCATTCTCCAGATTTACAGAAATTTATGATGTCTTTGTATGATAATTGCCACGCCTACTTCTCCAATCCCGCCCATTTAGAGAGGTTTTGCATTAATAACCAAGATGTTATTAATGCAGTTCTTTAGAGATATAGAAAAACTTTCTATAAAAACAAAAACAACTAGAAATTAATCAGTTAAATCAAAGGTTGTCGTGATTTTAAACTCATATCTAAGCCACTAATGCACCGATCCAGCGCAATTTCAATAGGAAAACTTAAATGAGCATATCTGATATAAAATTATACCAACCAAATCCCCATCGTAAATGTGGTGTTTGGAAAACCTATTTTAACAGACGGACGGACAAACGGATCACAAACAAATCCATACTTAAGGCCGTTATACACTTTACAACAAAGTCTTTAGTAATTTACGAAAATGAAAACCTGTCATAATACATTGTTTTTGTTTTTTGAAACTGTTCAAAGAATAATTAGATCAGGGAAGCATTTTTGAAAAATACTTAAGACTTTGTGGAATAGTGTGTAACGGCCTTTAATGTGGTCTAGGATCGAACTTATGGAAGTTACAAACGGAATGACAAACTTATATATACCCTTCTTCCTTAGGTGAAGGGTATAAAAATATTCCAGTAAATATTCACAACATAGAATTTATTACCAAAAACAAAAAAAAAAAAAAAACAGCAACAAATGAGAAAACAAAAAACCTGTGAATAAATAAAGTAAATAAAAATAAAATTTATGCAAATATTCTTGTTTACATTTGAGTCATTTTAAATCCATATTTTATGAAATAAATTATATTGGTTTATAAATACTTACATATATTTAAAATAAATACATAAATAAATATACAGAAGCTCGAAAAAAGATCGAAAGGAAAAACAGATAAAACCTTTTGAATAAAGAAAATCTGCATAAAAAGAATGCCATGGAAATTTGTGTTATTGTTGACATACCTGCTACTCTTGCCACACTCCTGCTGTTACCACAACCTTAACAATAACAACAGCAGCATTAGAAGCACAACAAAAACAACCGCAAGATATAAGAAAAATCCTTGAACTACAACGAAGGTGTCTGGCATTTGAGAAAAAAACAATAAAATGTATAAATAGAAAGAAAACAAAATACCATGAGTGCGTTTGAATGTGAATTTAAGACTCAAAGATAAAATACAATCTAAAAAAACCCAAAATTTAAACTAAATATTTGTTAAACAATAACAAAAACAACCAACAAACTAATAACAAAGCTTCTAACCAAATTTGATTTGAATATTAAAAAAAAACGTTACGGGAGCTTCAAAAAGAAAATGTAAATGGTTAAGAGGGAAGCCAGAAAAAATGTAGAAATAGCTTTTGAAAATCTTAAATCTATTATTCAATATCTGCCTTAAAAAGGATTATTAAATAGAGCTTTACAACAGCTTAAAAATATAGGTGGGTTCAAGGGAAAAAGCAGAAACTAATGGATAAAAATACATATTTCAAAAAAATATATAATAACCACACCCAAAAGAAAAAACATATTTAAATATGGTCACCTCCATCCAAACTATTTTTAAAGAAAATGTTTAACATGTTATGATTAATTAAACCATATTATGGTTGAATTAGTCCTCCATCAAAAAGCCACAGCCATATTATGGTTGCCTCCGAACATTTTATGGTTCAAAATAACTAAATCATGTTGAACACTTATCATAGCATGGTTGGTTTTCAACCAAAGCATATTGCTCTTGGAAAAGAGCAAAATACTATTGTTTATTTTAAAACATATTATTGTCATATTTAACCATAACATGTTTAGCATGGTTGTGGCTTCTTGATGGAAGACTAATTTAACCATAATATGTTTGTAGTTGATAATAATATGGTTATATTAAACATAATATGTTTAAAATTTTCTTTAAAAATAGTTTTGTTGGAGGTTACCATATTTAAACATGTCTTTGTTATCGTTAATCTGAGCCTCACCTAATGTAATATCGAATCACGAAACTTTCAGTAAAATTGCATTAATTTGTAAGAGCAACAATATGTTAAATGCATATTTTTTGGCATATTAAGTTACAATTGTTTTGAAAAACAGTAGATGACACCACTAGTGTTTGCTTTAATGTTTTTAAAAATATATTAATGTAATACAAATTTGTTTCTTTTCACTGTAAGTTCGTTACATTTATATTTATTGTATTATTAAATGTTGATGATTTTATTTTATATTAATAGACGAATCCCCTGAAGAAGTGAACATAAAATTCACGAAACGTCGGGAAAAATGAAATAAAAAATTTTGCATTTTTATTTTCACAAATGGAGTTAGGCCTCACCAGCTAAATATATATAATAAAAATATATATTAATACAAATACAATTGCATATTTTTCGTCATATTTCGTAATATTTAGAAACAATGTTGTTTGTTTTTTATTTCTGTTTAGAAAACTATTTTCATTTCTTTCTGTTTCCATTCTTACGGAGTTGTAATTTTAGCTCTTATTTTTCTATTTGCTAAAGACTATCGGGCTGATTATGGCAATCGCAAATCACTTAACATTTGTGATTCTGATGTGAAATCGCATAGTGTGTGTTCTGCTAGTCACAATCGCAAGAAGTCTGGAGACTGCAAAATTAATAATAAAAATCGTATATACAAATAGATTCCACTAATCGAAACTGAAATTTTATTACTTTAGCCCTTATGACACTACATTTTTAATGCATTGTTTAAGTTTTAGTGAACAGTACAAATACAATAAAATAGAAAAGTTTACCAAGTGCAAAGAGTTAAGCTGTATTAAGATAAATGGCAAACTGTCAAAAATTTTACCAAAGTTATCGATAAAAAATTAAGTTATGTCAAAAAAAAAATGTAAAATTGTTTAACTTGAGGGTTACACGATCAAGTTTTGCCTATCAAGTTTTAATACTCTCACACTTTTCTACCAATACACTCATACTTTTAAAAATTGAAACGAATTTGCCTTTAAAATTCTCTTTCCAGAGAGTGCTTCAACTTACGTTCAAGAAAACAGCTGATTTCAAGGATAGTGAGCAAATTTTTCGTTTGCCTTTATAAATTGTTTTCTTGATGACATCTTGAATGTAAATTGCTCAAAAATTGAATGCAGCCTACGTCACAGCTTTAAATTTTTGTTAATTTTGACAAATAGTATATGTAAAAGACTATCAAGAAAATCTTGATCGTGTGGCTGCACTGTAACTTAAAATTGACATTTCAAGCTTGAAATATTAAAAGTGTTGCTAAATCAGCGGTTTATGGGCAAGTTCAACGATTTACCGCTTTTTGTTTTTATGTTTCTCATAAACAAAAGCTTGGCAACATTTAATAAAATAAACAAAACAGGGATGGCTAAGTTGTTTCAAATGTACTTTTTTGTTGATACTTTTTAAACTAAGATTTATAATACCTTTTTGTGGTTTTTTTTATGAACATAAATAAAATTAATTTCAACTAAAAAAATCTTTTAGTACAATTAGGATAAAAAAGTTCAATTTTTAAAGATTGTTGGTACAATTTTAAAAATTCTGAACGCCATCCCTGAAACAAAACCAAAACAAGAAAAAAAAAACTAAAAAACTAAGCTTACATTTTCTAACATTAACTGTTTCTTTCTATCAATTCTATATCAATTAATGAATAAAAAATGTAGTGTCATAAGGGCTTTAAGATGTTAAAAAATCCCGGGATTTCCCTGAAATTTAACTATTATTGTACACGTTATCGAGAATTGTAAAAATTTAGAAATTAGAAACCCTACGAGTATTGAAAAAGTCCAGGAAATACGTAAAAAAATTATGATGTATTATTTTAAGCAAAAATATTTTTTATGAATATGGGGGGGTAACTCAACAAATATTTTGTAAAATTTTTTTTTTCAAATTATTTTTAAACCAAAATGTACTTCTATTTTTATTATTATTAACAAGCTCTAATATTATTCAAACTTAATTTAACAATTTTATGATTTTTTTTTTAAATAATTTTACAATGATTTATTATTTTTCTTGTGTTTGGCAAAATATTTATGTATGTATCTATGTAAATAACTCAAATTCACATTTAAATACAAATTTTGTCAAACCGAAAAATAACAAAAATTATCATAAATTTAACAAACAGAAACCTAAATGTCAATTTACATATTTATGTGAATAATTTATGCGCGCTTCTGTATCATTAAACTTTATTCATGCTTATTTTAATTTTAATTTAAAATTATTTATCATTTCCTTCTTAATGTTGACTATGGGATTTCATTGTCTATAGTTGCCATTATGAATAAACAAAATGGTAAAGAAAGTTAAAAATATATTAAAACGTTGATGCGTTAGATCGTAGTTTATAGTTTTATAGCAATGATTTAGGGAAATACTTTTGTATAGTGCATAATAAGTTTGGTCCTACGAGCAGGATACGCCACTTCTGTATGTACAAATGTACAATAGAACTTTGTAGTGTAGTTTTTATACTTTTCGAGTAGAAAGGGTATACTTATGTATATAACATCGTCTGTAATTTCTACAATATTTAACTTGGGACCTATAAAGTAAATGTATTCTGGGTCCTTATGAATAGCGTTGTTGATTTAACGATGTCCGTCTGTCTGTGTGTATGTTGAAATGGGTTTACCAACAACCCCGGAAATTATGAAGACTAGGTTGTTAAATATGATCCGGTTCTATATTGCCTCAACGGTCGAAAAATGGCTGAGATATGTGCAAAAAAGCACGACTACCTCTAATTTTACTCATAATTCCTTTGTTGTTTTTTTTTATGCACAAGCATCTTGGTTATCAATAGATAACATGTTGGCGGGAGTGGAGAAGTAGGCGTGGTACAAAATAGATTTATTTTTATCTTAAGAACAGTAAGAGAAAAATGGTACAAATTTGGAACACATTTGGTAATATTTTAAGATTCCGAATCGCTAACTAAAGTTTCTCTACATAGCTGGCCTTCCGCTGGGCGCAAGAACTTCCACCTCTTTGGTATAACAAATTTGGCTGGGCGTTAAGGATTTGTCCTCATAGGTATAAGAAACACCGGGTTGAGATGCGAATTTTTAATTTCCAACCAATTCGTTACACGAATTTCGTTTCGACGCCAAAACTCGAATTTTTTTATATTTTGGCTACTAGAATTAGTTAATATGTATATTCAACAAAATAACACTAATTTTATTAACTACAAGTAAGAGTTCTATTTACGGCCGTGACGAATCTTAAATGTCCTTCACCATTGTTCGATAAGAACCGCCCACTTCTCGAATCCTGCCCGCATTTTGTCGGATGTTCTGTATTGTTAATAAAGATGTTTGTTCTTAATTAAGAAAGTTTGACTAATTCCGTTCTCCAGACATACAGAAAAAAAAAAAAAAAACAACAACAACGAATTTATGATATTTGTGGACCGAGCAGGCTGAATTTCAATAGAAAAATTGAGCAGAGCATACAAATATAACAACCAGTTTTCATCATTTCTGGGATCTTTCATTTATAAAGTTTTAGTTAATTTTTATTTTCGTGGTTATTTCATAATTTTGGGAATTTGTTTAATTTTCATAACTGGGTTTTTAATTCACAATAAAC
The DNA here is from genome assembly GCA_963931875.1 of Pollenia griseotomentosa. NCBI lineage: Eukaryota > Metazoa > Arthropoda > Insecta > Diptera > Polleniidae > Pollenia > Pollenia griseotomentosa. The sequence goes on from OZ007562.1 coordinate 128,983,873, forward strand.
TAATTCACTAATAGTAAGGACTTATTAAACTTTGGTTTTCGGCGCTTAGTTTTCATTGGGGTAAGTGCCGGTAAAATTTCATACAATCCTGGGACAGAAAAAATATCAGGAAATTAGGAAGCCTACTCACAATCCAATCAAAGTTCTCTATATAGTCGCAAATAGTGTAGAATCATAAATCAAATAAACCAGATTATGCATTGCGCAGGTCCTAGGGTGCGCCTTATTTTTTATATTTGCGAAATTGTTCAGTAACTCCCCCTAGAAATGTTATTCCCATCAAAAACCTATGTTTCGAAAAAAATTAGGCTGATTGCCTATCAGAACGGCGTGGCTCATCAACCCTTAAGTAGGAAAGTGCATTTACAAGGCGAAAAATTAATTTTTTCAGTATTTGTAAAAATTTGCAATTAAATAATTAATTTTGCAATTAAATGTAGAAAAATCAAAACGTGTACGAAATTACTGTTCTAATGATATATAAAAGACAAAATTTGATTTAAAAATCTTAAAGTTATTTAAATTTCCCTAGTTCCTTAACGTGTCGCAGGCCACTTGTACATGAAAACTAAGAATAAAATTATCGTATTTTGAGAAATACTTGAGAAAGAGCTAATTTTTCAATTAAATATAACTGTATTTACTTGTAAATTAGTTTTTGTCTTCTTTGGAAACCGTAAACCTATTAGCAGTTGCAAAACTCCACTTTTTAATTTTTAAAAATGTTGATAAATTCCCGAACTTTTTGATTATATCATTGCAATTTATTGAGGATATAATAAGGAATAAAAATGTTAAAAAAATTATGTCAATACCTGCCATAGTTTTTTCGTACCTGCGATTTAAATTTGGCGGTTTTCGGGAATAATTAATTTTTTTGGTCATCTTTTGGAGAATGAGCCCAAATTCCATACTACTAATAATTTAATGTTAAAATTATTCAGAATATTATCAAAGTAATTTTTTGTGAGAATACAACATTTTTAATATACAAGATTTTGTTTGTCGTGCTTATTTCCCAATTTTCATTCTTGATAAAATTCAGAAAAACTGTTGTCAAAAATTCAAGAAAAACCCTGGAGAAGGCACACAACGGAGTGCCGAAATATTGGTTCAATAAATTTAATATTTTTTTATATAAAAAAAAGACCTCAAGCTTAATTAAATAATAATAATACAGCTTGTTTTACAATATAAAAAGTGTTATTTTAGTAAAAAAGAATTTAAATTTACAAAACTTTGGACAATGTTATTACAATATAAAATTAAAAATTTGAAATACTTCAAAACAACAAAAACAGTGCTATATAAAATAAAATTACTTCTTTTTAACGCGTCAAAAAAAGGGTACAGTTCTAAAGTACTAAGAAAAGTGAAGTGGCTAATACTTTGTTTGATTTCTTTTTGCTTTTAGGACGACTTCTAGTCTCTTTGGCATCGATTCCAACCAGTTTAAAGTAGCTCAGTAGAATTTTCTTCAGAGAGCGCTTGCTAGTTATGTTTTTTTTTTAATTTGTCTGTTTAAATGCTCCCAGTTGTTTAGTTGAGTTGATATTGAGCGACTATTGGTCTGATCCAGCTGTTAAGGATAGATTAAAAAGCCAATCCTACCACGCTTCACTATACATACTGTATGTTTTCCGTTGAATTCTTTATTTCTACCTTATATCGCGTTTTATTTTTTGTCCAACTTGCATTCGTCAAATTGTGGAGCAACTTTTTTTTACAGATAACAGCAAGCATGAAGTCTAATCCAATTTGGCAAAGTAGAAATTAGCTTTTTATAACTAACATTACACTTTTTATATTGGAAAACAAGCTGTTTACTTTATTTTGACGCTCACAGTACTTGGAATTTCTAAGGAAGAGCGAATTATTGTATATTTATGTGCCGATTTAAATGAAGCTGGAATAAAATATACCCTTTGTACACTAGCATACATTTTGGAGGAACGCATGGAAATTGTTGAAAATGTGAAACATCTTACATTTACTATCAATAAAGAATTTCACCATTTCTGAAAAAAAAACTTTTATTTTTTTTAAATACTTTTTTTCTACAAAAGTGCTAAACATTTAAAAGAAAACACAAAAATGTTTTTGGAGTTCATTTTGTTTTATATTATAAAAAAAAAAATAAACAAAGAAAGACTTGCAAAATAGTAAAAACTAGACAAATGGTTGCTTTCAAGAAAATGCCATTTTGTCATTGCTGCCACATTAATAATAGACTTTGTTACCACTTTTCTAGTGATGACATTAAAAAAATCGAAAGATGTAAAAGGGAACAAAATAGGATTGGATAATCTTGTAATACCCTTTGTACACTTGCATACATTTCGAAGGAACGCATGGAAGATGTTGAAAATGTGAAATACGCGTTCACGCTTGAAACATCTAACATCTACCATTAATAAAAAATGTCACCATTTCTGAAAAAAAAACTTTTATTTTTTTTAAATACTTTTTTTCTACAAAAGTGCCAACATTTTAAAAGATAACACCAAAATGTATTTCTCATTCATTTTGTTTAATAATTCTGGCAAAATTAAGCAAAATAAGGCTTACAAAAAAGGAAAAACTTGAGAAATGGTAACGCTGCTTTCAAATCAACTTCCATTTTGTCAGTGATGCCTCAAAAATAATAGAATTTATTGCCACTTTTCTAGTGATGACACTAAAAGAATCGAAAAATGTAAAAGGGAACTAAATGAGATAGTAACATTCTGTAAAGATGTTGAAAAATTTTGATTTTTAGCTCTATGTATTTCTTATAGGAAAATTCCAACATCTTCGCAAGTTGATGTTAAATGTTGACAAGTGTGAAAAGGCTATAAAGATGTTGAAAAATTTTGATTTTAACCCTTCGTCTTACTCATGAGTCTGGCCAGACCTTTTTTGATTTTAAATGTTATTTTAGTATATTTAAAACTTTGGTAGAGACTTGAAATTTCAGGTACCCTTCTAGAATTAAGTTTAGCTATGACACTAAAATAATCGAAAGATTTAGAATGGTATACAATAAAATAGGAACACCTTGTTAAGATGTTGAAGGATGTGGATTTTTAGCCCTATGTTTTTGGTATGGGAAGATGTTAACATATTCGCAAATAGGTGTTAGATATGGTTGTTTTTGTATTGTTGCGGTCTCGAATCAAATATTTTTAATCTTTAAACATTACTTTAATTGGAGAATCAAAGTTTCCCTATCAACCGTTACACTAATTACAAATAAAAATTTCATTAAATAAAAACAATTTTTTTTTTAATGACACGTTTAAATGTTACAATAATAACAGCTACAGCAATTATACAATTTAAACAATGAAATTAACCAAATCAGACGAATTGTATGTCATTTTGGTCCTTCCTCTGGCGCTCACAGTTGAAAGCAACGATTATTTCAACATCACAATTACAATCGCAATTACAAATTAAACAATTTCAATTCACTCACTGCAAACAATAATTGAAATTAATTAAAGCCGAATGCATCATTGGTTAAATTTGATGCCACAACAAATCTGTATTTTTGCTTATACACACACACACAAGATGTAAGTATATTTATGAATGGGTATCTATGATACAGGTATATGTACATTAAATATATTTGTAGATGGGTTCAAGTAAATGTGATAGTGTAAGTATGTGTTTTTGCATATGCAAATATTTGGTCTGATATTTAAGTGTGTTTGTGTTATTGCTATATGCGTACCTGTATTGGCATAGTTATTGTTGCAATTATATCCAATTAAAATATTCAATTTCAACTCTCAGAACATCAACTCTCGACAATTGAAACTTTGTATTAAAGATGTTATAACTTCTACTGTGGATGGAAAAGAGTACACATTTATAAATCTACATGTAACGAATTATTATGTGCAGGAGACGGAGCAGTGGAGATTTATAAGCAACGACTTATTTTTTCTAGAACGTTTAAATACTGAGTTACGTTATTATTTTAACGATCAAGCATTTTGCTTAATAATGTCAGAGATTTGCTTGCGCATAACTTAAGGGCCAAAACAACAATACAGCAATTTGACAACAACAATAAGATCTTTGTGTGAATATACAAAATTTGTGATATTTACATAAGAAGTACAGTAACTAATTTTACCATTTCGCGAAGCACTTAAAGTCTATTTAAAAAAAATATCCCTTACTACGAAAGAAGCTTAAAAAAAGAATACTAAAAAAATAAATGTATCGAAAAATTCAGGGTGTAAAGCTGATAGCTACACTTAACAGTTTTTATATGCGTTGAATAAAACGCTTTTTGTGTCAAAAATGTATTGCTTCAAACTGGGAACTCACCATATAAAATTCATGCCTTCCGTAGGCGAGATGGTCAGCGAACAGTGAAATTTTGGTTTGCATGTCATAACGTCCAGTTTCATAGTGTCCATGGACACTATTATACCGTAGAAAAGAAAATTCTTCCGCCCGGCCAAAGGCCGGCTGTGAAGAGAAGCTTTAGTTAGCGAAGCTGGTACTTGTTATACCATAGAGAAAAAATCCTTTTTGACACTTTTAAAAGTGTCATAGTGTCCATGGACTCCAAAAAGTGTCACAGTGTCCATGGACTTTATGACACTTTAAAAAGTGTCGTAATGTCCATCAGAGCAGTGTCATAACGTCCGTAGGGAAAGGTTTTTTTTTCTACGGTATAACATATACCGGCTTCGCTAACTAAAGCGTCTCGGCAAAACAGGCCTTCGGCCGGGCGCAAGGATTTTCTCCTCTATGATAAAACAAGTACCGACTTCGCTAACACTGAACGTTATGACATGCCACCGAAATTTTCATATTAATAAAAAAAATTTTTAATTCAACAAAGGATGACAAAACATAATTTGTATGAACATTTTCCTAACGTATGTTAAATTTAATAATCCTTTACGAATACAGGGGTTAATATTCATATCTACACTTTGTTAAAATAAAGTGCTTTTTGTCTAGTTTTAGGCAATTTAATGCTTGGTTTAAAAATTATTTTTAATATAACTTTAACATTTAATTACAAATTGTTTTGCTGCTACTAAAAATTAGAAAATTTCGAGTTAATACCCTATTTGTATTGTATGTTTTTACCAAAAATGTGCCCGGCTTGTGAACAAAGCAAAAGAGAAGTAAAGAAAATTCCTTAGCCCTGTAGCCATGGTCAAATAATACAGGTGGCAGCACTACGCCAGATGACGATTTTTTGCTTTAGTATTGTTTGTCTAGTCTTATGTCAAAGTTTTGTTTATGTTTACTAAAAGTCCACGTTTTGTGCTGTGATTATTATATACTACGTTTAAAAGTAGCCTATTCGCGAATAAAAATTATCAATTTTCCTAATGAAAATTCTTATTTTTAAGTTATGCCAGATGGAAAACTTCCAAAACGTACTAATATAAAGTTTGTACACAATTTTACTACTGTATTTTAACCATGTACATGTACAAAGAACCGAAACAATGCAACTATGTGTTTTGTTTATTTAAACGTTTTGAAATGTTAGTGATGCAATGAATAATATTTAAAATAAATCTGTATTGCTTGCAAACTAAAGCCTAGTACTCTGTTCAAATTTGTGAAAAATGTGGAGCGACATTAATTATTTCACACGAAAATTTTGACATGTATCAATGTTACCTATTATGCGAGTTTGTACAATTTGACGTTATTATTCCTGCAAAGTATGCAACATTGTTTTGTGTATGTTAACAAACCCCACATGTATTTTTTAATAAAAAATTTAATAAAAAAGAAAGTAAATATAGATAAAAAACGGTTACCGGTTGTGTTGTTTGAATTTTTATATTTTTAAATTAAAAATCAGTTCATATTTTTTAGCTTTTCCTTAAAATTTCACGTGAAATAAGTGCAGCTTACATTGTTTCGCAGTTGTGAAAAAATGTTGCCAGAAACATTTCAGAACTTTTTTACAAAATGAACAGAGTACAACTCTATCAACATTATTTCATAGATATTCCGCACAAGTTTTTTTAATATGCGTTTTGACAGCACTTCGCATGAAATGTTGAACAGAGTACCAGGCTTAAATGTGAAATGTCACAAAGCATCAACTTTCAAACCGATGCTCTGATTGCTTTTTTGTTGCGTTACTAATACATAGCTGTGACGTTTTGGAAGGGTTTGCATTGTATATATATTGAACTGCGGCGTTATGAAACATTATACTTTGTTCTAATACCATGCAATTGACGTTTTGGAAGTCTGCCTATATAAACTTTTTATTTTTTGAATGAAAAAGATCAAAAATTTTTGTGTATTTTTAAATTTATTTGCACATTTTTGATTTAATTTTACTTTTGTTGTCATATAAATGTGCCACATCGAAATAAAAACGTAAAACGGTTAAAAGTGTGACAATGCTTAAAATCTTATTTGCAAAAAGTGTCTTTAATCAGGAATTGTTTTTATGAGTTAGCTATTGGCAAATAAAAATTTAATTCACTGTTTATGCGGCAATATTCTCTACTTGCAATATATTTATTTGCGAATAAGTGGTGCGTATAAACGTAGTAATATTGCATTGAAGTTATTGATTGATTAAATTTAAATAAATAGTAAACATAGTGAAATAAATATTGGTTAAAAATTTATTTATTCCATCGCGTTCGGAAGCAAAATTTGATTTTGGCTTAAAATTATTTTTGACGTATAGGGAGACTTATTTTTCAATTTTGTTGTAATGTTGTATTTGTTGCCTTAGTGCTGCCACCTTTATGATTTCACCATGCCTGCAGCCACACGTTTAATGAATCACTTTCAAGTTGTTCACACAAACAGCGTTGCCGTTTTGGTTGCTGTTAACCAAAATAGGTTACTGTTTTTTATTTCATTCTCTTAGTTTTGTATGTTGATCTACGTGGTTTAACTTAATATTATGGGATGGCATAAAAGTGCCTACGTTAAAAGCTTAATGTACAAAGTCTTAGAAGGGCTTTCTTGCCACGTGCAAACAATTGGAAATTAGGGGCGAACGATCCGTGAAGGCATAAGTGACGCCTAGAATTCGATTCGGATTAAAAAGCCACCCAAGGCAAAAATGAAAACATAGTCAAGCCATAAATTAAGATATTCAATATGTTATGATCGTACTTAAAATGGCGACGCAGTTTACAAAAAACAAAAAAGGAAGTATCCAGAGGCGTGCAAAAAATTAAAAAAAAAAACGTTTTTGAAATTCTTTTCAACAAATCTTTAATCCTACTGTGTGACTGGCTCAACTTTTTTTTTCGAACCACCTTAATGTACATATCATCGTCTAGCCTGCAAGAAGTGCCATTTGTTTTTTACATGTTTTTAGGAGATTATCCTTTGTGATACTTTAGTAACATCAAAAGCCACAATGATTCGCGGGTATATTTACTAAAATACTGCGTTAAAAGAAATTCGGATTTAGTACCTGTTACAGCGCGGTGCGTGATTTTTAAGAAAAACTACACATAGCCCTTTTTGAAGCAGGCTTTTTTTTAAAATATGTTCATAGTAGTTTGAACACAACACCTTTTTTATATAGAAGAATGTTTAGTTTTAAGTTTTTAATAAAAAAAAAAACAAGAATAACTATGTATGACTCAACACACAGCACTTGTTGCAGGACTATTTTGTATATAACTTCTAAACCCATTAAGGTATCGCAAAACCGCTTAGTAGATGTATGTATGTCCATTAGAGATTCACAATGGTGCAACAAAAAAATTCTCAAAATAAAACTTAGCAATACTTGAAGGCTAGACGACGATATATCATTTCATGTCTGTTTGTATACTGTTTTTACCTAGTGTAAGCAATATAATTTGACAGTTGCCAAAGCAAGTTTCGAAAGTTTGCTAAAAAATGTGGTTTTTTCCCAAAAAAAATATGTTTCTAAAACGACTGGGCATATTAAAAAAATGTTAACCTTACTTAAACCCCATAAAAATTTGTATCATTTTGCGAAGCAATAAGACATACAGAGATTCAGTAAAGTAAGTGAAAGAATTCTATACAACTTTCATAAAAAAAAAAATAAAATTTCAAGTGCCACGGCATCTCTTACTACGAAGCATAGATGGGGGTAGTGCACTCATTTTGCAGTTTCAACTCACACTTAGTGATAGTGCAAAAATATTGCAATCATTTTGTTGATGTTGAGTGATGAATTGAAAATTTGCAGCCTCACTAAACATGAGTGATAGTGATGTTAAACAATTTTGCACTCAAAAAAAAATAGTTTGATTTAAAAAAAAGCAATCATCAGTTTATTGCAACTTTTTTCTTCTTCACTCATTTGAGTGCAACTTAAATTGTTGCACTAAATTTTAAGTTAAAAACTTGTTTTTTCATGATTAAAGCCAATAATTATACCGTTATTGACAAAATGTCATTTTGTTTAATGTTTTTTACGTATGCATATCCTCAAAAGAAATCAAAAACCATGTACATACAAAGTTACATTTTTTAGATTTTAGTGAGACAATATTTGTATGCAGCTTTTTTGATTGCATGTCCAAATTTTGCACTTTTTGATTTGAGTGCAGATTTTTGCACTCAAATCTGTGTTTAGTGATAGTGAAAAAATTTGCAATATCACTAAAAATTTTTTAGTAGTAGTTCAAAAATAACAATCATCACTAAAGCTTGTAAAAAGAGTGCAAACTAATTTCTTTGCAGTTTTATTTAGTGCTAGTGCAATGCTGATTTAAATCAACATTTAGTGCACTACCCCCAACTATGCTACGAAGCAGGTTTGTAAGGAAGAATACTAAAAAATACTAATAATTTTTATATACGATGGATAAAGCGCTTTATGTGTCAAAAATGTATTGCTTCAAAGTGGGAACTCGCCATATAAAATTCATGCCTTCCGTAAGCGATATGGTAAGCGATACCTTTACGTTTCTCCCTTACAAACCTGCTTCGTGGGAAGCTCCATTTTTTATTGAGAAAGGTTATTTTATTGCGGAATTTAGTTTTTTTGTTAGTTTATTCAATAAGTTAAAATATATGTTGTGCAACGTCCTTAATTTTCGAAATAACGGTATATCTCGAAAACAAGAGCTAACGTTTAGCACCACTGGATTCAGCCTACCCGAATTTGGCTAAAAAGCGGACACCTCGCTTGTCCCGAAAAAATGTAAATTTTTAGCACAGTGTTATTACTTATATCTGTGGCGATCAGGAAAAATTCCTTAAGTTGAGTTAAGCTAAATACGACGTAATCTTCATGTTCAAAAGTACACATGGGCAAAGTATTAATAATTTTGTACGATTTTTTTACTGTGCCAATAAAGTAAAAACTAAAGGTTACATTTAATCTGTTATAATTGGAATATGTATTTAGGAATTAAAACTTAAATTATCTTCAACCGCAGATAAGTGATGATTATATTAGAATAGGATTAAATTTTAAAAAATCTGCTTGAAACATTTGGCTTTTGCGACGACCTAATGGATGGGTATTTGTTTTGTTGTAATTTCAGTTGCCAAATGTCAAAACCCTGTTTAGCAGGTATTGTTATGCTCAATAAACACACTTGTGACAGGGTCGCATTTTAATTTTACTCAATATTTATAACAATTTCTTATTAATTGAGCAATAACTAAATTGCAGTTTTATATGGATAATTGAGCTCAATAATGTCATTTATTGCGTAAAACTCAATACAGGTGCGTATCTGAAAACGGTTTTATATGGGTTTTAAAATTGAAAACAAAATTTCTAATGACTATACCTTGTACTTATTCGACCATGGTTTTTATCAAATTGATTGCAAACTGAATGTTTGTGATATATTTTTTGTTTTGTTTTCATAAAAAATTATTTTGTTTTCATAAAAAATTATTTTGTTTTCATAAAAAATTATTTTGTTTTCATAAAAATATAAGAATAACAGTCTAGCTACATACATACATATGTACGCTTACGTTCAGCATAAACAAAACACAAATCAAAACAAACACACGATTAAAGAATGCAAAGAAACGGTGCTTTGCAATTATTTTTTTGCTAAACTTTTTTTCAATCAAAATTCACAGTAAACAAAATTATTAATGATAATATTTTAGTACTAATTTTTAGAAAAATAAATGCATTTTTATTGTTATTGTTTAAATTAAATTCATAGCGTTTTTTTTTTATTAAAAAAAGCAAATTTATTATTCTGACACAATTTAAACACGCACTATTTAAAATTTTATAAGAAACTGGAAGAGAATAAATTAAAAAAAAAGTATAGTACCTATAAACAGAGTTGCCAATGCATTAACGATGCTGTTTACCACTGGTGTTTAAAGGTGATTTGACGGTTAATAAGAAAAAAATATAATTATTGGTGCGTAGTGACTTGAGAATTATATTTAAATTTATATAAAAAAAAAAATACAAAATTTCAGTAAAAGTAGACTTCCCCTGATTATCTCTTTAATTTATTTTTTACATAATTTTCATTAAAAGCCATGTTGATTTTTCAGTAAATGTCACAAGGCTTTTTTTTGAATTGTCATAAATATTTATTTATTTGTACATGACTGTTTGGCTACTTTTAATGGAAATAAACAATTCAAGTGTAAATAATATAAATAGACTCGCTGTAAATGAAAAAAATTCTGAAAAGCCCTTATTTATTTGTAACAGTACTTGTAAACATTTTAAGGGTTTCAAATTTTGACTACAAATTGAGAATTGGAGATTAAATTTAATTGGGAAAATTATGGTGAGGAAATTAAGATTTGTAGTTGAGTTCATTCGACTTCATCGAAACAAATGAAAGTTCAGTGATGCCAGTAGAACTTTAAAAAACGTGTCTAAAAACAAATTCCTATTTTTTCTTTAGAAGCGAAAAAAATTCTTTACACTTTTCCTTATGTTAAAAAATTATTGTTTTAGCAACTGTTGCCTGTTATAGGTATTTTGTTAAAATTTTAAAGGTAAATAATTAAATAATAAAATAAAAGTAACAACAAAAAAGGCAAAGCTAAGTCAAACTGCGCGCTTAATTTTTCAATTCCTCATCTTTTGTCATTTTTAATGGACTTAACATTTTTCCGGAATCCCTACATTTTAAAATTTTTTTTTAAAGAAGTATCTAAAATAATAGCAAGCTCGGTACCAAATGAAAGAGAAGGTTCTGTAGAATAGTTCGCCTGAACAAAAATATAAAAAAAAATTCCTTTAAAAATAAATATATCCCACCATATCCTTGAAGGTTTTCATTAATATTTTGTAAAAATTCGAAATTGTATTATTTTATTTCTCTTGGTAAGGAAGGTGTGATTGTTGTTTTTTTTTTTGACAAATTGTAATTTTTTGTTAAAAGCTGAAAAAATTTGTGTTAATTAATGATTTTTAAAAGTGGTACATTTTTGACATAAAATATTAATTTCTTAATTTTCACGAAAAGTTTTTTTCACAATCTTAGTATGTTTCTTATTAAAAAACAACTAATTCTTTTAAAAGAAGAAGTAATTACTTTAACTCTAAATTTTGTGAACAGTGGGACAGACGAATTGAAGGTGTTTGTTTGTTGTTTTTTGCACATTTGGTTTTTGATTATTTTTTTATGTTTTGGGATTTTTTTGTTTGTTTTAGTAATTTTTTATAGCACAGTTTACACTGAAATTGTGTGAACTGTGAATTTTTCGGATTTGATTTTTTAGTTTTTTATACATTAATTGAACAGATCGATATTGTGCTGGCTGATTGAGTCATGACCATACCTGCACAGAAAAAAATAAAAATTGATTTCAATTAAAAAATTTGTGATATTAATTAAAAAATTAATTAAATTTGCACCAGTAAACAAATTAATAGTATAAATTAAACCAGTTAATAGTATTGATTAAACGTTTAATTCACTTGATTAAAAGTTTAATTCACTTGATTAAATTTTTAATTAAAACTGATTATGTTTTTGATTAATGCTTTAATTGGTGAACAATTTTGGAGAATTTTTAATGTGTGGTGTACTTGCGAGAGTTCAGGCAAATGCAAACAGTGTGGTGATATGCTTACACAGAAAAAAAAAATAAAAATTGATTTCAATTAAAAAATTTGTGATATTAATTAAAAAATTAATTAAATTTGCACCAGTAAACAAATTAATAGTATCAATTAAACCAGTTAATAGTATTAATTAATCGTTTAATTTACTTGATTAAGAGTTAAATTCACTCGATTACATTTTTAATTAAAACTGATTATATTTTTGATTAATGCTTTAATTGGTGAACAATTTTGGATGTTTTTTTCTGTGTATGCATGATGCATAAGGGTATAAATGACCTAGTTCGTCAGAACATGTCAAGACCAAGCGTTAGCGACATGGACCTCGTTCGTCTAAATGCCGAAAGCAAAATAGATACCGTTCGTCTAATGGCTCCACCAGGGGCCTCGCTCGTCCAATGGCCATGACAGTCAAGACACAATGGTCAGGTAAAGCAGGAGTCGACCAAAAACACACAGATGCTTCCCTCATAACAAATCAGGGAATCTTGCTCGTGGCAAAGGCACTAAAGAAGGAAGGAAGAAAATTGTCACCAACTGCAATTTGTTGGGCTTTTGCTAGTTTTGCCAACAAATATATATATTTTATTGGTTTTTGGTTTTTTCTCTCTTTTGTAGATCTTCAGTGCTTTTTGGATTGTTATACAGCAAAGGCCGGCGGGATAGTCACGTCTGAACCGAAGGCAGCGGATTTCCTATCCCTGGTTTCTATTTTGAATGATGATATGCCCTAAGACGAATCTACAATGTGAGGCGCCACTATCATCAAGTATTATATTTTAAAATTTTCTTTGCTTGAAAATGTTCTAAGCCGAATTTTAACTAAAATTAATTAAATTGTTTTGGAATTTAATATCATACAGTAAACTTAAGCTTCATTTCTTCAAAATTTTGCTGTTTACACGAGTTTGAAGCATTTTGAAGAGCAATTTTTAAGAAAATTTCAATCGTATAAATCTAGCTTTTGTATTTTATGTTAAATAAACGGAAATTTTATAACGTTTTGGTAAAAACAGGAAAGTGGTTTTTTATAGTAGAAGTGCTTTTCTTTCGTTTAAATATTTGTGCCTTTTGCTAGATCGCTTTCCAGCCTTTATAATATCATCAAGTTGTTTGGATACTTAGTTGATATTTTAGCGCTGCATCCCGAAGCCATCTGATTGTCTGGGAATACCAGCAAGGTGTTTGGATCATTGGCAGGTGTTCTGCAGCTGTGGCCCAAATCCACCTCTATATACAGTCTACACTCCACGAAAAGTATCGTCGTTTCGTCCGGACCATAATAGGACGGAACCGAAAGCAACCGCAAGCGTCGTATTTGCACAATCTTAAATTCTTAAAATTATGCTAAGATTAAATTTTGCTGTCAATTAATCATGCATTACTCATGAGAATATAATGAAAGGTAAACATATTATACTTATGCTTTGTTATTTTTGGACATTGGCTCATTCATGTTAAATATGCAGACTCGAACTACTGTAGACGCATGAAATTTTAGTTAGTTCGGACTATTTGTTTACAAAAAGGGGTTTATTGGCACCTTTTTTCTATACATACATATTCAGTGTATAACATTGAAAAAACTAGTGCAAGGAAAAGTGTCTATTAAATTTAAAAGAATTATTTATGGCCTACTTTGAAAACTAGTAATTACTTAAATACAATATGAAGGAAAATAAGCAATATTTCATTCTGAAAACTCTTTATGCCTAGACAATTTGCAAAACAAATTTTGCTTTTCAAAAAATGTCGCCGATTGCAATCTTCGCAAAAAGAAGGATGATGCTGATACTTCTTCGCACATTAATGTGTGTGTTTATTTAACGTTTTCAAAAAAAGAAGTAACAAATTTGCAAACTTTGCTAATTTTTTCCATTGAAAAAAACGAAGAAAAAAAAACTTCATTTATAACGTGATTTTTTGTACTAAAAATAAGGAAAGAAAAAACTTTTGTTACTTAGATCAGATAGAAAAACCAATCAAGTAGGAAAGAGGAAAGTATGTTGGCGTCAGCTTGTCCCGTCGTATAACCTGTTTTTGTTGCAATATTGCTACAGTGGGTGGGCTTATGTCTATAGCATATGATCCTGATACAAAGGCATACACTTGTGAACAAATGTGGAGATGTATAGTTTTATGTGAGCCTTCGAATAAAAAAATGTAAAACGACATGGTCCACCAACTTCTTTTTTTTATTTCCATCAAAAAAAATTTACATTGCACTGTAACGTTTTTCCAAAAAAAAAAAAAAAAAAAAAAAAAAACTGTCAGTTTTGTTTGCTTAATATTTCGTACCTATTGCCATGACACGCAGTCATTTTATGAAATCATTTTTCTACACATTGTCTTCTTCCGTACATTTTGGCCATAAAGAGAAAACTTTTATTTTTTGCTATTTGCTTTCATTTTTTTCTTTTAGCAAATAATGGAAATAAGAGAGGAGAAAAAGTTTTATGAATGCTCAAAATTTCAATAGAACTTGGAAGTTGTAAAAGTTTTTTTTTTATTTTTATTTGAATTTCCGATAATGTCTTTTTGGTGGAATATAAATGATTATTATCATTGGTTAGGAAACACTTATGCAAGTGGACTATAAATAAGGCACTCTGCTATTTCTTTAAAGAAGAGGAGATACGAGCATTATGGAATAAAGTTTTCTTAAGCCGGCTTTTTAAACAAGCGGAAGTATTCGTTTTGTCATTTCCCTTAAAAATTAAAGTCATACATTTGAGGAAAATTATATAAAATATACGAAAGATAGAGGAATTGATATAGACATTTTGCGTTTCTATTTTATTTGTAACACCTTTTACACTAATCAACATTTCGTTGGAATGCGTTGAAGATGTAGAAAATGTGAAATACTCGTAAACATTATTCACATCTAACATCTTCGGTCAATCAAAAATGTTACCATATCTTGAAAGGCTTTGTTTTCCAAAAAAAAAAATTTTTTTCTACAAAAGTGCCAGAATTCTAAAAGACAACACAAAATTATATTCGAAATTCATTTCGCTTAAAAATTAAAAAAAAAAAAACTAAACAAAAACAAAAAAGTGAAAACTTGAAACGCTGCGTTCAAATCAAATGTAATTTTGTCAGTTATTCCACTACAATAATAGAATTTATTGCCACTTTCCTAGTGACGCCACTAAAATAATCGAAAGATGAAGAATGGAATAAAATGAGATAGGAACATCTTGTCAAGATGTTGATATTTTTAGCCTTTTTACACCTGATCACATCTTAGAGGAATGCGTGGAAGATGTTGAAAATGAAAAAAAAACTTGTTTACATTTGCAACATCTTGCATCATAAAAATATTTATTTTCATGTGCATGAGGGAATAAAAACTAAATAAATAACATTGCTCTCCTGCTCTTTTGTGTTTTGTCTTAGTGATGTTATATTCTTTTTAACAAACTATTTGTTTTTTCTAGTGATGACACTAAAATAATCGAAAGATGTTGAATGAAACAGCATGAGATAGGAACATCTTTTAAAGATGAAGAAAGATGTGGATTTTTAACCCTGTACAATTCTTATGGGAAGATGTAACTATCCTTGGAAATTTGTAGTAGATGCTTGCTGTTGATCAGTGTTTAAAGCCAATAATAATATTCGAAGACTCTATTTTTAATAGACCGATCGTATCGGAATCATTTTCGGGGTCGATGTTACGATGACTGTCCATCTGAATATTATTTGTATTATTAACATTAATTACAGTTTTTCTTTATAAAATCAAATTTTATTTTTTAATGCCTTAAACAAACAACATAAACCAGTGTAAATAGATTTAGAGGCCATGTTAATTTTGTGTAAAAAGTAGTGGTCTCTATTTTTGAAAATAATTTATTATATTTAGTAGGAACCAATCATCAAAAAATTTGGTAGTTTTTTTCTAGTCATTAAAAAAGAAATAGTGCAAAATTTTAATGAAATACCCTAAGCTTCGTACAGACGTTGGTAAGATCTTACAATGCTGTCATTTTTCTGACAATGGTGCAATTGTCAGATGTATTAATTTTACACATCTGCCAAATGAAAAGATTGCAAATTAAACAAATTTCGGTATCTAAATAGTTCAGGGAAAAAAGACATTTTACTTCGGAACAATTAAGGGAAACTGAATTTTTGTACGAAGCTTCTGTTAGTAGTTCTTAATAACGTCCCAATAATCCCCGGCAATCCATGTACTGTTTAAAAATGAAACGCAGAGTCAAAGGTTAAGTAACGGATTTTCGTAAAAATCTCGCTACGGTAACATTTAATGTAAAAATGGTACTGATCAAATATGTAGTTTTGGAAATTGTCTACGAAAACCATGTAATTAAATTTTTCGTAGAACTAACGGTTTTTCAGAAAATTCGTTTATAAAAATTGACACGGCCAACCCAGCGTCACATAGTGGGAGATTTTGGAAAAAACAAATGGAAACAATTCTGGATTATCTAAACGATTGGAAAAAATTTTAAGTTGGCTCTTACGGGCTTTACTTACCTGGTAAGTTAGCAAATAATGTTGGAGAAAATAAACACTACTTATTTCTCGACTGAAAAACTACTTATTTTTGTTCGAGGTGTCCACAGAATACAGTACTTACAATATACTTACAAGAAGTCAAAAAATATCTAGTTATTATTTAACTACTAGTAAGTTGAATTGTAAGTACTTACAATATACTTACCAGAAGCCAAAAAATCACTAGTTAATAGACCTAATAAGTAGTTATTGAGTACGTTACCAGTAACTCAATATTCAGTACTAAAAACAACACCACTAATAAGTAGTTATTGAGCTGATTATTAGTAAGCAAATATTCAGTAGTGAAAATAACAAAATTAATAAGTAGTTGCTGAGGTCATTACTAGTAAGTAGTAATTGAAGTTTTCAGAATAATGACAATCGTAATGACAACTACTTACCAGGTAACGTATGAAATAACTACCACCTATTACTAAAAATCAAAAAGTTTTTCCTGGGAAGTTGGGAAGTAGGGCACCACGTGTATTACAAAAATTAAAAACGATACGGAATTCTTAAGTTTAGTACGATCTTAGCAGTGAAATATACTAGTCGACATCTAGAAAACAGCAAAATACAACAGTTAAGGATATATCCGACTTCTAGTGTTTTGCAAATATAAGACTTAAATTTATCATGATTTCCTTGAAGTATATTTCCAAGGAAAAATTTGTAATTAAAATGTTATATTCAAAATACTATACCAAAGTAGGTCAAAAATACCAAATTACTTTTACGCGACCGAGATTGTTCAAAGTTCTGCTATTTTATAGCGTTAATATCGGACCTGGCAAACATTTTTATCGATATGGCTTTAATTCGTTTTTTTATTAAATTTTTGGAGAAGCAAGTTATTGAATAACTTCCAATTTCGATCGGTATTGATTGCTGTGACAGGACCGTGTGTATTCGAAATAAAGGCTTTTTTAAAGTGCCCATTTGTGCATATGTGTCGACTTTTTTTTATTACTAATTATGTCGCTAGGACATCTTTAAAGATAAAATTAATGTTGCTTCTATATATCAATCTTTATAAAGGATTGGTTAACATTTTCTGGTTTAGTTTTCTCCTACTGAATAGACTGTGCTGGCTTTCCTGTTGACCTGTTCACAATGTATAGACAAACTGCCCGTTACTTAATCTCGACGTAAGCTTATTAGATTAATAAGTGGTGTCCAGAATTTTTTGACGAACTAAACATTCACCAAAGGCAAAAATTAAGCTATAGTAGAGCCATGAACACTGATATGATAAGATCGCTATATGCACGCAGAGAAAAAACATGTTTAAATATGGTCACCTCCAACAAAACTATTTTTAAAGAAAATTTTAAACATATTATGTTTAATATAACCATGTTATTGTCACCTACTACCATATTATGGTTGAATTAGTCCTCCATCAAGAGTCCACAACCATATTATGGTTGCCTCTAAGCATGTTATAGCTAAATATGACAATAAATCGTTTTAAAATTAACAATAGTATTTTACTCTTTTTCAAGAGCAACATGCTATGGTTGAAAACCAACCATGCTTTTATAAGTGTTAAACATGTTTAAGTTATTTTTAATCATAACATGTTCGAAGGCAACCATAATATGGTTGGGGCTTCTTGTTGGAGGACAAATTCAACCATAATGTGGTTGTCGGTGACAATAATATTGTTAAATTAATCATAATATGATTAAAATTTTCTTTGAAAATAGTTTTGTTGGAGGTGACCATATTTAAACATGTTTTTTCTCTGGGTTTACATACATAAAACAATCATAGCTGTATTTAAGGCCGTTGCAGAAAAATGCTTCCTGTTTTATAAACTTAATTGATAATTCTTTCATTCAAGGGGGTGAATTTTAGTACAAAAGCATTTTTCGTTACGGTTTTTGGCGTACTTAAACTTTAACTGTGGAGGTGGTGGTAAATTTTACCCTCTCTTTTTATTTGTTTTACTGCTACCATTCTGCAGTTATACAGAAATCTATGTGGTCTTTGTATTGAAGGTCTACTTTTTGAGAGATGTTCTCCTCCAATTCCGACCTTTTTTGACAGATGATGGGTATTGTTAACCAATCTATTATCGTTATTTAGATATACAGAATTGTATTTTGTGCCATGCCCACTTATCTTATTTCGCCCTCTTTTCACTGATGTTGCTTAAAGGTACCCAAGCTATTTTTTCCCCAATTTGGAAACTTAAGCTGTTACCGTTTGGGCAATTTTATAACATTCCCTTAAAGTTCTTTAGATATAAATTAATTTATTTTGTACCACGTCCACTTTTCCAATCCGCCCAGATTTTGTCGGATTTTGTGTATTGCTAACCAAGATGTTTGTATCTTATTTGGAAAGATTGGCTCTTGTCGTTCGCCAGATAAACAGATATCTATAATCTTTTTGTATGGGAGGTGCCACGCCCACTGCTCCAATTACCAACATTTTTTTAGAGAGGTTGTGTTACCCAGCTATGTGTAACAAATTTGGAAAATTTTTCTCTTACCGTTCGTTAGATATAAAAAAATTTATTTTGTGCCACGCCCAATTCTCTAATCCCACCCACATTATGTCGGATATTGTGTATTGCTAACCAAGATGCTTGCACCTAATTTCGAAACTTTGACTGTTGGTATTCTTCAGATATACAAAAATCTATAAGGTATTTGTTTGGGAGCTGCCACGCCCACTTCTCCAGTCCCGCCCAGATGTTGTGTATTGATAACCCAGATAGTTCATCCAAAGTTGGAAACTTTAGTTCTTGCCGATTTGTCTGCAATGTAGTGAGTCAATGTGTATGGAATGCAGATTTTGATGAGTAAAAACCTCCAAAAAGGTTGACTTGTAGTTTCTACACCTAATTATTTTTTTTCATGATCCCTTTTATATATTTAAATTTTATGTAAAATTTAATGAGAATCAGTGCATTCCGTCACCAATTTATGTTGGCTTTTGTATCAAAAATATCAATTTATTCAGGAGGTTGTTCCACATTTGGGCTTATAACTATTTTCCCATTGAACCGATTCTGTTGACTTTGAAAACCAAACTGCTTGGGAGAACTATAACTAATTTGACACCAACATGGATCTTTTCTTTCGTTCGAAAGTCAGAGCGATTCAACCTGCAGAGGAGCCAGAATATTTATACTTCATGGGGTCTTAGAAAAATATTAAAGAAGTTTCACACGGAATGGGAAATTTAGTAAGCTCTCATTCACCACTAGTAGTGGAAGGTATAACATTTGAATTTATATCGGCGTAAACCTTATTTAGGAATAACTGTATTTTAAGAAATGAAAACCGCGATTATAAAAAAAAATTTCGTAAAATTTTTAAATACTCCTGTATAGGTTATGTACTGAACCCTAAGTTAATTCTTGTGATGGTAAAGGATTTTAAAAACCCGCTTAAGCTTGCTCTTGTTTTTTGAACTTTTAATCGTTAAATGTGTTAAGAAATCTTAATTTTTACAGGCTTTTAAAATTTATAGAATTAAGTTACTGCTGACTGCAAATAGCTGTCTGTACTGTAAAAATATCTAGATTTTCAAACAAATGTTTATATTTAAGTTTAAACTCTACATTTAACATCACATTGTTATCCTTTTAGTCACATTTACATACTTAGTTATCCACAAAAAAAAAGTTATAAATATGATTGTACTGGTACTTGTACTAAATCCCTTTTTTCATAATTTTAGAACCCTTTTTGCAGATTTTAGAGTTTGTTGTTGTTTTTCGTAGATTTTTTTGAACTCGCACTTGATTTGTGTTTTTGTATAATGTCATTAGTATTCTTTTGAAATGCGCCTTTCAACTATTTTCCAACACAGAACCAAATGGAAAATGGTGTAACATTAAAAAGGATTTTTAAGTAACTGGCTCCATTTATAAACAAGAAAAAAAAAAACAACAACAACATTATCAACTATATTTACGTAGAAAGATTATTTAAAAATGTTTGTGTATGTGAGAGAGGGTTTCACCGTAAATGGATTGTACGAGTTGTATTGCCCTTGGAGTAGTTGCTGTGCTGTATCATACTAACTTTATCAAAGGTACCAATTTCATTTTTTTTTTTGGGTAGAATTCTTTTTTTAGGTTATTTTTTTGTATTCATTCATGCTTTGAAAACTAATTATGCTTATGGAATTATGAGGATTCCTTTAAATTAAAGTGTTTTTTCTTGTTTTGTTTTGCATGCGATTCTTTTTTTTTTTGGTTATTCCAGTAATGAAATAAATTAAGTTATTAAGAAGTGCAAGCAAATTTAATTAAATAAATGCGTTTTTGAGGAAAAATTTACTATTCAAAATTTGAGGAATGTATATATGTATTAGGGTATTCATTCGGTTAACCGTCAATCGATTAACCGATTAATTACTACCCGATTAACTGATCGGTTAATTTCAAATTGGCTTTTTTTGATTGACGATTCAACCGGTTAATTTCAGTCGATTAACCGATGTTATAAGATATTTAATTTTTTGTAGTATTATAACATATTTTTTTGTATTTTTAATTATTTGTTTCGTCTCATATACAAAAGGTATGTGTTTAGAAAATATTTTTTCTTACAAGCAAAGGTGTTCAGTGATCTTCATTTAACCCATTTTCCGCCGACCGATTTCAATGTTCAATCAACAGGAATGTGGCGAAAAATAGGTTAAATATTTGATTGTCAACACCTTTTTTTGTTTCAGGTACTTTTTATATGTATGTGTTTAGTTATTTGTTTCTTCTCATACCTTCTCATATCAGTCTTTGAACAAAATTAACCGAAAAAATTAGAAGTGTTAAACATTTTTAAAAATTAAAACAGGACTCTAAGGGCATAATGGAATATTTTATATGTTTAGAGAAATCCTTAAAAAGGACTGAGAAATTAGATATTCATCTACGATAAGTGAAAGAATTTTTTCTAAGTCAAGTTTTATCAAAACAAAAGAAAAGATTTGCTTAACTCCTAAATATTTAAACCAAATTACTTTTTTAAAAGATTTTTTTATAAGTTCTCCTTTAACTATTGAAATAAATAATAAAATTATCTCAGTCTATTTTTTTATAAATACATATTTGGGGGATTCACAAGGTTGACATAAAGTTGTAAAGCCTTATGTCTTTAAATAATTACTAGAAATATATATCGTAGGATTAATATGCAAACCGGTTAAATAACTTATTATGTAAATTGAGATTTTGATGCCGTGTGGTAGAGAAAGATACGCCTCGTCGACCAGCATGTAGTTTTTCTTCTACTTAAGTCTTGAAGTGTGTAAAACTAATTGTATTTTTAATTTCTTATCAAGCTGCAAATAGAAAAAATAAAAAGTTTTTTGTCTCTCCTGTAAAATGTGTTTGAAGGAAGTTAGAAGGTTTGCATATTAAGCCGACGATATGAATGTTGTGGGCTACCGCTTATAATTTATATTTCTACTGTGCAGTTATGACGAATCAATGAGCACAGCATTAAAATTTTTATTTTGTTTAAAACACAACAATATTTATTTTAAGCAATTTTAAAATATTATTTAGGACATTATGACGATATGACTTGATAGCACACCTACAATTATGTATTAATTGAAAAATGCTTATTACATATTTATGAATGGTTTTTTTGTTTGCTCGTTTCTCCAAATAATAAATAATTAATGCATTTCTTTATATTGAAATTACTTAATTTATGAAAAAACTTTATTAATCGGTTAACTGATCAAAAACAAAATTAACCGATTATTGACCGATTAAACCAAAACCTCGGTTAATTAATCGAGCGATTAAGCGATTAAAGCAAAAGGTCGATGAAATGAATACCCTATTAACTACCCAGCGGGAAAACTCAGAAGACCTTCTAATTTCATGCCTTTTTAAGATAAGATACACATACCACATTCGCTCCTATGAGAAGGGAGCAAAGAAGGAGTAAATTTTTAAAAAAATTTCCCGCGAATCGAAAAAGTCCGGGGAAAAAAAACTCTAGTTAAAATTTTTTGTTATATAAGTGGGATAGAAGTCTTCAAAAAAATTGTTCGTTGTATCACTGTACCATTTATAGCTGATGTGTGTATTATTAAATGTTTTCCCAGGTTCTATATTTTAGTTAAATCAGAACTTCAGAGGAATAGATCTTATTCAGGTTAAAAAGGGCCAAAGAGATTTTATTACCATCAGAGAGCTAAAACTGTCCTCTTTAATCCCATATATCTTTTTTTACTGAAATATAACACGTATAACGTTTTCTTTTGAAAATCAATTCTGCAACTAATGCAATTCTTGGAACTGTCATAGCCAGGCATCTTTTGAGTTTATTTGAAAAAACAAGGGTCCATGGGGGGGTCGGGAGAGTGACTTGTGGGCCTCTCAAACTGGTAACCTTGGATATTTAAACTTTACAAAAATTCGTCAAAAATATATTTATTGATGGATATTTTTCTATAAGTATAGTGGTATATTGGAGACAAATGGGTGTCAGATACATGGAATGTCAAACATTAAAATTATTATTTCCATAGTGTAAATGACTGAAAGGAATTTCAATATGAGTAAAAAAATAGTAATTTTAAGGTTTGACATTCTATAAATCTCAATCAAAGTCATTTTCATACTAAATGATAATAAAATAAAAAAGTTTAACTTTGACCTTAAATTTCTTAACAACAGCAGTTTTTTCGATACCTTATTATACCCTCCACCACAATTAGTTGTGAAGAGGGTATACTAAGTTTGTCATTCCGTGTGAAACTTTTTTATTATTCATCTCAGACCCCATAAAGTATATATATTCTGGCTGCTTGAGTAATTCTAAGCCGATTTAGCCATGTCCGTCTGTCTGTCCGTCTGTTGAAAACACGCTCACTTTCGAAAAACTCAAAAGAAATAAACAAACTAGGTGTTTGTAGTTATCCTAAGCAGTTTGGGATTGAATTTCAGCAAAATCGGTTCAGTAGGACCAGAGCTATGAATCAAAATGTGGAACCACCACCTTCAAAAACTTGATAATTTTGTTACAAAAACTAACATAAATGATGCAAAAATGCACGGAATGACATAAGATTTTGCACAAGTCCGTTTTATTCGACTAGAAATGACACTGTAAAATTTCGCGAAGGTCGGTCCATAATTTACCCTAAGCCCCATATAAACACTACTCCCGGAAAACAGTTTAGTACGCCTAAAACCGTAAAAAATAATGCAATCATAACAAATTTTGGCTCGTCACAATTTTATAGGACTATAAATGATACTGTGAAATTTCGTGAAGATCGGTACATAATTTACCCTAGGCCCCATATATGCCCTACTCCCGGAAAACAGTTTAGTCTCCTAAAACCATAATTAATAACAAATCGTCACAGTTTAAGATAACAATAATAAAAAGATATCATACAGATATTACTCCTTAAACATTCGAACTGTCGGTGGAGGGTATCAAAGATTCGGCACAGCCGAATATAGCACTCTAACTTGTTTTTAATATATTTGCTATCCAATGTCATTAAAATGGCACTAAATCAGCGATAACCAAAAATTGGACTTTTAGCCGATAAAATTAAATTTTCAACCCATGTGCGTCCTACCAAAGACCTTTAAAAAAATGTTTAGTCTTTGTAATGTGTTGTTCCTTCTCTGATATATCTTAACCTTAAGTTTAAAAAGTCCGGGGTTTCGCTATATTGATGGCATTTTCGTTATTTTTTTTTTTTTTCATTTTGACTTAATCTAATTTTTTGTATTTTTTTAAGAAGACTTTTTCCAAATTTTGCAGGCCTGTGTTATTAGCATTTAACCATATCAGCTGTCAATAAATATAAAACTAAACTAAACTTTTTCTACTTCCCCTCTAATCTTTTAAAAAAGACCTAATAATTTCCCTAACCAAATTAACTTATTGTTATAAAAGCACTTATTTTTCCCTTGTTGGCACTATCTGTCTCTTTTACTCTCCCAACAGGTTGTTCTTAATTCTCATTTTCTTAATTTCCTTTTCCTCGTCTTTTTAGTTTCTAAAAATTTACAAAGTGCGTGGACGTCTTGAAAAAATACTCCTTAAAATCAATTAAAAAGAGAGTAAAAAGTGTTAAAACATTTGTAATTTTTATAAATAAATAAAATTAAAACACGATTATGTAATATTATTAAATAATTTAAGCAAAAAGTTGAACGCGTACTTCTAAAAACAATGATAGAAAATTTTTCATTAAAAGCAGAGCTAACGACAGCGCATTCTCTGTTGGTTTTAAGTTGTTAAAATCGCCGTGGTTGTGGGCAGCATTGAGTGAGTTGTATCGGGGTTTTTATTTTTTTTTTGGAATGTGAGTTTGTTTGTGTAGTATTTTAGAAAACCAAAGCAAAGTCAATAAGAAGAAGAAAAGTGTCTTAGCTAAAAGCAAAGTTAATGAAAGAAATGAAATCTTTTTTTGTAGTTAATTAAAGTAAAAGTAATTAATTAAAGATGGTAAATTTCCACAAAATATGGCCTGTTTTTATTAAAAATGTGCAAAAATTAAATAAAAAAAAAAAAAATAGAAAGTTAAAATGACATAAAAGAAATATAGAAAAATAAAATAATATTTAAATAAAGTTTAAAGAATTTTTAAGCAGGTAAGAGAAAAGTTATTGATTGTTATAAGGTAAGCTTTTCAATATCTACAAAAATTTAAAAGAATTATTGCCTGTTTTTAGAAAACGTAAACAAGTGAGTGATTCAGAAATTATATTGAAAACAACAATAAAAAACAAAAATTTGTTTTTGTTTTCAATATAATTTCTCACTCACTCACTCGTTTACGTTTTCTTAATATGCAAAAATAAAATTTTTTGAAAGATTTTTTCATTACTAAAAGATAAAACATATTGAACAAAATTTGTCTATGTGATTTTTAGTCTTTTAGAACTACTAGATAACCGCTCTGGCCTCGCTAGGAGGCTATTTACTAATGAGAAGTGTAAAGCAGGCGTGTCTTTGGTTCTTCGAGTTCCTCCTATAATTTTCTCATATATAGAAAAATGAGAAGTGAAAATGAGGCAAAATATTAAAATCTTAAACTTTACCAGGAATTAGTAACTTTTTTTCTCTACAACAAATTTCCTGAAAATTTCGAATTCAACAAAAAAATCAGCCAAATCAATCCAGCCGTTCTCATCGATGTGATTAAATATACTCAGATGATTACAATTGATTTATTCATAAGTTTTTAGCCGATGCTTATGCTTTGTCGAATGTTAAAAAAAAGCAAATGAAATGTTTATACATACAAAATAAGCAGTTTAAAGTAAAAGTGAAACAAAATTATTTTTTTTAAGTATTAAATTCATTGAGTGCGTTTATTAAAAATTAGAGAAGTTTAACAAAAAGTAAAAAGGTTATAAATGCAATTTATGTACTTTATACAGGGCTGCCAGGTACTTTTTTCCTTGTCCCCAAAAAATAAAACCCCAAGTTAAAAAACAAAACCTTAAAAAGTTAATGTTTTTTTTGGGGTTTTTTTTAGACCAAATTTAAAATTTTTTTTAAAAATAATAAGAAATCCCCAAATAAAAATGTGTTGTAAAAAAAATTATTTTATTTTGTCGCTATAAACTGGTTTTGGCATGTTTTTTTAAATACTTTTTATGCGATTCCAGCGAGGAATTACAAATAGAACAATATGCTGTTTTTGAAGACGATTGTGCCAATTTCAGGGTTCAGAAAATACACACAATGTACTGTTCAGTAGCCACCAGCACATAATTTTATTTACATAAAAATTATGTGTGTTTCTAAATTTTCAACGGTGCCGAACACAACCACGATTGTGTTCCAATAATAGACAAATCTTAGCTTTTTCTTAATTTATATACCCACTACAAAATAATACTTTCTGAATCGATTTTACGATGTCACTCCGTCCGGCTGGCTGGCTGGTTGACTGTCCATGTAGCCATCTGCGTAACACTGCCTTTACACATGCAAGTAGTGGCATGTCACTGCTGTATACATATTATTTATTTTTCTTATTTATTTATATATAAGGACAAAGCCTACTAAAAATGGTGAGAATCGGTCTATAATTGCACGTGACCCCATACAAAGTTCTTTCCGGAATAGTGTTTGTGCCTATTAACCATGCTTTTACGTTTTGGTATTTTCATTAAATTTTAACCAGACTTATTTTATTGCAATCTAAATCATCTTACCATTTTTATTGGAATCAGTCCATATTTGATGACTACCTTATAAGTGTTGGTATTAATATACAAATTGGCGACAATAACATTTACGATAGCCACTTTGTCAACACAAAAGGCGCTGGTGCTGGATCCTAAATTAACCACAAGTCCCATATAAACCCCCTTCCTAATATCACTTAAAGGCTAACAAATCTTATATAGATGAAGATATCTTAATAATAGCCGACGCAACACAAAAACTTTTACATAAATCTTAACCTCATAACATAATTTTGTTCTGGCAGGTACATGATTGCCCATGTGTCTAACTCTCAAAAATTTGTCTGTAAATACTGCTGTTTTGTTTTTGTTTTAAATTAATAAAAAAATGTTATGAATTCTTACTATGCATGCTTTTTAATTTTATAACCAAAATTTTGGTACAATTTATGTCAATTTGGTACAATTATGCCATTGAGATGGTACAATTTAAGAATTGTCAGATCCCACTGTTGTGTTCTGTTTAAATATTTGGTAGCGTACACGGACATGTGTAGTTCTCGTATTTTATGATCGAAACACACTTTAACCACACATCAACGAAAGTAACTAAGGTCGTGTACAGTGTTACCGTCGGATATTTTCAAAAAGTACCAAAAAAAGGGAATATCTACAAAAAAGTGCCACCAAACAGTGGATTTCTTAAAAAAAGGTACACATCTTTTAAAATTAAAATAAGCACACCACATAATTTATTTTTAACGCTTTTTTTTCTATTCATTATAATTTTAAATAACATTTTATAAATGGTATAAAAACATAACAAAAAACTAGAAATCCTATAACAAAAAAACGAAAATATCACTTTTTCAAATTCTTTATGTTTAATTAATTCCGCACTTTAATATAAATAAATGCACGGCATGCATACCTGCTACTAAATTTAAGTGCTAGTGTTTAAATTTCTTTATTATAGAATATTTAGTTTTTATCCAATTTCGTCTATTAATGCTTAAAATTTTTGTAATCAGTTGCGGTACAAAACATCTTCCGAAATTACAACTATTGGTGTATCTGATAAATGTGACGTGATGGGAGCAAACTGTGCTCGTATTCGTCTTAAGCATTCCAAAAAATATAAGAATCAGTTGAAATGGTTAACAAACTTTTTCAATGTCGTCCTGTGTTCAAGTCATCAGTTATGTCGGCTATTTTAGTGACATTGTCAACGGAGTGTCTACACTACACTGCATTTGCCACTATATTTGGCTTTAATACGAAAAAATTTTATCAATAACAACTGAGAAGTACAATTCCTATAAAAGTTGAAGAAAAAATAAAACAGATTGTTATAATTTCGTATTCGTACCAAAAGTGTAGACTACATTTACTAAAATGTACTAGTGATTCTCTGATTCCAATGTCTACATATATTCCCAAAGGAATATATAACCGTCAATCGGTTAACCGATTAATTACTACCGGATTAACTGATCGGTTAATTTCAAATTGGCTTTTTCGATTAAACCGGTTAATTTCAGTCGATTAACCGATGTAATAAGATTTTTAATTTTTTGTAGTATTATAACATATTTTTTTGTATTTTTTATTATTTGTTTCGTCTCATATGCAAAAGGTATGTGTTTAGAAAATATTTTTTCTTACAAGCAAAGGTGTTCAGTGATCTTTATATAACCCATTTTTCGCCGACCGATTTCAATGTTCAATCAACAGGAATGTGGCGAAAAATAGGTTAAATATTTGATTGTCAACACCTTTTTTTGTTTCAGGTACTTTTCATATGTATATGTTTAGTTATTTGTTTCTTCTCATACCTTCTCATATCAGTCTTTGAACAAAATTAACCGAAACAATTAGAAGTGTTAAACATTTTTAAAAATTAAAACAGGACTCTAAGGGCATA